>CM062811.1:587348993-588613993 GCA_031772625.1 Pinus tabuliformis
GGGAAGAGAGAGAGAAGGAGAGGAGAGAAAGAGGGAGATAAGGGGAAGAGATAGAGGGAGACATAGAGATGGAAGGGGGAGAGAGAGAAGAGAGAAGGATGGAGATAGTGACAAGGTTGGATGGCAGAGAGAGAAAGAGAGAGAGAGATATAGAGAGAGAGGTGGGAGATAAAGGGGGAGAGAGGAAGGAAGAGAGAGAATGAGAGAGGGAGTGAGAAAGAGATGGAGATGGAGGTGGATAGAAATGGAGGGAAAAATAAAGAAATAGAGAGAGAAAGGTGGAGAGAGAGAGAAGGAGTGAAAAGGGATAGATGGAGAGAGATTGAGGAACAGAGGCAAGCAAGAGGGAAGAGAAAGAGAAGGAGAAATATAGGGATAGAAGGGGGAGAGAGAGAGGGAGAAGAAGAGGGGAGATAAAGATAAATAGATATGGAGAGAGGGTGTGAATGTTTGAGGGGTGAGATGGAGACACAAAGAAGGAGAGATAGAGGGAGATAGATATATAGATAAAGGGGGGAGAGGGAGAAGAAGAGAGAGACAAATAGAGGAAGGGAGGGAGATATAGGTAGATACGAAGAGAGAGAGAGCATGTGTGTTTGGGGAGGTGAGATAGAGAGACAAATAAGGAGATATGGAGGGAGATGTTAATATAGATGGTGGAGTACAAAGAGGGAAGAAGAGAGAGACAAAGAGATAGAAGGATAGGTAGAGAGAGAGAGATGGGGGAGGGAGGGAGGCAAATAGGCACAAAGATGGACGGGGGAGAGAGAGGGAATAAGAAAGATACATAGAAATATACATACAAATATTATATAGTATTATATAATATTGAAAATTATTAACCATAGATAAAGAGGAATTAAGGATTTTACAAAAGGTAAAAAAGGGTTGGATTTAGAAAGCCATGTATATTTTGGTTTTTCACTGAAATAGGTGCATTGATTTTATTCTAGATGTTGATTTCTAATCCTTCTTGATTGATTTCAATGGATGCATTGATTTTAGTGGAGTTGTTGATTTATAATTTTATTTCATTGCTTGCACTAGATGCATTAATTTCACTGTAGATGTTGATTTCTAATCCTATTTGATTTCTTGCACTTGATGCCTTGATTTCAATGTAGAAGTTGGTTTTTAATCCTATTTGATTTCTTTCACTAGATGCATTGATTTCTTTCAATAATGCATTGATTTCTGATTTGATGTAATTAGATGTATGTTGTACATTAATTTCAAAGTAATTAAATTAATATTGTGCATTGATTTTAGAGTAAGCACAAAACAATTATTGACTACGTGCATTGATTTTTGTTATTACATTATTTCAACAATAAATAAAACACTTGAATTTTCATCTTAAATACAATATTAACTTGAGAAAGCAATTTCGGGAAAACTGTGTTACAAAGCATTGTAATGTCCAACATTTCGGGTGACCAATTCACCCATCATCAAAGACATGAAGAAAAAAATATAGGTGAAGAGGAAGAGAAACCTAACCTTCATATATAATAGTAGTTCCACGAGAGAGGCTTTAGGAAAGAGACATTAAAACTTTAAAAAACAAAACAAAACAAAACGATATCATTTTTATGAATAAAGTATTATAAAAATTATTAATATTAATTATGAAAAAAACAAACTATTAATAATGAAAATACTATAAAATTAATAAATTAAAATAAAATAATAATTATTAATAATAAGTTAAGATATAATTATTATTAATATTTTAATATAATAAAACTTAATATATTAATAATATTATTAAAATAATGAAAGATTATTGTTCTAGAATAAATGAAATTATTAGCACGTTAGGGTTAGTATAAATAAATATTAATATGAAATTTAATGTTAGCATTAATATATAGTAAATATTAATATTAAATTTAATGTTAGGGCTAATATAAAGTATTTAATAATATTAATATTATAAAATAAATATTATTATTTTTGTTATTATAGAATCAAACTAGTTGTTATATTCTAATGGCTAGTTAGCTTCTCCCTTCATCTATTTATTTCAGTTCTTAGATCTTATTCTTCATCTTGTCCTGAAGATGAACCACACTGGTTGGTTCAAAACGCGTCGACAAGATTGTCTCCTATGTGATTTTTACCGAAAGATGTTGTCATAAATATTATGGATCACAAAAGTCTAAATTCAATATATATATATATATAATAAAGTAATTAATAGTATTAGAAAAAGAGAGATTGAGGGGGTTTAATTCCAAAAATAATATTACTAATATTATGAAGAAAAATATTAATAATAATATTGATGATATCAATAGATTATTAATAATAAATAATTATTATTATTATTATTATTATTATTGTGAATCACATTTTCTTTTAATTGTCAAAAGCTTTTACATACAGTACCAAAAAAACTAGTGGTCTCACCTCGACTAGGTTTGTTAAATATCGATAACTAACCATTACAAAACATCTAAAATAAAATAAGGGTTGCCACCCAAATCCGAAAAGTCCAAAGACACCAGAAAACCTACAAAATACATAGCATTCAAGTCACCATGGCTTGTCATTAGAAGTGGTGGACGTTGGATTGTGAGGCCCTATCCCTGGGAGGGAGGAGGGTGATACGGGTAGTCTACATGCTACTCGAGATGAGTTAGCCATGCTTCCAATTTATCCATCTTTTTTGACAACAGATTCTGGCCATGCCACAACATAACCACATGCTCACAAAGGTGACACTGGAAGTATTGCATTTGTTGGAGTGTTGTGATCATACTCTCATGTTCCTCCCGACGATTCTTATCTTGCGCTTCCAAAATTTCCTGAACATATTCCACTGATATCCTAGAATTGGCTGCAGAACGAGGAAGCCCCCATGCCCACACCGATGCCCAACATGGATCCTACTGTCACCCTTGCCGATACATTGGTTCGTTCCACCGCCACGACCATGTCCCCCACGAGTATGCCTACCTCCTCCATGACCATGCCTAACCTTCACACCCCCACACAAAACGATCCCCTCACAACTAGGCATAGAAGGGAGGATTTGACCCAATGAGAAGATTACGAAGTTGACTTCATAGTAGCTATGGCCTCACCATCACCACCAACGAACCACCAGACATGAAAATAGCCAATTATTTTCTGATCGCCTCGAAACCACTATGAACCTCCCAATGAGTGCACCGACCCTTCAACCAGACGACCTCTATCCAAACCATAAGTAATAACAAGGAGGATTCCCCTAAAAAACCACCCCTCTCTTCCAAATCCAAGATTTACCACCCCTAACTAAACTTCAATCCACCATCTCCTTTCTATCCACTATGTAGTCGTGCACGAGACACACAACCTCGACAACTTCCACCACAATTGGTAGTTCCCTCACTGTCGAAGTCCCCAAGCCAACTTGGAGTGCTGATGTGCCTAAGGGGGCCTTTCTTTTACCGTGAATAGGAAGAATAACCTTGCAACATTCCAAAGTTCATCAGGCACCCCAAAAAGTAACACAATTTCCTCCCGAACCTAAAATTTAAGTGAATGAGAAATAATTCTTGAGAACACCGAACATGACAAATCCCAGGAAGCGAAAGACAATATTGAACCTGAAAAATGATAATATCACCAAAGAACCGCATGGACAGTCCACCATTACAATATAGGACCTTGATAAAATTGATTTGATGCCCGCACCACCCAGACCTTGTTCAAATACCAATTTACTAGGAATCCAAATGACTAAACACATCATGAACAAAAAAGTCCAAGACGAGAAAAATTACAGAAAGAACCTTGCCACGTTGGAGTCCACATTTTCTTGGACTGCTGGAGTCTCCGGATTCCTGTCTACGCCGTAGCCAGCATGCACTAACTTTGTTTTAATACCCCCACTGGTATATAGAAATATCTACAAGGCTTGTTCTCCAGAACAACTTAACCATCGAATGTCTGGCCAGGCATCTTCCCAAGTCTTTAAACCCATCTCATTGTAATGCCACCACTCCAAAGGGGCTCAAATGTCACACGATTATAGAGAATGAAACAATATGGGGGGTGGCTCACCTGCCCTCCCACAACCTTGCATTAAGCCTCAATTCATGTCTCCACGCGAGAGATCAACTATCCCGCCATCCTTCTACAAGGAACGCAACCCCATCAAGGTAAATACTAATATCATTATTATTAAAATAATAAAAATCATATAAATTTAAAATAATATTACTAAAATAATAATTTTTTTGTTTGTTTATAAGTTAAACAACGTTGAGGCTACATCATGGTCACATTCAAGTATAACACTTGAATAGGGTATGGAATTAAAATAGTGACTTAACATAAAGAAGTTCCTTAATAACACACTCAATCACCATCCATCCAAGTCCCTATTGACTAGTAAAACAATAATTTTAATGATATTATTAATATTATAGAATTATTAATTTATATTAATGTTAAATTTAGGGTTATAAAGAAAAATAATTAAGGCTAAAGATCAAAGGGGAGAAGGAAAGAAAAATAAAATAGGTTGAACAGAGAGAAAAGGGGTAGGAAAGAGGAACCAAGGAATAGGTTAGAGGTGAGAAGAGTGAGAGGAATGCTTTAGAGAAAGACAGTGGATAATAGGTTTCCAGGACTGACTAAGTTTATGATTCAAGATATATCTTCAGTGATGTTAGAAAAATTTTAATAAAAGAGTACGTAAAAATGTAAATGCAACACTTTAAGAATAAACAAGACATAAAAGAGGCCATAAAGAATATGAACCAATATTAGATAATGGAGTTCACTCACAATGTGGCCCAACTTCAAAGTGGAGAAGTCTCTAAATTATCTCAAAAAAATGAAAGGAAAGTATATGGAAAATTACATCATTATATCTCCTTTCTGGGAGTGAAATGAAAATGGGATGCTCAAATCCCAAATCTGTCTACACCAGTGAAATTCGGAGTAAAATGAGAATAAAATTAGCTCGGTTCTAACACCATCAATTTTGGACTCCTAAAGAATCTCTAATACTCCACAACAGAAAAAATATTTTAGGAATATTCTAAAGAATATTCTAGGGAATATACCTTAGAAATATTACCTTAGAAAATGTGCCCACCTAGTTCAGTGCATCCTATTACCCATCGCTCTTCATTTTTCCCTCCATTGGTCGTGGTTTCCTATCAAATAGTTTGGCAGGGTTTATATAAAATTATCTTGGTGGAATTTTCAAATCCCTTTTGGCTGGTGGATTGGTTGGCGCATTATAAATAGAGAATTGGTTTCAAGGGGGTTACAGGTTCAAACTCTGCGAACCCTTTTTATGGTATAAAAAGAATATATTGAGTTTGAAAGAGGGTTTGGTGGAACCGCTAACTTTGGCCTTCCAACCATATTTAACCTCAATGATAACCATTGCCAATTTTATCTAGCCTCTACTAAAATTAACCACCAATTTGGCCGATTTTCCAACTTATCTAATGGTAGCTAAGTTTGGAGCTTATCCATTTTTTGTCTTTGCCAATTTTGATTGTCCAATCCCAATATGCCATGTGTCAGCTGGGAACTGGTCCACTTCGTATTCGGTCATGTATGCCACTCACCATGTTGATGTTAGCAATATGGAGTGCTTAGTGAACCTTTGAATTTTTAAGTTTGATAAAAACTTTGACTAGCTATAACTTTTTCATACAAACTCAGATTGAGGTGTCATTTACACCATTAGAATCATCTTGACAAGATCTTCAAGTTGATATAGGTTTCATTGAAATTAAAGGACTTCAAGTTTTATGCCTTTTTGAATCCTCTTGGATCATTCCTCCCCATTGAGAGCTTTCTGAGCCTCCAAAATCCTTATCAATCAATGGGAAAGTGAGGGAATTTCTCCCTCACTTTCTCTTTTTCAATCCATCATGCCTTCCTAGGAGGAATTCCTTTGAAACCCACTCAAAGGTACTCCACATCTCCCTGTCGTGAAGTCCTAGTTCTTTATCTAGGATGATGCCTTCGAGAAATGTTTCTTGTACTCTAGAGAAAAATCATCCAATGATGGAGCTTGACCACTCTCCTCTGGATCCATGATCATGGGTGGTTTGTAAAGTTTTAAGTTTTCAACTTTGACTACAAAATACATATGCAAATATGTTAGAATATCAAGGTGATAAGCATTGTTTCCAATCTTTTCAAAGATGGTGAAAGGACCATATCTGATTGGTTTCAACTTCTTGCCTTCTCCCTTCAATATGTCCTTGTTGATGTAAATCCATACTTTGTCTCTAACCTGGAATTAGTGATAAAATCTATGTATGCCATGTAGGGTTTTATACCGTACCTTACTCTTTTCCAAATGTTCATATACTACTTGATGAATCATTTGGATTTGTTGAACAAATGTGTGAACTCTATCTTTATCACTTCATTCACTGGAATCCTCATCCTTCCCGAAGACCAAATCTAAGGGATCTTTCGGCAGGTACCCAAACTGTGTCTCAAATGGTGAAATTTGAGTAGAAGAGAGAAAAGACCTATTATATGCATGTTGAACATAATGTATATATTCATCCCACAATTTAATATGCTTCCTACAATACCCTTGGAGAAAATTATTGTTTGTTTTGTTGACGACCTCTGTCTTTCCATCAGTCCATGGATGGAATGTCATACTCCTCTTTAGTTTAGTGTTCATTTTCTTCCACAAGATTGTCCAAAAATATCCAAGGAATCAATATTCTTGATCTGAAACAATGGATGTAGGCAACCCAAATTTGACCCACACATGATGAAAGAAAATTTGAGCAGTCTCCTCAACAACAATATGCTTCTTACATAGCATCAAGACACACATATTGCTAAATTTATCCATCTCTACATACAAATAGTCATGAACCTTTCTTTACAAAGGAAAACCCCCTACAAAATCCATTGAGATACAAATAGTCATGAACCTTTCTTTACAAAGGAAAAACCCCTACAAAATCCATTGAGATACTCTCCCAAGGATTAGAATGAATAGGGAGTGGTGTGTACATCTAAAATTTTGTATTAGCAGGCTTACAAATAGAGCACATCACATACCCCTTTACATATTTCACTACAATTTCTTTCATCTAAAGCTAATTAAAAAACCTCTTCAAGTGAGACATAATTTTTCCTACCACAAAGTGACCAGGAACAGGAGACATGTGAGATTCTCAAATTACATGGACCCTTTCACTTGTGGAAATACATAGCTTTCGAAAGTGGTAAAGTAACATGTCCTGCAAATGGTAGTCACTCCAGCTATGATCTATGGGTCAGCTTATCATAAAATTATTTAAAATATTAATTGCTAGCATATTGTTCAACACAACTATAATGAGATAAAGAAGCATTATTTAAAATAATATATGCATAAACATGAGGTATAGACAACATATCTACCACTTTCTTACATGTACCCTTCTTGTACTTGATTACCAAATGGAATTGTTGAAGGAATCCTATCCACTTGAAGTGACAATCTTGTTGCAACTTGGTATATGACTGGAGATACTATAAAGGCTGGTGGTATGTATGTATTATAGTCTCATTCACAATCAAGTAATGCTTCTATGTCTTGACACTTTGAACCAAGGCATACAAATCTTTTTCATACCTTGGATAGTTTACAATAGCTTGAGAGAAAGTATCTAAAAGGTAATAACCCAATCTCTAATTTTGCATCAATACTGCACCCATGGCATAACCACTAGAATCTGTCTTGATCTCGAATGGTTATTGAAGGTCTGACAAGGCTAGTACTGACATTGCGTTGATCTTTTACATTAAGTTGTCAAAAGCCTTTTGCTGCTTTCCTCCCCACTAAAAGATCTATTTCACACTGGTCAAGGCATGCAAAGGAGATGCACTGATGGATAAGTTAACTATGAATCTTCTCCAGTACTGAATTTCTCCCATGAAGCTTCTCATTTCTGTTACATTTGACAATTACATCAACATTAGAAGGATCAATCTTTAGTTTACCTCGTCTAACAATATGACCTAAATACACCAAAGAAGTTTTTCCAAATTCACATTTAGACAATTTTACATACAATTTCTACTTTTGCAAAGTATCCAGTACTTGTTTGACATGTTTTACATGACCTTCCCATGTTTTACTAAAGAAAAGTATATCATCTAGGTATACAAGCACAAAATCATCTAAAAATGGTCGAAATACATCATTAAGTTACCCTCATGAATGTAGTTGGGTCATTAAAAATCCAAAATCAAATTTCTAACCACTCAAACAATCCTTGTTTTTTTTTAAGTAGTTTTCCATACATCATTCTCTAAAATTATGATTTGATGGTAACCACTATGAAAATCCAACTTAATGAAATAAACAACATTCTTAAATTGATCAAGCAAATAATCTATACGAGGGAGAGGATACCAGATTTTCATCATGATGTAACTGTTGAGAGCCTGATAATCCATGCACATTCTCCATGTGTTATGTTTCTTTGGCACCAACACAATTGGTGAACCACACAGAAATGAGCTAGATCTGGTGACTCCTTGGTTCAACAAGTTTTGCACCTAGTTCTTTATTTCTTCCATTTCCACATCTTACATCATATACATGACCACAATAGGAAGAGGGACATCTTTTTGAAGATGAATTTTATGTTGGATCTCTCTTTTAAGAGGCAATCCACCTAGCTCCTGAAAAATCTCATCATAGTTAGAGAATGTCAAACATTTCTTTCATGTCAGAAGGATTACAACCTTTGAAAGAATCACATGTTTCAACATATCTTTCCCTCACAACCATGAGATTGCATGTCATGTTGGAGTTGATGAGTCTCTTCATATGTCTTGCACTAAGAAAGCTTGAATTGATCTTCATGTGGTGAGCTCTGACAATATATTCCATCCCATCTTTAGTTAGATGGTATTTGTTCTCATACTTGAAAAATACAAATTTCTTGTCATACAAGTATGGGATTCCCAAGACTTTGCCACAAATTTCAACTAGGAAAACATCTAGATCAACCTCATATAATATTTGAATCAATAGAAAACCTAACCCTATGTTGTTTTGTGACATTGAGTTTTATATTGTCACACACCCGACCAAGAGGATAGGGTTTTGGATGAGGTTTGGTTTCTAGACCAAACTTCTTAACAATTGATTATGAGATCAAGTTAACTTGAAAACTGAGATCAAACAGTGTATCTATTTTGGTATGCTTAGATACAACTCTTATATGATACAATTAACTTATTTTCTGTTCATCAACATGAGATTTGTTTGTAGAACTTGAACTAGCATGATTTGCATAACTTGAATTAGCGTGAAGGGAATTTGTACCTTCTATATTAATGACTGTAATATTCATCTCATCACTAGAATCAAACCAAAGGTGTTACTGCACTGTATAAATTTTCTTATGCTTCCCTTTTCCACCATACTTCTTAGGATTCAATTCTTTATGCAACTTCCAACAATGATCCTCAACATGCCCTTCTTTCTTGTAATGATTGAAAGATGACTTCCCTTCTTCTTTATTTGTTGTTGTTGTCTTCTTGTCCTTTCACTTCCCTTTGAAATTTTTGTTTTTAGGCTTAGATTATGGCTTCTTTGGTTGATCTAGGCTTCTTTGGTTGATCTTCTTTTCCATGCTTTCCCTTGTTTTGAATATGAATTGCTTTCACACTAGCTTCATCTAGATTAGTGGAATCAAACAGCAATAATGAATGCTGAAGATAATTATGTAAAGAACCAATGTATTTCATCAAATTATTTGGTGAATATAAAGGAATATTCAATGCCAATTATTTCTTCCTAAATTCTTTTGTAAAATTTTGAACATTATGACCTTGGCTCTCTCTCACGTTTTTCCATTCCAGTGTGGATTTTTTCTAGTAACTCAATGTATAAAATTTCCTTCCTAATGCAAAAACAAAATCAGACCATGAAGAAAGGAGTTTACCACTATGTTGACTACCTTTATGAAGCTTTCTCTCCAGGCACCATACAATAGTTGTTCCTCCTAGTCGAAGAGATGCCAACAAAATCTTTGCTTTATCCTCTTCGATCTGTTGTGTATGAAAATACACTTCTATCTGTCTAATCCAATTGTTTAGATTTTTTGCATTACCTTATGCATTAAACATGGGAAAATCAAATTTTACATCCAACTTTAAAAATGGTTTTTTAGAAGCATCTCTATGATAACTATTTGAATGATGAGAATGTGATGAAGAAGAAGAAAACCATTCACTTGAAGATGGAGATGGAGGTTCAAGAGGGTCTCCTCCATTTCCTTGATTTACCAAAGCATTATATCTTGCTTTCTTTTTCTTCTTATTTTACTTATTTTCTATTCTATTCTCATCATATGAAAACAATTTATTTACCATGTTTGTCATAATGTAGAAAGATTTATGGAAAGTTTTTTAATTCTCAGTGCGAACATCATCATTCTCCATTTTCTTTCTTTGTGTTCCACATCCAATTTCGAGGTCAAAAGACTTGAGTTCTCCTTCACCTTCTTTGATTTTGGCCTTAGTTATCATCCACACCTGCAATTCACATTAAAAAAAAAACCGCTCTAATACCAACATGATCCGGGATATTTTCTTCAGTGATGTTAGTAGAATTACATAAAAGAGCATGTAAAACGTAAATGCAATAGTTTAAGAAGCAACAACACATAAAAGAGACCATAAAGGAAATGGACCAATATTTGATAATGGAGTTCACTCATAATGTATGAGCTAAGTCTCTAGGCCCAAACTCAAAGTGGAGAGGCACCTCAATTATCTCAATGAAATGAAGGCAAGTACATGGAAAAATATGTTAGTGTACCTCATTTCTAGGAGTGACCTAAAAATGGGTTGCTCAAATCCCAAATCTAACTTGACCAATGAAATTCTTGTGAAATTATGAGTAAAATGAGTATAAACTTAGCTGGGTTATGACACCGTCAATTCTGGACCCCTAGAGAATCTCCAAGATTCAACAACAAAAGTATATTCTAGGAATATTCTTGAGAATATTTTACGGAATATACCTTAGGAATATCTGCTCAGAAAATGCACTTCTCTGGTTCCATGTGTTCTAGTTCCTCCCGGGCCTCCTAGTTCCCATCGCTTTTCGTTCCCCCCTCCATCGGTCCTGGTCGACCATCAATTGGCTTGGCGAGGTTTCTATACAATGACACTGGGAGACTTATTAAAGCCTCACCAGGTGTCGAGTTGGTTGACCCATTATAAATAGAGTGTTGGTTTGGGAGGGGTCACGAGTTTAAACCTCATGGACCCTTTCTGTGGTATAAAAGTTATACATTTCATTTTGTGGAACCTCCAACCATATTTAACCTCAACTATAAATGCTTCTAAGATTATATAACCTCCGTTAAAATTAACCACCAATTTGGTTGATTTACCAACTTATCCATCGCTAGCTAAGTTTGGAGCTTAGCCATTTTTTTGTCTTTACCAAGTTTGATTATCCAATACCAAGATGTCATATGTCAAATGGGGATTATTCCACTTCATACCTAGTCATATCCACGACCTCAACACGCTGATGTCAGCAGTACGACGTGCACAATCAACCTTTGACTTTTAAAAGTTTGACCAAAAGTTTGACTAGCTATAACTTTTGCATACAAACTCACATTGAGGTGTTGTTTGCATTGTTAGAATCATCTCAACAATATATTCAACTTGATATAGGTTTCAATGACATTAGAGGAATTCAATTTTTAGGTCTTTTTGGATACTCCTGGATCATTTTAAAAGTGTATTCCTGGTTAAAAATGTATAGGTTTTTTTTTTTTTTTCACTTACCTAAAATGTTTGCTTCTTGAAAATGTAAATATTTGGAATTAACTACATTATTATTATTCCCAATTTCTGTCATTCAACATTGTTAGTCACTTTACATTCAAATGAGGTAATAGAAAACAACTATCATTGAAACTTACTTGGGGCTTCGCACTCCATAAGTCATAATTATTGATTTTGGTGAAACCTTCTATTAATATTGGAGAGAAAGAGAGACAAGGCATGACGTTTACTACAATAGCTTGATTTAAAGATTTGAATGGTCTACAATTTCAAAAACACTTTGCATATGATTGATATCAAAAGATAGGAAAACTAATAGATATGATAACAGGAAGAGTAGAACAAAATAGTTTGAGATTGGTCATAGTGAATATGATTTGTAATTGACTACATTCTTATTATTCACATTTTTCATCATTCAACATTGTTACATTGTCACTTTGTATTCAAAAAAACTATTTCATCATTTTCATCATTCAAGTTATTAACAATCTTTATCATCTAAACAAACTGAGGTAACTGAACAAATTTAATTAAAATTACTATATTAATATTAGACATATTTAGCATATTTGAAATGATTAGAATAATTTGATGTTCAATAAGTTTGTGTGAACGTGCACCACTAAAACAATCCTAGATCCATCTTAACTCCGGATCTATCAAGTGCCGAGAAGGATCAAATCTCTCAAGCTACAAACCTTTTTTTAGTGAAAAAGTTAATGAATTTTTTTCACATCAAAAGATTTGATCCCTCTTAGCGGTTAATAGATCCAAATTTAAAATAAAAAGTTATAATTACTATTCAACTTATTTGTAAAATAAACCTCAAAGATATAAAATTCAAACATAATTTAAGTGAATGACAAACACCAAAGCAAACTATATATCATGTACACAAGGTATATGCAATCTTGAAAGTTTGATGGGCTAACAACTATGCACCCATCATAAATCTACTTTCTTTTACTTATTTATTCACACTAAATCCATCTAGGGAGGTGAACATAGATATCTAATTTCCTCATCTAGAGCCAGAGCTAGAGCCAAACCCCAAACCCAAATCAGAACCAAATGCCTTGAATTTAACTCGATTGCAGTTGCACCTCCTGGGCCTTCCGTAGATTAGCCGTAGATTAGCCATAGCTAAATTCAGATCCATAATCTGAATATGAATCTGAGCTAGATGATCTGAATTTAACGCAATTCCTTATTTTCGAAATATTTCAAAATATGACTCAGAGAGCGAGTTCAAACCATTAATATTTCCATAAAATTTCAAAATATTCCAAAAATAAAGTTCAAGGCAAACCTAAACCTGAGCAGACGTTCCCAAAATTAAGTTCACAACAAACCCGAGGGTGAATTTTCATCGTTGATGCGCCTGGATGATCAGGAGCCGGATCCCTAGACTAGAAACACGTCCAGCACTTCCATAGCATACAATGGAACCAGAGCCGGACCCACTTCCTCTAGCACCACCATGGTTTGAAGTCATAACCCTAGCTATCAAGGTCTAAAAGGTTACGGTCTCCACCGAACTGTTTATCTCTCACTACGAGACCCCTTCAACAACTTCAAGATATTCTGGGCATATCCACTAATACCCAGTCCAATTTGGGCAACAAAATCGTTACAACCATGACATACGCTAAATTTAACAACGCTACTGCAATTACACATCGTGCCATTAGGTTAAGGATTTTATAGTGAGAATTCAATCGTTCCTTTAGCAACCCCAAATTTATTATCAATATTACAGGAAAACTGGTAATCTAATACAGAATGTAGGAGTGTGACGTGAATTTGGAATAGAAATTGGGTTGTCGTGTATTCATTCATCAGTGTTTGCATTATGAATGCATACTGAAAGCGTTTGTCCATGATGGCCGGATAGATGAATTCATGCGCGTTTCGTTCAAAAATAAACTTCAGTTATTTTTGTTATAAAGCAATTTTCCATGGAAATGAAGCTTCCAACCAAAAAATTAAAACATTCATAGTTATGGTTGAAAGATGTAGGGCACTACAACAATATCAAAAACCACATATAGTAGAAATAAAAATTTGCAACATGTTAAACTCATATTTCATAAAAATTCAATGTTTTTATTTTTAACATACTTATTAAAAATTCAACACTTCATTTTCAGCAACAAGCTACAGATGAGTTGCCTAAACTTACTAGGAAGTTTCCACCATTAAAACTAGGGAGTTACCACAATGTAATTTAAACAACAAATAACTGCAACTGAGTTGTGGCAACTTACCACTATAGCTAAATAAGAAAGTACTATGTGATGCTATTCTACTCTGTTTGTGCATATTTCTTCGGTCTAGTATCCATATTTATACAAAAAATTTAGTCAGTTAATTTGATTAAACAATTAAATTGATCTATTCTGCCTTTTTGAAGTTTTGATGAGATGAGACGATGCTACCCTTCAGCTATGTAATAATTAATATCTCTGGCAGTGGTGGAGTCCATTAGATATAAGTTAAATTAAACAGTAAGTTAAATTAAACAGTATTAGGTGTAGTAGAGTCCACTAAATTCAAATTAATGTTATGTGAAATTAATATAACCAACAAAGAGTTAGTACATGAAGTGATTGAACACATTGTGAGGATACTCGCGAGACTTGTACAAATAGAACCAAATAGATCCATTTACACCGTAAAAGGCAATTAGTGGAAGGTTAGAGATAAATGATTTCTCAATCTATGCTACTGTTGTTTGGAAGCAAGGATCAAATTTGAACTTCATAGGAGCACCTCACAGAATGGCACTAAACGATTTTCACTACACCAAAATTCAAACTAAAAAGCTAGCTGCCAATGACGAAGAAGCATGTTCTAATTCTAAAAATAAAGAATGAGCACTCTTCAGAAATTGGGTATGGCTCATTGTTAATATTTTATAAAATTTGAATTTGAAAATTTAGCAAATAGTAATGTTAATTCTATGCCCATCACTTTTATCTATAATAAATATTATATTAATGGTAGAAAAAATTATAAATCATGAATTGTATGAATTAATTATTTGTAATCATTCTACCGTTGTTCACCCGGTGAAGGAAGAAATACAAGTAAGCGAAGCAGATCTGCAACCAGCAATCAATCTTTACAATATGATCATCAGTTCATTAAAAATATGATCATCAGTTCATTAAAATATGGACCATTTGCACAAGAATATTAATTAACCCTGTTTTAATATCCTTAAATATTTCATGAACGTGCGTCCCATTATCATGTAAAATTAGAGCGGTTGAATTTCTTAACAGACCTAATTGTAGCAAATAACAGGGTGAGTGAAATGTGATATAGTAGCGTAGTCTTGCTTTCCATAATAAGTATCAAACCATTTATTTTGATGTATATTTCAAATCAAATTACTAAATATAAAAAATATTATAAGAATTAATTAAATTATAATTTTATTTAAAATTATTATTAATAATAAAAATTTAATATATAAGTTTTTATTTTTTGTAAAGTTAAAAATTTTATTTCCTTCAAAAACTAAGGCTTACAAGAAAAGTTGAAATATTCACTGTAAGAAGATTTGACCAGATTGAAAAAAATACTTTACCTAGAAGGGAGAAAGCAAAGAGTTCTAAGAGAGACAAC
Source organism: Pinus tabuliformis (assembly GCA_031772625.1). NCBI lineage: Eukaryota > Viridiplantae > Streptophyta > Pinopsida > Pinales > Pinaceae > Pinus > Pinus tabuliformis. The sequence goes on from CM062811.1 coordinate 587,364,429, forward strand.
ACTAAAAAAAAGAAAAACTAATTCAAACAACATCGTAGAAGAACATCTAGATCATAGGAAGCATGGAACATAAACACATGGAGAACTAGGCACAACGGTTTGAATTTGAGACTACAAGCTGGATGGGATCTTTAGCATCTTTAAATGCTTTTCTTGCTGATGGGGGAATGTCGAAATGTAATTCTCTCCATCCTTTGATCGAGGTCCCTCAAATACAATTGATGATGCTCAAGGGAGTGGAGAATATCTGCTCGATGCTCATGTCAGTCTAAAAGTGTTCAACCTATTAGAAACTTCATTTTCAAATAGAGATCAAGAGTTTGCATATATGGGTTGAAGCAACCATTCATGTGTAGTGTCCAATTTTCCTTTTCAATGAGCAACTTCATGTTTGGGATGGGATGTCTCTAAGATGAATCATCCCCATCAACATGTATTAGTTCTTCCTAAATATGTCTTGGCATGAGTTGATGATAGCATAATGAAAATTCCTAAAGAAGATGGTGCATGTGAGTATCTCCCATGTGGGCCCACTCTTGGTAATAGGCGACATCTCTCAGAACTCTTGTTCTCTGACAAGGAATGAGGGAAAATCCAGAGCAATAGAAAATTCCAAGCAGAGGTTCAGATAGACTAAGGAAGTCTAGTGAAATGAGTAGGTTTCATGTCATTCAAAAGCAAAAAAAAAAAAAAAAAGATATCGCCATCACAAGACCCTCCCAAATAGAGATCCCGGAAAATTAGATTAGGAGGAGAGGGAGGAAAGGATCCATGCCCCAAGATACCAACCACTAAGAGATTCTGGAACAAAATTTATGAACAATACTCGAGGAATCCTAACATAAATCCAAATAAGCAAGATGGGAGGAGGGAAAAGCGGCACAATCGAGGAGATGGGAGGCCTAACAACCAAAAAAATAGAAGGAATCCATAAAGTAGAGCAAGAACCAAAGAGAAAAGAGGGGGGAAATATCATTAGCAGAAGCCTAGAGGAGGAAAGAGAGAGAGAAGAAAAGATGAAAATTCAAGCCTTTGAGAAGACTATGCACTAACCAACCTATGGGAGCGCAGAAAAAAGAACTGAAGCCAATTTTGAATTGCAAAATAATATTACCAATTTGAAATGGAGTAGTGATAAAAAAAACTTCCTCAGTAGGTGGAGATGTCAGCTTTGTTGGAAAGTTTCTATTAGTTAAAACTGCATTTGAGTTTGGTTTGGTGCCCCATCATCCCAAAACCGCAAAAATATTTAAATACCTCAAACTCACCAAATCTCATGAGACTCTCCCCATAAGAAACACCTCTATGAATAGTTTTAGACTAGGTTCCATGGGAGATATCATAACTCCCAGTACCTTCACACAAGGGAGAGATTGATTGTCACACATATCAACTAGTAAACAACTTACTTCCTTTATCATTATCATCATGGGGTGGTAGACCATAATGGCACCCCCTGCCAAAGTGCCTTAGCATTAAAAAATTCTCAAGGCATGTTGCCACACCTCCTAGTCACCAAATGGGAAACTCTATTCCAAAATATACATGCCTATCGACATAATAAGTTATTATTTATCTCTTTACTTTCACCATTTTCTAATCTATAGATATTGGACTTTCTTTTTTATGATGAGTTATAGTGTTTAAATTTTTAAATTATTTGTAATTATGTCTATAGGCATGTATATTTTGGAATAGGGCTTATAAACTTTTAATTTAATTATCAATAATTATTAGATGGATGGTAGAGATTTAGTCTCAACAGAATATTCTAAATATTCATAATAATATACATAAATCAAAGGTTGAGATTCATCCTCATAATTTGTATGCCCATGTTTCCCTTCTAATTAAATTTATTAATTAAAAAAATGTCATATGAAGTGAGTTATGGTTTTTTGTGCATGTGGTATTAATAATCTATGGTATTGGCCCATGGCATTGTAACAAAGCCTATTTACATGTTAAGAATGTCCATAGTAAATAATCGCGTTCCACATTTTTCAAAATGTATATATGTTTAAATTATATATTATTATTATTATTAATTTAATGTTGTAATTTTATTAGTTTTTATGATTTTTTTGAAGTTTAGTATGTATCATGTAGTAAACCTTTTGATGCTTATTATGTAGTAAATGTGAAGATGTGGTCAATCATCTGGTAATCAGGGAAAAATCCTATCTATCCTCTAGATTTGCGATGTTATATCTATAGAACCTTAGAAAGCCACTGATGTAATATCATGGCTTAAATCTTAGGAAAGGTATGGTATGCCATGATAGTCCTGTAGTTGTTTAGGTCATAACTGCTCCCTGATTTGTGGATGAAATGGATAACTTGTCTTTCCAAAGTAGGGGGAATCCAAAACAAGCCACATGGTTGAATAGATCATAAATGTTGGATTCAAGACCTTGGATGCCATGCTTCAAGATTTGTTCTTGAAAGCCTTCCTCATTTGTTGCTCTTTCGGTGCTCATAACTTTGACCACTCTTTTGATATCTCGTTCAAAGAAAAGATGGTATAAAGAGGGGGAGAGGGAATATGTGTTAGGGGTTATCTAGAGATGTCATAAAAGGAGGTTGTATAGGAGAACATAGTAAGAGGGTCAAGGTCAGAAGGGGTATTATGGTGATTATGAAAGAGAGAAGGCCACAATGCTTTTGGAGAGTGGTGGAAAGTTGCACAATGTTCATGTTTTCAGTTTGAAAGAAATGCCTATTTTTTATGGCAAAGGAGTTGACAATAAGTAGTATAGACTTGAGGAGAGGATGGGGGAAAATGGATGACGGTAAAGAAAAGCTGCTTGTGGAAGGATTTACATTCATCATCAAACAAACAATTCATGGGGTAAGATCCCAGGGTACATTTATCAACATATTGATGGGTTGAATGGCGGTAGGAATCAAGGGAATCCTCTTTAAGGACCATGGAAAGGGCCTCATATTTGGCTATGCTTTTATCCATTGAATTGAAGTGGGAAATGGGTGAAACCAACTCCTTAAGGTGGTTGAGGTAGGATATGGCATAGTCTCATGAAAAAATGAAGGTGGTATAAGAGGGGGGTGAAGGGAAGGCAGGGTGTAGAGAGGAAGAAGGTGAGGAGAGCATGATCTACTAAAGAAAGTGGGATACGAAAAATTGTTGGATGTGTAGGAGAAAATCCTAGCTGGTTGGAAAATAGTCCACCACAATGTCTCCCCCACTATGGGGGAAGTAAGTGAAGTCACCTGAACACGGGAAGCGAGGGAGCTCATTCATAATCAATAGACTGTGAGATTCCCCCAACTACAAAATATAACTAAATTTTATTATGATGATTTTAAAAATTAAATAATATTAATAATAACATGTAAATTTTAAATTTATAAATATTATTAAATTAATTAATTAAATAAACATCCAATGATTTTTTTTAACCATGGTGAATTGGTAACTCTTTGGAGTAACCTAGATGAGGCCCAAGATCAACCATATTAACCACTATAACACCAAGAGTATATCCAACATCCCGTAAGCTAAATATAACCAAAATTTATGACTTAGAGAAAGCCAAGACTCCATGAGGGCTGAGGAGCCTACTCCTTGAGCCTTATCATAATAGGCCAAATATGTCCTCCTGTGGGTTTTGAAATTAGGTGGATGGGATACCATTTGATTGTGCTAACCACTCGACCATCCCATAAGTAGACAACAATTTTTTCTTTTTCTTTTTTACCATGGTGAATTGGTAACTCATTGGAGTAATTTTGTTGAGTCCCAAGATCAAACCTAGTGGCTTACACTATAACACTAAGAGTATCCAACAACGCATAAGCTAGATATAACAGAAAGTTATGACTTAGCAGGAGTTGAGACTCCATGTGAGATCTGAAACCAGGTGGAGGGGATAACATCCCACTTTTTCAACCATTCAGTTCTCCCATGAGGAGACAACATTTTTCTTTTCTAATCATGGTTTATTGTTATCTCATTGGAGTAATTTAGGCTATCCTCGAGATAAAACCTAACAATTTCCACTATAACACTAAGAGTATATCCAACAACTTGTAAGCCATATACATTAGTACTTTATGACTTACAACATTTTTTTTAACTGCAGTGAAATAGTAACTCATTGGAGTAATATAAACTAGGCCTAAGATCAAAACCAACAAATTTCAATATAACACCAAGAGTATATCCAACATCTCATAAGTTAGATATATCAGAAATTTATGACTGAGCAAGATTCAAGACTCCACAAACATCTTGTAAGCTTGATATATCAGGAACTTATGACTTAGAAAGAGTGGAAACCTCACGAGGGTGGGGAAGCCTATTCCTTAAGCCTTATCATAAGAGGCCAAAGATGTCATCTGATGGGATTTCAAAATGGGTGGAGAGCATAACATCCCATTGTCTCAACCACTGAGTCATCCCATAAGGAGATAGGCAACAAATTTTACCACTCATATAGAAACCAATCCATAAACACAATTTATTAAAGAAGAAGGGAGGTAGAAGCGAAGGAATATATTTAATGGAAGGAAAATTCCCCCACAAATTCTATTGTTGTTGTGATTGGCGGTTGCAAAAGTGAAAACCTATCACTACTAGAACTAGAGCCACAAATGCTTCCATAGTTTCTTCTAGAACCAAATTTAGAGCTCGATCTCAAGCTAGAGTACCTTTCCATAGTATTGAAGGATGTAACTATATCAAAATTCTAACACCGAAATTAAGCTATGAATCTCACTCAGTCCAGAGCTTGAGCTCAAGCTAGAGTACCTTTACATAGTAGCGAAGGATGTAACTAGATCAAAATTCTAACACTGAAATTAAGCTATGAATCTCACTCAGTCACAATTTTTTTTCATTATTAAAATATAAAGCTATAATAATAATTTAAGGTAAATGTGTAAACATTATATGTTTGGGAGTTTTTGGCTAGAATATGGTGATTTTTTTTTGTGAAATCTTAGTTTCTGACTAAATATATGCACTCAACACCTTGAAAATCCCTTGGGGAACTCATATTTTGGAGAGTTCACAACTTAAATTGGTGATTCCAACCAATTTTTTAAAAACCGGAACCGATAACCGGACCGGTCCACCTAATGAACCGGGTTTTGAACCAGAACCGATCGAACTGGGACTGGTCAGGTCTAAATGAACCAGTTTAAAAAATACATTAAATAATTAATTTTGAATGAAAAAAACTATTTTTAAGATTTAAAACCATGATTCCAAGCCAATAGAAACAAAAAATGCAAGGTTTTCTCATCTATATACCATGTAAAGGTGAATATATCAAAATGCCATCGAGTGCAATACATATCCGCAACAAAATACATAATCAATGAAGCTCTAAATGGCCTCTAGAGTCTTAAAACAATAATCTAACCTATGGGGTCACTGAACTACTACAAATCTACATATAAGTTATCAACAACATGATCACTCCTCATCATGATCAAACTCATCACAACTACTAGACAAGAGATCATCAACATGATCTACATAAATAATATGCCTCCGAATTTGAGGACTACTGAAACTCCTCTACAACTTTAGTATTAGTAGCAAAAATAGGCATCAAAACTACAAATCATTGATCAACATGGTCACTCATGAAACTCATCATTGATTTAACACTACTAGAAATACATAAGCATCATCAACAAGAGATACATGAACATCATCTAGCTCAAAGTCTTCAGACATGGATTTCTCAACCTTATAGCATGATAGAAATTGAAAAGGCTTAGCATGCCTAGCCAATGATTATGGTTTGAGTGAAGGGTTCATCTCCTCAACCTTATAATGTGGTAGAAGAAGATTAGCATGCCTAACTAGTTGCTTTCCTTTGAGTGAAGGGTGCATTCTTGTTAAGGCCATGGTAGAGGAGTTCAACAATCAGTACCACCAACATCAACAAGGTTCAACAATCAATGCCACCACGATCAAGGTTCTTAAAGGGCTTCATGCTCTAGATCAAATGCCAATATCATACCCTCATTCATGATAGAATCAAATGGAAACATCATGAACCCCCAAACCATGAAATCCTAAAAACCATTACGTCTGTTGAATTTTCAATGAAATATAAAATTCTAGTTTCTCCATATGAAATCCAATGAGGTTGAAACCACTCTCAAATATCCTGAGTCATTTCATGGTAATGTTAAGAATTTAACATTACCATTGATTGCCAACATTGTTAGGGTTGAGATGTGCCAAGAAAATGAGAAGGTAGGCATGTTTTTCTTGGAGGGACTATTTTTGGAGGAAAATAACCCCAAATTTCACTCAAAACAACTTCAAAACTCACAAAATGCATTTTGTGGGGATTATATTTGCCCTCGCAATAAATTTATCGATTTGACTACAAACCAGCTGGTTTTGTCCTAAACCGGCCAGTTAGGGCAAAAAGAAGGCGAAATTAGGAGGTAAATCGGGTTTCTAAGCTGGTTTGACCCGGTGGGCTTGCTAACCAGCCGGTTTTGAAAACACTAATTCCAACAAATCTTTGCGAAAAAACCCTCCAAAATGTATAAGAGATATACTACGGTGAATTTAAATTATACTAAAAATGCAAGATATATATATATATATATATATATATATATATATATATATATATATATATATATATATATATATATATATATATATTGCAAACAATTGTATTTATTCTAAAATAAAAAAAAATAAAAAAATTTATTTTAATTATTAATAATAATAAATAAATGGTAAAGATTTAAATTTTATGGATTTTTTTTATAATAATTACAATAAAGGGTTGAGATTTATTCTAAAAATCGTTATATCTATTTTTCTTTTTAATTCAATTCAAAACTATTATAGAATTAAACCAACCTAGATCTATTTTAACTTTGGATATATCAAGCACCCAGAAGATCAAATATTAAAGGTGAAAACCTCTTTTTTGAGTGAAGAACTTGAGGAAATTTTTCCCTCGATATATTTGATCTTGATCCCTCTCAGTGCCTAATAGATCCAAAATTTAGATGTATCTAGAATGGTTAAATTAAAATTCTAGATATCTGCATAATGATAATTGTTTCTCCTTTTAAATGTTAATTAATGTTAATATAAACTTATCTTTGCAAAATAATTGAAATAATTTTCATTCTCTTCGTACAACTATGAAACCCTCATTTCAACATTTTTTTCTACAAACAAATCAAAAGCTTATGATTTGAGATCTCTAGTTCATTCTCAATTTCTCTCTAGACATTACAATTGAAACAGGTTGTCACATGAATAAATACCTATAAATCGGGTAGGATTTGTGGTGAAGGAACTATCTCCAGAAAAAGGTAAAAATTGATTTAAAAGAGGGCAACTCTAGCACTTACTATAAGATTGGAAGCTCCCACACATGTTGCTCGAAGAGTCACATCACAACATGACAAAAATGGCATAAATAAAATGGACATGCATTTTAAAATAATTACACAGATAAACACACATGATATGTTAAATATAAAACATTAAAAAACATAAATGCAAAATGCAATTCTCTCATACCGCTTCAAGCAATTTTGGATTCTAAATATGAAAAATAACTCTGCTCTATTTCTAAGAACATGATTTTCTTCCCACATACACACAATTTTGGCTTGTAACTCACACAACAGAGAACCTTTTAACTAAGAATAAAACGCATCCCTAAGTTTTGCATAACTACAGGAAAAATTAGAAAACAGAAAGAGAACAAGTTTTTCATTTCATTGATGTTACTGTCATAATCTATATTGTAAGCCATACACTATTTAAAGTCAAGTCTCTCCACACTTAATACAAAAAAAAATTAAATTTCCTCTCCGACGAATTCTTTTTATTTTTTTATTTTTCCCATTACATGAATGATTTAGGGTTATAAAATCATTTAAATGATTTATGGTTTTGTTGATGGTGTTCGATATCACCAAAATATAGGGGGTCTCCCCGATGTGTAGTCCCAATTAGACCTCCTTCCATTTGGAGTAGGATCCCCATCTGGAGTATCAAACCCACCAATATAACTTAAGGTTCTCCTCGGCTTAAATGGATAACATAAGAGATTATATACATAACCCTTGAAAAAGAAAGGAAGTTGACATTATGCATCACTGATTGAAATGTGTAAAAGGAGACCTTCATGAAAGGGAGACAAAAGTGAGTCTTTGGAAGGAAGTAATAGTACTAGCCTAAAAAAGACACATGAACAAAGAAATATTTTTTAGTTATCTAGTGAAACAATTCACATAAACACAACGATAATTAAATCAAGTACACCACACATTCAATAAGGTAAGTACTAAATCCATTGAAATAATTTAGTTTCTTCAGTACACATGAACACAACATATATTGAAAGCATATGAAGAATAGTCCTAAAACGTTCACAGTACATACATGAAAATGTGTTGGCTCATTGAGCTTCAATTAGGTGAAAGATACAAGTACAAATTTACAATGATGAGGAACTAGTTCCATTAGTGGAACCTTAAGTCACTCCTTGCTTCTCCAAATAATAGTTTTATCTCTTATCCCAAGTAGAGAATCTAAGACTAGCTCACCAAAACCTGAGCCTCCAAAAGGATTTTGCTTGAGTTATCACAATCTATTTGTAATAAGAGGAATGACCTTTCATATTATCATGACTCTTGGACAAAATTCATGACTCGTGGACTTATAATATGTCCTTTGGGCTTATAAACAACTCTTCAACGTATAAATGACTTTTGGAATTCTCTAAATGACCATTTTTTCGATATATGACTGTGACTCTTGGACTCCAACACATTAGATTTTGTCCTTTTCTTGAGAATACACCATTAAATTCAACATGATTATGTAGAATGAAATGTGGACACATTTGACATAGATATGAAACTTGTACAAGTTACAACTTGACAATGATGACATGGAGCTCATTATGAGGTGGAAATGTGAAGTTGCTCTATGCGTTGTTGTCTCCAATCTTGATGGTAGATCTCATATATGCTTCATATTCATGTAAATATTCACTTTTCTTCTTATCCTCACCCTCCAAAGGTTCTTTCATCAATATTGGAATATTTTGAGTCACCATGCAATGTGTTTTTTCTGTCATGGTTTGGGATTTGCCCCATGTCTTCATGAAATTATTTTTTGTGCTTCTTCTCCACAAGTTCTTCTTTGTGTTTTCCCCTTTCTATATTCTTTGAGCATCACCTTGTAATCATGAGAAGGTACTCTTTCTAATGAATATCATTAATGACAAGGTAAAGTCAGTCTTGTAATCACTTATTCTATCTCTATCTATCTCATGGAATGAACTGCTTATGATAGGTCTATGGAAGGGTTGGAGGAAGGAGGCTTGATAAGGAAAGTGCACTTGAAGTAATTAGTGTCCTGGGATGGATTCAATTTTTACCTTTACTAGTTTATGCATTGTAAAGAGGGGCTCTCCTTGGTCCGGTGCAATGGGGAAGCTCAAGGGACAAGGTGGCGAGCTTGTTTCTTAAGATTGCGCTATGCACCTAGAAGGAAAGAGAGGAAGACTAGGAAAGCGTAGTTTGACTAGTCAAGGATTGACGGGATGCCTCCTTGAGCCTTTTTACTACACCATGTGCTAAAGAAGAAAGGCCTAAGCAAGTGTTAAAGCAGTGGGGAACAACAAGGAATAAGGTTGAAGCCTTGAGGCTTGATACTGCACCATTTGTTGAAGGGAAGAGTAAACCTTAAGGAAAGCACAATTTTTTCCGACAAGGGTTCACTATCTCTTGAGACTTCACCATGAATTGAGGGAGGCTTGATAGAAAAAGGCTTGGGTGTAGATTTGGACAATAATGGTCAATGGAAGGAAGTCTAAGCCTTGTTTATGCTCCATGCACTCAGAGGAAGAGGAAGCTTAAGGGCCAAGATAATTTGACTAAACAAGGGATCACTATTGATTTAAAATGTGATTGTCCTTCTAGGCTAGTGTACTTTGACCCAATAGTGGGTGATTTTTCATCTGGAATATGATTTTCACTAGGGAAAGCCATAGAAAGCAAGTCCTTTTTACTAGGAGGGTTTTCATTGCATTGTGAGGATAGGAGCACCCTATTGTTGCACGGTTTTCATCTCCAAGAGGGTGGAAGGGGTTCATGTTGTCACCTAGGAGTACTCTGTGTGCCATGAAAGGCATATGTGATAAAAAAGGAGTGAAGTGAGTCAGTAAAAGAAAAAAGGGTTAAGTGATTATCCTTGAAATGTTCTTAATATGCATTGATTTGAGATGACATTGAGAAGGAATTAATGCACAAGTCTTGGTGAGAAAGGTTGCATTAATGAGGCCATTAATAGGCTATTATCGTCACCTGGAAAGATGGATAATTCTTTCACAACCCTCACTGGGCAAGAGGACTAAGAAGAGCTCCAAAATGGCTAAGTCTGGGACTAATAGAGTAAGAGAGGGAAATGCATTCGAACACGACTCAAAATTGGATTACACACATGAAAGTAATTAATACAATCCAAAAGGATACACTGGACTCATGGATAGTAATCAAAACTTGAAACAAAAGAAAAGTGACACTTTTTTCTAAGTGTGATAGTTCAAATAACACATTACAACACTTAGAACACAAGTTGTGACAAAGGTGTCCATTGTGATAAAAATGTGCGCTAAGTTGTAGCAATGTGTCTAGAGAATAATTTAATGATATATAAGAACATATAAAGTATAAGAGTGCACCAAAACTAACTCTAGTGATTCGCAAATGTTTGACACGAGTAGGAGTGAAAACAACAAAAGGTGACACCTGTGACAGTAAGAAAATATGAAAACAACACATGCAAATGCAAAAAACCTTGAAAGTGACACATATGAGAGTGAATATAACATGAAAATGACACCTATTAAAGTGACTACAAGAAAAAGAAACAATAATTATCATGAAAGTGACACTTGTGAAAGCGAAGGTGTGCCAAAAGAGAGAGTTGGGAAAACTCACCAGAATAGAAGTATGGATTTGACCAAAGTGAGGGAAAATTCCAATGAAAGAGTGCATTGATTGTCAACATGGATTGAACATTACATCAACACTATCTTGATGGACCGTGCTATGCTTGTTCAAGCTTGCATAAACGAAGCACATCTATAGGCAGCAAGGACTGAGCATGTGCGGTCAAGTGACTTTGATTGTTAGAATCTAAGAAGAAGACTTAAAGACTTAATACAAAAAAAAATCAATTAAAAATGAATTGATCATGGAAAACAAATTGTTATGTCCTCAATAGGTTCCAAAATTCAAGTGTAAGGAAAATTTTTGAGGATGTTTATTGCGGCGTCAACACTTGGTGACAACTAGTAGAACTCCAACTTTTGTGTTCAGGTTCCACCTTTAAGTGCAAGGCCTTAGTCTATTAGGAAGTATAGATTCACCATATGGATTACCCTAGCTTTGATAGTTATCTCAATTAAAGATATAGTCTCATCTATTCTTAGCTCAACTTGAAACACATCAACATAAGACTAGTCATATATCAACTATTTTGATAGGGGATAAGGATAATAAGTACAATGGTATCTTAATCACATTCCCCAGTGTTTCTCTGCTCCTAGAAAGGTTAGTCAGTACCTCGGTGGAGTCACCTCAAGGAACCACAGGTATTTCTTCGCTATTAGTGAGCCTGGGTAGTACCCCGGTGAAGTTGTTTACTTCACTTCTCTGCATAGGAAGCCTTTCTCTTCTTCACCTTTTTATTTAGTTACTAATAATATGTGGAAAGGAACTTATTTATTTTGATAGTGGAAGAGGGATCCCTAATTTTTGGGAGAATAAGAGGTTCGTTCCTTGTTTAAGGGATTTGAAAGATAACCAAATTTAATACACTCATTTAAAGCTTTTCTCCTTTCCCTTCTCTACTTGGTTGAGTTGATAGGTTGACAAACACCATTAAATACAAGGTTGATTCATGAATGAAAATCTTAATAGAGATACATGCTTTGTAGTTTGATCAAATACTTTTCATATAGAACAGATCGTATTTTCCATTCAAACCTCATTGACTTTAAATATATATAAACCCAAATAGAGAAGAGGTAACAAATTAGCCAAGAGTTGTTCATCGTCTCAATTTCCCTTTTGAATCTTTGCCACATTGTATTTTGAGCCAAAGGAGCATCTTTCATGTGGGGTCTTATTAAGAGAAACATAAAAGTAAATACAAAACAATACAAGAAAACCAAACCAAAAGGACAAAGTAAAAGGAGAAATGAACAAGAAGGAAACATGCATAATAGGAAACAAGAAAACTAAAAATATAAAGAGACTAGATGGAGAGCAAGTGCAAGATGAGTAAAACAGGAACTAGAGTGCAACTAGAACTACTCCTAACCTAGCTGGCTAGAAGGTTAGGGCTAAGTGTAGTGAAATTTCCATTGTATCCACCATAGTTCTTGAACTGAAAACACAAATATAAGAGTGATTAAAACTAACAAGAAGCAATGTGTAGAAGAAAAGATAAGAACTTGAAAAACTTGCACAAAATATAACAGGCCTTGTCTGTTGGAAAAACGATGTGCCATATCTGTTAACCTTAACCAACCTTCTACGTTACCTTTTTTACGAGAAGAATAATAAAACAAACCCCAAAATATTCTTTTGAATGCATATTCATCTATAATGTCTTACTTAGCAAGCATCAAGAAAGATCAGAACCTGATTCTAGAAAATGGGCTTTCTAAGTAAGATTCTTCTAGCTGATCATGGATTGGGTCATGAAATTCAAAAAAATCCTCTTGAAAACCCTAAAATCCTTGAGATAATAAGTTTTCAAGTAATGGCATGGAATCAAGATGAGAATCTTGTAAGGGAAAATAAATCTGATCATATTCAAGAGGCTTCTCAAGATAGTGAGTACTTGAAATAACCATCAGCATAGGCTGAAGTTCCTCAACTGCTTGTCAATTATATGAATAATGAGATGATAAAGTATAAATATTAGTCGATATAAAACAACTATAATCCAATATACTGGTAGGTAAATGATAAACTACATTATTATTTCTAGAACCGACATTACGATTAGATGGACCGATTAAGACATAAGATTTTTGGTTAGTAGAAAACAAAGATAGATCCATTTGAATATATTCATCAATTATTTGAAAAATAAAATCATATTCCTAATATGTTGAATGCGATAAACCATTTCCTTGAACCTGGTTACAAACTGCATCAACATCACAATCATTGAAAGAATTGAAACAGAATGCTAGTATAGAAAATATGTGAAACTAGTATATATGAAATGAGTGAAAAAAGAGGAACTTGATCCACCATATATCTCAAGCATTCACTAACACTCGAGAGGAAATCTAGTTCCATGGAGAAAATTATTAGCATTTTAACATTCACAAGAAATATTAGGAGTTGATTATTATCGAAAGAATCTAATAGATATGCATCTTTCGACTAGTGATAATCTTTGAAATGATCATCATCATCGCTTTAAGCATCCATGGAAGGTATAAAATCCAAAACCAAGTTTGATACAATATATTTGCATGGAGATGAACCAGATGAAATAGAATCTTCAATCCAATCAGAAACCATACCATGAAGGTTAAAAGAGATATATTCAAAATAATGAAAATCTTCTAAGAAAGAATTTTTTTTAAGTGAAACCATGCAAAGAAAATAATTTCGTGATAAAACCCAGATCTAACTTAGTTCAGGGACCTTACTAGATTCATGGTATATTAACATAACCATCAATGAAATTTGAAGTGCCTTGAGTTTTTGACAAGTCCTAAAACTTTCAAATACTTTAGAATTTCATTTTGAAAATTGTATCAAGTTAGGCATGATGTGTGGAGTACATGCTGCTAGTAATTGTAACAATATCACTACTATCATAATGGTAGCCACCTACATCATTGATTTGACTAGATTTGTCAATTTCAATAAACAAATTACCCAATTCATAAGGCTCTTGTAATTGAAAATATAAAGATGGATAGACTGGACAAATCTCATTAGTAACCTGAACTAAAGAATTTTCCTCATGCAAGACTAGAAATGGTAAGGAGTAGAATTGATACTTAATTATTTGATCTTTTCTTTCTTCATCACAGACAACCTCACTACCATTTTTCAATTCAAAATCCAACTCATTAGATAATCAACTTGAAGAGAATGGAGTATCTTCTTCACAAGTTAATGCATTGCGAACAATATGGAATAAGGGATAGTGAGCTGTAGAGGAAGTTAACATGAGAAAATATTCTTTAACCAAGTTAGATTCTTGATCTAAATATTTCAAGTCAAAACCTTCTTGAAAAACTAAAAATTCAGTTAGTACACTTGGGCATTCATCATCACATAGATCAATAGAGTCACCAACATCAAAATGATGGTTTCCCAAGATTTTATATTGATTAGGAAAAAAAAATCATTTGATTGAATACCAATATAAATATATGGGATGTCATCCAAGAATTAGGAAACTCTACCTTTTCATAGAGGAATTTGAAGTAGAGAAGAAATATCAAAAGAATCTTCACCCTTTTTCTCCTCTACTTGTGAAATGTGACTACCTTGTGCTTGATTACTACTTGGATTGGAAATTTGGAAAATAGAAAAGTTTGAAAGAGATTAATTAACAATATCAAAGGAAAGGGGGTCATCAAAAAGAAATTATAGAGGATAACAATAATCCAAATTAGATTCAAAACCAAAGTTATGAGTATTAATATTGCCTTGAGAAATCAAAGGATTAGCCTTGACCTTAGACTCCATAAACCATTCCAAATTATCCATAATCGGTTCTAGATCATGGGAAGTGGATGAAGATTGAGAAGATGTATTAGTAATTTAATTTTCATATTTCCTAACTTGATCATTAATATGTATAGGTGCCCTCATTGGTACTGAAAAGGGAGGAGGATATGGAACAAAGCAAATAGTAGGTTTCTCCTATAAAATTATAGGTGCATCATGATTTACAAGTTCATTAGGGGGTTTTTGCTAACCATGTAAAGAGATTTGAATCAAACTTCTAAACTTCCTTTTAAGGAAATATCAGTTTGTATCTTCTCGAGGAAAAACATAACATAAGTTAACGAATCGATTAGAAAAATCCTCAATTGATTCATTAGGGTACATTCTTAGTTGATTAATCCTTTTAAGAACATCTTGATAATCATATTGATCAAAATCTTGATAAATCTCCTTAAGGAATTGATCAAATGAATTGGCGGAAGTAGATGGTAGGGTATGACACCATTGGTTAACTCAAACTTCAAGAATGAGGAAGAAAATCACAAAATAAATATCTTCATCCTTGATTTCACGAGATTAACAAAACTTGAAAAATTGAAAGAAATTCTTGGCTATAGATATAGCACCCTTACGATTCATTAAAGTTCAATTAAGACAAGTCATAAAAAAAATTCCATGGAGATGAAAAGTTTACTAGGAGATAGGTTACAAAAACACTCAAATATTATGATTTGGGGATGAGCCATTTAAGATAAGAGATTCAAAATAGAATAATTGATCACAACTTGTCATCTACACTCCTTTTAGCACCAGAATGTTGAAAGTGTTGGATACTGCCAATGTATAGGGGGTCTCCATGATGTGAAGTCCCAATTAGACTTCACA
Source organism: Pinus tabuliformis (assembly GCA_031772625.1). NCBI lineage: Eukaryota > Viridiplantae > Streptophyta > Pinopsida > Pinales > Pinaceae > Pinus > Pinus tabuliformis. Next base: position 587,380,062 of record CM062811.1, read on the forward strand.
CCATTTGGAGTAGGAACCTCATTTGGAGTATAAGTCCGACCACCATAACTTAAGGTTCACCTTAGTTTGAATAAATAACATAAGAGATTATATACATAACTCTTGAAAAAAAGTAATTTGACATTGTGCAACACCAATTGCAATGTGTAAAAGGAGACCTTCAAGAGACATAGACAAAAGTGTGTCTCTAGAAGGAAGTAATAATACTAATCTAAAAGAGACACACGAACAAAGAAATATTTTTTATTTATCTAGGGAAATTGTTCACATAAACACAACAATCATTAAATAAAATAGAACACACATTCAACAAGATAAGTATCTAATCCACCTAAATAGTTCAATTTCTCCAATACATATGAACACAACATATACTTAAAACATCCAAAGAATAGTCCTGAAAAATTTGCAATACAAGAATGAAAATGTGTTGGCTCATTGAGCTTCAATTAGGTGGAAGATTCAAGTACATAGTTACAATGATGAGTCACTAGTTCCAATAGTGGAAAATTAAGTCACTCCTTGCTTCTCCAAAGAATGTTTTCTCTCCTATGCTAAGTAGAGAAGCCAAGAGTTGTGAAGGGTTTATTTGTAATAAGAGGAATGGACTTTCGTATTCTCATGACTCTTGGACTACCCTCATGAATCATAGACTTCTAATATGTACTTTGGACTTCTAATATGTCCTTTGGACTTCTAAACCTCTCCTGACCTTCTAACTTACTTTTGGACTTCTCTAAATGACCCTTTTGTCCATATATGACTATGTGACTTTTCATATTCCACATGTGACTCTTCGAATTCCACATATTACATTTTTTTCTTTTCTTGAGAAAACATAGTTACATTCCAAATGATGATGTGGCATGAAAAGTGGACACATCTAATATAGAGATGACACTTGTACAAGTTACAACTTGACAATGATGACACGAAGCTCATGGTTGGGTGGTAATGCAAATTTGCTCTCTTTGTTGCTTTTCCTTCAATATTTAGGGTTTATCTAATCTATGCTTCATGTTCATGTAAATATTCAATTTGGTGATTATCCTCATCCTCCAAAGGTTCTCGGATCATTATTGGAAACTTCTAAGTCACCATGCAATGTCTTCGTTCTGTCGTGGTCTAGGATCCGCCTCATGTCTTCGTGAAATTCTCTTTTATGCTTCTTCTCCACAAGCTCTTATTTGTGCTTTCCCCTTACTATACTCTTTGAGCATCACCTTCTCACGCTGAGAAGGTATTCCTGCTAATCAAGATCATTCATGATAAGGAAAATCGAGTCTTGCAATCACCTATTCTATCTCTATCTACCTCATGGAATGAATTTCTTATGATAGGCTCGTGGAAGTGCTGGAGGAAGGAGGGTTGATAAGGAAAGCATAGTTGAACTCATCAGTGGCCTACGAAGACTCAAATATTCACTATTATTGTGTTATACATTGTAAAGAGGGGATCTCCTTGGTCTAATGAAGTGGGGAAGCTCATGGGACAAGGTGGTGAGCTTGCTGCTTAAGACTGACCTATGCACTCATAAAGAAAGAGAGGAAGACTAGGAAAGTGAGATTTGACTAGTTAAGGATTGATAGGTACCCTGCTTGATCCTTTTTACTGCACCATGTGCTAAAGAAGAAAGGCCTTTGCAAGTGTCAGCACAACGGGGAAAACAACAAACAAGGCTAAAGCCTTGAGGCTTGAGACTGCACGATGTGCTAAAGGGAATAGGAAGCCTTAAGGAAAGTGTAGATTGTTCTGAAAAGGCTGTATTATCTCTTGAGACTATGCCATGCACTAAGGAAGGCTTGATAGGACAAGGCCTGATCACAAAGCAGGAAAAAAATGGTCAATGGAAGTGAGACTAAGCATTTTTTTTGCGCCATCAACTAGGAGGAAGAGGAAGCTTAAGGGATAGATCAGTTTGAAGGAACAAGGGGTCACTATTTATTTAATTTTATTTTACTGCTAAGTTAACATAGTTTGACCCAATAGTGAGTTCTTGTTCATCTGGAATGTGTCTTTCACTCAAGGAAGCCATAGAAAGGAAGTTATTTTTCCTAAAAGGGTTTTCACTACACTATGAGGAGAAGAGGAACTTTGTGTTTCATGGTTCTTTTTGCAAGAGGGTTGAAGGGGTACAAGGTATCATCTAGGAGTACTCTATGTGCCATGAAAGAAAGAGGCGATCAAAGCTCAGTGTAGTGAGTCAGTAAAAGAAAAATAGGTTAGATGAATATCCTTGAAGATTTCTTAATGTGCATTGATTTGAGATGGCTTTGAGAAGGAATTAATGCATAAGTATTAATGAGAAATGTTTCATCAATTATTCTCATGAATAGTATATTCTCATCACTTGGAAATAGGGCTAATGCCTTCACAACCCTCAATGGGCAGGAGGACCAAGAAGAACTCTAAAATGGCTAAGTGTGGGACTAATATAGTAAGAGAGTGAAATGCATCTGAACATAACTCAAACTTGGACCACACACAGGAAAGCCATCAATACAATCCAAAAGGATACATAGGACTCACGGATAGAAATCACACCATGAAACGACAAAAAAACGACACTTCTTTCTAAGTGTGTCAGTTGAAACAACACATTACGACACTTAGAACACAAATTGTGACAAAGGTGTTGATTGCAATCAAAAAAAAAAATATTACAAAGCAAAGGCTATTTTCCAATACGATATCTATTTATAATATATCAAAAATGTTAAAATTAGATAATTATTCTTGTGTAGGAGTTAGTTAAATTTAGAGAGTCATTTAATTGTTGAGTGATGAAGATTAAATGATGAGTGTTAGAATCTTGAGTCAAATAGAGTTAAATGATAGATAGTTGCATGTCAAGATGTTTTAGTAAAGGTTAAATATTCTTCACTGAATTCATTGTAATAATTAAATTTTGTGTAATCAATAAAAGAATCATAACTAATGTGTTTAGCTTCTCCATTTTTCCAAAAAAAAAAAAAAAAAAAAATCAAAATCTATATATTTAAATTGGAAACAAATCATTACATAACAACAACTAAAATTCCTTTGGGCCCAGAAATTTGAAGTTCCAGGACAAATTAAAACACAGCCAGAATCAAAACTCTACGCTGTTGAAATGGGCTCATTGCAGCTACTATTTTACGAACTTCCAAAATAAAAGTCTAAAACCCAATAAAATTCATAAGAAATTTCAAATTATGGGATAGCCAAGATGTTGAAATGAGTCGTTGTAATTACTATTCAACGAAATTGCAAAATAAACATGGAGTGCTAAAATTCAAACAATATTCCAGCAAACATCAAACACAGACGACGTATCGTGTACACAGCCTTGAAAGTTTGACATGCTAACAACTACGCACCCATCATTTTAACCTAGGAAAGTAGTAGAGGTAGCCATGCTCTTATTTATTTATTTATTTATCCACGTTCCTAGGAACATCAAACTACGGAGGTGAATATAAATATCTATATTCCTCGTCGGGGTGTTGCAGGCGCACTCCCAGGGCCTCCCGGAGATTGACCAGAGCCAGAACCAGAACCCGACCCCGATCCATACGCAGAGCTTCCACCGTTGTTACAACTGCCCGACCCAGAACCAGAACCAGATCCCTTGCCGCTGCCAGAACCAGAGCCGCTAGCGCTTCCAGAGCCTCCGCCAGTTCCGGAACCAGAACCAGAGCCCGAGCCCGACGCAGAAGCGGAACCGTTTCCGCCGCAGCCAGAGGCAATACCTGAACCGGACCCCGACCCAGAGCCAGACCCACTTCCTCCTCCACCACCATGGTTCCAAGTCATAACCCTAGGGGTGCCCTGGCCAACCGAGGCAAAACCATCACCATCGTTATCAGACTCTGAAAGAGCACTACGTCCACCAAGTTGTTTATCTTCCTTCAACAACTCCGGGGTGTTCCCGCGGGCATCCACTAATACCAACGCCAATTTAGGCAACAAAATCGTTACAACTGCGATAGACGCCAAAACTAGCCACAGCACCGCAATTACAGACTGTGCCATTAGGTCAAGGAATTTAGAGTGAGAATTCAATCGTTCCTTTGGCAACCCCAAATCTAGTACCAACGCTAGATGCAGACTGGTAATGTGATACGGAATGTGCGAGCGTGAAATGAATTTATAATAGATTTTGGGTTGTCGCGTATTCATTCATTCATCACTATTGGCATCACGAAGGCATACAGAAAGCATTTGCCTGCTGGGCGAATCCATGAATGCCCGCGGGTTTCGTTCAAACAGACCTTCGGTTATTTTTCTTCTAAAGAATCTTCCGACCGAAAGCTTAAAGAGGATTAGTTGTCATGGAGTCCCTTAGGTTTGAATTTAAATTAAAAGAGTATAAGATGGAGTAGAGTCCATTAGATTCATGTGAATGTTATGTGATGTGGAAATTAAGATGACAGCGAAGAGGTATCACATGAAATGCTTGAACACGGTGTGAGGATATTCCTCGCACATTCGCTAGGACATTCTATAATTGGACTTCAAAATTTGACATTATCTTCATCGATTTTGGACTTGGTGAAGAGAAAAATAGATATTATCTTCATCGATCATCATTCTAGTGCTCACACAGCATGATATAGCTGAAGAGTTCTGAGACTCTAGTACAAAAGAGTCAGCAAGTTTCAAACATGTCTATTAAATCTGTGCTTATATTTTATTATTATATTTATTAATATGCAATTATTAAGGATTATATATATTATTAATTTTTTGTTTTTTATTATTTTTTAGTAAATAGTATATATTTATCATATCTAATATAATTGAAGTGGTGACTTCACACTAAGGAGTATTTTAACAAAGCATCTGATGGCTTTCTATCCAAAATTTAGTAAATAGTATATATTTATCATATTCAATATAATTGAAGTGGTGACTTCACACGAAGGAGTATTTTAACAAAGCACCCAATCACTTTCTATCCAAAATTTAGTATCCAATAAATATATATATATATATATATATATATATATATATATATATATATATATATATTATTAGTTTTTTTTATATTATTTTAATATTATTAATTTTTTTGTTTTTGATTAATTATAAAAGTATATTAATATATATTATTAATAGTATATTAATATGTATCATATATATGGGGTTAATTTTTATATTTTTATTTTTCTAATGGTATAACATAATAATATAAAAATATAATTGTTATTATTATTATTATGATGTTAAGATGATATTCAACCTTTTATTTTATTGATATATTAATTTTATTAAATAATTTTAAATTAAAAATATTTAATTAAATTTCATCTTTTCTTAATTTATTTTATTTTATAATTATTTTTTATTTCTTAATATTTTTTAATATATTTTCGAATTTATTTTTTCCTTTGGTCAATATTTTCATTAATTTTTTATTGTTGAATTTCTTATATTTTAACATTCATTTAACTTAACTTCTTCTTTATGACTATGCATCTATCACCTATTTGTCTCTCAACGTGTGATCAGATTTTGTATCTCTATCTTGAGGATGTCATACTTCTTGGCTCAAAACTATGGAAATACTTGAACATAATTACTCTTCTCACAAAAGCTTTTGCTCCAAAATCCAAAAGTTGTTATTAAAGAATAAAAAATTCTTCAAAATGTTCCTCTTTTTGCTTTTAAATTTTAGGAAAAAAAATTAGATGGTATAGAAAGATTTATTATCGGGGAGAATTTAAAATTTGATATCTTAAGGGAAGTTATTGCCTTAGTTATCATGTTTTCTAAAATGTTGAGTGAGTATATTTGCCTGTTGGTCACATCTTTGATATTTATCATATTATGGGTGTAAAGAAGAGGGACTCAATTTTAGTCATTTTCAATAGAAAGTTCAATGGTAGTATCCTTGATTAAGTCTTTTCTTATTTGGGTATGAGAAACAACAACATGTTTTATTTCTATCAACTCTCCCTCCCACCATCCACCCTCTCACCCCAAGAAAATAAAAAATAGAACTTAAAATATTGAAATAAAAGAAAGTTAGTTGGGCACATTTGTCAAGTTGTAGCAAGTGCTGGTTTGTGAAGCTCTCCTTGAGGACATTGCATACATCAAGGAGCTTAACATTATCACCCTCTCACCCCAAGAAAATAAAAAATAGAACTTAAAATATTGAAATAAAAGGAAGTTAGTTGGGCACATTTGTCGAGTTGTAGCAAGTGCTGATCTGCGAAGCTCTCCTTGAGGACATTGCATACATCAAGGAGCTTAACATTATCAGTGGTAATTTTTTAGTTTTTTCATCCAGAGAAAGCTTCAATTCTATTATTCTTTTGGCGACAAACCCAAAAGGAATGAGCAAAGCGCACAAGCAAGAGGGTCAACTACATGTTGTTAAAATTATTCTCATAACAGTGTTTTAGATTATGTGAAAACAACATCCAACTTATATTTATAAATACAATAAAAATAAACTATAATATGCAAAGCAAACAATCCACTATACAACTTAATTTCCCATAATTAAATACATTTAAAATAATACCTTAATACCCAATCAATCAATAGTCACCAAAAACATATATCTCAAATCAATACAATATGCAAAGCAAACAATCCACTATACAACTTAATTTCCCATAATTAAGTACATTTAAAATAATACCTTAATACTCAATCAATCAATAATCACCAAAAACATACATCAAGTTATTTCAAAAACAAAGCACCCTATCACTTTCTATCCAAAATTTAGTATCCATTATATATATATATATATATATATATATATATATAATTTTTTAATATTATTTTAATATTATTAATTTTTTTGTTTTTGATTAATTATAAAAGTATATTAATATATATTATTCATAGTATATTAATATGTATAATATATATATATATATATATATATATATATATAGGGGGTTAATTTTTATATTTTTATTTTTCTAATGCTATAACATAATAATATAAAAATATAATTGTTATTATTATTATGATGTTAACATGATATTCATAATCTTTTATTTTATTGATATATTAATTTTATTAAATAATTTTAAATTAAAAATATTTAATTAGATTTCATCTTTTCTTACTTTATTTTATTTTATTTTATTTTAAAATTATTTTTTATTTCTTAATATTTTTTAATATATTTTCGAATTTATTTTTTCCTTTAGTTAATATTTTCATTAATTTTTTATTGTTGAATTTCTTATATTCTAACATTCATTTAACTTAACTTCTTCTTTATGACTATGCATCTATCACCTATTTATCTCTCAATGTGTGATCAGATTTTGTATCTCTATCTTGAGGATGTCATACTTCTTGGCTCAAAACTTCCACAATTAAAATGTTTGATGTAAATAATATGGAAATGCTTGAACATAATTACTCTTCTCACAAAAGCTTTCGCTCCAAAATCTGAAATTTGTTATTAAAGAATAAAAAATTCTTCAAAATGTCTCTCTTTTCACTTTTAAATTTTAGGAAAAAAAATTAGATGGTATCGAAAGATTTTTTATTGGGGAGAATTTAAAATTTGATATCTTAGGGGAGGTTATTGCCTTAGTTATCATGTTTTCTAAATTGTTGAGTATATTTACACCTATGTTGATCACATCTTTGATATTTATCATATTATGGGTGTAAAGAAGAGGGACTCAATTTTAGTCATTTTCAATAGAAATTTCAATGGTAGTATCCTTGATTAAGTCTTTTCTTATTTGGGTATGAGAAACAATAACATGTTTTATTGCTATCAACTCTCCCTCCCTCCATCCACCCCCTCACCCCAAAAAAATAAAAAATAAAACTTAAAATATTGAAATAAAAGGAAGTTAGTTAGGCACATTTCACATATCAATCAGCAAATGAATGCTACAACAATATGAGAAGTAGTTACTATTTAAAATGTTTCTAAGGTTCTTTAGGTCTATTTCATATAGCATGCAAGAGTATTTTTGAACACGTTTTACCTCTAATTTTTAGTCTAATATATATAAAATATCTAATAGAAAGAATATCATAGGAACAAAAGCCAATAGCTGGATGTCTATTTTAAAAACATTATATGCATCAGGCCCAACATTATGATCTTGAATGCTCTTTAACCTAATATCTAAGTTGAGGATCAATTGTATAATGTATCCATATTCATAAAGACACTATCAACATTTTTAAGTGAGGCCAAGGATGAAAATATTTTCCAACATATCAAGCTACAAAGCTTCATCACTAGAAGCTAGCTTACTGATTATGGTCCAAAAATTCTTGATGTTGCTAGTTGGATGATGGTTGACCTATCATGTTCACAAAGGTTGTACAAAATCTTCTTTGATTGTGGGATTTGACACTATTGTTTTAAATAAATAAGTAGTTCTAATATCAAGCTTTATGTGAAATGCACATGCACTTCCTCTTCCAATGAGTACCTCATAAGAACTTGGATTATCATAAGCATATGTTTAAAGATAGTAATGACCTTATGATAATTACCATCATTTACCTATGTTATTCCTCTTGATAACCAAATATCAAGGCTTATTGATTAAGTTTTGTTTTGGTAAACTAAGAGGCAATGGCATTCTCTCTTCATATAGGTCTTTCCCTCTGAACAAATTTGACAATGCTCTTAAAAGTTCAGTTGGATGTATAAATCAAAGAGTTGAGGGACTCTTTAGGAAACTCTATAATTTTACCATCACTAACCATTGATGAACCATCTTTTCAATTGGTAACTAGTAAATCCTACAATTCTAGTATTTGCTTTATATCAATAAATTGACCCAATGCCCCTCCATAACCATGCCATGTTTATAATGAATCATCCCCATTCCCAAAGAGACCAATGCATGATGTTTGTGTATATATTTTAATAAGAATTTTCCCATGTGGCCAAGATAATAACTAAACAAATTTTCCCAATATTTGTACAAATTGATTGAGATATCACCCACTACTAACCCCACTAGATCAATTCCTCCATACACTTCACAATCTTGCCATGGAAATAGATGTGAGTGAACACATACCTTCTTTCATGAAGGTTGTTTTGATATTTATTGGTGATGTTGTAGGAGATCCCACTTTATACCTTGAGGTCCCTACTACTTTCTTCAATAGATGTAACATGCACATAATCCACAAACACCAAACCTTTCTTTCCAAAAAATGTAAAGGTGAGATATACAAGATCTAATCTAGATTTCTCAAATTATCCATATCTAACAAAAGTTAATCACATACAGTGTATATGGTGAGAAATTGTGGTATATATATTATGAAACCTTTCTAATCACTTGTCTCTAGCTCCCCCTTGGTTAATTGTTGAAATTAAGGTTGTCTTTCACATGCAAGGTTTCCTCTCTGAGTATTTCACCATGATTTCATTACCTATCTTTTTCTACTTTTTCTCTTTCCTTGGGAATGACCTCCTTATATAGTCTTTTCAAGAGTATGAGCGAATGAAAGTAGACACCTAGGTCCTAGTTAGTTGTCTTTAACATAAAATGTGAAGCCATATGACTATGCATCTCATCCTTATCAAATAGATCTACTTGTAAATAGACATTTCAACCAAATAAGAGGAGTCGTTGTGTTTTCCAAAATTGATCTATGGTATGGGTATCATTAGATCATAATTGAGGATGAGGACATTCACAATATTGCATTCTAGATGAGGCATGGCCATTAAGAGTTTGTAGTGGTGCCCTTTAGGCTTACAAAAACCCTAGCAAACTTCATATTCCTAATGAATAATGTTCTTAGGCCTTATCTAGATAATTTGTACTCATTTTTTTGGATGGAATTTTTATGTATTCAAAGAATAAAGAAGAGAACGATACCATTTGAGAGAAGTTTTGCAACTGCTAAGGAATAATAAGTTGTATGCAAAACTTAGCAAGTGTGATTTTTCCAAACCCAATTTCACTACTTGGGACATGTTATTTCAAAAGAAGTCATGGTTGTAGGCCAAAACAAAAATCAAGGTAATGACGGAATGGTCCTCTCCCTGGAATGTGATGAAGGTTAGATGCTTTATGGGATTATATCATTATTATTTAAGGTTCATTCATAACTTCTCAAATATTGGGAATCTTTTGTAGGCAGCACAACACCCACCCAAAAATTCGTCGTATCACCAAATTTTGGGTCCCCTATATCTTTGCAAGGTCCTAAGGTTTATTCTTGCATTCTGAATTATTTGAGGTTACCAATGACCAAGTCACAATCAAACCCTCTTGATAGCCATGCTTTCATGTCACATATTATTCATGTTCACTCTTCTTAATTGTGATGCCCATTCTAACATATTCATTAGGGTTCAACATGATAGGAAAGTTTCTTATGACGGTGATCATATTGTACCTTTCTTTCACCCTTTAAATGCCTTAGGGTTTATGAATCTATCGCTTTATTTTCCACCTCTAAAACCCTAGCTTATCACCACTATCATTAAAGGGCTAGACCATGTAGCCTTGATCCCATTTGCAGTCCTAACTTTGACCTTCATTGGCATTTTAATGGAATTCTTAGTTATGATAATATCATTATCATGATTAGGAGATGAATCATGTATTAATCCCTTTAGGCATCCTTGTGTTTGTTGGAAGGGATTTTTCATATATGTAAAATTAAATCCCAAAACCTACCTTTTACATGGTATGCAACATTCATAAGAGATGAAACATTTTTAATGAGTAATGAGACTTTGTAAAGCTCAAACTACCAATTTTCATGATCTATTTCTGATCCAAACTTAAACAGGAATGCAACAACTTACATATATAATCATAAACATAGAGATGTGGTAGAAAACCACTTCATTTCATTAATAGAAAAATATTGAACTATACATACAAATAGAATGGAAAAAAGATAGCTCGGGCAATGGTAGCTTATCTCTAAGAAGAGATGTGGCGGCTACATGCCTCTGAACTATGTTACAATGAGGCTCAAGGGCCTATTTATTATTGGAAAACATGAGAAAACCCTAAACAAACAAAACCCTAACCCCAATATATGTAACGCCAAGAGTTTGTGGGCCTCGTTGGGGTTAGTTGGGTAGCCAACTTCCCAGGGTCATAACTTGGTCATATGATCTCCATTTGGTATGTATGATACCTTGTTGGAAAGGTCTCTTTGAGTATTGCAGGTTTCACCAAAAGCCCCTGCCTATGGATATCGACTTGCCATAGAACCAAAAAAAAAAAAAAAAAAAAAAAAAAAAAAAAAAAAAAAAAAAAAAAAAAAAAAAAAAAAAAAAAAAACATTTTTTAGGGGTCAAAACTACTCCAGAAGTTCAGGACCCAAAAAACTTCTAAAAATAGTAAATGCTGAAATGAACAAGGAAATAGATGAAACTGACTAGGGGGGTTAGGTGGAATAGTTCGGTGGCCACCAACATCCACCTGTATCATTCCTCCCCCCTTAGGAAGAAATCGTCCCCATTGCATTGAAAGCCTCCATGAGGTGAGGAAATTTTTGTTGAACCTGGTCCCTGGTGAACCACTTGCCCTAGTGAAGGGGTTGGCCTGCTTTGACAACTCAATATAGTTGTATCCTCTGTTGGTGAAGGTTATTCATGTATGTATCCATGAAATGATCAGTTTTGGCATGTTCCATGTAGTCTCAGTTGAGCTCTATTGATGTGAGATGTTCTGCAATGTCAGATGTGTCCAACAATGGTGGAAAGTATGGTCGAAGGTAGTCTACATTGAACACTAGGTGCAGGCCAAGGAATGCTGGGATGTTGAGCTTGAAGGCATTGTCATCGGTGGCCTTGGTGATGGTGTATGGCCCATATTGGAGCGAGTGAAGCTTGCAATGGGGTCCAACAAGGTGCTCCTTCTGCAAATGTAGCCAAACTTTTTCACCCACCTGGAACTTGTTCGGCACTTGATGTTGATCATGGCGTTGCTTGTACTTAGCATTAGATGTGTCCAATATTTCATGGACCTATTGGTGGATGTGTTGAATGCGCTTAATGAAGTTGTTAGCCCTATCATCTTTAGACTCAACTTGACTCGAGTCTAGCTGAGTGGGTGCAAATGGTATGGCCACATTAATGGGGCATAATGGCTGAAATCCAAACCCTACGTGAAAGGGGTTGTTGCATGTTGAGTTGTGGAGAGCTCTATTGTAACTATGTTGGACATAGGGGATACTTTCATCCCATGTGCGTGGATGCTTCGAGCTATACATGCGCAGAATGTGTACAATCATCCTATTGACAACCTTTGTTTGGCCAACAATTTGGGGATGGAAAGTCATGCACTTAGTAAGTTTTTTATCTAGCATCAACCAAAGACTTGACCAAAATGCACTCAGGAATCGTTTAACTCAATCTGATACAATGGATTGTGGGATCCCAAAGTGTACCTACACTTGCTCAAAGAAGAGATTAGATGTGGCCTCTGGTGTGATTCTCTTCTTACAGGCCACCATGATAATCATCTTAGAAAATTTGTCGACAACCATGAAAACGCAATCATTGTCATGCTTAGTAGAAGGAAGGCCCAACATGTAATCCATGGAGACATATTCCCAAGGTCGACTAGGAGTAGATAGAGAAGTGTACATGCCTTACTTATTGATGGTTGGTTTGGAAATGATGCAGGATATAATGTACTTCCCAACATCCTGACGAAGTTTCGGCCAATAAAAATACTTTTGCAATATCGCAACTTTTTTCTCTACTACGAAATGTCCAACAAGCTGACTATAGTGCACCTCCCAAATAATATTGGCATGCTCACTTGAAGGAACACATATTTGTCCCACGTGGCATAACAGTGCATCCTAAAGGTGAAAATTTATAACTTTCTTCCCTTCCAGGAGTGCTTGGTATATGTTTCCAAAATCTGGATTGCTCTTGTAAAGAAGTGGCCACCCCGACATCTTGTGCCCACGAGAGTCAAGAATAGTGATCAGCAGCATGACCAGTGTTCGGCTGAGGCAAGAGACATTATTGGTGCTGCCCTTCTTATACTTAATGTTCAAATAGAATTGTTGCATATAGGTGGACCATTTCTGATGGCGATCGTTCTACAACTTCCCCTATGTTTGTATGAACTGTAGAGGTCGGTGGTCTGTGTGGAAGACCATTTCCTTCCCCATAATGTAATGCTTCCATTGACAGCAAGCTTACATAATGGAATACATTTCTTTGTCATAAGTGGGGTACTTTCAGACTGTGTTTGAAAGTGTCTCACTGTGGTAAGCGATTGGATTCCCATGCTGAGTAAGAACTGCACAAATAGCGTAGTCAAAGGCATCTATCTCAATCTCAAATAGTTGATTCAGGTCTGGTAATGTGAGAATAGGTTAGAACATAAGTGATTCTTCAACTCAGAGATTACTTGTTGTTGGGTTCCTGCCCAAAAAAAATTTTCTTTCGCTCTGCCCTTGGTGACTTGACTTAAAGGCCAAGTGATATGAGAGAACCCCAACACAAACCTATGGTAGAAATTAGCAAAACCTAAGAAGTTACAGAGCTCTGTTATAGTGGTTGGGGCTAGCCAATCCTCAATGACTTGTATCTTGGATGGGTCCACATGTACACCTTTCGCATTAATGATGTACCCTAGATATTGAACCTGGGTCAAGCCAAAGGTGCATTTCTCCAAGTTAGTACACATCTTGTGTTGCCAAAAGGTTTGAAGGACCTGTTGAATATGGTGGAGGTGCTCTTCCCAACTCTAACTGAATATCAAGATTTCATCTAAATACACCACCACAAATGCATTAGTGAAGGGTCACAAGTTGTCATCCATCAATATCATGAAGGTTATCAGGGTGTTCGTTAATCGAAGGGACATGACCAACCATTCGAAAAGGCCCTCCTTGGATTTGAAGGCATTCTTCCACATATCGGAGGGTTCAATAGGCACTTGGTGATAACCTTACTTCAAGTCAATCTTGCTGAAATATTTGGCCGCCTTGAGCTGGTCCAGAAGGTCCCATCCTTCTTTTGTACCAATACAATTGGGCTTCCACAAGGTGATGAGCTTGGTCTGATGTGCCCTTTCTGCAATATTTCTTGAATTTTCCTCTTGATCTCATCGTTCTCTAGAATATAGCGTTGATAGATCGGTCCATTGGGTAGCGGAATGCCTGAGGTTAGATCGATGGAGTGCTTGACCTGACAGTGCAAAGGTACCCCTATTGGTGAGGTGAAAATATACTTGTACTCCTCCATGACCTTGTCCATCTGCTGCTGCTATGCAAAGGAGCCCTGCCTGGAAGTCGTGTTCATAACCTTCTTCTTTACCTAGGGGAAAATCATAAGGAAAGAAAATTTCCTGGTTTGGGAAATGATCTTACTGCATTTCTTTGATGTGATTAAAGAGATGGCAGTAGGCGAGGCTACCTTTGGTATCTTATACAATTTATTAGCCAAAGTAATAATCACAGAGCGGGGTCTAGACTCATATACAACATGTCACTTCCACAAGTATGGTTTTCCTAATAACACATCACAAACTTCAAGAGGGGAAACGTCACACAGTACCTCATCCATGAAGGGCTTGATGTTGTAGGGAAGGCAACACTACTAGCTGACACGAAGATCTTGTCCTTGGTGAAGCCACCTGATGGTGTATGGCTATGGATGTGATATAGTCTTTAGGCCCAACTACTTCACAACCTCTACTGAAATGAGGATCTTTTGGCACCTGTTGTTGACAAAGATCTACAGTGGAGAACCCTTCACCCACATCTTTGAGTGGAAGAGGTGTTCTCCCTCCTCTAGATATCCAAGCTCAATCTTCTAGATCTTGCTGGTGGCCACGGTGGCACTAGTCTCTGCATCAATGATTTTCTTCCCTTTGTCCATTCCCTTATCGGGTTCTGATTTAGAGTTAGAACCTACATTTGATTTGGAAGCCTTCAACTCGACCACTAGTGACTTCTTGGCCCGACACTCACTTGTATTTTGAGTGGAGCTCTTATGGAACTCACACCATTTCCCAGTGTCCTTCTTTGTCTTCGTGGTGTTGTTCTTTGCTTGAAGCTTCATCATTTTGTCCTGGGTAACACTGCCCTGGCTTGCTCCTTTGTTCTATGGTTTAGGGTGCATTTTCCTTGCTTTGGATTTGCATATCCAAAGCCCCGCTTCTTTTGTTTAAAATTCTTCTTCATCTTGATAGTGTACCGATATGCCATACCAAGCGAGGAAATGTCCAGGAACTCCATATCGTCCTGGATGTACTTGTGTAGATAGTCATGGTACTTGAGCACCAAATTCTAGTCAGCATCCTTGATACCCAGCTTCGTGCGAAGGGTATGGAAAATATTCGTGAACTCTGGAACATCTTGGTCCCTTCCCTACCATAGCATGGTCCACTTTTTGTATTTGTCTTCATAGCTCCCAATAGGGTAATATTGTTCCTTAATGGCGTCTCAAAAATAATTCTAAGTGGGTGCGGATGAAAACAGCAAGGGTTCACTCTCATCCTTTTTTTACAGTAGGTTTCCCACCATTCCTTGACATGTGGGGCAGCTTTGATAAGTGCAAAAGTAATCTTTTCCCAATTGGAAAAGTCATGAACTGAAAAATATCCTTCCAACAAATTTAACCATTTATCTACATTGTATGCATCTATCAAGCCTTCGAATATCAGAATATCGAAGTTAACTTGTACCTTAAAAGCAGTCGCGCCTCTAGAGTGGTTGTTGGATGAAGATGCATCGCCTGTGGGTAGCCGTCGAAGGATCCGGGCAAATATTTCCATCTTCGCATCCCTCTATCGCTCGAGGGCTTCCTCAAGCAACATTTTGAAAGGATCTCCTACCCCCTCATCTTTATTTTCTTCCTCCATGGGAGGTCATCGATTTTTGTGAGGTTGATCTTGTAATTGTTCAATAAAATCAAACCCTAACTCCTTATACCCTGACCTCCTTGGGGACATGCAAAGAAAAACCAAGAAAGAGCAGACCACTCTGATACCAATGATCCAAACATAAACATGAATACAAAAAATTATAGATATAATCATAAACACAGAGATGCAGCAGAAAAAAAAAAACTTCATTTCATTAATAGAAGAATACTTAACTATGCTTACAAACATAATGGAAATAAGATAGCTTGGGCAATGGTAGGATATCTCTGAGAAGAGATGTGGCGGCTACATGCCTATGAACTATGTTACAATGAGGCTCAAGGGCCTATTTATTATTGGAAAACATGAGAAAACCCTTAACAACCAAAACCCTAACCCCAGGAGATGTAATGCCAAGAGTTTGTGGGCCTCGTTGGGGTTAATTAGGTAGCCAACTTCTTGGGGTCGTAACTTGGTCATATTATCTTCGTTTGTCACTTACGATACCTTGTTGGAAAGGTCTCTTCGGGTACTATAGATTTCAACATAGGCCATTTCCTATGCCTGTGGGTCTACTACGGACCCCAAAAAATGTCGTTTACGGGGTCAAAACTACTCCAGAAGTTCAGGACCCGAAAAAATGCTAAAAATAGTAAATTTTGAAATGAATAAGGAAACATATGAAACTGACTTTGGGGTCTAGGTGGAATAGTCTGGTGGCCACCAATATCCACTTGGATCAATTTCATACCTAAAATCCTAGCCCTAAATTTTTCAAAGCAATTTCATATTACCTAATTTATTAATTTATATTACATTATGCATGCACATAGCTATTAGAGTTTGTGATAAAGACCATGTGACGTGATAGCGCAAAAAGAAACAACATACATGTAGAAATACATCAAGTTGTCGAAGGACACAGTACGCATTACAAGGATATGTTGCAATGTTCTCCATGACAAAGCACAAGACAAAATGTGCAAAGGTCACCCAAGGAACACACAACACCATCTTCACAAGAGTAAATTACAAATGCACATGTTGTCATTGCACACATCGATCATGCAAAGTCGTTAGATGGCACATATCTGAATCCTTTTTCTTTTGATGTTTTGGAAGTCTTCATGTTTCATGTTCTCTAGCGAGTTAACCACCTAAGTAGTCTCGATAAAAACTCAAGGAATGTTGGCTATGTTCTACTCATGTTTTACAATTTATATGAGGGGAAGAGTAAGAGTGAATTTCAAACAAAACTGTGTGAGAATTTTGGTTGCTTATTAAAATTCCTTTGTTGAAACCTGAAAGCCTGGGTCCTTTTCCTTATTCAATTAAAAGTATATTGAATGAAGGACTAACTTTATACAATCTTCACACTAACAGCCATGTAAAGTTGGATAGCACTGAGGGCTCCTATCCAAAAGAGTGGTCTAGGTGGGAATAATGACTGAAAGAAATATCATTTGCAAATTCAGATTATCTCACTGTGATTCAAGTTCCATTTGAATGTGTTTTGAAGCATGTGTTAGAAAATTTGTGAGCTATCACAAAAAGGAGACTACAAAGCAGTCGCATTGGAGAAACATAAGCTTGGGATAATTATTTTGTTGTAGTTTCTTTGGTCCCAGATGAAACCAAAGCATTGCTTGACAGGATATTTGATCTTGATTCACGTGTTAGTATATTTATTAAGTAAAATAATACTAATAGAACCCATGTGACACTTGCTTACAAGAGGTCTCATGGTGTTAGTGTAGTTGCTAGTTTTGATGTTTTCCATGGACAGCAAGTCCCTATTGAATTTACTGCAATCCTATTTTCAAATAAGGTTGTTGCATTGGAAGCTAATTTGGGTTCCATTGGAAATTAAAAGATATATTTGAAGAAGGAGTGGCATCAATTGACAATCTGGACAAGAGCTAGAGCTACTCTAAAATAAGCAAACACATTACGTCAACTAATTTAAGAAAGTCGTGCAATTCACATTGACTTCAAAGAACCATTTATATTGATGGTAACTGTTAATTTTGATTTCACATATCAGGTCTCCCATTTGAAATTGTGATATGTCCTTCCCTTTTAAAATGTGATCAACACCCTCAGGAAAAAATGCGATCGATTTATAGGTCAAAATATGGAAATGTGACTAGTCTATAGGTCACAATGTGAAAATGTAACTAGGAAATTGCATTAGGGAATGCGACTAGTCGCAGGTCACAACCTCAGATTGTAGGGTCAAGTCATGGAAACCTCAATATACAACATGCAACTATGTGACCTATCTCCAAGCCACAAATTTGTGTTTTACAATCTTGACCATGTAGCGAGAGAGTGCAACTTAGCCTATAATGTGACTATGTGACTTCGCCTTGCTCATTAAATTATGACCTCTCTATATCTATCGCACGCGATGAAACTGGTGTGCAAATCATGATAACAACCTCCTTCATGTTCTTATTTCACCTTGCCCTTTCTTCTAATATTTATATATACATCAGTCATTGATCTCGCTCAAAAGGGTTTGATATCAACCTCCTTCATGTTCTCATTTCACGTTACCCTTCCTTCTAATATTTATATATACATCAATCGTTGATCTCGCTCAAAAGGGTTTGCAATCAATATCATATTTCAATCGCATCTATGGCAAACATTGGTGGAATCTGACCTCAAATTGACATGAAGATCACTTTCAAGGTAATCACACAATAGAGCTTGGATTGCCTTGAAACACGTCTGACTAAAGTGATAATCCCAGACATATGATCACAAGAGATGTACAAATTTGTAAACGTGTTACCAATCACTTAGTGAGAACTGTTGTGTTGGATTTTAATATGAGAGAATTACTAGATAGTTATATGGTGATAAAAGAAGTTTCCACCAAGAAAAAATCATACTCCATTTGAAAAGAGTATTAACTATCACGGGTACAGCCACCATTGAGATGCACACAATGGAACTTGAAATAAAAAATTTAATGATCTTTGCTTAAGGAATATGACTATTCAAATCAGTGACACCTCACTGGTGGTGTAGAGTCATAAACCACTAAATCTTTGAGAATCCAATCAATCATTTCCATTGGCAAATTATTTTATGAAGTTGAGACAGCTGACCAAGTGACAGCTGCGACAAGAGCTAGTACTTGTGCATACAGCATCGTCGCTTCCAAGTTTGTTACGAACTACCGGGTTGATAAAATTAGAGAAGGAAGCTCTAGGAGTTGTAGCATTATTGCTACAATACTGGAGCCCACCATTCACCCCAAAATATTTGCATGTATCTCTTTTTAAATTTAAAGTATTTTGATTGGTTTACATATTATGACATTAAAATTACATGAAGATTTCATGGACACTTTTAGGTTGAAATTTCTTCTAATGATAGGTTCGCTCTTGTGTAGACTTTGGCAACCACTGTCTTTCGTTGAGATTGATTGTCGCGGATCACCTTCTGTATTTCCATTGTTTTGATGCCATTGTCCATTCAAATGGAGAAAGTGTTGAAGTTGATATAGAAGAATCTCATGTGCCTCTTTCTTTACCCGAGTATGGAAAAATTCTAGCATAGACCTTTCATCTACACCCAAATTTTCTTTCTTGTCCCATTAGAGGAAATTTCTGCATAAAAGTGCCCATAGAATTTTCATGTAATTTACATGTCATAATATGTAAATCAATACAAACCCTTTAAATTTAAAAACAGGTACATGTAAATATTTTGGAGGGGAAAAAGAACAAAACTATTTTTTTAATTGTATTTTGGCTTATCCCCTTGTAGGTTTACTCAAATTTCAAGTGTAGAAACTCATTGGATGCATAATTAAATTCCACTCTAATAAGTACCCATTATGCATACGTTTGATAATGCCCACAGTGATAAAAATTGAAGGTACTTTAAAAAACGTGTTGAAAATGTTTTTTTAATGTATCTTCAATGTTTATCAATGTGGGTTTTCTCAGAACTATGCATAATGTGTACTCCCTGAATGTGGAATTCAATTTTGCATCCACCGAGTGTCGACACTTGAAATTTGAGTAAACCTATAAGGAGAAAACCCAAAAATACAATACAAAAAAAAGTAGTTTTCTTCTTTTCCCTCCAAAATTCATAACTCCTATTTTATTATTTTAACCATTATTTTATCATTTTTCTATAAGAGGTCACTTTTATGCTAAGATTTCCTCTAATGTTAGTTTCTAGAATCTTGTTAGTTCCTGCCAACACGTCCTTGAGTTCTTGATCCTCCTCTGTATCCTTCAGGGTTTTACATTTGGGGATTATCCTTTCTGTTGTGTTATTACTTGATTCTTTTATTTCCATTGATTGAATTGTTTTCTTTTCTTGTTGAGGTTATGCATCTCCCTTATTTGGAAATTGATCCAAAATGACGAATTGGTTATGCCCAAGAGTGGACGACACCTTCTCCTAGGGTTTTCCTTGACTGATTGTTCCTCTTGGTTATGACCAAGTTTTTTCCTTTTCGGCACTAGTGGTTGAAACCCATATCCCTCTTCTATTTTCGTGTTACGTTAGGCTTCTGCTAGAGTGATTGGGAAATCCCTTATGGGATTCCCATGTTCATGCCATCTCCTACACTTTAAATACATGTGTTCATAGTTGAGTGGTTTCATCCATATTGAATCATGATATTCAATCTCAATTGATTCTAGGAGGGGTTTTCATATGTTCAACTACAAGAAAATCCATGCATAAGAGGTGTGCCTTCTCATGGTGATCTCTGAGATTTCCACAAATTACCCAATGGAATCCGATGCCCTCTAGAATGTCGAGTTCCCAAAAATCTTCAAGTAGGGAGACAAGTCTTAAACAAATTGGGGCTGCCTGAAAATTTTATCTTTATAGATTATAAAATTGTTCGCAAAACCTCATGAAAAGACCAGAATTGTTCATGAAATATGAGTCATTCCCAAAAACCATGTTCCAATCTTCTAGATATGCTAAGATAACCGTGAAAAAACATTTCTCTCTCAATTGAAATACCACCGATCCATTTGGATTCCATTTCATCTAGATCCACTTCATGATGCCATATTCTTTTGTCCAAATGCCCATAAATTTGCAAATCAAGGCATGACCTTTCATACATTTCCATGATTTCTCCAACCTATTGTTGGGTATTACAAACCTTAGAGTGGTTGTGAATTTTCAAATACATCTCCTTTTCATTTTCACTTGCAATTGAGCTCCCAACACCGAAGTTTCCTTTCGAGCTTTGTTGTTGGATAGGAATCCAACATTCCCATCAGTCATCTTGCGAATACCCATCACAATATAACTGTAGGAGGGTGTTTCACCCCTCCCCGAGGTGCCACTCATTGGGCCGCTCATATTTGAGTAGCTTGGGGAGGCCTTCAATGCGAGATTAAGGATTCTTGCGTAATCTTCTGCCTACTATCTTCAGAAATTCTGTAGAAAATAGACTAAAAACTAAGAGAGAAAAAAACACAGAAAATCCCGCAAAACATAAAATAGGATTAGTTGCAATTATTGAGAAAAAATTCAAATTGTTAGAAAAATTAAATATTAGGGTTCGAGACTGAGCTAAAAATAATGGAAGCGAGAATACCATAAATGGAAAAGCAAAAAAAAAAAAAAAAACCAACAATTGAAGAAAATTATGTCTTGAGAAATGAGATTAAAGAGTTAAAAATAAATTAATAATAGTATGGCCTTAAGTAGTATAGATAATTAATTGTACATGAAACCCATTAAAGAGGTAATGGAAAATTTTATTGAGCTAGATAATAATCACAATATAAGAGGCTCAAATATTATAATTATAACTATACAAGAGAAAAAATATGATGACACTTAGAAATAATAAACGAAAAAATAAAAAATAAGTCACAAATTAAAACAACTTATCTTATCGAAGAAAGAAGGTTAGGAAAGATACCTAAGCATAAACATAGACTAATAAGTGTTAGAGCAAGTTTTAATGACCATAATTTTCCATTATTAGTAAGTCCCCAATCCTAAAAGGGACATGGATATTTGTAAATGAGGACGTCATCATAGTAGACCAAGCTAAATTAAGGGAGGAGGTTCAAAAAGTAAATGAAGCTAGAAAGGAAGGAAAGTGGGTAATTATTAGAAATTGGAAAGCTATTGTTAGGGATAAAGACCAAAAGGAGAGTAATAAATAGGAGTTTGGAACACTATGAGTCCTCTTTTGGAACTATCATGGCTTTCAATGGTGTAAAGGTCCAATGTTAAGTTGGATCACGAGTGAAATCGATATTATTGTTTTAGTTGAAACTTGGAAGCATGATGATTCTAAGGTCCCTCATAGAGATGGATTCATTTTGTAGTTAGCTTGGAACAAGAATTCCTCTCATAGGGGAATTGGATGAATAACCTATAAAAAAGAGTTACCATCTCTCCTCATTCTAGACATCATAAGATCAACACCCTTAATTAATACATCTGGAATGAAACATTTGACATTAACACTAAGACTTTTTATATCACAATTTATCGTTTCACACCAATCAACTTTACCTTTTATAAGAAAATAAATCTACATAAGAATTTCCTTTATAATATCTTAAAAAAGGATATTCATATCCTAAGGAATGAAGGTAATATCCCCTCGTTAGGAGACTTTAATGGTAGAACTTTGTTTATCCAACCTATTATTCTATGTAATGATCTAGACCTTAATCCTCTCTGGCTAGATGAGGACCTTGATTTAGCTAGTAGATTCAAGAGAAATTATAAATACCTCACTAAGTTAGCCAAACTCTATAGTTCTCAAGATCCTATAATTTGCAATGGTTTAATCAAGTGACCAAACTCCAGCTAGATGACTTGTATTCATGGAAGTGGAAGTACTTTTGTGGATTGTGTGATATCTAACATCCCTATTTCCAACCAAATTGTAAAATTTGACCTCTTAAATGATCATGAGCTTGAATTTGATCATAGAAATTTTTCCTTAACTCTAAACTTTTCCATGAAAAACAAACATATGCATGAAAATTGTGAGTAAGAGCCAACTTCTTGCTTACAAGACTAAAATGCTTCTCTTCTTTAAGACTTTAAATAGGGATTTACACCTCTTAACTTATAAGCATAACATTGAAAACCACTCTTATAGTTTTACTACAATTCTCTCTGCTACTATTAGCATGTTATTTTACCAAGGTACCATATAAGAATAATAATAGAACTACCAACTGCTGGTATGATAATGATTAAATAATTGCTAGAAAAGAAATTAGGGATACTCCAAATGAAACCTTAAAACCTGGATAAGTAAATGTGTACAAATATATTACTATATGTATATATATATATATATATATATATATATATATATATATATATATATATATATATATATATATATATATATATATATATATATATATATATATATATATATAACTAGAAAGAAAGATAATTTATTGCACCTCTTGCAAGACTAAAGAAAATCATTGATTCCTTGGAAGAACTAGAATATTTACCTTAAAACCCTCTATGAAACCCCTGATAAGATAGACACCGTTTTGAATGCCCCTATAGAGGATGGTATCTTTTCTTTGAAAGACATTTATTTTAGGGTTAAGTAGCATGCTAAAGGGAAGGCTAAGGACATTGAAGGCTATGAAGATAAAAATAAATAAAATGGGAGAATCTATCATCATTCATATACATAAGTTCTTTAATTTAGTAGTAAACTAAGGCTTCCCTAGGCCTTGGACGTCGAGCCTTATTGTGCTTGTCTTTAAGAATGGGAACAAAGTAACCCCTTTTAGTTATATGACCATTATGATTAGCCACATTTTAACTAAGCTCTATGGAGCTTATTTTGGAAAATAAGATTAGCCTTTGGCTTGAAAGAGATGCTAAAAGAGCTAAAGGACAAGCTAGGCTTAGGAGAGATCATTCAACCATGGACCATCTTGTTACACTTAGGACAACTGTAGAGGAATGTAGTAACAATAAAGAAAAAAATCACTTCTATTATTTTTTTTACTTTAGAAAAGCTTTTGACACCATTCCTAGAACAAAGCTTATATGTAAGAGGCTATAAGAGATGATGGTTCTTTTCAAGTTCAGGATTGTTGTGACAATGATGTATGATAATGTTATTGTCATTCTTAGGACCACTAAGGGCTGGTTGGAGGAAATTAAATGCATTATTGGAGTCAAGCTAGGGTTTCCCTTACCCATACTGTTTTTTTCATACATTGATAAGCCAAAAGAGTGTCTGGAAGATGAAATTTATGTTATCCCTACACTCATTAGTATCGTTATAACTCTTCTCCTTTATGGTGATGATATTGTTCATTTTGAAAAGAACCATTATGATCTTGGAAATCGACTCAGAATGCTTTATGACTTCTTCTCTGAGAGGGATACAACTGTAAATACCAAAAAAACTAAATTCACGATAATTAAATACAAAAGTTTCACCTATGATATGTTCATTTATGACAATAGTTCCTTGGAGGAAGTTCCTTCATAAAAATATCTAGGAATTGGCATCCACCATAAGCTCAATTGGAATTATAGCATCTAGAAAAGGATAAATGGAGGTTGTAAATCTTACTATGGCCTTGAAAATAATTGTAAGTTGACAAATCCTTAGATTTGGGATAAAAAGATGCTCCTATTTGAAATCTCATCACTCATATTATTTTATATGAATGTGAGGTTTGGAGTTTCAGTATGTCTAGAAAGTCATTGAAGAAGATTAAGAAAACCCAAAGCAATTTATAACTTACATTCTCAAAATTAAAGGAAATACTCCCTACTCTATCCTCCTTATTGAAGAAATCATTCCCCCCATTGAAAACATGTCTATGACTAGGTATCTCATGTATAAGAAGAGGTTATACAAAATTGATGCCAAGAGGTTTCCTAAAATTTCTTCTAACTCTATCCAAAACCCACACCTTCAAATCAAGTGAGGGTGGAATAAGAATGCCCAATATTGTTTAGACCATTGGGGAATAAGGGAGATCATCTTGTAGCATTAAGAAAATATTCAAAATACTATTCTTCCAAATTTATGGAGAAATTGTGGGTAAATATAATGTTGGAGGGAGAAAGGAAAGTACAATATTATAAGTAGGTGATCAATCCCAATCTAAAAAACCAAACTTATCTCTTTGTCTTGACTAGTGTTAAGAAGAAAATGAACATTTCCAAGATTATAACTCATTTTCATGAGCTTCATAGTGAAAATAGGCATTAGTACATTCCCAAAACAACATGCGATGAAAGAAGTTGTCATATTTTCAATCCTAGAAGGGTTTAAGATGAAAATAATGTTTTCTTAGATTACCCACGTTATACTCATGTTCAAACTAATTTCCAAAATATGTGTCCCAATACCAACCTTATTGACATTTTAACTAAAAAAAAGTATGATGATTTATGAATGCCACTCTCACTTCCTTTTGAGCATATAAATAAAATGTTAAATAATTGTAATTAATCTATTACCTTCTTAAGGTATGATAAATCATATTCGTCCTAGTGAATTTTAATCATGATCATCGTCACTATCATTAAATTAAAATGTATTTGAATTAACTCAATTTATTTGTATTGATCCATAAAAGATGATAGAAAACTATTACTAAATTATACATTCTCCTAAGTGAATCTCAAACTTCATATCACACATTGTTACATACTTCTGTTACATAAAACTAAAATCCCATTTACTAAGCCATATTTTTAGATAGATTATTATGAGCATAATATGTAAGTTAAAATTCCTATGCATTAATAAAATTTCTTTGGATTGAGCATATTTAAAAAATAAAATGTATTAAACAAAATTCCTTTGAATTCAACCTCTTTAGAAAGCAAATTATTACATAACAACAAGCCAAATTGAAAGAGATTGACATGGACATAATATATCGAGTTAAAATTCCTTTAAAGTAGGACATTTTAACTTTCATTACAAATTATAAGATAACCACATGCCCAAACTCTAACATCTTGAACAAAGCCTTGAATTTGTTCAAGTGGGCTCATTGAAATTTGTATTCTATGAACTTCCAAAATCAAAATTATATAGAAAAATTAATATGAAATTTCAAAATATGATCTTATGGTTAAGGATGTTGAAATCAGTTTTCACAGTGATAGGAAATCTATAATCCAATATGGGGGAGATGTTGAGGCATAATGTAAGTATGTTTTAATTAATATTCAAATTAAAACATATATGTAAAATGTAAGGAACATAACTACCAATTTGATCACAAGAAATTGGTTTGTCTATAATGTAAAGGAGACATACTATTATTTCTTTATCATATTATTTCTTTATATATTATTATTGGTATAATAATCAATAATATTAATTATTATTATTCCAATATATTATAATAATAATCATCTCCATTATAAGTATTATTATATTATACCTTACATATATTATTGATTACACATAATGGAAATTCTCAATCTTATGGTTGAGAGAGAGAGAGAGAGAGAGAGAGAGAGAGAGAGAGAGAGAGAGATATGGTGAGAAGAGAGATGGGAGGGGAGAGAAGGATAGAGGGAGGGTGATAATGACACTACTAGAGGGCAGGGAGAAAGAGAGAGTTATGGGAGGAGAGAGAGGGGGGGGAAGTGAGAGAGGGAGAGAGAGGAATGGAAAGAGAAAGGAGGGGATAAAGAGAAGGAGATAGGGAGGGATATAGGGATGGAAAACCAAAGACACAGAGAGATAAATGTGGAGAGAGAGAGAGTGACAAGGGAGAGATGGAGAGAGAGTGAGGGAGAGAGGAGAGAAGGAGGGAAGAGAGAGAGAAGGAGAGGAGAGAAAGAGGGAGATAAGGGGAAGAGATAGAGGGAGACATAGAGATGGAAGGGGGAGAGAGAGAAGAGAGAAGGATGGAGATAGTGACAAGGTTGGATGGCAGAGAGAGAAAGAGAGAGAGAGATATAGAGAGAGAGGTGGGAGATAAAGGGGGAGATAGGAAGGAAGAGAGAGAATGAGAGAGGGAGTGAGAAAGAGATGGAGATGGAGGTGGATAGAAATGGAGGGAAAAATAAAGAAATAGAGAGAGAAAGGTGGAGAGAGAGAGAAGGAGTGAAAAGGGATAGATGGAGAGAGATTGAGGAACAGAGGCAAGCAAGAGGGAAGAGAAAGAGAAGGAGAAATATAGGGATAGAAGGGGAAGAGAGAGAGGGAGAAGAAGAGGGGAGATGAAGATAAATAGATATGGAGAGAGGGTGTGAATGTTTGAGGGGTGAGATGGAGACACAAAGAAGGAGAGATAGAGGGAGATAGATATATAGATAAAGGGGGGAGAGGGAGAAGAAGAGAGAGACAAATAGAGGAAGGGAGGGAGATATAGGTAGATACGAAGAGAGAGAGAGCATGTGTGTTTGGGGAGGTGAGATAGAGAGACAAATAAGGAGATATGGAGGGAGATGTTAATATAGATGGTGGAGTACAAAGAGGGAAGAAGAGAGAGACAAAGAGATAGAAGGATAGGTAGAGAGAGAGAGATGGGGGAGGGAGGGAGGCAAATAGGCACAAAGATGGACGGGGGAGAGAGAGGGAATAAGAAAGATACATAGAAATATACATACAAATATTATATAGTATTATATAATATTGAAAATTATTAACCATAGATAAAGAGGAATTAAGGATTTTACAAAAGGTAAAAAAGGGTTGGATTTAGAAAGCCATGTATATTTTGGTTTTTCACTGAAATAGGTGCATTGATTTTATTCTAGATGTTGATTTCTAATCCTTCTTGATTGATTTCAATGGATGCATTGATTTTAGTGGAGTTGTTGATTTATAATTTTATTTCATTGCTTGCACTAGATGCATTAATTTCACTGTAGATGTTGATTTCTAATCCTATTTGATTTCTTGCACTTGATGCCTTGATTTCAATGTAGAAGTTGGTTTTTAATCCTATTTGATTTCTTTCACTAGATGCATTGATTTCTTTCAATAATGCATTGATTTCTGATTTGATGTAATTAGATGTATGTTGTACATTAATTTCAAAGTAATTAAATTAATATTGTGCATTGATTTTAGAGTAAGCACAAAACAATTATTGACTACGTGCATTGATTTTTGTTATTACATTATTTCAACAATAAATAAAACACTTGAATTTTCATCTTAAATACAATATTAACTTGAGAAAGCAATTTCGGGAAAACTGTGTTACAAAGCATTGTAATGTCCAACATTTCGGGTGACCAATTCACCCATCATCAAAGACATGAAGAAAAAAATATAGGTGAAGAGGAAGAGAAACCTAACCTTCATATATAATAGTAGTTCCACGAGAGAGGCTTTAGGAAAGAGACATTAAAACTTTAAAAAACAAAACAAAACGATATCATTTTTATGAATAAAGTATTATAAAAATTATTAATATTAATTATGAAAAAAACAAACTATTAATAATGAAAATACTATAAAATTAATAAATTAAAATAAAATAAAATTATTAATAATAAGTTAAGATATAATTATTATTAATATTTTAATATAATAAAACTTAATATATTAATAATATTATTAAAATAATGAAAGATTATTGTTCTAGAATAAATGAAATTATTAGCACGTTAGGGTTAGTATAAATAAATATTAATATGAAATTTAATGTTAGCATTAATATATAGTAAATATTAATATTAAATTTAATGTTAGGGCTAATATAAAGTATTTAATAATATTAATATTATAAAATAAATATTATTATTTTTGTTATTATAGAATCAAACTAGTTGTTATATTCTAATGGCTAGTTAGCTTCTCCCTTCATCTATTTATTTCAGTTCTTAGATCTTATTCTTCATCTTGTCCTTAAGATGAACCAAACTGGTTAGTTCAAAATGCGTCGACAAGAGTGTCTCCTATGTGATTTTTACTGAAAGATGTTATCATAAATATTATGGATCACAGAAGTCTAAATTCAATATATATATAATAAAGTAATTAATAGTATTAGAAACAGAGAGATTGAGGGTGTTTAATTCCAAAAATAATATTATTAATGTTATGAAGAAAAATAATAATAATAATATTAATGATATCAAGAGATTAATAATAATAATAATTATATATATATATATATATATATATATATATATATATATATATATATATATATATATATATAAAGTAACTAATAATATTAATATTAATTTTAGAAAAAGAGAGATTCAGGGGGTTTAATTCCAAAAATAATATTACTAATATTATGAAGAAAAATATTAATAATAATATTGATGATATCAATAGATTATTAATAATAATATTAATAATAAATAATTATTATTATTATTATTATTATTATTATTTTTGTGAATCTCATTTTCTTTTAATTGTCAAAAGCTTTTACATACAGTACCAAAAAAACTAGTGGTCTCACCTCGACTAGGTTTGTTAAATATCGATAACTAACCATTACAAAACATCTAAAATAAAATAAGGGTTGCCACCCAAATCCGAAAAGTCCAAAGACACCAGAAAACCTACAAAATACATAGCATTCAAGTCACCATGGCTTGTCATTAGAAGTGGTGGACGTTGGATTGTGAGGCCCTATCCGTGGGAGGGAGGAGGGTGATACGAGTAGTCTACATGCTACTCAAGATGAGTTAGCCATGCTTCCAATTTATCCATCTTTTTTGACAACAGATTCTGGCCATGCCACAACATAACCACATGCTCACAAAGGTGACACTGGAAGTATTGCATTTGTTGGAGTGTTGTGATCATACTCTCATGTTCCTCCCGACGATTCTTATCTTGCGCTTCCAAAATTTCCTGAACATATTCCACTGATATCCTAGAATTGGCTGCAGAACGAGGAAGCCCCCATGCCCACACCGATGCCCAACATGGATCCTACTGTCACCCTTGCCGATACATTGGTTCGTTCCACCGCCACGACCATGTCCCCCACGAGTATGCCTACCTCCTCCATGATCATGCCTAACCTTCACACCCCCACACAAAACGATCCCCTCACAACTAGGCATAGAAGGGAGGATTTGACCCAATGAGAAGATTACGAAGTTGACTTCATAGTAGCTATGGCCTCACCATCACCACCAACGAACCACCAGACATGAAAATAGCCAATTATTTTCTGATCGCCTCGAAACCACTATGAACCTCCCAATGAGTGCACCGACCCTTCAACCAGACGACCTCTATCCAAACCATAAGTAATAACAAGGAGGATCCCCCTAAAAAACCACCCCTCTCTTCCAAATCCAAGATTTACCACCCCTAACTAAACTTCAATCCACCATCTCCTTTCTATCCACTATGTAGTCGTGCACGAGACACACAACCTCGACAACTTCCACCACAATTGGTAGTTCCCTCACTGTCGAAGTCCCCAAGCCAACTTGGAGTGATGATGTGCCTAAGGGGGCCATTCTTTTACCGTGAATAGGAAGAATAACCTTGCAACATTCCAAAGTTCATCAGGCACCCCAAAAAGTAACACAATTTCCTCCCGAACCTAAAATTTAAGTGAATGAGAAATAATTCTTGAGAACACCGAACATGACAAATCCCAGGAAGCGAAAGACAATATTGAACCTGAAAAATGATAATATCACCAAAGAACCGCATGGACAGTCCACCATTACAATATAGGACCTTGATAAAATTGATTTGATGCCCGCACCACCCAGACCTTGTTCAAATACCAATTTACTAGGAATCCAAATGACTAAACACATCATGAACAAAAAAGTCCAAGACGAGAAAAATTACAGAAAGAACCTTGCCACGTTGGAGTCCACATTTTCTTGGACTGCTGGAGTCTCCGGATTCCTGTCTACGCCGTAGCCAGCATGCACTAACTTTGTTTTAATACCCCCACTGGTATATAGAAATATCTACAAGGCTTGTTCTACAGAACAACTTAACCATCGAATGTCTGGCCAGGCATCTTCCCAAGTCTTTAAACCCATCTCATTGTAATGCCACCACTCCAAAGGGGCTCAAATGTCACACGATTATAGAGAATGAAACAATATGGGGGGTGACTCACTTGCCCTCCCACAACCTTGCATTAAGCCTCAATTCATGTCTCCACGCGGAGAGATCAACTATCCCGCCATCCTTCTACAAGGAACGCAACCCCATCAAGGTAAATACTAATATCATTATTATTAAAATAATAAAAATCATATAAATTTAAAATAATATTACTAAAATAATAATTTTTTTGTTTGTTTATAAGTTAAACAACGTTGAGGCTACATCATGGTCACATTCAAGTATAACACTTGAATAGGGTATGGAATTAAAATAGTGACTTAACATAAAGAAGTTCCTTAATAACACACTCAATCACCATCCATCCAAGTCCCTATTGACTAGTAAAACAATAATTTTAATGATATTATTAATATTATAGAATTATTAATTTATATTAATGTTAAATTTAGGGTTATAAAGAAAAATAATTAAGGCTAAAGATCAAAGGGGAGAAGGAAAGAAAAATAAAATAGGTTGAACAGAGAGAAAAGGGGTAGGAAAGAGGAACCAAGGAATAGGTTAGAGGTGAGAAGAGTGAGAGGAATGCTTTAGAGAAAGACAGTGGATAATAGGTTTCCAGGACTGACTAAGTTTATGATTCAAGATATATCTTCAGTGATGTTAGAAAAATTTTAATAAAAGAGTACGTAAAAATGTAAATGCAACACTTTAAGAATAAACAAGACATAAAAGAGGCCATAAAGAATATGAACCAATATTAGATAATGGAGTTCACTCACAATGTGGCCCAACTTCAAAGTGGAGAAGTCTCTAAATTATCTCAAAAAAATGAAAGGAAAGTATATGGAAAATTACATCATTATATCTCCTTTCTGGGAGTGAAATGAAAATGGGATGCTCAAATCCCAAATCTGTCTACACCAGTGAAATTCGGAGTAAAATAAGAATAAAATTAGCTCGGTTCTAACACCATCAATTTTGGACTCCTAAAGAATCTCTAATACTCCACAACAGAAAAAATATTTTAGGAATATTCTAAAGAATATTCTAGGGAATATACCTTAGAAATATTACCTTAGAAAATGTGCCCACCTAGTTCAGTGCATCCTATTACCCATCGCTCTTCATTTTTCCCTCCATTGGTCGTGGTTTCCTATCAAATAGTTTGGCAGGGTTTATATAAAATGATCTTGGTGGAATTTTCAAATCCCTTTTGGCTGGTGGATTGGTTGGCGCATTATAAATAGAGAATTGGTTTCAAGGGGGTTACAGGTTCAAACTCCGCGAACCCTTTTTATGGTATAAAAAGAATATATTGAGTTTGAAAGAGGGTTTGGTGGAACCGCTAACTTTGGCCTTCCAACCATATTTAACCTCAATGATAACCATTGCCAAGTTTATCTAGCCTCTACTAAAATTAACCACCAATTTGGCCGATTTTCCAACTTATCTAATGGTAGCTAAGTTTGGACCTTATCCATTTTTTGTCTTTGCCAATTTTGATTGTCCAATCCCAATATGCCATGTGTCAGCTGGGAACTGGTCCACTTCGTATTCGGTCATTTATGCCACCTCACCATGTTGATGTTAGCAATATGGAGTGCTTAGTGAACCTTTGAATTTTTAAGTTTGATAAAAACTTTGACTAGCTATAACTTTTTCATACAAACTCAGATTGAGGTGTCATTTACACCATTAGAATCATCTTGACAAGATCTTCAAGTTGATATAGGTTTCATTGAAATTAAAGGACTTCAAGTTTTATGCCTTTTTGAATCCTTTTGGATCATTCCTCCCCATTGAGAGCTTTCTGAGCCTCCAAAATCCTTATCAATCAATGGGAAAGTGAGGGAATTTCTCCCTCACTTTCTCTTTTTCAATCCATCATGCCTTCCTAGGAGGAATTCCTTTGAAACCCACTCAAAGGTACTCCACATCTCCCTGTCGTGAAGTCCTAGTTCTTTATCTAGGATGATGCCTTCGAGAAATGTTTCTTGTACTCTAGAGAAAAATCATCCAATGATGGAGCTTGACCACTCTCCTCTGGATCCATGATCATGGGTGGTTTGTAAAGTTTTAAGTTTTCAACTTTGACTACAAAATACATATGCAAATATGTTAGAATATCAAGGTGATAAGCATTGTTTCCAATCTTTTCAAAGATGGTGAAAGGACCATATCTGATTGGTTTCAACATCTTGCCTTCTCCCTTCAATATGTCCTTGTTGATGTAAATCCATACTTTGTCTCTAACCTGGAATTAGTGATAAAATCTATGTATGCCATGTAGGGTTTTATACCGTACCTTACTCTTTTCCAAATGTTCATATACTACTTGATGAATCATTTGGATTTGTTGAACAAATGTGTGAACTCTATCTTTATCACTTCATTCACTGGAATCCTCATCCTTCCCGAAGACCAAATCTAAGGGATCTTTCGGCAGGTACCCAAACTGTGTCTCAAATGGTGAAATTTGAGTAGAAGAGAGAAAAGACCTACTATATGCATGTTGAACATAATGTATATATTCATCCCACAATTTAATATGCTTCCTACAATACCCTTGGAGAAAATTATTGTTTGTTTTGTTGACGACCTCTGTCTTTCCATCAGTCCATGGATGGAATGTCATACTCCTCTTTAGTTTAGTGTTCATTTTCTTCCACAAGATTGTCCAAAAATATCCAAGGAATCAATATTCTTGATCTGAAACAATGGATGTAGGCAACCCAAATTTGACCCACACATGATGAAAGAAAATTTGAGCAGTCTCCTCAACAACAATATGCTTCTTACATAGCATCAAGACACACATATTGCTAAATTTATCCATCTCTACATACAAATAGTCATGAACCTTTCTTTACAAAGGAAAACCCCCTACAAAATCCATTGAGATACAAATAGTCATGAACCTTTCTTTACAAAGGAAAAACCCCTACAAAATCCATTGAGATACTCTCCCAAGGACTAGAATGAATAGGGAGTGGCGTGTACATCTAAAATTTTGTATTAGCGGGCTTACAAATAGAGCACATCACATACCCCTTTACATATTTCACTACAATTTCTTTCATCTAAAGCTAATTAAAAAACCTCTTCAAGTGAGACATAATTTTTCCTACCACAAAGTGACCAGGAACAGGAGACATGTGAGATTCTCAAATTACATGGACCCTTTCACTTGTGGAAATACATAGCTTTTGAAAGTGGTAAAGTAACATGTCCTGCAAATGGTAGTCACTCCAGCTATGATCTATGGGTCAGCTTATCATAAAATTATTTAAAATATTAATTGCTAGCATATTGTTCAACACAACTATAATGAGATAAAGAAGCATTATTTAAAATAATATATGCATAAACATGAGGTATAGACAACATATCTACCACTTTCTTACATGTACCCTTCTTGTACTTGATTACCAAATGGAATTGTTGAAGGAATCCTATCCACTTGAAGTGACAATCTTGTTGCAACTTGGTATATGACTGGAGATACTATAAAGGCTGGTGGTATGTATGTATTATAGTCTCATTCACAATCAAGTAATGCTTCTATGTCTTGACACTTTGAACCAAGGCATACAAATCTTTTTCATACCTTGGATAGTTTACAATAGCTTGAGAGAAAGTATCTAAAAGGTAATAACCCAATCTCTAATTTTGCATCAATACTGCACCCATGGCATAACCACTAGAATCTGTCTTGATCTCGAATGGTTATTGAAGGTCTGACAAGGCTAGTACTGACATTGCGTTGATCTTTTACATTAAGTTGTCAAAAGCCTTTTGCTGCTTTCCTCCCCACTAAAAGATATATTTCACACTGGTCAAGGCATGCAAAGGAGATGCACTGATGGATAAGTTAACTATGAATCTTCTCCAGTACTGAATTTCTCCCATGAAGTTTCTCATTTTTGTTACATTTGACAATTACATCAACATTAGAAGGATCAATATTTAGTTTACCTCGTCTAACAATATGACCTAAATACACCAAAGAAGTTTTTCCAAATTCACATTTAGACAATTTTACATACAATTTCTACTTTTGCAAAGTATCCAGTACTTGTTTGACATGTTTTACATGACCTTCCCATGTTTTACTAAAGAAAAGTATATCATCTAGGTATACAAGCACAAAATCATCTAAAAATGGTCGAAATACATCATTAAGTTACCCTCATGAATGTAGTTGGGTCATTAAAAATCAAAAATCAAATTTCTAACCACTCAAACAATCCTTGTTTTTTTTAAGTAGTTTTCCATACATCATTCTCTAAAATTATGATTTGATGGTAACCACTATGAAAATCCAACTTAATGAAATAAACAACATTCTTAAATTGATCAAGCAAATAATCTATACGAGGGAGAGGATACCAGATTTTCATCATGATGTAACGGTTGAGAGCCTGATAATCCATGCACATTCTCCATGTGTTATGTTTCTTTGGCACCAACACAATTGGTGAACCACACAGAAATGAGCTAGATCTGGTGATTCCTTGGTTCAACAAGTTTTGCACCTAGTTCTTTATTTCTTCCATTTCCACATCTTACATCATATACATGACCACATTAGGAAGAGGGACATCTTTTTGAAGATGAATTTTATGTTGGATCTCTCTTTTAAGAGGCAATCCACCTAGCTCTTGAAAAATCTCATCATAGTTAGAGAATGTCAAACATTTCTTTCATGTCAGAAGGATTACAACCTTTGAAAGAATCACATGTTTCAACATATCTTTCCCTCACAACCATGAGATTGCATGTCATGTTAGAGTTGATGAGTCTCTTCATATGTCTTGCACTAAGAAAGCTTGAATTGATCTTCATGTGGTGAGCTCTGACAATATATTCCATCCCATCTTTAGTTAGATGGTATTTGTTCTCATACTTGAAAAATACAAATTTCTTGTCATACAAGTATGGGATTCCCAAGACTTTGCCACAAATTTCAACTAGGAAAACATCTAAATCAACCTCATATAATATTTGAATCAATAGAAAACCTAACCCTATGTTGTTTTGTGACATTGAGTTTTATATTGTCACACACCCGACCAAGAGGATAGGGTTTTGGATGAGGTTTGGTTTCTAGACCAAACTTCTTAACAATTGATTATGAGATCAAGTTAACTTGAAAACCGAGATCAAACAGTGTATCTATTTTGGTATGCTTAGATACAACTCTTATATGATACAATTAACTTATTTTCTGTTCATCAACATGAGATTTGTTTGTAGAACTTGAACTAGCATGATTTGCATAACTTGAATTAGCGTGAAGGGAATTTGTACCTTCTATATTAATGACTGTAATATTCATCTCATCACTAGAATCAAACCAAAGGTGTTACTGCACTGTATAAATTTTCTTATGCTTCCCTTTTCCACCATACTTCTTAGGATTCAATTCTATATGCAACTTCCAACAATGATCCTCAACATGCCCTTCTTTCTTGTAATGATTGAAAGATGACTTCCCTTCTTCTTTATTTGTTGTTGTTGTCTTCTTGTCCTTTCACTTCCCTTTGAAATTTTTGTTTTTAGGCTTAGATTATGGCTTCTTTGGTTGATCTAGGCTTCTTTGGTTGATCTTCTTTTCCATGCTTTCCCTTGTTTTGAATATGAATTGCTTTCACACTAGCTTCATCTAGATTAGTGGAATCAAACAACAATAATGAATGCTGAAGATAATTATGTAAAGAACCAATGTATTTCATCAAATTATTTGGTGAATATAAAGGAATATTCAATGCCAATTATTTCTTCCTAAACTCTTTTGTAAAATTTTGAACATTATGACCTTGGCTCTCTCTCACGTTTTTCCATTCCAGTGTGGATTTTTTCTAGTAACTCAATGTATAAAATTTCCTTCCTAATGCAAAAACAAAATCAGACCATGAAGAAAGGAGTTTACCACTATGTTGACTACCTTTATGAAGCTTTCTCTCCAGGCACCATACAATAGTTGTTCCTCCTAGTCGAAGAGATGCCAACAAAATCTTTGCTTTATCCTCTTCGATCTGTTGTGTATGAAAATACACTTCTATCTGTCTAATCCATTTGTTTAGCTTTTTTGCATTACCTTATGCACTAAACATGGGAAAATCAAATTTTACATCCAACTTTAAAAATGGTTTTTTAGAAGCATCTCTATGATAACAATTTGAATGATGAGAATGTGATGAAGAAGAAGAAAACCATTCACTTGAAGATGGAGATGGAGGTTCAAGAGGGTCTCCTCCATTTCCTTGATTTACCAAAGCATTATATCTTGCTTTCTTTTTCTTCTTATTTTACTTATTTTCTATTCTATTCTCATCATATGAAAACAATTTATTTACCATGTTTGTCATAATGTAGAAAGATTTATGGAAAGTTTTTTAATTCTCAGTGCGAACATCATCATTCTCCATTTTCTTTCTTTGTGTTCCACATCCAATTTCGAGGTCAAAAGACTTGAGTTCTCCTTCACCTTCTTTGATTTTGGCCTTAGTTATCATCCACACCTGCAATTCACATTAAAAAGAAGACCGCTCTAATACCAACATGATCCGAGATATTTTCTTCAGTGATGTTAGTAGAATTACATAAAAGAGCATGTAAAACGTAAATGCAATAGTTTAAGAAGCAACAACACATAAAAGAGACCATAAAGGAAATGGACCAATATTTGATAATGGAGTTCACTCATAATGTATGAGCTAAGTCTCTAGGCCCAAACTCAAAGTGGAGAGGCACCTCAATTATCTCAATGAAGTGAAGGCAAGTACATGGAAAAATATGTTAGTGTACCTCATTTCTAGGAGTGACCTAAAAATGGGTTGCTCAAATCCCAAATCTAACTTGACCAATGAAATTCTTGTGAAATTATGAGTAAAATGAGTATAAACTTAGCTAGGTTATGACACCGTCAATTCTGGACCCCTAGAGAATCTCCAAGATTCAACAACAAAAGTATATTCTAGGAATATTCTTGAGAATATTTTAGGGAATATACCTTAGGAATATCTGCTCAGAAAATGCACTTCTCTGGTTCCATGTGTTCTAGTTCCTCCCGGGCCTCCTAGTTCCCATCGCTTTTCGTTCCCCCCTCCATCGGTCCTGGTCGACCATCAATTGGCTTGGCAAGGTTTCTATACAATGACACTGGGAGACTTATTAAAGCCTCACCAGGTGTCGAGATGGTTGACCCATTATAAATAGAGTGTTGGTTTGGGAGGGATCACGAGTTTAAACCTCATGGACCCTTTCTGTGGTATAAAAGTTATACATTTCATTTTGTGGAACCTCCAACCATATTTAACCTCAACTATAAATGCTTCTAAGATTATATAACCTTCGTTAAAATTAACCACCAATTTGGTTGATTTACCAACTTATCCATCGCTAGCTAAGTTTGGAGCTTAGCCATTTTTTTGTCTTTACCAAGTTTGATTATCCAATACCAAGATGTCATATGTCAAATGGGGATTATTCCACTTCATACCTAGTCATATCCACGACCTCAACACGCTGATGTCAGCAGTACGAAGTGCACAATCAACCTTTGACTTTTAAAAGTTTGACCAAAAGTTTGACTAGCTATAACTTTTGCATACAAACTCACATTGAGGTGTTGTTTGCATTGTTAGAATCATCTCAACAATATATTCAACTTGATATAGGTTTCAATGACATTAGAGGAATTCAATTTTTAGGTCTTTTTGGATACTCCTGGATCATTATAAAAGTGCATTCCTGGTTAAAAATGTATAGGTTTTTTTTTTTTTTTTCACTTACCTAAAATGTTTGCTTCTTGAAAATGTAAATATTTGGAATTAACTACATTATTATTATTCCCAATTTCTGCCATTCAACATTGTTAGTCACTTTACATTCAAATGAGGTAATAGAAAACAACTATCATTGAAACTTACTTGGGGCTTCGCACTCCATAAGTCATAATTATTGATTTTGGTGAAACCTTCTATTAATATTGGAGAGAAAGAGAGACAAGGCATGACGTTTACTACAATAGCTTGATTTAAAGATTTGAATGGTCTACAATTTCAAAAACACTTTGCATATGATTGATATCAAAAGATAGGAAAACTAATAGATATGATAACAGGAAGAGTAGAACAAAATAGTTTGAGATTGGTCATAGTGAATATGATTTGTAATTGACTACATTCTTATTATTCACATTTTTCATCATTCAACATTGTTACATTGTCACTTTGTATTCAAAAAAACTATTTCATCATTTTCATCATTCAAGTTATTAACAATCTTTATCATCTAAACAAACTGAGGTAACTGAACAAATTTAATTAAAATTACTATATTAATATTAGACATATTTAGCATATTTGAAATGATTAGAATAATTTGATGTTCAATAAGTTTGTGTGAACGTGCACCACTAAAACAATCCTAGATCCATCTTAACTCCGGATCTATCAAGTGCTGAGAAGGATCAAATCTCTCAAGCTACAAACCTTTTTTTAGTGAAAAAGTTAATGAAATTTTTTCACATCAAAAGATTTGATCCCTCTTAGCGGTTAATAGATCCAAATTTAAAATAAAAAGTTATAATTACTATTCAACTTATTTGTAAAATAAACCTCAAAGATATAAAATTCAAACATAATTTAAGTGAATGACAAACACCAAAGCAAACTATATATCATGTACACAAGGTATATACAATCTTGAAAGTTTGATGGACTAACAACTATGCACCCATCATAAATCTACTTTCTTTTACTTATTTATTCACACTAAATCCAACTAGGGAGGTGAACATAGATATCTAATTTCCTCATCTAGAGCCAGAGCTAGAGCCAAACCCCAAACCCAAATCAGAACCAAATGCCTTGAATTTAACTCGATTGCAGTTGCACCTCCTGGGCCTTCCGTAGATTAGCCATAGCTAAATTCAGATCCATAATCTGAATATGAATCTGAGCTAGATGATCTGAATTTAACGCAATTCCTTATTTTCGAAATATTTCAAAATATGACTCAGAGAGCGAGTTCAAACCATTAATATTTCCATAAAATTTCAAAATATTCCAAAAATAAAGTTCAAGGCAAACCTAAACCTGAGCAGACGTTCCCAAAATTAAGTTCACAACAAACCCGAGGGTGAATTTTCATCGTTGATGCGCCTGGATGATCAGGAGCCGGATCCCTAGACTAGAAACACGTCCAGCACTTCCATAGCATACACTGGAACCAGAGCCGGACCCACTTCCTCTAGCTCCACCATGGTTTGAAGTCATAACCCTAGCTATCAAGGTCTAAAAAGTTACGGTCTCCACCGAACTGTTTATCTCTCACTACGAGACCCCTTCAACAACTTCAAGATATTCTGGGCATATCCACTAATACCCAGTCCAATTTGGGCAACAAAATCGTTACAACCATGACGTACGCTAAATTTAACAACGCTACTGCAATTACACATCGTGCCATTAGGTTAAGGATTTTATAGTGAGAATTCAATCGTTCCTTTAGCAACCCCAAATTTATTATCAATATTACAGGAAAACTGGTAATCTAATACAGAATGTAGGAGTGTGACGTGAATTTGGAATAGAAATTGGGTTGTCGTGTATTCATTCATCAGTGTTTGCATTATGAATGCATACTGAAAGCGTTTGTCCATGATGGCCGGATAGATGAATTCATGCGCGTTTCGTTCAAAAATAAACTTCAGTTATTTTTGTTATAAAGCAATTTTCCATGGAAATGAAGCTTCCAACCAAAAAATTAAAACATTCATAGTTATGGTTGAATGATGTAGGGCACTACAACAATATCAAAAACCACATATAGTAGAAATAAAACTTTGCAACATGTTAAACTCATATTTCATAAAAATTCAATGTTTTTATTTTTAACATACTTATTAAAAATTCAACACTTCATTTTCAGCAACAAGCTACAGATGAGTTGCCTAAACTTACTAGGAAGTTTCCACCATTAAAACTATGGAGTTACCACAATGTAATTTAAACAACAAATAACTGCAACTGAGTTGTGGCAACTTACCACTATAGCTAAATAAGAAAGTACTATGTGATGCTATTCTACTCTGTTTGTGCATATTTCTTCGGTCTAGTATCCATATTTATACAAAAAAATTTAGTCAGTTAATTTGATTAAACAATTAAATGGTCTATTCTGCCTTTTTGAAGTTTTGATGAGATGAGACGATGCTACCCTTAAGCTATGTAATAATTAATATCTCTGGCAGTGGTGGAGTCCATTAGATATAAGTTAAATTAAACAGTATTAGTTGTAGTAGAGTCCACTAAATTTAAATTAGTGTTATGTGAAATTAATATAACCAACAAAGAGTTAGTACATGAAGCGATTGAAGACATTGTGAGGATAATCGCGAGACTTGTACAAATAGAACCAAATAGATCCATTTACACCGTAAAAGGCAATTAGTGGAAGGTTAGAGATAAATGATTTCTCAATCTAAGCTACTGTTGTTTGGAAGCAAGGATCAAATTTGAACTTCATAGGAGCACCTCACAGAATGGCACTAAACAATTTTCACTACATCAAAATTCAAACTAAAAAGCTAGCTGCCAATGACAAAGAAGCATGTTCTAATTTTAAAAATAAAGAATGAGCACTCTTAAGAAAAAATTGGGTATGGCTCATTGTTAATATTTTATAAAATTTGAATTTGAAAATTTAGGAAATAGTAACGTTAATTCTGTGCCCATGACTTTTATCTATAATAAATATCATATTAATGGTAGGAAAGATTATATATCATGAATATTATATTGATGTTAAAATTGGTTAAAGAGAATTTATGAATTAATTATTTGTAATCATTCTACCGTTGTTCACCCAGTGAAGGAAGAAATACAAGTAAGCGAAGCAGATCTGCAACCAGCAATCAATCTTTACAATATGATCATCAGTTCATTAAAATATGGACCATTTGCACAAGAATATTAATTAACCCTGTTTTAATATCCTTAGATATTTCATGAACGTGCGTCCCATTTCCTAAATATCATGTAAAATTAGACCTAATTGTAGCAAATAACAGGGTGAGTGAAATGTGATATAGTAGTGTAGTCTTGCTTTCCATAATAAGTATCAAACCATTTATTTTAATGTATATTTCAAATCAAATTACTAAATATAAAAAATATTATAAGAATTAGTTAAATTATAATTTTATTTAAAATTATTATTAATAATAAAAAATTAATATATAAGTTTTTATTTTTTGTAAGGTTAAAAATTTTATTTCCTTCAAAAACTGAGGCTTACAAGAAAAGCTGAAATATTCAGTGTAAGAAGATTTGGCCAGATTCAAAAAAATACTTTACCTAGAAGGGAGAAAGCAAAGAGTACTAAAAGAGACAACACTAAAAAAACGAAAAACTAATTCAAACAACATCGTAGAAGAATATCTAGATCATAGGAAGCATGGAACATAAACATATGGAGAACTAGGCACAACAGTTTGAATTTGAGACTACAAGCTAGATGGGATCTTTAGCATCTTTAAATGCTTTTCTTGCTAATGGGGGAATGTTGAAATGTAATTCTCTCCATCCTTTGATCGAGGTCCCTCAAATACAATTGACGATGCTCGAGGGAGTGGAGAATATGATGCTCATGTCAGTCTAAAAGTGTTCAACCTATTAGAAACTTCATTTTCAAATAGAGATCAAGAGTTTGCATATATGGGTTGAAGCAACCATTCGTGTGTAGTGTCCAATTTTCCTTTTCAATGAGCAACTTTGTGTTTGGGAAGGGATGTCTCTAAGATGAATCATCCCCATCAACATGTATTAGTTCTTCCTAAATATGTCTTGGCATGAGTTGATGATAGCATAATGAAAATTCCTAAAGAAGATGGTGCATGTGAGTATTTCCCATGTGGGCCCACTCTTGGTAATATGCGACATCTCTCAGAACTCTTGTTCTCTGACAAGGAATGAGGTAAAATCCAGAGCAATAGAAAATTCCAAGCAGAGTTTCAGATAGACTAAGGAAGTCTAGTGAAATGAGTAGGTTTCATGTCATTCAAAAGCAAAAAACAAAAAAAGATATCGCCATCACAAGACCCTCCCAAATAGAGATCCTGGAAAATTAGATTAGGAGGAGAGGGAGGAAAGGAGCCATACCCAAAGATACCAACCACTAAGATATTCTAGAACAAAATTTATGAACGATACTCGAGGAATCCTAACATAAATCCAAATAAGAAAGATGGGAGGAGGGAAAAGCGGCACAGTCGAGGAGATGGGAGGCCTAAAAACCAAGAAAATAGAAGGAATCCATAAAGTAGAGCAAGAACCAAAGAGAAAAGAGGGGGAAAATATCATTAGCAGAAGCCTAGAGGAGGAAAGAGAGAGAAGAAAAGATGAAAATTCAAGCCTTTGAGAAGACTATGCACTAACCAACCTACGGGAGAGCAGAAAAAAGAACTGAAGCCAATTTTGAATTGCAAAATAATATTACCAATTTGAAATGGAGCAGTGATAAAAAAACTTCCTCAGTAGTTGGAGATGTCAGCTTTGTTGGAAAGTTTCTACTAGTGAAAACTGCATTTGAGTTTGGTTTGGTGCCTCATCATCCCAAAACCGCAAAAATATTTAAATACCTCAAACTCACCAAATCTCATGAGACTCTCCCCATAAGAAACACCTCTATGAATAGTTTTAGACTAGGTTCCATGGGAGATATCATAACTCCCAGTACCTTCACACAAGGTAGAGATTGATTGTCACACATATCAACTACTAAACAACTTACTTCCATTAGCATTATCATCATGGGGTGGTAGACCATAATGGCACCCCCTGCCAAAGTGCCTTAGTATTAAAAAATTCTCAGGGCATGTTGCCACACCTCCTAGTCACCAAATGGGAAACTCTATTCCAAAATATACATGCCTATCGACATAATAAGTTATTATTTATCTCTTTACTTTCACCATTTT
Organism: Pinus tabuliformis; assembly: GCA_031772625.1. Classification (NCBI taxonomy): domain Eukaryota; kingdom Viridiplantae; phylum Streptophyta; class Pinopsida; order Pinales; family Pinaceae; genus Pinus; species Pinus tabuliformis. The sequence goes on from CM062811.1 coordinate 587,423,863, forward strand.
CTAATCTATAGATATTGGACTTTCTTTTTTATGATGAGTTATAGTGTTTAAATTTTTAAATTATTTGTAATTATGTCTATAGGCATGTATATTTTGGAATAGGGCTTATAAACTTTTAATTTAATTATCAATAATTATTAGATGGATGGTAGAGATTTAATATCAACAGAACATTCTAGATATTCATAATAATATACATAAATCAAAGGTTGAGATTCATCCTCATAATTTTTATGCCCATGTTTCCCTTCTAATTAAATTTATTAATTAAAAAAATGTCATATGAAGTGAGTTATGGTTTTTTGTGCATGTGGTATTAATAATCTATGGTATTGGCCCATGGCATTGTAACAAAGCCTATTTACATTTTAAGAATGTTCATAGTAAATAATCGTGTTCCACATTTTTCAAAATGTATATATGTTTAACTTATATATTATTATTATTATTATTCATTTAATGTTGTAATTTTATTAGTTTTTATGATTTTTTTGAAGTTTAGTATGTATCATGTAGTAAACCTTTTGATGCTTATTATATAGTAAATGTGAAGATGTGGTCAATCGTCTGGTAATCAGGGAAAAATCCTATCTATCCTCTAGATTGCGATGTTATATCTATAGAACCTTAGAAAGCCACTGATGTAATATCATGGCTTAAATCTTAGGAAAGGTATGGTATGCCATGATATTCCTGTAGTTGTTTAGGTCATAACTGCTCCCTGATTTGTGGATCAAATGGACAACTTGTCTTTCCAAAGTAGGGGGAATCCAAAACAAACCACATGGTTGAATAGATCATAAATGTAGGATTCAAGACCTTGGATGCCATGCTTCAAGATTTGTTCTTGAAAGCCTTCCTCATTTGTTGCTTTTTCGGTGCTCATCACTTTGACCACTCTTTTGATATCTCATTCAAAGAAAAGATGGTATAAAGAGGGGGAGAGGGAATATGTGTTGGGGGTTATCTAGAGATGTCATAAAAGGAGGTTGTATAGGAGAACACAGTCAGAGGGTCAAGGTCAGAAGGGGTATTATGGTGATTATGAAAGAGAGAAGGCCATAATGCTTTTGGAGAGTGGTGGAAAGTTGCACAATGTTCATGTTTTCAGTTTGAAAGAAATGCCTATTTTTTATGGCAAAGAAGTTGACAGTAAGTAGTACATACTTGAGGAGAGGATGGGGGAAAATGGATGACGGTAAAGAAAAGCTGCTTGTGGAAGGATTTACATTCATCATCAATGTTAGGGTCCCACCCTAACCCCCTTATTTATGTCATGGGATCACGTCATAGTCAAGAGTCAATAAATCCCATATTAATATTTGTAAGTGGTTAACCCGCAATTAATGACAGGACCACAGTTAGTTGCAAATGGGTCGTAGTATTAAATAGATGGTATTAATAAAACCCACAGTATTGGCCCGTGGTATTGCATGTATGAGTCATATATAAAGGATAGAGACTCCCTGCGAGGAGTATCGTGTCTTATTTTGTAATCGAGCTCTGCTCTATTGGAGGTTGCCCCCTCGAAGAGGCAAGTGAACATTACTCTTTGAATAATAAAATCATTGCTCTTCTGTGTTCTGGGTATCTTTTCTTTGCATATTCTGTATTGGGTATCATTTTGCAGGTTAAGAGCATAACAAGTGGTATCAGAGCACTTTCCAGGGTCGGTGGGATCTCCAATTCTTAGCAAAAAAAAATTTGGCTAGAGACGTGTTCCGGCGTCTTTAAACCACGGGATCTATCATTGAGCGCATAAACCTGTGGATTTGGGGAGGCATGCACGCAGGAAATACAAGATGTGGTCACGTCTGTTGGACTCCCTTGTAACCCCTGTGGGTACCCCTTCGAGTAGTAGCGCATTAGACAGAACCGCGCATGGACTGTCTTCCACGTACCCTCTGGGTATATCAGAAGCCCCTAGGCTCCCTTGAAACCTCGCCATAGATAAACCGTCGGTCGTCTTGTGGCTACAGTACACTGAGAACAGCACTCGGAGAGATTACTCGCCCGTACGATAGGGTAGTCAGGTTGTACGGCTAAGGGTACAGTCGATCCTCCTTAGTTAGAGCCCTGAAACATTGGGCCGAGTACTACTGCCAGACCCTTATGTATATTGCGATCTGTAGCACCTGACACTCCTCAAGACCATAGTTCCCTTTTCTATCAGGGGATCGCACATCATCTATTCCAGATCTGCTGGTGCAATGGGGTGCAGCAGCAGCCTACATCAGTCCCGCAGTCTCGAGTTTGCAGATCAGTCATTCCAATCTATTAGAGCCAGCCGATCCGCAGTAGCAGTCTGTTCCGCTGCCCAGAGCTATCCGATCCACCATTCATATCTCTCAGATCCACCAGATTGGAGTTGTTGTGAAGGGTTCCTATATCGAGGTATAATTTTCGTAGGACTTTTGGCCGCATTGACATTTTGAGGATTTGGCGACTGCAGTATTGATCAGGAAGGAGTAAAACTCCGTTGGGAGTTTTCAAACAAAAAAAAAAAGTCTGAGATCTTCCAGGGCGCTTATTGGTGATCTAGCCCATCATAATCAGGACGACGAGCTGAGCACGGTGGTACCATTCAATTATTAGTGAAAATTTTTAGGCGGTCCCAATTTTTCATCAAGTTGGTGTATGGTAGAAACTAGAGCTCAAGCAATGGCCAATGAAAGAATGGACGAACTTGAAAAATCCGTCCAATCCATCAATAAGCAGCTTACCGGACTATGTCTCCAGGTCCAGCAATTAATCCCGAAGGGCAAGGAGCAAGCCCAAGAGGAGGAGTATAATGACAATGAATACAATGAGGGTGAGTCTAGCCACTCTCCTCACATCTGGCACACCCACCCACCACCCAGTCAGCGACCTCCCAAGTTGGATATGCATAAATTTGACGGTTCTCACCCGTCCGCATGGATAGCACAAATGGAGCAGTATTTCAAACTGAATCATATCTTAGATGATGCGACTAAGCTTATGTTGGGGAGCATGTACTTGGACAATGAACGGTGGCAATGGTGGGAATGGCATCAACGTTGCAATGGACCTTTTAAGACTTGGACCCAATTTATCAAAGCTCTTCGAGACCGCTTTGAACAGGAGGACTCTTTTTTGGGTCGTCTTACTAAGCTTCGACAGACAGGTACAGTGGATGAATATATTACAGCTTTTGAAGCCTTAGCCTTCCGCACTTGGGGTCTCTCAAATGTGTTCTACATGGAATGTTTTATCAGTGGTCTTAAAGAAGCCATCAAAGCTCAAGTCTTACTGCACCACCCTCCCACTTGGACAGAGGCTTGCAAGGTATCCCGTAATGTGGAACGTGCATTAGCAGCCCAATACAGTCGCCCAAATTTCCCCGCTAAAGGTCATCCCCCACAAGCTCACAACACGACTCAAACACTTAAGGTCCAAAAGGTGTCACCTGCGGAAATGGCCGAAAGAAGGAAGCAAGGACTATGTTACTACTGTGATGAAAAATACTCCCCAGGTCATAAATGCAAGGAGCCCAAATTTTTTCAAATAGATGCCATTGACTACAGCTCAACAGAGGAAGATCCACCACTTGAGGAACATGAGGCGCTAGAAGAAGACAACCCAAAGGAGAATGTCTCTGACGAACTAGTTATTTTGCTGCATGCGTTGGCAGGGATTTCTTCCCCTCAAACTCTCAAAATCAGGGGTTTTCTTAAACATCGCCCAGTAGTAGTCTTGATTGATAGTGGAAGCACCCATAATTTCATCCATCAAAAAATCGCAGAAGCAGTGCATTGTTTTGTACGAGCAGTTTCTAACTTCCAAGTCCAAATTGCATATGGGGGCACAATGAAATGTGAAGGCTGCTGTGAAAATGTCAAACTTCAAATGGGGGATTATCAGTTGAAAACCCACATGTTTGCCATACACATGGGGGGTTGCGACATTGTCCTCGGCGTTGAATGGCTCTGCACTCTTGGGCCAATCACAATGGATTTTCACGAGTTATATATGAGTTTTAAGCAGAACAACTACACACATACCCTCCGTGGACTCCAGGCGAGAGCCCCCTCTATCATCAGCTCACATCGGATGGAAAAATTGTTAAAAAAGGGCAATCATGGAGTGGTAACTCAATTTAATGCCATCCAGGTCTTCGAAACCAAGTCTCTGCCAATTCATCCTGAGATGCAACAAATTTTAAATAACCATCTGCCGGTCTTTGACAAGCCTCATGAGCTTCCACCCTCACGAGGGGAACATGATCATAGCATCACCTTGGTTCCAGGGGCCCAACCCCCAAATGTGCGGCCATACAGATATCCGTTCACCCAAAAGAATGAAATAGAAAAAATCATCAAGGAACTTTTGGAAGCAGGTGTCATTCGTCCCAGCATTAGTCCTTATTCATCCCCAGTGGTCATGGTGCTCAAGAAAGATGGGGAGTGGCGGATGTGTCCCGAGTTTAGGGCCCTCAATAAGTTGACAGTCAAAGATAAATTTCCCATTCCGGTGGTTGACGATTTGTTGGACGAACTCAATGGGGCTCAATTCTTCACTAAGGTGGATCTTCGCTCAGGCTACCACCAAATTCTCATGAAGGAAGTCGACATTCCCAAGACTGCTTTCCGAACTCATGAAGGCCATTATGAGTTCCTGGTCATGCCATTTGGTCTTTGTAATTCCCCCTCTACTTTTCAGAGTCTTATGAATCACATTCTCAAACCATATCTCAGGAAATTTGTCCTTGTATTCTTCGATGACATCCTCATCTATAGTGGCACTTGGGCTACACATCTTCAGCATGTAGATCTACTTTTACACCTGCTCCGCAAGCATAAATTATTTGTCAAGATGTCCAAGTGTTCGTTTGGCATGGAAGAAGTTGAGTATTTGGGCCACATTGTGGGGCGTGAAGGTGTCAAGGTGGACCCCAAAAAGATCCAGGCAATGCAAGAATGGCCTCAACCTAAGACCTTGAAGAGCTTGAGAGGATTTTTGGGTCTCACAGGCTATTATCGTAAATTTGTCCGCAACTATGGCCGCATAGCGAAGCCCCTCACTCAACTCCTAAAGAAAAATTCCTTCTTCTGGAATGAGGAAGCACAACAGGCATTTACCGCTCTCAAAAACGCCATGTGTTCCACTCCAGTCTTAGCACTACCTGACTTCACCAAATCCTTTGTCATTGAATGTGATGCTTCGGGGACCGGTATTGGGGTGGTCTTAATGCAGGAAGGGCGACCTTTGGCCTTCACAAGCCAACAACTAAGTGGGAGGAATCTGGGCCAATCTACCTACGAAAAAGAAATGATGGCCATCTTACATGCAGTCGAGACCTAGCGACCTTACTTATTGGGGTGACATTTCCAAATCCGCACAGATCATCACAGTCTTAAATATTTTTTGGAGCAACGCCTATCCTCCCCACAACAAAATAAATGGCTCGCCAAAATGCTGGGATATGATTATGAGATCATTTACAAGAAAGGGAAAGACAATAGTGTAGCAGATGCATTATCTCACCAATTTGAGGAAGAAAGTACTCTGCTAGCAATTTCCCTCCCCATTCCAGAATGGATTGAAGAGGCTCGCAAGGAATGGTTTTCACACCCCGGGCTATCCCAAATCATTTCTCAATTGCAGGTAGATCCAAATTCCACCAAGGGCTACTCGTGGCAAGATGATATTCTTCGCTACAAGGACAGAGTCGTAATATCCCCAACATCCACCCTCAAAGGTCGCATTTTGGCAGAATTGCACTCATCGCCCATTGCAGGACATTCGGGCTTTCAGAAGACGTATGCTCGCACCAAAAGATCATTTTTTTGGACAGGCATGAAAAAGGACATCCTTACTTTTGTAGCAGAATGCGATGTCTGTCAACACAACAAAGGGGAAACCGTCAACACTCCAGGCACATTACAACCATTGCCCATTCCGACATCAATTTGGACGGAAGTTTCTATGGATTTCATTACAGGTCTTCCAAAGTCCGGGAACAAGTTAGTCATCATGGTGGTTGTGGACCGACTATCGAAGTATGCTCATTTCTGCACCATACCCCACCCATTTACACCAACTTTGGTCGCTCAATATTTCATGGATCAGATTTTCAAATTGCATGGCATGCCCACTTCTATTGTGTCCGATCGCGACCCGATCTTCACCAGTAATTTTTGGCAGGAATTCTTCAGGATACAAGGCACTCAACTAAAATTCAGTACTTCCTATCATCCACAAACAGATGGTCAAACTGAAGCCGTCAACAAATGTCTAGAAACCTACCTTAGGTGTTTCACTTCATAAAAGCAACACCTTTGGGTACAGTGGTTACCTCTGGCTGAATGGTGGTATAACACCAACTATCATGCCACCACCAAAATGACTCCCTATGAAGTAGTATATGGTCAACTTCCGCCTTCCCCTACCTCTTATCTCAAGGGGTGCTCCAAAGTACAAGCAGTGGATCAACTCCTACAACACCGCGCAACCATGCTCACCCATCTTAGAGAGAATCTTCATCAAGCTCAGAACCGCATGAAGCAACAGGTAGACCAGCATCACTCAGAGCACCAATTTCAAAAAGGGGATCAGGTCTTTCTGAGGCTGCAACCATATAAGCAAGCATCACTCAAAGACAAGGGTTGTCAAAAGCTATCTCCAAAATTCTACGGACCATACCAAGTACTTCAGCGCATTGGAGAAGTGGCTTACAAGTTGGCTTTGCCACCTACTGCAAAAATCCATCCAGTTTTCCATGTATCGTGCCTCAAGAAAGTGATCGGGAACAATTGCCGAGTTCAAACCAGTCTACCTGAATTGGACGAAGAAGGGTCAATCTAGCTTCAACCCGAACAGGTTATAGACACAAGAGACAAACACCTGCGCGGCCGCATGATTAAGGAAGTCGTCGTCAAATGGAAAGACACCTCTCCGGAAGATGCAACTTGGGAACCAGCCACTATTCCTCAGCAATTTCCGCAACTTTAGCCTTGAGGACAAGGCTAGTCTTAAGGGGGAGGGCATGTTAGGGTCCCACCCTAACCCCCTTATTTATGTCATGGGATCACGTCATATTCAAGAGTCAATAAAGCCCATATTAATATTTGTAAGTGGTTAACCCGCAATTAATGATGGGACCACAGTTAGTTGCAAATGGGTCGTAGTATTAGATAGATGGTATTAATAAAACCCACGGTATTGGCCCGTGGTATTGCATGTATGAGTCATATATAAAGGATAGAGACTCCCTGCGAGGAGTATCGTGTCTTATTTTGTAATCGAGCTCTGCTCTATTGGAGGTTGCCCCCTCGAAGAGGCAAGTGAACATTACTCTTTGAATAATAAAATCATTGCTATTTTGTGTTCTGGGTATCTTTTCTTCGCATATTCTGTATTGGGTATCATTTTGCAGGTTAAGAGCATAACAATCAAACAAACAATTCATGGGGTAAGATCCCAGGGTACATTTATCGACATATTGATGGGTTGAATGGCGGTAGGAATCAAGGGAATCCTCTTTAAGGACCATGGAAAGGGCCTCATATTTGGCTATGCTTTTATCCATTGAACTGAAGTGGGAAATGGGTGAAAGCAACTCCTTAAGGTGGTTGAGGCAGGATATGGCATAGTCTCATGAAAAAATGAAGGTGGTATAAGAGGGGGGTGAAGGGAAGGCAGGGTGTAGAGAGGAAGAAGGTGAGGAGAGCATGATCTACTAAAGAAAGTGGGATACGAAAAATTGTTGGATGTGTAGGAGAAAATCCTAGCTGGTTGGAACATAGTCCACCACACTGTCTCCCCCACTATGGGGGAAGTAAGTGAAGTCACCTGAACACGAGAAGCGAGGGAGCTCATTCATAATCAATAGATTGTGAGATTCCCCCAACTACAAAATATAACTAAATTTTATTATGATGATTTTAAAAATTAAATAATATTAATAATAACATGTAAATTTTAAATTTATAAATATTATTAAATTAATTAATTAAATAAACATCCAATGATTTTTTTTAACCATGGTGAATTGGTAACTCTTTGGAGTAACCTAGATGAGGCCCAAGATCAACCATATTAACCACTATAACACCAAGAGTATATCCAACATCCCATAAGCTAGATATAACCAAAATTTATGACTTAGAGAAAGCCAAGACTCCATGAGGGCTGAAGAGCCTACTCCTTGAGCCTTATCATAATAGGCCAAAGATGTCCTCCTGTGGGTTTTGAAATTAGGTGGATGGGATACCATTTGATTGTGCTAACCACTCGACCATCCATAAGTAGACAACAATTTTTTCTTTTTCTTTTTTACCATGGTGAATTGGTAACTCATAGGAGTAATTTTGTTGAGTCCCAAGATCAAACCTAGTGGCTTGCACTATAACACTAAGAGTATCCAACAACGCATAAGCTAGATATAACATAAAGTTATGACTTAGCAGGAGTTGAGACTCCATGTGAGATCTGAAACCAGGTGGAGGGGATAACATCCCACCTTTTCAACCATTCAGTTCTCCCATGAGGAGACAACATTTTTCTTTTCTAATCATGGTGAATTGTTATCTCATTGGAGTAATTTAGGCTATGCTCGAGATAAAACCTAACAATTTCCACTATAACACTAAGAGTATATCCAACAACTTGTAAGCCATATATATTAGTACTTTATGACTTACAACATTTTTTTTAACTGCAGTGAAATAGTAACTCATTGGAGTAATATAAACTAGGCCTAAGATCAAAACCAATAAATTCCAATATAACACCAACAGTATATCCAACATCTCATAAGTTAGATATATCAGAAATTTATGACTGAGCAAGATTCAAGACTCCACAAACATCTTGTAAGCTTGATATATCAGGAACTTATGACTTAGAAAGAGTGGAAACCTCACGAGGGTGGGGAAGCCTACTCCTTAAGCCTTATCATAAGAGGCCAAAGATGTCATCCCATGGGATTTCAAAATGGGTGGAGAGCATAACATCCCATTGTGTCAACCACTAAGTCATCCCATAAGGAGATAGGCAACAAATTTTACCACTCATATAGAAACCAATCCATAAACACAATTTATTAAAGAAGAAAGGAGGTAGAAGCGAAGGAACATATTTAATGGAAGGAAAATTCCCCCACAAATTCTATTGTTGTTGTGATTGGCGGTTGCAAAAGTGAAAACCTATCACTGCTAGAACTAGAGCCACAAATGCTTCCATAGTTTCTTCTAGAACCAAATTTAGAGCTGGAGCTCAAGCTAGAGTACCTTTCCATAGTAGTGAAGGATGTAACTATATCAAAATTCTAACACCAAAATTAAGCTATGAATCTCACTCAGTCCAGAGCTTGAGCTCAAGCTAGAGTACCTTTACACAGTAGCAAAGGATGTAACTAGATCAAAATTCTAACACCGCAATTAAGCTATGAATCTCACTCAGTCACAGTTTTTTTTTCATTATTAAAATATAAAGTTATAATAATAATTTAAGGTAAATGTGTAAACATTATATGTTTGGGAGTTTTTGGCTAGAACATGGTGATTTTTTTTTTGGTGAAATCTTAGTTTCTGACTAAATATATGCACTCAACACCTTGAAAATCCCTTGGGGAACTCATATTTTGGAGAGTTCACAACTTAAATTGGTGATTCCAACCAATTTTTTAAAAATCGGAACCGATAACTGGACCGGTCCACCTAATGAACCGGGTTTTGAACCAGAACCGGTCGAATTGGGACTGGTCAGGTCTAAATGAACCGGTTTAAAAAAATACATTAAAAAAATAATTTTTAATGAAAAAAACTATTTTTAAGATTTAAAACCATGATTCCAAGCCAATAGAAACAAAAAATGCAAGGTTTTCTCATCTATATACCATGTAAAGGTGAATATATCAAAATGCAATCGAGTGCAATACATATCCACAACAAAATACATAATCAATGAAGCTCTAAATGGCCTCTAGAGTCTAAAAACAATACTCTAACCTATGGGGTCACTGAACTACTACAAATCTACATATAAGTTATCAACAACATGATCACTCCTCATCATGATCAAACTCATCACAACTACTAGACAAGAGATCATCAACATGATCTACATAAATAATATGCCTCCGAGTTTGAGGACTACTGAAACTCCTCTACAACTTTAGTATTAGTAGCAAAAATAGGCATCAAAACTACAAATCACTAATCAACATGGTCACTCATGAAACTCATCATTGATTTAACGCTACTAGAAATACATAAACATCATCAACAAGAGATACATGAACATCATCTAGCTCAAAGTCTTCAGACATTGGATTTCTCAACCTTATAGCATGATAGAAATTGAAAAGGCTTAGCATGCTTAGCCAATGATTATGGTTTGAGTGAAGGGTTCATGTTGGGTCCCTATAATACTAGTGATTACCCCATTATTATTTAGTTATACCCCTTATTTATATTGTTGTGCCCCTATTACCCCCATATTGTTATTTTTGTGCCCCATAGAATCCCTCTATTGTTATTTTTGTGGCTTTATATTATTATTGTTAGGTCGGCTGGATTATATTGTGACTCCTTAGACTCCTATATATAGAAAGGAGGTTTCGTCATTTGTATCATCCAAGAATTGTTCATTTATGTAATGTAAAGGAGGTTTCCCCCTCGAAGAGGCTGAATTCTAAGGCGTTGATCTATATTTTCTATCTTTTCTTGAGCTGGTTTCATAACATTTGGTATCAGAGCTTTGGATTCTAGGGTTTCGCTGCTCCAAACAGGTCATCGTGGCATTTTCGCTATAACTTTTTTCTGTGAAGTTTCAAAAGTCGAAAAAAAACCCATTTGAGAAGAAATCACGTTTAACCTTGGGTCCGAATTTCAGAGCTTTTCGCATGATATTTGCGGAGATATGATCTGAGGAAGTTGGTCTTTTTGTAGACTCCTGAATTACATTCAAAACAGGTGACCTAGGGAAAATCGTCATAACTTTCTCTCTGGGAATCAGATTGAAATTTCATAAGAAGGTACAGAAACAGGACAGATTGTAGTTTCTTGTATATCTTTTTCAGAATCAAAGATCGAAAATTGTACACGTGGCACTTCATACAATTTCGCTCTTCTGGAAAGGTCTATAATCAGGTCATCTTGGGAGATTGTGCATAACTCTTTCTTGGAGAATCCTATTTGGATCAAACTAGTGGCATTGGAAAGAGGACACAGAGAGCTAATACAGGTCACAAATTCAGAACTAGATGATTGGAAAGTACAGAGATATATCAGAGGCAATATCAAGCTCATACAAAGTGAAAAAAGGTGTGTAGATTTTTTTAAATTTTTTCTTAAGCTTGGTTTGAAAATTTATTTTGAAGGAATTCAAAGGGAATAGTAGAGCATTATTATCAGTAATTGATGCCCCGAGGAAAGAAAATTCAAACACCTAGTAAGGAACCTGAAAGCTCTAGCATGACTCATGAAGAAGAGGAAGAAATGCTACATGATATATCAAAATTACAAGAACAAGTGCAACAAATGTCACGCTCACAAAAGTTAACAGAAGCTAAGATAAATGGCGTTGAAGCTAAGATCAATGGCATGGAAGCTAAGATGGACAATTTGAAGATAGATTTGAACACAAATTTGAAGACAGGCATGGCAGATTTGAAGACAGATTTGACAAATTTTCTACAAAAAATACTTACTAATGGTGAAAAGGTAGTAAAGGAAACTCATGATGATAACAAAAGAAATGTTAATCATGATTCCATAGACGCTAATGTTGGATCGAAGAATCACCATATTCCAAAAATCGATATGAGGAAGTTTGATGGCAAGGATCCCGCCACATGGATATTACAGATGGAGCAATTCTTCGATCTCAATAATGTGCAAAACGCACAAAAGGTACGTATGTCAACTGTATATTTGGAACCAAATCAGTTTGTATGGTATCAATGGCTTTGTTCTCGTAAAAAATTTATCACTTGGGCAATTTTTATGGAAGAATTGATAGCACATTATGAGGATACAAAAAGCAACACTTTTTTTAGCCAATTGATAAGTCTCAAACAAAAGGGTTCAATAATGGAGCACATTGAGGAGTTCCAAAAATTGAACATAAGGGTAAAAGATATTCCAGAGGAGCATAGGATTGATGTGTTCATAGGGTCTTTAAAGGATAATATCCAACATGATGTTCGCCTTTGGGAACCTGATTCATTAGAGAAGGCATTCAGGTTAGCAAGAAAAATGGAAAGCAAAATTATGGCAACTAGGAAGCATACCATTCACAACTATAAAGACGGAAGTGTTGTTGCCCCTAGTCTTCCACAACCTACAAGGTTGACACCACAACAATTGGAAGAAAAAAGAGCAAAAGGGCTTTGTTACAATTGTGATAGCAAATACACAAAAGGTCATAAGTGTGCTGAGAAGAAATTATTCTACATAGATTGTGAAGAGGAAGAAGAAAAGGAGCAAGAAAGGTCAAAAGAAGAGGATATACTCCAGGAACAAAGCCTAGATGAAGAACAAATAAATCCGACCATATCTTGTAATGCATTGGCGGGAATTACCACTCCTCAAACCATCAAGATAGAAGGACAAATCAAGAAGAAAAAGGTAATAGTGTTGATTGATTCAGGAAGCACCCACAATTTTATTCATTGTAGGGTAGCAAAAGAATTGAATTGCTTCCTATATCCAGCACCAGAGTGTCAAGTGATGATTGCAAATGGAGGAACAATAAATTGCTCTGGAAAGTGCCATAATATCAAGCTATCCATGGGAGAATATGTATTGACTAGCCCAATGCTTTCCATTCCAATGGGAGGTGTTGATGTTGTACTAGGAGTCCAATGGCTACAATCCTTGGGTACAATAGCTTTTAATTTTCAAGAACTTTTCATCAAATTTTCTACGGAAGGAAAGGAAGTTGAATTAAGGGGTATTGTAGGGAAACCAGGAAAGATAATCAGCTCTAATGGCATGACAAAGCTTCTAAAAAAGGAGCAAAGAGGTGTAATTGCACAATTATGTTCGCTAGATGTTTCCACATTGGAATCATCTATTTCTCCAGATCTCCAAAAAGTCCTGGACAATCATTCCAAGGTATTTGAGACTCCCAAAGGTCTCCCACCTATGTGTGATCATGATCATGCTATTCATCTGATTCCAGGAAGTGTTCCTCCAAACATCAGGCCGTACAGATATCCCTATGTCCAAAAAAGTGAAATTGAACGTATGGTTGCAGAAATGCTAGAGGCTGGTATAATTCAACCAAGTCAAAGTTCTTTCTCGGCTCCAGTAGTATTGGTGCACAAGAAGGATGGATCATGGTGCATGTGTCCGGATTATAGGGAGCTCAACAAGCTCACTATTAAAGATAAGTTCCCCATTCCTGTCATTGATGAATTACTGGATGAATTGCATGGATCAATTTACTTCACCAAGTTGGATCTTCGTTCAGGATATCATCAAATCAGAATGAAGATTGAAGACATTCTGAAAATGGCATTTAGAACTCATGAGGGTCATTATGAATTTTTGGTCATGCCTTTTGGCCTTACCAATGCACCTTCAACATTTCAAGGTTTGATGAATTCAATTTTCAAACCATTCCTTAGAAAATTTGTGTTAGTATTTTTTGATGATATACTAATCTACAGCAAGTCTTGGAAGGATCATGTTGAACATGTTGACAGGGTGCTACAACTATTGGAGGAGAAACAATTATATGCAAAAAGATCCAAATGTTTCTTTGGAGTCCAGGAGGTGGAATATTTGGGTCATATTGTATCTCATGAAGGAGTTAAGGTAGACCCTAGCAAAATTAAAGCCATTAAGGAATGGAAAATCCCCACATCCATAAAGCATCTGCGAGGATTTCTTGGGTTGACAGGGTATTATCGCAAGTTTGTTAAGAATTATGGGAGAATAGCAGCACCTCTAACAACATTATTGAAGAAAGATTCATTTTCATGGACTCCAGAAGCAACAAAGGCCTTTGAACATCTTAAAGAGGCAATGTGCCAAGCACCGGTCTTAGCTACACCGGACTTCACAAAAACCTTTATTGTGGAATGTGATGCTTCAGGAAATGGAATTGGTGTTGTTCTAATGCAAGATGAAAGACCCATTGCTTTTGAAAGTCGTCCAATCAAGGGAAAGTTTTTAAGCAAAGCTATTTATGAGAAGGAAATGTTGGCAATACTCCATGCACTTAAGAAATGGCGACCCTACCTAATGGGAAGACACTTCAAGGTAAAAACGGATCATGATAGCCTTAAATACTTTTTAGAACAAAGATTATCCTCTGAAGAGCAACAAAAGTGGGTCACAAAGATGTTGGTTATGACTTTGAAATCATCTACAAAAAAGGGAAGCAAAATGTGGTGGCAGATGCACTCTCAAGAAAGGATGAGGATGTGGAAGCATTGTTGTGTGCCATTTCTATTATCCAACCAGATTGGATAAACAAAGCAAGGGAGGAATGGAAGAATGACGAAGAAGTGTGGGCACTTATTCGAAATCTACAACAAGATTCCAGTACTTCTGATACATTTAGCTGGAAAAATGATTCATTATGGTACAAAGATCGCTTATACCTCTGTAAGAATTCCCAGCTAAAACAAAAGATTCTTATGGAATTGCACACTTCTCCCTTAGGAGGGCACTCAGGATTTTTAAAAACTTACCACAGGGTTAAGAAGGAATTTTTTTGGGATGGCCTTAAATCAGATATCAAAAGTTTGTGGCGGAATGTTTGGTTTGCCAACAAAATAAAGTTGAAACAATTAAGACATCGGGTCTATTACAACCTTTATCCATTCCAAGCCAACGTTGGGAGGAGGTTGTAATGGATTTTATCACAGGTTTACCCAAGTCTGAGGGAAAGAGTGTCATCATGGTGGTAGTTGATAGACTTACCAAGTATGCACACTTTTGTGCATTATCACATCCATTTAAATCTAGTACAGTTTCTACTGCATTTATGGAAACAGTTCAAAAGCTACATGGAAACCCAAAGATTATTGTAAGTGACAGAGATCCCATTTTCACTGGAAATTTTTGGACAGAATTATTTTCTTGTCTTGGTACTCAGTTAGCTCATAGCTCATCTTATCATCCTCAATCTGATGGGCAAACTGAGATAGTAAACAAATGTTTGGAAGGATATCTTCGTTGCTTTGTATCTGATAAACAGACACAATGGGTCAAATGGTTGCCTCTGGCTGAATGGTGGTATAACACTTCCTTCCATACAACAACAAAAATGACCCCATTTATGGCACTTTATGGGTATCAACCACCATCCATCACATCATATTTAAGAGAAAATTCTAAGGTTCAGGCAGTGGAACATCACATCGAACATCAACAACAAGTCCTCCAACTCTTAAAGGATAACCTCATGTTGGCACAAAATAGAATGAAACAACAGGCAGATCAACATCACAGTGAAAGAAGTTTTGATGTAGGTGATTTGGTATTCCTATGGCTACAACCATATAAGCAAATGTCCCTAAAGCAAGCTAAGAAGGATAATAAATTATCACCGAAGTATTATGGTCCGTACAAGGTGTTGCAAAAGATTGGTACTATGGCATACAAATTGGAGCTTCCTGCAGCTTCTCGATTGCACCAAGTTTTCCATGTTTCATGTTTAAAGAAGGTTATAGGCGACAAGCTCCCAATTCAAACAATATTGCCAGAACTTGACGAGGAAGGAAAAATTATATTGGAACCGGAAGCAATCACAGAAACAAGAACTCGACAGCTATGAAATCGATCAATTTCAGAGTATCTTATCAAGTGGAAGAACTTATCCGCTGAAGATTCCACATGGGAGGGTGATAATTTTATGCAGAAGTATCCAGAACTACTCAAGCGTTGAGGACAACACTTTTTTGAAGGAGAGGGTCATGTTGGGTCCCTATAATACTAGTGATTACCCCATTACTATTGTAGTTATACCCCTTATTTATATTGTTGTGCCCCTATTACCCCCATATTGTTATTTCTGTGCCCCATAGAATCCCTCTATTGTTATTTTTGTGGCTTCATATTATTATTGTTAGGCCGGCTGGATTATATTGTGACTCCTTAGACTCCTATATATAGAAAGGAGGTTTTGTCATTTGTATCATCCAAGAATTGTTCATTTATGTAATGTAAAGGAGGTTTCCCCCTTGAAGAGGCTGAATTCTAAGGCGTTGATCTATCTTTTCTATCTTTTCTTGAGCTGGTTTCATAACAGTTCATCTCCTCAACCTTATAATGTGGTAGAAGAAGATTAGCATGCCTAACTAGTTGCTTTCCTTTGAGTGAAGGGTGCATTCTTGTTAAGGCCATGGTAGAGGAGTTCAACAATTAGTACCACCAACATCAACAAGGTTCAACAATCATTGCCACCATGATCAAGGTTCTTAAAGGGCTTCATTCTCTAGATCAAATGCCAATATCATACCCTCATTCATGATAGAATCAAAAGGAAACATTGTGAACCCCCAAACCATGAAATCCTAAAAACCATTACGTCTGTTGAATTTTCAGTGAAATATAAAATTTTAGTTTCTCCATATGAAATCCAATGAGGTTGAAACCACTCTCAAACATCCTGAGTCATTTCATGGTAATGTTAAGAATTTAACATTACCATTGATTGCCAACATTGTTAGGGTTGAGATGTGCCAAGAAAATGAGAGGGTAGGCATGTTTTTCTTGGAGGGACTATTTTTGGAGGAAAATAACCCCAAATTTCGCTCAAAACAACTTCAAAACTCACAAAATGCATTTTGTGGGGGTTATATTTTCCCTCACAATAAATCTATCGATTTGACTACAAACCAGCTGGTTTTTTCCTAAACCGGTCGGTTAGGGCAAAAAGAAGGCGAAATTAGGAGGTAAATCGGGTTTCTAAACCGGTTTGACCCGGTAGGCTTGCTAACCGGCCGGTTTTGAAAACACTAATTCCAACAAATCTTTGCAAAAAAACCCTCCAAAATGTATAAGAGATATACTACGGTGAATTTAAATTATACTAAAAATGCATTATATATATATATATATATATATATATATATTGCAAACAATTGTATTTATTCTAAAATAAAAAATAAAAAAAATTATTTTAATTATTAATAATAAATAAATAAATGGTAAAGATTTAAATTTTATGGATTTGTTTTTATAATAATTACAATAGAGGGTTGAGATTTATTCTAAAAATTGTTATATCTATTTTTCTTTTTAATTCAATTTAAAACTATTATAGAATTAAACCAACCTAGATCTATTTTAACTTTGGATATATCAATCACCCAGAAGATCAAATATTAAAGGTGAAAACCTCTTTTTTGAGTGAAGAACTTGAGGAAATTTTTTCCCTCGATATATTTGATCTTGATCCCTCTCAGTGCCTAATAGATCCAAAATTTAGATGTATCTAGAATGGTTAAATTAAAATTCTAGATATTTGCATAATGATAATTGTTTCTCCTTTTAAATGTTAATTAATTTTAATATAAACTTATCTTTGCAAAATAATTGAAATAATTTTCAGTCTCTTCGTACAACTATGAAACCCTCATTTCAACATTTTTTTCTACAAACAAATCATAAGCTTATGATTTGAGATCTCTAGTTCATTCTCAATTTCTCTCTAGACATTACCACTGAAACAGGTTGTCACATGAATAAATACCTATAAATCGGTTAGGATTTGTGGTGAAGGAACTATCTCCAGAAAAAGGTAAAAATTGATTTAAAAGAGGGCAACTCTAGCACTTACTATAAGATTGGAAGCTCCACACATGTTGCTCGAAGAGTCACATCACAACATGACATAAATAAAATGGACATGCATTTTAAAATAATTACATAGATAAACACACATGATATGTTAAATATAAAACATTAAAAAACATAAATGCAAAATACAATTCTCTCATACCGCTTCAAGCAATTTTGGATTCTAAATATGAAAAATAACTCTGCTCTATGTCTAAGAACATGATTTTCTTCCCACATACACACAATTTTGGCTTGTAACTCACACAACAGAGAACCTTTTAACTAAGAATAAAACGCATCCCTAACTTTTGCATAACTACAGGAAAAATTAGAAAGTAGAAAGAGAACGTGTTTTTCATTTCATTGATGTTACTGTCATAATCTATATTGTAAGCCATACATTATTTAAAGTCAAGTCTCTCCACACTTAATATAAAAAAAAAAAAAAAAAAAATTCCTCTCCGACGAATTCTTTTTATTTTTTTATTTTTCCCATTACATGAATGATTTAGGGTTATAAAATCATTTAAATGATTTATGGTTTTGTTGATGGTGTTGGATATCACCAAAATATAGGGGGTCTCCCCGATGTGTAGTCCCGATTAGACCTCCTTCCTTTTGGAGTAGGATCCCCATCTGGAGTATCAAACCCACCAATATAACTTAAGGTTCTCCTTGGTTTAAATGGATAACATAAGAGATTATATACATAACCCTTGAAAAAGAAAGGAAGTTGACATTATGCATCACTGATTGAAATGTGTAAAAGGAGACCTTCATGAAAGGGAGACAAAAGTGGGTCTTTGGAAGGAAGTAATAGTACTAGCCTAAGAAAGACACATGAAAAAAGAAATACTTTTTAGTTATCTAGTGAAACAATTCACATAAACACAACGATAATTAAATCAAGTACAACACACATTCAATAAGGTAAGTACTAAAGCCATTGAAATAATTTAGTTTCTCCAGTACACATGAACACAACATATATTGAAAGCATATGAAGAATAGTCCTAAAACATTCACAGTACATACATGAAAATGTGTTGGCTCATTGAGCTTCAATTAGGTGAAAGATACAAGTACAAATTTACAATGATGAGGAACTAGTTCCAGTAGTGGAACCTTAAGTCACTCCTTGCTTCTCCAAATAATAGTTTTATCTCTTATGCCAAGTAGAGAATCTAAGACTAGCTCACCAAAACCTGAGCCTCCAAAAGGATTTTGCTTCAGTTATCACAATCTATTTGTAATAAGAGGAATGACCTTTCATATTATCATGACTCTTGGACAAAATTCATGACTCGTGGACTTATAATATGTCCTTTGGGCTTATAAATAACTCTTCAACGTATAAATGACTTTTGGAATTCTCTAAATGACCATTTTTTTGATATATGACTATGTGACTCTTGGACTCCAACACATTAGATTTGTCCTTTTCTTGAGAATACATCATTAAATTCAACATGATTATGTAGCATGAAATGTGGACACATTTGACATAGATATGAAACTTGTACAAGTTACAACTTGACAATGATGACATGGAGCTCATTATGAGGTGGAAATGTGAAGTTGCTCTATGCGTTGTTGTCTCCAATCTTGATGGTAGATCTCATATATGCTTCATATTCATGTAAATATTCACTTTTCTTCTTATCCTCACCCTCCAAAGGTTCTTGCATCAATATTGGAATATTTTGAGTCACCATGCAATGTGTTTTTTCTATCATGGTTTGGGATTTGCCCCATGTCTTCATGAAATTATTTTTTGTGCTTCTTCTCCACAAGTTCTTATTTGTGTTTTCCCCTTTCTATATTCTTTGAGCATCACCTTGTAATCATGAGAAGGTACTCTTTCTAATGAATATCATTAATGACAAGGTAAATTCAATCTTGTAATCACTTATTCTATCTCATGGAATGAACTGCTTATGATAGGTCTATGGAAGGGTTGGAGGAAGGAGGCTTGATAAGGAAAGTGCACTTGAAGTCATTAGTGTCCTGGGATGGATCTAATTTTTACTTTTACTAGTTTATGCATTGTAAAGAGGGGCTCTCCTTGGTCCAGTGCAATGGGGAAGCTCAAGGGACAAGGTGGCGAGCTTGTTTCTTAAGATTGCGCTATGCACCTAGAAGGAAAGAGAGGAAGACTAGGAAAGCGTAGTTTGACTAGTCAAGAATTGACAGGATGCCTCCTTGAACCTTTTTAGTACACCATGTGCTAAAGAAGAAAGGCCTAAGCAAGTGTTAAAGCAGTGGGGAACAACAAGGAATAAGGTTGAAGCCTTGAGGCTTGATACTGTACCATTTGTTGAAGGGAAGAGTAAACCTTAAGGAAAGCACAATTTTTTCCAACAAGGGTTCACTATCTCTTGAGACTTCACCATGAATTGAGGGAGGCTTGATAGGAAAAGGCTTGGGTGTAGATTTGTAAATAATGGTCAATGGAAGGAAGTCTAAGCCTTGTTTATGCTCCATGCACTTAGAGGAAGAGGAAGCTTAAGGGCCAAGATAATTTGACTAAACAAGGGATCACTGTTGATTTAAAATGTGATTGTCCTTCTAGGCTAGTGTACTTTGACCCAATAGTGGGTGATTTTTCATCTAGAATATGATTTTCACTAGGGAAAGCCATAGAAAGCAAGTCCTTTTTACTAAGAGGGTTTTCATTGCATTGTGAGGATAGGAGGACCCTATTGTTGCATGGTTTTCATCTCCAAGAGGGTGGACGAGGTTCATGTTGTCACCTAGGAGTACTCTGTGTGCCATGCAAGGCATATGTGATAAAAAAGGAGTAGAGTGAGCCAGTAAAAGAAAAAAGGGTTAAGTGATTATCCTTGAAATGTTCTTAATATGCATTGATTTGAGATGACCTTGAGAAGGAATTAATGCACAAGTCTTGGTGAGAAAGGTTGCATTAATGAGGTCATTAATAGGCTATTATTGTCACCTGGAAAGATGGATAATTCTTTCACAACCCTCACTGGGCATGAGGACCAAGAAGAGCTCCAAAATGGCTAAGTCTGGGACTAATAGAGTAAGAGAGGGAAATGCATTCGAACATGACTCAAAATTGGATTACACACATGAAAGTAATTAATACAATCCAAAAGGATACACTGGACTCATGGATAGTAATCAAAACTTGAAACAAAAAAAAAGTGACACTTTTTTCTAAGTGTGATATTTCAAATAACACATTACAACACTTAGAACACAAGTTGTGACAAAGGTGTCCATTGTGATAAAAATGTGTGCTAAGTTGTAGCAATGTGTCTAGAGAATAACTTAATGATATATAAGAACATATAAAGTATAAGAGTGCACCAAAACTAACTCTAGTGATTCGCAAATGTTTGACACAAGTAGGAGTGAAAAAAACAAAAGGTGACACCTGTGACAGTAAGAAAACATGAAAACAACACATGCAAATGCAAACAACCTTGAAAGTGACACATATGAGAGTGAATATAACATGAAAATGACACCTATTAAAGTGACTACAAGAAAAAGAAACAATAATTATCATGAAAGTGACACTTGTGAAAGCGAAGGTGTGCCAAAAGAGAGAGTTGGGAAAACTCACCAGAATAGAAGTATGGATGCCACCAAAGTGAGGGAAAATTCCAATGAAAGAGTGCATTGATTTTCAACATGGATTGAACATTAAATCAACACTATCTTGATGGACCGTGCTATGCTTGTTCAAGCTTGCATAAACGAAGCACGTCTATAGGCAACAAGGACTGAGCATGTGTGGTCAAGTGACTTTGATTGTTAGAATCTAAGAAGAAGACTTAAAAACTTAATACAAAAAAAAATCAATTAAAAATGAAGTGATCATGGAAAACAAATTGTTATGTCCTCAATAGGTTCCAAAATTCAAGTGTAAGGAAAATTTTTGAGGATGTTTATTGCGGCGTCAACACTTGGTGACAACTAGTAGAACTCCAACTTTTGTGTTCATGTTCCACCTTTAAGTGCAAGGCCTTAGTCTATTAGGAAGTATTGATTCACCATATGGATTACCCTAGCTTTGATAGTTGTCTCAATTAAAGATATAGTCTCCTCTATTCTTAGCTCAACTTGAAACACATCAACATAAGACTAGTCATATATCAACTATTTTGATAAGGGATAAGGATAATAAGTACAATGGTATCTTAAGCACATTCCCCAGTGTTTTTCTGCTCCTAAAAAGGTTAGTCAGTACCTCGGTGGAGTCACCTCAAGGAACCACAAGTATTTCTTCGCTATTAGTGAGCTTGGGTAGTACCTCGGTGAAGTTGTCTACTTCACTTCTCTGCATAGGAAGCCTTTCTCTTCTTCACCTTTTTATTTAGTTACTAATAAGATGTTGAAAGGAACTTATTTATTTTGATAGTGGAAGAGGGATCCCTAATTTTTGGGAGAATAAGAGGTTCGTTCCTTGTTTAAGGGATTTGAAAGATAACCAAATTTAATACACTCATTTAAAGCTTTTCTCCTTTCCCTTCTCTACTTGGTTGAGTCGATAGGTTGACAAACACCATTAAATACAAGGTTGAGTCATGAATGAAAATCTTAATAGAGATACATGCTTTGTAGTTTGATCAAATACTTTTCGTATAGAACAGATCGTATTTTCCTTTCAAACCTCATTGACTTTAAATATATATAAACCCAAATAGAGAAGAGGTAACAAATTAGCCAAGAGTTGTTCATCATCTTAATTTCCCTTTTGAATCTTTGCCACATTGTATTTTGAGCCAAAGGAGCATCTTTCATGTGGGGTCTTACTAAGAGAAACATAAAAGTAAATACAAAACAATACAAGAAAACCAAACCAAAAGGACAAAGTAAAAGGAGAAATGAACAAGAATGAAACATGCATAATAGGAAACAAGAAAACTAAAAATATAAAGAGACTAGATGGAGAGAAAGTGCAAGATGAGTAAACCAGAAACTAGAGTGCAACTAGAACTACTCCTAACCTAGCTGGTTAGAAGGTTAGGGCTAAGTGTAGTGAAATTTCCATTGTATCCACCATAGTTCTTGAACTGAAAACACAAATATAAGAGTGATTAAAACTAACAAGAAGCAATGTGTAGAAGAAAAGATAAGAACTTGAAAAACTTGCACAAAATATAACAGACCTTGTCTGTTGGAAAAAAGATGTGCCATATCAGTTAACCTTAACCAACCTTCTACGTTACCTTTTTTACGAGAAGAATAATAAAACAAACCCCAAAATATTCTTTTGAATGCATATTCATCTGTAATGTCTTACTTAGCAAGCATCAAGAAAGATCATAACCTGATTCTAGAAAATGGGCTTTCTAAGTAAGATTCTTCTAGCTGATCATGGATTGGGTCATGAAATTCAAAAAAATCCTCTTGAAAACCCTAAAATCCTTGAGAGAATAAGTTTTCAAGTAATGGCATGGAATCAAGATGAGAATCTTGTAAGGGAAAATAAATCTGATCATATTCAAGAGGCTTCTCAAGATAGTGAGGACTTGAAATAACCATCGGCATAGGCTGAAGTTCCTCAACTGCTTGTCAATTATATGAATAGTGAGATGATAAAGTATAAATATTAGTCGATACAAAACAACTATAATCCAATATACTGGTAGGTAAATGATAAACTACATTATTATTTCTAGAACCGACATTATGATTAGATGGACCGATTAAGACCTAAGATTTTCGGTTAGTAGAAAACAAAGATAGATCCATTTGAATATATTCATCAACGATTTGAAAAATAAAATCATATTCCTAATATGTTGAATGTGATAAACCATTTCCTTGAACCTGGTTACAAACTGCATCAACATCACAATCATTGAAAGAATTGAAACAAAATGCTAGTATAGAAAATATGTGAAACTAGTATATATGAAATGAGTGAAAAAAGAGGAACTTGATCCACCATATATCTCAAGCATTCACTAACACTGAAGAGGAAATCTAGTTCCATGGAGAAAATTATTAGCATTTTAACATTCACAATAAATATTAGGAGTTGATTATTATCGAAAGAATCTAATAGATATGCATCTTTCGACTAGTGATAATCTTTGAAATGATCATCATCATCTCTTTAAGCATCCATGGAAAGTATAAAATCCAAAACCAAGTTTGATACAATATATTTGCATGGAGATGAACCAAATGAAATAGAATCTTCAATCCAATCAGAAACCATACCATGAAGGTTAAAATAGATATATTCAAAATAATGAAAATCTTCTAAGAAAGAATTTGTTTTAAGTGAAACCATGCAAAGAAAACAATTTTGCGATAAAACCCAGATCTAACTTAGTTCGGGGACCTTACTAGATTCATGGTATATTAACATAACCATCAATGAAATTTGAAGTGCCTTGAGTTTTTGACAAGTCCTAAAACTTTCAAATACTTTAGAATTGCATTTTGAAAATCATATCAAGTTAGGCATGATGTGTGGAGTACAACTGCTGCTAGTAATTGTAACAATATCACTACTATCATAATGGTAGCCACCTACATCATTGATTTGACTAGATTTTTCAATTTCAATAAACAAATTACCCAAGTCATAAGGCTCTTGTATTGAAAATATAAAGATGGATAGACTGGAAAAATCTCATTAGCTGAACTAAAGAATTTTCCTCATGCAAGACTAGAAATGGTAAGGAGTGGAATTGATACTTAATTATTTGATCTTTTCTTTCTTCATCACAGACAACCTCACTACCATTTTTCAATTCAAAATCCAACTCATTAGGTAATCAACTTGAAGAGAATGGAGTATCTTCTTCACAAGTTAATGCATTGCGAACTATATGGAATAAGGGATAGTGAGCTGTAGAGGAAGTTAACATGAGAAAATATTTTTAACCAAGTTAGATTCTTGATCTAAATATTTCAAATCAAAACCTTCTTGAAAAACTAAAAATTCAATTAGTACACTTGGGCATTCATCATCACATAGATCAATAGAGTCACCAACATCAGAATGATGGTTTCCCAAGATTTTAGATTGATTAGGAAAAAATAATCATTTGATTGACTACCAATATTAATAGATGGGATGTCATCCAAGAATTAGGAAACTATACCTTTTCATAGAGGAATTTGAAGTAGAGAAGAAATATCAAAAGAATCTTCACCTTTTTTCTCCTCTACTTGTGAAATGTGACTACCTTGTGCTTGATTACTACTTGGATTGGAAATTTGGAAAATAGAAAAGTTTGAAAGAGATTAATTAACAATATCAAAGGAAAGGGGGTCATCAAAAAGCAATTATAGAGGATAACAGTAATCCAAATTAGATTCAAAACAAAAGTTATGAGTATTAATATTGCCTTGAGAAATCAAAGGATTAGCCTTCACCTTAGACTCCATAAACCATTCCAAATTATCCGTAATCGGTTCTAGATCATGGGAAGTGGATGAAGATTGAGAAGATGTATTAGTAATTTAATTTTTATATTTCCTAACTTGATCATTAATACGTATAGGTGCCCTCATTGGTACTGAAAAGGGAGGAGGATATGGAACAAAGGAAATAGTAGGTTTCTCCTATAAAATTATAGGTGCATCATGATTTACAAGTTCATTAGGGGGTTTTTACTAACCATGTGAAGAGATTTGAATCAAACTTCTAAACTTCCTTTTAAGGAAATATCATTTTGTATCTTCTCGAGGAAAAACATAACATAAGTTAACGAATCGATTAGAAAAATCCTCAATTGATTCATTAGGGTACATTCTTAGTTGATTAATCCTTTTAAGAACATCTTGATAATCATATTGATCAAAATCTTGATAAATATCCTTAAGGAATTGATCAAATGAATGGGCGGAAGTAGATGGTAGGGTATGACACCATTGGTTAACTC
The DNA here is from genome assembly GCA_031772625.1 of Pinus tabuliformis. Taxonomy (NCBI): domain Eukaryota; kingdom Viridiplantae; phylum Streptophyta; class Pinopsida; order Pinales; family Pinaceae; genus Pinus; species Pinus tabuliformis. The sequence goes on from CM062811.1 coordinate 587,449,505, forward strand.
AAACTTCAAGAATGAGGAAGAAAATCACAAAAGAAATATCTTCATCCTTGATTTCACGAGATTAACAAAACTTGAAAAATTGAAAGAAATTCTTGGCTATAGATATAGCACCCTTACGATTCGTTAAAGTTCAATTAAGACAAGTCATAAAAAAAATTCCATGGAGATTAAAAGTTTACTAGGAGATAGGTTACAAAAACACTCAAATATTATGATTTGGGGATGATCCATTTAAGATAAGAGATTCAAAATAGAATAATTGATCACAACTTGTCATTTACACTCCTTTTAGCACCAGAATGTTGAAAGTGTTGGATATTGCCAATGTATAGGGGGTCTCCATGATGTGAAGTCCGACCACCATAACTTAAGGTTCACCTTAGTTTGAACAAATAACATAAGAGATTATATACATAACTCTTGAAAAAAAAGTAATTTCACATTGTGCAACACCAATTGCAATGTGTAAAAGGAGACCTTCATGAGACATAGACAAAAGTGTGTCTCTAGAAGGAATTAATAATACTAATCTAAAAGAGACACACGAACAAAGAAATATTTTTTATTTATCTAGGGAAATTGTTCACATAAACACAACAATCATTAAATAAAATAGAACACACATTCAACAAGATAAGTATCTAATCCACCTAAATAGTTCAATTTCTCCAATACATATGAACACAACATATACTTAAAACATCCCAAGAATAGTCTTGAAACATTTGCAATACAAGAATGAAAATGTGTTGGCTCATTGAGCTTCAATTAGGTGGAAGCTTCAAGTACATAGTTACAATGATGAGCCACTAGTTCCAATAGTGGAAAATTAAGTCACTCCTCACTTCTTCAAAGAATGTTTTCTCTCCTATGCTAAGTAGAGAAGCCAAGAGTTGTGATGGTTTATTTGTAATAAGAGGAATGGACTTTCGTATTCTCATGACTCTTGGACTACCCTCATGAATCATAGACTTCTAATATGTACTTTGGACTTCTAATATGTCCTTTGGACTTCTAAACCTCTCCTGACCTTCTAACTTACTTTTGGACTTCTCTAAATGACTCTTTTGTCCATATATGACTCTGTGACTTTTCATATTCCACATGTGACTCTTCGGATTCCACATATTACATTTTTTTCTTTTCTTGAGAAAACATAATTACATTCCAAATGATGATGTGGCATGAAAAGTGGACACATCTAATATAGAGATGACACTTGTACAAGTTACAACTTGACAATGATGACACGAAGCTCATGGTTGGGTGGTAATGCAAATTTGCTCTCTTTGTTGCTTTTCCTTCAATATTTAGGGTTTATCTAATCTATGCTTCATGTTCATGTAAATATTCAATTTGGTGATTATCCTCATCCTCCAAAGGTTCTCGGATCATTATTGGAAACTTCTAAGTCACCATGCAATGTCTTTGTTCTATCGTGGTCTGGGATCCGCCTCATGTCTTCGTGAAATTTTCTTTTATGCTTCTTCTCCACAAGATCTTCTTTGTGCTTTCCCCTTACTATATTCTTTGAGCATCACCTTGTCACGTTGAGAAGGTATTTCTGCTAATCAAGATCATTCATGATAAGGAAAATCGAGTCTTGCAATCACCTATTCTATCTCTATCTACCTCATGGAATGAATTTCTTATGATAGGCTCATGGAAGTGCTGGAGGAAGGAGGGTTGATAAGGAAAGCATAGTTGAACTCATCAGTGGCCTACGAAGACTCAAATATTCACTATTATTGTGTTATACATTGTAAAGAGGGGATCTCCTTGGTCTAATGAAGTGGGGAAGCTCATGGGACAAGGTGGTGAGCTTGCTGCTTAAGACTAACCTATGCACCCATAAAGAAAGAGAGGAAGACTAGGAAAGTGAAATTTGACTAGTTAAGGATTGATAGGTGCCCTGCTTGATCCTTTTTACTGCACCATGTGCTAAAGAAGAAAGGCCTTTGCAAGTGTCAGCGCAACGGGGAAAACAACAAACAAGGCTAAAGCCTTGAGGCTTGAGATTGCACGATGTGCTAAAGGGAATACGAAGCCTTAAGGAAAGTGTAGATTGTTCTGAAAAGGCTTTATTATCTCTTGAGACTATTCCATGCACTCAGGAAGGCTTGATAGGACAAGGCGTGATCACAAAGTAGGACAAAAATGGTCAATGGAAGTGAGACTAAGCATTTTTTTTGCGCCATCAACTAGGAGGAAGAGGAAGCTTAAGGGATAGATCAGTTTGAAGGAACAAGGGGTCACTATTTATTTAATTTTATTTTACTTCTAAGTTAACATAGTTTGACCCAATAGTGAGTTCTTGTTCATCTGGAATGTGTCTTTCAGTCAAGGAATCCATAGAAAGGAAGTTATTTTTCCTAAAAGGGTTTTCACTACACTATGAGGATAAGAGGAACTTTGTGTTTCATGGTTCTTTTTGCAAGAGGGTTGAAGGGGTACAAGATATCATCTAGGAGTACTCTATGTGCCATGAAAGAAAGAGGCGATCAAAGCTCAGTGTAGTGAGTCAGTAAAAGCAAAACAGGTTAGATGACTATCCTTGAAAATTTCTTAATGTGCATTGATTTGAGATGGCTTTGAGAAGGAATTAATGCATAAGTATTAATGAGAAATGTTTCATCAATTATTCTCATGAATAGTATATTCTCATCACTTGGAAATAGGGCTAACGCCTTCACAACCCTTAATGGGCAGGAGGACCAAGAAGAACTCTAAAATGGCTAAGTGTGGGACTAATATAGTAAGAGAGTGAAATGCATCTGAACATAATTCAAACTTGGATCACACACATGAAAGACATCAATACACTCCAAAAAGATACATAGGACTCACGGATAGAAATCACACCATAAAACGACAAAAAAACGACACTTCTTTCTAAGTGTGTCAGTTGAAATGACACATTACAACACTTAGAACAAAAATTGTGACAAAGGTGTTGATTGCAATCAAAATATATATATATATATATATATATATATATTACAAAGCAAAGGCTATTTTCCAATATGTTATCTAATTATAATATATCAAAAATGTTAAAATTAGATAATTATTCTTGTGTAGGAGTTAGTTAAATTTAGAGAGTTAGTTAATTGTTGAGTGATGAAGATTAAGTGATGAGTGTTTGAATGTTAAGTCAAGTAGAGTTAAATGATAGATAGTTGCATATCAAGATATTTTAGTAAAGATTAAATACTTTCACTGAATTCATTGTAATAATTAAATTTTATATAATCAATAAAAGAACAAAAGAATCATACCTAACGTGTTTAGCTTCTCCATTTTTCAAAAAAAAAAAAAAAAAACAAATCATTACCTAACAACAGCTAAAATTCCTTTGGGCCCAGAAATTTGAAACTCCAGGACAAATTAAAACACAGCCAGAATCAAAACTCTACGCTGTTGAAATGGGCTCATTGCAGCTACTATTTTACGAACTTCCAAAATAAAAGTCTAAAACCCAATAAAATTCATAAGAAATTTCAAATTATGGGATAGCCAAGATGTTGAAATGAGTCGTTGTAATTACTATTCAACGAAATTGCAAAATAAACCTGGAGTGCTAAAATTCAAACAATATTCCAGCAAACATCAAACATAGACGATGTATCGTGTACACAGCCTTGAAAGTTTGACATGCTAACAACTACGCACCCATCATTTTAACCTAGGAAAGTAGTAGAGGTAGCCATGCTCTTATTTATTTATTTATTTATCCACGTTCCTAGGAACATCAAACTACGGAGGTGGATATAAATATCTATATTCCTCGTCGGGGTGTTGCAGGCGCACTCCCAGGGCCTCCCGGAGATTGGCCAGAGCCAGAACCAGAACCCGACCCCGATCCATACGCAGAGCTTCCACCGTTGTTACAACTGCCCGACCCAGAACCAGAACCAGATCCCTTGCCGCTGCCAGAACCAGAGCCGCTAGCGCTTCCAGAGCCTCCGCCGGAACCAGAACCAGAGCCCGAGCCCGAGGCAGAAGCGGAACCGTTTCCGCCGCAGCCAGAGGCAATACCTGAACCGGACCCCGATCCGGAGCCAGACCCACTTCCTCCTCCATCACCACGGTTCCAAGTCATAACCCTAGGGGTGCCCTGGCCAACCGAGGCAACACCATCACCATCGCTATCAGACTCTGAAAGAGCACTACGTCCACCAAGTTGTTTATCTTCACCCGGAGATCCCTTCAACAACTTCGGGGTGTTCCCATGGGCATCCACTAATACCAACCCTAATTTAGGCAACAAAATCGTTACAACCGCGATAGACGCCAAAACTAGCCACAGCACCGCAATTACAGACTGTGCCATTAGGTCAAGGATTTTAGAGTGAGAATTCAGTCGTTCCTTTGGCAACCCCAAATCTAGTACCAACACTAGATGCAGACTGGTAATGTGATACGGAATGTGTGAGCGTGAAATGAATTTATAATAGATTTTGGGTTGTCGCGTATTCATTCATTCATCACTATTGGCATTACGAAGACATACAGAAAGCATTTGCCTGCTCGGCGAATCCATGAATGCCCGCGGGTTTCGTTCAAAAAGACCTTCGGTTATTTTTCTTCTAAAGAATCTTCCGACCGAAAGCTTACGGAGGATTAGTTGTCATGGAGTCCCTTAGGTTTGAAATTAAATTAAAAGAGTATAAGGTGGAGTAGAGTCCATTAGATTCATGTGAATGTTATGTGATGTGGAAATTAAGATGGACAGCGAAGAGGTATCACATGAAATGCTTGAACACGGTGTGAGGATATTCCTCGCACATTCGCTAGGACATTCTATAATTGGACTTCAAAATTTGACATTATCTTCATCGATTTTGGACTTGGTGAAGAGAAAAATATCTTCATCGATCATCATTCTAGTGCTCACACAGCATGATATAGCTGAAGAGTTCTGAGACTAGTACAAAAGAGACAACAAGTTTCAAACATGTCTATTAAATATGTGATTATATTTTATTATTATATTTATTAATATGTAATTATTAAGGATTATATATATTATTAATTTTTTTGTTTTTTATTATTTTTTAGTAAATAGTATATGTTTATCGTATTTAATATAATTGAAGTGGTGACTTCACACCAAGGAGTATTTTAACAAAGCACCTGATGGCTTTCTATCCAAAATTTAGTAAATAGTATATATTTATCATATTCAATATAATTGAAGTGGTGACTTCACACCAAGGAGTATTTTAACAAAGCACCCGATCACTTTCTATCCAAAATTTAGTATCTATATTTTATATATATATATATAGATATATAATTAGTTTTTTTATATTATTTTAATATTATTAATTTTTTTGTTTTTGATTAATTATAAAAGTATATTAATATATATTATTAATAGTATACTAATATGTATCATTCATATATATATATATATATGGGGTTAATTTTTATATTTTTATTTTCCTAATGGTATAACATAATAATATAAAAATATAATTGTTATTATTATTATGATGTTAACATGATATTCATCATCTTTATTTTATTGATATATTAATTTTATTAAATAATTTTAAATTAAAAATATTTAATTAAATTTCATATTTTCTTAATTTAATTTATTTTATTTTATTTTATAATTATTTTCTATTTCTTAATATTTTTTAATATATTTTCGAATTTATGTTTTCCTTTGGTCAATATTTTCATTAATTTTTTGTTGTTGAATTTCTTATATTCTAACATTCATTTAACTTATCTTCTTCTTTATGACTATGCATCTATCACCTATTTATCTCTCAACGTGTGATCAGATTTTGTATCTCTATCTTGAGGATGTCATACTTCTTGGCTCAAAACTTCCACAATTAAAATGTCTGATGTGAATAATATGGAAATGCTTGAACATAATTACTCTTCTCACAAAAGCTTTTGCTCCAAAATCTAAAAGTTGTTATTAAAGAATAAAAAATTCTTCAAAATGTTCCTCTTTTTGCTTTTAAATTTTAGGGGAAAAAATTAGATGGTATGGAAAGATTTATTATCGAGGAGAATTTAAAATTTGATATCTTAGGGGAGGTTATTGCCTTAGTTATCAGGTTTTCTAAAATGTTAAGTGACTATATTTGCACCTATGTTGGTCACATCTTTGATATTTATCATATTATGGGTGTAAAGAAGAGGGACTCAATTTTAGTCATTTTCAATAGAAATTTCAATGGTAGTATCCTTGATTAAGTCTTTTCTTATTTGGGTATGAGAAACAACAACATGTTTTATTTCTATCAACTCTCCCTCCCACCATCCACCCTCTCACCCCAAGAAAATAAAAAATAAAACTTAAAATATTGAAATAAAAGGAAGTTAGTTGGGCACATTTGACATATCAATCAGCAAATGAATGCTACAACAATATGGGAAGTAGTTACCATTTAAAATGTTTCTAAGGTTCTTTAGGTCTATTTCATATAGCATGCAAGAGTATTTTTGAACACGTTTTACCTCTAATTTTTAGTCAATAGATATAAAATATCTAATAGAAATAATATCATAGGAACAAAAGCCAATAGTTGGATGTCTATTTTAAAAACATTATATGCATCAAGCCCAACATTATGATCTTGAATGCTCTTTAACCTAATATCTAAGTTGAGGATCAATTGTGTAATGTATCCATATTCATAAAGACACTATCAACATTTTTAAGTGAGGCCAAGGATGAAAATATTTTCCAACATATCAAGCTACAAAGCTTCATCACTAGAAGCTAGCTTACTGATTATGGTCCAAAAATTCTTGATGTTGCCAGTTGGATGATTGTTGACCTATCATGTTCACAAAGGTTGTACAAAATCTTCTTTGATTGTGGGATTTGATACTATTGTTTTAAATAAATAAGTAGTTCTAATATCAAGCTTTATTTGAAATGCACATGCACTTCCTCTTCCAATGAGTACCTCATAAGAACTTGGATTATCATAAGCATATGTAAAGATAGTAATGACCTTATGATAATTACCATCATTTACCTATGTTATTCCTCTTGATAACCAAATATCAAGGCTTATTGATTAAGTTTTGTTTTGGTAAACTAAGAGGCAATAGCATTCTCTCTTCATATAGGTCTTTCCCTCTGAACAAATTTGACAATGCTCTTAAAAGTTCAGTTGGATGTAGAAATCAAAGAGTTGAGGGACTCTTTAGGAAACTCTATAATTTTACCATCACTAACCATTGATGAACCATATTTTCAATTGGTAACTAGTAAATCATACAATTCTACTATTTTCTTTATATCAATAAATTGACCCAATGCCCCTCCATAACAATGCTTCCATGTTTGTAATGAATCATCCCCATTCCCAAAGAAACCAATGCATGGCGTTTGTGTATATATTTTAATAAGAATTTTCCCATGTGGCCAAGATAATAACTCCACAAATTTCCCCAATATTTGTACAATTTGATTGAGATATCACCCACTACTAACCCAACTAGATCAATCCCTCCACATACTTCACAATCATGCCATGGAAATAGATGTGAGTGAATACATACCTTCTTTCATGAAGGTTGTTTTGATATTTATTGGTGATGTTGTAGGAGATCCCACTTTATACCTTGGGGTCCCTACTGCTTTCTTCAATAGATGTAACCTGCACGCAATCCACAAACACCAAACTTTTCTTTCCAAAAAATGTAAAGGTGAGATATAGAAGATCTAATCTAGATTTCTCAAATTATCCATATCTAACAAAAGTAGATCACATACAATGTGTATGGTGAGAAATTGTGGTATATATATTATGAAACATTTCTGATCATTTGTCTCTAGCTTCCCATTGGTTAATTGTTGAAATTAAGGTTCCATTTCACATGCAAGGTTTCCTCTCTGAGTATTTCACCATGATTTCATTACCTATCTTTTTCTACTTTTTATTTTTCCTTGGGAATGACCTCCTTATATAGTCTTTTGAAGAGTATGAGCGAACGAAACTAGACACCTAGGTCCTAGTTAGATGTGTTTAACATAAAATCTAAAGCCATATGACAATGCATCTCATCCTTATCAAATAGATCTATGTTTATAAGCATAAGAACTTGGATTATCATAAGCATATGTTTAAAGATAGTAATGACCTTATGATAATTACCATCATTTACTATGTTATTCCTCTTGATAACCAAATATCAAGGCTTATTGATTAAGTTTTGTTTTGGTAAACTAAGAGGCAATAGCATTCTCTCTTCATATAGGTCTTTCCCTCTGAACAAATTTGACAATGCTCTTAGAAGTTCAGTTGGATGTAGAAATAAAAGAGTTGAGGGACTCTTTAGAAACTCTATAATTTTACCATCACTAACCATTGATGAACCATATTTTCAATTGGTAACTAGTAAATCCTACAATTCTAGTATTTTCTTTATATCAATAAATTGACCCAATGCCCCTCCATAACCATGCTTCCATGTTTGTAATGAATCATCCTCATTCCCAAAGAAACCAATGCATGACGTTTGTGTATATATTTTAATAAGAATTTTCCCATGTGGCCAAGATGATAAAGCCACAAATTTTCGCAATATTTGTACGAATTGATTGAGATATCACCCACTACTAACCACACTAGATCAATCCCTCCACACACTTCACAGTCATGCCATGGAAATATATGTGAGTGAATACATACCTTCTTTCATGAAGGTTGTTTTGATATTTATTGGTGATGTTGTAGGAGATCCCACTTTATACGTTGAGGTCCCTACTACTTTCTTCAATAGATGTAACCTTCACATAATCCACAAACACCAAGCCTTTCTTTCCAAAAAATGTAAAGGTGAGATATAGAATATCTAATGTAGATTTCTCAAATTATCCATATCTAACAAAAGTAGATCACATACAATGTATATGGTGAGAAATTGTTGTATATATATTATGAAACCTTTCTGATCACTTGTCTCTAGCTCCCCCTTGGTTAATTGTTGAAAGTAAGGTTGTCTTTCACATGCAAGGTTTCCTCTCTGAGTATTTCACCATGATTTCATTACCTATCCTTTTCTACTTTTTCTTTTTCCTTGGGAATGACCTCCTTATATAGTCTTTTCAAGAGTATGAGCAAATGAAAGTAGACACCTAGGTCCTAGTTAGTTGTGTTTAACATAAAATCTAAAGCCATATGACAATGCATATCATCCTTATCAAATAGATCTACTTGTAAATAGACATTTCAACCAAATAAGAGGAGTCGTTGTGTTTTCCAAAATCGATCTACGGTATGGGTATCATTAGATCAGAATTAAGGATGAGGACATTCACAATATTGCATTCTAGATGAGGCATGGCCATTAAGAGTTTGTAGTGGTGGCCTTCAGGCTTACAAAAACCCTAGCAACCTTCATATGCCTAATGAATAATGTTCTTAGAACTTACCTAGATAATTTGTACTCATTTTTTTGGATGGAATTCTTATGTATTCAAAGAATAAAGAAGAGCACAAATACCATGTAAGAGAAGTTTTGCAACTACTAAGGAATAATAAGTTGTATGCAAAACTTAGCAAATGTGATTTTTCCAAACCCAATTTTACTACTTGGGACATGTTATTTCAAAAGAGGTCATGGTTGTAGACCCAAAAAAAAAATTCAAGGCAATGACGGAATGGCCCACTCCCTAGAATGTGATGAAGGTTAGATGCTTTATGGGATTATATCATTATTATTTAAGGTTCATTCATAACTTCTCAAATATTGGAAATCTTTTGTAGTCGGTACAACACCCACCCAAAAATTCGTCGTATCACCAAATTTTTGGTCCCCTATATTTTTGCAAGGTCCTAAGGTTTATTCTTGCGTTCTGAATTATTTGAGGTTACCAATGACCAAGTCATAATCAAACGCTCTTGATATTCATGCTTTCATGTCACATATTATTCATGTTCACTCTTCTTAATTGTGATGCCCATTCTAACATATTCATTAGGGTTCAACATGATAGGAAAGTTTCTTATGACGGTGATCATGTTGTACCTTTCTTTCACCCTTTAAATTCCTTAGGGTTTATGAATATATCGCTTTATTTTCCAACTCTAAAACCCCTAGCTTATCATCACTATCATTAAAGGGCTAGACCATGTCATCTTGATCCCATTTGCAGTCCTAGCTTTCACCTTCATTGGCATTTTAATGGAATTCTTAGTTATGATAATATCATTATCATGATTAGGAGATAAATCATGTATTAATCCCTTTAGGCATCCTTGTGTTTGTTGGAAGGGATTTTTCATATATGTAAAATTAAATCCCAAAACCTACCTTTTACATGGTATGCAACATTCATAAGAGATGAAACATTTTTAATGAGTTATGAGACTTCACAAAACTCAAACTACCAATTTTTCATGATCTATTTTTGATCCAAACTTAAACAGGAACGCAACAACTTACATATATAATCATAAACATAGAGATGCGGTACAAAACCACTTCATTCCATTAATAGAAAATATTGAAATATACTTACAAACAAAATGGAAAAAAGATAGCTCGAGCGATGGTAGCTTATCTTTGAGAAGAGATGTGGTGGCTACATGCCTCTGAACTATGTTACAATGAGGCTCAAGGGCCTATTTATTATTGGAAAACATGAGAAAACCATAAACAACCAAAACCCTAACCCCAATATATGTAACACCAAGAGTTTGTGGGCCTCATTGGGGTTAGTTGGGCAGCGAACTTCCCGGGGTCATAACTTGGTCATATGGTCTTCGTTTGGCGCATATGATACATTGTTAGAAAGTTCTCTTTGAGTATTAAAGGTTTCACCACAAGCCCCTACCTATGGATATGGGCTTGCCACAGACCCCAAAAACATTGTTTAGGGGTCAAAACTAATCCGGAAGTTCAGGACCCAAAAAACTTCTAAAAATAGTAAATGCTGAAATGAATGAGGAAATAGATGAAACTGACTAGGGGGGTGTTGTGCTCTACAACAACCCCCCATTTCATACAATTTTTATTTTTCAAAACAATAATATGAAATAGGTCCCTTTTTATTTAACTTGGTATCAACTTATCATTATCCAAAAGGTCCGAAACGAAATAAAACATTATAAAACCTTTTTGATAAATAACTTAAACGGTCTTATAATAAAGAATGAGTAATCTTTTATTATTGCGATAAAGCGATCGCAAGATCGCATATCACAATGACAAAGGATGCATGACTTAAAAGACCCATTGATTTTCCCTGATGCGACAATGCACAAATGGCTATCGGATATCGGGAAGGCAAGCGATCATAACAAAAGGCCCCTCTTCGCTCCGATGCGATATCGCTATCGGCGATCGGGGATGTACCATGCATGCATCTAAAGCCCTCGTTTAAAACTCCCGATGCGAATTGGCGATATCGCTATCGGTGATCGGGGATTCCGAAAGGACACCAATATAACAACTTAAGCTTTCCCCCGATCGCCGATTGCGATAAAGCTAAAGCGCAGATTTCAAAAAAGATTGATAAAGCCGGGATATATTATGGTTATTTAGTATTAAAGGCCTTTCTCTTCCCGATAGCGATTCACTTACGCTCAACCGCCAAAACATCAAAGCCATGCTTAAATGAATCATTCGGCCAATAAACGATATGATGAGCATTTAAAGGATTGACAGGTTTAAACGGCCATTTAATGAAACAGTAAGGCTAAAATCTCTTCAGAGATTGTATCCGCGGCCACCTTAAGTTAAATCCTCCATTATTCATTGATTAATATATCTCGTTCATCTTTGGTTTGCGCTACCAATTCTCCGCATTACGTTCATTTTCTCTCCTGTGCAGAGCTCTTCCGAAGCAGCAAATTCAAGCCAAATGGGGAAGAAATCTAAGAAAACTGCAACAGCTTCCGCTTCGGCAGTTACAGGACAACACATTGCCGATCCAGGAGCAAGCAAAAAGGGACTGATATCCGACACCACATGTCTAGGACTCGGTAAAACTACTTGGCTGAGCATCTACAATCTGATTGAGGCCGAAGAGCCTGAGGTAACAACGGTGCAAGCCACAGCAGACACGACTCGGAAGTCTGATGCTACTCTAAAGGATTTAGCCGACTCTTACCTTCATCGGATAGCAGCCCGAGAACAAATTCTCCCATATACAGATGTAGTGAGATGGGCAATTGAAGAAATCCCAATCACAAATAGGACATTTTGCACCATGGACGGGAGAGTCTTTGGCTCATTTCAACCTGATGATTTGAGGCAAATGTACCATTTGCCTGCACCAGAGAAGAAATACAACAAGGCATTCTTGGAGAAATTCAGAAATGAAAACGACATTGAATCAGAACCCATTCGGGATTGGAGGCAAAACCCAGCAAAACACAAGCATGAGTCTTCGGGTAAGTACTCTGTCGATTCCTTGTGTTCTCCTTATTGTTATGTCGGGGTAATGATGTGTAGGTTGTGGGGGTTACATGATTCCGCAAACTTCACTATAGAGATGGTGCCTTTGATGGAGGCAGCATGCAATAGTGAAATAATGGATTGGGGAAATATATTATCTAATAAGTTAGCAACCGCAGTTCTTGAATTTAGAAACAAAACCCGCATTACTGAAAGATTCATTCCCCCATTTTACTATAGTTCCTACATCTTGGACACCCTGTGTTTTAATTTTGAATTTCCTGTGCTTGGGTGGAGATGGACTCCACAAGACCCCATGCCCATTCATATATACAACCAGAAGTTATGGAAAGCCCACTATAAACACCATTTATATCAAGTTTGCAATGGTTTTATGTTACCCATTCACTATGCCATTTTTGAAAAACCTACTCCTAAGATTTCCTACCAAGCGGAGATTGACTTGACAGCCATATGGAGATGGTTCAGAGAAGAAAAATTCACCTATGTAAGAGTTTTTGGCAGCCAAGCCAATCCTCATGTCCTCCCTTTGTATATACCTGATAAATTGTTAGCCCGAGAGGTAGCATATCATATTACATCCGAAGGAGTTACACAGACTCTAAGGAATAGAAAGAAGCAGGTTTGGCCTTATTTTCCTCTAAGATGTGGTGTCTACGCTCTGCATGACTATAAACATGCAGAGAAAGAAGCAGATAAGATTAAGGCACTGAATCTCGCCACTCTTCCTAATAGGCGATTTGATCCAAACAAAGTCACCTATAATGCACTTGAACAGGCAAAATTAACTAAATTTGACCATAAAGATGATGATTTTGATGACCTGTTCTCCTCAGCCGAGTCGCTATTCTAGGTTAAATCACTAGCCAGAATGAGATATAATGATGACGGGTTAGTTGAATTTAACAGACTTAGAGAACAGAGGTTGCAAACTCCGCCTGTAGATCTGTTAGCAATGACCCCGATGACACAATCAAGCGAGCCTGAGCAGTGACTCACTAATGAACCTCCTGCTACATCAGAAATTGCTGGAGAAATCCAAACAAAAGAGCAGGAGGAAGTGCAGAGAAGAGAGCAAGAGGAAACACAGAGGAAAGAGCAGGAGCAGAGCAGCACGGACGTGAATGTAGATGCCCAGATTGACCCGAAATTGCTCCAGGAATGGCAGCAATTCGACTCAATCATAAGCAATCTTGAGAGCTCAAAGGAAGCCGATACATCAAAAGCGGCTGACACACAGGATACAACATCTAAAGAGGTTCCAAGTGGAACCAGCGGCCTACCCATTTCTACAGGAATAGAGATAATTCCTAAGGATCCTTCGGATCAGATCGTTTTACAAGTGGAGGAGATACCTCCATTGGATGTCTTTTACAGCCCAAAGCACAGGGCTGTAGTAAAACGACAGCGGAAAAGGAGAAGGACTGATCACTCTTCCCTATTCCCTGAACAAATAGTGACAGCCAATGTGGTCCGGAAAGAGGAGTTTGATCCTTCTGATGACCTTACTAAATTGTCCCAATATGCCGGAGCCTATTCAGCGGCCACCATGGACAAGGCATCAGAAGTGACTAATCTGTTAAGAGAAAAGGACCAAGAAATCGCCTCGCTACAAGTACAATTATCGGAGGCACAGCAGAAGGTAGAGCAACTTGAACAGCAGTTGTATACACAACTACAAATAAACAATCAACTGAATAAACAATTGTAGGAAGAAAAACAAAGAATTGATTCAAGTGCTATTTAAAAGCAGAAGGAGTTTTCGGAAGCACTGGAAAAATTGAAAGCAGTGCATGAACAGATGGGGAAATCTAAATATGAGCAAATTGCTCAATTATCAACCCAAATAGAAAAGTCCAAGAATCTTCCACAGCCTGCAGAGTTCAGAGCCGAAGCATTACAGATTAACAAAGCATTGGTAACACAAATAAGGTTGTTATGTCAACAAATCGCTCAAGCAGAACCTTTATGTGACTTAACAGCATCAATAAGTGATAAGTCGATTGATGTTAGAACAGACTTGGAGCAAGCCGATGAGACCTTGACCAATTTTCTTGAGTGGCAAGACACTGATGAGGGACAGGCAGCTAATTTGCCAAAAATCTTAGAATCCCATAAAGAGATCCTATTTATGGAATGGCAGTCCCAGTTAATGAAGGCAGAGAGAGAAGTTTCCAGATGCAAGTTAACCACAAGTAATTTGGTTGAATTGATTAATGATACTCTCTACTTATCTAACATGATCTCTCAATGTACCCCAGGTAAATTGCTATTGGCTAAGAGATTGGAGCAGTCATGTTATCAAGAGCTGGAGAAGAATGGGAGATTGATCGCAGGTATTAACAGTTTGACTTGGGACACCTATTGGTTGTTCGTAGTCAAACCATACAGCCAGAGAGCCACCCTCAAGTGCCTGATAGATGCAATCGGGTGTATCATTCCCGATATACAAGATGCCACCTATGCTACCCAACTCAATTCTCATCTCAACCGACCTCCAAAAGTGGAACCAATGCTTGCAATATGTCAACACAGGTCGAAAGGCAAACAGCCTAAGTGATGAATCATGCTGCCGACTGCCATATTGCTATGAGGAAGATACTCCAAATCAAGTTGTACCAATTAAGTAGGATTTTAATTTCATAGTTAGTTAGTTTTAGTCAAGTATTTATAGACCCTTTCAATGCATTGGAAAGGGTCGTAAGTTTTTGTATATGACTTAAACCTGGAGTTGCACTACTGTACTTCAGGCATATTTTTTTTATAAAGACTGGGCCAATTATTCCAATTTTGATAATGAAGCTTTTATGTGGATGTGCACTACTGCCTTTATTTAAAAGTATTTCTGCGTCAGAAGAAGGAATTCAAATAGCGATTGATGTTGGGAATGATTTGCAGCTCATATGGTACTACTATCTATGTCTGAGTTCATTCTATTTATGTGAATTGTTGTTTGATCGCTCTTGCTATTATCAGATATATGTGTGTGTTTTTAACAGCGTTCTTTACAATTTCCACTATTGGATGTTTACAGCATGCTTTTCTTTTATCATACATGTATCGGTAATATAAAAGGATAAGTGTAACAATGTTTTGTTAATCACTTTGTTCAACTACTTGAACAAAGCAATCATTAAGTAAATGAATGTCTATGTTTATTGTGTAGAGTCATCTATATGCCTATCAATGAACAGAGATCATCAAGCGTTGCACTTAAAAGAATAGAAGCCTCCCAGGATAGAATAGTCATTTATGTTTTTGCTATTAGATTAAGTCATCCATTCATTATCATTTATTAGAAACCCAATCACTCATCCATCCCCTTTTATTCATTATTGGGAAACTGGTCCCATTATATCCAGTCGGAGCCACCATCCCAAACAGAAAAGGAGCTGTATTAATGTCCGGACCGGGTGGTTATCCCCCAATGTTGATACAACGATTTTCGAGGCATCAACATTTTTGGTGCTAGAAGGAGGGCCTAACTATGAATGGCGAGCAAATCCAAATCTATAGACCATTCTGAGAGTAAATCTCCCTCCACATCACCTCGTACTTCCCAATTGCATGCTGGTTCTCCAGTATCCAAGCAAGAAGAAGAGGAATCAACTACCACTGCTCAAATCCATAACACTCCAGAACGATTAAGTCCTGAGTCCCCTGAAGTTCAGTTACTCATCCATAAACTTCAAGGCTTCTCGATAACACCACAGAAATCTGAAGTATCTCAAAGCAGTGAGACTTCGCAATTCAATCTACCTCATCCCCTCACTAGACTTCAGAGCGGAAAGCTCGGTATTGAACCCACTGAGCTGCCCTTACCTAAAAGGAAAAGGGCAAAGAAGAACACTGAAGGATCTGACAGTGAGGCACTTTCATCCACATCCTCCATCTCATCTTCCCCTGTGCGAAGTCAACCATCCACTCCCTCATTACACATTGTTGTTCATCAGGGATTAGGAACTTCAACATCCCAACCTGCTCAATCCTCAATATCAAGTCCTTCCCAAACATCTGCAATTTCATCAGCCATCTCATCCCCTACTGGTGTTTCAATGGCAAATCCATGGAATAGACCTGGTGCGGTCAATATGCCTGCACCATTACATGCATTATCGGATGCTCCTGAAAAATGGCTACCCAAGTTTAACCCAGATGATGGTATTCAAGCTAAGGAACATATTAATAACTTCATGTTATCAGTTAATTTGAAAGGAGTGACGGAGGAAGATGTTGTCGTTAGGCTTTTCCCTTACACTTTGCAAGGATCAGCAGGATCCTGGTATTTTTCCTTGCCTTCTGGATCCATTACCAATTGGACCACTTGCCAAGAGCAGTCTCTCACTAAGTATGGTGATGATAGATCTTTAGCCACATTAATAAATGATCTTTCCAATCTTAGGATAGAGCATAGGGAGCCGATTAAAGAATTCAATGCGCGATTCAATAAACTCTTGAATAAGATCCCAACGGCCTCCAAAACAAGTGAGCAAATGAGAAGCGAGTGGTATATAACTACCCTACTTGCCAATATAGCTATCTTCGTAGACAGGGCCGGAAAACCAACTTTAGCTGAAAACATGA
Organism: Pinus tabuliformis; assembly: GCA_031772625.1. Lineage (NCBI taxonomy): Eukaryota > Viridiplantae > Streptophyta > Pinopsida > Pinales > Pinaceae > Pinus > Pinus tabuliformis. The sequence continues at coordinate 587,466,497 of CM062811.1, forward strand.
ACGAAGCACTTGCTGTGGAGAAACGTATTAATGCTCTAGAGAAGAAAGTTGCTCTTGAAGATAGAAAATCCAAAAAAGTTTCTTTTAAAGATGATTCAAAGAAGAAAACCCCTAAAGATCCCTATGATATGTAAGGTCTACAAAAGGTCCTTAAGACTTTGTCAAATGAAATGGTTGAAATCAAAAAACAAGTAGCAGAAACCTCAACTAAAAGGCCCTTTAGAAATTTCAATAAAACCGAATCAAAACCACCAAATGTTATATCTAATGCAGATTCAGACCCTGAGGAAGAAGAAGAAGAGGAAACAATTTCCCCAACTGATGAAGAAGAGGAAGTTGTTGAATGCCATGGAATGTGGGATTTCATACTGCCTAACTCCGATACAGAAAATGAACAAGAAGCCTTTCCTGTCACCACTAGGAGTAAAGGTGCCCCTGAACCCGTCCAGGCAACTTCAAAGAAAAGAAGTGCAGGTGCTACTACTACAAAGGAAAAGGTATCCACAAAGAAGCCAGCTGCAACGGTTCCCCAAAACCAACCTTCAACCTCAAATATACCTTCAACATCTAAAACGTTGGTAGTATCTGATTCAATGGATTACAATATTGTTGATGATATGAAGAAAACTAAGGCAAACATTACTATGTTTGAACTTAGTAAACTAAAACATCAGCAGAAATTGCTTCTCAAAGAATTGAATGTTGTTCCTTCTTCACCTCTTCCCAGTGCTAAAGCTGCAAATGATTCAGGACAACCACCTTCTAGCAGGATTGAAGCTACTGATACGATTCTGATTGGAGACAGATCCAATTCCCATACTCCTCCTTTCCTCTTAACCTATGAGATTTATAATCGAAATCTGCACAATTGTTTGATTGACTCAGGGGCATCCTCAAATATAATGCCAACTTCGGTTTGTTCCAAATTGAACATTAACCCCCAAAAGTCCGCAATCCACATTGTGTAGTTAGATAGAACCAAGGTACAGGTTGTAGGAGAAATTAACTCTGTAACTATTAGGTTATCGGCCGATCCACGAGTAGTTCAAAGAATTGATATCTTAATCGCCGATATACCTGAATTTTATGGTTTAATCTTGAGTAGGGATTGGTCTGAGAAGCTCCATGGGTATATTTCTACCGATTGGTCCCACATGTGGCTACCCTACAAGGGAAAGCCAAATCAAATAAAAATCAATCGGGAAAAGCACATGACCCACACTGTTACAGAGTTTGAACAGGAAAATCAACCAATAGCATTTAATAACAATATCTTGGGGAATTATTCATCTGAATCATTCTTTGGCAACTTCACAGCCCAACCATCTCCTTTCTCAGTAAACAATTTTACATCTCAGATCGAAAATTATTCACAAACAGATAGGTCAAGATGTTTTAATGATATTGAGAAAACGGTTAATAAAATTGTTGATAATTCTTTATTTTGGTCACTATATTTTGATGGCTCTAAGTCTAGCGAAGGCTCGGGAGCAGGATGTATCTTGGTTAGCCCTCAGGGAGAAAAAACAATGTTGTCCTGTAGGTTGGAGTTTGAATGCACAAACAATACAGCTGAGTATGAAGCCTTAGTCCAAGGACTATACAAAGCGATTGGCCTTAAGGTTCAATATTTGAAAGTGTTCGGCGATTCAGAAATTATTATCAAACAGGTGAGAAATATGATTCATTGTCTTTCAAACCACCTCAAACATTATCAGTCACTGGTACAAGAACTCACCTCTCACTTTTCAGCATTCAATATTTCTTCTATCCCTAGGTCTCAAAATTCGGCAGCCTACTTGCTAGCCAATGTTGCTTCCAAACTCCTACCTTCCAAAGATTATAGCCCAGATATATTTTCAGTAGAGTTGCTTTTTAGACCATCAATTCCTGACAATGTCACTAATTGGAGAGTATTCAATCACGATGAAGACATCTTACAATTTTTGACTTCCGAAAAGTCCTACGATGATCAGATCATAGAGGAAAGCGAGCATGATCTTCAAATGAGAGAAAAGCACGAGGAAAACTCAATACCGAAGCCTGTGGTGAAGCTTGAGGATCTTTATGATATTAAAGACAGGTTTAAACCTGTGACCAATACAAAGCTCCAAAGTTCCACCTTAAGGTTTGAATTGATAAATCTTGGCACTGAGCAAAATCCTCAAAACATTAATCTAGGATTAGGACTTTCTGTGGAAGAAAAAACAACATTCATTAGACTGTTAAGGAAAAATAAACATGTCTTCACTTGGAAATATGATGATTTAAAGACATATGATACATCTATCATCCAGCATACCATTCCAATGCTTGCCGAACAAAAACCAGTTCAACAAAAGCTCAGGAAAATACATCCAAACTTAGAGAGTCAAATAAAATCAGAACTCAATAAAATCTTGAAAGCTAAGATTATTTTTCCTGTTCGGCACTCAAACTGGATCTCCAATATGGTGCCTGTTAGGAAGAAAAATGGTGATATCAGGATTTGTATAGATTTCACAAATCTGAATAAGGCAAGCCTAAAAGATAATTTCCCATTACCTACTATGGAGCAGATACTCCATTCAGTAGCAGGCTCTGAGTTGATGTCCTTTTTAGATGGTTTTTTAGGATATAACCAAGTTTTGGTCCATCCTGATGACAGACTCAAAACTACATTCAGAATAAAATGGGGAACTTATGCTTATCAGAAAATTCCTTTCAGACTTATTAATGCAGGAGCCACGTTCCAAAGAGCGATGGATATATCTTTCAAAGGATTGATCAACAAAACAGTAGTTGTCTACTTAGATGATATTACTGTATTTTCTAAGAAGAGATCCAATCATTTGCATGATTTAAACCAAATCTTTGAACGCTGCAGAAGATATGGTATTTCACTCAATCCCAAAAAATCCTTCTTCGCTCTTAATCAAGGAAAGCTCTTGGGCTTTATTGTTTCCAAAGATGGCATTTATATTGATCTGGATAGGATTAAAGAAATCTCTGAAATCCCTTTTCCTCATAATAAAAAATCCATGCAGTCATTTTTAAGCCAAATCAATTTTGTCAAAATATTTGTTCCAGACTTTTCTCACATCATTTTACCACTACAAACTATGATTAAGAAAAATTCAGTGTTTAGATGGGGATCAGCAGAAAAGGAAGCATTTGATTCAATCAAACAATCAATAATCAATGCCCCCGCTTTAAATACTCCTAATTTTTCTAATCATTTCACATTATATACTATCGCATCCGATTCATCTTATGCAGCAGTACTCACTCAAATTAATGATCACAACTTGGAAGCACTGATTTCATTTTATAGTTCAAACCTTCAGGGTGCTGAACTGAATTATTCCGAAGTAGAAAAACAAGCCTTTGCTGTGTATAAAGCTTTCAAACATTACAGACCCTTCCTTTTAAAAGCCCATACAAAAGTTATATTTCCTTTTCCTGCAGTAAGGCAACTATTAATCCAAAGGGAATTAGGTGAAAAAAGGGCAAATTGGGTTACATCACTTCAAGAATATGACTTGGAAATCAAGCCAGCAAAGATTGTTAGAGGAAAAGGTTTTTGCAGGTTATTGGCAGGAGCATCCAACATTCAACAACCAGGTGATACAGAACATATCGAAGAAATCAACCAGATAAGTATTACTGATTCTGAATCACAATATGTAGACTTGATCTTTTATTTGAAAAATGGATATGCACCTCCTAAACTGTCTTATAAAAACAAAAGGGCCATTATATTAAAAGCAAGAAACTTCACAATCATTGATGATGTACTTTTTAGGCAAAATTATGATTCAATTCTATTAAGATGCCTAGAAAAACCTGAAGCACAAAAGGTTTTGCAGGAATTACATGATGGACCAGCAGGAGGACATTTTGGAGCTGATACAATAGCCCACAAAATCATTCATGCTGGATACTATTGGCCCACCCTGTTTAGAGATGCTCATGAATATGTAAGGAAATGCCGAAGTTGTCAAACTTCTAGTGGAAGACAAAGAAAGCCAGCTTTCCCTTTGCAACCAGTCAACATTGAACAACCATTTGAGCAATGGGGATTGGACATCATTGGAGAAATCACTCCACATTCTTCCAAACAGCATAAGTATATCCTTACTGCCACTGATTATTTTACTAAGTGGGTTGAAGCGATTCCTTTAAAGACAACAAATTCTGAAGCAATTATGGAATTCATAGATCAATTCATCATTACCAGGTTTGGTGTCCCAAATGCTCTTGTTTTTTATAATGCATCTTATTTCTCTGGGAATGCTATGTTTGATTTCGCTATTAAAAGAGGATTTAAATTGAAATATTCTGCTAATTACTATCCCCAGGGTAACGGTTTAGCAGAATCTACCAATAAAAATCTAGTTAAGATTATTAAGTGAACTATCGAACAGAATCATAAAAACTAGCACAAATCTTTAATATTCGCACTATGGGCTGATAGGATAACACAGAAGGTTTCCATAGGTTCTTCTCCATTCAATCTTGTATATGGGAAAGAAGCAGTACTACCAACAAATCTTGTCCTTCCTTCTCTAGCCCTAGTTCAGTTTATTGAAGAAAGCCCTTCTTCTTCTATTCAACTTAGACATGATCAAATCTTAAAATTATAAGAGGAAAGAGAAAAGGCCAAAATTACTCATGCAAAACATCAGAAAATTATCAAGTCATCCTTCGATTCAACGTCATCCAGTTCAAAACAATTGCAAGTCAGTGATCTAGTTCTGAAATGGGACAAAGCCCATGAGGATAAAGGGAAACACACCAAGTTCCAGAAAATGTGGCTTGGGCCATTTCAGATCTGTGAGAATATAGGCCATTCAACATTCATATTACAAGATTTATCAGGTAAGAGAGATTCTCTTCCTGTTAATGGCCTCATCTTAAAGAAATTCTTCAATTGAGGAGGTAACCCCTTCTCCCTTTTTTAGTTTAGTGGAATTTGTAGTTTGTAGGACCATTAGGAAATAAAGTTGTAAGGTATCTTCCATTGACCTTTGCTGTATTTAAAAGTTGCTCAAAGAAGTAGTGTTGATATTTACTTTTAAATAATAGAAGCATTAAAACAAAAGGGACAATTTCTAGGAAACTAGGTATAATTGCATTCTGAAACCACATTTCAATTTTTGTGAACTCTTCTCAAGGTTTAGAAGTATTGTAAATCATTTTATGTTTTCAAATTGGTCACAAAAAAGGTTATCAATATCAAAACAGAAACTAATCCAACTTCAGCATCTTCAACTCTTACCCTGTCATCCATTCTCTCTTAAGGAGAAAATTGTCCATACCATTCATCAAAGTTTGTAATTACTCAGAGTGTAATTCTAAAATATTTGATATAAAAGATAATGGGTCTTATTACAAGCCTGCTTACCATGATCATCGGGAAATAGTTTAACCGACATTACCAATACTGCATACCAAAACAAGGTAATGGCTTAGAAGCATAAGACAAGGGGTTTCATCACGAGCCAGCGTGTTCGGTTAGACTACTACCAGTGAATGGCATTGTCAAAAAGCTGGCCACCAAACCAGGACAATGGCTTTTTATCTTACAAAATAGTAGAAAAGCAAAAAGAGATACAAAATATGAAATCATGTTTTGAATTCATTCTTTTAATCATACTCTGAAATGGATGGGATAATGGACAATAACATGGTTAAAAGGTATCCCTGTCGAAACTATGAACGTTTGCTGGCAGCAGAGGCTCTACCTATGACAAAGGAGTCAATTAAAAAGGTTGATTTGGAAAGGTTTTCTGTTTTATCATTATCAACCAATAGAGGCCAAATTAAAACTTAGAATGTATCTAATTTTAACAAGAGAACAAATTAGCAAAGATAGTTTTTATTTTTGAATGGAGTTCGGATTTTCCACAGTGTTCATGTTTTGAAGTCGACGTTTCGAGTCCGCAACTAGACTCATCATCAGGACAAAATGTGAGGAGAAAAGAAGGAAATTTTAGGTATAAATATGAAAACCCAGGATGTGAAGCCCAATGGCCGACTCTTTGTCTTATTTGATGATTTAATTTAATTGTTTTTAAGCTTTTTGATTTTACATTATACCTATTTTTAATAACTACCTAGTAATTTATTTTTAATTATTATATTAATATTATAATTTTATATTTTGTCTTATTCTGTCATTATGCCTTATAATTAAATTTTGCTTATTAATTATGGTTTATGCTTATTGATATTTATGATGCTCTTCTTAATTAATTAAAATGTGATTTTATTATTTTTGTTATGAAAGTTATTTATTATGTCTTCTTATAAATACTATATTTGTTATTAACATCTCTTTTTGTAATTCTCCGATTATTTAGTATTATTTTTATTAGTATTTTTAATATTTAATGCTTTTATGTTTATATTTATTATTTATTATTTATGGATTAATTATTATATTAATATTACACTTTTATATTTTGTCTCATTTTGTCATTATGCCTCATAATTAAATTTTGCTTATTGATTATGGTTAATGTTTGCTGAAATTTATGATGTTATTCCTAATTTATTAAAATGAGATTTCATTATTATTGTTATGTAAGTTATTTATTATGTCTATATATAAATAATTTATTTGTTATTAAAATCTCTTTTTGTAATTCTTAAGAATATTTAGTATTATTTTTATTAGTATTCTAATATTTAATGCTTTTTTGTAAATATTTATTATTTGTTATTGTTAATGCTATTTTAATTCTATATTATTATTTTGCTCCTTATTATCTATATTATTATTAATGATATTTATTATGGTATTAATTAAAGTTCCTCTATATATACTTATTGTTATCTATTATAATTGATATTTATTATGATATTTATTAATGCTCTACTATGTATACTTAATAATTTATCTATTATTTATCTATTCTAATGGATGTTTGCTTATTGATAGTAGCTAATCTATATTATTCTATATGTTATTTACTAGGATATTTAAAAATGTTCTCATATACATGTTTATTATATCTATTATAATTCATATTTGCTTTTATATTTGTTTTTAATATTATGATGGTAGGTTAGGAATTCCTAACATTGTTATTAAGATTATTAGCGGGGGTTAGCACGGGGTTCCAATTTTTGCTAATTTCCATGCCACCATCCCTATTAAGGTTTCTAGGATGTTTAATGATTTCAATAGCTTCCCTAACTTTACGCTTGAATTGGTGTTCTACATTAGCAATGACTTTGGTTTCTTCTAAGCAAATATGATGATTAGTTTTACCTACATGCTCAGCTAGGGCTGAGGTCTTGGTTCTTTCGTTACGAATGTCTGCACTATGCTCTTTGAGTCTAATCCTAACCGATCTACCAGTTTCTCCTATGTATTGATCCCCACAAGAACATTTGATGATATAAACTCCTTTTTGCTGAAGCAGCTCTTGGTTATCCTTAACAGATCTCATTCTTTGCTTAATGGTAGACAAGGGTTTGAAAGCAGTTTTTATATTTTTCTTATTGAGGATTTTGGCTATTTTGTCAGTGACTCCTTGGATGTAAGGAAGGCAGGTATTGGAGGTTGGGTTGTCTTTAGTTTTGTTTTTATTGTTATCAGTTTTTGCTTTTTGAATGGCTTTGTATATGTTTTCATTGCTGTACCCTAGGTTGGCAAAGGTTCTTTTAAGGTAGGAAATTTCTTCATTTGTATGGTTCATATCAGAGATTCTATAAGCTCTAGTGAAGAGGGTTTGTAGTACCCCCATTTTTTGGGTGGGGTGGTGATCAGAGTCGGCATGCAGGTAGTTATTTGTATGGGCTTTTTTTCTAAAAACTTTGTGGCCAATGGAACCATCCTTCCTTCTAATGAGGAGAATGTCTAAGAAAGGAATGCAATTATTTTCTTCAACTTCCATGGTGAATTTGATGTCTTCAGACAAGCTATTGAGGTGATCTAGGAACTTGTTTAGCTCTTCCTCGCCATGAGGCCAATTGACACTGGTGTCATCCACAAATCTAACCCAGGATTTGGGTTTTAGTGGATATGAGTCTAGTGCCTTCTTCTCGAATTTTTCCATGAAAAGGTTTGCCACGATGGGGGAGAGAGGTGATCCCATAGCAACACCTGAAGTTTGTTCAAATATTTCACCCTGGAAGGAAAAGAAGGTTGAGCGGAGGCAGATTTCAGCTAATTTAGCGGTCTAGGGATCTGCTACATCTTTGACTACCTGAATAGCATCATCTAGGGGAATTTTGGTGAAGAGCTGGACTACGTCAAAACTTATGATTTTGTCTCCTGGTTCTAGCTTGGTGTTTTTTATGTGATTTACAAATTGATTGGAGTCTTTAATGTAAGAGCTGGTCTTACCTACAAGCGGGGACAGAATGCTAGCGACGTACTTGGCTAACTCATAAGTGGGAGACCCTATGGTGTTGACTATGGGTCTTAGTCACACCACAGTAATTTGCAAACAAAAGTTTTTATTTTATTTGGAATGCATATATACCTAGTTATATTAGAATTTTCCTCTTTGATGAGATTCTTATTTAAAGAAAGTTTAAGTATTTCAGTAATTCTCAGAGATAACTGTTTCTCCCACCGAATCACCAATTGTTGTGCTCTACAACAACCCCCCATTTCATACAATTTTTATTTTTCAAAACAATAATATGAAATGGGTCCCTTTTTATTTAATTTGGTATCAACTTATCATTATCCAAAAGGTCAGAAACGAAATAAAACATTATAAAACCTTTTTGATAAATCACTTAAACGGTCTTATAATAAAGAATGAATAATCTTTTATTATTGCGATAAACCGATCGCAAGATCGCATATCGCAATGACAAATGATGCATGACTTAAAAGACCCATTGATTTTCCCTGATGCAACAATGCACAAATGGCTATTGGATATCGGGAAGGCAAGCGATCATAACAAAAGGCCCCTCTTCGCTCCGATGCGATATCGCTATCGGCAATCGGGGATGTACCATGCATGCATCTAAAGCCCTCGTTTAAAACTCCCGATGCGAATTGGCGATATCGCTATCGGTGATCGGGGATTCCGAAAGGACACCAATATCACAATTTAAGCTTTCCCCCGATCGTCGATTGCGATAAAGCTAAAGCGCAGATTTCGAAAAGATTGATAAAGCCGGGATATATTATGGTTATTTAGTATTAAAGGGCTTTCTCTTCCCGATAGCGATTCACTTACGCTCAACCGCCAAAACATCAAAGCCACGCTTAAATGAATCATTCAGCCAATAAACAATATGATGAGCATTTAAAGGATTGACAGGTTTAAACAGCCATTTAATGAAACAGTAAGGCTAAAATCTCTTCAGAGATTGTATCCACGGCCACCTTAAGTTAAATCCTCCATTATTCATTGATTAATATATCTCGTTCATCTTTGGTTTGTGCTACCAATTCTCCGCATTACGTTCATTTTCTCTCCTGTGCAGAGCTCTTCCGAAGCAGCAAATTCAAGCCAAATGGGGAAGAAATCTAAGAAAACTGCAACAGCTTCCACTTCGGCAGTTACAGGACAACATATTGCCGATCCAGGAGCAAGCAAAAAGGGACTGATATCCGACACCACATGTCTAGGACTCGGTAAAACTACTTGGCTAAGCATATACAATCTGATTGAGGCCGAAGAGCCTGAGGTAACAACGGTGCAAGCCACAGCATACACGACTCGGAACTCTGATGCTACTCTAAAGGATTTAGCCAACTCTTACCTTCATCGGATAGTAGCCCGAGAACAAATTCTCCCATATACAGATGTAGTGAGATGGGCAATTGAAGAAATCCCAATCACAAACAGGACATTTTGCACCATGGACGGGAGAGTCTTCGGCTCGTTTCAACCTGATGATTTGAGGCAAATGTACCATTTGCCTGCACCGGAGAAGAAATACAACAAGGCATTCTTGGAGAAATTCAGAAATGAAAATGACATTGAATCAGAACCCATTCGGGATTGGAGGCAAAACCCAGCAAAACACAAGCATGAGTCTTTGGGTAAGTACTCTGTCGATTCCTTGTGTTCTCCTTATTGTTATGCCGGGGTAATGATGTGTAGGTTGTGGGGGTTACATGATTCCGCAAACTTCACTATAGAGATGGTGCCTTTGATGGAGGCAGCATGCAATAGTGAAATAATGGATTGGGGAAATATACTGTCTGATAAGTTAGCAACCATAGTTCTTGAATTTAGAAACAAATCCCGCATTACTGAAAGATTCATTCCCCCATTTTACTATAGTGCCTACATCTTGGACACCCTGTGTTTTAACTCTGAATTTCCTGTGCTTGGGTGGAGATGGACTCCACAAGACCCCATGCCCATTCATATATACCACCAGATGTTATGGAAATCCCACTATAAACATCATTTATATCAAGTTTGCAATGGTTTTATGTTACCCATTCACTATTCCATTTTTGACAAACCTGCTCCTAAGATTTCCTACCAAGCGGAGATTGACTTGACAACCATAGGGAGATGGTTCGGAGAAGAAAAATTCACCTATGTAAGAGTTTTCGACAGCCAGGCCAATCCTCATGTCCTCCCTTTGTATATACCCGATAAACTGTTAGCCCGAGAGGTAGCATATCAGATTACATCCAAAGGAGTTACACAGACTCTAAGGAATAAAAAGAAGCAGGTTTGGTCTTCTTTTCCTCTAAGATGTGGTGTCTACGATCTGCATGACTATAAACATGCAGAGAAAGAAGCAGATAAGATTAAGGCACTGAATCTCGCCACTCTTCCTAATAGGCGATTTGATCCAAACAAAGTTGCCTATAATGCACTTGAACAGGCAAAATTAACTAAATTTGACCATAAAGATGATGATTTTGATGACCTGTTCTCCTCAGCTGAGTCGTTATTCTAGGTTAAATCACTAGCCAGAATGAGATATAATGATGACGGGTTAGTTGAATTTAACAGACTTAGAGAACAGAGGTTGCAAACTCTGCCTCTAGATCTGTTAGCAACGACCCCGATGACACAATCAAGTGAGCCTGAGCAGCGACTCACTAATGAACCTCCTGCTACATCAGAAATTGCTGGAGAAATCCAAACAAAAGAGCAGGAGGAAGTGCAGAGAAGAGAGCAGGAGGAAGTGCAGAGAAGAGAGCAAGAGGAAACACAGAGGAAAGAGCAGGAGCAGAGCAGCACGGACGTGAATGTAGATGCCCAGATTGACCCGAAATTGCTCTAGGAATGGCAGCAATTCGACTCAATCATAAGCAATCTTGAGAGCTCAAAGGAAGCCGATACATCAAAAGCGGCTAATACACAGGATACAACATCTAAAGAGGTTCCAAGTGGAACCAGCAGCCTACCCATTTCTACAGGAATAGAGGTAATTCCTAAGGATCCTTCAAATCAGATCGTTTTACAAGTGGAGGAGATACCTCCATTGGATGTCTTTTACAGCCCAAAACACAGGGTTGTAGTAAAACAACAGCGGAAAAGGAGAAGGATTGATCAACCTTCCCTATTCCCTGAACAAACAGTGAAAGCCAATGTCGTCTGGAAAGAGGAGTTTGATCCTTCTGATGACCTTACTAAATTGTCCCAATATGCCGGAGCCTATTCGGCAGCCACCATGGACAAGGAATTAGAAGTGACTAATCTGTTAAGAGAAAAGGACCAAGCAATCGTCTCGCTACAAGTACAGTTATCGGAGGCACAGCAGAAGGCAGAGCAACTTGAACAGCAGTTGTCTACATAGCAACAAATAAACAATCAACTAAATAAAAAATTGTAGGAAGAAAAACAAAGAAAATATTCAAGTGCCATTCAAAAGCAGAAGGAGCTGTCGGAAGCACTGGAAAAATTGAAAGCAGTGCATGAACAGATGGGGAAATCTAAAGATGAGCAAATTGCTCAATTATCAGCCCAAATAGAAAAGTCCAAGAATCTTCCACAACCTGCAGAGTTCAGAGCTGAAGCATCACAGATTAACAAAGCATTGGTAACACAAATAAGGCTGTTATGTCAACAAATCGCTCAAGCAGAACCTTTATGTGACTTAACAGCATCAATAAGTGATAAATTGGTTGATGCTAGAATAGACTTGGAGCAGGCCGATGAGACCTTGACCAAATTTCTTGAGTGGCAAGACACTGATGAGGGACAGGCAGCTAATTGCCAAAAATCTTAGAATCCCATAAAGAGATCCTATTTATGGAATGGCAGTCCCAGTTAATGAAGGCAGAGAGAGCAATTTCCAGATGCAAGTTAACCACAAGTAATTTGGTTGAATTGATTAATGATACTCTCTAATTATCTAACATGATCTCTCAATGTACCCCAAGTAAAATGCTATCAGCTAAGACATTGGAGCAGTCATGTTATCAAGAGCTGGAGAAGAATGGGAGATTGATCGCAGGTATTAACAGTTTCACTTGGGACACCTATTGGTTGTTCGTAGTCAAACCATACAGCCAGAGAGCCGCCCTCAAGTGCCTAACAGATGTAATCAGGTGTATCATTCCCGATATACAAGATGCCACCTATGCTGCCCAACTCAATTCTCGTCTCAACCGACCTCCAGAAGTGGAACCAATGCTTGCAATATGCCAACTCAGGTCGAAAGGCAAACAACCTAAGTGATGAATCATGCTGCGGACTGCCAGATTGCTATGAGGAAGATACTCCAAATCAAGTTGTACCAATTAAGTAGGATTTTAATTTCATAGTTAGTTAGTTTTAGTCAAGTATTTATAGACCCTTTCAATGCATTGGAAAGGGTCGTAAGTTTTTGTATATGACTTAAATCTGGAGTTGCACTACTGTACTTCAGGCATATCTTTTTTATAAAGACTTGGCCAATTATTCCAATTTTGATTACGAAGCTTTTATGTGGATGTGCACTACTACCTTTATTTAAAAGTATTTCTGTGTTGGAAGAAGGAATTCAAATAGCAATTGATGTTGGGAATGATTTGCAGCTCATATGGTACTACTATTTATGTCTGAGTTCATTCTGTTTATGTGAATTTTTGTTTGATCGCTCTTGCTATTATCGGATATATGCGTGTGTTTTTAACAGCATTCTTTACAATTTCCACTATTGGATGTTTACAGCATGCTTTTCTTTTATCATACATGTATCGGTAATATAAAAGGATAAGTGTAACAATGTTTTGTTAATCACTTTGTTCAACTACTTGAACAAAGCAATCATTAAGTAAATGAATGTCTATGTTTATTGTGTAGAGTCATCTATATGCCTATCAATGAACAGAGATCATCAAGCGTTGCACTTAAAAGAATAGAAGCCTCCCGGGATAGAATAGTCATTTATGTTTTTGCTGTTAGATTAAGTCATCCATTCATTATCATTTATTAGAAACCCAATCACTCATCCATCCCCTTTTATTCATTATTGGGAAACTGGTCCCATTATATCCAGTCGGAGCCACCATCCCAAACAAAAAAGGAGTTGTATTAAGGTCCGGACCGAGTGGTTATCCCCCAATGTTGATACAACGATTTTCGGGGCATCAACAAGGGGTTAGGTGGAATAGGTCGGTGGCCACCAATATCCACTTGTATCATTCCTCCCCCCTTAGGAAGAAATTGTCCCCATTACATTCAAAGCCTCCATGAGATGAGGAAATTTCTATTGAACCTGGTCCCTGGTGAACCACTTGCCCTAGTGAAGGAGTTGGCCTGCTTTGACAACTCGATATAGTTGTATCCTCTATTGGCGAAGGTTCTTAATGTATGTATCCATGAAATGATCAGTTTTGGCATGTTCCATGTAGTCACGGTTGAGCTCTATTGATGTGAGATGTTCTGCAATGTCAAATGTGTCCAACAATGGTGGAAGGTATGGTCGAAGGCAATCTACATTGAACACTGGGTGCAGATCAAGGAATGCTAGGATGTTGAGCTTGAAGGCATTGTCACCGGTGGCCTTGGTGATGGTGTATGGCCCATATTGGAGCGAGTGAAGCTTGCGGTGGAGTCCAGCAAGGTGCTCCTTCTGCAAATGTAGCCAAACTTTGTCACCCACCTGGAACTTGTTAGGCACTTGATGTTGATCATGGCACTGCTTGTACTTAGCATTGGATTTTTCCAATATGTCATGGACCTATTGGTGGATGTGTTGAATGCGCTTAATGAAGTTGTTAGCCCTATCATCTTCAAACTCAACGTGACTCAAGTCTAGCTGAGTGGGTGCAAATGGTATGGCCACATTAATGGGGCATAATGGCTGAAATCCAACCCCTATGTGAAAGGGGTTGTTCCATGTTGAGTTGTGGAGAGCTCTATTGCAGCTGTGTTGGACATAGGAGATACTTTCATCCCATGTGTATGGATACTTCAAGCTGTACATGCGCAGAATGTGTACGATCAGCCTGTTGACAACCTCTATTTGGCCATCAATTTGGGGATGGAAATTCATGCACTTACTAAGTTTTGTATCTAGCATCAACCAAAGACTTGACCAAAATGCACTCAGGAATCGTTTGTCTCAATCTGATACAATGGATTGTGGGATCCCAAAGTGTACCTACACTTGCTCACAGATTAGATGTGGCCTCTGGTGTGATACTCTTCTTGCAGGCCACCATGATAATAATCTTAGAAAATCTGTTGAAAACCATGAAAACGCAATCGTTGTCGTGCTTAGAAGAAGCAAGGCCCAACATGTAATCCATGGAGACATATTCCCAAGGTCAACTAGGAGTAGATAGAGGAGTGTACAGGCCTTACTTATTGATGGTTGGTTTGGCAATGATGTAGGCGATGCAAGATATAATGTACTTACCAACATCCTGACGAAGTTTCGGCCAATAAAAATACTTTTGCAATATCGAAACTTTTTTCTCTACTACGAAATGTCCAGCGAGCCAACTATAGTGCACCTCCCAAATAATATTGGCATGCTCACTTGAAGGAACACATATTTGTCCCAGGTGGCATAATAGTGCATCCTGAAGGTGAAAATTTATAACTTGCTTCCCTTCCAGGAGTGCCTGGTATATGTTTCCAAAATCTGGATCTCTCTTGTAAAGATGTGGCCACCCCGACATCTCATGCCCACAAGAGTCAAGCATAGTGATCAGCGCTATAACCAGTGGTTGGATGAGTCAAGAGACATTATTGGTGCTACCCTTCTTATCCTTAATGTTCAAATAGAATTGTTGCATATAGGTGGACCATTTCTGATGGTGATCGTTCTACAACTTCCCCTATGTTTGTATGAACTGTAGAGGTCGGTGGTCTATGTGGATGACCATTTCCTGCCCCGTAATGTAATGCTTCCATTGACAGCAAGCCTACATAATGGAATACATTTCTTTGTCGTAAGTGGGGTACTTTCAGACTGTGTTTGAAAGTGTCTCACTGTGGTAAGCGTTTAGATGCCCATGCTGAGTAAGAACTGCACAAATAGCATAGTCAAGGGCATCTATCTCAATCTCAAATAGTTGTTTCAGGTCTGGTAATGTGAGAATAGGTTAGAACATAGGTGATTCTTCAAATCAGAGATCACTTGTGGTTGAGTTCCTGCCCAAAAAAAAAAATTCTTTCGCTCTGCCCTTGGTGACTTGAATTAAAGGCCAAGTGATATGAGAGAACCCCAACACAAACCTATGGTAGAAATTACCAAGAACTAAGAAGTTATGGATCTTTATTAGAGTGGTTGGGGCAGGCCAATCCTCAATGACTTGTATCTTGGAATGGTCCACATGTACACCTTTCTCATTAATGATGTACCCTAGATATTAAACCTGGGTCAGGCCAAAGGTGCATTTCTCCAAGTTAGCACACATCTTGTGTTGCCACAAGGTTTGAAGGAACTGTCGAATATGGTGGAGGTGCTCTTCCCAACTCTAACTAAATATCAAGATGTCATCTAATTACACCACCACGAATGCATTGGTGAAGGGTCACAAGTTGTCATCTATCAATCTCATGAAGGTTACCGGAGCATTCGTTAATCCGAGGGACATGACCAACCATTCGAAAAGGCCCTCCTTGGATTTGAAGGCAATCTTCCACATATCGGAGGGTTTGATAGGCACTTGGTGATAACCTCACTTCAAGTCAATCTTGTTGAAATATTTATCCCCCTTGAGCTAGTCCAAAAGGTACCATCCTTCTTTTGTACCAATACAATTGGGCTTCCCCAAGGTGATGAGCTTGGTCTGATGTGCCCTTTTTGCAATATTTCTTGAATTTGCCTCTTGATCTCATTGTTCTCCATAATAGAGCATCGATAGATTGGTCCATCGGGTAGCGGAACGCCCAAGGTTAGATCGATGGAGTGCTTGACCTGACAGTGCAGAGGTATCCCTGTCGATGAGGTGAAAATATCCCTGTACTCCTCCATGGCCTTGTCCATCTGTTATTGCTATGCAGAGCCCTACCTGGAAGTCGTGGTCATAACCTTCTTCTTTCCCTAGGGGAAAATCCTGGTTTTGGAAATGATCTTACTACATTTCTTTGATGTGATCAAAGAGATGGCGGTAGGCGGGGCTACCTCTGGTATCTTATACAAATTATTAGCCTAAGTAATAATCACAGAGCGGGGTCTAGACTCATATAAAACATGTCACTTCCACAAGTATGTTTGTCCTAATAACACATCACAAACTTCAAGAGGAGCAACGTCACACAATACATCATCCGTGAAGGGCTTATGTTGTAGGGAAGGCGACACTACTAGCTGACACGAAGATCTTGTCCTTGGTGAAGCCACCCGATGGTGAATGGCTATGGATGTGCTATAGTCCTTAGGCCCAACTGCTTCACGACCTATATTGAAATGAAGATCTTTTGGTTCCCGCTGTCGACAAAGAACTACAGCAGATAACCCTTCACCCACACCTTTGAGTGGAAGAGGTGTTCTCCCTCCTCTGGATCTCCAGGCTCAATCTTCTAGATCTTGGTGGTGGCCATGGTGGCACTGGGCTCTGCATCAATGATTTTCTTCCTTTTTTCCATTCCCTTATCAGGTTCTGATTTAGAGTCAGAACCTACATTTGATTTGGAAGCCTTCAACTCGACCACTAGTGACTTCCTGGCCGGACACTCACTTGTATTTTGAGTGGAGCTCTTATGGAACTCACACCATTTTCCAGTGTCCTTCTTTGTCTTCGTGGTGTTGTTCTTTGCTTGTAGCTTCAGCAGTTTGTCCTGGGTAGCACTGCCCTGGCTTGGTCCTTTGTTCTGTGGTTTGGGGTGCATTTTCCTTGCTTTGGATTTGCATATCCAAAGTCCCACTTCTTTTGTTTAAACTTCTTCTCAATCTTAAGAGCATACCGATATGCCATACCAAACGAGGAAATGTCCAGGAACTCCATATCATCCTGGATGTACTTGTGTACATAGTCATGGTACTTGAGCACCAAATTCCAGTTAGTATCCTTGATACCCAGCTTCGTGTGAAGGGTATGGAAAATATTTGTGAACTCTGGAACATCTTGGTCCCTTCCCTACCATAGCGTGGTCCACTTTTTGTATTTGTCTTCATAGCTCCCAATAGGGTAATATTGTTCCTTATGGCATCTCAGAAATAATTCTAAGTGGGTGCGGATGAAAACAGTGAGGGTTCACTCTCATCCTTTTTTTTACAGTAGGTTTCCCACCATTCCTTGACGTGTGGGGTGGCTTTGATAAGTGCAAAAGTAATCTTTTCCCATTGGAAAAGTCATGAACTGAAAAATATCCTTCCAACAAATTTAACCATTTATCTAAACCGTATGCATCTATTAGGCCTTCGAATATGGGAATATCAAAGTTAACTTGTACCTTAAAAGGAGTCACACCTCCAGAGTGGCTATTGGATGAAGATGCATCACCTGTGGGTAGCCATCGAAGGATCTACGTAAATTTGTCCATCTTCGCGTCCCTCTGTCGCTCGAGGGCTTCCTCAAGCAACATTTTGAAAGGATCTCCTACCCCCTCATATTTACTTTCTTCCGCCATGGGAGGTCATCAAGTTTTGTGAGGTTGATCTTGCAATGGTTCAATCAGATCAAACCCTAACTCCTTATACCCTGACCTCCTTGGGGACATGCAAAGAAAAACAGAGAAAGAGCAAACCGCTCTGATACCAATGATCCAAAATTAAACATGAACACAAAAAATTATAGATATAATCATGAACACAGAGATGCAGTAGAAAAGCACTTCATTTCATTATTAGAAAAATATTGAACTATGCTTACAAACATAATGGAAATAAGATAGCTCGGGCAATGGTAGCTTATCTCTGAGAAGAGATGTGGCGGCTACATGCCTATGAACTATGTTACAATGAGGCTCAAGGGCCTATTTATTATTGGAAAACATGAGAAAACCCTTAACAACCAAAACCCTAACCCCAGGAGATGTAATGCCAAGAGTTTGTGGACCTCGTTGGAGTTAGTTGGGTAGCCAACTTCCCAGGGTCGTAACTTGGTCATATTATCTTTGTTTGTCACTTACAATACCTTGTTGGAAAGGTCTCTCTGAGTACTATATATTTCACCACAGTCCATTTCCTATGCTTGTGGGCCTACTACGGATCCCAAAAAAATGTCGTTTACAGGGTCAAAACTGCTCTAGATGTTCAGGACCCAAAAAAATGCTAAAAATAGTAAATGTTGAAATGAACAAGGAAACATATGAAACTAACTTGGGGGTCTAGGTGGAATAGGCCGGTAGCCACCAATATCCACCTGGATCAATTTCATACCTAAAATCCTAGCCCTAAATTTTTCAAAGTAATTTCATATTACCTGATTTATTAATTTATATTACATTATGCATGCACATAGCTGTTAGAGTTTGTGATAAAGACCGTGTGACGTGGTAGCGCAAAAAGAAATAACATAAATGTAGAAATACATCAAGTTGTCGAAGCACACAGTACGCATTACAAGGATATGTTGCAATGTTCTCCATGACAAAGCACAAGACAAAATGTGCAAAGGTCACCCAAGTAACACATAACACCATCTTCACAAGAATAGATTACAAATGCACATGTTGTCATTGCACAGATCGATCATGCAAAGTCGTTAGATGGCACATATCTGAATCCTTTTTCTTTTGATGTTTTGGAAGTCTTCACGTTTCATGTTCTCTAGCGAGTTAACCACCTAGGTAGTCTCATTAAAAACTCAAAGAATGTTGGCTATGTTCTACTCTGCTTTACAATTTATATGAGGGGAAGAGTAAGAGTGAATTACAAACAAAACTGTGTGAGAATTTTGGTTGCTTATTAAAATTCCTTTGTTGAAACCTGAAAGGGGTCCTTTTCCTTATTCAATTAAAAGTATATTGAAGGAAGGACTAACTTTATACAATCTTCACACTAACAGCCATGTAAAGTTGGATAACACTGAGGGATCTTATCCAAAAGAGTGGTCTAGGTGGGAATAATGACTCAGAGAAATATCATTTGCAAATTCAAATTATCTCACTGTGATTCAAGTTCCATTTGAACGTGTTTTGTAGCATGTGTTGGAAAATTTGTGAGCTATCACGAAAAGGAGACTACGAAGCAGTCACATCGGAGAAACATAAGCTTGGGATAATTATTTTGTTGTAGTTTATTTGGTCCCAAATGAAACCAAAGCATTGCTTGACAAGATATTTGATCTTGATTCACATGTTAGTATATTTATTAAGTAAAATAATACTAATAGAACCCATGTGATACTTGCTTACAAGAGGTCTCATGGTGTTAGTGTAGTTGCTAGTTTTGATGTTTTCCATGGACAACAAGTCCCTATTGAATTTACTGCAATCCTATTTTCAAATAAGCTTGTTACGTTGGAAGCTAATTTGGGTTCCATTGGTAATGAAAAGATATATTTGAAGAAAGAGTGGCATCATTTGACAATCTGGATAGGAGCTAGAGCTACTCTAAAAGAAGAAAACACATTACGTCAACTAATTTAAGAAAGTCATGCAATTAACATTGACTTCAAAGAACCATTCATATTGATGGTAACTATTAATTTTGATTTCACATATCTAGTCTCCCATTTGAAATTGTGATATGTCCTTCCCTTTTAAAATGTGACCAACACCCTCAGGAAAAATTGTGATCAATTTATAGGTCAAAATATGGAGTTGCGACTAGTCTATAGGTCGCAATGTGAAAATGTAACTAGGAAATTGCATTAGGGAATGCGACTAGTCGCAGGTCGTAACCTCAGATTGTAGGGTTAAGTCATGGAAACCTCAATATACAACATGCAACTATGTGACCTATCTTCAAGCCACAAATTTGTGTTTCAGAGTCTTGACCATGCAGTGAGAGAGTGCAACCTAGCCTAATGTGACTATGTGACTTGGCCTTGCTCATTAAATTATGACTTCTCTATATCTATTGCACGCGATGAAACTGGTGCACAAATCATGATAGCAACCTCCTTCATGTTCTTGTTTCACCTTGCCCTTCCTTCTAATATTTATATATACATTAGTCATTGATCTCGCTCAAAAGGGTTTGATATCAACCTCCTTCATGTTCTCATTTCACCTTACCCTTCCTTCTAATTTTTATATATACATCAGTCGTTGATCTTGCTCAAAAGGGTTTGCAATCAATATCATATTTCAATCGCATCTATGGCAAACATTGGTGGAATCTAACCTCAAATTGACATGAAGATCACTTTCAAAGTAATCACACAATAGAGCTTGGATTGCCTTGAAACACGCCTGACTAAAATGATAATCCCAGACATATGATCACAAGAGATGTACAAATTTGTAAACATGTTACCAATCATTTAGTGAGAAGTATTGTGTTGGATTTTAATTTGAGAGAATTACTAGATAGTTATATGGTGATAAAAGAAGTTGCCACCAAGAAAAATTCATACTCCATTTGACAAGAGCATTAACTATCACAGGTACAGCCACCATTGAGATGCACACAATGGAACTTGAAATAAAAAATTTCATGATCTTTGCTTAAGGAATATGACGATTCAAATTAGTTACACCTCACTGGTAGTGCAGAGTCATAAGCCACTAAATCTTTGAGAATCCAATCAATCGTTTCCATTGGTGAATTATTTTATGAAGTTGAGAGTTTTGAGGCTCATGGGATACGATCCATGCTTACTCTAATTTTTTTTACCTACAGGTGTGACTAGCATGGGGTTGCAAGTCACACTTTTGTATTTACACTATGCATCCATTGTGTGATGTGAAAGAAATGCCTCTTACTGATACTTCTCACCCCATAAATGTGATTGCGCTAGAAGAAAGGATGATGAATTCTCTTTAGACGTTATATGTGACTAATTTGTCTTAGAACTATCGAGTCACATTCCAAATCAATGGCACTGTGGCTATCCTAGGGGTTTCCTAATGAAGTACCATGAATAGGTACTTGAACTTCTTAAACTAATCCTAGATGTTTGTCATATTTCGAATCATCTAAAAAGGCCATTATGAATTTGATATAAATGATGAAGTACCCTAACTAATTCTAGATCTGGTGATGCATATTCATGAACAAGAACAAGACCTAAAGAACAATATTTTAGTTTTCCTTCAAACATATCAATCCCTAGATCATCATTGGATGCTTTTAAGACATTTTAGGATGTATTTCAAGGTCCATGTTCTTCACAATAGCATTGATACTCAGTAAGAAACAAGTGATATGAAATTTTTTCATTCTTATATAAACGTAGTACTTGCAACAAACATTGCAAAATCTTCTATTACCACACCCGGGCTATATTATATTATTGATTCATGATGCTCATTAGACATCTTTTAGAATGGAAGCAATAAAACACATGTCGTATCTAGTTTAGGAATCAAAATCTTAGGTATATCAATGCAAAGGAAGAACAAGTCATAGATACGATGGTAAATTATTCCAATTGGTTTCATGGCATTTTTTTATAGTTTTGATAAATATGAAAATCCAGTGATGCAAAAGCTTTCACGATTAGTTGTGCTACATCAAAGGCCATGAATGAGCCCAAAGTTCTATTTCAAAGGACTCTTGACCCACCAAATTGGAAAATTATACAAGATGTATTACATTTTTTAGTTCCTTTAAATATCTGAAGGCACCATATCATCATAGGGGAAAGTATGAGCCAACATTATATGGAAATTTGCTTGGAAGTCTTCCCCTTATTTTAGAGGCATTAATGCTTGTCATTAAGTTTAGTCAGTATGGGTTTCTTGGAGAGGGTGCTCTCATTGGTTCATTGATGGATGCATGACCAATGCCTATCATAAAGTTATTTGGGCAGTAATATTTGTTCAATAAAAATCTGGAAATCTATTACAATGATGTTAATGGATTTGTTTCTCTTCATATCATGCAAATACACTTATGGAAAAAATTTGTGTAATTCTGTTTTGGCAACATATTTTTTAGGATAAGAGGTATTTAAATACAGAACCAAGAATAAAGACCCTGCAACTACTTTGGATCCATTATGAAAATTTGAACAAAGGGGATACCTTTTGGGATATTCCATAAATATTTTGAAGCCTAGAAAGACTCAACAGAGAACAATTGCATTGAGAATACCATGGCACAAAAAGGGACCATACAGGAGGCCAAAATAATATCATCATTTCAATCATTTGATTATGTTTTTAGTATCATTCTTTGTAAATATGTATGACCAATGTCATTTTTTTGCAGGTAGAAGGAAAGGGACAAAAATGTTGACCATATGGAGAAATCTAGGGTTTCTCACAAAGGCTACATAACAAGGGTTTCGACAAACAGACTAGCTAGATCCATGTAGCGTCCCAAGGAACATTGTCAACCTTAATGGTAGATGTCATAGTAAACAAATTGTAATTCAATAAAGCCAATGAACAATGCAACCTCGTCTCATGACTTGGAAACCACATCAACAACAAATACATTAGGGTTTCTAAAACCCTCTGTACTCTCCTCATGTCTTCTATGTTATCATAATGTAAATATTTCTCATCATGATGCTAGAATATATGTTGATATTGATTTGAGCATGTAATAATCATTAGGCATGAGAGAGATTTGTGAGGAATTTCAAGAGTTGTGAGGGTTGATAAAAGGTCACAGTAGGTGAAAAATCACCCCACCTCTATAAATACACCTTCATGCTTCATTTTCAAAGGTCTTTAGCACTTGAGTTAGGCTAGCTTTAGGTAGTTGTTTTTCTTGAGAGATAGAGGCACTCAGATCTTGATAGCTTGTAGGGAGAGTTGTGGTGAGGCTAGGGTTTTTCTTTAAGAGATAAGTAGGAGAAAATCATCTTCCACTATTTGGCTTTGATGGTTTGCAGCACATGTACTTGTATTTGATGAAACATTAATAAGAATTTCATCACCTTTAGCATTGATTCTCATGCATCTTTATGGTGTTTTTATTGGCTATCTTATATTCCCACTGTGTTTATATGTGTGCTTTCATGTGGTGATATGTTAATGAACTGATTCTTGGCTTATTGTTTGCATGTTTTCTTCAAGTCGTTGTTTTCTTATTCCACACCATATCAGTAACCTATTGTGAACTAATTTGTAATTAACCTCTGGTATGTTCTTGTTCATGTGTCTCTAAGGTGGTTTTAGCTTACTAACTCATATTGTGGCTTGCTTCTTCTTACTGTTTTATTTTTACATTCTTGCATTCTGTCGTGTAGGTTGTTAATCTCGAGTTGATATCATCCCTATTCTCCAGGCATTTCATTCTTGACCTTGTCTTGACATCTCCTTATTTGACAGTCGGGAGAGAAACCAATCTAATGGCAGTCGGGTCTACATACCGGATGGAGATCCTATCCCAAACAGTGTGAGGTATAATTGGGACTTCACACGAGGGAGACCCCCTAGTTCTTTGTGGTAAGTTCCAACCCATCAACAATTTTTTGGCGCTAGAAGGAGGGCCAAATGAAAAGTTAAGCCCGTGGAGGATTTATTTTAGCTTCATATATTTTAATGGCTCCTTCCCCAATCTCTATCTTTGGTTTTTTTCTAAAATTATTAATATTTTAGTGCCTGCAGAAATAGTTCATCACCTATCATAGTTAAATTTTGATGGCAAGGGTGGAACAACTGTCTTTACACACATGTCAAGTTATTCATTTTTGTTACTCTAACAAAATTCATTGTAAATATGTTATGGGAATATTGTTCACCCTCACGCTTGAAGTTCATGTCAAGCAATGGCGTCACACATTACCAACTATTTTTATCCATTCATTTGAGCAACTCATCAGTGAACTCCATCAAGCCTTTGAGAGGTACAATTTTCAAGATGTGATTAAAAGGATACATTAGCTCAATATGAAGCCTAAAGAATCATTGCAGGAATTTCCTGATAGGTTTGTTCATATTTTTTATGAATTTCCCGAAATAAATGTGGATTGAATGTATTTGAGTCAGAAATTTTAGCGATTGGTTTGTCTTTCTTTAAAACATTTTGAATCTGAAATAAATCATGATTCTAGTAATCAACAAGTTATGAATCGGTCATATCTTATCCCTAATTTGGTCTTGCTCATTTCTGTGAGTCGGGAAAATTATCAAGCCTATAAGGAGGAAATTACTACCTGTGAAATTTCCCATCCTCATTCAGTTTCAATACCCAATGTGATTTATGTTTTTAACCATTTAGGTGATGGAGAGTGTTTGCAGGAAAATGAACCAAGTTATATTTCTTCCAAAGCTCTCATACATCATGTTGGAATTGGAAAACCTAAAATCTAAGTTGATAAACCACCTCCCCTTATTGATAAGATTTAGCTTGAGCATGTTGAGAAGTTGCCTGAATCTATCCCTAACCCCCCTCATTTATGCTCCCTCATTCACCTGTTTGCAATGACTTAGGTCTTGTCTGAGATGATGTTGCATGTCCTACCAAATGCACGAAACATAACATACATGTTGAGTAATTTCTTCCTCAAGTTGACACTCTAGTGCAATATTCTATTCTTGAACCAAATTCAGGTGGAATTTATGCCTCTTCCCCTCAGTTGCTTCATTAATTGCACCTTGATTTATTTAATGAATCTTCTACACTAGAAGTGTCAACATACTCTCTAAATCTTCAACCTTCTAGTTCTTATTGCAATTAGGTACATAATGTTGTTGTATCATGGTCAAAAGAAGAGGTTTCTACATCTTGAAAGGATTAACAAAGTCCTCCAATCAATTCAGCTTCATTCTTGATTCTTCAAGAGTCTTCTATGTCAGATGCCCAATTTGACCAAATTGGCAGCTTCAAAAATTGTTATTCTATTGAAAATATATTCACTGACACCTCTAATGATTGTCATTCATATTCATCTTTTGATCTGATGAAGCCGCCAAAATTTTATGATCAACCTTCTCAAGATTCAAGAACTCATCAAGAAGTTGAGGCACTTTACCTTTCACTAATAGTTATGTCATATTCTCATGATCCTAATGAGATCCCTGAACTAGGTTGAATTAGGGTGTCATCACATGATTCCCCTTTCAGCACCATCTCACCCGATAAAACCTCATTTATTAAAGACTTTGAGATGCAACACTCCTTGTACACTAATTTATTTGTTGAAGAGATTACACCAACCATTTTTTCAAATCCTTTTGATTCTTTCCTAGCTGGTGGATATTGTGATAAGATACAAGATAGTGTTGTCTTATATTATACTATATGTGAGGGAACAAACCACTTGATTCCCGTGTTTCATGAGACCCCTCTGTTGATTTATCTTCATCTTGGAAATATGAAGAATTTGATATTTTAAACAACCAGTGAGTCAATACTACAAATCTAGCCCAACCAACAATATATTCACTGATGATTTTCATGTCACAGCTGATGATACCCATGTGCATTCACCTCTTGATCATACAAAACCACCAATATTTGATGATCTTCCATTTGAGGGTTCAAAGGCTTTTCATAACAGTGAGGCATTTCAACTCTCGCCGATGGTTATGTTATCCCCTCACGCCCATGACAAGGTCCATGAACAAACTCAAATTAGGGTTTTTGAAATTAGGTTTTCCACGCAAGAATACTCTGGTATCTCAATTGCACCTAATGGTGGTCCATATTTGGAAAATTGTGAGGGTCTTCAAGTTGATCATCTTGACTTTCATGACAGGGTTTCTAACAGGTTTGAAAAGTCTTATCTGGCAAATTCCTCTACAAGCACGCACCATCTTACCTCTCTTGTGCACGATTTAAGGTTGGGCATGAAAAATTCATATCGTAGATGGATACTCAAGGTTTTAAAATTTATCATTATGTCTACTAGGATAGGGTTGCAACTTGGTTGGAACAATCTTTTCTGGAATGTTTTCTTGCCTACAAGCATGACCTTCTTATTGTTATGCATGTTTTACAGGTAAGCATTGTTGTTTTTGCACAATCATTTATATTGTTTCTAAGCGCAAACATTTTTTTTTTTGCAAGTTAGGAACTGCTTCGATGGTTACATTGAAAGTTTGATTTCACATTACCTGTTCTCCTCTCTCATTAAATTAGAGTTTTAGGTTTTGTCTAGTTTAGCGTTTTCTACTTAGGGTTTACAAACTATGGTTTTCTTATTAGGATTTTCTTTATGGTTGTAGGGAATAATATGCTTTCGTTGTGTGTTCTTTATTATAGGTAGTTTATTTTTCTACATAAGCATTAAATTCCTTAGTTACAATTATATGATTTCTTTTGCATTACACTGCATTGTTTTCCTATATTACGCATAGTTCAGTGTACTACATTACATCATGCATTAATATTTTTGCATCTTGCTCCTGCAAACGTTTCATACCATATTGAGATTTTATTTTCCCTCTTTGCACTTGTTGAAACCATAGAAGAGCTTCCCTCATCACTTTTCCCTCATTTTTAATCCCTAACTCTAACGATAATGTGTGGTTGTAATGGCTACTCCATGAGGTAGCCTCTCATAGGTTCAGTAATCAAAATTGTGTCTTGAACATGTTTCCTATGACTCTAACTTATTAACGAGGAAAGTATGAATAGGTTCTCATGGGAAACCCTAATTAGTACACATGAATTATACTTGTAACTTGAACCATGCTTCTTGCGTGATCCTAAATTTTTCAATGGTGTGTTTCACTATTCACTTATTAGTTGGAGATGAGATGTGGTAGCATGGCATGAGATAAAACATGAATCAAACAGTCTTTCTGTTTCTATCAAATGGGAAACAACCTCTCTTTCCCATAAAATAAGTTGGGATCCTTCATCCACCCTGATGCAATAAACACCTAATAAATAACCTCGATGTGCACGGAAAAGAAAATGAGTTAAAGAAAGTGTATAAGATTGAGAAAGGCTTCTTGCGCACAGAGGCGGTGTAGGAAACTTCATCTTGGTACTCAAGAGGCCTATTGGTAGCGAAGCAATGCCTATGATGTCTTGAGTGACTCTGTCGAGGTACTAAAAAAAGCCACTAGAAACGAAGTGACACTAGAAACTCACTTTAAATTTATGAATAAAATTATCTCTATGTCATTCTCTCTGCACCATCATTAAAGACTTACATCTATGAGCTCAATTTTAAGCATGTGTAAGAGGAACTAGTTAGGAGATAGGGGAAGGGAATATCTATAAAAGGTCAAGCTACTCAAAGGGGCACCCACAATGTTTTTATCACTTCCTTGCATCATTCACAAGACTCAATTTGTTGCAGGGGCATAGGCAGAGAGGCTATATTCTATTAGTGGTTCGCCAATTGTTGTAGTCGCTACAACACCCACCCAAAAATTGATCGATAACCAAATTTTAGGTCCCCCTATGCTTGTGCAAGGTCCTAAGGTTTATTCTTGTGTTTTGAATTAATCGAGGTTTCCAATGACCAAGTCATCATCAAACGCTCTCGATATTCACATTATTATGTAGTATATTATTCATGTTCACTCTTCTTCATTGTGGTTCCCATTCTATCATATGCATTAGTGTTCACTATGATAGGAAAGTGTCTTATGACGATGATCATACCATTCCTTACTTTCACTGTTTAAATTCCTTAGGGTTTATGAATCTATATTTTTATTTTCAACCT
The DNA here is from genome assembly GCA_031772625.1 of Pinus tabuliformis. Lineage (NCBI taxonomy): Eukaryota > Viridiplantae > Streptophyta > Pinopsida > Pinales > Pinaceae > Pinus > Pinus tabuliformis. The sequence continues at coordinate 587,494,500 of CM062811.1, forward strand.
CAAAAACCCTAAGCTATCATGACTATCATTGAAGGACTAGACCATGTCATCTTGAACCCATTTGTAGTCCCAACTTTCACCTTCATCGAAATTTAAATAGAATTCTTAGTTGTGGTAATCTTATTATCATGTTTAGGAGATGAATCGCGTATTAATCCCTTTAGGCGTCCATGTTTTTATTGGAATTCTTTGTTTATATGTAAATTTTAAATCCCCATAACCTACCTTTTACATGGTATGCAACATTCATAAGAGATGGAACACTTTTAATGAGTTATGAGGCTTCGGAAAACTCAAATTACCAATTTTTCATCATCCATTTCACACCTAAAATCCTATCCCTAAAGTTTGCAAAGCCATTTCATATAACATGGTTTATTAATTTATATTACATTATGCGTACAGGTAGCTGCCACTGTTTGTCGTAAAGACTATGTGACGTGGCAATGAAAAGGCAACAACATACAGGTAACGATACATAAAGTTGTTGAAGGACACACTACGGGTTACAAGGATATGTTGCAATGTTTTCCATGACAAATCACAAGAAAAAATGAGCAAAGGTCACCCAAGGAACACACATTTCCATCTGCACAAGAGTAGATTAAAAATGCATATGTTGTCATTGGACACGTCGATCATGCAAAGTCAATAGATGGAACAGAAATGAATCCTTTTTTTGTTCATGCTTTCGGAGTATTAATGTTTCATGTTCTTCAGTGATTTAACCACCTGGGTAGTCTGGATTAAAAATAAAAAATGTTGCCTATGTTCTATTTATGTTTTACAATCTCTGTGAAAGCAAGAGTAGGAGTGAATTTGAGACACAACTGTGTGAGCGTTATAGCTTGATTGTTAAAATTCCTTTGTTGAAACCTGACGGGGATCCTGTACCTGATTTAACTAAAGGTATCTTGGATGAAGGACTAATTTTATACAATCTTCACACTAGCAGTAATGGAAATTTGGACGGCTCTAAGGGTTCTTATGCAAAAGAGTGGTCTAGGTGGTAAAAATGACTCGAAGAATTCTCATTTGCAAATGCCGATTATATCACTTCAATTGAGGTTTCATTTGAACATGATGTCAAGCATGTGTTGCACAATATGTTAGCTATTTCAAAAAGGACACTATGAAGTGGTTGCACCAGAGAAACGTAAGCTTGGGACAATTTTTTTTTTGTGGTTTCTTTGGTCCCAAATGAAACCAAAGAATTGTTTGACAAGATATTTGATATTGATTCGTGTGCTAAGACGGTTCTTGAGAAAACTAATGTTATAATCACTCTTAATAGTTCCCATGTGACACTTACAAGAGGTCTCATGGTGTCATTGCAGTTATTAGTTTTGGTGTCTTTCATGGATAGTAAGCCTATGTTTTATTAACTGCAATCATGTTTTGAGATAAACTTGTTGCGTTGGAAGCTCATTTGGGTTGCATTGGAAATGAAAAGATATATTTGAATAATGAGTGGCCTCATTTGATGACTTGGAAAATAGCTGTAGCTACTCCAAAATAAGAAAACACATTACCCCAACTAATTTCAGAGGGTCGTGCAATTTGCATTTATTTCAGAGAGCCATTTACATTGATGGAAACTGTTAATTTTGTTGGAACTACTACACACCTACATGCGGACTCTTAGTTAGAGCATGGGACTACATGCAAGATTCCTTTTGCATGATTTACTCCTTGATTTGCTCCTTCTTTAACTCCACAACTGGTTAGTTCTTCTGCATGATTTACTCCCTGATTTGCTCCTTCTTTCACTCCGCAACTGGCTAGTTATCTCCGGAACTTGTTGTAGGTGTTGAGTCTTCTCATTGATCACCACTATGGTGCATTACCTTGGGATCTTCACCCAATAATGCTATATCATGAGCATTGTAACCTATTTTCTAATGAATCATTCTTTTGTTCTTTCGATTTTCTTTTAGTGTTTTTGCTCTGCAAAGCTGTGTGTTCAACCTTTACTAGCTAGATTCATCTGTGCAGGTTTTCTAACACATTTACATGGTATCAGAACCCACAGGTTGCTAGATAAAAGGTGCACCAGTACTTTATTTTGCAGGTATTATAGCTTGGAGATCGAAGATCGACAGAAAAATGGAGTTTCCCAAAGCATCGATCCTAACATCATACAACTATCACGAATGGAAGGACCAAATGGCTCGATACCTTCATCATAAAGGGTTGTACAGGATTACCATGGCTACAGAAGTGGAACCCACTTCAGCCATAGAAAAATCCAAGTACCTCAACCGTATGGATGAGGCCCACAGATCCATATGCATGTGCATCTCTCCAAAGTTGCAGTTTCATCTATCTGCCTGCAATACTCCCAATGAGATTTGGAAAAAGGTTGAAGATCTCTACGGGAAACAGGATGAGATGAAAGGACATCTGCTCGAAGTGGAGCTACTCTCATTGGATCCACGGAACTATGACAGAATTCAAGACTTCTTCACCAAATATAATGATCTATTGCTACAACTCAAGGGTTGTGGAATTGACAAATCCAAGGAGGAGAGTCGCCAAGTTCTCTCTATTATGTCAAAGCTCGAACCAGAATACTTCGTCTTTGTGTCTACATTTCATTCAGTAAGGCTTGCAACAGGTAAATCCTACACTATGCCTTCTCTCAAAGAATTTATGGAGTCTCTTATTTTTGAGCAAGATAAACTCATTGGCATGGGGAAAATCAAACCTCCAAAAGCGCATGCACTTGCTGTGCATGATGGCAGCCACAATAAAAACCACATATCTGATTCAAATTAGAAAAATCAGCAGCAAAAAGACAAGGGAAAAGCGCATTCCCATCCAAAGAAGGAAGGGTACACCAAGCCCTTCAATGACTCCTTCGGCTCGAGAAATGAGAAAGGGAAGAAAGGAAACAGATGCACCTACTGTCAAAGAGGATTCCATCCAGAATCCTCTTGCATGAAGAAACAAATTGACCAAATGGCAGAAATCCTTCAGAAGCACAACCTTGGGGACCACATCCCTCAGGGCGCCAAGAAGAAAACTGAGGATCTGCCACACGGGAAAGGTAACAATTTTCATGCTTTAGTTGCAATTAATTCTTCTCCTGATGCATGGATTATAGATTCTGGTGCATCACATCATATGGCTGCTGCAAAGGAAGTCTATTCCTCCTTGGATGCATGCAAAGGATCTCCCATCCTCATGGGAGATGACTCACCTATTGAGGTCATCGGAAAAGGTAGAGTGGAACTTTTACACGGAAGCTTTGAAGATGTGCTTCATGTTCCAAAACTTTCGGTAAACCTACTTTCAGTTTATCAGATCACTCATTCCGACACCGGAAAGAGAGTGGAATTCACTCCAAATGCAGTGAACATATATGATCTACATAGCAGCTCCAAATTGCAACTGGTGAGGTAAACAATGGAGCCAGACTGTATACATTTTTTGAATTTATTGAATCTGAATCCTTCTTATTGCTTACACATGCTGATGATAGTAGTAGGCTTTGGCACGAGAGGTTTGGTCACTTAAATTACAAGTATATGCAGCAGCTAAGCAAGAATGAGATGGTGGAAGGCTTGCCAAATATCAGTTTCTCCAAAGGAGTTTGTGAAGGTTGTGTCCTTGGCAAACACCCCAGAGAAAAGTTTGACACCGGCAAGACTCACAGAGCATCCTCTCCTCTATATCTGATCCATAGTGATCTCATGGGGCCTTTTCCTCATCCTTCCATCAACAAAGCAAGGTATGTGCTTACATTTATTGATAATTTCTCACGGTATACTTGGGTGTATCTTCTCAGGGCCAAATCTGAAGTTTTTGCGCACTTTGAAGATTTCAAAGCACTAGTTGAGACACAGTCAGAGAGAAAGATCAAAGCCCTCCGTATAGACAATGGGGGGGAATATGTTAACACAGCACTTTGGAACCTTTGCCTTCAGTCCGGCATACAGTTGCAGTACACAGTTCCATACACTCCGCAGCAGAACGGAGTTGCTGAGAGAAAGAACTGATCTCTCAAAGAGATGGCTTCCTGCATGTTGCATGCTAAGTCACTGCCTCATAAGCTATGGGCTGAAGCACTTAATTGTGCTAACTACATCCAGAACAGATCTCCTCATAGGTCTATCAAGGATCAGACCCCCTTTGAGGCTTGGAGTGGCACTAAACCAGAGGTCACCCACTTCCGTGTTTTCGGCTCCCGAGCATGGGCCAGGATCCCCTCTGAAAAGAGGAAAGCTCTTGATCCACAGAGCATTGAGTGCATCTTTGTTGGATACCTTGATGGTGTGAAGGGATACCGGCTCCTGATTTCCTCTATGGACAAGCTCATCATTGAGCGAAGTGTCAAATTTGAAGAAATTCTCTCGCATTCACCTCAATTGCCGCATGTAGACACCTTTTATCTACCTCATGTTCGAGATGATGACTCAGTACACTCAGATGCAGATACAGAGCATGCAGATGCCGAGGTAGAGCATGCAGATGCAGAGACAGAGTCTTCAGATACAAATCTAGTGCATGCAAATGATGATCCACATCCAAGTCCAGATCAGGCTTCAAACAGTGAATCATATTCCCCTGTCATAAATTAGAGAACAAGGAGCTTACGTGAGATATATGCACAAGACCACCCAGCTACTAGAAATGGTCTTGTGGGGGATAATTTTGATCTTCAAAAGACTAGCTTAGAGTTTATTGAGCCTCCTCTTGTCCTCACTGTCACTGAACCATCTCCATCCTGGCATTGTCATTTGGTTCAGTGTTCTGATCCACAGTCTTATGCTGAGGCTATTGGGCATCCATATTGGGAGTCTGCCATGAAGGAGGAATATAACTCCCTCCTCGATAACCAGACCTGGGATCTAGTCCCCCTTCCTTCAGGAAGGAAACTTGTCTGATGCAAATGGGTCTACAGGACCAAGAGTGTTGCAGATGGGAAAATCACCAGATGGAAAGCGAGGCTAGTAGCTAAAGGCTTCCAACAAGTGCATGGCATTGATTATGACGAGACCTTTGCTCCAGTAGGAAAGATGGATTCCGTACACCTTACACTTGCCATTGCGGCTGCCCAGGGGTGGGAAGTACATCAGATGGATGTGAAGAATTCCTTTCTGCACGGAGACCTATCTGAGGAGATCTACATGGAGCAGCCACATGGTTTCATTCAGGATTCATCTTTGGTCTGCAGACTGAAGAAATCTCTCTACGGCCTTAAGCAAGCCCCGAGAGCTTGGTATGTGAAGATGGATTCTTTTCTCTTATCACAAAACTTTGAAAGATGTAAGTCTGATCCGAATGTTTACATGCTCAGGACACATGATTCTCTTCTTATCTTAGTTTTGTATGTGGATGATCTCCTAATTATTCGCAGCTCAGCTTCAGCCATTGCTACAGTCAAGAGGGCCTTGCATGATAGGTTCTTGATGACAGACATGGGTCCATTACACTTCTTTCTTGGTCTTGAGATCAGCCAGGATGCCACAGGCATCAAACTCTCTCAAGCTAAGTATGCACGGGATCTCCTCGAGAGATTTCGCATGACTGACTGCAAGCCAGCACCAACTCCTTTTCTGTCTGGGGTCTGCCTTGAGGATGGAGGTGACACTCCATTAGTTGATAGCACTCTCTACCAATAGCTAGTGGGGAGCTTATTGTACCTCACCCACTCCAGTCCAGATCTCTCATATGTAGTAGGGGCAGTTTCCAGATACATGCAAGAGCCGCATGAGCTACACTAGAATGCTACCAAGTGCATCCTCCGATATGTGCAGGGCACCATCACCTTCGGGATTCACTATGCAGCAGGCACTGCATTGAATCTCCTCGGCTTCACTGATTCTGATTGGGCGGGCGACAGCATTGATCGCAAGTCCACCTCCGGATATTCACTCAGTCTAGGGTCTGGCCCTATCTGTTGGTCGAGCAAGAAGCAAGTTGCTATTGCTCTCTCTTCAGTCGAGGCCAAGTACAGAGGAGTAGTCAACATCACCATTCAGGCTCTGTGGCTACAGCACTTCCTCACTGAGTTGGGCGTCCAGTTCCACCAGCCCATTGTCATCTGGTGTGACAACCAAAGCACTCTCAAATTTTGCAGGGATCCAGTACAGCGGCAGTGGACGAAGCACATAGAGATCCATATGCACTACATCAGAGACTTAGTACATGATCGGGTCATTGATTTTCAGTTTTGTCCCTCAGCAGAACAGACTGCAGACATCTTCACCAAGACATTCACTAAGCAGAAGTTTCGCTTTCTGCGCGATCGTCTTGGAGTGAAGGACACAGTTGCTTAGCAACTGTCTTTTCTTCCTCTTTTATTTTGATTACATTGTATTTTCAGGGGAGGGTTTTCCCACGAGGTTTTCCCTCTTTCCTCAATTTTAGTACAAGTTGCACTGTATTTTGGGTGACCTTTGGCCTTAGTTGCCAGGGCCCATCTATTTTTCCCCATAGTGGTGTTCACGGGGGGTGTTGGAACTACTACACGCCTACATGCGGACTCTTATTTAGAGCATGGGACTACATGCAAGATTCCTTTTGCATGATTTACTCCTTGATTTTCTCCTTCTTTAACTCTGCAACTGGTTAGTTCTTCTACATGATTTACTCCCTGATTTGCTCCTTCTTTCACTCCGCAACTGGCTAGTTATCTCCAGAACTTGTTGTAGGTGTTGAGTCTTCTCATTGATCACCACTATGGTACATTACCTTGGGATCTTCACCCAGTAATTCTATATCATGAGCATTGTAAACTATTTTCTAATGAATCATTCTTTTGTTCTTTCGATTTTCTTTTAGTGTTTTTGCTCTGCAAAGCTGTGTTCAACCTTTACTAGCTAGATTCATCTGTGCAGGTTTTTTAACTCATTTACAAATTTCAATTTCACATATCCGGTCTCCCGATTAAATCTGTGACCTATCCTACCAATTTAAAATGAAATCAAGACTATCAGGAAAAATTTCGACCAGTTAATAGGTTGCAATATGGAAATGAAACCAATCTCCAGCTTGCAATGTGAAAATGTGACTGGTAAACACACTAGGTAATGTGACTAGTCGCATGTCACAACCTCAAATTGTAGGTTCAAGTCATGGAAACCTCAATATGAGACATGTGACTATGCGATCTATATCCAAGCTGCAAATTCATGCTTTAGGGTCTCATCCATGCAATCAGAGAGTGTGACCTAGCCTACAATGTGATAATGTGACCTGGCCTTGCTGATTAAATTGTGACCTTACTAGATATATCACACACAATGAAACTAGCATGCAAATCATGATAGTGACCTCCTTCATGTTTTCGTTTCACCTGCCCATGCCTTAGAATATTTATTTATACATCAGTCGTAGATCTTGCTAAAAAAGGTCTACATTTAGTATCATATGTTGATCGCGTCTATGGAAAACATTGGTGGAATCTGACCTCAAATTGACATGAATATCACTTTCAAAGTCAGCACACAATAGAGCTTGGATTGAGGCCTTGGAACACACTTGAATACAACGATAATCCTAGGCATATGATCATTGGAGATGTACAAAGTTATAAATACATCGCCAATCATTTGGTGAGAACTATTGAGTTGGCTTCCAATTGGAGAGAATTATTAGATAGTTCTATGGTGATAAGCTTAACTTTCATGGGTACGGCCACCATTGACATGCACACAATGGAACTTTACATAAACTTTTTTGTGATCTTTGCATAAGGAATATGACTAGTTAAATCAGTTACACCTCACTAGTGGTGTATAGTTATAAACCACTAAATCTTGGAGAATCCAATCAACCGTATCCACTGGTGAATTATTTTATGAGGCTGAGAATTCTAAATCTCATGGGTTGTGGTCTGTGCTTACTCTAAAGTTTGTGACCTACTGGTGTGACTAGCATGAGATCGCAAGTTGCACTTTTGGTATCTACGATCTATGCGATGTGAAAGAAATGCTTCTTACAAATACTTTTGTTCCCAGAAATGTGATTGCACTAGCAAGAAGGATTTTGACCTATCTTTAGATGTTATACACAACTAATCATGGTCTTAGGACTATCAAGTCATGTGCCAAATTAACAACAATGCGACTATCCTAGAGGTCTCCTAATGATGTACCTTGAACAGGTACTTGAACTTCTTAAAATAATCCTGGATGTCTATAGATTTGGAATCGTCAGAAAAGGCCATGATGAAGCTGATATTAATAATGAAGTGCACTACCTGATTTGAGATCTAGTGATGCATATTCACGAACAATAATAACACCTAAATAATATCAATTTAGTTTTTCCTTCCAACATATCGGTCACAGTATTTTTAAACTTCTCACAATCATCAATATTCTTAATTAAATAAATAATTACAATCGTATATACACTAATTATAAACTTCAATAACAATATATTAAAAGCTATAATCAATATTCTTAATCAAATAAAAAATTACAATCGTATATACACTAATTACAAACCTTACTAACAATATATTAAAAGCTATAATCAATATTCTTAATCAAATAAATAATTACATTCGTATATACACTAATTATAAACTTTAATAACAATATATTTAAAACTATGAGCTATATATGTTTCAAATCTTGGCATCTCCAAAACTATAATGACAGCGTATATATGAAATGTATAGTGGATATATTATACGGAAGGGAATTTAGGTTTGTTGCATGTGTGTTCACGTCCCCATAGTACGGGGAGACATAAAATTATTCCATTTTCATCAAATTCACTTTAATTTCCTTTATCGTTGAAAATAAAATTATCTTTTCGCACATGGGAAATGTTTTATACTAGCATTTGCACCAGATGTTGCAAAGGAAACGCCGTAAGGCATAAATTGAAGAACACAAATACAACAAAAGAATACTTTGATAAAGAATACAAATATATTGAACGCTCAAATCAATGCCCCATTAATTGGAACCACTTAGTAGACATATCTATCAACATTAGGATTATACACAATGATCAAGAAATTTCCCATATACAAACAACACCTTCCACAACAACCTTTTGTCACATCCACATTTTAAAAAATGCCTTGGAACGTGATTGGAATCTCCCATATTGCCTTTTTCATTATGCAGATAAATCTTCCATATTGCTATTTTCATCATGAATATTGTTAGTTCATTGTTGTAAAGTGTTAGTGTGTTAAATTCAATATTATAAGTTCGACAAGCGAAAAACATTCCTCAATTAGCATAATATGCATTTTTCTGTCACCGTGTATTTTTCAGTCAAAGAGCACAAGTAACAGATTAACATGTATTTTCCTTCATTATTTTCATAGAGCCAAGCAATCTACGCCTTATCTATAAAGTAACAAAAACATTTTGGAATAAGTTTAATATTTCAAGCCAGTGTCTAACCTATAAAGTAACAAAAACTTTTTGAAATAAATTTAATATTTTAAGCAATTGACTAACCTAATTTAATAATTGAAAATTTCTCAAAGATGAATTAAACTCCATAATAAGAGAGCCAACATTGGAGCCCATACTTTCACTAAAACCAAAAGAAACACAACCACTTATTAAGAAGAAATTCAAGCAATAATAATAAAACAAAAATAATAAACGTTAAAGGATAAAATGGTATTTCCAACACCAGAAGCCGAAACCAGAAGCGAAGCCAAAACTATTATGGAGGATCAAATTTGCGCTGGTCAGGCGGTTAGGGGAGAAGATTTTGAATTCATTTGTGATGAGGTTAATTCCATTAAATGCCTATTGACGGATGCGAGAGCCACCAGAACTTCCAATTCTAGTTCAGTGACCAATTGGCTTAACGGACTTGAGGATTTTCTCACTAATGTTGTTGACATAGTGGAGGAATGCGAGCAGGGCAAGCTTATTTTCATCAACATAATTTTCCGCTATCAAATGGGCAAGAACATTAGGAAACTAAAGGAAAGAATCACAAAGATACACACGGGTGCTAAATATCTCAAATATCTAACCTCCCTCAATGCTACTATTGGTGTTCAAGCACTCAATGCATATATTGAATCTTCAGAAGAAGATAAAAGAAGAAAATCCTGTGCTCTTCTATCTCAATTTCAAGTGGTGGGATTAAAGGAAGATACTGAAAAGGTCAGTCGGTGGATATTGGAAAATGGATTCAGAGTGATTGCTATTAGGGTATGGGATGATAAGGCAAAACCCTTTTGGTGCAAGAGGTATTCAACAACCAAAAGGTCGAGACAGTTTCGACCAATTTGTGTGGCTTACAGTATCACCCAAATTTATCATAGGCTAATTGAGAAAATCATTTTTCAGTCTAAGAAGTATGACTTTCTAAATTTTGATGTAATATCTAAATTTTACTTTTCTCCATTGGTAAGGTAGCACTCAATGCATATATTGAATCTTCAGAAGAAGATAAAAGAAGAAAATCCTGTGCTCTTCTATCTCAATTTCAAGCGGTGGGATTAAAGGAAGATACTGAAAAGGTCAGTCGGTGGATATTGGAAAATGGATTCAGAGTGATTGCTATTGTGGGTATGGGAGGACATGGCAAAACCCTTCTGGTGAAGAGGTATTCAACAACCAAAAGGTCTGAGACAGTTTTTACCAATTTGTGTGGCTTATAGTATCACCCAAATTTGTCGTTGAAGCGTTGTTGATGTCGACGTTCAGACAGATAAAAGTGTCTGAGGAAAAAGAAGGGGGTGTAAAGGGAATTCAAGACAGAATTAACAAATATTTTGAAGGAATGAATAAAAATCTAGAACGAAGACGTTGTTTATTTGTTTTAGATGACTGTGTTAGATCTAAGTCATACTTCCATCCAGTCATTGCCCACGTCTATTGGGAACTTAAAACATTTGAAGTTCCTGAATTTATCCAAAACAAACATCAAAAAGCTGCCCAACTGCTTGAGTGGTCTGAAGCGTCTCCAATTTCTTGATGTTAGCTGGTGTCAACAGCTGTCTAGCATGCATTTGGGGCTTGAAGCCCACAGATATATAGTGTATCACAATGTGAAGGGTTGCAGAAAGATCGGACATTTAAACACATATACAGAGACCATAAAATTGATTTGATACAAGAACGACTATGGCAGGGTAAGCAACATTACATGCATACTTAATTATAAGACAGATAAACCTGAAGGCCAACACCACTACATTACAGTTCTAACTTGATAGTGCCATAATACTTCAAGTCTACTTCTTTGCTGCATTATTCCTATTACCAAAATTAGCAGCAGCTTTGGTTGCCCTGTCAAGAACCCCAGCAACCATCAGTGCTCCTGTTGCAAAATAACTGTTGTTGACAGGTGTTGTTCTTGCGTTGCAAGCTACATGCCCAGCTATAATCAAAGCTACTTTTGATATCTTTCCGAAGAATTTGCCAAAATTTGCCACCTTTGCTGCAGCAGTGTCCATCACTTAATACTTCTCATCTAACTCTTTGGCTTTGCTTAAAGTATCTTTTCCTAGGGTATAACCTTTTGAAAGCATTGTTGTAACCACTTTTACTGCCGGGTCAGCAAAATGGAACAAAAAATATCAGTTGCTTATCAAGGACTTCAAACTGTCCAATAACAACAATGTTAATATCCTCAGAATATCATAGGCTAATTGAGAAAATCATTTTTTAGTCTAAGAAGTATGACTTTCTAAATTTTGATTTAATATCTAAATTTTAATTTTCTCCATGGAGTAGTCTACCTAGGCGGAGGAATGGCTCAGTTTTTGTCACCGCCCGGAAAATCATCAAGCTCCGGCCGCCGGCAATCCCTCCGCCCTCCGCCACCCTCCCCTAGCTCCGCCACCCTCCTTCTCTGCCACCCTCCCCTGGCAATCCTGACATTCCCTAACAAAAAATCCGATCAGAGCTGGAAATCCTAACATCCCCTGACAGATCGGATCCGAGCTGGAATTGCAGCCATGGAGAGTTATTGCCATTTCCAATTCGAAATGAGGAATTGTGATCCCGTGGGCTGCTCACTCACCTTCCTCCTCGACTTGGTGCCTCCCGCTCTGCAATTCCTCTGCTCTACAGCTCGCCACCCAGGGACAATTTGGTGACACCTCCGACTCTGTTAATGACTGACTGAGAAATGCACCATTTATGTCCTGTATCTTTCACCGGCAATCGTAAATCCCTGAGTTAGCGAAGATGCCGCAGAGGCATTCAAAGAACAACAATCACTTGGTGTTCTTTACATACGACGAGAAGAGAAAGCTTGGGTATGGTACTCAAAAGGAAAGGCTCGACAAGGACTCCAGTAAGCCCTTTGATGCCTGCTCTCTATGCCTGAAGCCATTGATAGACCCCCTCTGCTGTCAGAAGGGCCACCTGTTCTGCAAAGAATGCATTCTAGAATGCCTGTTAGCGCAAAAGAAAGACATCAAGAGGTAAGATTCGTTATCCTGAATAAACCCAGTTTTTAGTTTTGAATTTTTTGGAGTATTGGGTATTGTTTTCCCTTGATTTGGGCAAATAGGTTCCTGCTACCAGTGTCTTATAGGATGCTATAAGGGTTTTCTCTTTGGGTGTTACTGGTCCTCTGTCGGGAATTGTTCCTGTATTAGGGTTTTTCATGGAATCCTCCAATTGGGTTTGTGGGCATTTTCTGTCCCATTTTTTATGTTTTGTTTCAGGTAATGGATTCTTGTTATTAGGTTTCTTGGGGAACTATGCAAGATCGAGAAAGATCGGAGAGAACATATAATTTTTAGATGCGCTGCCCATAAAAACATGCACTGTAAATTAAATATAAGTAATGTCTCTTCTTTTCCACAACTACTGGCAAGTGAATATATAGGTTGGTTAGGGAAACTATAGGACACCAATACAGAACAAGTAAAAACTAAAGTCAAATGATGAGGAGTGATAAACCTTCCTTTTTGTAATTAAAGACCCTTTTGACTTGATAGGCATTAACCTCCTTACAAGATCCGCATTACAATCAGGTTGTTTCATAAAGCAAATGCAACAAGAATTTAGCAACAACACAAAATGCTTTCTTTTCTTTATATATTCAGCACATATTCATCGAGGCTCATGCAGAAGACATTGATACCCCATTTCAACATGCATAAAGAAGGATTTGAGGCACACCTCCAAAAGTATAGTAATAAACATGATTCACATTGAAAAGAATTAAGTTAAGCCTTGGATGTGGTAAGTTGTTACTCATTTTTACTAATGCAAATTAGTTTGAGTTTGCTCCATGATTTCTCTTGAGTGGACATTTGCCAAAATTTTATGGTTCCTCTTCTTCATATTTTTCACTTTCCTCTACTTCACTTACTTTGGGATGATGTCAGTTGTTATTACTCCAGGTTACCACATTGCTTCAATCATTTCATCGACCTTTTATTCCTCTTGGAATCTCTTCTATGGGTTCATTGTGTTCTTTGGTGGAAAATTTTGTACTCCTCTTGGAATCTCTTCTATGGGTTCATTGTGTTCTTTGGTGGAAAATTCTTGTACGGTGGAAATGGTTTTATTGGTTCAACTCCATTTGTTGGACACTTTATGGTCTAATTGCAGCACAATTGGGTGATGTGGATTCTAAGATGAATACAATAGAAGGAAAATACAAAAATACTATATTTTGGGAGAAGCTACTTCTTGGGAGTTGTATTTTACATGGTGTGCATTCATATTTTATTTTCTTTGATGTTTCCTTTTCCATTGAAACATTCAAATTTCAGATTTAGGCATCAAAGAAGGGGGTGCTACTACATACGAAGTCCTTATATATAAAATTTACGCTGTTAAGAATGGATTTCATTGAACTTGAGTGCTAGAAATTAGCTTTATTCCATGGACTACTACATACAAAGTCCTGATATATAAAATTTACGCTGTTAAGAATGGATTTCATTGAACTTGATAACATGTCTGCAACTCTAGAAATCAGTCTTTTCAATCTGTTAAATATGTTATAAAGATTAATGTATATCACGCCAATATTACGAGGGATTTTTCCATCTGTAGCCTCGAAGACTTCCAGTTTTCTCTATAAAGCTTAATAGAACATTTCCTTTTTCCTTCATAATGATCAATAACGAAAATACAACAAAAATCAAATCTACATAAAGTAACATAGTGTCCATTCTTGGTAATATTTTTGCTGAATTGACTTGAGCAACAGAAAAGCATGCAAGAGATATGATTGAGATTGGGGCCAAGTTCAATAAGTGAGCATTACAAAATTTTGCACAGAAATTATTTTATCAAATTCATCGCTGGTCACCCATGGATATCAGTAGCCCCCAAGCAGAAAAGCTAAGATACTGAAAAAGAGCAAACTACATATTAAGCCCAATCAAAGATCAATGGCATCAGAAATCGGATATTTTGTATCGCAATTAAATGATACATACAGCACTAGGACTGATCTCTTGAAAACTGATGTTTTAGCGTATTTCGTTCCCTAGTCAAGAATATCTGATTCCATGAACTGCACCCAGGATATTATTACAGCATACATACTATCCAACAGATTCAGACACAGAGGCAACCATATTCTCATACAAATGCCACATATATACTAATACCATGCTTATCATATTCCTAGAACCATGCTAACTGAACAAGGCTGACTAATATATATATCAGAACAAAACAGAATTAAATCCTCCAAACCCTCTTAAAGAAAGCTTAGGATGATATGTAGCAAAAAGTAAATGCCTGCATGATTTTTCGATCACATGCCTGAAAAGAGATGCACCGTCATCCTAAAACTCCAGATGCATAAGAGCCTCAAAATTAGAACACAAAAGCAAATCAAGCTTTATTTGGTCAAATTTATGAAATCCAACAAACTAAAATTCCAGGACTGCTTAATCATATTTGTACATAGTAGTTCAACATGAGTTTGATGTTCATGTTTTAACTGTTGGCCTCATAAGTCCCATGCCAGAACCACTTCCAACATGTTTAAAATCGGTTGCCTCCAAGTGGTCCCCGTGACCAGAAAATCCAGTACCTCCTTTTTCCAGGGTGATCAAATGCTTTTCTTTGCAGCTTCTATTGTAGACAAAACAAACCCCATCTAATTTAACAAATTTCTCTGCACACTTTTTGCAATAAACATGGCCACAAGTGCTGATTGCCATTAGTGTATGCCTATTTGTTAGTGTATCTTTGCAACTAGGGCAAATAGAACTAGCCCCCAAAACCTCAGATTTTTTATCATGTGGATCCTTGGTAAAAATAACTGGAAAAAGAGACTTCAACTTCAGTTTCTCTTTACCCTCTGGGCAGATTGTATCAAGTGAAGGTGCCTCAACTTTTGCTTGAGCCTCGGGAGTTGCTGATGGTAGCCAAAATGCTTTCATTGTCCGAAGAGCCTCCACTTCAAATGAAGTCACTTTAACACTATTGGCCCCATGAACACTATTTTTGTCTCGAATGTGATTTTTGTCATTATATTGAGGTACAGCACCATTGTTTTGCTGATCAAATGCATCAAGTTCCTTGTTGCCTCTTTAACAACAGCTTCTCTTCTTCCTCCTCCTCCTGTTTTTGATGTGCTTCATAGCTTGCAAGTTTCCTGTCAAATCATACACCGATAACACCAGCAACTTACAATACCCACTCATAAAAAATTTAAATTAAAAACCTAAATATATCAGATATTTTGTACTCTCAACATTGAAGTGCCGGAAACCTAAACTAGTCATTCTACTGATAATGAATAGGGATACAATCCCAGCAACACTTGTTTCTACTCTGTAGTATCCAAACTTCTAGCTTAAACTATATGTAACGAATAATATGACCCCATAGTCAAAATATGCATAGTGGCACCCAAAGCTCAAAGCAGATTAATGTCAATTGTGATCAACCTCGGTACTATGATAACTGAGCCATACAAATGTCCAATTCCATTGAATCCAGATTAACAAGAGCCATCAAAGTAGACTAATGTCAATTGTAATCTACCTTGGTACTATGATAACTAAGCCATACAAATGTCCAATTCCATTGAATCCAGATTAACAAGAGCCATCAAGAAATAAATGGAATAATATTATAATCCTGTTGGCCATCTGATGCAGATCTGAAATTCCCAACAAATCAAAAGGCAGTGCCATTCATACAAAATGTAACCATATGATTCCTTCAAAGAAAATAACATAGACCCTGGACAAACATAAGAGCTTTATTCTGGCAGGTGGAGGGAGATCATCTACCCAGGCAAAGAAGTTCTAGTAACCAGTCCAACAGGCTGCAGTCTGGAAACAAGTTGAAGCACTTGCAGTGATGATGACACGGTTAAAATCTGGTAGCCTTGACCCTCAATACAGTTGACCAAATAGTTTCAGGTTGTGGGTTGTGTTGATGCTGCAACATTGGTGGATAAATGTCAGATGGAAGTCCTAGGTGACTCTGATAAAACAGATGCCATCAATCACAGCTTCACAGCTTAAAAACAGCCTGATTGTAATGTGAATCTTGTAAGGAGGTTAATGCCTATCAAGTCAAAAGAGTCTTTAATTACAAAAAGGAAGGTTTATCGTGCCTCATCATTTGACTTTAGTTTTTACTTGTTCTGTATTGGTGTCCTATAGTTTCCCTAACCAAACTATATATTCACTTGCCAGTAGTTGTGGAAAAGAAGAGACATTACTTATATTTAATTTACAGTGCATGTTTTTATGGGCAGCGCATCTAAAAATTATATGTTCTCTCCTATCTTTCTCGATCTTGCATAGTTCCCCAAGAAACCTAATAACAGGAATCCATTACCCAAAACAAAACATAAAAAATGGGACAGAAAATGCCCACAAACCAATTGGAGGATTCCATGAAAAACCTTAAAACAGGAACAATTCTCGACAGAGGACTGGTAACACCCAAAGATAAAACCCTTATAGCATCCTATAAGACACTGGTAACAGGAACTTATTTGCCTAAATCAAGGGAAAACAATACCCAATACTCCAAAAAATTCAAAACTAAAAACTAGGTTTATTCAGGATAACGAATCTAACCTCTTGATGTCTTTCTTTTGCGCTAACAAGCATTCTAGAATGCATTTTTTGCAGAAGAGGTGGCCCTTCTGACAGCAGAGGGGGTCTATCAATGGCTTCAGGCACAAAGAATAGGCATCAAAGGGCTTAATGGAGTCCTTGATAAGCCTTTCCTTTTGAGTACCATACCCAAGCTTTCTCTTCTCATCGTATGTAAAGAACGCCAAGTCATTGTTGTTCTTTGAATGCCTCTGCGGCATCTTCGCTAACTCGGGGATTTATGATTGTCGGCGACAAATACAGGACAGAAATGGTGCATGTGTCAATCAGTCGTTAACAGAGTCGGAGGTGTCACCGAATTGTCCCTGGGTGGCGAGCTGCAGAGCGGAGGAATTGTAGAGCGGAGGAATTGCAGAGCGGGAGGTGCCGAGTCGAGGAGGAAGGTGAGTGAGCAGCCCGCGGGATCACAATTCCTCATTTTGAATTGGAAATGGCAATAAATCTCCACGGCTGCAATTCCAGCTCGGATCCGATCTATCAAGGGATGTCAGGATTTCCAGCACCGATCGGATTTTCTATCAGGGAATGTCAGGATTGCCAGGGGAGGGTGGTAGAGAAGGAGGGTGGCGGAGCTAGGGGAGGGTGGCGGAGGGCAGAGGGATTGTCGGCAGCCGGAGCCGGACGATTTTCCGAGTGGTGATGGAAACTGGGCCATTCCTCCGCCTAGGTAGACTACTCCTTTCTCCATTGGAAAGGTAGGTGGCATTTTTAAGCTACTTATATTCTACAAAACTACAGGAATAAGTAGAATTTAAAGGGTAGGATCTTCCTTCTCTGCAAATAGTTATTTACAGACAGTTTGTAAAGTAAGATTACATTTAAGACTTTTTCTTACAAAACAGTTGAAATAAATGAAATTTGTTTTTCATTATTTTCCTTTCTTTTCACAAGTAAAATCTTATTCTAGGTTACTCTCAATATCCTTGACCAAAATTGCCTTTGAGGTAATCTACATGATCCAATCTTGATCTTGGAACTATACAACAGGAAAAAAGTATTGTCGTTTACCCATGAATGGTACTCATTTATCAAAGACCTCAAAACAAAATTGAAAGATCAGACATTTAAACACATATACAGAGAACATAAAATTGATTTGATACAAGAACGACTATGGCAGGGTAAGCATGGTCTAGATCTAAGTGCAGTATTAATGCTATTTTGAGGAAACAGATTTCTTCTTAAATTTATTTGAACATTGTTCCTCCACATATAAAAATAAATATAAAATATAAAAGAGTAAAAATAAGTAAATGAAAATACTCCTAATGCGTTTCCCTCTTCATGAAATTTTATCACCCAAATTTGCCGTTGAAGAGCTGCTGTTGTCGACGTGCAGACAGATAAAAGTGTCTGAGGAAAAAGAAGGGGGTGTAAAGGGAATTCAGGACAGAATTAACAAATGTTTTGAAGGAATGAATAAAAATTTAGAACGAAGACGTTGTTTGTTTGTTTTAGATGACTGTGTTAGATCTAAGTCATACTTCCATCTAGTCATTGCCCACGTCTATTGGGAACTTAAAACATTTGAAGTTCCTAAATTTATCCAAAACAAATATCAAAAAGCTGCCCAGCTGCTTGAGTGGTCTGAAGCGTCTCCAATTTCTTGATGTTAGCTGGTGTCAACAGCTGTCTAGCATGCATTTGGGGGTTGAAGCCCACAGATATATAGTGTATCTCAATGTGAAGGGCTGCAGAAAGATCAGACATTTAAACACATATACAGAGACCATAAAATTGATTTGATACAAGAACGACTATGGCAAGGTAAGTAACATTACATGCATACTTAATTATGAGACAGATAAACCTGAAGGCCAACACCACTACATTATAGTTCTAACTTGATAGTGCCATAATACTTCAAGTCTACTTCTTTGCTGCATTATTCCTATTACCAAAATTAGCAGCAGCTTTGGCTGCCCTGTCAAGAACCCCAGCAACCATCAGTGCTCCTGTTGCAAAACAATTGTTGTTGACAGGAGCTGCTCCTGCATTGAAAGTTGCATGCCCAGCTGTAATCAAAGCTGCTTTTGATATCTCTCCAAAGAATTTGCCAAAATCTTCCACCTTTGCTGCAGCAATGTCCATCACTTAATACTTTCTAGTCTAACTCTTTGGCTTTGCTTAAAGTATCTTTTCCTAGGGTATAACCTTTTGAAAGCATTGTTGTAACCACTTTTACTGCCTGGTCAGCAAAATGGAACAAAAAATCTATGTTGCTTATCAAGGACTTCAAACTGTCCAATAACAACAATGTTAATATCCTCAGAATATCATAGGCTAATTGAGAAAATCATTTTTCAGTCTAAGAAGTATGACTTTATAAATTTTGATGTAATATCTAAATTTTACTTTTCTCCATTGGTAAGGTAGCACTCAATGCATATATTGAATCTTCAGAAGAAGATAAAAGAAGAAAATCATGTGCTCTTCTATCTCAATTTCAGAATGCCATGTCAATCTGAATGTGACTATATTTAGAATGCCATGTCAATCTGAATTTTTTCACGGAAACCGTTTTGTTCACCTTCGAGCATTGTCTATCAGACTCGCTTGCTTAGATTCTCGCCAACGACTTCCCAGAAGGAATACTGCACCGTATTGAAAATGAGGGCGCCGAACGATATCCCTATCAGAATGAAGCAGTATTTCTTGATTTCATTTTTTATGTATAACAGATCAGGGTTGTAATAGATGCTCAGCATGGCACTCAGGATGTAAGCGAAGAGTGCGCTTATGGAACCGCAGACCATGGACGCTACGGATCCTAGTAGGGCATAGGCCCATTCTGGGGCATTCATCTTGACTAGTCTCCAGAATGACCCTGCCTGCTCTATGAAGGGTACTTTCTCTGTTTTGTGTGTTGAGTTGACATTGACAGATGTGCTGAAATCGGAAGTTGAGAAGTCTGAAAGCCTTCTGGAATAGGGAGATCGGCCATAAGAATAATTTCTTCCAATTATGGGCGAGCTCACAGAATTCCTTGTGCTGGAGGGCCTGGAAATGGGCAAACAAACAAAAAATCAAAATGAGAATACAAATCTATGTTCATTCTATTTCCCCTTTCTTCCTGGGATCATTCAAACTGATAAATACTGAGAATTTATGGAAGGTACAAAACAAGTTTCCTTTCTATCTTGGTGATGAATGAGTGGGTCATTCAGAATGTGACAAAATGTAAAAGTCCATAAACTTCTACAGAGTAACATCTAAAGTACCTATAAACACTAGAAGGATTAATGGGAGGATCAAAATAACTACAATTTAAGAAAAAAGATTTATCTCTGGACCGAACAAAACCATGATAATTTGAGGGAAAAAAAAATGAAGGATTGTATGAGAAGGCATCCAAACAGTTTGGTGGAAAATCTTTCACTGTAATAAAACCAGAAAAACTTGGCAGCTGCTAAATAATTTTCCAAAGAAAACCCTAAGGATCTATAGACAAACAAAACAATTATAATTTCACAAACTGCTAATCTAAGGACGAACAAAACAAGTATAATTTTATGAAGAAGAAGCTGAGGATAAGCATTATAATTACAGTTTTACAGAGAAGGCCCCAAGGATTTATGGGACTGCAAAAAAAATTACAATTTTATAAAGAAGGCGAGAGGATTTATGGGAGAAACAAAACAATTCCAATTCTATGGACTTTCAGTGAGAAAACTATTGCATAGGTTAACCACAATGTGCCATTATTGAATTAACATAGTGGGATAAAACCTTTACCTGGCACTGTTCTTTCTTGCATTGTTACCAAGCTCATGGGCAGTTTCTTGGAGTCTGATCAATGTTGAATAAGCCCCGTCATCCCCTTTTGAGATAAGGTCATCGTGAGTCCCCATCTCCAAAATGCTCCCCTGCTGAACAACTGCCACCAGATTAGCCTTCCTAATGGTTGAGAGACGATGTGCCACAACTACTGTTCTTCTTCCTATCATGAACCTGTCAAGGGCTTCCTGAACAAGTTTTTCTGATTCAAAGTCCAGAGCACTGGTTGCTTCATCCAAAAGTAGTATGGCCGGGTTCTTCAACATCGCTCTGGCTATTGCAATGCGTTGCTTTTGTCCGCCTGATAGTTGACCACCTCTTTCACCAACCTGGAGTTGCAGACCCAACTCCAGAATGGATTGTTAGACGATTAAATAATCTCCAGCCATTAGATCATCAGTGAAGAATGTTCTGATCAGTGAAGAGTCACTTGCCCTGAGGTTTAAAGCGACACAGGTGAGTTTTGCATATCCCTCTAGACCAGAGATACCCGTTCTCAGCCATTTCTCATTGAACATTCCAGCAGGAAAAACTGTAGCTATGGTTGGTCGAAGTGGGTCAGGAAAGAGTACTGTAGTTGCTCTGGTCGAGCGCTTCTATGACCCCATTGAAGGTATCCAATACATGATTTTACATGGCATTTTCATACCCTGAACTCCGGTTTTTAGTTTAATGAATTGCTTCTCAAAAGTACTGTTTTTAATTTCTGTGAATGAAGGTCAAGTGCTACTTGATGGGTTTAACATCAAAACTCTGCAGTTGAAATGGCGTAATTAATTATAAATAGAATAAAAACTTTACACCGTGAGAACCCTACTTAATTTCTGCTCCATAGCTAAAATTTAAAAGCCAAAATTAGAATTGAATTGAAAAAAAATCAGTCAAGTTGTGTCTGTGATAGCTTTACTCTACACTCGAATGACTAATATAAAGTAAAACAGTGATGAGGTGCCACATTCAAGAGTAATGGCAGATATATCCACTTCATGTGTCTATTGATATATGTGAGATATGTGTTATTGAATGGTGTATATTTCTATTATTTATGTTTGAGAAGATCAAATTTTTTTTGGTGTTAAGGTTTAGATTCAAAAAACAATTGTACTTCAAAAGATTTGATTTTTTTCTTGGGAATTTGATAGATTTAGATTTGAAATGCATCTATACTAGTCTATACTCATTAAAAACTGCACTGTTGAGTCTCTATTATTTACCATTAAAAATTCTAAAATGGTTGATTGATGAAAATAGTATAGAATGAATATTGACTAAACACATGCAATAATGTCATTCTAATCTAATACAAAAAAAAACTTTACTAACGTTCTTCCTGGAGGGAGAAGAAGAGGGAGGAATTTAGCTTTCCATTCCATTAAAGAAATAAACAGACAAGGCATGGCATGATAATAACCAGTAAGATATCATTACAAGCGAGCTTGTCTGAAACACCCTTCTATCCCAAGTCAGTCATTCATACATACAGGTTAAATAACTCCAAACATAAGTTCGTCTGATAATCTTGCCTGCCACTATAAGATACAAAGCGAATGAAGCAACACTGGGTTCGAAAGTGGCCATGGGATCAAGTTCAGCAAACAAGGAGTAGAAGCATTAGTGGTAGTAAGCATTCTGCCATTGAGATTCAGAACTTGATCATACGAAAATTGTATGAGAGACGGTCAAGCTGGGCCTTGAATAAACTAACAAAAGAAAATCTGAATTTCGATCCAGAATCGACTGGGAGAGAGTTAGCAATGTCACCTGGCATATTCTTAACCTGCAGTAACACGATATGGCCAATTTCTCTCCTCATAGCTTCGACTACCTTCATATCGATATTCATGTCAAGATTTCCTGAATAAGCATCCCTGACATAGAATACATTGATCGCTTTATCCCCTCTGGTTGTCACATCTGCTCTTGTCACTGAGAGACCATTTTCACGGAACATGCAAGTGACATCCGAAAGAAGGCCTACTCTATCGCATGCACACAGCTCAAGACTCAGGCCCTGTTCAACAGGAGCTAGAGGTTATTAGATTCAACAGCAGAAGCAGAGATTCAGATCTTCAGATCAACATCTCAGTGAGCAATTAGTTGGATAAAACTTAAAAGATGTAGAATATGGAAGGCAAAATCCACTGACCTCAGATGCCCTGTGTTCTATTGCAGCCTCCAAGCACTTGACAACTCTGTGTTTCTCATCTTCTGTGTCTAGGGTACAACCATCCATATGCCAAATGTAATATTCCTGTAAGTGCAATTTTTTGTATTTAATTAGAATTTATTTTTTTGGGTTAAGACAGATGAGAAGATGAGTTTTCAACTAGTAACCTTAATATTAAGAAATGCCTTAACAGCACACCTAATCACAACATATACAAATCACAGTATATACCCACTAGCCCAATCAGAAAGACTGAACACATTATTACCACATATTAATTAAGGACATGTTTATGTGTTCAGTTCTTGAGGGAAAAAAATTTTGGGAGGGTCAAACACCTTCCCTCACATACAAAGGGCAACTAAGATTTGAATCTGAACAGTTTGCATGTTGGCTCCCATCTCAATCACTAAGCCACAGGGTGATGGAAGAAAATGCGCTAACAGGCATTCTAGAATGCATTCTTTGCAGAAGAGGTGGCCCTTCTGACAGCGGAGGGGGTCTATCAATGGCTTCAGGCACAGAGAACAGGCATCAAAGGGCTTAATGGAGTCCTTGCTGAGCCTTTCCTTTTGAGTACCATACCCAAGCTTTCTCTTCTCGTCGTATGTAAAGAACGCCAAGTCATTGTTGTTCTTTGAATGCCTCTGCGACATCTTCGCTAACTCGGGGATTTACGATTGCCGGCGACAGATACAGGACAGAAATGGTGCATGTGTCAATCAGTCGTTAACAGAGTCGGAGGTGTCACCGAATTGTCCCTGGGTGGCGAGCTGCAGAGCGGAGGAATTGTAGAGCGGAGGAATTGCAGAGCGGGAGGTGCCGAGTCGAGGAGGAAGGTGAGTGAGCAGCCCGCGGGATTGCAATTCCTCATTTCAAATTGGAAATGGCAATAACTCTCCACGGCTGCAATTCCAGCTCGGATCCGATCTATCAGGGGATGTCAGGATTTCCAGCACCGATCGGATTTTCTATCAGGGAATGTCAGGATTGCCAGGGGAGGGTGGCAGAGAAGGAGAGTGGTGGAGCTAGGGGAGGGTGGCAGAGGGCGGAGGGATTGCCGGCGGCCGGAGCCAAACGATTTTCTGGGCGGTGACGGAAACCGGGCCATTCCTCCGCCTAGGTAGACTACTCCTTTCTCCATTGGTAAGGTAGGTGGCCTTTTTAAGCTACTTCTATTCTACAAAACTACAGGAATAAGTAGAATTTAAAGGGTAGGATCTTCCTTCTCTGCAAATAGTTATTTACAGACAGTTTGTAAAGTAAGATTACATTTAAGACTTTTTCTTACAAAACAGTTGAAATAAATGAAATTTGTTTTTCATTATTTTCCTTTCTTTTCACAAGTAAAATCTTATTCTAGGTTACTCTCAATATCCTTGACCAAAATGGCCTTTGAGGTAGTCTACATGATCCAATATTGATCTTGGAACTATACAACAGGAAAAAAGTACTGTCGTTTACCCGTGAATGGTACTCATTTATCAAAGACCTCAAAACAAAATTGAAAGATCAGACATTTAAACACATATACAGAGAACATAAAATTGATTTGATACAAGAACGACTATGGCAGGGTAAGCAAGGTCTAGATCTAAGTGCAGTATTAATGCTATTTTGAGGAAACAGATTTCTTCTTAAATTTATTTGAACACTGTTCCTCCACATATAAAAATAAATATAAAATATAAAAGAGTAAAAATAAGTAAATGAAAATACTCCTAATGTGTTGCCCTCTTCATGAAATTTTATCACCCAAATTTGTCGTTGAAGAGTTGTTGTTGTCGACATGCAGACAGATAAAAGTGTCTGTGGAAAAAGAAGGGGGTGTAAACGGAATTCAGGACAGAATTAACAAATGTTTTGAAGGAATGAATAAAAATCTAGAACGAAGACGTTGTTTATTTGTTTTAGATGACTGTGTTAGATCTAAGTCATAGTTCCATCTAGTCATTGCCCACGTCTATTAGGAACTTAAAACATTTGAAGTTCCTAAATTTATCCAAAACAAACATCAAAAAGCTGCCCAACCGCTTGAGTGGTCTGAAGCGTCTCCAATTTCTTGATGTTAGCTGGTGTCAACAGCTGTCTAGCATGCATTTGGGGGTTGAAGCCCACAGATATATAGTGTATCTCAATGTGAAGGGCTGCAGAAAGATCAGACATTTAAACACATATACAGAGACCATAAAATTGATTTGATACAAGAACGACTATGGCAGGGTAAGCAACATTACATGCATACTTAATTATGAGACAGATAAACCTGAAGGCCAACACCACTACATTACAATTCTAACTTGATAGTGCCATAATACTTCAAGTCTACTTCTTTGTTGCATTGTTCCTATTACCAAAATTAGAAGCAGCTTTGGCTGCCCTGTCAAGAACCCCAGCAACCATCAGTGCTCCTGTTGCAAAATAACTGTTGTTGACAGGAGCTATTCTTGCATTGCAAGCTGCATGCCCAGCTGTAATCAAAGCTGCTTTTGATATCTCTCCGAAGAATTTGCCAAAATCTGCCACCTTTGCTGCAGCAGTGTCCATCACTTGATACTTCTAGTCTAACTCTTTGGCTTTGCTTAAAGTATCTTTTCCTAGGGTATAACCTTTTGAAAGCATTGTTGTAACCACTTTTACTGCCTGGTCAGCAAAATGGAACAAAAAATCTCAGTTGCTTATCAAGGACTTCAAACTGTCCAATAACAACAATGTTAATATCCTCAGAATATCATAGGCTAATTGAGAAAATCATTTTTCAGTCTAAGAAGTATGACTTTCTAAATTTTGATGTAATATCTAAATTTTACTTTTCTCCATTGGTAAGGTAGCACTCAATGCATATATTGAATCTTCAGAAGAAGATAAAAGAAGAAAATCCTGTGCTCTTCTATCTCAATTTCAGAATGCCATGTCAATCTGAATGTGACTATATTCAGAATGCCATGTCAATCTGAATTTTTTCACGGAAACCGTTTTGTTCACCTTCGAGCATTGTCTGTCGGACTCGCTTGGTCAGATTCTCGCCAACAATTTCCCAGAAGGAATGTTGCATCGTATTGAAAACGAGGGCGCCGAACGATATCCCTATCAGAACGAAGCAGTATTTCTTGATTTCATTTTTTATGTATAACAGATCAGGGTTGTAATAGATGCTCAGCACGGCACTCAGGATGTAAGCGAAGAGTGCGCTTATGGAACCGCAGACCATGGACCCTACGGATCCTAGTAGGGCATAGGCCCATTCTGGGGCATTCATCTTGACTAGTCTCCAGAATGACCCTGCCTGCTCTATGAAGGGTACTTTCTCTGTTTTGTGTGCTGAGTTGACATTGACAGATGTGCTGAAATCGGAAGTTGAGAAGTTTGAAAGCCTTCTGGAATAGGGAGATCGGCCATAAGAAGAATTTCTTCCAATTATGGGCGAGCTCATAGAATTCCTTGCGCTGGAGGGCCTGGAAATGGGCAAACAAACAAAAAATCAAAACGAGAATACAAATCTATGTTCATTCTATTTCCCCTTTCTTCCCGGGATCATTCAAACTGATAAATACTGAGAATTTATGGAAGGTATAGAACACGTTTCTTTTCTATCTTGGTGATGAATGAGTGGGTCATTCAGAATGTGACAAAATGTAAAAGTCCATAAACTTCTACAGAGTAACATCTAAAGTACCAATAAACACTAGAAGGGTTAATGGGAGGAGCAAAACAACTACAATTTAAGAAAAAAGATTTATCTCTGGACCGAACAAAACCATTATAATTTGAGGGAAAAAAATGAAGGATTGTATGAGAAGGCATCCAAACAGTTTGGTGGAAAATATTTCACTGTAATAAAACCAGAAAAACTTGGCAGCTGCTAAATAATTTTCCAAAGAAAACCCTGAGGATCTATAGACAAACAAAACAATTATAATTTCACAAACTGCTAATCTAAGGACGAACAAAACAAGTATAATTTTATGAAGAAGAAGCTGAGGATAAGCATTATAATTACAGTTTTACAGAGAAGGCCCCAAGGATTTATGGGACTGCAAAAAAAATTACAATTTTATAAAGAAGGCGAGAGGATTTATGGGAGAAACAAAACAATTCTAATTCTATGGACTTTCAATGAGAAAACTATTGCATAGGTTAACCACAATGTGCCATTATTGAATTAGCATAGTGGGATAAAACCTTTACTTGGCACTGTTCTTTCTTGCATTGTTACCAAGCTCATGGGAAGTTTCTTGGAGTCTGATCAATGTTGAATAAGCCCCGTCATCCCCTTTTGAGATAAGGTCATCGTGAGTCCCCATCTCAAAAATGCTCCCCTGCTGAACAACTGCCACCAGATTAGCCTTCCTAATGGTTGAGAGACGATGTGCCACAACTACTGTTCTTCTTCCTATCATGAACCTGTCAAGGGCTTCCTGAACAAGTTTTTCTGATTCAATGTCCAGAGCACTGGTTGCTTCATCCAAAAGTAGTATGGCCGGGTTCTTCAACATCGCTCTGGCTATTGCAATGCGTTGCTTTTGTCCGCCTGATAGTTGACCACCTCTTTCACCAACCTAGAGTTGCAGACCCAACTCTAGAATGGATTGTTAGACGATTAAATAATCTCCAGCCATTAGATCATCAGTGAAAAACGTTCTGATCAGTGAAGAGTCGCTCGCCCTGATGTCTGAAGCGACACAGGTGAGTTTTGCATATCCCTCTAGACCAGAGATACCCTATCTCAGTCGTTTCTCATTAAATATTCCAGCAGGAAAAACTGTAGCTATGGTTGGTCGAAGTGGGTCGGGAAAGAGTACTGTAGTTGCTCTGGTCGAGCGCTTCTATGACCCCATTGAATGTATCCAATACATGATTTTACATGGCATTTTCATACCCTGAGCTCTAGTTTTTAGTTTAATGAATTGCTTCTCAAAAGTACTATTTTTAATTTCTGTGAATGAAGGTCAAGTGCTACTTGATGGGTTTAACGTCAAAACTCTGCAGTTGAAATGGCGTAATTAATTATAAATAGAATAAAAACTTTACACTGTGAGAACCCTACTTAATTTATGCTCCATAGCTAAAATTTAAAAGCCAAAATTAGAATTGAATTGAAAAAAAATCAGTCAAGCTGTGTCTATGATAGCTTTACTCTACACTCGAATGACTAATATAAAGTAAAATAGTGATGAGGTGCCACATTCAAGAGTAATGGCAGATATATCCACTTCGTGTGTCTATTGATGTATGTGAGATATGTGTTATTGAATGGTGTATATTTCTATTATTTATGTTTGAGAAGATCAAATTTTTTTTGGTGTTAAGGTTTAGATTCAAAAAACAATTGTACTTCAAAAGATTTGATTTTTTCTTGGGAATTTGATAGATTTAGATTTGAAATGCATCTATACTAGTCTATACTCATTAAAAACTGCGCTGTTGAGTCTCTATTATTTACCATTAAAAATTCTAAAATGGTTGATTGATGAAAATAGTATAGAATGAATATTGACTAAGCACATGCAATAATGTCATTCTAATCTAATACCAAAAAAACCTTTACTAACGTTCTTCCTGGAGGGAGAAGAAGAGGGAGGAATTTAGCTTTCCATTCCATTAAAGAAATAAACAGACAAGGCATGGCATGATAATAACCAGTAAGATATCATTACAAGCGATCTTGTCTGAAACACCCTTCTATCCCAAGTCAGTCATTCATACATACAGGTTAAATAACTCCAAACATAAGTTCGTCTGATAATCTTGCCTACCACTATAAGATACAAAGCGAATGAAGCAACACTAGGTTCGAAAGTGGCCATGGGATCAAGTTCAGCAAACAAGGAGTAGAAGCATTAGTGGTAGTAAGCATTCTGCCATTGAGTTTCAGAACTTGATCATACGAAAATTGTATGAGAGACGGTCAAGCTGGGCCTTGAATAAACTAACAAAAGAAAATCTGAATTTCGATCCGAAATCGACTGGGAGAGAGTTAGCAATGTCACCTGGCATATTCTTAACCTGCAGAAACACGGTATGGCCAATTTCTCTCCTCATAGCTTCGACTACCTTCATATCGATATTCATGTCAAGATTTCCTGAATAAGCATCCCTGACATAGAATACATTGATCGCTTTATCCCCTCTGGTTGTCACAACTTCTCTTGTCACTGAGAGACCATTTTCACGGAACATGCGAGTGACATCCAAAAGAAGGCCTACTCTATCACTTACACACAGCTCAAGACTCAGGCCCTGTTCAGCAGGAGCTTGAGGTTATTAGATTCAACAGCAGAAGCAGAGATTCAGATCTTCAGATCAACATCTCAGTGAGCAATTAGTTGGATAAAACTTGAAAGATGTAGAATATGGAAGGCAAAATCCACTGACCTCAGATGCCCTACGTTCTATTGCAGCCTCCAAGCACTTGACAACTCTGTGTTTCTCATCTTCTGTGTCTAGGGTACAACCATCCATATGCCGAATGTAATATTCCTGTAAGTGCAAATTTTTTTATTTAATTAGAATTTATTTTTTTGGGTTAAGACAGATGAGAAGATTAGTTTTCAACTAGTAACCTTAATATTAAGAAATGCCTTAACAGCACACCTAATCACAACATATACAAATCACAGTATATACCCACTAGCCCAATCAGAAAGACTGAACACATTATTGCCACACATTAATTAAGGACATGTTTATGTGTTCAGTTCTTGAGGGAAAACAATTTTGGGAGGGTCAAACACCTTCCCTCACATACAAAGGGCAACTAAGATTTTAATCTGAACAGTTTGCATACTGGGAGAGAGTTAGCAATGTCACCTGGCATATTCTTAACATGCAGAAACACGGTATGGCCAATTTATCTCCTCATAGCTTCAACTACCTTCATATTGATATTCATGGCAAGATTTCCTGAATAAGCATCCCTAACATAGAATACATTGATCGCTTTATCCCCTCTGGCTGTCACATCTGCTCTTGTCACTGAGAGACCATTTTCACGGAACATGCGAGTGACATCCGAAATAAGGCCTACTCTATCGCTTGCACACAGCTCAAGACTCAGGCCCTGTTCAGCGGGAGCTAGAGGTTATTAGATTCAGCAGCAGAAGCAGAGATTCAGATCTTCAGATCAACATCTCAGTGAGCAATTAGTTGGATAAAACTTGAAAGATTTAGAATATGGAAGGCAAAATCCACTGACCTCAGATGCCCTGCGTTCTATTGCAGCCTCCAAGCACTTGACAACTCTTTGTTTCTCATCTTCTGTGTCTAGGGTACAACCATCCATATGCCGAATTTAATATTCCTGTAAGTGCAATTTTTTTTATTTAATTAGAATTTATTTTTTTGGGTTAAGACAGATGAGAAGATGAGTTTTGAACTAGTAACCTTAATATTAAGAAATGCCTTAACAACACACCTAATCACAACATATACAAATCACAGTATATACCCACTAGCCCAATCAGAAAGACTGAACACATTATTGCCACACATTAATTAAGGACATGTTTATGTGTTCAGTTCTTGAGGGAAAACAATTTTGGGAGGGTCAAACACCTTCCCTCACATACAAAGGGCAACTAAGATTTGAATCTGAACAGTTTGCATGCTGGCTCCCATCTCAATCACTAAGCCACAGCCTGATGGAAGAAAATGCATATATTTTTACCTCTTTAACTTACCTGCAATGCATAAGGTAAATTGCAAGTGATTGAAGCCTGAAAGACAACATACTACATGTCTGTATCAAACAGCAACTTTGGCCTGTCTCTACACTGGATATTAACCACAGAATAGCCTTTTTCATTGCAGTTCTCGATGGTAATGATAGGCTTCTTGTTTTCATCCAACAAAGTGTGGCCTGAGGAATCATAAGAACACTCATAGTCCCTGTCAGCAAACATCAGCTAGTGTAGACGCCTCTCTCGGTGAGTTAAGCCCATGGAAAATTCTGTCTTGACTCCTTTGGTGCCATTGTCATTCCCTTTAAGCATGTTTGAAATTCGTTCCTTAATGGTAGACAGACCAACTTCATCCTCTATAGGCCGGTTTGATAATTCATCAATTACATATACAACACATGCTACTCTCATATTATGGGTCCAAGATTCTGTTGCTACTACATTGCAACCAAAGCTTGTAAGCACTGCAGAAATTTCTGAAACAAGACCAGGGCGATCTGTCCCAGTCAATTCTATTGTTGCGTATTCTCCAATGGATTGTACACCTACAATCCTACCTAAACAAGTCTTCACCTCTCTACTGGAAGTGACACGCTTTGTTCCCAAGGACTGCAGCAAGAAAATCAACAAATATTAATGAGTAAATTATCATAAACAATTCCAACAAATCCAATATACCAACAATCTTCACAGTGTCCTCTTGTTAAAATAAGTTAATTTCCAATGTCAAGCTAAAGCTACCTGTTGTATGTATTCAATGATGCTTTCATCTGTAAGTTTATCCCCTAGCTGGTCTGTCACATGAAACATTGTAACACAAAAGTAAAACTTGAATCATTCAATCAAACAATTGGCTGAGTCCCCTGAAATGTCCACACAGCAGCATTTGCAGAGATGAAAGGAAAATGTTCAATGATAGATCTAAAGGAGCAAGCTTACCATCCATAAACCATCCACCATCTGAGGTAATATATGCTTTCGAAATGGTTAGATCTAGATCAGTCAAAAGTTGGACCACTTCAAGAAGTATGCCATGTTTGTTCCTACTATCCACCTGCACAGAGATCATCCACAACCCCAACTACTGAGAGAGAAGCACATCATCATGAAAAAATTACTAACATCCTGCAATTGCACAGGATTTTCTTCAGCCTTGGGCTGAAGCCAGCAATCCTTCCATCCCCATGAGGACAAGGATAGGTGGGAGGGGTTTCTTACCATGATTGGAAATAGCCATTGTAATGCTAGCAATGCCTTGCCATGGAAATGGCCTCTATGATCTAGTTAACCAGCGCAATAATGAACTCGAAAGAAATTTCAAATGTGAAGATCATACGAAAACCCCAATAGAAGGAAATTTCAAATGTGAAGATCAGGCGCAAACCCGAATAGAGAAGAAACATTTTTTGAAGTTTAAAAAGAAAAAAAAAAGGAAACTCACCCGTAAACCTACAAATGGAAGACCCTGGAGAAGCAATGAAAAACCCTTAGCTGAAAAGGGGATCTCTTTCAAAACCAATTTATCAATAAGAATGAGCGGAAACCCTAACGATGGTTATTACCTCTACTGAACTACCATAATCTCCATTGTTGGATCAATCAAGGGACAAATGTACCATGGAGATAGAATGAGTGCAGAGATTTTTACAAGATCTGGATTTCATTCTAAAAAGGTGCGCAAATGGCGGTGTTTTCCCTGCTTCCCGTGGGTCGTTACCCTAACCATGCCTCAACAATCCTGAGTCATCATCTTGCAGCAAAGAAGGGATTCCCTCACTCCCATCCGCGGCCCTCCTCATCCTGCAGCAAAAAAAAGGTATTCCCTCCCTACCCTCCGCGGCCCTCCTCATCCTCCTGCGGCAAAGAAAAACACGACGGATGAGGCTGGTAGGTAAAATAATTAATTAAATTTTTAATTAACCAATTGTATTTTAAAAGTTTTTTAATATTTTTTAATTAAATTGGACGGCATACCATTGTTGAATCGTCTAACAATGCATCTGACGGTTAAGATTAGGACAGAAAGGCAATTAGGGGAGTTGATTTCAGAGGGAAACGCCTTACGGCGTAATAAAATATACTATGGTCATCCATACTATGGCCCCTTCACTTTTCTTTTTTTATGTTTTATTTTTATAATATGAATGTATGTACAATACAATTTACAATATGTACAACGCCTAATGTTCACTACTTGTTTCACGAATTTGATAGGGCGGCTATTACATTCATTTGGAATTTCACTGAAACAATAAACTTTGTTGGATATAAACTTATACTCATAAATATGTGAAGTTTTATGTATTTAAAAGAATTTGAATAGTGTGCTCAAAACGAATACCCAATTCTTAACAATGGCATGTGTGTTATAGGTTTAGTAATCATGTTTTGGAGATACTATTACCAAATTTTAGTTTTGTCATTTTAATTCTCGATTAACTCATATTTCATATATTTATGTTGTTAGGGTCTTATAAATTATAAGATTTTAAGGGGATTGAGTATTTTGTATTTGTGATTGCATATTGTACATAATTTCAATATTCAAATGATTTCTAAAAATATATGAAAAAATAGAAAATGAAAAGATGGTATGTTAGAAAAAAATAAGAATCTCACAAAAGATAAAATAGAAAATAATATGGAAAGCACTACAAGCCTAAATGCCACTACTGATAAATTAGTTCTTTTAGTTTATTATCAAATAAGGTTGTATGCAAATTGTTTTTGAGTGCCACAATGACTAAAGTTCTGTTCAAATCATACAGTTTAATCATGATTGAACACATTTAAATTTCTATTCAATAGGTTAGTGTATGAATATTTACCACATAGTTTAATCTTGGTGAATCAATATCTAGGTAGAAATAAAATTGATTCAACAGTTTAATTTGAATCAATGGTGAAATAAGTGATAGGATAAGATAGATTTTCCTAAAAGAAAAAATGATTTGGGTTTGCTAGTTTAAATGTACCTTACAAAGCAAGAAGAGAAAAAGTTAGCTTAGAAAAAGAATTGAAATGAAAGGGTAGGTAGAAGCACTATGGTGACTAGAGGAACAACATGAAGATTTTATCATAAGTCAAATGTTAAATATTATTTTCTTGTGCAGAAGAAAAGGAAAAGGAATTAAAGTTTGACTCTAAAGTTCGGTATATCGGATGATATTTGATATATTATTCCCTATTCCTAAGTTTCACCAACCTAAAATAATTCCTCTGCTATCTATTTCGTCCACTCCCCTACCCCACCATATGCTCAAAATCATTCCCCCACTATAAATTAAATTCATTTTCCTACCCCACCATCCTCCCATCACATCACGATAAAGTGCAGCCACCTCTCACATCATTCGAGCCGACCTTTTTACATCTGACGGCCTATATGACGTTTTGGCCCCCCCTCAATATCTAAACTTTACCGTCAGCGGGAGGGGGTGGACTCTGATATGGGTGGTATTCAAACCCGCACCCACTGCAATGTGTCACCATCCCATGTTTTCACACCCGCCCTTGGCTGAAACCATTAACCACCTTGCCCCCCTCCGAAAAATGGTTTCTCCACCATGTGATATCACTGCCTTATCCGTTACACTCCTGCCAATCTCCTGCCGCCACCTCATCTACTCGTTGCTCCTGCCAATCACATCGGCTACCTCCGAATCAATCCGTTAAGTAATTTAATTACTTAATTGTTAATGCAACGGACCCACGCCACCATCAACGCAAAATCCAGAAGATCATAAAGTCCCTCCTTTCACCCATTCACAGATTATTGATTCTATACACTTCCATTGTCATTGTTCTATTACAGGTTTGCCATTTCGAATTGCAACAGTTTCACCCACCCGGGCATAACACTAGTTAACCATTATGCCGATCACTGCCTCTATCCTCTTGTCTATGCAAATCCACTTTCTCTGCACACTCTGAACCTGCATAACCACCATTCCATCAATATTCTTAGCCTTATCTAATCATTTCTCCTAAGGTTAAGGGACAGCAAGAACCCGTGAGTCCTCTGATCCACTCTCCATTGATTTTCACCATATACCTTTGGCGAACACGGACCACAAAATTCATGAAACCTTGTGTGAATTTGATTTGTTTGAAATGTATTGCTGGCTAGAAGACAAGTTCATTGATAAGTTAGATGATATTGGACTGTGGGAATCCAATTTACCCCATTACATCTTTCCCCGCACCCACAGTACCAATGAATTTGTTATAAAATTTCATGCTTGCTATCTACCTAACCAAAGAGTTATTATTGCCCCAATAGTAGAAATTCTATTTACCATAATTGCCTAATCAATAGATCAAATGATGCAAACTCCTGTTGCAGAGAATGTCACTCCTTTCTCTCATGAAGCCCTTACTAAATTGTACCAGAAATTGGATTTTGCAAAAAGAGCCAAAACCCTTGAGATTTTCTTGATTGAAGATACCCCTTTACCAAAGAAAAATCCTACCTATCCATCCTCCATTTTCCCTAAGAGAGTCAAGCAGATCATCATTGTCACTTCCTACCTCCTTGGTTATTACTCAGATCAGTGGGTAGATGAGGCTATTATATGTTTCCTTTATATTTTCTCTGCAAATTCCAACCCTTCCATCTTGTTCAATTTCAGCCAATTCCTTGCAGATTCCATCCATGAACAGTTTGTCAAATTCCAAACTGAGGAAGTATTCAAATATGCTTATGTGTTAGTATACATGTTTTTGTATTTTCAGGGAGACAACCTCAAGCTTGCATTACAAAAGCTGGATGAAGAGGGAAATCAACAATCAGTTGTCTCCTGGACTACGCTGGTAATGAATGATCCAGGTGGATATTGGTGGCCACCCGCCAATTCCACTTGGATCCCCAGCATTTTTTCTTTCAGTTTTTCTGTTTCCTTAATTGTAGCACAGTTTACTATTTTTAGCAGTTTTTCGGGACCTGAACTTCCGGAGTCGTTTTGAGGCCCTAAACGACATTTTTCAAGAAATCTGGGAGCAACATAGGTCCATTTCAAACGGATATCGTATGCCAAAGTTACGACCCCGGGAAGTTGATATACCAATTTACCCAAACAGGGCCCATAGTTTGGTGCTTCATCTCCTAAGGTTAGGTTTTTGGATATTTAGGGTTTTCCATTATTTCTCAACAATAAATAGGCCTTTGAGCCTCATTGTAAGAGAGTTAATAGGCATGTAGCTGCCACATCTCTTCTCAGGGATAACCTACCATCGCCCCAGCTAGTTTATTTCCATTTCTATTACTAGGCATATTTAAGTATTTTACATTAATGAAATGAAGTATTATTTCTACTACATCTCTGTATTTATGGTTATATTTGTAATTTGTTGTGTTCTTGTTTAAATCTGGATCAATGAAGGAGAAAAAAGAGTATTCATACAAACAATTCATATAAATGTTTGTACATCCAGCACTAAGTCTCCTAAGCAGCACTCTAGAGCTAAGAATCAGTGAAGAAATTAGGAAAATCTTGTAGTTATCAGACCAAGTCCAGACATGAGATTGGTATCTTTACCGGAATTACACAGAGCTTAGGATATTTGGATATGAACTTGCACCTTACAAACTGCCAAAATTCCTCCCAATGAGGATTTTTTCCCTAGAATACATCAAGCAAATGCTCAATGTTGATGAGATTCATTTTGTATCTACCAAGAAGAAATCTCAATTCAAAATCAAAACTCAAATAG
The DNA here is from genome assembly GCA_031772625.1 of Pinus tabuliformis. Lineage (NCBI taxonomy): Eukaryota > Viridiplantae > Streptophyta > Pinopsida > Pinales > Pinaceae > Pinus > Pinus tabuliformis. Next base: position 587,530,843 of record CM062811.1, read on the forward strand.
GACCTTTCATTTGCAACAGTAGGGCAGCAGGGGAAGAAGCAGACAAATTGCTGAAAGAGATGCAATTCAGCCTTAGTTTCACATGGTCATATGATCCATTAGGGCTCATCTCCAAGTTAAGGGTAGAGAACAAATCTACTCCTTATTTTCATACATCCAGACCCGAGATTGAGAAACACAAGAACCAACTAGAGTGGATTGAAAACACTCTCCAAGAGGCAAAGGAGCAGTTGGTTTCAACTTCAGCAGTACATACTCCTGCCACATAGGAGAAAACATGAAAGAGGAACAGAGAAGAAAAGTCAGCTTCAGTGACTTAAATTCCTGGTGAAGACTTCAAAATCATGTACAGGAAGAGGACCAAGCTCAACTCCAAATTAATGCTAAGCAAGGATTCATATCAAGAGGAGATTATCACCACTAAAGAGACACATGTTTCCTCACTAGTAGGTGATCAGACTACCCTTTCTCCTACCACTTCAACAGCTTCACAGGATCAGTAGCAGGCTATGCAGACCAGCACATCTACCACAGGGGAGAAAGAGAAGAATGTATTCAATATATTCAAAGAGATTAAAGTGAGAAGTGAGGCCTTGAAGATCAACACATATAATCAGTTCTGGAAGCAGACTTCTAGTTCTCAAAGCAAACTACTATCAGTCTTTGATTCAGAGAAAGGAAAAATGAAAATGACCTTCCTCCAAGAAGAGATCCCACAGCCCAAGGCAACATCAGATTACAAGAAAACTTAATTTGAATTTGATGTAAAAGATATACATCCCATTGACCAAATGGATATGCACAAACAAATTGGTCAAATGATTTCATCTACTCTCACTAACACTGCTTTGAATTTGTCTAAATTGCAAGTCACTTTAGCTAACGTTCAGTCACAATTGAAGATGGAGAAAGTCTCTTCACTAGCTAAAGACACAAGGATCAAATATTTGGAGGACTTGGTAATCAGATATGATCCTTCCAATATCAATGTTGCAGAAGAGCTTGTAAGAAAGAAGAACACTGACATAGCAGCATTGAGAAAGCAGTTGAAATTACCAGCCACAGAAGATCCTCTGGCCAAAGACATTGAAGAAACAGAGTCACAGAAGGCAGACATGATGAAGCTCATCATGGAACAGAATGTACAATTGAAACAAATGGAAACAGAGATGGAAAAAATCATCAAAGAAAAGGAGCAAGCTTCCAAAATGTCTATTGTCCCTTTGCAAGCAGTGCCTCTTACAGCAATTCCTACAGCCACATCTTCTACAACAAACACAGGGACTACTACAAATCAGTTGGCAAGTGAAGTGGAGAATATGTCTCTCCAAACAGAAGAAATTAAAAGATTTCAAGCTCAAGTCAATCTTCTACAAGACCAGAAGGCAAAGACTGAAAATTTCCATGCAACAGAGCTACAGAGAGCTCAAAACCAGGTAGAAGTATGGTGGAAAACCGCAACTGATTCCTCCATTGGTCACACACTGGCAAGTCAAGGAAATTATATGGAATAATATCATTGAAGCCATGGATGAAAGCTGGCCATGTATTCAAATTATATTTGAACAAAAAGAAATGATTGAGAAAGCCAATCAGGCCATTTCCACCATCAATAATGAGTTGGGAGATATGCCTGCCATAGCAAACAACATCATCAAGTTTCTCAATTCCAAAAACCAATATGAGCTGGATGATTTGGGAGTAGAGGATGGGACAGAGACAATCTTGGAAGTGAAGAAAGTTCTCACAAAGAAGAATTTGATTGTGCAGCTTACAGAAAAATGCCACAGTTTGGAAGTTGCAATCAATAGGTTTTTCACCATAATAGAAGCATTAACAAAGAGGGGCCTACCTTCTTTATTTGTAATTAATGACAAACTAATGACCATGGAAGATTATAAGAAGAAGCTTACAAACATTGCAAAGGATACTGCTAAGTCTTACCACATTAGAGATGTTATGACAGGGAGAGCTTTTTTCGAATCTATCAGTAATATTATGTTCATTCAGCATGAGATAAAGCATATTTTTGTGGTAAGGCCTACATTTGCTAAATATACCGAGGTAGATGAGATCTACTGCAAGGAAACAAAAATCATTGTCCCATATGAAGAGCGGTGAGATAAACTATGTGAATTTCAAGATTAAAAAAAATATCAGCCACATCCAACGCAACACCCAAATCCTGGCAACTCAACAACTGTTATCCGCAACAATAGTGCCAAACGTCCAGATCACTTCACCAAATTCACCTCTTTTGGTTATATTAGTCAATTCAATTATTTTGTAATCAATAATAGATTACCATGTCAATGCAGCATTGATTGTAATCTTTTTGGAAATTTTGTTTAAATACTTCATTCATTCAAAGTATTGAGGGTCGGTTTCTTATCATTGTAATTATTTTTATCAAGCACTGTACTTTTTCCATGCTGCTGGAGCATCATTAATACAAAGACTTTTCACAAGATTCTTGTGTTTCAATTTACTCGTGATGTTTTTCCTATTGTAATTGTTATTTTCATTGTTATTATCTTCCTGTTAATCATCTTAAATCTAATTGTAAAACAGGAAATGTGAAAAATAAGATTTTTTAATTGAACACCTTATTTGGACTGTTTTACAATCTGTATGTTTTTCTTCTAAAGTATAATTGAAAAATTCTTAAATGCTTTTCAACCATTACTAAAACACACATTTTCTACATTTCATAATTCGCTTTCAAAGATCCAGTTAATGTAACTAGCTTGCCCTGTGATTACTCTTTTAAAATATTTGATGCAGCATCCAGTATTATTTCACTCCATAGCCCAATGGAAAGAAATTAATTTGATCAGATCAACCAACCAAACCAATCAAACAAATTTAAACAAACAACCAATCATAATCATAACTAGCCTAAAATCAATTAAAAAACAAAGTTAATTTATAAAGAGAGATCCCTCTCTCAAGCTGGCAGGGCTACATCCCAGCTTCAAAAGTGGTTTTGATGTTTTCCAATGTATTTACTCCCTCAACCTCAAAAATATAGAATGATAACATAGTGGTGACCATACTGGGGAAGAATACATTTTAATCCAAAACATTATTATTCCTTGGTTTAAAACTAGTATTTCAGTAAGAAATTGTTGTATCATTATGAAATACATGATCTGAGGTTGTTATTTTGTAAATATCTATTATATCATTGATTCTGATTTTGATTTTTGTGTGATCATTTTTCATAACCCTGGCTCCCAAAAGAATTTATACTAGATCTCACCCTAATCCTAATCCTACTAAAATTGTAGATAACCCTCAGAAACTGGTGAGAAAGAGAAGCTTTACCGAGAGTCAAGGTAGTAATAGTCCTTTGTCTAGATTCAATTCTCCTCTGGAAAATACTCCTTTGTCAAGGTCTAACTCTCTCCCAGAGAAATTTGAAACTTTACAAAACATAGAATTTGATTTGTTTTTCCATCAAAGTTTGTTTAGATCAAAGTATGAGGCTTTTGTAGATCAAACTGTCATAGATAAAGTCATACTACAACCATATGTACCCCAAACCCAAGTCCTTGAAACAGATCCTGATTTTGAATCTTTACAGCAATTCGACAAATTACAAGCTCTAGTTTCAGCGTTAGACCAAGCTATCGAAGAAGCTTTCATTCAACAATCTGTTGAATTCTCTGCTTTGACTGTTGCAGCAGCCTCTTTGTCTATTCAATCTTCCCAATATATACATCTACATCCCCCCAGTCCTACTCATTCCATAGTTTCAAATTCCCTACCTCTGATTTCTCAGACTACTGTCCCTACTATCCCTGTAGGTATTAAAACTGCACCTCCATTAGGTCCATCCTCAAGTCAATCTACCAGGACAGTTATGGTAGGAAGGTATGCACCTTTGGTGTTACCAGGCCAACTAAATGTTATGCCTATAGATTATCCATCCAAAATTGTGACCTTTGATAATACTCGTGCTAATACTACCCAACAGCATGTGGATAGGATGAATGATGTTTTTTATCTCCAAGAAGCGGATGAATCTGATGTTAAAATGAGATTGTTTGCCCAAAGCTTAGGAGGTGATGTCAAGAAATGGTTTATGGGTTTACCAGCAGGAAGTATAGCCAACCTTGGTGCTTTCCATCAAACTTTCTTAGCTAGATGGGAGATAAAAAAGAACCCACTTCAACTCCTAAATGAATATAAAAGGTTAAAGAGAAAACCCAATGAAACCATGGAATAATATTGTGAATGATTCAATATTGTTTACAATGCCATTCCATAAGACATCAATCCCTCCCCTAGCCTAGCTTTGATTGATTTTCAAGATGGTTTCAATGTAGACATGGAATATCAACTTAGAGAGAGAAACCCGACAACTTTGGAAGAAATGCAAGCAAATGCAATTAAAGTTGAAGCTAACATCCTGGCCAAAAAAGCCAAACAGGAGTTTGAACGCATAGTAACCATAAAAGAAGAACTTTCTACTTTTGTTGTTGACCATAAGATTGATAACTTAGTTAGAGTAGTTAATCAAATGATGCAAAGGGTGAACACTAATGACCAAACTCAATTAAGAGAAAACCAAAATGTCCCTCAAACTAGAAACCAAAACTTTAAAGGAAATGTTCCCCAAATTAAGCAAAGAGAACAAAAGGGACTAGACCAGCAGGTCTGGCCTCCTTTTTAAGAAAATTACATAGATGATGAGGGAAACATTGTGGAAGATTTGGATGATAATCAAATAAATTTTTTAGGGATAAGTGATGAGGAAACAGATTTCCTCACTCAAGAGGAGCAAGAGCTTTTTCTTATAGCCCAGACTGAAATGGATTCTGAAGAGTCGGATGAATACAAACTAGGATCTGAAAATGCCATAATGGAAATCCATAGACAGTATAATCTTAGGAGTAAGAAAAATCAAGATACTGTAAAAAAAAAAGAATGTTTAAAATCCTGTCAACAAGGTCTCTAATTCTGATTCCAAGAAAATAGCAGAAAATCTTCCTAAGAAAACCAATGAAAATCTTGGAAAAAGGCCAGCAGAAGCTGCATGAAAAATACCATTGATACTCTTTCTAGAACTATTCAAAGTGATCCCCCTTCTACCAGTCAACAAACAGAACTGGCCACAAAAGTAGTTGCTAATAAGTCTACTTTTCCAAATCTGCTTAAGAATCAAACATCATTCAGTATAGAAAATGAACTTGCCAAGCTGAAAATTTCTATCCCCTTAACTGAATTAATGAACAAAAATACATACAATACTCAGGTCATGAAAGCATTAAACATTGGAGAGAAAATTGATGATGTAAATTTGAATGATGACCAGCCTGAAATCTTATTTGGGCCAGAAGTAGAAGGAAAACCCCAAGAAGGAAGAGTCCCTCCATTTTATGTCAGTTTGAATATTCATGATAAAATTCTCCACAATGCTATGCTAGATTCAGGTGCATCCCATAATTTAACGCCCAAAGCAGTCATGGAAAAATCAGGACTTGACATTACTAAACAATACAAATATTTGTATTCCTTTGATTCAAGGAAAGTTAGATGCCTAGGTCTTATCAAAGACCTATGCATTATTTTAGCCCAAATCCCTGCTAAAAGTCTAGTGATGGATATAGTGGTTGCACACATTCCCCTTAAGTATGGCATGTTGTTGTCACACTCATGGGGAGAAAAATTACAAGGAACCCTACAAATGGACATGACTTATGCCACTATACCAGTGTTTGGTCAACAGAGAAGACTGTAGAGGGAAACTTTAATGAAGTATATGGTCAGTCGTCAAGAGAAACCGCATAACTATCATCTTTACTATGTTCATCTTGACATGGACTCTTTCATTCTTTATAATGATGGGGACATTGATGCACAGGTTAGTAAAGAAGAAAATGACATTGATGAAAAACATGAAAATCAAACACAAAAGGTGCAACAAACAACTGAAACTAAACCTTTTTGGAACATGAACTTTGATGGCTCTTGTAGCAAAGCAGGTTCAGGGGTAGGTGTTTGGGTGTCCAATTTAGGGAACAATCATGCAGAGGGTCATTCCTATAAACTCAACTTTCATTGCACCAATAATGTAGCAGAATATGAGGCCCTTTTTTTAGAATTGCAATTATTGAAAAGGCTAGGTGCTAAAAGAACTACAATTCAAGGGGATTCTGAATTAATTCTTAAATAGATCAAAGGAGAATATGCTGCAAAACATCCTAGGTTGAGATCCAACAGAAATGTTGTGCTTGACTTTCTAGGAACTTTTGTAGAATATGATCTTGCTAACATTCCCAGAAATTATAATGTCCTGGCTAATGGTTTAGCTTTTTCAACTAGCACATGTAAAATGCCTCACCCCAACAGACAATATACAGTGGAAGTTAAACACCCTCTAGTTGTACCCGATAACATGAGATACTGGCAGATATTTGGAAGGACAAGCAGATTGAAAACTTTTTGCAATCTAAGGATGAGTATGAAGAAGGTATGATAGATTTAGAATGTGAAGTAGAAAATCATATTGTTGAATATGTTAGTGTAGATAAACAGTTTTATGGTTCTAATCTAAATATTTCAGTCAATAAAGATGTACATAAATTAGAACTGCATGAAATAGATCTAGAAAAGGAATAATTTGAAGTACTTCAGCTTAAGGATAATGTTCTGCTTAGGGGTCTAGCTCTGTTAGAAGAAATTTTTTATTTTAATGATGTAGCAAAGAAGCCAAAAATGGAACCCATAGGGGAAGACATAGAAGAATGCAATATAGGTAGTGCCTGAATCCCAAAATGATAAAACTCTCAAAATCACTTCCTATTGTCACAAAACAATGATACATAGCTCTTTTCAAAGAATTCATAGATGTCTTTGCCTAGAGTTATGAGGATCTAAAAGCATACGACACGAGCATCATACAACATAAAATCCCAATCAAGGAAGATCAAAAACCATTCAAACAAAAACTTCGTAAGATAAATCATGTCCTGATGCCTTTGGTTGAGAAAGAAGTGAAAAGGATGTATGATGCTAAAATTATACTTCCTCTTAGATACTCCAAATGGGTGTCTAATATTGTTCCTACTAGAAAGAAAACTAGAGAAATCAGATTGTGTATTGCTTTCAGAAATATTAATAAGGTATCCCTTAAAGACAACTACCCATTACCTAAAATGGATCATATATTGCAAAAGGTAGTAGGCTCTTGTAGGATTTCCTTATTAGATGGTTTCTCAGGTTATAACCAAGTATTAGTGCATCCTGATGATCAGGATAAAACTGCCTTCACTACTCCATGGGGAACTTTCATGTATGTGAAAATGTCTTTTGGGTTAATGAATGTTGGAGCCACTTTCCAAAGTGCAATGGATATTGCCTTTGTTGATGAAATTGGCCATTTTATTGTGATTTATCTATATGACACTATTGTCTATTCTAAAACTGATGAGGAACATTTAGAACATCTAAGAAGAGTGTTTGAAAAATGTAGAAGGTTTTGCATCGCACTAAATCCTAAGAAAACATTGTTTGGCCTTGAGGAAGGAAAACTTCTTGGACACATTATTTCCAAAGATGGAATTAGGATTGATCCCAATGGAATTGAGGCAATATTGAAAATTAATCATCCAAGAAATATCAAAGAGCTTCAATCTTTTATTGGAAAAATAAATTTCCTAAGGAGATTCATTCCTAACCTAGCAGAACTTCTTAGAAACATAACAAACATGCTTAAAAAGGATTTTGAAATCAAGTGGAGTATTGAGGCTAAACAATCCTTTGACTTAGTTAAACAAGCATTGACCAAAGCACCAGTGTTGATCAGCCCATATTTTACAAAAGATTTCATAATCTTCTCTTTTGCTTCTGAACACACTATTGCAACAGTCTTACTGTAGAAAAACAGTGAAGGTTTTGAGCAGTCTATTGCATTATTTATTAAAGCTTTAAGAGATGCATCTTTGAAATACAACATAATGAAAAAGCAGGCATTTGCATTGGTTAAAGCAATAAAAGATTTTAGAGTATATATTTTTCATTCCCATACTATTGCTTATGTACCTAATGTAGTGGTTAAGGACATTTTGACACAGAATGGACCTGATGGAAAACGAGGCAAATGGATTTTTGTCATTCTGGAGTATGACTTAGAAATCAAGCCCACCAAGTTAATCAAAGGTCAGGGACTAGCCAAATTGATGGCTGAGTCAAATTTCCATGCTTTGGACATTAACTTGATTGATTCATTAGATAATCAAGAGGAACAGTCGACTCCACAAATTGATGGGGCATTTCTGAACTCACCCCGATACGCAGACTTTCTTTATGTTCTATTTAATTTAAATGCTCCTCCTGGTTTGACAAAAACAAAGGCAAGATTTCTGAAGTTAAAAGCAGATAAATTTTGCATTATAGATAATGTCTTATATTGGAAAGATGTTGGGGGTATTTTACTTAAATGATTGTTAAAGGATGATGCAGAAAAAGTTATGTGGAATTCCATGAAGGATATTGCGGTGGACATCTTTATTGGAAAACCACTGCCAATAAAATCCTTAGAGTTGGTTTCTACTGGCCTACTCTTTTCCTTGACATTCACAAACAAGTCACCTCATGCCATAAATGCCAGATTTTTTAGGGAAAGCGAAAATTGTTTCCCCTGCCATTAAAGCCTATCTCTGTTGAAAGCCCCTTCCAGCAATGGGGATTGGATTTCATTGGTGAAATTCATCCCTCTTCCTCTGCCCAACATAAGTGGATTCTTACAGCCACTGACTACTTTACCAAATGGATAGAGGCCACCCCTTCCAGAGTTGCCACTGATGTTGTCATTATTAAATTCCTTGAGACTAATATCCTCTCTAGATTTGGTTGTCCTAGAAAACTCATCACTGATAATGTTGTAGCCTTTAAATCTAAAAAGATGGTTGAATTCTGCCATAAATACCACATTACTTTGGGACATTCAATAGCTTATTACCCTCAGGGTAATGGGTTGGCTGAATCCTCAAATAAAAGTTTGGTAAATATCATCAAAAATTTGTTAGAAGACAACAAAAAGTCTTGGCATAACAAGTTGGTCAATGCACTTTGGGCTGATAGACTTACTACTAAAAAGCCAATTCGCATTTCACCATACCAATTGGTCTATGGAATGGATGCAGTTTTTCCATCATCTTTAGGAGTTCCAGTTATGAAGATCATTCAAGAAGTGAAAGCTGAACCTAATGATGTACAGAGATGGATCAATCAAACTATTCGGCTACAACAATCAAGGGAGGAAGTATACAACAAGACCCAAGTTTTTCAGGAAAACATTAAAAATATCTTTGACAAAAGAACAAAAGCTGATGATTTTAACATTGGGGACCAAGTTTTGAGATGGGATTCTAGGATAGAGGACAAAGGCAAACATGGAAAGTTTGAAAATCTTTGCAAGGGGCCATATATTGTTCATGCTTTCAAGGGAAATAATGCATTCTTCCTTAAAGAGCTGGATGGAGCAGAGATACCTGGAGGTCCTGTCAGAGGCAGGATGTTGAAGCACTAATTTTCTTAGCTTAGATATTTTTCTTACATCACTGTAAATATCATAGTCTTTATGGTTTTAATTGGGTAACTTGTTAACAAAGGTTGAAGCCCACAATGAAGGCCCTATGCCAGGATTGATGAGCTACCATAAATATCTTAAAACAACGAAAGAAATCAGATGAAGACATTACGGACATGGAGTACTCAAGGCTACTAATCATAGGTTTTTGACACTTCACTTGAAGAAGTGTCATCCCCAGCTGGAGCCACTGTTAGGGTCCTATAAATTATAGGATCTCAAGGTGATTGAGTATTTTGTATTTGTGATTGCATATTGTACATAATTTCAATATTCAAATGATTTCCAAAAATATATGAAAAAATAGAAAATGAAAAGAGGGTATGTTAAAAAAAAAAAAGGAAATAAGAACCCCATAAAAGAAAAAATAGAAAATAATACGGAAAGTGATGAAATTCTAAATGCCACTATTGATAAGTTATTTCTTTTAGTTTATTATCAAATAAGGTTGTGTGCAAATTGTTTTTGAGTGCCACAATAACTAAAGCTTCATTAAAATCATACAGTTTAATCATGATTGAACACATTTAAATTTGTATTCAATAGGTTAGTGAATGAAGATTTACCACACAGTTTAATCTTGGTGAATCAATAGCTAGGTAGAAATAAAATTGATTCAATAGTTTAATCTGAATCAATGGTGAAATAAGTGATATGATAAGATAGATTTTCATAAAAAAATGATTTGGGTCTACTAGTTTAAATGCACCCTGCAAAGCAAGAAGAGAAAATGTTAGCTTAGAAAAACCACTGAAATGAGAGGGTAGGTAGAAGAACTATGGTGATTAGAAGAAAAGCCTGAAGATTTTATCCTAAGTCAAAAGTTAAATATTTTTTCATGTGCAGAAGAAAAAGCAAAGGAATTAAATTTTGAATCTAAAGTTCGGTAATCATATGATATTTGATATAGTATTCCCTATTCATAAGTTTCGCCAACCCAAAATCATTCCTCTGCTATCTATTTCATCCACTCCCCTACCCCACCATCCTCCCATCACATCACGATAAAGTACCGGCACCTCTCACATCATCCGAGCCCACCTTTTTACATCCAATGGCCTATATGACATTTCAGCCCCCCCTCACCATCTGAACTTTACCGTCGGGAGGGAGGGGGGTCTGAAATAGGCGTTATTCAAACCCGTGCCCACTGCAACGCGTCACCATCTTAATTTTCGCACCCCCCTGGCTAAAACCATTAACCACCCCCCCCCCCAAATGAAAAATGGTTTCTCTACCTTGCGATACCACTGCCCTATCTGTTACACTCCCACCAATCTCCTCCCACCACCCCATCTACCCGTTGCTCCCACCAAACACATACGCTCCCTCCAAAATCAATTCGTTAAGTAATTTAATTACTTAACTATTAATGCAATGGACCCGTGCCACCATCAACGGGAAAGCCAGAAGATCATAAAGTCCCTCCTTTCACTCATTCACAAGTTATTGATTCTATACACTACCATTTCCATTGTTCTATTACAAGTCTGCCATTTCGAATTGCAACAATTTCACCTGCACGAGCATAACACCAGTTAAACGCTATGCCAATTACTGCTTCTATCCTCCTGTCTACTCAAATCCACTTTCTCTACACACTCTGAACCTGCATAACCACCATTCCATCAGTATTCTTAGCCTTATCCAATCATGCCTCCTAAAGATAAGGAACAGGAAGAACCCGGGAGTCCTTTGATCCACCCTCCCATTGATTTTCACCATATACCTCTCGCGGATAGGAACTGCAAAAATCATGAAACCCTGTGTGAATTTGATTTGTTTGAAATGTACTACTGGCTAGCAGACAAGTTCATTGATAAGTCAGATGATATTAGACTGTGGGAATCCAATTTACCCCATTATATCTTTCCCCGCACCCACAGTACCCCTGAATTCATCATAAAATGTCATGCTTGCTATCTACCTAGCCAAAGGGTCGTTATTGCCTCGACAAGATAAATTCTATTTACCATAATTGCCAAATCAATAGATCAAATGATGCAAGCTCCTGTTGCAAAGAATGCCACTCCTTTCTCTCATGAAGCCCTCACTGAATTGTACCAAAAATTGGATTTTGCAAGAAGAGACAAAATCCTTGAGCTTTTCTTGACTGAAGATGCCCCTTCACCCAAGAAAAATCCTCCCCATCCATCCTCCATTTTCCTTGAGAGAGCCAAGCAGATCATCACTATCACTTCCTACCTCCTTGGTTATTAGTCAGATCAGTGGGTAGATGAGGCTATTATAGGTTTCCTTTCTATTTTCTATGCATATTCCAAGCCTTCCATCCTGTTTAATTTCAGTCAATTCCTTGTAGATTCCATCCATGAACAGTTTGTCAAATTCCAAACTAAGGAAGAATTCAAATATGTTTTTGTGTTAGTATACATGTTTTTTGTATTTTCAGGGAGATAACCTCAAGCTTGCATTGCAAAAGATGGATGAAGAGGGACATCAGCAATCAATCATCTTCTGGACTATGCTGGTAATGAAGGATCAAAAAGAGTATTCATACAAACAATTCATAGAAATGTTTGTACATCCAGCACTGAGTCTCCTAAGCAGCACTCTAGAGCCAAGAATCAGTGAAGAAATCAGGAAAATCTTATAGTTATCAGACCAAGTCTAGATAGGAGATTGGTATCTTTACCAGAATTACACAAAGCTTAGGATATTTGGATGTGAACTCACGCCTTACAAACAGCCAAAATTCCTCCCAATGAGGATTTTTTCCCTATAATACATCAGGAAAATTCTCAATGTTGATGAGATTCATTTTGTATCTTCCAAGAAGAAATCTCAATTCAAAATCAAAACTCAAATAGGACCTTTCATTTGCAACAGCTGGGCAGCAAGGGAAGAAGCAGACAAATCATTGAAAGAGATGCAACTCAGCCTCAGTTTCACATGGTCATATGATCCATTAGGGGTCATCTCTAAGTTAAGGGTAGAGAACAAATCTACTCCTTATTTTCATACATCCAGACCCGAGATTGAGAAATACAAGAACCAACTAGAGTGGACTGAAAACACTCTCCAAGAGGCAGAGGAGCAGTTGGTGTCAACTTCAACAGTACAAACTCCTGTTACACAGGAGAAAATAGGAAAGAGGAACAGAGAAGAAGAGTCACCTTCAGTGACTGAAATTCCTGGTGAAGACTTCAAAATCATGTACAGGAAGAGGACCAAGCTCAACTCCAAATTAATGCTAAGCAAGGATTCAAATCAAGAGGATATTATCACCACTAAAGAGACACCTGTTTCCTCACTAGTAGGTGATCAGACTACCCTTTCTCCTACCACTTCAACAGCTTCACAGGATCAGCAGCAGGTTATGCAAACCAACACATCTACCACAGGGGAGAAAGAAAAGAATATATTCGATATATTCAAAGAGATTAAAGTGAGAAATGAGGCCTTGAAGATCAACACATATAATCAGTTCTCAAAGCAGATTGTTGTCATCCTTTGATTCAGAGAAAGACAAAATGCAAATGGCCTTCCTCCAAGCACAGATCTCACAGCCCAAGGCAGCATCAGATTACAAGAAAACTTCATTTAAATTTGATGTAAAAGATATACATCCCATTGACCAAATGGAGATGCACAAATAGACTGGTCAAATGATTTCATCTACTCTCACTAACACTGCTATGAGTTTTTCTAAATTGCATGTCACTTTAGTTAACGTTCAGTCATAATTGAAGATGGAGAAAGTCGCTTCATTGGCTAAAGACACAAGGATCAAAGCTTTGGAGGACTTGGTAATCAAAGTAGGATATGAACCTGCCAATATCAATGCTACAGAAGAACTTGTAAGAAAGAAGAATATTGACATAGCATCATTGAGGAAGCAGTTGAAATTACCAGCCACAGAAGATCCTCTAGCCAAATACAATGAAGAAACAGAGTCACAGAAGGTAGAAATGATGAAGGTCATCATGGAACAAAAGGTACAATTGAAACAAATGGAAACAGAGATGGAAAAAATCATCAAAGAAAAAGAGCAAGCTACTAGAATGTCTATTGTCCCTTTGCAAGCGGTGCCTCTTACAGCAATTCCTACAGCCACATCTTCTACAACAAACACAGGGACTACTGCAGATCAGTTGGCAAGTACAGTGGAGAATATGTCTCTCCAAACAGAAGAAATTAAAATATTGCAGGCTTAAGTCAATCTTCTACAAGCCCAGAAGGCAAATACTAAAAGTTTCCATGTAGCAGAGTTACAGAGAGCTCAAAACCAAATAGAAGTATGGAAAAAATCCACAACTGAGTCATCCATTGGCCACACACTGGCTCAAGTCAAGGAAATTATATGGAATAATATCATTGAAGCCATGGATGAAATCTAGCCATGTATTCAAATTATATTTGAACAGAAAGAGTTGATTGAAAAAGCCAATCAGGCCATTTCCACCATCAACAATGAGTTGGGAGATATGCCTGCCACAACCAACAACATCATCAAGTTTCTCAATTCCAAAAACAGATATGAGCTGGATGATTTGGGAGTAGAGGATAAGACAGAGACAATCTTGGAAGTGAAGAAAGTTCTCACAAAGAATAATTTGATTGTGCAGCTTACAGAAAAATGTCACTGGTTGGAAGTAGCAATCAACAGGGATTTCACCAGAATAGAAGCATTAACAAAGAGGGGTTTGCCTTCTTTATTTGTAATTAATGACAAACTAATGACCAGGGAAGATTATAAGAAGAAGCTTACAGACATTGCAAAGGATACTGCTAAGTCTTCCCACATTAAAGGTGCTATGACATGGAGAGCTTTTCTCGAAGCTATCAGTGATATTATATTCATTCAGCATGAGATAAAGCATATTTTTGTGGTAAGGCCTACATTTGCTAAATATACCGAGGTAGATGAGATCTACCGCAAGGTACCCAAATCGTGGCAACTCAGCAACTATTATCCACAACAATAATGCCAGACCTCCAGATCACTTCAGCAAATTCACCTCTTTTGGTTATATCAGTCAATTCAGTTATTTTGTAATCAATAATAGATTGCCATGTCAATGCGGCATTGATTGTAATCTTTTTGGAAATTTTGTTTAAATACTTCATTCATTCAAAGTATTGAGGGTCAGTTCTTCATCATTGTAATTCTTTTTATCAAGCACTGTACTTTTTCCACGCTGCTGGAGCATCATTAATACAAAGAATTTTCACAGGATTCTTATGTTGCAATTTATTGGTGATTTTTTTCTTGTTGTAATTGTTGTTTTCAGTGTTATTCTCTGCCTGTTAATCATCTGAAATCTAATTGTAAAACAAGAAATGTGAAAAATAAGGTTTGTTAATTGAACACCTTATTTGCACTGTTTTACAATTTGTATGTTTTTATTTTGAAGTCTGGTTGAAAAATTCTTAAATGCTTTTCAATCATTACTGAAACACACATTTTCTCCATTTCATAATTCACTTTGAAAGATCCAGTAAATGTAACTAACTAGCTTGCCCTGTGATTACTCTTTTAAAATATTTGATGCAACATCCGATATTATTTGACTCCGTAGTCCAATAGAAAGAAAGTAATTTGATCAGATCAACCAACCAAACCAATCAATCAAATTCAAACAAACAACCAAGCATAATCATAACTAGCCTAAAATCAATTAAAAAACAAAGTTAAATTATAAAGAGACATCCCTCTCTGACGCTGGCAGAGCTAGATCCCAGTTTCAAAAGTGGTTTTGATGTTGTCCAATGTATTTACTCCCTCAACCTCTAAAATACGGAATGATAACACATGCCACACTTTTCTTTTATTAATTTTAATGGTGTGCTTATTTTGTTTTGTGATTAATGTAGTGTTAGTGAACATCCCATGATTAATGTAATTTTTATTTTTATTGTATTTTGTGGATAATGCAATGTTTAATGTGTTTTGACAAGTTTTCACATGTTCACACTTATATCGGAGAGGTTTCAAATTATAGCGTTTTTATATTTTGTCTTTATAGGTTATTGTGTTTGAAAGGTGTCAAAAATATTGTTCTTCATATCCATTATTTTTTATATAAATGAAATATTTGTATTAGTTTTAATTTGTATTGATGGTAGATTTGGATATTTAGAATTTTTATTCATTGTAGATTTGCATATTTAAAGAAAATGGTCGGTTAAAATACATCAAATGTATAATAAATATAATTATAATGTTTACATACTACTAAAAGAAGAATGATGTTATATTTAATTTTGTAAGTAATATTAATACATGAATTGGTAAAATATAATAAAATTAATTAAACTTAAATAAAATAAAAGTAGTTGATATAAATGGACAAACATCAACTATTTAATTAATTTATTCATTTTTTATAATTTTCTAACTAAAAACACAATATTTTGAAGCAAATTTTATTTAATATTGGAATAAATTTTGTCCATTATCATTATTATTTACTAAAATTTAGTCATTATTTTTTTTTAATGAATTATCTCAAGAGGCTTTGTACAAGAATGTTATAATGGTAGATAACTAAGACGTTTCAGAAAGACGGGTCGCGACGAAGAGCTAGGGTTTCACACTTCTACAAGTTTTGATCTCCATGGAGGGGCGCAAAGGGGGGAGCTCCACTCCCTCTTACAAGCAGGCCGTGGCCAGTCGAGGTAAGAAACCAATAGAAACTGCTAGAGGTCCTTCAGGAGAAGGGATAAGGAACATGGAAGAGGAACAGGATTTAACCAAAGCAAGGGGGGATAATAGAACAAAAGAAAATGAGAAAGAAGACAAGAAACAGGGAGCAGAAAACAAAACGAAAAAGGGGCCATGTAAAGCCAAGGCTGAGATTACACCTAGAGTAGTTTTAAATGACCCTGCTCTGCAGACGCACAGGGACCACATGCGGACCTATGCTATCATTTGTAAATTCATAGGATTATGACCCACTGAAAAGGCACTACAAGTGTGGATTAAATACCACTAGAAACCACAAGGAGGCATAGACCTACATCTTGGGTCAAAGGGTTTCTTCACTGTGGTCTTTACAAATATCGAGGACAAAGACAGGGTGTTTGAAGGAGGGCCCTACTTCTATGCAGCTGCAGGCCTCTACATGCGGTCGTGGATGATGAATCTTGTCCCAGAGCGAGAGACTTTCACTTCGGTCCCGGTCTGGGTAAGACTCTACTCCCTACCTCTTGATTACTAGCAAACTAAATCGTTATCTGCCATAGGAAACAAATTAGGGTGTTTTGTCAAATATTCTGAGGCCACTAGAAGGGGAAAGTATACTTCCTTGGCACGAATATGTGTGGAGATGGATCTCTTCGGAGCTCTACTGAATGAGGTGATTTTGGAAGTTTTTGATGAAGAATGGGTGCAGACAGTCGATTATGAACATATTCCTTTTAGATGTTGTAAGTGCCATGAGCATGGGCACCTATTTAGAGACTGCCCTCTTAGTAAAATAGAGAATAAAAGTAAAGCTACCACAATGAAAGATACTGAAAACTTTCACAAAGTGGGATATAGAGGAAAAGGGGGCAAAAGGGGGCCAAAGCCACATCAAACAGAAGGGCAATAGGCTAGTCTGAATAGGTTCCAAGTACTCGAAGAAGAGGAAGAGATAACAAAGGCAGATCAGGTAATGGAAGGAAGCCCAAGGGAGAAGGAGAAAGAAGAAAATAGTGAACAAACACAAGATATTAATAAACAGAAAGAGACTACGCTGAGTGATGGAGAACTGGAAATGGACCAAGAAATGACCCAGAGTGAGATGGATATGGAGGATCATGAACTACAGGATATTCTTGACAGAGAACACCTAGATCTGGAAGGGTTCTTGAAACAGGGGACCATGGGAGGGGTAGACTCACTACCTCAAGAAGAGTTCAACAGAGTACAGCAGTTGTTCCTATGGAAAACTCAGGCTAAAGGGTTGTAAAGGCAAAGAAACAATGAAAGGCAGGGCAACGAAGGTGTGAAAACTATGAAAACCACACCAGGATTAGCTCCTAGAAACCCAGGAAAGAAAAGAGGCAGAAAAAAGCAGAATGAGTTATTGATGGAATGTGGAAAGCTAATGATAGATTCAGGTAAGATGAAAGACCTAACTAGCTACTCCTTTACAAATCTTTCATAATGAAGTTCACATCTTGGAATATAAGAGGTCTAGGTAGTAAAAGGAAACAAAGATTACTTAGCAATAGAATGAAACAAGAAGCTCCGGATATGATCTTTATCCAGGAAACTAAATGTTCCATTCAGAAAATAAAAGAAATTCACAGCAAATGGCTCAATAAATTTGAGTTTCTAGAAGTCAAAGCAGATAATATAGCAGGAGGCATACTCACTCTTTGGAACCCCCAAAAGATTGGCATAATAGATGCCGAGGCATCTAGGAATTATTTATCAGTGGTTATTCAGCCTATGGGAGATAGGGAGACTTATCTGGTCACAAATGTTTATGGCCCCCAAAGACTAGATGATAAACTCACGTTTCTAGATTCTCTCGTGGAACTAAGGGATAGACATGCAGGAGTACCATGGATCATGGGTGGGGACTTCAACATGATAAAATCACTTTCGGAAAAAAAGGGGGAACCAGAACTTTAAGCAAAGACTCCATAGCATTTCAAACTTTTATAGACAATATGAAGCTAGTTGACACTGATATGAGTAATGGCCTCTTTACATGGAACAATGAGAGAGGAGGAGAGTCTCAAGTAGCCTCAAAGTTAGACAGATTCATAATTTCAGAGGACCTTATGCTCATCGACAAGGAAATGATAGTGAGAATTCTCCCCTTTTGAGGCTCGGACCATTGGCCTGTACAAATTGAGGTACAGGGCATTGGCACCCCCAGGAACAGAGCTTTTAGATTTGAGAATATCTGGCTCACCCACCCAAATTTTATCAGCAATATAGAAAAATGGTGGACAGAAGATCTGCATATTCAAGGTACAAGAATGTTTCTGCTACACAAAAGACTAAAACACATCAAGCTCGGACTCAAAGACTGGAACAAGAATGAATTTGGTAATATTGTTGAAGCGAAAAAAGTTGTTGAAAACAAAATACAAGAACTCAATCAAGCCCTTATCACAGATGGCTTTGATAGAGTCAGAAATGAGCAAGTCACCAAACATCATCAAGGCTGGGAGAACTTATGTAAACAAGAGGAAATATTTTGGAGACAAAAATCTAGAGTTCAATGGCTAAAAGAAGGGGAACGAAACACCAGATTTTTCCACAGACCCACCATGGCGAACAGATCTTATAATAGGATCTCTTCGATCAAGGACGAGCGAGGTCATCTACTCAATTCCCACGAAGAGATAGAAACTGTGTTAGTCCAGCACTTTCAAGGTATAGCAAAGGAGACCATTTTAGACAGAGCTCATTTTATCAGGGACTTAACAAGGCATATACCTAGGCTAGTATCAAGAGAGGATAATCTCAATCTCAATAGGCCAGTGACTAAAGAGGAGGTTAGTGAGGTCATCAAAGAAATGCAGAATGGTAAAGCGCCAGGCCCTGATGGTTTCAATGTGGATTTCTTTAAATCTTTTTGGAACATTGTTAAACAAGATATTCTAAATGTAGTGGAGGATTCCAGGATGAATAGAACCATTCTGAAGGTGCTCAATACTTCCTTCATCTCCTTGATCCCCAAACAAGATAATGCTCAGACTCCAGACAAGTTTAGACCCATAACTTTGTGCAATGTGGTGTAAAAGATAATATCCAAATTTGTTGCCAATAGACTTAAACCCCTTCTTCCTACTCTAGTTTCTATGGAGCAATCAAGTTATGTGCAGGGTAGACAAATTCTCAATAACATCATTCAAGCGCATGAGGTGGTGCATTCATTGTTAATCAATGGGAAGGTGGGAATGATTATGCAATTGGACCTTGCCAAATCTTATGATAAGTTGAATTGGACCTATATCAGGAAGGTCCTTCTAGCCTTTGGATTTAATCATAACTAGGTAAGATGGGTTATGGCACTAGTAACTTCTTCTAGCTTTTCAATTCTGGTAAATGGTTCTCCTTCCAAGACTTTTACTCCTTCAAGAGGCCTCAGGCAGGGAGATTCGCTCTCTCCCTTTCTCTTTATCCTTATGATGGAAGGACTTGGTCGGTCTATCAAGCATGCGAAAGAAGTTGGTAACATCAAGGGTCTCCAACTTTCTGAGATTGGACAGGCTTTGACCCATCAACAATTTGTTGATGACACTATGCTGCAGGGAATCCCCACGGTCAAAGAAGCTCTTGCTTATAAACAAATCCTATGTGACTTTGCCATGGCTACAGGTATGGAGGTAAATCTCTCCAAATCTAAGATTTTTTTCTTTAATACTAATATTGCTATTCAGAGAAATATCTCCAGAATTCTGGGCTTTCAAAGGGATGTCCTTCCTTCCAAATACCTGGGAGTTCCTCTAACTGATAAACCTTTGCACAAGAGCATTTGGGAGCTGGTGATTAATAAGATGCAGGATAAAATCAGGAAATGGACTATTAGATCTTTAAACTTGGCAGGCCGGTTGGTGCTTACAAAAGTTGTTCTGCAATCAATCCCCGTCTTCATGCTTTCAGCCCTTCCAGCTCCAAAAGGAGTTTTACAACAATTTAGAACCATTCAAAGAGACTTTCTTTGGGGTAAGGGGGAGGAGAGAAAGAAATGGGCCTTGGTAGCCTGGGATAAGATCTGCAAACCCAAAAACCATGGGGGTCTTGGATTGGAAGATCTGAAAGTACTTAGCAAATTTTTAGGGGCAAAATTATGGTGGTGTTGGGTAAAAGATCCAAAGGCTCAGTGGGCTAGTATTTGGAAAGAGAAATACGCAAGCACTTGGCAAGATAATGATCACATAAGGATGACTGGCATCATAAAAGGCTCCTACATCTAGAATAAGTCCTGGGAGAATAGAAGCTTAGTGCAAAAAAATAGCTTCTGGAAATCAAAGAAGGAGATATTGCTTTGTTTTGGGAGGATAAATGGAAATAAGAACCTAAACTGTTAAGAGAGGACATTGTGGACCTTAAGAAAGAAACTGATACCAAAGGGTTTCTCAGGGTAAAAGATTTTTGGGATCAAACCAATAGTGAAGGAAAATGGAGAACCTGGAAGAATATAGAATACAGGGATGATAACCCCTTGAAAGCAAAAGCGGATGCACTACTAACAATGTTGGACCAAAGGAAGATTCTTGTTTCAGAGGGGCATGACCAACTTAGATGGGGCAACAATAATGAAGGTACCTTCAATCTTGTTGGCCAGAGAAATCGATCTTGTGGACAAGGCCGATCTCCCTAGTATCAAAAGATAGTCTAGCAACAAACAGACAAACGAATCTATCTTTCTCTAGACATATGCGATTCATAAATAAAAACCATAGAGGTGTTAAGACCCTACCTTAAGTCCAATGCTAGTTTGTAGCAGCCATCCTTCAACCGTCCGAAAGAGTTTGCTTTTGAGAACCTGCAATCACAAACAAGCAAACATCAAATAGCACCTGCATAGCTAATATCATAAATCATGTCCATTATGGTGATCAAGGAATCCATAAAATAAACCATAAAACAACAGCTTATTGAGAAAAACAAACTTATTTGTATTAACTTTGAAGTAGAAGAACCTTACAACATTTTCAGCCTTGATGTTGAACAAGCTCTTCCTAGGGTCTGAAACAGGAATTTCCTTTACTTTAACAAGCCTTTCACTCCTCCAAATGAGATCTTAGAGGTATGTAATCTCTCATAAAAACTCAAATAAGAAGACTAAGTTCCAGCAGCATTTCACCTCAAAAATATTCAGCTTTCAACCTCCCAAGTAACCAGCCCAGTGCTTCATTTTATAGTGCAGAGGAAGGAGGTTACAAGTCCACCTGTGAAGGGATAGAGTCCTCCTTCAAAGGGATAAGCTCCTCACATCAAGGGGTTAGCTCCTTAAGTTATGGGATACATGAACCTTAAGAGAGCGAACTTGCCACCTCAAGATTTCTTCCAGAAGCTTCTAGAAATGACTCAAAGTGAGTTTTTAAGAATATACTTGTGCCTTTTAAACTTTTACAGGGGTCCACACCCATAACACGAAGACAGAGCGGTCAGGTGCGCAGGGAACATGACCATTAGGTGCGGGACCGCAGGTAATGCAAAGAGAAAGTGTGAAGCTAGAGTTTTACAGACTTTTAAGGGCTTTCTCTTATTTTCAAGGCTTGATATGAGGAACTGAGGCTTAGGACTTGCAAAGGAGGAAAGTATGAGTGGTAATGGACTCACACAGATTGCAGAATGTCAAGGTGACAATTTTTTGTGCAACAGATTGCCCCCTAAAGTGCGAAGTCTGTAATAGATGAAGATAGAGTTTGTCATCTATGAAGAGTGAAGTACTTTATTATTTCAAGGATCATCCTGTGGACACCCCAGTTGGAGCCTGTAAAAACATTCAATGAAAAATAGATAGATAGATAGATAGATATATATATATCTGTGTGTGTGTGTGTGGTGTGTGTGTGTGTGAACATATCATCGCTGAGGTAGGCATTCCCATACTCAGATTGAAAATGACTAGAAAACTGACTAACTAACTAAATTGTTCTGATACAAGAATGATTTTGTAATACATCACGAGTATAGACATGTATAGACATAGTATGGATACATCCATCTGTTTATGAATAGTCCACTGTATAATGAATAACAAAATTCCTTGCAGCCTAGATGGTAGAAACTAGATCCAAGGTCTTGATTTCTGCCTCTCGAACTAGTATGATTCTATCCATGTGAATGAATGTGTCGAAGTCAAACATGGTAGAAACCACTTGATTACCAGTGAATGATGTGAACTGTTAACAAGTGTGAGAGAAACCACCAGTAATGTCAATGGCTTTCAAAGTACTCAGTATAATCCATGAAATGTGAATAAATGAGTTGATATCGAACATGTCATAGAATCCTTTGATTGAAGGTCAATGATGCAACTTATCGTCGAAGGCAAGAAACCTACCAATAGGGCATGCAGATTTCAAGGTACTGACGATTTATAGATCATCTTTCTAGATAATGAGCTCAAGTCGATAGAAAGCGATCTGTCATAGCCAAGCCCACAACACGAAATCATAGATCAAGTTTTGAAGAAATATAATTGGCAAGGACTGACTCAGGGATGGTCAAAATGGATGACAGATATTTTGCAGATGAATGGTTTATTTGAACTGACCTCTTGAACACATAACGACACTGCAGATGGTTTGATTACAATTTACCCAAAGCTAATACCCAGAAACTGGTTGAAGACTTTCAATATGGTTCTATTAACTGTTAGGCAAAGGATTTCCCAACCCAGGTGAACAAAAAGTGTCGTGTTCAAGAGTGGTTAACTGCTTTTCTAAAATAGAAAGTGTAACAAACAAGTTCATTTTTCTCTCTTTTCCCCCACCATTTTTGGCAAGTACCTCTTTATTTTTGACAAGCTTGAGGAGGATAACATTTGCTTGTTTATAAGGTCATCCTTTAGATTAGTCCTACTTAGTTTAAAATTCGAACCCTAAGAAGGAGTGGTTCGTTCCTGTTTAAAATTGAACAGGTCCTTTACTGTTAAATTTTAACGAGCCCAGTATAGGAAAAACTCAGTGTTTTTCAATTTTAGGGAGTCAGAAGAAAAACTTAAGAAAACTCCATGGGTGTACTTTTTTGTAAAATAATCCCTTAGGCCTTAAAAAGGATAAAATAATATAGAAGGGATGACTTTTCAATACTTTAACGAGCTAAAAAGGACAAGCACTCAACAATCTTTTCATATTTAACGAGTCTGAAAAGGGTTTAAAGAGGACTCTAGTCTCGTCATGGTAACGAGTCCAATGTCGTCAGGGTTTAACGAGTTTGACATAGGTAAAACTTAGAGTCTTTTTCATGTTTAGAGAGTTTGAAAAAGACACAGAAAAGAA
The DNA here is from genome assembly GCA_031772625.1 of Pinus tabuliformis. NCBI lineage: Eukaryota > Viridiplantae > Streptophyta > Pinopsida > Pinales > Pinaceae > Pinus > Pinus tabuliformis. The sequence goes on from CM062811.1 coordinate 587,554,367, forward strand.
AACTCCAGGGGGGTCCTTTTTCATAAATGTGTCCCTCAAGCCCGAAAAAGTATAAAATAATACTCGAGAGAACCGCTTGACCATTACAATCAAGGATTACTTTTCATAATTAGTGGCCTCGATCCAAAAAAGTAAAAAAAGTGATCGAAGACACGTCGTTTTATAACCAATATCGAACTCAAAACGACAAAAGTCCAGCAATCTTTTCATGTTTATACGGTTAGAAAAGAGTTGTAAGTGGACCGCCTTTTTAATTCCATTTATCGAGTTAAAAGGGGAAAAACTCGGCAATCTTTTCATATTTTACGAGTCAGAAAAGAGCTTAAAAAAACTCGTCCTAGAGGAACGAGTGGTATAAAGGGTAGCAACTGGTTCCGACAATGGTGGAACTGCTCAAAACATGTAATGGTTAAGAGGCTGGCTAATAAAACCACTCATAATGCGGTCCCTCAGAAAGGGTAAAAACAACCAAGTGAAAGCGTATGATCAGCCAAAGAGATGGTGGTGATGGAATGAAAACAACCAAAGCTCATCGAACAGAATTTAACGGATAAAAATGGAAATCACAAGATGTAAATCGGGTATGGGTTCATTTTATACAAGCTTGAACCATAGAGAACTTTGCTTGGATTCGGTTTCATGTTTACACAAGCTTGAAATGAAAAACTATGCTTGTTATAAGTTCGCATGCCCCCAGCATAACAACGCAAATCGAGGTACATGCCCCCCAAGCTTCATTGCATTCAACAAGGTGGATGGAATGAAGGTTCACTTTCGAAGGAGTTGTTTCATTTTTTTGTGACGTTGACACAGTAAAAGAACTATCCTCATAACCCTTGTTTTATTTTTTAAACGAGCTTCACACAAGACAAGGAACTATGATCCATGACCCCTTGTTTCATTTTTTAACGAGCTTGACACAAGACAAGGAACTATGCTTGAGACTCCTAGTTTCATTTTTTAATGAGGTTGATATAGGAAAAAACTATCCTCGAGACATCTGGTTTCATTTTTTAATGAGGTTGATGCAGGAAGAAACTATACTCGCGACATCCGGTTTCATTTTTTAACGAGGTTGATACATGAAGAAACTATCCTTGCGACTGGTCAGGAATCAGAAAACGATTGTGCCGCCTGATATGCAATTTCAAAGGGATTCATAGGCATCGCACCATGAAATGAATCCACCTCATAATCGGAAGGTGGTGAGCTCCAGTATTGTAGCAATAATGCTACAACTCCTGGGGCTTCCTGTCTCTCATTTTATCAACCTGGTAGTTCGTACAAACTTGGAAGCGACGGTGCTATATGCACAAGTACTAGCTCTTGTCGCAGCTGTCACTTGGTCAGCTGGCACAAGTCCGCTAGGGCTCAAGCCAACTTCTATAGGCTCTCAGAAGAAGCTTGCTAATTGATGGATGAAAGCTATTCTCAAAGGAAAACTACTCTACTTGACAAAATGGACTGAAAGCAAATCAAAGCATGTAAACCTAGGAAACCCTAATTTAACTAGTCTAACCTCTACAATGCAAGAAATGTAAATGCAACTTCTACCAATGCTGTCATTACCTCTAATAATTGAAAATGCATGGATCTAAACTACTTGCATCATGAAAGTTATGTTTTTGTATTTTTCCTTTAGGTGAATGGAATGATGGTGCTTTTGTGCTAACTAGGGTTTGGTTGTGCAGATGGGATGGAGAAGGAAGGAAAGCGTGGGACAGGTTGGGGAGGCTAGGAGAGGTCCCTAGGGATCCTTAGCATCCATCCACAGAGGTTCCTCGCATTCAGATGCTCAGCAACCGAGAGAGTGGCCTCCTACAGGATGGCTGTAGGGGATCCTACAGGATACTCTGGTTTCTACAGGATGTCTACAAATGGCTACAGGATGACCTACCGTGAGTGTTTGGAGTGATGGAGGAGTAATGGAATGGTAGGAGGAGATGTGTAAGGTAGGAATAAGGCTGGTGATGGCTTCAGAAGTGGAAGAATAGGATAGGGAGTGAATGTAGGGAGTAGGTTGGAAGATAGAGGGCTAGGTCAATGAAAAGGCTAGAGAATGGAAGTACGTGAGGAGTGAAAGACTTTGGGAGATAACAGAGCGGAGCAGGGGTCAAAGATATGGTTGCATGCGTGATCAATATGGAGGACGAAGTGATGGAACGAGAGAGAGCAGTGTAAGTGAAATAAATGCTTATGACTGTCACTAAACCAAAAATGCATTAACCTACACTACCTATGCTTGTAAATTCAAAGAGCAGCAATCTAAACGCGAAGGAGAATGTGCATGAAGTTGTGGTAAAGGAGTGTGGTGCAGGTGTGAATCATGTGGAAGCATCTAACATAACGTGACTGTGTTTGCAGCAATCATGGAATAAAGAAATGCGTATTTTTGGTGGTTAGTCATGGACTTCACTCCAATCCCAGATGAGACGGCAGTGAGCCTTAACAACCTTTTTGTTGGAGCTCCAATCGATTATATCTATCCTCTGCTACACTAAGCAAGTGGAAACAAATTCATCATAAGCAACTCCTATCTAACTCATGAAAAAGACCAACTTAACAACCTGTAATTCGAATTGCATGTGCAAATGAAAAACTCAAAGTGCTGAAATGAAATGGAAACAACACTACAGCAGAGGGGATCTATGGCTCTCAGGTTGGGCCCTAACCTGAGAGCTATAGTCTCCTTAAGAAAAACTCAGAACTAGATCAGAATCTGCCTTCTTTATTCATAATCTGATATCATGCCAAATTGGCTTACAAAAAGGAACAAAAAATGAGCTGTGCTCGAAAATTACAATAGCAATACGAGAGTTTCAACAACCTATCCAAGGCTAAGGCCTCTATACTTATACAAAAACGATGATCCAAGAAGTGTCCTTGATTTTAGGAGCTCGGCTGTCCAACTAGAGTTTAACTGCTAATCCTATAGGACGGTCATAACTGTTGTTCCTATAGAGCAGTTTATAACTGTTGTTCCTGTAGAACAGCTGGCTGCTTCTAAGCTCGGAGGGGAGATGGATTGGAGCTCGGAGTTCTTGGTGGGAATCACGAGGAATGTCCCCAAGACCGTGGACATCCTCTCCTAAAAGTCAGCAGTGCCACCTCATTGTCTCCTTGTCTCCTTTTTCGTTGTCTTTTGCTCCCTTTTAATGCCAAAACCTGGGATCACAATGCATTAGTCACGTAGATAGAGTGCCTACCCTTCTTCCTACAAACAACATGAATAAACTAAGAAATGCATGCATAAGCAGTAAAAAATGAATGGTTTGAGCTAGTAGAATAGGCCAAAATGAGCCCAAATTGTACCAAAATTGGGGCTCATCATCACCCCCCAGCTGAACCATTTGCTCATCCTTGAGCAACCTAGTCAAGATCCTCATCCTTCATGGCTTTCACTGCTCCCCTTACATCCCAAGCTTCTGTGGTGATGTCTTCTTGGTCGATATGAAACCCTGCTGTGTTTTCCACTTTTTCCCATTGTGCCTGGTCATCCTTTCCTGTACTTCCTTCAACCAATCCTAGCAGCAATGGAGGGCTGATTTTAAGGCCAATCCAGCTGGCCTGAAGTCTTTGCACGGATTTCTTGTAAAGGTCCACTCTTGCCAATGCTTCCCTCATTCTGGTCGGGGTATGGTATTCCCGGATCTTCAAACTATGTGCCAAGGCATGCCACCTGCGTGCACAAGCATGGGCAGCAGTTTCTCCCAATAATCTGTCCATGTCTTCAAAGTGGGCTATTGCTTGGGCTTGCTGGTCCATAAATTTCAAGGAAGCTATGGGATCATTGGATAACTGTTGGCGGGCTGAGATGAGGGCAACCGGATCCTCTGGTTCTGCCCGAATGTACAGTGGCTCACTCACTTCTCGGCTCATGACCGATTTTTCTTTAGTGGCTCTCTGATCCTCATGATTCAGCCATGAGGCAAAAGCCATCAACTGCAGATCGCCCAAGGCGATATTGGGATCCCAAGAGACCTCATTGGGCAAAACTAGATTGTGGATGTAGAATTCTGCTAGCTTGGCTTTGTCCTCTGCTGAGCTAGTATTGCATATTTCAGCAAATTGTTGTGGGTTATTGATTTGCTCAATACCTCTTTGTGCTAGTGTGTTTATCTGGAACTGTAGCCACTGATCCTTTAAGTACAACCCATAAGACTTTGCAGGATGTCTGCACTGCAGGGCCTCCATGGCCCAACTGGCCATGCAAGCCAATTGTGTTTCCTTTTGTTGCAGCTGTTCCTTTAAGGCTTGCACTTCAATTCTTATCTGCTGTTCTTCTTCCTGTAGAAGTGTCTTTGGCCCTTCAAGATTGGTGGTCAGCTCCTTCTTGCCTTCTTGTTCATTTGTGATGCCCTTGGAGGATGTTTCTGCACCTGCCTTGAGTTCTTGTAGCTGCAACCTTAACTTTTGGTTTTCTTCCTGTAGAAGTGCCTACTGGCAACTAGCCACATGTTTGGCCATGGTGAACTCGCTCCTGACCTCCCTGAGCTGATCTTGTAGAGGGCCTATGTCCCCCACCCCCTTTGATTTGGCAATTTGCATCCATGTATGGGAGCGGACTCTTTCTTTCTCTAATTCAAAGAATAGGGGTACAGTAAATTTTTGTGGGATGACCTTGCCCGCCTCCAAGAAGGTATAATATGAATTCAGATTGGGCGAAGGGCTAGGTTCGGGTATATGTTCTCTTGCTATTTCTTCAGGTAGTTCTGCCTCATCCGCCCTTGGTGATGAGGGTCCTCCTTCTTCTCTTTGTTCGGTTTCCTGTAGTCGAGCCAAGGTATCCTGTAGGACGTTTTCAGCTTCCTGTAGCCTGGTTTTCTCGTCCAACAGGTCCACTCGGTCTTGCCATGTGCTCTTCTTCGTGCTTCCCTTTTCGTAGGTAACTGTGACCTTTGAGGGGGATTTTTCTTTGGGCGAAGCAGGGGTGTCCTCAATGACAATTGGGCTGCTGGACTGCTGCTGTGGTTTCCCTGTTTTTATCCGAACACTTCTCCGTGCTTTGAAGTAGAGAGGAGGGTCCCTCTTCCTCTTTCCTTTTGGCTTAGGTGGCGTACTGAGGCCAGCTAATACAGCCGCTGCCTCTCTGGCTAAAACATCCACCTTCTGCTTCTCAGATTTTGGTTTTGCATGGCTTCCTGTAGAAGCCTGTTTTTGCACTTTTGTGCTTCCTGTAGAAGCTGTTATCGGGCTTCCTGTAGAAGCCTTGGTTTTTGCTTTTGGGCTTCCTGTAGAAGCCTGCTTCTCACTGATCTTCGTGCCTCCTGTAGAATCTCGCTTCTCCTTTCCTGTAGTGGTAGGTTTCTTTACTTTTACTTGCTTTGCTGCAGGGGTTTGATCCTTTTGTTTGCTTGTGAGTGCTGAAGAGGTAATTGGGCTGACATGACCTGTCCCAACTTTGTCTCTTCTGCTTTTTGACCTTATTTCTCTTGCTGACAGGATGGGGGAGTCAGCTTTTTCCTCAGCCTTCTTTTCCTCGGCCACCGCTTCCTCGTCTTCAGTGTTGGAGGAGCCACTATCTTCGATCAACATTTTAATGTCCCCATCTCGTGTTAGATTCCTAAACAACTCCCAAGAGAGGGGAACTTTATATGAGTGCAGTGCATCCTCCACAAGCAATTTTATTAACCCATGATGGGCTATCTGATCAGGGATGCCCTGTCTTAGCTTTGTAGCACACTCCATTAGGGACTGCAGGAGATAATAAGGGATGCTTAGTTTTTGCTCTACAGGAAGGTCAATTCCGTGTCTTAACTCAGTGAGGAGCCGGAAGTGATATGCATACACGATACTGAACCGGCTTTCACAAGTAATATATTTCATAATGTGCAAACTGACTTCGTTCCATGGTGGTGACAGGCTGGTCCTCCTCACCCTATTTTTATCCTCAGAGAATTCTTCCTCAGGTGGGAAGAACTCCTTCTTGGCTTGCTGACTCTGCTTCCGCTCTTCTTTATCCCACGGCAGACCCATGGGCAGTTCTGTGATTCGACTTATGTGCTCTGGGGTGAGTTTGAGGCTTAGACCTCTGAAGCCTACCGTGGCCAGTGTCTGGGATTTAGGCTTCAATGCCTGTAAGAATTCCTCGGCTACTTCATCATCGTAGCCCTGTAGCTTATCACAAAAAGGCATCCATTGTGCCCTGGTAAAGAGATCTACCACTGCTGGATTTCTCCTTAATGCATTTGAATCAGTGGGCTCTCGCCTGATAAACCCACCAGGCATGATGAACATAGTGGTTTTGACCAAAGGCGGTAGATACAAAGGAAATTCGGTCTTATAGACAGAGCATGCAATGAATTCACAGACCACAGTTTAATTATACTGCTATCCTGTAGAAGCGATAGTATAGGCACGACAATCCAATATTTTTTATGACGAGACTGTGAATAATGACCTTGCCACCTTTGAAAGACAATTGCGGAAGGAGTTTCAGGGTTACCTCTTTTCTGCCACCTTTTCTTACGTGAAGACTTCACCTTCCTGTAGAGCTGCGTTCCTGTAGAAACTGCTTCCTGTAGGACTGCGTTCCTATAGAAACTGTTCCTGTAGGAGCAGTGCGCAGGCTTCGGGGAGAACGGTAGTTGGACTGCGGTTGAGGTGCGCTTCACTGGTGTTCAGTCGGCCGAAAGCTTGGCGTATCAACATGCAGAGGTATTCAGAAGAGTTACTCAAGTTTTGAAGTGGAGGTGGATGGATATACGTGCACAATCTAGCCGATTAGATTTTGAATCGGCGCAGCTCGTGGCGCGGAGGGTGAGCTGTCCCCGCCGGACCATTGGGTGACGTCACCCATCATCCTCCTGCACATTCACTTGCTGCCGCATTCATTCCCACAGATCTGCCGCCACCCTTTTCGGTTAAACTTCGTTTCTCGGTTGACGGGACTGATCTTCACGTGCGTGCTGTGTGTTCCCTTTGTCGTGGCTGCCACCCCATCACCTGACTATCTCTTCGCTAGCCAACGTGGCCAGTCAACTGGCCTTACGGCCGCTCAACCATTCATTTCTACGCCATGCAAACAAATCAAAGTAATACTCATGCGATTTGATGGAAGGAAGGATTAGAACACTTACCTGCGCGCGTCTGCACATGATTTCCAGTTTTTGGACGACGGATCTACCTGCTGCATGTGGCTTACACAGTCCCGGAGGCTCGTGGTTACAGGATGCTGGCGCTATAGTGGACGCTCTGGTTGCATGCGCCCATGTGTTGTTTGCAGATCGCTGGGCGATGAATGGTATCCACTCCTACAGGTTTGACTGCTACAGGATTCCCGCGGGGTGCCTTGTGACAGTCTCACCTCCTTGGGTGCATGCCACTTGACAATGGAGATGACCTGCTAATCGCGCTCCCGAAGCTTCTGATGCTTGACATGGACATGGTATGAGCTCTCGGTGTTCATTTTTCTCTGACAACTGATTTTTCCACGAGAACTCATTGATCTGGTTTGCTGGTGCAGGGATCTTAGTTGCATGGTGACGAGGATGGTGGAGCAAGGTATCAGCGTCGTGCATGGGCCCAAAAGAGGCTTGCATGCGTCCACACCAACCTGTAGTCATCAGATCTGCTCATGAAACGCATTCTGGCTCGTTCTGAGCTTCTACAGGAAGTTTCCTATAGAAGTACAGAGCTTCCTGTAGACAGGCAGCTCTTCCTGTAGAAATTTGCACCTTCCTGTAGAAAAATTGTGCCTTCCTGTAGAAAGACAGCAGTTTCCTGTAGAAGATTCAAACCATGATAAAATTGCACATACCTTGAAAAACGTAAGCGTTCTTGGAGGAGGAGCTTGTGAGGTGTCCTGGCTGCATGAGAAGGACCTTTGACTTTGACTTTAGAGGCTTCCTCTCCTCCATAGAACACCTGCAATCTGCATGCAAATTTCACATAATGACTTATTGATCTTGTTTTTTTTTTTTTTTTTTTTTGAAAGATAGTAGGGGCGCCTCAATGAGGTTTTCACCCTTGCCACCTGCCTTAAGCACCTCAGAGAGGTTTTCACTCAAGGATCTTTATTTCTTTTTTTTCTCTCTTTTTTTTTTGAAAAACAACTAGGGCGCCTCATGGAGGTTTTCACCCTAATTGCCTGCCTTGGGCGCCTCCAAGGGAGGTTTTCACCCAAAGATCTTTTTCTATTTCATTTTCTTTTCTTTCCAACCCATTGACCGCCTCATGGAGGTTTTCAATCAATGAGCCAATCTAAGGCGCCTCCGAGGGGGTTTTCACCTTAGATTTCTATTTTCCTCTTTTTTCATTTTTTTTTTCTCTTTTTCTTTTTTCTTTTTTTTTTTTTTCTTTTTTTTTTTTTTTTTTTTTTTTTTTCTCTACCCTACCCTACTTGAAAAAAACAAAATCATTTTCAAGTATAAGAATACTTCCAATGGAGTCATGTGCACATCAAGATTAGAGACAAAATGATGTGAAGGCTCGGAATGCATGCTTGGACAAGTATCCAGATCTTAGAGACAAAATGATCTCACTTTGAAAGTACAAAACATAGCTGAGGAAGAGAGTACTGCTGCAACTTAGTGACTGTCTGGAACCATGTCTCAATATAGCTTTGATATCCTTGGTTCTTTTGCTGATCTGGATCATTCTTCATGTCACCTTCCATCATGACCTTCTGATCTTCCTCTTTTTGTTGATCTTCCTCTTGAGTACATGGAAGATTTGATGGTAACCATGAAGGAATTCTCTCGATCTCTGATTCTGATCTCTTCTCTTCATAAAGTGCAGCCCATGGTTCTTTGATCTCATCACTTGAATCTTCTTTTACTGGATGTGATCCTTCAATGCTTTCAAGATGATCTCTTTTTTGCATTACTTTCCCTGAGCTTTGGTGAACATCATTGAGCTCATGAGGAATCATTTTCACATGTTGTGCCTCAGATTTGCAATGGGGTTGAGCTGCTCCATTGTATGGCTTTGGAAATGGTGGTACGGGTAAGTGAGTGGGGGTGTGAAATTGAGATGGAGATGGATGGCATTGTGGTTGGGTAGGCATTTGGGGGTGCCTTGGTGGAGGAGGAGGCGATGGTTGTGGATGAGCAGGTGGTGGAGGAAAATGAGCGGGATGAGAGTTGTACTGGGGCCTCCACTCCTGATAAGGTGCATTCCATTGAGGCTGTGGCTGAGCATAAGAGTGAAACGAATGAGCAACTGGTTGGGCATAATATGGATCTGTGAAGGAACAAGGAGAATATGACCAAGGAGGAGGTGTAGACCAGGAAGGATGAGCAGGGGGACCCCAAGAAGGCATGAAGGTGGCTTGATAAGGGTCATAATAGGTCTCGGGTATCCCTTGTAGTTCCTGCTGGTAGGGTACGGGCCCATGTGGCCTCCTTTGGTTCATATAACAGAGTGATTCAGTGGCTCCCTTGGCTCTTTGATATGTAGCTTTGATTCTGGGCAAGGAAGGGCACTGATCTGTAGGATGGTATTCTTCACAGATGAAACACACTTCTAGAGAGTGCCTTGGACATTCGTTCCTAGGATGCTTTTTAAGGCACCTAGGACAAAAAATGACCAAAGCCCTCTTGGCTTCCTCTTGCTTCTTTTGGATCCGCAAGGTATCCAGTTGCATGGCAAGAAACTGCCTCATATCACTCTTGAAATCTTTGATCTGATTTTCAAATTCATCTTTGGACAAGATGTTGCTCCCCACATCTCTACTGGTAGCCATTTGCTCCAGAGGAATGTTTTCTTCTTCTTCTCCCCTAGAGGTTCTTTAAATATGCCTTGATGTCCACCCAGGGGTTCTTTCATCACAGCCATCGAAGAAGAACGTTGGCTGTGTGAAGCAGTGGGGGTGTTGTGCAATCATTTTTCTAACTTATCTCTACTCCTACAAAGCATGAAATGAAATCTTTTTGGTTGATTTTTGCTTTTTTCTACTTCTACTTGCAAAAATTGAAATAAATTGAACTGCAACTAACTATCTTGCTGAAATGAAAATGTGGAATTGAAATGAAAGCAGGAAAGGACTAATCTATTTTGCTCAAATGAAATTGCAGGAATGAAATGCTAATCTATGCTTGCAGAAATGAAATTGCAGAATTGAAATGCTAACCTATGAAAGCAGGAAAGGCTAATCTATGAAAGCAGGAAATGCTAATCTATGAAAGCAAGAAATGCTAACCTACTTTTGCATAAATGAAATTGCATAAGGGAAATGAAATAAACTACTTAGCAGAAGGTTGTAAAGGAAAATAGAAGAATAGCAACAATCACCAATACTCTGCCGCTTCCCCAGCAACGGCGCCAAAAAGATGGTGAGCTCCAGTATTGTAGCAATAATGCTACAACTCCTGGGGCTTCCTGTCTCTCATTTTATCAACTCGGTAGTTCGTACAAACTTGGAAGCGACGGTGCTATATGCACAAGTACTAGCTCTTTTCGCAGCTATCACTTGGTCAGCTGGCACAAGTCCGCTAGGGCTCAAGCCAACTTCTATAGGCTCTCAGAAGAAGCTTGCTAATTGATGGACGAAAGCTATTCTCAAAGGAAAACTACTCTACTTGACAAAATGGACTGAAAGCAAATCAAAGCATGTAAACCTAGGAAACCCTAATTTAACTAGTCTAACCTCTACAATGCAAGAAATGTAAATGCAACTTCTACCAATGCTGTCATTACCTCTAATAAGTGAAAATGCATGGATCTAAACTACTTGCATCATGAAAGTTATGTTTTTGTGTTTTTCCTTTAGGTGAATGGAATGATGGTGCTTTTGTGCTAACTAGGGTTTGGTTGTGCAGATGGGATGGAGAAGGAAGGAAAGCGTGGGACAGGTTGGGGAGGCTAGGAGAGGTCCCTAGGGATCCTTAGCATCCATCCACAGAGGTTCCTCGCATTCAGATGCTCAGCAACCGAGAGAGTGGCCTCCTACAGGATGGCTGCAGGGGATCCTACAGGATACTCTGGTTTCTACAGGATGTCTACAAATGGCTACAGGATGACCTACCGTGAGTGTTTGGAGTGATGGAGGAGTAATGGAATGGTAGGAGGAGATGTGTAAGGTAGGAATAAGGCTGGTGATGGCTTCAGAAGTGGAAGAATAGGATAGGGAGTGAATGTAGGGAGTAGGTTGGAAGATAGAGGGCTAAGTCAATGAAAAGGCTAGAGAATGGAAGTACGTGAGGAGTGAAAGACTTTGGGAGATAACAGAGCAGAGCAGGGGTCAAAGATATGGTTGCATGCGTGATCAATATGGAGGACGAAGTGATGGAACGAGAGAGAGCAGTGTAAGTGAAACAAATGCTTATGACTGTCACTAAACCAAAAATGCATTAACCTACACTACCTGTGCTTGTAAATTCAAAGAGCAGCAATCTAAACGCGAAGGAGAATGTGCATGAAGCTGTGGTAAAGGAGTGTGGTGTAGGTGTGAATCATGTGGAAGCATCTAACATAACGTGACTGTGTTTGCAGCAATCATGGAATAAAGAAATGTGTATTTTTGGTGGTTAGTCATGGACTTCACTCCAATCCCAGATGAGACGGCAGTGAGCCTTAACAACCTTTTTGTTGGAGCTCCAATCGATTATATCTATCCTCTGCTACACTAAGCAAGTGGAAACAAATTCATCATAAGCAACTCCTATCTAACTCATGAAAAAGACCAACTTAACAACCTGTAATTCGAATTGCATGTGCAAATGAAAAACTCAAAGTGCTGAAATGAAATGGAAACAACACTACAGCAGAGGGGATCTATGGCTCTCAGGTTGGGCCCTAACCTAAGAGCTATAGTCTCCTTAAGAAAAACTCAGAACTAGATCAGAATCTGCCTTCTTTATTCATAATCTGATATCATGCCAAATTGGCTTACAAAAAGGAACAAAAACTGAGCTGTGCTCAAAAATTACAATAGCAATACGAGAGTTTCAACAACCTGTCCAAGGCTAAGTCCTCTATACTTATACAAAAACGATGATCCAAGAAGTGTCCTTGATTTTAGGAGCTCGGCTGTCCAACTAGAGTTTAACTGCTGATCCTGTAGGACGGTCATAACTGCTGTTCCTGTAGAGCAGTTTATAACTGTTGTTCCTGTAGAACAGCTGGCTGCTTCTAAGCTCGGAGGGGAGATGGATTGGAGCTCGGAGTTCTTGGTGGGAATCACGAGGAATGTCCCCAAGACCATGGACATCCTCTCCTAAAAGTCAGCAGTGCCACCTCATTGTCTCCTTGTCTCCTTTTTCGTTGTCTTTTGCTCCCTTTTAATGCCAAAACCTGGGATCACAATGCATTAGTCACGTAGATAGAGTGCCTACCCTTCTTCCTACAAACAACATGAATAAACTAAGAAATGCATGCATAAGCAGTAAAAAATGAATGGTTTGAGCAAGTAGTATAGGCCAAAATGAGCCCAAATTGTACCAAAATTGGGGCTCATCAGAAGGTACGATCCAAGGATCATCAAAAGTAACAGTATTCGATGAAATCATATGAATATTTGCAATAGAAGGCAATACGTTAGGAGGCGGGAAGGAAAAAGTTCCTAGTAAACCAGAATCTTTAATCAAACCTACTCCAACATCCTTGTAAGGGATAGTCATTTTACCGATGTGTTGAACGCTATCTGTAGAGGCTGGGTCGGATGAGAAATAACTCAGCTGGTCTATCATAATGATCTTTCCGTTATGAGGAAACTTAATAAGCCGAAAGACTGATGAAACAATAGCAGTCATAGCATAAGACCAATTGTGACCCAAGAGAAGGTTGTAATCTAGAGGAGCATCAACCACTTCCACATCTAGATTTACAGTTTTGCCTTTGACCCCTATAGGTAAATCCTCTAAAATACCAAAAGAATGGAACCCTCGGCCATCAAAATCCTTTAGAATTGTCGGAGACTGATTGAGTGTGGGAGATCCAAGTGATCTCCAACACTGGATCGACATAATCCACGTAGAAGCCCCTTCATCAATCACAGTCTGAAAGCAAGGCCTGTTTTTTACTAACACTAGAATCTGGAAAGCCATTTGATGAGGGAGGCGGGGTGTACTATTCTCTAAATCGAAGATTATTAGGTTTGGATCCTGAATATCGACAGCTCCTATAGCAAACAATAGTAATTTACGTTGTGCTGGGCATGATTGCAGCACTTCCAAAGCCGACATTGCTGAAGGGGCAATGGATAAGTCTTCAACAATGTTATAATTCTGAGCAGCTCTTGCATGTGTATTGAAAGCTGATTTCTGAAATATACCTTTAGCAGGCGGTTTGATTACTAAGTCAGGGTTTGGTTTCTCGATCTGTAGCGGATCAAAACCAGGAGGAGGTGAGTTGATGTGTTTGAATTAGAAGATTCTGCTTCTTTACCATCAACAGGATTATTACTACCATAATCTTGCGACCGCGTCCTAATCTTTACATGAGACATCATCATAATGGGTTCTTTTGAGGTATTCGAGGAAGAAGCAATCACCTTACTATCTTGAGTAGGAAAAGGATCCTTCAAGAAAGCAGGTGTTTGCGAACCTTTAACGAATTTCGAAAACTCTACTCAATATGGCCATTCTTTGGTAAAATTATCCTCGTCGCAAATGAAACAAGGATAGCGAGGTTTTCGTTTTTCATCAATAGATTCATTTTTATTCATTTTATCTTTTGAATTTTGATTGTTTTTGTTCTTCCCCTTCTCTTTACTACCGGATTTGGTCGTAGATGAATCTATGACATGGACATCGGCAGAAACTTCAGCGGAAGAATCTCCTTTCGGGGAATCAGGTAAAGTTATTGTAGGAGAAGAATTCTTTGAAGATTTCTTCTTGCTTTTAATACTAACTGAACCAATCATACCATCAGTAGCATGAGACCCTGAAGGAGCTGTAGTTTTTGGAAGATCAGGGATTTTTTGTGTAAAGTACCTGACTGCGTATAAACGAGGTCAAGGTACTGAGCCTGAGCAATGACTTGCTCTTCAGTGACAACTCCTGCCTTAGCTACATCTTCAGTGATTTTAGGTAACAATGATTTAACGAACCATTCCGCTAAAATTTGATCCGGAATGAAAACTTTCACTAAACGCCTTCTACATCGCCATTCATGAATATGATCATAAATATATGTGGACGTGGATTGTTTTAGTGAAGTTAACAGTTCCGTGCCATTGTCGTATCTGACAGGCAACTGAAAATGAGTTAAGAAAGAAGTGGCTAACTGACTGAAATTATAAAAAGAGCCTCATGGTAACTCAATGTACCATTTGGCGGCAAGACCAATAAGAGTTCTTTGAAAAAGACGTAATCGAATTGAATCATCAACGATTGAATTAGATGCACACCAGAGGTGATAAGTCATAACATGATTTGACGAATCCTCACCTGACTTACCCTCGAATTTTGGGATATCACTGGGCAACTTATTAGGCATTGGCGGCCAGTACAAAAGATAATAAATCGGATCGTTCGTAAGGTGCAACAAATTAGGTAAATCCAAAGTTGCAATAAATGGTAACTGACGGTTAGGTTCACGAAAACCTTGAGTAATGAGACCAGCTCCAGGAGGAGGATATCCAGGATAACCTGGAATCGGATTTGCATTAGGAATGTTATAACCTCCTAGAAAACCAGGATTAACCGGACCAAACTTAGGTTGTTGAGGCTGCTGATAAGTATAGCCAGGATACAGTTGATTCTGATAAATTGGATTTTGTACAATAGGACCAAATTGATACTATCCCTGGTATGATTGACTTGTGGCAATTGTACTTGGACCGGCTTGTCCTGCAGGCATCTGGACCGAAGTCTGAACTGTAGGTCCCGACTGTGGCACAAAGACTTGAGGAGTTTGCACTGATACAGGGATAGTAGGAACCAGAGCTACAGATACTCCAGAAACAGGTGTGGTAGGTTGAATAGAAATTGCAGCAGTTGCAGCAGCAGTTCAAGGCGGAGTCTGAGGTGAGCTAGGCCCAGGCTGCTGAGCTAAACCAAGTGCAAAGGTTTGAACCGTAGGTTGGACAGGTTGTTGGGTTGGACCAGAAACCAAAGGTTGTCCAGGTTGATTAGATAACTACACATTAGGTTGTAAAGTCTGTTGAGTTTGAGACGGATCCCACACCATATTCATTCCGGGACCCATAAAAGGGTGTACATATGGAGGACCATAACCTGGTTGAATATAGGTTTGATAATTAGGAGGTACATTTCCAGCTCCTTGTAAAAATGATTGACTAGAAGGCGATTGGAAACCTTGAGTTGGGTACTGACCTTGAGGTTGATAACCCTGAGGCAGGTACTGAATCTAGGGTTTATAAGCATCCTGAGGGGTATACTGAGTCTGGGGTTGACCTTGGGGTATGTACTATCCTGAAGGTTGAAAACCTTGAGGTAGCCCTCCAGGTGGTAACTGACTACCTTGTCCCCCAGGCGGTAACTGACTACCTTGCCCCCCAGGTGGTAACTGACTACCTTTCCCCCCAGGCAGTAACTAACTACCTTGCCTCCCAGGCGGTAACTGACTACCTTAAGGTTGAGGATTTGGAATACTACCTGACATCATAAAAATCTATTCTGTGTTCAACGTTTTAGTTCCATTATTACCAGGTGATAACTGATATTCAATCGGTCGATGAGTTGCTCCTGAAAAAGTATCAGAAAGTAACTGGTACCCCAAAGGAACAATAGGACCGCCATATAAAAATGTTTCCGGTGATTGGGAAAACATAGATGACTGTCTTGACATGATTGATCAAGGATAATAATCTTTGGGTGTAAGATGAAAATAATCACATGCAAATAAAGAAAATTTCAATAAAAGCACCTAAACTCTCTAAAGAAACAAATAACTGAATCACATGCCTAAAAAATCTAAGAGTTCAAACCACACACAAACAGGAACTTCTTGTACTAAAAACACTAGTTGGTGATGGAATCCAACGTCGTAGAATTTTAATACAGAAAGGGCGATTGGAACAGTTACCCCGACAACCTACTTAATGAAACAGACTCGCACAAGTTTCTTCACAAAACCATCTCGAGTGAAGAGAACCCCCCAGAGAGTCCAAGTGAGTCTAGTCAACGTCTACTCCAGGTACAGTGAGACTCGTCCTTCACCATCACCTTAGGAAATAATCTTAAGTTTATGGACACTAAGGTTACCAACAGCAACAAATACAACTGGGGGAACAGTCTACGATCCGATCTACGCGCAAGGGCAGAGTAACAAAGCTCAATCCCCTTGAAGGCTCCTCAACATGATCAATCTGAGGTTTACCAACAAGTGACCCCAGGCTCCTCGACAATGGTTAATTTGAGGTTTACCGTTTATAATACGCGCAAATCTTCTATCTTTCCCAATGAAACAGACTTGATTGTCTCAAAGGTTCAGACATGATCTCGTGATTGACTCCTTTAAGAGAAGCTTCCCAGAATGTATCAATTACAATTGGATTTATTTCCTACCGCAAGATATAGCTACTTGTTTGTTTTAACTATCTTGGAGAGTTAATTACTCCCTACTCCAAGATACTAGCCTAAGTTATACTAGCGATAAGAGCCCCAAAAATAAAAAAAATATTGCTAGATCAATTTTAATTAAGCGTTGCTTTTATGGGTTGTTCTTTAAGTCAATAGGTATGGAAATGAAACTTTGATGGTGTAAAGACTCGACTCTAGAAACACTAAAAAATGCACCTAAAATGATAAGCAATTCGTTTTTCTTTCAATGAAATTCTAGCTAAAAGAAAGAATGTAAATGGAAAGAAAATCTTTTTGTCTTTTTCAATAAGAACTCAAAACAAGACTACCAATTAATGCTCACAATAAATCCCTTTCCTTTTTCAAAACTCGAAACTACAAAAAACAATTTCTTCAAAAGAGATCTACAAGTTCTAGAAGACACTGAAAACTAAAAAAATAATCTTGAGATCTAAAAACTTAATTGAATAAAAGCTTCAATTCTTTTTGAGGACGTTTTACTTAGTTATTTAGTAAACTAAGGATTCACTTGTTCAAAATAACAAATCAATCAAAAAACATCCAGATATGTTTTCTTTTATAAAAATGAAATTCAAAACTTATAACAAAGTTTGTTCAAAAATTTGCAACGAGAAAACTAAATGTGTTTCTCACAAAGGATAGATTTCACAACCAAGTCAGACTCGTCAAGAAGAAAAAAAGACACCAGGGTAATCTAAGGTTTCTCAAGCTTCTGATCTTTGAGTCACTACAGAGACCAAGTGAAAACCACTCTAGGCATGCAAAACTTCTAGAAAATCATCTAAAACAAAAATACCATCAGAACTCACTCACAAGAGATTTTTGACAGAAAGAATGCAGATCTGGGTAGACACTAAAAACCCTAAATGAAACCTAAACTTAACTGGAAGAAAACATTTTAGGTTTTTCAAAAAATTTTACAGGGTCCGCAGGCTTCCAGAAGAAACAGGTGCAGTCCCGCTCTATTTACTAAAGGAAAAGTGCGGAAATTCCCGCACTGTCTGTAAATAGAAAGTGTGGTCCCCTGAAAACTTCAAAAAAAACAAAAAATAATCCAGATTCTAAAAACTACCCAAGCCAACATACATCAATCAAAAACCAGAAACGCAAACAAGTTTCTCAAGTCAAAGACAAAGGAAAACCAAAAACCAAATTCAAATCCCCAGTGGAGTCGCCAATTTGTTGGCCGGATAAATCGATCTTGCGGACAAGGTCGATCTCCCTAGTATCAGGAGATAGCCTAGCAACAAATAGACAAACAAATCTATCTTTCTCTAGACATATGCGATTCATAAATAAAAACTATAGAGGTGTTAAGACCCTACCTTAAGTCCAACGCTAGTTTGTAGCAGCCATCCTTCAACCGTCCGAAAGAGTTTCCTTTTGAGAACCTGCAATCACAAACAAGCAAACATCAAATAGCACTTGCATAGTTAATATCATAAATCATGTCCATTATGGTGATCAAGGAATCCATAAAATAAACCATAAAACAACAGCTTATTAAGAAAAACAAACTTATTTGTATTAACTTTGAAGTAGAAGAACCTTACAACCTTTTCAGCCTTGATGTTGAACAAGCTCTTCCTGGGGTCTGAAACAGGAATTTCCTTTACTTTGACAAGCCTTGCACTCCTCCAAATGAGATCTTAGAGGTATGTAATCTCTCCTCATAAAAACTCAACTAAGAAGACTAAGTTCCAGCAGCATTTCACCTCAAAAATATTCAACTTTCAATCTCCCAAGTAACCAGCCCAATGCTTCATTTTATAGTGCAGAGGAAGGAGGTTACAGGTCCACCTATGAAGGGATAGAGTCCTCCTTCAAAGGGATAAGCTCCTCACATCAAGGGGTTAGATCCTTCAGTTATGGGATGCATGAACCTTAAGAGAGCGAACTTGCCACCTCAAGATTCCTTCCAGAAGCTTCTAGAAATTACTCAAAGTGAGTTTTTAAGAATATGTTTGTGCCTTTTTAAATTTTACAAGGGTCTGCACCCATAACATGAAGACAGAGCGGTCAAGTGCACAGGGGACATGACCATTAGGTGCGAGACCGCAGGTAATGCAAAGAGAAAGTGCGGAACCAGAGTTTTAAAGACTTTTAAGGGCTTTCTCTTGTTTTCAAGGCTTGATATGAGGAACTGAGGCTTAAGACTTGCAAAGGAGGAAAGTATGAGTGGTAATGGACTCACACAAATTGCAGAATGTCAAGGTGAAAATTTTTTGTGCAACAAATCTTGAGGCAAAGAGAATAATCCTTGAGTTGGACTCCAATGTACCGGACAGGGTTTGGCAGAACCTATGGAGGCATCAAGGTTGGATGAAAATTAAACTCTTCATGTGGCTGGTACATCATAAGAAAATTCTGACTTGGGAAAACATTCGGAAGAGGGGTGTTCTAAGACCTTCTAGATGCCAGCTCTGTGAAGCCCAAGAGGAAATAATGGAGCATCTTCTCAATAAATACATTTTCACCTCCAGGTTGTGGGATACTTTTGCCACTATTTTCCAGCAAACAGACAAGGACAGAGGAAGCATTATCAACACCCTAAATAACTGGAGACGAAAATTCTCTGATTATGAATTTCTTCGCTCAGCTTGGGATTTAACTCTCAGATTCATAATTTGGAATGTTTGGAAAGAAAGGAACAACAGAATCTTCAAAAATGAAAAAAGTTCCTCCCAAAGCATTATTGAGCAGATCTTACGACAGCTTAAGGAGACAGCTGGGACTATGGTGCGAAATTCCCCAAAGAATCCTTCTTCAGAAAATGAAATGCAGATACTTCTTCAGTTGGGTATGCAGGGGCTTATACCATAGGGAATGGACAGGAAGGTAATGAATCTGGACAATAAGCCAGATTACTGGCATCCTCCTCCTCAGAGTTTTTTGAAATTCAACATTGATGGGGCCTCAAAAGGCAACCCGGGTATTGCTGGTTTTGGAGGGGTGTTATGGGATGAAAATGGTTG
Source organism: Pinus tabuliformis (assembly GCA_031772625.1). Classification (NCBI taxonomy): domain Eukaryota; kingdom Viridiplantae; phylum Streptophyta; class Pinopsida; order Pinales; family Pinaceae; genus Pinus; species Pinus tabuliformis. The sequence continues at coordinate 587,573,790 of CM062811.1, forward strand.
TATCCTTTTTATTTTCCATTGCCATTTGGGAAGAGCTACAAACAATATGGCGGAATTAATGGCACTTGAGTAATGTTTAGATTTCCTGAAACAAGATAATCTCCAGAATATTATAATTGAAACTGATTCTGAGCTAATCATTAACTCGGTCAAGAGAATCTGCTGCGGCATAGAGCCAGAAAAAGTCTCAAGACATTGGAGGCTGCTTCAGGTCTATCAAAGGATCCAGTTTCACCTCCTATGCTTATGTACCGTGAGTTTTACTCATGTGTGAAGGACGAAAAATAAATTGGCGGACATTTTGGCCAATCAAGGGGTGCTCTGCACCAAAAGCAGGGTTAAGTTGTGTTGGCAAGAGATGCCTCAGAATAGATTAAGGGAGCAATGTCTCGATCAGGTGGAGGAGGACAAAAAGGTGTTTCGAAACAGAGCCACAGAGATAGGGTCTAGTTGATTTGGATTCATTATGAAGTGTTATTTCAGAAGTGAGGTCATTTTTGGGTGGCAGGTCTCTGTTTGCCTCCTCAAGCTAGTTAAACGCAAACCTAGAAGTCTCAGGGGGATGGCTGGAAAGAGGGATTTTCATCCATGCGCCTAAGGAGAAGGGATGGGATGTGGGGCCGAAGTCCAGGCTTTCTCGGCAGACTCAAAACCCCGCATTACTTCCTATGGTGGCATTATCGCCCTCGGGGTGGTTTCCGGTTTTTCGCATGCCCTTCAAGCCAGAAGCGGTATTTCGCAGTCGGGATCAATTCCACTCACCACGCAACATGTGGCCAAGGGTGGTGATAATTTATCACCCTCATCGCACCGTAATTCTTGGTGCTTTTGGCTCAGGCAATATGTTCCTCAACCGTTGGATCAAGCGAGGACAATCCACAGCCAAGATTAAGCGTGCATGTTGGTGGGTCCAAAACAGAGGTTATGTTTCGTGTTGATCGCACGACCTCACTGGAATCGTGTGCAAATGGTGGATTTCAGGTGGTTAAAGTGATCGGAGGTTATGACAAAAATGGACCCGATATGATTATAAATTATGGTCTATTGGGTTCATCAGGTCTGATTTGTTTGTTAAACGGTGTGCTTGTTGGCCACCCAATATGTTTTTCGTCCACTGGATCTTTGGCATAGGATCCAACGGTCAGTATTGGACTGCTCGTTTGGTTTGGTAGGCCCACGGCCTGGGGTTTGTTTTGTCGTCTTGGGACCATGGACTAGGGTAGGCCTGTCATATTGGTGGGCCTTACCGCCTTGGTCACTTTTGTATACTATTTCTCTTTTTTAATTCAATAGAAGGATCCGCTCTTGCCTTAGCAAAAAAAAAGAATGTTATAATGGTATATATATAGGCTCAATTAAGAACTAATAAAAAGGTTAAAAACCCCAGATGATTTGGAGGTGAACTGCGTGCACCCTGCTCTGCCTCCTCTAGGTCAACCAACCGCGCGACTGCCTTGGCCTTCGGCCTCCTGCCATTGCCCCTCCGGATGCTTCACCAGAGGTGGCTGATCCTCAACATGCTTTCTCTGATCTGGTTAAGTCTTTGCCTCCGCAGCGCCCTCGTCCAGCAGTATCCAAGTTTGTTAAAAAGTTGGATGTGTTACAAGAAGTTAACTTACCTCCAGCCCTTCCCCGCATGGCTGCCCTTTCCCTAGCAGAAAAAGGACTCATTGGTCAATTCACAGCGCTCTGGCCATCTCCAAAGACTATGCAACGATGGGTTGAAGGAAACTGGTCCGACAAAATTCAAGGCAAAATATCCATTAGATTTTGTGGGAAGGGGTACTTTACCTTTCATTTTGAATCCAGAGAAGATAAGGACTTAATCTTCAGGAATGGGCCCTATTTCATGGACTCCAGAGGCCTGTATCTCAATAAATGGACCCCTGATTTTGACCCAGAACTGGATATCCCTAGTGTTGTTCTGGTTTGGGTCCGGCTCCCTCACCTCCCCCTGCATTGCTGTGGAGATGAATCGGTTCGAGAAATCGAGAATGCATTTGGTAGATACATTGATCGCAACAAGCCAAAAGATAATATGAAAGCTTGTGCACGTGTTTTTGTAGAAGTGGACCTTGGAAAAGGCCTTCTCAAAGCCATCAAACTCAAAGTGGATGATTGGAGCCATATTCAGCAACTGGATTACGAGCAGATCCCATTCAAATGTAAGGTATGTCATGAATATGGCCATTTTGCTAATCTCTGCACTAAACTTGTTGATGTAGAGAATAGCTCGCAAGAAGAACAATGGGAAACAGTTAAGAAAAAGAAGTTGGCTACCATGTCCAAAGCTCCCCCTGAAGCAGGCCCTCCAGCCTCTAATGCAGCTCGCCCCTCTTCTTCCTCCCCTTCCTTATTTACCCTCCCCCCATCTCTCAACCTCTGCCCCCTTCTTCATCCAATCCTTTCTTTGTTTTATCCCCTCCTGAAATTCCTCCCCAGGATCCCTCCCCCCCTCCTTTGATCCAAACAGATGCCACTGAATCCTCTCCTCCTCTGGTTATCTCCTCTCAGACTTCCCTTGATCCTCCCCTTATCAGGATTACCAGGAGTTCCTCCAAAGATCATGGAGCTACCAATGATTCATATAAGAAACCTGGGCCGGGTAGGAAATCTGCTAAGCAACATAGAGATGAGAATGCTTAGAAAGATATAGCAATGGGTATTTAGAACCCCATAGAATCTTACATTCTAGGGCAATATGATAAAGAGACAGTCCACAAGGACCAAGGGGGGCGAGCACCTCTCCGTACCCCACATACCCAATGATGAAAGTTCTGTCTTGGAATAGTAGGGGACTAGGGCACCCCTCCAAAGTTACAGCCCTAAGAGATCTTATTCATTGTGAGAAACCAGAAATTTTTTTGTTACAGGAAACAAAGCAAGGCCAGCAGGAAATGATTGGAATTATTGAACAGCAGAGGCAATACAAAGGTAGCATTAGTGAATCAAGAGGAGCCTCCGGAGGAATCGCAACTCTCTGGAATCACAACACATGGAACTACAGATCGGAAACTGTTAATCAGCACTGGATCAAAACTGTTTTAGAAAACAAAGTAGATAAACAAATTACAGTCATCTACAATATCTACGTTCCTAATCATTTCAGAGATAAGGAGCATTGTTGGGATGATCTTAAAGCCAACATAGATGCAGAAGAAAACTCTAACATCATTTTTGGGGGAGACTTCAATCTTATTCTTCATGCCAATGAGAAACGAGGAGGTAGTTTCTCCCCTGATCCCTACAGAACTCACTTAGAAAACATTATGCAAGACCATGATCTCATCGATGTTGCTCCAAAAAACCGAAGGTATACTTGGAGCAATCGCAGGTTGGGAAAAGGCAACATTATGGAAAGGCTTGACAAAATTTTAATCAATGTTACATTTCTCTCCTCCTTCTCTGTTGGGTATGCCAGCATCCTTCCTTTTTCAGCTTCTGACCATTATCCTATAACTCTCACCCTGGAAACCCACTGCTCTCTCGGACCCATTCCTTTTAAGTACAGTTCCCTCTGGAACTGCATTCCAGCAGTCAAAGAGATCTTGCAAAACACTTGGAACCAGCATGTTGAAGGCTCCCCTACTTTCATTTGGGAAACCAAGCTAAGAAAAACCAAGCAGGTTATAAAGGAATGGGAAAAAACTAGCTATAAGGAGCCCGAGAAGATCAAAAAGGAGATCAAGAACAATCTAGATTGTATTCAAAGAATAATAGAAGAGCAAGGCCTCTCCCAAGAGAAAAAAGAGCAAGAAATCAATCTCTATTTGTAGTTGTGTCGTGCAAACAAAGAAGAGGAACTTAAATGGAGGATAAAGTCAAGGCAACTTTGGCTGCAAGGGGGAGATAAGAACTCAGCTTTTTTTCATAAGCAGACCACCGCTCAAAAAATAAGGAATAATGTAAATTTTATTTTGGATGCTGAGGGCAATCGACAAAATACGCAAGATGACATTCGAAAGGTAGCCACAGACCATTACCGAGATCTCTTAACCGAAACAAAAGAATAAGAGGACTATTCAAATCTGCTACAATATCTTCCTACCAATATCAGCAAGGAAATGAATGACAGTTTGAACAAGGAGATTGATGAGGAATAAATAAGAAGAACGATTTGGACACTCCAGCTTGATAAAGCTCCAGGACCAGATGGCTTCCCCATCTGTTTCTATCGAGCCTTTTGGGGAGTTATTAAAAAGGGCTTGACCAAAATTCTCAAATGGGTCCAACGAAAAGGTAAAATTGGAGGTTACACCAATGCCACTCATCTTGCTCTCATTCCCAAAGAAAATCGACCCTCTTCATTTGCTCGATTCCGGCCCATCTCCCTCTGCAACTCTTCTTACAAAATCCTGACCAAAATCCTTGCTTCTCGCCTTAAATCCTTTCTCCCTTCTCTCATATCTGAAAACCAAGGGGGGTTCTTGGCCAATAGACAAATCACTGATTCTATCCTCCTCGTTCAAGAAGCTATTAATTCGAGTCAATCTAGAAATGAGAAAGGGTTTATTCTTAAACTCGATCTGGCTAATGCATTCGATAGAGTAAGGCACTCCTTCCTCCTGGCTGTTCTAAAGAAGATGGGATTTGAGGTGATCTTTTTAAACCTCATCAAAGCTTGCATTTCTGGGCCCTGGATCTCCCCTCTTGTTAATGGCAGACCGGGAAATGCTTTCCAATCATCCTGAGGTCTTAGACAAGGTTGCCCTCTTTCACCTTATCTTTTTATTCTGATGGCTGAATCCTTTAGCAAAGTGTTGGATTTCAATCGGAGGGTTGGCCTCATCACAGGCATTAAATTTGGGAATGGAGTTAAGAATATAAATCACTCACAATTTGTTGATGACACCTTGTTAATTGGAGGAGCTTCCATCATAATAGCTTGGTGCTTCAAAGTTCTTTTAGATAAATATATGAGATACTCTGGTGGATTGGTCAATCAGCTGAAAAGTTGCATTTATGGATGGAATACTACAGCACAGGTCCTTCACAATATTGCCAATACCTTTGGAGTCTCTTGCAACTATGATTGGACTCACTTCACCTATTTGGGCATGCCAGTGAGTGTAGGTCCATTGAAGGCTGAAGTTTGGGATACCGTTATTGACAAGATGAAGAGAAAAGTGCAACAATGGGGCTCCATTTGGCTTAACCCAGCTGGTCGCCTCATCCTCTTAAAATCAGGTATTTCCTCTCTGCCTTTATACCAATTCACTCTCCTTCAAGCTCCGGCCTCTTTTCACTATAAAATGGAAGTCATCCTCTGCCAATTCCTTTGGCAAGGAGTAAAAAATGACAAAAAGAAATTCAATTTGGTTAATTGGAAGCAGGTCATTCAGTCCCAAGACTGAGGAGGTCTTAGAATCAGATCTCCCAAATTCCTCAATATAGCATTCGGAGGCAAGATTGCTTGGAGACTTATAATCAGCCTTTTTGCCTGGTGGAAAAGGGTGTTGGAAGTTAAATTTTTAAACTTCCCAAGACAGCAGCTTCTTGATCAAGACATTCCTAATAGAGATTGTTCCAAAATTTGGCGTTTATGCAAAAGAGAAATTCCTTTCATGGCTCAGAACACTTCTAAAGTCCCCAAGGGAGGTGTTGATATTAATATTGGATCTGATAAAATTATGGGCCAGCAACCTATAAATAGTCATGATGGAGTCAATCCCATTCTCTCCTTTTTTGATAGCATAGGCATCCATCATTTGGATCAGATTTCCAAGTGGGATCCCCAATCCCAATTATGGCTAGGGTGGTCCTTTCCAGCCATTCCCAATGATCTCAAGGCAAGTTTCTCTGTTCTTCAATCTCATCTTCATAGTATATCTCCTATAAAAAATAATGATCTATATGGATTTCGCTGGGATCCATCTGGATCTAAATATACTATCCAAGCTGCCCATTAGTACATCTACAATAGCAACCATCCCACGCCCATATGGACTCACTAGAAGACTGTCTAGAAATCTGAGGGCCTTCCTAAAAATTAAATTCTTCCTTTGGACTCGTCTTTAGGGGAAAATCCTTACTGCAAAAAATTTGCAAAAGTTAGGCATCAGTGGCCCTTCTCGTTGCCCCAATTTTCAAGCTACTGAAGAATCCATTCAGCATCTCTTCATTACCTGTCCCTTTACTATCACCTGCTGGAGAAATTTATCCTACACTGATCATATTCCTTGGAATAATCACGACCCCATAGGAGAAGTCTTGCATCCATGGAAAAAGAATTATCCATGACAACAAAAGAAGAATAACATAGTTAAAAGGGTCTGGGATACCCTTCCTTACACTATGTTGTGGAACATTTGGCTGGCTAGAAACCATAAAGTATTCAAGCACAAGGAATCGACCATAAGAAATCTCTGCAACAAGGCAAGGAGCCTCGCTCTAGAAACCATATCAGTCAAAAACCAAAGAAACATTGATATTACTGATCTCAGCATTAAAGAGAAAAATTTCATTGGTTATCTGCTGGATGAGAACAACAGTAATCAGAATGGCAACACCACTAGCAACAGGCATAACAATGTAACTCATAAATGGAAAATTAGATTAAAGGAAGAAGAATTTTCAATATGGCTCAAAAATTGCAACAGCTATTATCTCTTTTTTTATGGTGCTTCAAAATCAAATCCCGGAATTGCAGGAGTAGGAGGAGTCATTTTCAATGCCAATGGGGATCGCATAGTCTCTTATGAATGGGGACTTGGGCCCATATCCAACAATAGGGCCAAATCTTTGGCCCTATAATAGGGACTCATCCAGCTCAATAAACTTGGTATAGGTACAGCTCTGATATTCGGAGACTCGGCGGTAGTCATCAACCTAATGGCTTAGAACAGGAAATCTCCCAATGTTCTCCTCCAACAGACCATTAGCCGATGTCAAATATTGGGCCAATCAATGATAGACTTGTGTTTCCTCCACATCCTTCGCACCCTCAACAAGGACGTTGACCTCCATGCCAACAGAGCTTGCACCAGGCCGTTGGGTAGCCTTCTTTGCAACGCAGTGGAAACCCAACACTATTTACCATGACAAAAAGTCATTTTTGTTTCAATCAGATTTGCAGTAAATCTGAGAATTCTAACATTTGGAAATGGTCAAAGACTCACCAGATCTGCTTCAAGGCCAAAATCTGCCTTGGGATCCGGCATCTCCTAGAAAATCTCAAAAACATGCTTGTAATCATGTGTTCAGCCGTTTTACTTCCAATCGCCCATCCCTCCCTGCCTCCGCCGTCCCTCACCCGTGATCTCCCTCGCCTCTTCTCTGTTCTTCCCTTCATTCCATTATCCCACCCTCCGCGCTCCTACCCCTTGTCATGTGCCTCCCCTTCCTTCCACTCTCGCATCTTGTTTTCTTCAATTCCTGTCGTTCTGAGTCCCCGATCTGATCTCTCCTCCCTGCATTTGCCCTTGTTTCTATTTTTCGCTAATGCCTCCGAGCTGCCTCCCAAACTTCTAGTTTCTACACAGTGCATCGTGATTTCTCTTATTCCCGCAGTTAGCCTCCAAGTGTAGCGATTCTCGCCCGCTCCCTGGTCTATTCAGCAATCTCAGCATCATCCTTTAACTGTAGCAATGGCAAGGAGTGAGGACTGTCTTCACTGTGCCGACCTCCAAGCCGAGCTGGAGCAAATACATGTCCACCAGAAGATCTTGGATGCCAAGATTGACAATCAAAATCGCCTCATCAATGAAAAATATGAAGCTGACATTAACTTATTTCTCCATAGAATCTCTTCGTTGCAAAACCAGTTCAATCAGCTCTCCAATAGGTGCAGTCACGCTGAGGAATCCATTGAAATTGTAAAATATATGATGGAAAAGAGAAATGCAGTTCCCACAAGTTCATCAAGCATCAAGCAAGCCGGTGTTGATGACAAGCCTGAAGAATCTACAGCTTGGCAAATCAGCCACATCAACATAGATTGATTATGTTTTGTAAATGTTTCTTTATGTTGTTTTAGTTTGTTAGGATTTACTTCTGTTTAATTTGTTTCAAGAGCCCAAAAGGCAGGATCAAGGAGGAATTTTGCCCAACTTGTAATTCCTCTTCTCTTTTCTCTTCATAGCATAACATTATGTACCGCAGGAGTTTAGCCTCCTTAATTTTTTCTGAAATATAATACAGCAACCGACTATGTTAAAAAATAAAAAAATAAAAAGGTTAAAAGACATATATCGCTGAGTATGGGGAGTGTCTAGATTTAAATGTTGGCTCAACTAATAATATAAAGTTAAAATCAATAAAAATAATAAATATTAATTTGTTATATTGTAATTTTTATTGATAAAATTACTAATAATTTTGATAAATATTTTATTTTCCCAACAATACTCGTAAGACTATAATCCATTCTACCCATCCACCCAAGATAACACCAATTTACATATTCCATAACACATCCATACTTCAAAGATACCAACCATTCTACCCATCCACCAAAGATAATTCCAATTTACATATTCCACAGATATTAAATCAAGGTTTTAATAAAATTAAAAATGAGAATACTTTTATATACTATAAATACTATTATTAAGAACCAACATATATCCACGTTAACTAAATCAAATATCTAGAGGTGCAAAAATTTGTGCAAGTTTTCAATAAAAAATAATAAATATTAATTTATTATATTGTAATTTCTATTGATAAAATTACTAATACTTTTGATAAATATTTTATTTTCCCAACAATACTCGCAAGACTATAATCCATTCTACCCATCCACCCAAGATAACGCCAATTTGCATATTCCATAACGCATCCATACTTCAAAGATACCAACCATTCTACCCATCCACCAAAGATAGCGCCAATTTACATATTCCACAGATATTAAATCAAGGTTTTAATAAAATTAAAAATGAGAATACTTTTACATACTATAAATAATATTATTAAGAAACAACATAGATCCACGTTAACTAAATCAAATATCTCGAGGTGCAAAAATCTGTGCAAGTTTTGCACTCAAAAAAGTTTTCATTTTGAGAGATTTGATCCCTCTAGTGCTTGGTAGATCATGACTTAAGAAGGATCTATGTTGCTTATAAAATGTTTATCTATGCATATTAATACATTTCAAATGAATAAGAAAATGAATATCATTCATATATTTCTAATCCTTTGGGTTTTTAGTATTAATACTGCTAGGGTATAATATTATTCAACTATATAAAAATCAACCATGGTCCAATGTCGCATTGTGACAAAAATTGTCTCAATATGAAAATCAACCATGTTCAACCATGGTCCAAAATCGCATTGTGACAAAGATTGTCTCAAAATTAAAACCGATCATAGTCAACCATGGTCCAATGTCGCATTGTGACAAGGATTATCTCAATATTAAAATCAACCATGGTCAACCATGTTCCAACACTGCATTGTGACAAAGACTATCTCAATATGAAATTCAACCATAGTCAACCATGGTCAATCATGGTCAACCATTGTCAATATCCATGGTCATATTGTGACAAATTGTCCAACATCACATTGTGACAACCATGGTCATCCATGGTAAATCATGTTCCAATGTCACATTATGACAAAGGTTGTCTCAATCTGAAAATCAACCATGGTCATTCATGGTCAATCATGTTCAACCATGGTCAATCATGTTCAACCATGGTCATTCATGGTCAATCATGTTCAACCATGGTCAATCATGTTCAACCATGGTCATTCATGGTCAATCATGTTCAACCATGGTCAATCATGTTCAACCATGGTCAATAATCATGCTCACATTGTGATAAAGATTGTCTCTTAGTTCAATGTCAAATTGTGACAACATACTCATCCATGGTTATCCATGGTCAACCATGGTCCAATGTCGCATTCTGAAAAATATTGTCTCAATATGAATATCAAACATGGTCAACCATTGTCCAGCGGCACATTGTGAGAAAGATTGTCTCAATATGAAAATCAATCATGGTCAACCATAGTCCAACATTGCATTTTGACAAATATTTTTTCAATATGAAAATCAACCATGGCCAAATATGGTCAACCATGTTTATTTTAGGGTTTATAATATTTATCGTAGGGTTTACATACCTTGGATATATATATATATATATATATATATATATATATATATATATATATATATATATATATATATATATATATATATATATATCTATATCTATATCTATATCTATATCTATATCTATATAGATAGATAGATAGATAGATATAGATATCCCTTGGGTTTAATATTATTCCCTTGGGTTTATAATCCCTTGTGTTTTTAGTATTAATCCCTTGGGTTTATAATATTAATCCCTTGGGTTTAATATTATTCCCTTGGGTTTATCAATCTAATGATTCATATTCCTAGGGTATAATATTATTTATAAGGTTTATAACATTAATCCTATGGTTTAATATAAATCCTTTGGGTATATAATCATGGTAAACCATGTGCAACCATGGTCCAATGTCACATTGTGACAAATATTGTCTCAATATAAAAGTCAACCATGGTCAAGCATGGTCAAATGTCATATTGTGAAAAATATTATCTCAATATGGAAATCAACCATGGTAAAACATGGTCAACCATGTTTATTTCAGGGTTTATAGTATTTATCTTAGGGTTTTTATACCTAGGGTTTATAATATTAATCCCTTGGGTTTAATATTACTCCCATGGGTTTTTAGTATTAATCTCTTGGGTTTATTATCCCCTTCGGTTCATAGTATTAATTTGTTGGCTTTATTAATCTAAGGGTTCATTTTCCTAGGGTGTAGTAGTATTCATAAGGTTTATAATATAAATCCTTGGGTTTAGTATAAATCCCTTGGGTTTATAATCATGGTCCAACGTCAGATTGTGACACAAATTTTCTCACTATGAAAATCAACCATGGTCCAACATCGCAATGTCACAAAGACTGTATCAATGTGAAAATAAATCATGTTGAACCATGATCAACCAAGGTCAAATGTCACTTTGTGAAAAAGATTATCTCAATATGAAAATGAACCATGGTCAACCACAGACAACCATGTTTATTTTAAGGTTTATAATATTTATCTTCTGGTTTATTTACCTTGTGATTATAATATTAATCCCTTGGGTTTAGTGTTTTTCCCTTGGTTTATAATACCTTAGGGTCTTAGAATTAATCCATGCGAATTATTATTCCCTTGGGTTTAAAATATCAATCCCTTGTGTTTATTAATATAAGGGTTCATATTACTAGGGTATAATATTATTCAACCATATGAAAATCAACCATGGTCCAATGTTACATTATGAGAAATGTTGTCTCAATATGAAAATCAACCATGGTCTAACGTCGCATTGTGACAAAGATTGTCTTGACATTAAAATCATTCATGGTCAACCATGGTCCAATGTCACTTTATGACAAATATTGTCTCAATATGAAAATCAACCATGGTAAACCATGTTCCAACGGTGCATTGTGACAAAGATTGTGTCAATATGAAATTCAACCATGGTCAACCATTGTCAGTAGCCACAGTCACATTGTGACAAATATTGTCTCCTGGTCCAGCGTCACATTGAAACAACCATGGACAACCATGTTCCAATGTTGCATTGTGACCAATATTATCTCAATCTCAAAATCAATCATGGTCAATCATGTTCAACCATAGTTAATAACCATGCTCACATTGTAACAAAGATTGTCTCTTGTTCCAACTTCACATTGTGGCAACATGGTCATCCATGGTCGACGATGGTCCAATGTCGCATTCTGACAAAGATTGTCTCAATATGGAAATCAACCATGGTCAACCATTGTCCAACGTCACATTGTGCGAAAGGTTGTCTCAATATGAAAATCAATCATAGTCAACCATAGTCCAACGTCGCCTTGTGACAAATATTTTGTCAATATGAAAATCAACCATGGTCAACCGTGTTTATTTTAGGGTTTATAATATTTATCTTAGGGTTTATAATATTTATCCCCTGGGTTTATAATCCCTTGGGTTTTTAGTATTAATCATTTGGTTTATTATTCCCTTGGGTTTATAATATTTATCTTAGGGTTTATATACCTTAGGTTATAATATTACAAAGATTGTCTCCATATGAAAATCAATCATGATCAACCATGGTCAACCATCGTCCAACGTCGCATTGTGACAAAGATTGTATCAATATGAAAATCAACCATGATTGTTTTAGGGTTTATAATATTTATCTTAGGGTTTATATACCTTAAGTTTATAATATTGATCCCATGGGTTTAATATTATTTCCTTGGGTTTAGAATCCCTTCGGTTTTCAGTATAAATCCCTTGGATTTATTATTTCATTGGCGTTATAATATAAATTATTTGGGTTTATTAATATAAGGGTTCATATTTGTAGGGTATAATGTTATTCATAGGGTTTTTAATATTAGTCCTTGGGTTAAATATAAATCCTTGAGTTTAATAAAATAATAATAATTTATATATATATATATATTCTAAGTTATGCTAATTCTATTAATGAAAAAAAGATATCATACACTGAGGCCTTAGCCTGTACTTAACCATGCTAGAGGAATGGCAAAAACCAGCAAAGTCTAGATTTGGACTGCCCAGAAAGGGAAACCAGTCCATAACAAAAAGAGTTCAGAAAATTAGGTTGTTGCCCACGCAGGGGAAACCAGCAAAGCATCTAGTTTGTTATCATTGTATCTAATGAGACAAAAAAACCAACTGAAGAGCCGAAAACCCATAGTTTTTTCACCGAAATCCCATTGAAACAAAAAACTAGAAATCAAAGTCCCAAAAAACCTGAGACACGTAGCATGCTGAGTGGCAGACTGTGTGTCGGACGTGTGGCGCGCTGAGTGGCAGATAGGTGGCATACTAAGAGGCGAACACGCGGCAGCAAGGTGGACGACTAAGAATAGGGCGGAGACGGAGGGTGTTCCTCCACGATGAAACACTTGTACTCCTCCATGTCTCCACCTGCCAAAAGCGAGGTCTCCGTGTTACCAGCTTGCAATGTCGGGTGCTCTTCCTCGACGAGACAACAATAAGGGTCCATTACGTCATCTGCATTATGAGCCTCATTCACCTCCTTCCCTGCACGTCTCGTCTTCTGCTCCTTGTTCCGCTCCCCTGCTCCTTGGATGCTCGTCTGAGCCGTATCTGGTATGGCTTTGGTGTGGCTGCATCCTTCTATGGTGCGCCCACCACCTGCAATGTCCGGTGCCCCAATTTCCCTGGTGCTACCACCACCCGTCATTTCCTGCTCCGCAATTACATTGGTGCGTCCACCAACCTCTGTGGCTTGTTCCTCAGTGATCTTCTCTACCTCGTGAAAGAGAATGGATATAGTGGTCGTGATGATGGGCTTGTTCAGGGTGGAGCGGAAGGTGAATTGGGCATTCTGGGATTGCAGTTGAGGAAGGGGTGGAGTGCCTCTAGGAGAAGAGGCAGAAATGGATGGAAAGCTATTGGGAGGAGAGGCAGGGGCCACCGAGTGGAGGTGTCCTCTTCCACTATGTGTATTTTGGTAACGCTCGGGTACTTGCTCTGCTAGAGAGGAAGTGGTGTTCAAAGCAGGAGAATGTTGGGGGCGACTCATGCTCCCTCGGCTCCTGCCCCTGCGGCTGCGCATACGGTGTCGCATTCTAGCCATATTGTCTGCAGGAGTATACGAATTCCTTCTGGAATTGGGCACAATGTGAGCAACGACACAATTCAGCTTGCAGACTGCTCATCGAAGGGATGAGCGGCTAGGGTTGAAGGGAAGATAAAATGACAATCCAGGCTATGGGTGAAGTGGATGCCCAGGCCGAAATCAATGTAGCAAAGGAGGTGGCAGCGTCTCCCGTTGGTTGTGCGGGAGCTAGGTACAGTCGCAGCTTGACAGCAAAGGCATTGCAGTGGGAGAGGTCGCAGAGGTTGATGGGCAGAAGGAGAGGTGAAATTCTCTCGACGATTCATGTTTGCACAGAGCCGAGGTTGGTGACGGTTAACAGGTTGGAGACAGCGCTCGCATAAGGTGCATTTATGGTTGTTGTTGTTGGCATTATGAGACAAGTGTTGTCCTTGATGGCAAATCACACAGATGACAGATTATAGTGCAGCAGGTCAGTAGCAAAGAATTGATGATCAGACTACAAAGAATGAAGAAAGAAGAGTATATACGTAGGTTCACTATATACCAAGTAGGGTATACACGCAGGTTCACTATATACCAAGTCACGTATACGCAGGTTTGCTATATACCAAGTAGGGTATACACGCAGTTTCATGCACAGAAAAGCGCGTACATGTCGGAAAGCTTACTTTTGGTCCGTGGTAGTTATTCCTCGGTATTTGAACCTATGGTTTTGGACCATGGTATCTCGACAAGTGTGTTGATCCCAAGTATTAGGCTCTTGGTATTGATTTATTATGGTTTTGGACCGTGGTATTGAGCAAGGCCTAAGACTATAAAAGGAGAAGAAGATCATTAGGCAAGTGCATCAAGAAAGTCTTGAATATCTGATGAAGTATGAGATCCAGTATGCAGGTTATGGGTTGATGATGCATTGCTTGATCTGAGCTAAGGTGGGATCTCACCGGTTGATGGAGAACAAGATCTAAGGAGAGATCGGGATCAAATGGTTTGAAATGAACTATCTTTATATGGTTGATTATGCTTATTCTAGATCTGCATACTAACGCATGTAATATAAATGTTATAGTATGATTGATGTCTGGTACAGCTGCAAAGTTATAAGAAAATATTTTTAGATCTGTACGCGGGTTGGCCTTGGAAAAAGCGCGTATGTACGCGGGTTTGATTCATCATAGTAGCGTATATCATTTGAGCTATGATGTCTGAAGTTACAGGTGGTTCTGACTGTTGATGAGTTCTGATGTCTGTTTAATGGTGTCAGTATTCTGCATATCTTGGTTGGATGAGTGTGTATTGATGGATGAGAACTAATATGGATCAAGATCATAATGACTCATATTTATGTGATCCAATGGACTAGATCTGGGTGCTAACACATATATTATCCTTGTATATGTCATGATCTGGTTATGTCTGAAGTCAGGAAGTGCAGCAGAGTTATGAATAAGTGATTAATGACATATACGTTGGTTCATCTTGATGAAGTTTCGTATACACGCAGGTTCGAAACTTCCAAGTAGCGTATGCATCCTGATGCATGATTTTGATGGTACAGTTGGATCTGATTGTTATTGCAGAGTTCTGCTCTGTGTTCTGGTGACTGTGTTGTTGACAGGGTTTCAGTGTTTCAGTGATTCAGAGATTGATGATGTTAGTATTGATTGTTTTGTGCTTATGGGTCCAGTATGAAAATTTGATGAAACGTGGCCTTCAGATTATGTGTTGTGCTTCAGGAGTATCCAGTCTGGAAATTTATGAAACGTGGTACCTGGAGGAGAGAAGATTGTAGGCCGGCGCCTACGTACTAGTATCTTAGCTAGTACAAGAGCAAAGGGGGTTGGAGCTCCCTTCCAGGAGAGTCTGGAGAACGAAAGAAGGTTGTAGCCTTCTGCAGGTTGTAGCCTGCGTGCTGGTAAAGGACTGCACCAGTACATTGTAAAAGAAGTTTCTTAATAAAGGAAGATAAAAACGAATTGCAGCAGGTGGTTTTCACCCACATTGGGTTTCCACCTTATATCATGGTGTTCATGTGTGCTTCTTGTGTGTGATGATCTGTTCTGTTTTTACTGCACCTGCTTATTGTTCATATGGTTAATGAATCTCTGATGCACTAACTAAAGATCAACATTTAATGGATTAACTGAATCATAAGTATCTTGGATATACGCTAGTTGCTTTAGACACAGATGCGTATACACGCGAGTTCCCTTGAATGAAGTAGCGTATATGTATCTAAGTATGGAAATGAAAAAGTTTTATTGATCTGATAATACTGATTCACCCCCCCCCCCCCCTCTCAATATTATTTCCAACAATTGGTATCAGAGCAGGTCCTTTGGTAGAAGCTTGATCGCTTGAAGGAGATCCGTGGAACTATGGGAAAGAAGCTTAAGAAGAAAGCACCTAAGAAGAAGAAGACATCTTAGAAGAACTATGACAGTGGGAGAATCGATTGGGGATTAGGTATAAGAAGCTCTTCAGATTCAGAATCGTTTCAGAATGAAGATGAACTATCGGGTATGAATTTGCTATCCTCTGATGTTCCAGCTATCTATCCATTTGGAAAAGATGAAAGTGATAGTGAAGCAACTGAATTTGTTTTTATGGGTGAGCAAGAAAAGTATCAAATAGAGGCAGTGTTTAGAAGGCTTACAGACAAAATTGAACATCAACAAGATCTATTGAACAAAAGGGAATGTGCTTTCAAAGAAGAAGTTACCAAACTAAAAGCTCAATCAGAGGAAGGAACCAAGGTAAGAAAGTTACTCAAGGACAAGGAAAATCAATGTCAAAAGTTGCAGGGTGAAGTGACATCATTAAGAGATGAAGTCAATGAAAGAAGCACAACCATCAAGAAACTCAGAGATAGATCCAGTTACTATGAAAGTCTTGAAGCCACGATCCGCTCGCTAAAGGAAGATCTTGAAGAATCAAAGAAGCAGAATAAAGATCTACTCCAAGCTATTGAAAAATAGGTAAACGAAGATATCAGCTTAAAATATCAACTGGAATGTGCCTTCAGAATTCGTCAAATGCAGCAGGATCTGAATGAAGAACAAGAAAAGGAGATTCTCAAACTAAGGCATCAGTTGGAAGAAGGAAGGAAAGCTGAAGAAGACATGAAGAAGCAATGTCTAGAAAAGGAGGAACAACTTCAAGTTGAGGTAAATATCTTGAAAGGTAAATTAAAAGAAAAGGATAAACTGTTGAGATTTCAAGATAGTACTAAAGCCTTGGATGATATTCTTAGTAGTCAAAGGTCTCCTGCTATCAAGACTGGTCTTGGTTTTCATGAATCTATTGAAGGTGAATCTAGTTCACAAGGTGAGGCAAGGAACTCTAAAGAGAAATCTAAAATGATCAACAAGGAGATGAAAGGTCAACCCCATCAACAATTAAGGAAAGAGACTCCTCAAAGAAAATCTTTTACTCCTCCTATGAATAATGTTGAATGTTATGTATGTCATAATCTTGGACATGTTGCAGCTAGATGTGGAAAAAGAAGGGTTCAAGACCATCATGTAGAAAGATCATCACATTCAAGGTACTTTAATGGATATTGCTTTGCTTGCAATGTGTTTGGTCACAAAGCTACTGATTGCTACAGGAGAAATATGAAACATGTAAGATGTTATGCATGTAACAAGCTTGGACATATAGCAAAGGAATGCAGGAACAAATCACGGACATCACACCAAAAGGAGAAAACTACATCACACTTGAAGATATGGAAGAAGAAGGAAGTACAGTCAGAAAGATGTGGCACAGCACAATGTACTCAGACACAGCACAGCACAGACATAACAGACTTAGAGGGAGCTGAAAGTATAAAACTTCAGTGTCCTGAATCTCATACGCAAGTTCCATAAATGGAAGTCGCGTATATACGCGAGTTAGATGCTGCACAGTCGCGTATATGATTATCTGAAGAAATGCAGTAGGGACAGGATTTGTTATGTTTCAGTCCATTATTTTCTCTGTTTGATAATATTTACAGTCTGCTGAGGATGTGTGGAAATATCTTGATACTTGTAAGATGTTTAGAAGGGTTTGATCCTAACTTGATGATGATGTCCTGATGCTTATTACTAATATATGCATGATCAGATCTAACAGTAGACAGATGGCTCAGGTTGAGGGGGAGCATATGCCTTTAATAATGCATTGTTGGCATTATGGATTAATAGTCCTTGGTGGTGATACTTATATGGCTAAATGATATATCTTGCTATGCTGTGGTTGTGAGTCGTCTATGATAAACTCTCATATGATTCTTGAAGTTACATAGTAGATGTTCAGATCAGATTATGGTTGATTCTTTGATGATGCATATATGGTGCTTACATGTTGATCTTCATAAGGATAAGGAGAAGTACAAAGCTTGAATACACATCTTCCTCACTTGATGATGAGTCACTCATATACTGTTGTTGTCATATGCATAAAGATCATACAGTTGTGATGCAGGCACTCATGTGGATAAGGATTGTTTCTGTTGATGATATCAAGAAGTTTTGTCAAAAGAACTTGAGCTCAAGATACATAGTGCTGATACATGGATGACTACTCAAAGTCGCTTTGTTGGAGACATGATGATTAGTTCTTATCTATATGATGATAGGTTGATACTTACATATGTTGATTGATGCAGATGTTCCCAAGTATGATACTTGGATCATGTAGATCTTGACGTTGATGTAATGGCTATGGTGGTTTCACATATAATGTGAATGATTTCATGATGAAAAGGAGGAGTTGACATCTATGATCAGACATACCTTGTTACAGGACATTTACAAGTTGCTGATATACTCACCAAACCACTACCCAGGGAAACTTTTGAATATCTCAGATAGAAGCTGGGAGTCATTGATGCTTCATCCTGCTGTTGAAGCTTGTCTGTTCCAAGAAAATTTGGTATACACAAGTTGGATGAGGGGTATCCGCGTACATACACCGATTTATGCAAGTGCAGTCGCGTATATGGAGTTCTGAAGAAAATCAGCAAGAACAGACTCTGGTTGAAGAGAGTCTGATATGGGTCTGTCAGAGACCATCAGGCACAGGTTCAGGGGGAGCAGATAATCTTCTAATAATGCATTGTTGGCATTACTTTAGAAGCTCTTGGTTCTAGTACTCAAGCTGTTTTTGGTTCAGGTGGATCAGCTGCAGAAAGGAGAACAGAAGGAGAACATGGTTGCTGATATATACAGTGATTGTCAGATGCTGCTGATAGTAGTTATTGGTCATTTGCATAAGTCTTGATATTTCGTCTCTATGTCATGTATATTATTTTATCAAGGTCATGTAACGGCCTATTTTGGTTTCCCCACTATGCCTGGGATGATTGATGTGATTGGTTGTCATATGTAAATTTCTAATGTATCCCCACTTGGTTGGGTGATGGTTGTATGTATTGAGTCTTTTGATGATAGGTAGGTCTTTTATGATGTTTAAGTCATGGTTCTTCTTGAAGAACATCTTTTTGCAGATCTTGCCTACAGTCAGGGGAGCATGTTCAACACAGATCATTCATAGATTTCAACAGATACTCAGGGGGAGTATGGACAGCGGAATGTTTAGCAAAGGAAGAGAACATCTTGGTCCACCCTTTGCCCTTGATGTCAAAGGGGGAGAGTGATTTGGTGTTGTTGCCATCAAGTCCAAAGGGGGAGATTGTTGGCATTATGATGCATGTGTTGTACTTGATGGCAACCCTCTCATAGAAGAACATCTCACTTATGTATAACTGGATGAATCTTCAGAAGAGATATCAGATGTGACTGATGGAGGACAGCTCAAAGGAATCAGATGATAGTTCTAAGTGTGACAAGTTAGCTTTGCCATCAAGTCCAAAGGGGGAGATTGTTGGCATTATGAGACAAGTGTTGTCCTTGATGGCAAATCACACAGATGACAGATTATAGTGCAGCAGGTCAGTAGCAAAGAATTGATGATCAGACTACAAAGAATGAAGAAACAAGAGTATATACGCAGGTTCACTATATACCAAATAGGGTATACACGCAGGTTCACTATATACCAAGTCGCGTATACGAAGGTTTGTTATATACCAAGTAGGGTATACACGCAGTTTCATGCACGGAAAAGCGCGTACATGTCGGAAAGCTTACTTTTGGTCTGTGGTAGTTATTCCTCAGTATTTGAACCTATGGTTTTGGACCATGGTATCTCGACAAGTGTGTTGATCCCAAGTATTAGGCTCTTGGTATTGATTTATTATGGTTTTGGACCGTGGTATTGAGCAAGGCCTAAGACTATAAAAGGAGAAGAAGATCATTAGGCAAGTGCATCAAGAAAATCTTGAATATCTGATGAAGTATGAGATCCAGTATGCAGGTTATGGGTTGATGATGCATTGCTTGATCTGAGCTAAGGTGGGATCTCACCGGTTGATGGAGAACAAGATCTAAGGAGAGATCGGGATCAAATGGTTTGAAATGAACTATCTTTATATGGTTGATTATGCTTATTCTAGATCTGCATACTAACGCATGTAATATAAATGTTATAGTATGATTGATGTCTGGTACAGCTGCAAAGTTATAAGAAAATATTTTTAGATCTGTACGCGGGTTGGCCTTGGAAAAAGCGCGTATGTACGCGGGTTTGATTCATCATAGTAGCGTATATCATTTGAGCTATGATGTCTGAAGTTACAGGTGGTTCTGACTGTTGATGAGTTCTGATGTTTGTTTAATGGTGTCAGTATTCTGCATATCTTGGTTGGATGAGTGTGTATTGATGGATGAGAACTAATATGGATCAAGATCATAATGACTCATATTTATGTGATCCGATGTACTAGATCTGGGTGCTAACACATATATTATCCTTGTATATGTCATGATCTGGTTATGTCTGAAGTCAGGAAGTGCAGCAGAGTTATGAATAAGTGATTAATGACATATACGTTGGTTCGTCTTGATGAAGTTGCGTATACACGCAGGTTCGGAACTTCCAAGTAGTGTATGCACTCTGATGCATGATTTTGATGGTACAGTTGGATCTGATTGTTATTGCAGAGTTCTGCTCTGTGTTCTGGTGACTGTGTTGTTGACAGGGTTTCAGTGTTTCAGTGATTCAGAGATTGATGATGTTAGTATTGATTGTTTTGTGCTTATGGGTCCAGTATGAAAATTTGATGAAACGTGGCCTTCAGATTATGTGTTGTGCTTCAGGAGTATCCAGTCTGGAAATTTATGAAACGTGGTACCTGGAGGATAGAAGATTGTAGGCCGACGCCTACGTACTAGTATCTTAGCTAGTACAAGAGCAAAGGGGGTTGGGGCTCCCTTCCAGGAGAGTCTGGAGAACAAAAGAAGGTTGTAGCCTTCTGCAGGTTGTAGCCTGCGTGCTGGTAAAGGACTGCACCAGTACATTGTAAAAGAAGTTTCTTAATAAAGGAAGATAGAAACGAATTGCAACAGGTGGTTTTCACCCACATTGGGTTTCCACCTTATATCATGGTGTTCATGTGTGCTTCTTGTGTGTGATGATCTGTTCTGTTTTTACTGCACCTGCTTACTGTTCATATGGTTAATGAATCTATGATGCACTAACTAAAGATCAACATTTAATGGATTAACTGAATTATAAGTATTTTGGATATACGCTAGTTGCTTTAGACACAGATGCGTATACACGCGGGTTCCCTTGAATGAAGTAGCGTATATGTATCTAAGTATGGAAATGAAAAAGTTTTATTGATCTGATAATACTGATTCACCCCCCCCCCTCTCAGTATTATTTCCAACAATTGTAAATGCCAATTTTGGACCACTGTGCCAACCTACGGGAGGCCATGTGGTCTCGCCACATGCCAACCCAGTCGATTGCCACCTTATTGTCCTTGTTTATCACCCGCATCTGGGATATATATATATATATATATATATATATATATATATATATATATATATATATATAGATATATAAGCAATATTTATATTAATAATTAATTAATTATTCCCTTGAGTATATCAATGTAAGGGTTCATATGCCTAGGGTATACTATTATTCATAAGGTTTATAATATTAATCTTAGGGTATAATATAAATCACTTGGGTTTATAATCATGGTCAACCATGCACAACCATGGTCCAACGTCACATTGTGATAAAGATTGTTTCAATATGAAAATCAACCATGGTCAAGCATGGTCAGATATTATATTGTCACAAAGATTGTCTCAATATGAAAATCAATCATGGTAAAACATGATCAACCATGTTTGTTTTAGGGTTTATAATATTAATCCCTTGGATTTAATATTGCTCCTTTGGGTTTATAATCCCGTGGGTTTTTAGTATTAATCCCTTGGGTTTAATATTCCCTTCGGTTTATAGTATTAATCCGTTGGGTTTATTAATCTAAGGATTCATTTTCCTAGGGTGTAATATTTTTTTTGCTAAGGCAAGTATGGATCCTTCTATTTTATAAAACTGAAAAAATAGTGTACAATTTTACATGTAAGGAGGACAAGACCTCCAGGACAGAACCTTAAATTCTTACAAAGAAACCCGAACCCACGGAAAACCAAAAAAAATGCCACCTGACTTCCGGAAAGCCCGTGAACTAACCGATAACCCCGCTTTAGGAAAAGCTCTGTTCATCTGAACCGTCCAAAAAAAAATCATTAAGATCGACGGTCGAGGAGGATATCGCTCCGTCAAAAAGACCGAAGTATAACCCAAGATGCTCGAACCAACGCAGCCGTAGATCACCGTTGACTAAATCCAACGAATGATGTTGATATCGCACGGGATAAGAAGGGCTGACGTTAGTGAGCGGGGAAGAGCAGTTTTTGGACCCCTCTCCCTGCCACGTGTCGAAGGGTGAGTGGCATCACTGCAAATTCATCAAAACCGCTTCCCAACAGAAAGTAGTGCGATCAGTCATAAACCGCATGGGGGGTGGTAAACCATGCCGAGACTCCAAATTTTAAAGGACCGGTCACCGGAAGAAACAAGTCTATGTCTGCACTTGTGGATATCCCTTGCCTGAACTTGGAACCCGGAATAGATGAGGGGTTTGTCACTGAACGAAGATCTGAGGGACGCGATTCGTTCTCCACTATAAATGAAGATCTTCCTCTCGTTTACCCTGGGACTATGAGCGAATAGACTAGGTATCCGCCACGCCACAGAACCGCCTATTCGATACTTATGACACATGCCGATGTTGAAATCAAAGGTTGAGTCAATTTGATCCCTGGTCCCAGGCTCTGTCTTTAAACTCCAACTTATCATTTTCTGCCTGTTCCTGTACAACCGCCTTTAACCTGCTCTGCGGCAGCTCATGCCAATTTGATGCCACTCTAATCTTTGTGCTGATAACACCCTGGTTGGCTATCAAATTAGCCAATTTTTTCACTGACCTGCAGGCATGCTTAAAGCCAACTGTATGGAGGCTTTGAAGGTGGTGTTGAATCCATTGGAATCCCTAAATAATTCTCCAATTTTTTGAGACTTTTTTTGGCTTAGAGCCTCCGCTGATTTTCCTGACTGAATTGATAATAAGTTCAGAATCAGCTTCCACTATCACATTTTGCCTGTTTTCCTGACTCAGGAACTCTAAACATTGCTCCATAGCCATCAATTCCGCCAAGTTATTAGTAGCCTGTCCCAGATGACAATGGAATATGAAGAGGACACTACCATTCTCATCTCTAAGTACCCCTCCATAACCAGTTGTACCCGGGTTACCTTTTGAAGCTCCATCTATGTTGTATTTCAGATAACCCTTTGGAGGAGGATGCCAGAAATCCTTTGCGTCCCTCAGGGAGGTTAGATTTCTATCCAGACCCTGAGGAGAGATGCCTTGCAGGCCCAGTTCACAGAGAATTCTCAGGTCAGTAGCCGAAGGATGGTTCTTGGGGAGGTTACACACAATGGTGCTAATCTTTTCCTTGAGCTGTTTTAAGATCAGCTCCAAAATGCATTGGGAAGTTCTCTTTACATCTTTAAAGATTCGGTTGTTCCTCTCTTTCCAAACATTCCAAACAATGAAGCTCGGAAAGAGGGCCCAAGCTGTGGCTAGAACTTCATTGTCTGAAAAATCTTTTCTCCAGTTGGTCAGGGTGTTGCAGATGCTATTTTTGTCCCTATCCGTCTGATGGAAAATAAAGGCAAAAGAGTCCCACAGACTAGAGGAGAACATACAGCTGTTGAGAAGGTGCTCCATGGTTTCCTCATGCCTCTCACAAAGCTGGCATCTGGAAGGTCCCAGAATGCCCCTCTTCCTAATATTGTCCCAGGTCAGAATTTTCCTGTGCTGAACGAGCCACATGAAAAGTTTAATCTTCATCCAGCCCTGGTGTCTCCAAAGGTTAAGCCAGGTTTGTCTGGAAATTGAGAATTAAGGTCAAGGAGAATGAGCTTTGCTTCCTTGAGGTTAAAAACCCCCTCATTATTGTTGCCCCATCTCAGCTGATCATGGCCCTTAGCTTTCAGAATCTTCCTCTGATCTAACTTTTCCTTAAGAGTTTCTGCTTTAGCCTTCAGGGTACTATTATCCCTAAAATAAAAATTCCTCCAGATTCTCCATTTATCATTGTTATTGGTTTGCTCCCAAAAGTCTTTCACCTTAGAAAGTCTATTGCTATCCGTGATTTCCTTGAGATCCCTTAGGTCTTCATTTAATAGTATAGGTTCTTGTTGCCATATGTCCTCCCAGAACAGGCTAAGATTTCCTTCTCTGATTTCCCAGAAGTTGTTTCCTTGGACCAAACCCCAATTATCCCAGGCTTTGTTCCAAATGTGCGAGCCCTTTCTGTGACTTGACATTCTTATTAGATCATGGTTATGCCAGGTGCTAGCATATTTTTCTTTCCAAATGGTTGCCCACTGAGTCTCTGGCTCTTTAACCCAATGCCACCATAATTTGGCACCTAGAACCTTGTTGAGTAAGTCAGGGTCATCCAAGCCTAGCCCACCAAATCTCTTAGGTTTGGATATCTTATCCCAAGCTACCAAGGCCCATTTCTTACAATCCTCCCCCTTGCCCCAAAGGAAGTCTCTTTGGATGGTTCTGAGCTGATGTAGTACACTTTGAGGAGCTGGTAGAACATATAACATAAAGGCAGGGATGGATTGCAGGATAGCTTTAGTTAGCACTAACCTGCCAGCCAAATTTAGAGATCTGTAGGTCCATTTCTTGACCTTGTCTTGCAATTTGTTAATGAATGGTTCCCATATGCTCTTGTGTAAGGGTTTGGTAGTGAGAGGAACTCCCAAATACTTCGAGGAGAGGATCTCCCTTTGGAAGCCCATAATTCTGGAAATGTTTCTTTGAATAGCAATGTGAGTATTAAAGAAAAAAAAATTAGATTTAGAGAGATTTACCTCCAAACCTAAAGCCATGGAAAAGTCTTTCAGGATTTGCTTATAGACAAGAGATTCCTTGACCGTGGGGATCCCTTGAAGCATAGTGTCATCCACAAATTGTTGATGTGTTAAAGCACGCCCCTCTTCAGAAAGTTGGAGACCTTTGACTGAACCCACTACCTTGGCTTGTCTGATCATCCTCCCCAGCCCTTCCATCATGATTATAAAAAGAAAAGGAGAGAGTGGATCTCCCTGCCTTAATCCTCTTGAAGGAGTGAAAGTCTCCAAGGGTGAACCATTAACCAGAATTGAAAAGCTGGGTGAAGTGACTAGGGCCATAACCCATCTGATCCAATTATGATCAAACCCAAAAGTAGCAAGAGCTTTTCTTATATATGTCCAGTTTAGCTTGTCATAGGCTTTGGCTATGTCCAGTTGCATGATCATACCATCTCTCTTATTATTTGTCAAAGAGTGAACCACCTCATGAGCTTGAATGATGTTGTCGAGGATTTGTCTGCCTTCCACGTATCCTGACTGTTCTGCTGCCACCAGGGTAGGAAGAAGGGGTTTGAGTCTATTGGCAACCACTTTGGAGATAATTTTGTAGACAACATTGCACAAGGCAATGGGTCTAAACCTATCAGGAGTTAGGGCTACATCCTATTTAGGGATCAGGGCGATAAAGGTGGTGTTAAGCGCCTTCAGGATAGTTTTATCCCTCCTTGAGTCTTCCACCACGCTCAGAATGTCCTGTTTTACTAAATTCCAGCAGGCTTTGAAGAAGTCTACATTGAACCCATCCAAATCTGGTGCCTTTCCATTTTGCATCCCTTTAAGGACCTCCTTGACCTCCTCTTCTGACGCTGGTCTGTTGAGGTTGAAATTTTCTTCTTTGGAAACTAGCTTAGGTATATGCTTAGTGATCTCCCTGATAGATTGATCTCTGTTAGTGCAGGTTTCATGAGTAATGTCCTGAAAGTGTTGAACATGTTCTGCTTCTATTTCTTCATGCGTGCTGAGCATGTTACCTTTCTTGTCCTTAATAGTAGAAATCCTGTTGTGAGCTCTGTTCACCATAGTGGCTCTGTGGAAGAATCTGGTGTTGCAATCTCCTTCTCTTAGCCAATGCACTTTGGATTTCTACCTCCAAAAAATTTCCTCTTGCTTACATAAGTTGTCCCAATCTTGATGATATTTAGTTTCCAATTCATTCCGTTCCTTATCAAAACCCTCTGTAATCAGGGTTTGGTTGAGTCTCTGCAATTTTCCCTCCACAATTTCTTTCTCTTCAAAAATGTTGTCGTATTCCTTCTTATTCCACTCCTCGAGTTAGAGTTTAATGTGTTTGAGCCTTTTTTGAAGAAGGAACATTCTTGTGCCTTGAATCTCCAAATCCTCTGCCCACTAGATAGCAATGTTGTTATAGAAGTCTGGGTGGGAGAGCCAGATATTTTCAAATCTGAAAGGTCTGTTGTTGTGTTTTCCAATACCCTGAATGTCCAGTTGTACCGGCCAGTGATCCGAGCCTCCAAAGGGAAGAACACTCGCAACTATGTCCTTGTCCTTGATCATAAGATCTTCTGAGATTATAAATCTGTCCAGTTTGGATGCCACTTGAGACTCTCCTCCTCTTTTATTGTTCCAAGTAAAGGTCCCATTATTCATGGCGATATCCACGAGCTTCATACTGTCTATGAAGGTCTGAAACGCACAAGAATCTTTGGTTAGAATTCTAGTCCCTCCTTTTTTTTCCGACAACGTTTTTATCAGATTGAAATCCCCCCCAAGATCCAAGGGATTTTTGCATGACATTCTCTGAGCTTCTTCAGTGAATCAAGAAACAAGAGTTTGTCCTCCAACCTTTGGGGGCCATACACATTCGTAACCAAGTACCTTTCCTTATCTCCCACTGGCCGAATGATCACTGAAAGATAATTTCTAGATGCTTCTGCATATATCATGTCAATCTTTTGGGGGTTCCAAAGCGTGAGAATACCTCCAGTTGTATTCTCTGCTTTGACCTCCAAAAACTCAAATCTATTGAGCCATTTGTCGTGAATCTCTTTTATCTTTTGAATGGAACATTTAGTTTTCTGAATGAAGATCACATCAGGGCTGCTTGTTTCATTATGTTACTTAATAATCTTTGTTTTCTTTTACTGCCTAGACCTCTTATATTCCAAGAAGTAAACTTCATTATCAAAGATTATTAAAGGAGTAGCTGGATAGGTCTTTCATCTTACCTGAATCTATCATTAGCTTCCCACATTCCATCAACAGCTCGTTCTGTTTTTTCCGGCCTCTTTTCTTTCCTAGGATTCTTGGTGCTAATCCTGGTGTGGCTTTCAAATCTTTCACTCCTTCATTACCTTGTTTTTCATTCTTCCTTAGCTTTTCGGATCCTTTGTTCTGAGATTTCCAGATGAATAGCTACTGTACTCTGTGGAACTCCTTTTGAGGTAACGAATCCACTCCCTCTTTAGTTCCTTGTTCCAAGAAGCCTTCTAGATCTAGATGCTCTTTCTCCAAAATTTCTTGTAGTTCGTGATCCTCCATCTCCATGTCACTCTGGGTTATTTCCTGATCCATTTCTTGTTCAACATCACTCATGGTGGCCTCTTTCTGGTACTCCTCATTTCGTGTTTGTACTTGGTTTTCCCCTTCCTCCTTTTCTGCAGAACTGCCTTCCATTGTTTGTTCTTCTTTAGTGTTCTCTTCCTCTTCCTGAAGCCCCTAAAAACAGTTTTTCCTGAACTTTTGTTCTCCTCGCTGCTAATTTCTCAGACCTCTCTTGCTTCCTTTACTTCGGTTAACTACTTTCTAAAAGTTGTCTGCATCTTTCACTGTAGTGCTTCTGCTTTTGTTTGTTTCCTTGTTGAGTGGACAGTCTCCAAAAAGATGTCCATGTTCATGGCATTTGCGACATCTGAATGGAATGTGCTCATAATCTACTGTTTGTGCCCATTCTTCGTCAAAAACTTCCAACATTATCTCCTCTGGTAGAGCTCCTGATAGATCCATTTCCACACAAATTCTAGCAAAGGAAGTGTATTTTCTCCTTCTAGTAGCTTCAGAGGCTTTAACAAAGCGTCCTAATTTATTGCCTATGGCCTGTAATGATTCATTTTTCCAGTAATCAAGAGGTAGAGAGTAGAGTCTTACCCAAACCAGGACTGAAGTAAAAGTCTCCTTTTCCGGCACAAAGTTCATAATCCAAGGTCTCATGTAGAGTCCTGCAGCAGCATAGATGTAGGGCCCTCCTTCAAATATTTTGTCCTTGTCTTCAATATTTGTGAACACCACCGTAAAGAAACCCTTAGACCCAAGGTGAAGATCTATGCTTCCTTTAGGTTTCCAGTGGTATCTGATCCATGATTGTAGAGCTTTTTCAGTGGGCCATAGTCCCATGAACTTGCAGATGATGGCATATGTCCCCATATGTTCCCTGTACGCCTACAGCTCTGGATTATTTAAAATCACCCTGGGAGTTATGTCTGTTTTGGGTTTGCAGGGTCCCCTGTGTTTCTTGGCTTTAGTTTCCTGTTGTTTGTCCTCTACCTCCTTGTCTTTTGTGCGATATTGAGCCTTTTCTGTGGGTTCCTCTATCCCCGCTTTCGTGCTCTTCTCTCCTTCCACCCCTGTTTCCCTAACATCTTCTAGAGGCTTTTTCCCCCTGCTGGCCAGGGCCTCCTTGTAGGAGGGAGTGGAGCCCCCTCCTCGTCCACCCCTCATAGCCGTTCAGAAAACCCCTGCGCGCGTTGAACTGAGAACGTTCTTCCCTGCTCCCGCACTCCTCTCCGCCCCTCCGTTCGATTTCTCAATGCTTCATTTTCATTTTCCTCCTAGGGTGTAATATTATTCATAAGGTTTATAATATAAATCCTTGGGTTCAATATAAATCCTTTTGGTTTATAATCGTGGTCAACCATGGTCCAAAATCACATTGTGACAAATATTATCTCGATGTGAAAATAAATCATCTTGAACCATGATCAACCATGGTCCAACGTCGTTTTGTGATAAATATTGTCTTAATATGAAAAAGAACCATGGTCAACCATGTTTATTTTAGTGTTTATAATATTTATCTTAGGTTTTATTTATCTTGTGTTTATAGTATTAATCCCTTAGGTTTATTATTCTATTGGGCTTAAAGTATCAATACCTTGGGTTTATTAATATAAGGGTTCATATTCCTAGGGTATAATATTATTCAACCATATGAAAATCAACCATGGTCCAATGTCGCATTGTGACAAATGTTGTTTCAATATGAAAGTCAACCATGGTTAACCATTGTCCAACATTGCATTGTGACAAAGATTGTCTCAACATTAAAATAAATCATGGTCAATCATGGTCAACCATGGTCCAATGTTGCTTTGTGACAAGGATTATCTCAATATGAAAATCAACCATGTTCCAATGTCGCATTGTGACAAAGATTGTTTAATATGAAATTCAACCATGGTCAATCATGGTTAACCATTGTCAATAGCCATGGTCACATTGTGACAAATATTGTCTCTTGGTCCAACGTCACATTTTGACAACCATTGTCATCCATGGTCAACCATGTTCCATCGTCGCATTGTGACAAAGATTGTCTCAATCTGAAAACCAACCATTGTCAACCATGGTCAATAACCATGCTCATATTGTGACAAAGATTGTCTCTTGATCCAATGTCACATTGTCACAACATGGTCATCCATGGTCAACCATGGTCCAACGTTGAATTCTGATAAAGTTTGTCTCAATGTGAAAATCAACCATGGTCAACCATTGTCAAACGTCACATTGTGAGAAATGTTATCTGAGTATGAAAATCAATCATGGTCAACCATAGTCCAACGTCACATTCTGACAAAGATTTTGTCAACATGAAAATCAATCTTGGTCACCCACGTTTATTTTAGGGTTTATAATATTTATCTTAGGGTTTATATACCTTGAGTTTATAATATTTATCCCTTGGGTTTAATATTATTCCCTTGGCTTTATAATCCCTTGGGTTTTTAGTATTAATCCCTTGAGTTTATTATTCCCTTGGGTTTATAATATCTATCTTAGGGTTTATATCCTAGGTTTATAATATTACAAAGATTGTCTCAATATGAAAATCAATCATGATCAACCATGATCAACCATCATCCAATGTCGCATTGTGATAAAGCTTGTCTCAATATGAAAATTAACCATGGTCAATCATGATTGTTTTAGGGTTTATAATATTTATCAGGGTTTATATACCTTGAATTTATAATATTGATCCCTTGGGTTTAATATTATTTCATTGGTTTTATAATCCCTTCGGTTTTTAATATAAATCCCTTGGGTTTATTATTTTGTTGACTTTATAATATCAATTCTTTAGGTTGATTACGAGATTAATACGTGGATAATATTTACTAAGACCTAATCGCTCTACGCCTGAGGGACTGCGGCTGCGCCTAAGCGCCCTGCAAACCTGCTCGAGCTAGCTCCAGCGGATCGGCTCTGGCCTGATCCTGCATGCAGAGAATAGGCCGATCTTGGAAACCTCGATTCATTAAGCTCCTTAGAAGCTCTAGCATCTGGAGGATTGTCTGCGCCTGAGGGACTGCGACTGCGCCTGAGTCCTGCAATCGACCTGCGCGAGCCAGCTTCAGCGGATCGGCCCTGGTCCTCAGCCTCCTGATCCTGTGACTTGCATGCAGAGAACAGGCCGCCATATGGACCCTGCCGGGTGTTGATCCTCCAGACCCTGAGGTTTGATTCAATGGAGGGTTTGGGATCTCCTCCGCCCCCCGCCTCCTCCACCGAGATCGCCTGTTGAGGCCTTCTCCCAGCTCCTGGCTGGCCTTCCAAAGAAGAGAACATCCGATGCAGCGAAGTTCGTCAAAAAACTAGATGAAATCCCGGAGATTTCTCTTCCTCCAGAAACCCCGATCCAAGTTGCACTGTCGTTAGCTGAACGGGCCCTCATCGGCCAGTTTACAGGGCTATGGCCATCTCCAAAGTCCACCGAGAGCTGGGTCAATAAGAACTGGGCGCCGCTAATCAAAGAAAATGTCACCTCATACTTTCTAGGGAGAGGATTTTTCCTCTTTGAATTTACATCAAAGGAAGATAAAGAACTGATCTTCCAAAACGAACCCTACTTCATGGGTCCTCAGGGTCTATACCTAAACAACTGGACCCTGGACTTTGATCTGACAGTTGATGTACCAAAAGCAGTCTCGGTATGGGTCAGGCTCCCAAACCTCCCGGTTCACTGTTGGAATTGGGACTCGCTGAGTCACATCGGAAACGCCCTGGGGAAATTCATAGACCGAGCAAATAACAAGGATCAATATGACTGTGCCAGGATCTGCGTTGAGGTTGACCTGGAAGTGGGATTACCAGAGGCCATCACACTAAAGGTCGGAAGCTGGACGCATCTTCAGAAACTAGATTATGAACAACTACCTTTCAAATGCCGGAAATGTCATGTTTATGGACATTTCGCCAGAGACTGCCCGATCAACAAAGAAACGGTGCAAGGGAGGGAGGAAGGATGGAACCAGGTCAAGAGATCCAAAGTTCAATCTAAAAACCAGAAATCGGGAGGCCCTACCGGCAAAGCGACTCATCAACCTACTGCCCATCAGATACCGATTAAGACTGTGCATGCAAATAAATTTGACCCTCTGAGCTCGCAAACAGAGGGCACCCAGGAGATCGAGCTCCAAAAAGAGACAGAAATGGTTCAGGAGACTGAGGTCCACAAATCAGCTCCACCAGAAAAAGGTACCCCCTCAACCTCCTATAAAGGAGTTGTAGACCCCAACGACAAGAATCCAGAAGCGGCGGAAGAAGAACATGAATCTGAAGAGTCAGAAGAGGAAGGAGAAATAGGAGAATCCCAATCCTCAGTAAGAAGATCTACAAGAGGACGGAAAACGGACAGAGAAAAAAGGGAGCAGGAGACCTACAAAGAAAAGCTACAGGGCAGCCAACCAACCTTGGAAAAACTGCTGGCGCCAAAGTCAAAGATGATGAAAAATCAGACCCAAGGCTCCAAGGGAGCCCACCAGAAACACAAATAATGAAGATCATCTCCTGGAACTGTAGAGGTATGGGGAGCAAAGCTAAGGAAGAAGCTATCAGAAGCCTAATCAGAGCCGAAGGCCCAGACATACTTCTTGTCCAGGAGACAAAGCTGGAAGACACTGTCTTCCTCCAGTCAAGCAAGAAAATTTGGTATAAAAGTGAAGCAAGAGCCATCTCTGCCCGGGGGGCCTCGGGAGGAGTTGGCACTGTCTGGAATATGAGTAAATTTGCAGTTCAATTTGAGGCTAGAAACACCCATTGGTTACTGCTGAAAATGCAGAATCTAGTCACCAAGGAAACCTTCTGTCTATTCAATGTTTACTCTCCAATTAATATTGGGGAAAAAAAGAACTGTTGGGACTCCATAAGGCAGCAAGCAGAGCTAGCAAACATGGAGAATATAATAATAGCCGGAGATCTCAACCTCATCCTTCACTCCTCCGAAAAAAGGGGAGGCAGCATAGTGCGAGATCCAGCTAGGGAATGGGTGGAGGACATCATGCAGGACTGGGACATGCTGGATATCAAGCCCTCTTCTGGTAAGTACTCTTGGTCTAACAAAAGATTAAGCCCTGGCCATATAGCTGCCAGGCTAGATAGATTTTTCATTCAAAGTTCCTTTTTGCTGCTAGGACTAGAACCAAGAATGCACATCCTGCCTAATAGCACTTCGGACCATAAGCCAATTAAGCTTGAGCTTTTAGCTCAGCGGGATCTGGGCCCTATCCCGTTTCGCTTTAGCCCAATTTGGATTAAGGAACCAGGCTTTATGGAAATTGTCAAAGATAGTTGGAACCAGTCGGTCAAAGGCTCACCTTTCTATGTATGGGAAGAAAAGCTCAGGAGGGTAAAAGGAGCTCTTAAAAGATGGGTCAAGACTCTGTCCAATCCGGCCACTGATAGAAAATCCTTGAAAACCCTGCTCGACTCTCACCAAAAGAGCATGGAGAAGGATGCAATCACTAAGGAAGCAATGGATCAGGAATCTCAACTGCAGCAGCGATACCACAAGGCTTGCCTTGCTGAAGAAGAATACTGGAGGCTGAAATCCCACAATCTCTGGCTCAAAGCTGGGGATAGGAACACTGCCTTTTTTCACAAACAGACCCAGGTGAGGAAATGTTTCAACATTATCTCAGAGATCAAAGAAGAGAATGACATCTATAAAGATTTTGAACACATAAAGAAATCTGCCTTTTCACACTTCCAAAGTTTGTATAGTGAGGACAAGGATCAGAATCAAAATACAAATCTGCTAGATGTGGTACCCTCAGTAATATCTCAGCAAACAAAGGAAAAGCTTGAGGCTAAAATCACCAAAGAGGAAGTGGAAAAAGCTCTCTTTGACATGGATCCGGATAAGGCCCCGGGACCGGATGGCTTCTCAGCTAGATTTCTCCAAGTATGTTGGCCGATCATAGAAAAGGACTTGCTCAGAATGGTTCAAAAATCTCAGAATACCCAGAAAATAGGAGGTAGCACAAATTCTGCCTTCTTAGCCCTCATCCCAAAGGAAAAAGGGGCCAACACCTTCAACAGATTTCACCCGATCTCCCTATGTAACACCAGATACAAAATAATCACCAGAATAATTGCTAACAGATTGAAGCCAATCCTCCCTAAAATAATCCCTGAGAATCAAGGAGGCTTCATCCAAGGAAGGCAGATCGTGGATAACTACTTTCTCGTCCAAGAGGCTATTCACTCCAGTCTGCTTCGAAAAGAGCAAGGTATGGCCATTAAACTTGATTTCGCCAGTGCATTTGATAGAGTAAATCATAGTTTTCTGTTGAATGTTATGAGCAAATTTGGGTTTGGAGAAAAGTTCATTAAATGGATCTGGGCATGCATTTCGGAGTCGTGGATCGTCCCTTTAGTGAATGGAAGAGCCACTGATTTCTTCAAAGCATCAAGAGGTCTTAGGCAGGGGTGCCCTCTCTCCCCGCTGCTATTTGTCATTCAAGCATCCGTCCTCAGCTTCCTATTAAACAAAAGAATGCAAGATCAGGACATTATAGGATTGTGCATCGCAAGAGGGGCAAAGAACATAAATCATGCTCTGTTTGCGGATGACACACTGCTGCTGGGACCTGCCACAATTTCCTCTGCTTCAAAATTCAAAGTGGTTTTGGATGACTTCAGCAAAGCCACAGGCAGCGCTGTCAACAAGAGCAAATGTCACATATACAGCTGGAACATTACCCCAAGAGTGCTTGCTGATATCTCAAGATGCCTGGGTTACGCAGCCTCCTCCTCCTGGTCTTCATTTAAGTACTTGGGACTGCCTGTACATCACAAGAAACTCACAAGTAAAGATTGGCTACCTCTGCTGGATAAATTCAAAACAAAAACTCAAGCCTGGGGTTACTCTTGGCTAAATATTGCTGGTAAATCTGTGTTGATCAAATCAGTGCTGCAAAGTCTCCCTCTTTTTCAATTTGCTGGCCTCCTTGCTCCAGCAAACATCATTAAAAATATGGAAGAACACATCCGGAGGTTTTTCTGGAAGGGAGGAAAGAACAATGAGAAAAAAATCCCACTCATTAGCTGGGAAACCATAACCAAGCTGCTGTGGAGGGGGGCTTAAAGATCAAGAACCTCTGCCATCAGAATGTGGCTTTGGCAGCAAAGAACCTCTGGAAAATCACTTCCCCCAATCCGGGCTGGGCCCAAGTCGCCCTCTGGAAGAAATACTTTAGGGGCCCCTACACTAGGTGTCTTGCAAATGCCATCCATAGGCCCAATTCAACATTTCTAAAACTCCATGCTAAGGTTGCACAGTTAATAACAGAGCATTCATTTTGGATCCCAAGCAACGGTAAAAAGGTCTGAATATGGAGCGATCGAATCATGAACCAGGAGCCGATAGACAGCAGAGCCTCCCTCATCGATCTGCACAGCTGGATGGACAGTGAACGCCTGCGCACACTGTATGACATTTCGCAGTGGAAAGACGGCTCCTGGGCAGGATGGAAGCAGTTGGACGTGCCGGATCACCTGCAAAAAGACCGCCACGCTCATGGATTGTCTGCACGGTTTGGCGCCCACTCATACGAGGCACAAAGATCAGAAAGGGTGGAGCACAAGTGTAAAAGGATACACAGTCGCGCAGGGTTACAAAAAACTGATCGAACGCCCATACGTTCCTCCCAACCCGGCTCCATGGAGAGGCGTATGGCGTATCCCATCACTGCCGAAGGTGGATTTCTTCGCCTGGCAGCTTTGTCATGGCAAAATCCTTACCTACGATACCCTCCAGAAAAAAGGCTATTATGGCCCTTCCATCTGCGCACTGTGCAGAGATAATGCTGAGACTGTTATTCATCTATTCCTGGAGTGCAGATTTTCCAAGCAGATTTGGTCTTCACTCATATCAAGGCCGAATTTCAAGCTGCCAGGCACCATGGCGGATCTCTTTGCAACCTGGGCGCTCATTTACCCTGGCCCAGCTTCTAAAAATCAGGTAATCAGAACAGCGTGGGCAATACTCCCTAAGATCTTAAGCTGGCAGATATGGCTTGAAAGAAACAGAAGAATATTCAGGAACACTGATCATAGTCACAGGATCTTAGAAAATAAAATTAAGTGTCAAATTAAGGAATGTTTGGCAGATATCAAAGATGACTCAAATCTGAGCCAGCATGACATCGATTGGGGATCGACTCTAGGCCTTCGATTCCAGCCAGCTGCCAACTCCACCCCAATCATTAAAGACTGGCAGATAAGGAAATCTGAAGATGAAATGCAAGACTGGATCAAAATGCATGTAAGGCATACCCTCTTTTTTGACGGGGCAGCAAAGGGTAATCCGGGCAAAGCTGGGGCAGGAGGAGTCGTTCTAAATCAGATAGGAGAAAAAATTCACTCCTATGCCTGGGGGCTCGGACATGCTTCCAGCGTTCAAGCGGAGGCCTTAGCCCTCCTTCAAGGTCTCCAGACCCTCAAGGATCTAAACATAAAAGAAGCAATCGTCATAGGAGACTCCCAGATCATCATCAGCGCAATGGCTACCAAATCCTCAGCTTCGGATCTTAATCTAGCAAGATTGATAACCAGAATCAAAGGCTTGGAAAGCCATTTCCAGAACTTAAGATACTACCATGTGTTGAGAAATCATAATAAAGAGGCGGACAGAGAAGCCAACAAAGTTGTCCTCCTCCCTGCTGGAATCAAGATGAAAGACGGAATAGAAACATGGGAACCCATCCCATAGCCAGGCCATCGTCATGTTTTATTGCTGGTTGTTAAATAAATTCGTTTGCATCTTCAAGGGGGGGAAAATTACTGATTTGGATTTTATGGACCCAATTGTACTCAGGAATTCTGCAAACCCCAGCTACACACTCAGTCACCTCAAAGTGTGGCATCAGGGCAATGAGTTCCCCAATGTAACAAGCTTTTCGGCATTCAGGCCAAGATGAATAAAATCAACCCATAACCGTTATTGTTAAAAAAATATATCAATTCTTTAGGTTCATTAATCTAAGGGTTCATATTCGTATAATGTTATTCATAGGGTTTTTAATATTATTCCTTGGGTTAAAAATAAATCTTTGAGTTTAATTAATTAATATAAATTTTAAAAATATATTTATATTTATATTTATATTAATAAATAAATAAAAGCAATATTTATTGGAAATTTTTCAGATTGGCCTCTCAATAGATCAAAGGATTCATGAGCATGAAGCTGACATCAAACGTGGGAGGACTTGATCCTCAGCTCTAGCAGAACATGTGGGAAAAACTAAACATCACGTATGCATTGAAGAGGCTCGTGTCATTACTAAGATTAGTCATTTCCATCGCCGCAAGTTTAGGGAAGCCATAAAAATTGAAAGAATTCCTAGTAATCTTAATAGAGACGATGGCTGGAAGATTCGCAGTTGTTGGGTCCCAGCCCTGTCAACTTATTTTTTTATTTTTATTTATTTTTTTATTTTTATTTGATGTTAAAAAAATATTTTTAAAAATCATTTTAATTTTAAAAAATCTTGTTTTACTTTTACTTTTATTTATTATTAAAAAACATTTTACTTATTTTTAAAAATCATTATTTGTTTTTTAAATATATGTGATTTAATTTAATAATATTTTTTACTTTTGAAAATCAGTTTATATGAAAATAAAATTTATTATTATTAAATCATCTTGTTGAAATGAAAAATCTTTTTAATTTTACTTTTATTTGATTTTAATTATCATTTTGACTTTTAAATTTATTTGATGGTTATGATTTCTAACTTATTTGACATTTATTATAATTTAATAATCAAGTTTACTTTTGGAAATCAATTTATATGACAATAAAATTTATTTTTATTATTATTATTACTACTATTATTATTAAATCATCTTATTTGAAATTAAAAATCTTTTTAATTTTATTTTAATTATCATTTTGGCTTTTATTTCGTTTTTTACCGTTGTGATTTCTATTTTATTAAATTTTATTTTATTTTATTTATTTATTTTTAAGTTTAACCTATAGATAAAAAATCTCTTTTTATTTTATTTTTATTGTCATTGTTAGTTGTTGACTTAATATCATATTAAAATATTTTAGTAATTAATCTAACAGTCATATTTATAATATTTTTAAAATCTAGTCGTTAGATTCTAACCATTATAATTATTGGTCTCTACATTGTGCTCTCTCTATTTAAACGTATGCAAGATCTGCTTCTCCATCTTATCCTGATGATGAACCACACTGAATGGTCCAAAACTTGTGACTAAAAAAGTTTCATGTAATTTTTTCTTAAAAAAAAAAAAAAAAACCAATATACACAATATGGATCACAGAAGTCTCAATTCATAGCAATATTTATATTAATAAATAATAATAATAATAATAGTTAATTTCTAAATTCAGGCTTTTGTCATCAATATTGAATGTTAAGAAAATGTTTTCAGTAGTAATCACATAGAAAAATATTTGTCGATGTGTTTCGAACTATCCAATGTGGTTCATCGTCAGAACAAGATGAAGAGGCAGATCATGGCATCAGTTTAAATAAAGAGCAATGTAGAGATCATTAGTCAAGCTTATGACTAGTTTTAGAAAAATAATATTTTAATAAGTAACATTAATTATTACGACCAAATTATATTAAATAAAATCTAATAATAAGTTAGGGTTCAATATATAGTCTAATAAAACTAGGAGGCTAGAGTGGGAGGGGTAATTGTTAACCTCGAAGAAAAAATAGAAATAAAGTTTGCATGGGGACTAGGCATCGCGACGAATAATCAAGCTAAAGCCCTTTCTCTTTGGCAGGGTCTGAATATCAATGTGGCTAATGGTATCAAAATATTGACTATAGTTGGTGACTCTATGATGATTATTCAAAAATGTGTGAAGCTCTCCAAGAATGAGAACCTTCTTGAAGATGAAACCTCCTCAATCATGATCATGATTATTTATTTATTAAAAAAAATTGAAAAGGTGGATTTGTACCATGTGTTGCGGGCCAACAACCACTTGGCAGATGGACAAGCCAACGCTGGGGTGGCTCTGGAGCAAGGTGTATTAAGTATCAATCAAGTCGTTAAAGAATGTCATATTCCCTGATCTGTATTAACTGCTCCAGGTTGGCACTGTAATGTTGGGGTACGGGTCTTCAGAGTATCAAGTCGGCAGTAAATATGGTTAATTCCCCAATGGTCCCTTGCAGTGCATTGGGAGCTGGGGTGGTAGGTAAAGAGTTAAGGCACAATTAGTTTGAAGTTCATGTGCGAGGACAGGTGGGTGTCGAGGTCTTGGTTACTCACCGGGAGCTGCAATATAGTTACATTCGCAGGGGAGGCTGGTACCATCGCAAATCGTTCCTGGTTAATTTTGGTGGTGGAGGAAATGGAGGGTAGCTGCTTTGACATGATTCTGAATCGATTAGCATTTATGAAGGATAAAACTGGGAAGAATGTTGGGTTTCACCAGGCCATTATATATTGCAGTTCGCTGTGAACGATAAACCAAAGGATAGTGATTATTCAGAGTCGGATTGCCGCAAAGATGGCCTTTGCAATTAATGGCAGTGGTGGAGGCACAAGGTCAGGTAGCTCTGGGAAGGCATCAATAATTTGGTAGACAGTTCGTGTAAGCAAGTGATTAAGGAAATTGTGAAGGAGATAAATGAAAACATGGCAGTTCTTTATGCCCAATTATCAGTACTAGGAAAAGAAAATGGAAGGTTTGTGCATCGATGTGTTGAGTGTGCAGAAGAAGGTGGAAAACATTGAAATAAAAGTGGAAACTGCTACAGTCGGGGTTCTAAAGGAAGTCTTCAGGTTCGCAGAAGATATGGTCCCCAACAGTGTTGGTGTTGCGGTCACTATTGCTGATCGGGACCTAGATACTCGAGTGGATGCTGCTGAAGAATTGACAATGACAGCAAATGAGCCTTCGGGAGAAGAAATCGACCCCAGTACAATGGATAAATGTTCGTTTTAATGTTATAATTATGTTATGTCAAAGTATAGAATATTGTGGAGCTTTTTGGAGAGTCTATAGGTTTAGTTATGTACAAAGCTTATATGTAAATAAAGTTAGTAGCAAGAAGGGCCTACTTCAATGTAAAACGATGAATATTATAGAGAGCGTGCTCTTTAATTTTGTAGCATTTTCAATGTAAAACGATGAACATATAAGAAACAGGTAGCATTTTCATTATATAAACTGGAAAAGGGCCAGGTCTCATACAAAATTAAAGAGCATGCTCTCTGCAATATTCATCGCTTAATAATTAGATTAAAAAGAATTAAAAATTCAAAGTCAAACAAGAAACAAGGAGAAAAGTCCTAACAATCATTAATGGAATCAAGATCCTAGAAACAATAAAATCAAAACTCAAGATAATCAACACTAGGAAAACCTAAATGCAAGGTCAATCATGAAATAAGGCGCCAAGGCCCTACAAATAAATAGAGGAGCCAAGAAAAAATTAATTACAGAAATCCAAGTCAAACAAAACAAGGAACAAGGCCCTTTAATTAAAGGAGCCAAGAATAATGAAATTATTTATTTTTTTTAAAAACTAAAAAATATATATTTAAAAATGGTTTCTCCTTCATAAAAAAAACCATCGAAAAACTAGTAAAAGACAAAAAATAAAGTAGGATAAATTATAACATAAATCTTAAAATAAGAGAAAAAAAGGAAATTAAAAGAAATATACATTCAATAAAATTAAACTAGGAAGATAGGACATGGACCCAACTTCTGTTAATTTTCCAACCATTGTCTCTATTCAGATTATTGGGCCCTCTTTCGATTTCTAAGGCTTCTCTAAATTTTCGATGATGGAAATGACTAATCCTAAAATGACCAAGGCCTCCTCAATGCAAATATTATATTTAGTTATTAATTATGAATTAATTAATTATTAATAAGGAACTAATTAATTATTTAATGAAATTATGAATGATTTATTTAATTAATTAATAATACTAATCAGTTAATTATTATTATTATTATTATTATTTATTAATTAATTATGAAAATTTTAATTTTCAATAATAAATAAATTAACTAATAATGAATGAAAGATAAATTATTTATTAATATAATAATAAACCATATTTTCCGAGAGATAAGTATTTAAATCTTGAAAAAAAAGTTTACAATATTTATTAATAATTTAAAATTAATAATAATAAATAATATTTAATATTAAATAACCATTAATATAAATCATTAATTATAAGAAGAAATATTTCGGCGTAAATCACATTCAGAAAATCATTGTCGACACGTTTCGAACCAACCAGTGTGGTTCATCGTCAGGACAAGTTGAAAAATCAGATCTATCTTTGCCAGTTAAATACTTAGAGCAGAGCTTCCAACGGCTAACTAGGACAACGTCTACATTTGACTAGGGACCAGGGTCAACTAAACCCGTAATAAAATTAAGCAAGGGACATCTATATAAATTACATGAGTAAATTTAATTAAATTGGTAGTCTCATAAAAAGTTAAAAATAATTAACTAGAAAAATGGAAATATAAATATATCTCTTAAAATTATAAATTATTTACTTATTTATTTAATATTAAATATTATTATTATTTATTTATCTATTTATATATTTATATATATATATATATATATATATTAAAAGTAATATATTAAAAGCAATATATATTAAATAATAATATATTTATATATAGAAAATATAAATATATAGCTCTTAAAATTATAAATTATTTGTTTATTTATCTAATATTTGATATTATTATTATTTATATATATATGTGTTAATAATAATAATTATATATATATATATATATATATATATATTATAGGAGGATAAGTATAAAGTTAGATGAAAAAATAAATAAATAAATAAAATAAAATTAATTAATTAATTAAACATAAAAATAAAAAATAAAAAATAAAAATAAAAATACATAAATAAATAATATCTAAATATACTGGAATAAAATAATATACAAAAAAAAACCGACACAAAATCAAAAGAAGGAGGAGGTCAGGAAAAGGAACAAAAGAAAACCACAGAGCAAGAAGGAGACACCCTAGGAGGAAGAAAGAGAGAAGGCTCCAAGGGGGACAATGAAAGCTCGAAAAGGATAAAAAGAGGGCGGCGGGGGGGAAGAAAGACTAGGAAGAAATGGCAGGGATCCAACAGCTGCTGATCTTCCAGCCGTCATCTCTATTGAGATTATTAGGCCTTCTTTCAATTTCAATCGCTTCCCTGAATTTACGATGATGGAAATGAGCCACTTTGGCAATAACCTTGGCCTCCTCTATACAAACCTGATGCTTGGTCTTATCCACATGCTCTGCTAACACTAAAGACTTGGTTCTCCCATGTCTTAGGTCAGCTGCATGTTCATTGATCCTTTGATGGATGGAGCGCCCTGTTTCCCCGATATAGGGGGTCCCACAAGAACAAGGGATCAAGTAGACACCCTTCATGTCCTTAGGGTCAACGGGATCTTTCACCGATTGGAGGGATTTGCGAATGGTGTTGAGGGGCCTAAAGGTTGAGGGAATATCATACCTCTTAAGGATCCGAGCAATCTTGTCCGTGGTTCCCTGGACATAGGGAAGATGGACACCTAGACGACGCTCTTTAGGTTCTTTTTTAATTAACGAATTTTTAGAGGCTTTAAGGAAAGCTTTCTGACCTAGGCGCCTACTATAACCATTCTCTACAAAGACATTAAGGAGATGGGATCTCTCCTTATCGAAGCTCTCATTATCAGAAATCCTAAGAGCACGAGTAGCGAGGGTGTTAAGAACACCCATCTTTTGAGCAAGGAAATGATGGGAATCGGCATGAAGATACTGCTCAATATGCGTTTTCTTCCGGAACACTGAGTGGGAGAGAGAGTCGTCCTTATTCTTAGATATAAGAATATCCAAGAAAGGGAGGCAACCATTGACCTCTTTTTCCATGGTGAACTTAATGGCAGAGGACTGACAGTTAAGGTGATTGAAGAAGAGATCCAACTCCTCTTGGCCATGGGACCAGATGACATTAGTGTCATCCACATACCTTTTCCACAGCTTGGGAAGGAGACGAGCCAAGGCTAAAGCTTTGGCTTCGAAATCCTCCATAAAAAGATTCGCAACAATAGGGGAAAGGGGGGAGCCCATGGCAACACCACAGGTCTGTTCGTAGAACTCACCCTCGAAACAGAAAAAAGTGGAAGTGAGACAGATCTCAACCAAATGCGCGGTATCGGGATCAGTCAGGCGATAGATCACTTCCAAGGCCTCCTTTATAGGGATGCAAGTATAAAGGGAGACCACATCAAAGCTAACGAGAATGTCTTTGGAGCTAAGCTTAATGTCCTTAAGCTCTTTAATGAAGGAGACAGAGTCTTTCACGAAGGACTCCATACAGCCAACCAGAGGCTTAAGCTTAAGGGTAAGGAACTTAGCAAGAAGGTAGGTCGGACCACCAATGGTGTTGATGATAGGCCTCAAAGGGGCCCCTTCTTTGTGAATCTTAGGCAACCCATAAATCCTAGGAGTAATGGGACTGCTCTCAATAAGTTTATGGCACAGAGGACCCACCGAGCTACTGGACTTGATAGCGAGAGCCACCATCTAATTATTAAATATAACATTTATTGTTATATTTTTATAATAAACAAAATGTTAGGCTATATCAACTATATTAATACTTTTAATATGACTGTTAGAGTATATATTTGATCTCCAACTACGAGTGATTCTTTTCCACGTAAGCTTATGTGCGGTCCAACGAATCTCAATAATTTCCAAAACTTTTGACAAATATTCTGTAACACCCGTGCTTTGTCATTTATGGGTTTTCCACCCGTCGAAATGAGTGCGCACGTGTCAACCCCTAGATACTTTCAGTTTTTTTGTCTGGCGTTCCTGGCGTGTCATGTGACTTGTCTGCTGCTACTTTTACTTTTACTTTGTAGTTTGTACATACATACGTACGGATATCGTGCGTTGCATAACAGGGCTACTTCCTCTATCTCCCTACTCTTCACATGCCTTGCGTGATGCCCACTCACCAACGTGAACAACATTCACACATTATTTAATATTAAATTAAATTAGATATGCTCATATACGGCGATTCGGTTACTTCAACGGTTTTGACCTTATTCTTTGAAAGTTAAAATTTAAAATTTGATTTTACTATTAATAATTTATTAAGTGGTTATTTTACTTTGACTAATTAAGCGAAAACGACATTAGCGATAATTGTTGGTTACTAATTTCTAAACTACGTAAATAAATCTAATTAATAACTAATAAAAAGTTTATTAGTTATTTATCTTAATTGACCTATCAAATATAGCTTTGACCAATGTCATTCGTCCATGCCTCACCATCCATGGATGAGATATTCATATAAAGTACTCTTTGATCAACCATGTGATCATACTACATTTAAACCATGATCTTTATACCTTTTATATAATTTTTTTTATAAATATAAATTTTTGCAGATGTATTATATTTAATTTGAAATGTTTTTTTAAGTTTAATTTATTTATTAATAATTATTAAGTAGATGATAGGGATTTAGTTTCTATGGGATATTCTAGAATGTGTTTACTAATACTCACAAATTAAAAATTGTGATTTATCTCTAAAATAGTTGTCTTTTTTGTTTTTTTAATTTAATTGATTAATTAAAAGAAATATCCTATAAACAAGTGTCATATGAAATGAGTTATGGTTATTTGGTATGTGGTATTGATAAGCCTGGTATTGGCCAATGGTATTGAAACAAAGTCTATTTACATATTAAGAATTTCCATGATAAAGTGGCATAAATCTTCATGGTTAAGAATTTTATGACAAGTTTTTCTAGATGTATATATGTTTAACTTATATATTAATTCTTTTTATAATTAATAATAATAATTGTGCCAAAAAGTGTTTTCTAGCTCAGTATGGTAGAGATGTTGTAAGGTAATGTTTCCTCTAACATTTTGACTCTCAATTTACATAAACATAAAAATAAAATTAAAATTTATAATAATAATATAGTA
This sequence comes from Pinus tabuliformis, assembly GCA_031772625.1. Taxonomy (NCBI): domain Eukaryota; kingdom Viridiplantae; phylum Streptophyta; class Pinopsida; order Pinales; family Pinaceae; genus Pinus; species Pinus tabuliformis. The sequence continues at coordinate 587,618,357 of CM062811.1, forward strand.
ATAATAAAACATTTGATTGTGTCAAATTACATAAAACAAAAAATTAAAATTAAAATATATATATACTAGCATTTGCACCACGTGTTGTAAAGGAAACACCCTAAGGCAATGGCATAAGAAACAATAGCATAGAAGAAAGAAGTCAAAATTTTATGCAATTTTGTTTCTTTACTGGTGTTTCTTTTTTATCATATGTTATGTTTGGAGATTCCAACAACGATATGTTCAAAGTAAAGGTAATGCACAACACTTCATTCTAAAGGATTTATGAAAATGCTCTTCATTAAGATTTTGGAACGGTTATAAGTAAATGATTTAAATCAAACATTTCATAACAAAGTAATCTCATATCACCTTAATTCACAATGCAATGGATAATAGTTTTTGTTCATTAGAAATTGGTCTAATTTTATGAGGAAAGCTTAATAAAAAGACTTTAGTAGTAAGGGGAACATTAATAAACTCCCTCCTCATTTGTTATATGCTGTTGTTAGTTTAGTTATTTGTTGCTTCTTATCCTTATTTCACTCGTGTAAAATGTCCAAACTATAAAAGAATGGTATTATTTGTTGTCTCTTTGGACAATTGTATTTTATCTAACTCAATTATTTCCATATCCTCAACTAGGTACCCATCATTCTCTTTCCATAGTGACTCAATGTCTTCAAATGCATTTCTTAAATTTGGTTTAATAAATGTTGGTCGAAAACCAATATATTTCACTTTGTATAAAGGACTGTACATTGGTTGGGATAAAATTGTATTGCTCTTACCATGTGATGATGTCATCTAAATCTTGAATCTTTATCACCACTTATGAAATTCCCCATTCTAATTGTTGTTTGACCATGATGATATTGGCATCATAATCCTTGTTCGTGAGAATATCATTTAAGAAGTCAATGATAAGTGGCACAATTGGTTCCTCACAATTGTGAAATTCCCCATTCTTATTGTTATTTGACCATGATGATATTGCCATTATAATCCTTGTTCGTGAGAATATCATTTAAGGAGTCAATGATAAGTGGCACAATTGGTTCTTCACAATTGTGAAAGTAAAGGACAAATCCATTCACATTATGTTTGAAAACTTTATACTAAGAGTCTTGATTCATGAAATTTTGTATCCTCTTCTTTTGTTGTTTTAATTTGTGTCATCTCAAAAAAATGTTTCTCCAATAACCTATGTTATTTCTATCTTAGCAGTGGCATTGCCATTATGTTTGCTTGCTTGACATTACACACAACTATGTTTGTAGTTTCAATTGTTAATTACATGCCTCCATTCCATTTTTGTTATAGAAGGCAACGATCCCTAAAAACTATAGATGAATCCTCATCATGAAAGCTAGCAGGTAGCTCATTAATCATCTGTTCATCCAAGTGTCATCTCCATGTTGTTGGTAGCTTCACCATTGATGCCTAAGCCTCATCTTAATACATTAATACTTTACATGGGAAACGTGTGGGTACTTTTGTTTAAGGTCGATGTATATTGGCCTTGAGTGACACTATATTGAGCCTACATGATGGTGCAAAATTTAGTATGCTAGAAATACCTAGAGAACATTTAGAACCTATTTACCTCCTATTCATATGTATATATAAATCCATATATGTTTGTTCCTCTTAGGTTAATTTAGATCTCGGTGAGGGAATCCACAGAGGCAAACATGAGATCATGGCTAGGAGATTTTTAGAGGCAAAACAATATCCACTATGTAAACTCTTTCTTCCTAGAATCTAGGCAGAAAGTTTGGATATCGATAATTAGGGAGGACCAATTAAAATTAGAGTTGGTCAAATGGAGGATGTATTGAAATTTACAGTGAGTAAGATACATTCTTGTATTAATGTGCAAATAAATAATTCAAATCCGGTAATGTATCCGTGATTATAACTATGAAGTTATTAAAAATTGTTTGTGTTGGATGATGAAACTCATTCCCAACACTTAAATGGCAGCTAAGATTGCCTCTTAAACCATCTTAAACCTTTTGTCAAAGAAACTATTCTAGACACCTACACACATACATCATAAAGTGTCGTTTCTAATATTACTAAACTTGTAGTGACAAGAACTCCAGTGTCTACCATTAAGGAGTCTAATCAAGACTTTATAATAATCAACTATACTGAGAGGGATCCATCATCACAACATACCATCCCACCATCATATTTCCAATATAATTGGAACTGATGTTGATTGGAAAGATGTGGAAATTAACCCCAACATAATTTCACATGACATAAAGCTTAAAACATATAGATGATATCTAATACGTTTATGTTTCATGTTTTTATTTCAATGGTATCTGTGTCAGCCATGTCTCGTCTCTCTGCTACTGTTTTTCTCCTTTGTGTCATGCCTTTGTGTTTACTGCAGGATTTACACACGCCGACGATGGTGAGCTCTATTGATATTGGTCAATGAGAACCTAATAAGTACATTTATTTATGAAAATTTTTAGCAGTGTTAATGTTGATGTAAGTGGGCAATTATGCATTTCAATGTGTTCAGTGGACACACTGTTGTCGATACAAAAGAAATTGGGAAATACATTGTCCACATGGAAAGGTCGAGATCTGTGTGGTTTAAAATGGGATGGTGTTTCTTGCATCGGTAACCAAATAACTTATTTGTAAGTATTTTGTGCTTCTTGGTTTCAAATCATGACAACATCTCGTCTTCTAAATGAATATCCATGTCGTTCATGGAAATTGCTTGAGCTCTATAGAAAACGTTGGGAGTTTCTTCTAATTGAATCTTTCCATGGATAAAATTTTATAGGACTCTATCTTCAATGAATCTCAATGGAAAACTGTCGATTGAAATTGGGTGGCTTTCAGCACTACAAGTTTTGTAAGTTGATTGATGAAGTAATCGCAAGGGTACCACAGAGTTGATACCATCCAAACCCATTTCTCCAATGAATATTGAGGTTGCGAAGTAGAGTTCATTTGTCTGAACTCCCCCATATGTATATCAGAGATTTGTTTACTTGGGTGCAATAATATTTCTTTTTAATGCAGTCAATGCACTGTGTAAATTTTATCCAACATTTGAACACACAGTGTAGTGGGGATGGATCTTCCAGTGTTACCCTCTATATAGAGCATCTTCCTTCTTTAGATGCAATTAGAATAATATTAACAAAAACCTCTTGGGTTTGCATGGTAAATAAGAGGGTATAATAAGTAGATTGACTGAACAAAGTCATCATTGTAGGGATTTGTCATACAATCCAGGCCTGATAGGACTGATTCCAAGTACTTTGGGAGATTTTCAATACCTTCACACGTTGTAAGCATTTTGAACCCTGTAATTCAATCGTTAGTATTTTTGTTCGAATACTTTACAATCGACTAATTTTTAGCTCATCTTAGAATGTTGACAGGTTGTAGGTTTTATGGGCGCATTCTGAAGGAGCAGGGTAAACTGCAGAGACTTATTACTCTGTAAGGAAATACTCCCCAAAAAACCCTTGTTTTTATGAAAAAGTACACTTTGTGACATCGTGAATCATTGATTTTGGTAGGGTGATGAATTCAAATGATTTATCGATAATTATTCCTCCATCTTTGAGTAATCTTACGAGTCTCTACTTATTCGATTTGTCCAATAATACCCTCGATGGAGAATTGTCTATTGAGCTGAAGGAGCTTGTTAATTGTGGTCACTTGTAAGTAATATATTTTTGTTTGGGATACATTTTACCTGCGTATAGGAATATGAATTTTATAGCTTGTTATCTTAAACTTGTGGTTATGTTGTTGATGATTCAAACCATTTCAACAAAAATAATTTGAGTGGATCAATTTCACCGAGGGTTTTCCACGAGACTATGACCTTTTATTCATGCATAACTAAATATTATGAGTTATTCATTAAGATTTCCTTATGCTTGGAGGGAAGGTAAGGTGCACAACAATGTAACATAGGATAATTTCAAAATAATTCAATACCTCATATGTGATAGCCCATTTCCCTGCATTGAGGGACTTGTGAAAGTAATTCAGGTTGCCAATGTACATAGGTTTTTCGTGAGATAATCTATTAACTTCCTTCAATACAACATCAATTCTTACAAAATTATCATCATCGCATTTCATAACATATTTAGCAGATAACCTCCAAACCTGCATCTAATTGGAAATCTCAATTGACAGACTTAAAAAGAAGGGAATTCATAACTTTAAATTTTTATAGCACTAACTATAGTCGTGCATTTGAAAAGACAAATAATGTGAAATAATACAACAATAAACAAGTCACCACAACTAGGAAAATCACTTACACCATATTCACATATTGCAATAATCTTCGAAACTACGAGCTCATAATCACCCATGAACAACACAATTACCATATCACCATAAAAATCTACTTCCTTCTTTGATTGTATTTTTATTTCCTTCCTTGCATTCTGTAATGGTGGATGAAATTTAGTGTTAATAATAAATACAATATGATCAAAATTCCTACCAGGTTTGGTAAAGTTAGTTTTCAATAAGAAAACAAAAAAGGATTTTCCTGTTATGACCCCATTACTCTCTGTAAAACAAATATATAGAATTTAACTATTTGATCAATTCCATGTGTTTAGTTAACAACTTAGCATAGATCACATCACATGACTATATAAGTGATATGTGCCATTTTGGTATTGTAGTTAGAATGGAATAGATTAATATGAAAAAGAGGATAAAGGATGCAAGGGCCAACATGAGATCACCATCCAATCATCCATGCTTGAAGTTCAAATCATGAGAAGCAAAGAGGTTTAGTGGTCCCACTCCTTAAATTACTTGTGTTCCCATCCATGCATATCATAGATCATACTATGGTTGGGTGTAAAGGTTGTTTGAGGGCTTTCTCATAGCCGACTTTAACTTGGTTAAGAGTGTGTCTTTAGTTAATTATGATTAATATGATTGCATAAGTGACACAAAGTTTGTCCACCGGGTTGTGGTCTGGCAGAAACTTGGAGCAGTGGTACCATGACCCAGGTTCAAACACAGGTTGACATGTTCTACAAATAGGAGCCTCTTTTCGTAGTGGCTAGAAACATTTTGTAAGTCAATAATGGAAACCTCTCATAAGTTGGAAATAATAAAGGAGAGACTGCATTGTAACCACATAAAAAAAAAAAAATGAAAAAAAGAAGTGACAGGAAGCATTCCAGTATTAAAGAAAGAAAGATATGCTCAAAGATTCATTTGTTATCATCGACATCTTGGGAGTTTGAAAGTTTCTTCAAGGAGATGCCTATTCAAAAATCTCTCTTTGGTATTGTATGAAATCCTCTCTATACCTATCTTTCCTTCATTTACAAAGGTTTTTGTGAGTAACGTTTCCCATTTGCTGCTATTAAAATTAGTTGGATAGTATGTGTTTTATCTTGGTCCTGTGCCTTATGCATCATCTTAAGACAATTATATTCTTTGATGATAAATGATATGCGCCTATGTCATAGTATTTCCTCTTAATCATATTGATATGTAGTGAAGTTCAACAGAGACAGTTAAATGACAATTAATTTCATCATTCCATCACTCTATTAACTCTTTTCGAAAACAATCTAGCAGAAAGAAGTGTACAGTAACTTACCAAGGCAACAAAAAAGCGGGCCACAACATTCGATGATCTAACAAGTTTAGACTGCATCCATGTTTTTCTGACAACCATCCGGTCTACAATTTGGTTTCCTGCAGAGAGTATCCTAATGAAAAGATCCATGGGGCCTTCTGGAAAAGGTGGAGCTCTCCATTTTTCTGATATGTCTAGAAGTCTTTGAGGTGAAAATCTTAGATGTGAGACAGGAAAGGAAGCAACAACAACTGTATGCACATCAATGTCACAATTTACAAAGAATCCAGTGGCATCTTCAAGCACAAATCCCTGGTCCAACCACATATAAATTTAGTGCATACATTAATTTATACTAATTCCATAAATTTTCTTGAATCTGAAAAAAATTATTGTGCAACACTGGCTTAACATGGACAAGAACGTGGAGATGATATAAAAGAAAATATTGTACTCTAAAGGGTTCTTCAACTCACTGTTTGATAAGGAAAATAGGTCACATGCCTCCCGTCCACATTCACATGATAACCTTCCAAACCTGCACTTAATGTAAGAACAAATAATTTTCCCTCCACAAATGGATATGGCCAATCAATTGATGACGACTTCTTTGCACGCCCCATCAAACGATTCAGCCACCATGTAGCCTTTTCTTCTTTCCTATCATCATTATCAGTAAGCCACTTTTCACATTTGGGAAGTCTATCAACTGTCAAAATGCACAGAATTGGTCAAATACAGCCTCCAAATCCCAATCGAAGGGCATTTGGTTTCAACTTTAAGTTACATATCAGTGGTAAATACAAAAAAAAGGAATATTTCCCACACAAAAAGTTTCAAGCATGATTTCATGAAATATTAGGCCATGCATCTTTTCTTTGTTGACCGTGTAGGGTTATGAATGATAGGTGAAACAAAAACTGATCTCAAAGGCATTAATATATTTAAATTTCCTCCAATATTTTTTATGCATTTTTTGTATCCCAATACAATGGTGTCTTAACATTAAAGCTCTTACAGGGAATTGGGCTACACTAGTTCCTCCTCTAGAACGATACGATATCCAAATCCTTCCTGGATGAAATTCTACCTTTACCATTATGCAAAATGGTATACATGCTATGATATCAGAGAGAATACTGTAGGAGAGGGACAGAGAGAAATTGTTGAACTTCATCCCTAAAAGCTGGGTGTATAGAGATTGAATTTATAGTTCAAGATTGGACAAGTTTGAATTGTTGTCTGTTTTAATTTTATGAATTTTTAAAGTGTTTCTAAATAAATCTAGTTTAGAACCTAATTAATTCATAAAACACATAGAAGGTACACTAATAACTTGATAAGAGTCAACACCAATGCAACAGTGAAGAAATGAATCACATAAGGTCGCAGACCCACCAACAATGATTCCCAACACAATTTATCCATTTAGACCTCTAGCTTAGTGGATAGAAAGAGAGATTAGCCTACCTTCGCTATAATAGATGTCATATACATATTAGGTCCCTAAAACACTAGTGATTCCCCCATTACTATTGTCATTGTAGCCCTTATTGTTGTTGTTGTGCCCCTATTGTCCCCATATTGTTATTATTGTGCCCCATAGAAGCCCACTATTGTTATTGTTGTGCCCTTATATTGTTATTGTTATGCCCTTATATTATTATTGTTATGTCGACTTTGATTATATTGTGACCCCTTAGACTCCTATATATATAAAGGAGGTTTTTTCATTTGTATCATCCAAGAATTGTTCATTTGTGTAATGTAAAGGAGGTTTCCCCCTCAAAGAGGCTAAATTCTAGGACATCGATCTTTCTTTTCTATCTTTTTGTGAGTTGGTTTCATAACATTTGGTATCAGAGCTTTGGATTCTAGGGTTTCGCTACTCCAAACAGGTCATCGTGGCATTTTCGCTATAAATTTTTTTCTATGACATTGTAGAAGCTAAAAAAATGCATTTGAGCCGAAATCGTTCTGAACCTTGGGTCTGAATTTCAGATCTTGTCTCGCTATATTTTCAGAGATATGATCTGAGGAAGTTAGGGTTTTTGCAGACTCCCAAATTACATTCCAAACAGGCGACCCTAGAAAAATCGTCATAACTTTCTCTCTGAGCATCAGATTGAAATTTCATAAGAAGTTATAGAAAGAGGACGGACTTTAGTTTTCTATGTATCGTTTTTAGATCCGAAGGTCGAAACAATGACACGTGGCACGTCGTACAAGTTCGCTCTACTGAAAAATTATATAATCAGGCCATCTTAGGAGATTGGACATAACTCTTCTTGTAGAATCCAATTTTGATCAGAATGGTGGCATTGGAAAGAGGACTCAGAGCGCTACTGCAAGAAGCAATTTCAGACCTTGGAGATCTGCAATTATAGAGATACAATAGATTTAATATCGAGCTTCTACAAAGCGAAAAAATGTGTGTAGTCTTTTTAAAATTTTGCAAAAGTTTGGGTTGAAAAAATAGGTTGAGGTTCAAAGGGCATAGTGAAGCATAATTATCATTAATTGATGCCCCGAAGAAAGAAAATGGAAACACCTAATAAGAAACCTGAAATCTCTAGCATGAATCATGAAGAAGAGGAAGAAATGCAACATGATATATCAAAATTACGAGACCAAGTGCAAAAAAAATCACTCTCACAAAAGGTAACCGAAGATAAGATAAATGGTGTGGAAGCTAATATGAATGGCGTGCAAGCTAAGATGGATGGCATGGAAGCTAAGATGAATGGCATGGACGCTAAGATGAAAGATTTGAAGATAAATTTGAATAAGTTGCTACAAGAAATACTTACTAATGGTGAAAGGGTAGTAAAGGAAACTCATGATGAGAACAAAAGAAATGTTAATCATGATTTCATAGAAAGTTATGATCTGAGGAAGTTAGGGTTTTTGCAGACTCCCAAATTACGTTCCAAATAGGCGACCCTGGAAAAATCATCATAACTTTCTCTATGAGCATCAGATTGAAATTTCATAAGAAGTTATAGAAAGAGGACTGACTTTAGTTTTATGTGTATTGTTTTTAGATCCGAAGATCGAAACAGTGGCACATGGCACGTCATACAAGTTCGCTCTACTGAAAAATTATATAATCAAGTCATCTTGGGAGATTGGACATAACTCTTTCTTGGAGAATCCAATTTTGATCAGAATGGTGGCATTGGAAAGAGGACTCAGAGCGTTACCGCAGGAAGCAATTTCAAACCTTGGAGATCTGTAATTACAGAGATATAATAGATTTAATATCGAGCTTCTACAAAGCGAAAAAATGTGTGTAGTCTTTTTAAAATTTTGCAAAAGTTTGGGTTGAAAAAATAGGTTGAGGTTCAAAGGGCGTAGTGAAGCATAATTATCATTAATTGATGCCCCGAAGAAAGAAAATGGAAACACCTAATAAGAAACTTGAAATCTCTAGCATGAATCATGAAGAAGAGGAAGAAATGCAACATGATATATCAAAATTACGAGACCAAGTGCAAAAAAATTCACTCTCACAAAAGGTAACCGAAGCTAAGATAAATGGTGTGGAAGCTAATATGAATGGCGTGCAAGCTAAGATGGATGGCATGGAAGCTAAGATGAATGGCATGGACGCTAAGATGGAAGATTTGAAGATAAATTTGAATAAGTTGCTACAAGAAATACTTACTAATGGTGAAAGGGTAGTAAAGGAAACTCATGATGAGAACAAAAGAAATGTTAATCATGATTTCATAGACTCTAATGTTGGATTGAAGGCCCACCATGTTCCAAAGATCTATATGAGAAAGTTTGATGGCAAGGATCCCGTAACATGGATACTACAGATGGAGCAATATTTCGATCTCCATAATGTGCAAAACACACAAAAGGTACAATTTAAACTTTATATTTGCAACAAAATCAGTTCGTGTGGTATCGATGGCTTTTCTCTCGTAAACAAATTGTCACTTGGGCAATTTTTTACGGAAGAAATGATATCACATTATGAGGATATAAAAAGCAACATTTTTTTTAGCCAATTGATAAACCTCAAACAAAAGGGTTCAATGATGGAGCACATTGAGGACTTCCAAAAATTGAATATAAGGGTAAAATATATTCCAAAGGAGCATAGGATTGATGTGTTCATAGGGACTTTAAAGGATAACATCCAACATGAGGTTCGCGTTTGGGAACCTGACTCATTGGAGAAGGCATTCAGGTTGACAAGAAAAATGGAAAGAAAAATTATGGCAACAAGGAAGCCTACCACTCACAACTATAAGGATGGAAGTGTTATTTCCCCTAGCCTTCCACAACCTACAAGGTTGACACCCCAACAATTGGAAGAAAAAAGAGAAAAAGGGCTTTGTTACAGTTGTGATAGCAAATACACTAAAGGTCATAACTGTGCTGAGAATAAATTATTTTACATAGATTGTGAAGAGGAGGAATAAAAGGAACAAGAAACATCAAAAGAAGAGGATATGTACATGAGGAACAAACCATAGAGAAAGAAGAAATGAATTCGACCATATCTTGTAATGCATTGACCGTAATTATCACTCCTCAAACTATCAAGATAGAAGACATATCAAGAAGAAAAAGGTAATAGTGTTGATTGATTCGGGTAGTACCCGTAATTTTATTCATTGTAAGATAGCCAAGGAATTGAATTGCTTCCTATATCTAGCACCAGAGTGTCAAGTGATGGTTACAAGTGGAGGAACCATAAATTGCTCTGGAAAATGCCATAATATTAAGCTATCCATGGGAGAATATGTATTGAATAGCCCAATGCTTTCCATTCCAATGGGTGTTGTTGATGTTGTACTAGGATTCCAATGGCTACAATCCTTGGGTACAATAGCTTTTAATTTTTAAGAACTTTTTGTTAGGTCCCTATACTACTAGTGTAACCCCTTATTGTTATTAGTACAACCCCCTTATTATATTTTTGTGCCCATGTAGTCCCAATATTGTTATTATTGTGCCCCATAGAAGCCCAATATTGTTATTATGGTGCCCTTACATTATTATTGTTATGTCGGCTCTGATTATATTATGACCCCTTAGACTCCTATATATAGAAAGGAGGTCTTGTCATTTATATCATCTAAGAATTATTCATTTGTGTAATGTAAAGGAGGTTGCCCCCTTGAAGAGGCTTATTTCTAAGGTGTTCATCTATATTTTCTATATTTTTGTGAACTGGTTTCATAACATTTGGTATCAGAGCTTTGGATTCTAGGGTTTCGTTGCTCCAAACAAGTCATCGTGGAATTTTCGCTATAACATTTTCACTACGAAGTTTCAAAAGCTAAAAAAAAATCATTTGAGAATAATTCATTCTGAACCTCGGGTCTGAATTTCAAATCTTGTCTCGCTATATTTTCATAGATATGATCTAATGAGGTTAAGGTTTTTGCAAGCTCCAGAATTACATCGCAAACAAGTCATCATGGAATTTTCGCTACAAAGTTTCAGAAGCTAAAAACAAAACCCATTTGAGAATAAATCATTCTGAACCTCAGGTCCAAATTTCAGATCTTGTGTCACTATATTTTTGGAGATATGATCTAAGGAAATTAGGGTTTTTCATCCTTGTCAAGTTGAAATTAAGAGGTTTTTCCATATATTGGAGCTTTTGCATATAATTGTTTCTCCTCCAATAATTTGAGCTATGCAAAAACTTTTCCTGAAATTTTCTTCGGAAGGAAAGGAAGTTGAATTAAGAGGTATCACAAGGAAACTAGGAAATATCATCAGCTCTAATGGAATGACAAAGCTTCTAAAGAAAGAACAATTATGCATAATTTCACAATTATGTTCACTAGAGGTTCCCACATCAAAATCACCTATTTCTCCATATCTCCAAAAATTCTTGGACAATCATTCCAAGGTATTTGAGACTCCCAAAGGTCTCCCACCTATTCATGATCATGATCACGCTATTCATTTGATTCCAGGAAGTGTTCCTCCAAACACCAAGCCTTATAAATATCCTTATGCCCAAAAGAGTGAAATTGAACGTATAGTTGCAGAAATGCTAGAGGATGGTATAATTCAGCCTAGTAAAAGTTATTTCTCTGCTCCAATAGTATTGGTGCACAAGAAGGATGGATCATGGCAAATGTGTCTGGATTATAGGGAGCTCAACAAGCTCACTATTAAAGATAAATTCTCCATTCCTGTCATTAATGAACTATTGGATGAATTGCATGGATCAATTTACTTCACCAAGTTGGATATTCGTTTAGGATATCATCAAATTAGAATTAAGATTGAATACACTCCGAAAACAACATTTAGAACTCATGAGGGTCATTATGAATTTTTGGTCATGCCTTTTGGCCTTACCAATGCACCTTCTACATTTCAAGGTTTGATGAATTCCATTTTCAAACCCTTCCTTAGAAAATTTGTGTTAGTATTTTTTGATGATATACTAATCTATAGCAAGTCTTGGAAGGATCATGTTCAACATGTTGACATGGTGCTCAAACTATTGGAGGAGGAACAATTATATGCAAAAGCTCCAAATATTTCTTTGGAGTACAAGAGGTGGAATATCTGGGTCATATTGTATCTCATGAAGGTGTTAAGGTAGACCCTAGAAAAATTAAAGCCATTAAGGAATGGAAAATCCCCACATCCATAAAGCATCTACGAGGATTTCTCGGGTTGACAGGTTATTATCGCAAGTTTGTTAAGAATTATGGGAGAATAGCAACACCTCTAACAACATTATTAAACAAAGATGCATTTTTATGGACTCCAGAAGCAACGAAGGCCTTTGAAAATCTTAAAGAGGCAATGTGCCAAGCACCGGTCTTAGCTACATTGGACTTCACAAAAACCTTTATTTTGGAATGTGATGCCTCGGGAAATGGAATTGGTGTTGTTTTAATGCAAGAAAAAAGACCCATTGCTTTTGAATGTCATCCAATCAAAGGAAAGTATTTACATAAAGATATTTATGAGAAGGAAATGTTGGCAATACTACATGCACTTAAGAAATGGCGACTCTGCCTAATGGGAAGACACTTCAAGGTAAAAATGGATCATGATAGTCTTAAATACTTTTTAGAACAAAGATTATCTTTAGAAGAGTAGAAAAAATGGGTCACAAAGATGTTGGGTTATGACTTTGAAATCATATACCAAAAAGGGAAGCAAAATGTTGTGGCAGATGCGCTCTCAAGAAAGGATGAGGATGTGGAAGCGTTGCTTTGTGCCATTTTTATTATCCAACCAGATTGGATAAACGAAGCAAGGGATGAATGGAAGAATGACGAAAAAGTGTGGGAACTCATTCAAAATATGCAACAAGATCCCAATACATCTAATACATTTAGCTGGAAAAATTATTCGTTATGGTACAAATATCGCTTATACCTATGTCAAAATTCCTAACTCAAACAACAGATTCTTATGGAATTGCACGCCTCTCCCTTAGGAGGGCACTCAGGATTTTTAAAAACTTACCATAGGGTTAAGAAGGAGGTTTTTTGGGATGGCCTTAAATCTGATATTCAAAAGTTTGTGGTGGAACGTTTGGTTCGCCAACATAATAAAGTTGAAACAATTAAGACCCCGGGTCTATTACAACCTTTATCTATTCCAAGTCAACGTTGGGAGGAGGTTTCAATGGATTTCATCACAGTTTTACCCAAGTCCGAAGGAAAGAGTGTCATCATGGTGGTAATTGACAAACTTATCAAGTATGCACACTTTTGTGCATTATCTCATCCATTTAAAGCTAGTACGGTTTCTACTGCATTTATGGAAATAATTCAAAAGCTACATGGAAACCCAAAGATTATTGTAACCGACAGAGATCCCATTTTCACTGGAAATTTTTGGACGGAATTATTTTCTTGTCTTGGTACTCAATTAGTTCATAGCTCATCTTATCATCCTCAATATGAGGGGAAAACTGAGATAGTAAACAAACGTTTGAAAGGATATCTTTGTTGCTTTGTATCTGATAAACATACACAATGGGTCAAATGGTTGCCTTTGGCTGAATGGTGGTATAACACTTCCTTCCATACTGCAGCAAAAATGACCCCATTTATGGCACTTTATGGATATCACCCACCATCCATCACATCATATTTAAGAGAAAATTCTAAGGTTCAAGTAGTGGAAGATCACATCGAGCATCAACAACAAGTTCTCCAACTCTTAAAGGATAACCTAACTTTGGCACATAATAGAATGAAACAACAGGCATATCAACATCGTAGTGAAAAAGGTTTTGATATAAGTGAATGGGTATTTCTACAACTACAACCATATAAAAAATGTCCCTCAAGCAAGCTAAGAAGGATAATAAGTTATCACCAAAGTATTATGACCCATTCAAGGTGTTGCAAAAGATTGGTACTATGGCATACAAATTGGAGCTTCCTGCAGCTTCCCGAGTGCACCTAGTTTTCCATGTTTCATGCTTAAAGAAGGTTATTGGTGACAAGCTCCCAGTTCAAACAATATTGCCAGAAATTGACGAGGAAGGAAAAATCATATTGGAACCTAAAGCAGTCACTAAAACAAGAACTCGATAGCTGCGAAATCGATCAATTTCAGAGTATCTTGTCAAGTGGAAGAACTTACCCACTGAAGATTCCACATGGGAGGATGAGAATTTTATACAGAAGCATCCAGAACTACTCAAGCGTTGAGGACAACACATTTTTGAAGGAGAGGGGCATGTTAGGTCCCTATAATACTAGTGATTCCCCCATTACTATTGTCATTGTAGCCCTTATTATTATTGTTGTGCCCCTATTGTCCCCATATTGTTATTATTGTGTCCCATAGAAGCCCACTATTGTTATTGTTTTGCCCTTATATTATTATTGTTATGTCAGATTTGATTATATTGTAACCCCTTAGACTCCTATATATAGAAAGGAGGTTTTGTCATTTGTATCATCCAAGAATTTTTCATTTGTGTAATGTAAAGGAGGTTGCGCCCTCGAAGACACTGAATTATAAGGCGTTGATCTTTTTTTCTATCCTTTTGTGAGTTGGTTTAATAACAATACAATTGTCACGTTAGTAACCTTGTGATTTTGAATTTTATTTAAGTGTTCATTCAAGCCTCTGGAAAAGCATGAGCTTAAGTCTATTTTCACAATTTTTGAACTGCGTTCTAGAATTGTAATATTGTGCATTGATTAGTTTGGCAGAGAATCAAAATTTACAGATGGCAGTGTTTATTGTGACAACAAACTATCAATTAGGCAGAGAGGATAATTCTTTGAATGCAGGTCTCAAATTCCATCCTCAACAGCAACACATTTGCAATAGCCATTAATAACCAAGCAGACTGTCATTTGGATTTCATGATTGGAGTATCACATAGATTATCTATTCTAAAGAGATAAATTGGTTTGTTTTCACAATATTACGACAAACAATATGAATTGGTTGTTGGAAATAAATGGATTTCCATTTTAAAATTACATCAATTTACTAAAACGGAAAGCAAGAATTTCCATTGATTTTTGTGTCATGAAATTTCTCATATTATATCCTTCCATAATTATTGCACACGCAAGAACTTCTTTGATCACCAATATGCAAAATCCACTAACCTCAAATTCTGTATAAATCGAAAATGGATCCATTTCAAAACTAGGTAAGTTTTTATTATTGCATCTCTATACAAAGGATAAACCTAGTTGCATAAACAGACATGCAAACCTTGTGGTCTCGTATGCTATATAACTCAATGGTGGAAACATACCAAATCCCATTGAACTTTTCTTGTTTTATAATTATGTTAAGCATATAAACATGCAAATATATGTGTGAAAATTCCTGGCAAGAGGAATTACAAGGTGAAAAATGCCTTCAGATCAAGACCATATATAACATGAAATGAAGACAAAGGTTGTCTTGGAAATGTAAGGATGGCCATATCAGGTGTAAAGACAAACCAACACCCTGACAATTCTCTCTTGCTACCTCATCCCACTTCAACGTTCACTCAGTACATGTTAACATGATCAAATAAAAAGGAAATTCTGATTAAAAAATATCATCCAATGATCAATAAGTGCAACTTTTTAACTTCAAAATACCATGTTGAGAGAACAATGTGTGATCAAAATAATGCTTATAAGCCATGCAAAAATAGGGAAACCAAAATAGTTGTTATACAATTTGTCTGACTTTAAATGTGCTTTACCAAGAATACCTTATTGTGAGTTGAGGAAGCTTATACAAATGGGCCTACAAGAACTCTGCATAATGCACTAGCTTATGTGTATGCAATATTATGCATAATATTCATATATTTGAGTACTCAAACAATTGATGAATGGGGTTCACAAAGTTAAAAAAAATGTTTAAAGATATAGAAATCAAAGGCAGGAAAGCAACGGAGAACCCTCTTTGGAAATCAGTCAGAGTTTCTCCATAGGTTCAGAGAAAAGAGAGAGCCTGAGTTTCTCCACTATACCTGCTTTTGAAGGCCATGGGAGTAGAGTACTTGCATCCGCCCAACACAAATTTTGTCAAGTAACGGGAATATAGAGAAACCCTCTGTCCTTTCTCATGAATCTGTAGTCATGGGCTAATGCGAAAATGAATCCCCCTGTAGAAGTATGCCCTCAGATGACGACAATTGATGGTAACTTCAATTCCATGAGGGTTGTGACGAGTTGCATGAATTTGAGGTTGAGGATATCAAATTGATCCTCTCTGTTGCGAGCTTTCGGTGTTGTGCACTGCAAATGTGCTGCTTATCATTTTCTTCAGCCGAGGAAGCTCGTTATATCTCCATCCGAAGAAGCTCGTCATAAATTTTTCAATCAATTGTTTCAATCTAATGGCGAGGGATTCTTTGATCGTCTAACATAAGATCCTACGTTGCAAACGGGTACAGCATGGTAGTTAGGGAAGTTGTTTTGAAAGGGAAACGCCTTACGACGTAATAATTAATTTTATTAATTATAATTAATAATTAAACTAGCTTAAATCCATCTTAATTTTAGATCTACCCAAGTGTTAATAGGGATCAAATCTCTTGAGATGCAAACCTCTTTCAGAGTGAAAAGAGATTTAATGCTTCTCTGCCTTTGGTAGATTCAAAGTTATAATTTAAAACAAAATTATAATTTAGTTAATTTTGTTATTATTATTATGTTTTTTAAGTTTAGCAATGTGAGGTGTATCAAGAAATAAGTGTTTTGATGCTTATTATGGATAAATTATTACAACAGTTTAATTTATATGTTTGAACTAGATAAAATTATAATAATTATTCACTTCTTGCAATACAATGTTGAAAGAATGAAAATCTTAATGTGATTATGCAAATCTAAATCTTTAATCATAATTATTCAACACTATAATAATAATAATAATAATAATAATAAAACTCTATTTTTTTTAAATATTTTTATTACTATAGTTTTGATTAATATTTATTCATATATAAGTAAGTTTGATACTAGATGTTACTAAAAAGTACGTTGATGTATATATAAGGCTAGATGTTACTAAAAAACATATAATCATGTTAATAGTAATTTGAATGATGATCATAAAAAACTAATTTTCTTATAAATACAATTTTTACTCAAACCTTCTTTTTGGTTCTAAAATAAAACTTAAAATTACTTATTAAAAATTTATCTTCTTTAAATCCAAAAAAATAAGTTAACAACTTAAAACCTAAAAACAATAATTAATGACTTAAAATCTAAAAAATAACATCTATCCCTTTATAAACCATTAAAAAATTAATCTTTTACAATTAAATTAAAAAAAATAATAATAATAATAATAAAATAAAAATTACAAATTACAAATGCTTTAAACTTATCTATACATTTTAGAGATAAGATACCTATCTTATTCTTTCACAATGTATACTATAGTATTCAAAGCATAAACTTGCTTTAAACACCAAAATTGTAGTGAGTAAACATATCAATCTTTACAACTCAAACCCACTACTAACATTTTACTACAACTTAAATATCAAAAGGATACATTTATAATATATCTTATTTTTTTCACGTATTATTCTATTTCATGATTATAAAAATAATTTCTAATTACTAAATAATATTTTTCCAAACTATTTAAATTAAGTTTAAATATTAATATTAATAATACATTATATATGGTTATAAAAATATTATTTTTTAAATTTTATATATATATAAACCATGCGGAACTTTTAATAAAGTTGTAATATATTAAAATTTTGATGTGAACAAAAGTATTGTAGAAAGAATTAATATATTAAGATATTATAAAAAATAATATTAATAATATTTTTTTTGGTAGGTAAGTATCTATGGGGGATTGAACCCAATGACCCATAGCAAGGAATGTCTTAACAGTGTACTTATTCACTGTCAATTCAAAGCCCTGTGGGCTAATATTAATAATATTTTCAATTATCACATATATAAACAAATAATAATTTCTCCATCATATTCTCCATTAACACTAGAAAGGCTAAAGGTTATTATACTTGGTTGAAAATGGCGGGATTCGGTTTTTTCCTTCCATGGAAACCAGGTCTGCACCGTTTTTCCTGTTGAGGCCGTGGCTACACATCACAGCACCTACAACTTTCGTTCAGCATCACATCATAAGAGATTTAACACATTGCATTATTGGATAGACTGACTGCGTTAAGGAAGAAATATTTTATGGGAACAGGGAGTTGCAGGTCAGAAGGTTCAAGTTTTTGCTTGGAGGATCGTTTTACTATATCACAAAGCGTTGAATGGAACCAGGTCGATGTGTAGAGTGGGAGATGGTTCACGAATGCGATTCAGTGGACATAGAACCAACACTAGAAGACCTTCTCGCTTGCTTGGGACATGAAGTGTCCGAGAAAAATTTGCAACTCTTCTTTCCGAAGAGTGCAGCGGAATCAGTTCTACTTGACGAGGAGGTGGAAGAAGGTGGTTTGAAAAAAGGCGCTCAGGAAAGGGTCCCTGTAATAAACCCTATTTTGAAAGGGCTGCTCCCCAGCCTGTCGAGGTCTTCGTCCAGTGAAGAGGCAGGAGGGGATCCGGAGAAGAGGGACAAGCGCGAAGACTGGCCACAGCCTCTGAGTTTAGGGTAAAAAGGACGGTTGGGGAGGTGGATGAAGGCAACAGTGACCCTGTTGGAAGGCGAACTGAGCTGCTTGAGGCAGAAGAGGCCGATGCTCCTGCTAATCATAACCCAGGAGAGGGAGAAACTCAGATGGAGGTTGTGGGAGGGAAGAGGAAGAAGAACAAACCTATCAAAAAAAGGAGGAGCGGCCTAGCTACGTTTTTGGAGTGGATATTCGTATAGATTAGGCAATGGAAGCCTCGAAAACCTTCTTAGTCAGCAGAGTTCGTGGAAGAAAGTTCTCGGTAGACTACATCAAGGATTGGGCGCAGTCAGAATGGAAAGAAGCTCCGGGTTAGCCAGAAGAGATCAAGAATCTGGATAGAGGTTGGTTTTGCATTCGGTTTGGACAAAAGGAGCATGTCGAATGGGTGTTGGAAAAGCATTGGAGCTTCGGAAAGAGGCCAATCTTATTCAGAACATGGACGCCCCTGTTTGATGCCCAGAAAGAAAAACGGTGGAGTCACCAGTTTGGGTCAAATTACCGGGTCTCCCTATGCAATTCTGGACTGACTCGGCCTTTAATTCAATGGGTAATACTCTGGGGAAGTTTCTCGACATTGATAGATCATATCTTCGAACTCATGATTGGAGTGTTTCCCATATCCTGGTAAGTTTAAACCCCAAAGAAGGTTTGGTGGATGCTATGAACCTGAAGTATCGAGGTCTAGAGTTCATTCAGACCCTGGACTATGAAAACCTCCCTTTTAGATGCCATCGTTGTCACAAATATGGACATTTGGCCCGGGAGTGCCCTCTAGGTCACCGTCACCACCGAAGACAAAGGAGAAAAGGAAAAAATCGAAAAGGAAAAAATCTGGAGGCAAATCAGGAGTTGTTCACTTAGAAAGAAGGGGCTCGGATCAAGGAGAGCGATCTTAATGCAAACGTTCAGGGGTTGGGTCCAAAGCAAGCGGAGGAAGATGAACAGGAACAGCCTGGGTGTACAGCTAGTAAGGCTATCTCAACCCCGATGTCTTTCCTGGGAACCTCAGCAATTTTCTGAAATAGTAGGGGCGGCTCAGGCAAGTCCTCTTCTATCCCCTTCCTTTTCCATCTGCTCTTCTATTGCTTTATCTCAGTCATGCTGTGATGAGTCTGGCCCTTTTAGGAAACTCTTGAATGATCTGCCGGACCTGAGGAAGGGTCTAACCTCTTTAGACAGTGTTATAATGGCTATTCCATCCTCTCCTAAGCTGACCCCTAGTCCCACGGATGCTATCTCATCTATCCCTTCTAGTGTCTGGAGCCCTGAACCCCCCTACAATCTTAGACCTTTGGCCACCAAAAAGGGGAAAGGGCTTGCTGTGGAAGGTCTAGAGTTGGACATGGTGTCAGCAGGCCCGAGGAAGCTAAGAGGAAGAAAATCTAATCTGTCGAAGGCACAGTTGAAGGTTGTCATCGATATTGTTGGTGGGAAGCAGATGTCTCTGCCAGGGGTGCTTAGAGCAAAGCGGACACCCCCTGAGGTTTCTCGATGATCATCTTATCCTACAATTGTAGGGGTCTAGCTAGTCTGCCCAAAAAGCTAGCTCTGAAGGATCTGGTCAGGACCAACAAACCTGACATTATCCTGATCCAAGAAACTCTAGGGAAGGGGGAAGAAGTTACAGGATGCCTCATTAAGCTCCTTTCGGGCTGGAGCTTCCATGCCATTGATGTGAATGGACATTCGGGAGGGGTGGCTCTGGGCTTCAACGCGAAGTTCCTTTGAGAGATCTCCTCTTGGGGATCGGAAAATGTCTTGGCTGTGGAACTATACTCCAACGAACTTTGCATCCCTTTTCTTATTCTTAATGTCTATGGACCTGTTTTGGATCGGGAGAGGTTCTGGAACTCTTTCTTCGCAAAGTCTTTTTTGTCGCACCCAAATCTTATAATTGGAGGAGATCTTAATTTTTCTTTGGGGGTGACAGAATCTTGGGGGGTCAGAGCCAGGGCAGATCCCCTTTCTGATTTCTTTCAAAATAAAGTAGCCTCTTCTCTCCTGGTGGATGTATCCCTACTCAAGTTGCACCCGACGTGGAGGAATCGAAGAATAGGAGAAGAATGGATTGGGAAGAAACTTGATCAATTCCTGCTCTGTGAATCGCTGGCAGAAAATTTACACGCTTTTAGACATTGGGTTGGGGAAGGTGGTCTTTCGGATCATTTCCCTGTCTTCCTGGAAGTGAAGGGAGCTTTCACCAAACCGGGCACTCCCTTTAAATTTAATGCCTCTTGGCTCTCGGATGCAACTTTTATCAGTCTCTTCCATAACACTTGGAAGAAAGATGATTTCAATGAAGATGAGAGTCGCAGCCAGATTTTTATGGATAATTTAAAAAGGATGAAGGTCGCCTCTAAACAATGGGCCCTCCAAAAGAAACTGAAGGAAGAAGAAACGCTGGAAATTGTTAACTCTGAGCTTGCCCTCCTGGAAGACCCAGGTGGTAATGGCTATGGAACAGTAGAAGCTCGGGCTAGACTACAAGAGTTGGAGATGGAAAGGAGGAGAATCCTCCAGCTAAGAGAGGAAAGTTGGCACTTAAAAAGTAGAGCGATATGGTTGTAGGCGGGGGACGATAACACCAAGTTTTTTCATAATTATGCTAAAGGAAGGAAAAACTCTAATACAATCTGGGAAATGAAGAAAGCCAATGGTGAACAGGCGCGTTCTTTTGAAGATCTGGCCTCATTAGGGGTCAATTTTTTCAAGAATCTTTACAAAGCGCCAGAGGAAGCTTCTATTGCAGAAGTTATAAGAGTCGCGCAGTTCTTCCCAAGGTTCATACAGGAGGAAGGAAATGACTCTATCATGGCACCTGTTACTAAGGAGGAGGTAGAAGACATTCTCAAATCAATGCAAAAGGACAAAAGTCCAGGCCCAGATGGCTGGACTGTCGAATTTTTCCAACACTTTTTTGAATTCATTGGAGATGAGTTAGTGGCAGTTGTGGAAGATTCCAGGCGTACAGGAACAATCTATCATCCCTTCAATGCCACATTTCTAGCCCTCATTCCCAAATCTGATCTCCCAGGTTCTTTCGACGAATTCAAGCCCATTTCCCTATGCACCTGTGTTTACAAAATTATTGCAAAAGTTATTGCCTCCAGGCTTAAACCTGTCCTCTCCAGAAACATTTCCCTTGAGCAATTTGGCTTTCTAGACGGCAAACAAATTCATGAAGCAGTAGGATTGGCTCAAGAAACTTGTCATAGTCTAAAAATTAGGAAAAAAAAAGGGCCGTTGTGAAAATCGATTTGTCAAAGGCTTATGACAAAATCAGCTGGTTGTACCTTAGGCTTCTGCTAACACATCTGGGTTTCAGGTATGATTTTGTGAGATGGGTTATGAGCTGTGTTTCTTCTTCTTCCATAGTTGTGCTGATCAATGGAGCGGCCTCCAGTTTTTTTAGTCCTGAACGTGGCCTGCGTCAAGGTTGTCCGCTCTCTCCCCTTTTGTTTTTGCTGGCAGCAGATGGCATCAGTCTTATGATCCATGATGCAAAAAGACAGGGGACTCTCAAAGGCATTGAAGTAGCTGATAACTTTTGGGTCACCCACCTCCTTTTCGTGGATGACATAATCTTGTTCAGCAATGGAAGTCTCGAGGACTGTAGGACGCTCAAGAAGATCTTGGACCTTTTCCTGAAGGCTACAGGTCTCTGCATAAACGAGAGAAAATCCACACTCACATGCACAGGTATGTCCAGAGAGCTGGTGCGCAGAGTGGAGTTGGTCCTAAATTTTGAAGTCAAATCGTTGGAGGATACCTTTAAATACCTGGGGTTCTTTCTGAACCCTGATAATTACAGGATCAAAGATTGGAAATTGATACTTGCAAAAATTGAATCCAAACTGAAACATTAGAGTTACAAGTGGCTTTCCAGGGCAGGTAGGCTAGTGTTAATAAAATCTGTTCTGATGGCAGTCCCAGTCTATTGGGCTAGTCTGACATGGGTTCCCAAAGGAATCTTATCCTCAATTGATAAATTATGCAGCAGGTTTCTGTGGGCGGGGTCCAAGTCAGAGAAAGTTACCCCTTGGATTGCTTGGGATAAAGTGGCATGTCCTAAAGAGTGGGGAGGTTGGGGTATTAAAAATCTTGCTTGCTTCTCCCAATCTTTAGCAGCAAAGTTCGCCTGGAGGCTCATTTCTTCTGAGAACCTGTGGACCTCTATCTCTGAAAGAAAATATATTGATCCTCTATCAATGCTAGATTGGATCAGATTGCCGCAAAAGACTTCCAAAAACTCCTCGATGGTTTGGAAAGCTGTGGTCACTTCTATCAAAATTATAGATAAGGGTTTGGCTTGGAGTGTGGGGGATGGAACTCAGATCAGGCTAGGTAGAGACCCCTAGCTAGGATGTACAAAGAGTTTCTCTCTTTCTCAGGGGCTGGTTTCGGCATTAAAAGACAGGGGGATCTTCACTTTAAATCAGGTGGCTGATCCTCGGGCTTCCTCCATTTGGAGTCAAGGATGGATTCAGGGAAGAGATTTACATTTGGATGAAGAATGGCTGGAGGAATGGGACCTATACAGAAGGGACCTTCTCAACTCCTCAGTCAGGCTCTCTGACTCTCCGGATGAACTCAGATGGGTCTTTGCCCAGAATGGGCTTTATTCTCCAAAGATGGGGTATAAATGGATGATGTCTCAAAAAGGGTGGGAGAATCCGGCTTGGTGGTTTAAACCGCTTTGGAAGTTAAAAGGGCCAGCTAAATCAAGACTGTTCTTCTGGTGTGTTCTGCTCCAGAAAGTTCCTACTTGGGATTTTCTTCAAAGAAGAGGAAGGATTGGTCCTGGCCGGTGCCCCCTCTGTAAAGATAGTGTCGAATCAGCTCAACACCTGTTCCTTTTTTGTCCTTTTAACACTAGCCTTTGGGCCGAAATGTTAAGGCTACTAAAAATTCCTTTTAGATGGGAAGGACAGGGGCTCTTGGAAGTTTGGCAGAGGTGGTGGAATGAAGCTACAAACGACAGAGAGAGATCCATTCTGCTTCTCATTACCTGGAGGACTTGGCTTGCTAGGAATCAAGTTATTTTTAAGGATTTTGTCTTCCCGATTGGTCGACTTGCCACAGAAGGAGCTGCTATTTATGAAAGTATCCCTGTTCTGCTAGCTCCTCCTACTACCAGAGTTGTTCGTCAAGAATCTATCAGATATTCAATGTCGTGGGCTTATTTTGACGATGGCTCAGATATCAATGGACGCTGTGGGGCTGGCTTGATTATTCATTTATCAGAGGATAAGATTGTTAAAACTTCTGTTGGTCTTGGACAGGGTTCCAATAACTTTGCAGAATTGAAAGCCTTACACTCCCTTCTCTGTTGCCTTATCCTTAGGAATGTGAGAGAAGTCCAAATTTTTGGGGATTCAATGAACACTGTGAAATGGTTTAATGGGACTCAACAATGCAGAAATTTCATCTTGCTTCCTCTGCTTAAAGAAGTCTCACACCTTAAATGTCGTTTCTCGAATATTTCTCTTTGCCATATCTATAGGGAAAGGAATTTTGAAGCTCATCGTCTTTCTAAAGAGGGTGTTGAACAAGATCCGGGGTCCTAGACAGTTTTGGAGGAAGAAAATGGGGTGATTCGACCGCTCGAACAGCCCATTTTTGCTTAAGATTTTGTTTAACAGAAAACTGTTATGTGTTATGTACATAGTTCGTTTCTTTTTCATTTTATTTTTACTACTTTTCATGAAGCATTTCTTCAGGGCTCCTGGGCTGTTTTTCCTTTGAATAGGAGGCCCAGGACGGTGTGAGCCCTCAACGCTTTGTCTCTTGACTTTGAGAATCCTTCTAGTGTTTGCTTTGGATTCTTTGGGGACGCTGTATGCTGCGCGTTTCTTTTGGTCTCTCAGCCTCTGCTTTTTACCATATCCTTTCTGTATGAATCGGATCCCAGGAGGTGTGCATATTCAGGTGGAGTCGTTTTGCTTTGTTTCTTGTTTGATGAGACTGGTGCGCATCTACTTCTTTGGCTTGTAATGACAACCAGTCGAGACTTCTGTAACTCTCTATATATAATAGAAGGTTCGCTATTTTCCTGTGGAAAAAAAAAAAAAACAAACAAACAAACAAAAACAAAAACAAAAAACAAAACAAAAAAAACAAAACACAAAAACAAAAACAAATAATTTAAAAGTTTTAATAAAGTTTTAGTATATTAAAATTTTGATGTTAACAAAAATATTATAAAAAAAAATTAATATACTATTTGAGATGTTAATAAACGCAAGTTAAAGGAGTGTCACTTTTTAATTAACATTATAATTATAACTGTTGTATGTAAATATTGGCCACAATTAATTATAATATGAATATGTTTATTATTTTTTAATATTATTATTTAAATATAAGTATACTAAATATAAAATTTAGGATAAATTTAAAATGAAATGGTTTTTTTTATGAGAATGTGGCAATATAATTTTTAGTAAGATTCTATTTTTTTCTTATTAGTCTTTGCCAATATAATTAGATTCCATTATATTATTATAAATTTACATAGAGGACAAGTATGTGAAGTGTTATGTCTTAAATATAATTAATAAAAAGTATACTTATTTAAACTACACTTTTTTTTCTTTCAAAAGTTAGATTCCATGAGATTATTACAAATTTACATAGAGTACAAGTATGTGAAGTCTTCTTCAACGTCCAGATTGAGCATATGCAAAAACAAAAAGTCTGGAACTATCATTGTACATAGTGCATGGCTTGTGCATAACTTGAGGATGACTATCTGTCCATAAATGGGAAACCAGATCGCCTCCCTAAATGTTATGACAATAGTTATAACTGCAAAAAAACCAAACATAGATTGAAAAAGAGTAACATAGGTTGAAAGAGTATTTCTTAGTTCCTTGAAGCAAACAAGAGTGGGATGAGAATTAGCTGAAGGGATCATCCTAATCTTCTTCCATCCATGGAGGTCTTTCCCACATGATTGTTGTTTCGTCGAAGTTAGTGTCTACCTTTGGCTACAAATTCACATCCTCTTGCTTGTCTTTTTCTATAGCCTTGCTAATAGTAGCTTGTTCCTGCTCCTTGCTGCCCAGAGGCTCAAGTATTTTAGTGGTCTTCTCCATCTTACATTTTTTCCTAAGCTTCTCAGGACTGGGATGTTTTGCACCTAGACAGAGAAACTAAGTATAAAGGACTCAGAGAAGAAGTATCTGGGTTGTCTAAGGAGATGGAAGGCATAGGAGGCAAGGGAGGAGGGAACTGAATTCCCATGGCATCGACCAAGAAACACAAAGTAGCTCTTGAAGAAGATGAAAATCTAGGTCCATAATTCGGCCTTCCACCACCCACTAAACCTCCTCCTGGTCACACAAATGTCGACCAAGAAATTTCTTGAGTAACCAGTGGCTATCCCTTATATTTCTAGTCAACGTTGCATCCATATCTGCTATCATCCTTTGAATGTGCCCAGTAAACTCCTCGTCAAACTGCTCAATTCCAAGACCATACCAAGGAGGAGGAGGTTGACAGCGCCTGCCTCTCCCCCATGCTTGGAACAACCATGCTCTTGGACCAGGGTTGTCAACTGGTGGCAACATGAGTTCTCTCTACTTGAATTTCCTTGTGGTGTTGTGAATTGTCGACTTATGGCATTTTGAGTTTCGCCTACACTCTCACTACCAGACTTCTCTCTGTTCATAGCGATGTGAAAAACAAACAAACATAGGACTAGCATAGTAATGTGAAGTCTCGCATCCCAAGTCTGCATTAAATGTTCGTTCACCATCATCCAATCACCCCAACTCATGTTGTGGACAAAACCCGTAGTGATCTTCACCTGTCATTAATGCTTGCAAGTTAGCTGTCATAAAAACTTGTAATGCCTTTTACACTTTATTTTAATTATAAAATAAATAATAATTTTAATTATAAAATAAATTATAATTATAATTATAATATAAAGAAGGGCTACATAGTAGCTAGTACTTGTTGCTTAGCTTAAAAAAAAAAAAAAAACAACAACAACAAAGACATAAAATTTCATCACAAAAATAAAACAACTAACAAAATATTGTATTGTTGAAAACCACCACCAAAAATTAAAAAATATGTTTAACTAATATTATTTATATTAACATATAAACACTTTAATATATATATATATATATATATATATATATATATATATATATATATATATATATATATATATATATCATAATTAAAATTATTAATATATATATAGTATAATTAAGATTATTAAAATGTGTTTTTAATATAATAATAAGTCATAGACATGTTGAAAAAATTAAAAGTACAAAAAAAAAAGAGTTAAATAAAAAGAAATAAAACAAAAAACAAAAAATTAGTAACTAATAAAAATGGAAGTTACTAAATAGCCCATAATAAGACCTTAACCAATCACTTTACAAATAAATAAATTTGAATAATAAAAAAATAATAATAATTGAATTCCCAATGTTAAATTATCCATCTGTATAACTTCAATCTTGAAGATGGCCTCTACAAGTAATGGCAGTGGTGGAGGCACAAGGTCAGGTAGCTCTGGGAACATCGAGAGTTTGGTAAACAGTTTGTGTAAGCAAGTGATTAAGGAAATTGTGAAGGAGATAAATGAAAACATGGCGGTTCTTTATGCCTAGTTATCAGGACTAGGCAAAGATATGGCGCTGCTGCAAAAGGCAATGGAAGGTTTGTGCATCGACGTGTTGAGTGTGCAGCAGAAGGTGGAAAACATTGAAATAAAAGTGGAAACTGCTACAATCGAGGTTCTAAAGGAAGTCTTCAGGTTCACGGAAGATATGGTCCCCAACGGTGTTGGTGTTGCGGTCGCTATTGTTGATCGGGACCTAGATACTCGAGTGGATGGTGCTGAAGAATTGACAATGACAGCAGATGAACCTTCGGGAGAAGAAATCGACCCCAGTAGCTGTAGAAATTTTGAATAATATGACACTTATTCACAGAGATTATCCCGATTATACACTATTGCGGAATACATGCATAATACATAACCTCCTCGACGTTGATCATCAATTTTGCGGAATTAAAAACAATGAAACATCAATTGCATGTGCACATTAACACAGTATGTAACCCAAGGAAGCATACAGCTGAAAACCCCACACTATCTATATATTATATTGATTGAGAACATGTAACGATACATAGAACAATACTCCTCACAAGTACTCAGTACTATCTCCCCCTGTTACACACAAAACTAGCTCAGATCTGAATCAATCACAGGTTCAAATCTCCTCCACTGCTTGCCTGCCTCCACTGCGCAATCCTGCATGAGAATAATGATGAATGGCTGAACCAAACTAGTATTTCCCTTGGCTAAACCACGCAATCCTCATTGGCATTACTCAATCCCATTGATTGTGCAAGATCTCATGCACAACTATAGTCACAACTGATAGCAATCTCAACCTCTAACACCTGTCTCCACTGAACTGTCCATGCACTGAGTTAACTGATGTATTATTTAGTTGCTTTATGAGTTAATAATTAGTGAATTAATTTATAATTAATTCACATCACTCATCACTAGTGTATTTGCAGTTAAACTAAATACAACTAGTTCAACCAAGTCAAACTGAACACAACTCCATCAACTCCTCAATCAACTCCACCAAACTCAACCACATGAGTTCTAACTGAAGTCCTGCATGTAATAGCTCAATTGACTCATAAGAAAAGCGTATTTCCTTCTGACCGCTGCATGTGCCACATCTGTAGCTCAAACTGAAGTGCTCCAAGAGGATAAGATAATGTTTATCGTCCAAATATTATTATGAGCTAATAATATTCGACTGTGCTATTTTTAGCCTAGCAGTCTAAAAATAGAAACTGCCCATATGTCTAAAAATAGAAGTCCATCTATTTTTATCAACATGACCAATCATCCACAAATAGCATCCTGCAACTCATAGACCATGATCCATATGTCTAAAAATAGACATAGTCTAAAAATAGACTTTGCGCCAAAAATAGCCTGCGGGCCCACTTAATGAAGGCGACTCCTTTCCACTAAGCTCCATCATCTTGTTGCATTCTCAACAGTAGCAACGGATAGATGTTCGTTTTAATATTATAATTATGTTATGTCGAAGTATAGAATATTGTGGAGTTTTTTGGAGAGTCTATAGTTTTAGTTATGTACAAAGCTTATATGTAAATAAAGTTAGTAGCAAGAAGGGCCTACTCCAATGTCAAACGATGAATATTGTAGAGAGCATGCTCTTTAATTTTGTATCATTTTCAATGTAAAACAATGAACATATAAGAAACGGGTAGCATTTTCATTATATAGACTGGAAAAGGGCCAGGTCCCATACAAAATTAAAGAGCATGCTCTCTGCAATATTCATCGCTTAATAATTTGATTAAAAAGAATTAAAAATTCAAAGTCAAACAAGAAATAAGGAGAAAAGTCCTAACAATCATTAATGGAATCAAGATCCTAGAAACAATAAAATCAAAACTCAAGATAATCAACACTAGGAAAACCTAAATGCAAGGTCAAACATGAAATAAGGCGTCAAGGCCCTACAAATAAATAGAGGCAAGAAAAAATTAATTACAGAAATCCAAGTCAAACAAAACAAGGAACAAGGCCCTTTAATTAAAGGAGCCAAGAATAATGAAATTTTTTATTTTTTTGAAAAACTAAAAAAATATATTTAAAAATTGTTTCTCCTCCATAAAAAAAAAAAACCATTGAAACACTTGTAAAAGACAAAAAATAAAGTAGGATAAATTATAACATAAATCTTAAAATAAGAGAAAAAAAAGGAAATCAAAAGAAATATACATCCACTAAAATTAAACTAGGAAGATAGGACACAAACCCAACTTTTGTTAATTTTCCAACCATCATCTTTATTCAGATTATTGGGCCTTCTTTCGATTTCTAAGGCTTCTCTGAATTTTCGATGATGGAAATGACTAATCCTAGAAATGACCTAGGTCTCCTCAATGCAAATATTATTATTTAGTTTTTTTTCCCTAGGAAAAACCATAATTTTATTAAAAATAACAAAATTATATTTTGTAGATGTAGAAGAGCATATGCAACAACCAATGCAAAAGTCTACTGTCCAAAAAAAAAAAACCCGAAAGTAGTAATGTACAAATGGGGAGGAAATTATGTTTTCCTCCCTTTTTTCTTCTCAACCTTTCACCACTCCCCTAAAGTCTGTGGGGATGAAAAAAGTACAAGAGAAGAGTCCTCCACAATGCAAGGATTGTCCTTGTCTGTATCAGAGTTTTCTGGAGAATGTTGTCTTTTAGCTCCGCTAGTGTCCACTATATTTGGTATCTTCTCCAACAAAGAGTCCATCAATTCCTGTGCTGGAATTTTCTCAGATTCTAGCGACTTGTGTATCTGGTTGTTTGTTATGGGGATGGATGTCGTGGCTTCTTCCCCAATAGGATCATCATCATGTTCAGGTGGAGGGTTAACTACCTCCTCGTCCTCTGTTTCTTCTTCTGGATTCATTGTGCATTGCCGGCCTCTCGGTTTTTGTGCTTGTTTCCTGTTTCTTCTAGTTTCTCTTTTGACTTGTGGACAGTTATTACGGAGGTGACATGTTTGTTGACAGCCTTGACACCCGAAGGCCATGTTTTCATAATCTAGTGGCTGTTTCCACTATGTGTTGTTATGGATCAGAATTATGCTGTCAGGTAGCCCTTGACTAAGATCAACCTCCACACAGATTCTGGCAAAAGTATGTATGCATCTAGCAATTCTTTCCACGTCTTGCTTGATGTATTTACCTATCGCATTCCCCATTGCTTCAAAAACTTTGGGAAGCCAGAAGTGTAACGGGAGGTTGTGTAGCCTGACCCATACCGGCATTTTGGAAACCACCATAGAGGAGGGGTCAAAACCCGGGAACCAGGGGGTCATGAAGAGTCCTGCATTGCCCTAGAACCATGGCCCCTCATGGAGGACATATTCTTTTTCCTTGACCGTGTCAAATTTGACAATAAAAAAACCTTTGGAGCACAAATGGATGTCACAGTTTGTTGTCCATGTGGAGAAGATCCATTGTCGTAATGCATCTGTTTTGGGCCAAAAGCCATTGAATCTGCATATGACAGCCATGGAAGAGAAATCAATATAAAAATTGTTTACCTCAGGCAAATCGATTGTCAGTATTGGAGTCTGCGATCTTTGCTCCACAATATAGGGTCCAGGTAGATCTTGTGTTGGTGTTGGCTTGTTGGTGGCTTCCCCCTTCCCTTTGACGGCATCCTTGAAAGAACCTGTGCCATTTGAGCAAGATCCAAAGCTTCCACCTCTCAGCCTCGTGCTTAGTATGATGGTTTAGTCTCGCATAATGCCATAGTGCTGCATTATATATTTATCCTGTAAAATTTGTCCTGTCAAGCTTAGCAGGTTTGTTGAGATGCCTAAATCTTCTTGTATTTTGTCCTTTATATTTTTTATCAGCATCCATGTCCAGATTTGCTTGCAAATCGTATTCCATGACAGGGTTCTAATGAAAATTTGTGTCCGTTCCTCGCCGGGGTCCTTGGTGTCTAGTTTTGTTTTTTTCCTGGATTCTTTTGTTATATGGGTACTGATGCCATAAGGGGTGCAGCCTCACTGAGGTCATATTTCCGCTGCTCATTTAAAATACCCACAGGTCCTGTGTGTATCAGGGAAACCTTAACCACTCGACGAATGGCATTTTTTTGAGGAGGGCCCTAGTCTTATATTTCTTCTATGACTTGAAATCATCCTCCCACATCTGTCTGAAGGTGTACAGGGGTGCATCGAAGCGCTTGAACCACGACCCTATGCGCCCGCCCCTTTCTTGTTTGTTGACCTTTCCTTTAAAAATTTGCCTGAGAATGGCAGTTCGGTCTTCCCGTGGCAGTCTAAGTAGGGGCAGTGGTTCAATCGGCTGCATTGCCTTCAATATATCGCAGGCATTGCTGCCTCGCCAGATTGTTTCTCCCGCGATTTTTTGTGTTGCGTCCCGAAACAGGGTAAGATCTGGATGTTTTGATTCTATCAGCCCAAAGCGTTGTGGTATGGAGCCCTATGCCGCCCAGTGAATACCGCCTTGAGCCGAGAAGGGAGAAACCTCCTTTGGTCGCTATTTGAGTTGATCCACTCCTTGGGACTCCTTTCCTGCTAAAGTTCCAAGCCAAACCATTAGCGATAAAATGTGCTCTGCATACCCAGCTACCAAACTCCTAGCTGTTCCATTGCAGCTCTGATCCCCGGGAGCGGCAGCGGCGCAAAACTTCCTTTCTGTAACCCATTGTCCCGTCAAGGTGCATTATGTTCAAAGATATTGTTGATTATATAAGCTTCAACGCTGTTTAATACTATTATTTAGTTATTAATTATGAATTAATTAATTATTAATAATGAACTAATTAATTATTTAATGAAATTATGAATGATTTATTTAATTAATTAACAATATTTATATTAATAACAATATTTATTTTTAATTAACAATATTTATATTAATAAAAGAATAATAATACTCATCAATTAATTATTATTATTATTATTATTTATTAATTAATTATGGAAAATTTAATTTTTAATAATAAATAAATTAACTAATGGCCATCACACACGGATATGCTCATACACGGGGCATAGGTTACTTCAACGGTTTTGGCCTTATCCTTTGAAACTAAAAATTTAAAATTTCATTTTACTGTTAATAATTTATTAAGTGGTTATTTTACTTTGACTAATTAAGTGAAAACGACATTAGTGATAATTGTTGGTCCTAATTTCTAAACTATTTAAATAAATCTAATTAATAACTAATAAAAAGTTTATGACCTATCAAAGATAGCTTTGACGAATATCATTGTCAATGCCTGACCATCCAGGGATGAGATACTCATCCATATACAGTCCTCTTTGATCAACCATGTGAGCATAGTACACTTAAACAATGATGCTTATACCTTTTATATAATTTTTGTATAAAAATAAATTTTTGCAGATGTACTATATTTATTTTGAAATGTTTTTTTTAAGTTTAATTTGTTTATTAATAATTATTAAGTGGATGATAGGGATTTAGTTTCTATAGGATATTCTAGAATGTGTTTAATAATATTTACAAATTAAAAATTGTGATTTATCTCTAAAATAGTTGTCTTTTTTTTAATTTAATTGATTAATTAAAAGAAATATCCTATAAACAAGTGTCATATGAAATGAGTTATGGTTATTTGGTATGTGGTATTGATAAACCTGGTATT
Organism: Pinus tabuliformis; assembly: GCA_031772625.1. Lineage (NCBI taxonomy): Eukaryota > Viridiplantae > Streptophyta > Pinopsida > Pinales > Pinaceae > Pinus > Pinus tabuliformis. Next base: position 587,651,299 of record CM062811.1, read on the forward strand.
GGCCAATGGTATTGAAACAAAGTCTATTTACATATTAAGAATTTCCATGATAAAGTGGCATAAATCTTCATGGTTAAGAATTTTATGACAAGTTTTTATAGATGTATATATGTTTAACTTATATATTAATTCTTTTTATAATTAATAATATTAATTGGGTGAAAAAGTGTTTTCTAGCTCAGGATGATAGAGATGTTGTAAGGTAATGTTTCCTTTAACATTTTGACTCTCAATTTACATAAACATAAAAATAAAATTAAAATTTATAATAATAATATAGTAATAATAAAACATTTGATTGTGTCAAATTAAATAAAACTAAAAATTAAAATTAAAATATATATATACTAGCATTTTCACCACGTGTTGTAAAGGAAAGGCCCTAAGGCAATGACATAAAAAACAATAGCATAGAAGAAAGAAGTCAAAACTTTATGCAATTTTGTTTCTTTATTGGTGTTTCTTTTTTATCATATGTTATGCTTTAGGGAGATTCCAACCAAGATATGTTCAAAGTAAAGGTAATGCACAACACTTCAGTCCAAAAGATTTATGAAAATTTTCTTCATTAAGATTATGGAACCTTTATAAGTAAATGATTTAAATCAAACATTTCATAACAAAGTAATCTCATATCACCTTAATTCACAATGCAATGGATAATAGTTTTTGTTCATTAGAAATTGGTCTACTTTTATGAGGAAAGCTTAATAAAAAGACTTTAGTAGTAAGGGGAACATTAATAAACTCCCTCGTCATTTGTTATATGATGTTGTTAGTTTAGTTATTTGTTGCTTCTCATCCTTATTTCACTCGTGTAAAATGTCCAAACTATAAAAGAATGGTATTATTTGTTGTCTCTTTGGACAATTGTATTTTATCTAACTCGATTATTTCCATAGCCTCAACTAGGTACCCATCATTCTCTTTCCATAGTGACTCAATTTCTTCAAGTGCATTTCATAAATTTGGTTTAATAAATGTTGGTCGAAAACCAATATATTTCACTTTGTATAAAGGACTGTACATTGGTTGGGATAAAATTGTATTGCTCTTACCATGTGATGATGTCATCTAAATCTTGAATCTTTCTCGCCACTTATGAAATTCCCCATTCTAATTGTTGTTTGACCATGATGATATTGGCATCATAATCCTTGTTCGTGAGAATATCATTTAAGAAGTCAATGATAAGTGGCACAATTGGTTCCTCTTGCTTGTCTTTTTCTACAGCCTTGCTAATAGTAGCTTGTTCCTGCTCCTTGCTGCCCAGAGGCTCAAGTATTTTAGTGGTCTTCTCCATCTTACATTTTGTCCTAAGCTTCTCAGGACTGGGATGTTTTGCACCTAGACAGAAAAACTAAGTCTAAAGGACTCAGAGAAGAAGTATCTAGGTTGTCTAAGGAGATGGAAGGCATAGGAGGCAAGGGAGGAGGGAACTGAATTCCCATGGCATCGACCAAGAAACACAAAGAAGCTCTTGAACAAGATGAAAATCTAGGTCCATAATTCGGCCTTCCACCACCCACTAAACCTCCTCCTGGTCACACAAATGCCGACCAAGCAAGTTCTTGAGTGCCTAGTGGCTATCCCCTGTATTTATAGTCAACGTTGCATCCATATCTGCTATCATCCTTTGAATGTGCCCAGTAAACTCCTCGTCAAACTGCTCAGTTCCAAGACCATACCAAGGAGGAGGAGGTTGACGGCGCCTGCCTCTCCCCCATGCTTGGAACAACCATGCTCTTGGACCAGGGTTATCAACTGGTGGCAATGTGAGTTCTCTCTACTTGAATTTCCTTGTGGTGTTGTGAATTGTCGACTTATGGCATTTTGAGTTTCGCCTGCACTCTCACTACCAGACTTCTCTATGTTCACAGCGATGTGAAAAACAAACAAACATAGGACTAGCATAGTAATGTGAAGTCTCGCATCCCAAGTCCGCATTAAATGTCTGTTCACCATCATCCAATCACCCCAACTCATGTTGTGGACAAAACCCGTAGTGATCTTCACCTGTCATTAGTGCTTGCAGGTTAGCTGTCATAAAAACTTGTAATGCCTTTTACACTTTATTTTTATTATAAAATAAATAATAATTTTAATTATAAAATAAATTATAATTATAATTATAATATAAAGAAGGGCTACATAGTAGCTAGTACTTGTTGCTTATCTTAAATAAATTTGAATAATAATAAAATAATAATAATTGAATTCCCAATGTTAAATTATCCATCTGTATAACTTCAATCTTGAAGATGGCCTCTACAAGTAATGGCAGTGGTGGAGGCACAAGGTCAGGTAGCTCTGGGAACATCGAGAGTTTGGTAAACAGTTTGTGTAAGCAAGTGATTAAGGAAATTGTGAAGGAGATAAATGAAAACATGGCAATTCTTTACGCCTAGTTATCAGGACTAGGCAAAGATATGGAGCTGCTGTAAAAGACAATGGAAGGTTTGTGCATCGACATGTTGAGTGTGCAGCAAAAGGTGGAAAACATTGAAATAAAAGTGGAAACTGCTACAATCGGGGTTCTAAAGGAAGTCTTCAGGTTCACGGAAGATATGGTCCCCAACGGTGTTGGTGTTGCGGTCACTATTGTTGATCGGGACCTAGATACTCGAGCGGATGGTGCTGAAGAATTGACAACGACAGCAGATGAACCTTCGGGAGAAGAAATCGACCCCAGTAGCAACGGATAGATGTTCGTTTTAATGTTATAATTATGTTATGTCGAAGTATAGAATATTGTGGAGTTTTTTGGAGAGTTTATAGTTTTAGCTATGTACAAAGCTTATATGTAAATAAAGTTGGTAGCAAGAAGGTCCTACTTCAATGTAAAACGATGAATATTGTAGAGAGCATGCTCTTTAATTTTGTAGCATTTTCAATGTAAAACGATGAACATATAAGAAACGGGTAGCATTTTCATTATATAAACTGGAAAAGGGCCAGGTCCCATACAAAATTAAAGAGCATGCTCTCTGCAATATTCATCGCTTAATAATTTGATTAAAAAGAATTAAAAATTCAAAGTCAAACAAGAAACAAGGAGAAAAGTCCTAACAATCATTAATGGAATCAAGATCCTAGAAACAATAAAATCAAAACTCAAGATAATCAACACTAGGAAAACCTAAATGCAAGGTCAAACATGAAATAAGTCGCCAAGTCCCTACAAATAAATAGAGGAGGCAAGAAAAAATTAATTACAGAAATCCAAGTCAAACAAAACAAGGAACAAGGCCCTTTAATTAAAGGAACCAAGAATAATGAAATTATTTATTTTTTTGAAAAACTAAAAAAATATATTTAAAAATTGTTTCTCCTTCATAAAAAAACCATTGAAAAACTAGTAAAAGACAAAAAATAAAGCAGGATGAATTATAACATAAATCTTAAAATAAGAGAAAAAAAAGGAAATTAAAAGAAATATACATCCAATAAAATTAAACTAGGAAGATAGGACACGAACCCAACTTCCGTTAATTTTCCAACCATCGTCTGTATTCAGATTATTGGACCTTCTTTCAATTTCTAAGGCTTCTCTGAATTTTCGATGATGGAAATGACTAATCCTAGAAATGACCTAGGTCTCCTCAATGCAAATATTATTATTTAGTTTTTTCCCCTAGGAAAACCCATAATTTTATTAAAAATAACAAAATTACATTTTGTAGATGCAGAAGTGCATATGCAACAAGCAGTGCAAAAGTCTGCTGTCAAAAAAAAAAAAAACACCGGAAAGTAGTAATGTACAAATGGGGAGGAAATTATGTTTTCCTCCCTTTTTTCTTCTCAAACTTTCACCACTCCCCTAAAGTCTGTGGGGATGAAAAAAGTACGAGAGAAGAGTCCTCCACAATGCAAGGATTGTCCTTGTCTGTATCAGAGTGTTCTGGAGAATGGTGTCTTTTGGCTTCGCTAGTGTCCACTATATCTAGTATCTTCTCCAACAAAGAGTCCATCAATTCCTGTGCTGGAATTTTCTCGGATTCTAGCAACTTGTGTATCTGATTGTTTGATATGGGGATGGATGTCGTGGCTTCTTCCCCAATAGGATCATCATCATGTTTAGGTGGAGGGTTAGCTGCCTCCTCGTCCTCTGTTTCTTCTTCTGGATTCACTGTGCATTGCCAGCCTCTTGGTTTTTGTGCTTGTTTCTTGTTTCTTCTGGTTTCTCTTTTGACTTGTGGACAGTTATTGCGGAGGTGACATGTTTGTTGACATCCTCGACACCTAAAGGCCGTGTTTTCATAATCTAGTGGTTGTTTCCACTATGTGTTGTTATGGATCAAAATTATGTTGTCAGGTAGCCCTTGACTAAGATCAACCTCCACACAGATTATGGTAAAAGTATGTATGCATCTGGAAATTCTTTCCACATCTTGCTTGATGTATTTACCTATCGCATTCCCCATTGCTTCAAAAACTTTGGGAAGCCAGAAGTGTAACGGGAGGTTGTGTAGCCTGACCCATACCGGCATTTTGGAAACCACCATAGAGGAGGGGTCAAAACCTGGGAACCAGGGGGTCATGAAGAGTCCTGCATTGGCCTATAACCATGGCCCCTCATGGAGGACATATTCTTTTTCCTTTACTGTGTCAAATTCGACAATAAAAAAACCTTTGGAGCACAAATGGATGTCACAGTTTGTTGTCCATGTGGAGAAGATCCATTGTCGTAATGCATCTGTTTTGGGCCAAAAGCCATTGAATCTGCATATGACAGCAATGGAAGAGAAATCAATATAAAATTTGTTTACCTCAGGCAAATCGATTGTCAGTACTGGAGTCTACGATATTTGCTCCACAATATAGGGTCTAGGTAGATCTTGTGTTGGTGTTGGCTTGTTGGTGGCTTCCCCCTTCCCTTTGACGGCATCCTTGAAAGACCCTGTGCCCTTTGAGCAAGATCCAAAGCTTCCACCTCTCAGCCTTGTGCTTAGTATGATGGTTGAGTCTCGCATAATGCCATAGTGTTGCATTGTATATTTATCCTGTAAAATTTGTCCTGCCAAGCTTAGCAGGTTTGTTGAGATGCCTAAATATTCTTGTATTTTGTCCTTTATATTTTTTATCAGCATCCCTGTCCAGATTTGCTTGCAAATTGTATTCCCTAACAGGGTTCTAATGAAAATTTGTGTCCGTTCCTAGCCGGGGTCCTTGGTGGCTAGTTTTGTTTTTTGCCTGGATTCTTCTTCTATATGGGTCACTGATGCCATAAGGAGTGCAGCCTCACTGAGATCATATTTCCGCTGCTCATTTAAAATACCCACAGGCCCTGTGTGTATCAGGGAAACCCTGACCACTCGACGAATGGCATTTTTTTGGGGAGGGCCCTAGTCTTATATTTCTTCTCTGACTTGAAATCATCCTCCCACGTCTGTCCAAAGGTGTACAGGGGTGCATCGAAGCGCTTGAACCATGACCCTATGCTCCTGCCCCTTTCTTGTTTGTCGACCTTTCCTTTAAAAATTTGCCTAAGAACGGCGGTTTGGTCTTCCCGTGGTAGTCTAAGGAGGGGCAGTGGTTCAATCGGCTTCATTGCCTTCAATATATCGCAGGCATTGCTGCCTCGCCAGATTGTTTCTCCCGCGATTTTTTGTGCTGCGTCCCAAAACAGGGTAAGATCTGGTTGTTTTGATTCTATCAGCCCAAAGCGCTATGGTATGAAGCCCTGTGTCGCCCAGTGAATACCGCCTTGAGCCAAGAAGGGAGAAACCTCTTTTGGTCGTTGTTTGAGTTGATCCACTCCTTGGGACTCCTTTCCTGCTAAAGTTCCAAGCCAAACCATTAGCAGTAAAACGTGCTCTGCATACCCAGCTGCCAAACTCCTAGCTGTTCCATTGCAGCTCTGATCCCTGGGAGCAGCAGCGGCGCAAAACTTCCTTTTTGTAACCCATTTTTCCGTCCAGGTGCATTATGTTCAAAGATATTGTTGATTATATAAGCTTCAACGTTGTTTAATACTATTATTTAGTTATTAATTATGAATTAATTAATTATTAATAATGAACTAATTAATTATTTAATAAAATTATGAATGATTTATTTAATTAATTAACAATATTTATTTTTAATTAACAATATTTATATTAATAAAAGAATAATAATACTCATCAGTAAATTATTATTATTATTATTATTATTTATTAATTAATTAATTATGAAAATTTTAATTTTTAATAATAAATAAATAATGAATGAAAGATAAATTAATTATTAATATAATAATAAACCATATTTTCCGAAAGATAAATATTTAAATCCCACTTCTTCACCCCTGTGAGCATCACCCGATGCAATGAGTGCTAAGTGAACTATTCAAAAATCATGAGAAATTAGTCAGTTACGACTACCTCTCATGGAAATGGTCATACGTTTGAATGACTTACTTAACGCAGTTGAATCCCAAAAATGATATCTAATATAATGCACTGCGTAAATCCCCCATACTTAAATTCAAAAAGAGTCAAGGGATCTCTACTTGAATGGTTCATGAGGCACAATACTTGCTAAGGTTTTGCAAATGGGGTAGCAAGCTAAGTGGGCTTGATTGTGGGGAAAAACTCCACAGTTAAGCGCGCTTGAGCCAGAGGAGTTCTGGGATGGGTGACCTCTTGGGAAGTCCTGGTTACCGGGTGCAAGCCCCGGAAGTGATGATTGATGCTATGTGATTCGTTCTCCACATTTCACTAGTTTCAATCCCACTTCTTCACCCCTGTGAGCATCACCCGATGCAATGAGTGCTAAGTGAACTATTCAAAAATCATGAGAAATTAGTCAGTTACGACTACCTCTCATGGAAATGGTCATACGTTTGAATGACTTACTTAACGCAGTTGAATCCCAAAAATGATATCTAATATAATGCACTGCGTAAATCCCCCATACTTAAATTCAAAAAGAGTCAAGGGATCTCTACTTGAATGGTTCATGAGGCACAATACTTGCTAAGGTTTTGCAAATGGGGTAGCAAGCTAAGTGGGCTTGATTGTGGGGAAAAACTCCACAGTTAAGCGCGCTTGAGCTAGAGGAGTTCTGGGATGGGTGACCTCCTGGGAAGTCCTGGTTACCGGGTGCAAGCCCTGGAAGTGATGATTGATGCTATGTGATTCGTTCTCCACATTTCACTAGTTTCAATCCCACTTCTTCACCCCTGTGAGCATCACCCGATGCAATGAGTGCTAAGTGAACTATTCAAAAATCATGAGAAATTAGTCAGTTACGACTACCTCTCATGGAAATGGTCATACGTTTGAATGACTTACTTAACGCAGTTGAATCCCAAAAATGATATCTAATATAATGCACTGCGTAAATCCCCCATACTTAAATTCAAAAAGAGTCAAGGGATCTCTACTTGAATGGTTCATGAGGCACAATACTTGCTAAGGTTTTGCAAATGGGGTAGCAAGCTAAGTGGGCTTGATTGTGGGGAAAAACTCCACAGTTAAGCGCGCTTGAGCCAGAGGAGTTCTGGGATGGGTGACCTCCTGGGAAGTCCTGGTTACCGGGTGCAAGCCCCGGAAGTGATGATTGATGCTATGTGATTCGTTCTCCACATTTCACTAGTTTCAATCCCACTTCTTCACCCCTGTATGAGTGCTAAGTGAACTATTCAAAAATCATGAGAAATTAGTCAGTTACGACTACCTCTCATGGAAATGGTCATACGTTTGAATGACTTCTGATGCAATGAGTGCTAAGTGAACTATTCAAAAATCATGAGAAATTAGTCAGTTACGACTACCTCTCATGGAAATGGTCATACGTTTGAATGACTTACTTAACGCAGTTGAATCCCAAAAATGATATCTAATAATAAATAATATTAAATATTAAAATAATAATTAATATAAATCGTTAATTATTAAATATAATGTTTATTGTTATATATTTATCCTAAATAAAAGGTTAGACTATATCAACTATATTAATACTTCTAATATGATTTTGAGAGTATATATTTCATTTCCAACTACGAGTGAATCTTTTCCATGTAAGCTTGTGTGCGGTCCAACGAGTCTCAATAATTTCCAAAACTTTTGACAAATATTCTGTAACACCCGTGCTTTGTCATTTATGGGTTTTCCACCCGTGGAAATGAGTGCGCACGTGTCAACCCCTAGATACTTTCAGTTTTTTTGTCTGGCGTCCCTGGCGTGTCATGTGACTTGTCTGCTGCTACTTTTACTTTTACTTTTACTTTGTAGTTTGTACATACATACGTACGGATATGCTCATACACGTGGCTTCCGTTACTTCAACGGTTTTGGCCTTATCCTTTGAAATTAAAATTGATTTTACTGTTAATAATTTATTAAGTGGTTATTTTACTTTGACTAATTAAGTGAAAACGACATTAGTGATAATTGTTTGTCCTAATTTCTAAATTATTTAAATAAATCTAATTAATAACTAATAAAAAGTTTATGACCTATCAAAGATAGCTTTGACGAATATCATTATCAATGCCTCACCATCCAGGGATGAGATACTCATCCATATACATACCTCTTTGATCAACCATGTGAGCATAGTACATTCAAACAATGATGATTATACCTTTTATATAATTTTTTATAAAAATAAATTTTTGCAGATGTAATATATTTATTTTGAAATGTTTTTTTAGTTTAATTTGTTTATTAATAATTATTAAATGGATGATAGGTATTTAGTTTCTATAGGATATTCTAGTTTGTTTAATAATATTTATAAATTAAAAATTGTGATTTATCTCTAAAATAGTTGTCTTTTTTTTTAATTTAATTGATTAATTAAAAGAAATATCCTATAAACAAGTGTCATATGAAATGAGTTATGCTTATTTGGTATGTGGTATTGATAAGCCTGGTATTGACCAATGGTATTGAAACAACGTCTATTTACATATTAAGAATTTCCATGATAAAGTGGCATAAATCTTCATGGTTAAGATTTTTATGACAAGTTTTTATAGATGTATATATGTTGAACTTATATATTAATTTATTTTATAATTAATAATAATCATAATAATAATTGCGCGAAAAAAGTGTTATCTAGCTCAATATGGTAGAGATGTTGTAAGGTAATGTTTCCTTTAACATTTTGACTCTCAATTCACATAAACATAAAAATAAATTTAAAATTTATAATAATAATATAGTAATAATAAAACATTTGATTGTGTCAAATTACATAAAACTAAAAATTAAAATTAAAATATATATATTTATATATATACTAGCATTTTCACCACGTGTTGTAAAGGAAAGGCCCTAAGGCAATGACACAAGAAACAATAGCATAGAATAAAGAAGTCAAAACTTTATGCAATTTTGTTTCTTTGTTGGTGTTTCTTTTCTATCATATGTTATGCGTTAGGGAGATTGCAACCAAGATATGTTCAAAGTAAAGGTAATGCACAACACTTTAGTCCAAAAGATTTATGAAAATTTTCTTCATTAAGATTATGGAACCTTTATAAGTAAATGATTTAAATCAAACATTTCGTAACAAAGTAATCTCATATCACCTTAATTCTAATTCACAATGCAATGGATAATAGTTTTTGTTCATTAGAAATTGGTCTACTTTTATGAGGAAAGCTTAATAAAAAGACTTTAGTAGTAAGGGGAACATTAATAAACTCCCTCGTCATTTGTTATATGATGTTGTTAGTTTAGTTATTTGTTGCTTCTCATCCTTATTTCACTCGTGTAAAATGTCCAAACTATAAAAGAATGGTATTATTTGTTGTCTCTTTGGACAATTGTATTTTATCTAACTTAATTATTTCCATAGCCTCAACTAGGTACCCATCATTCTCTTTCCATAGTGACTCAATGTCTTCAAATGCATTTCATAAATTTGGTTTAATAAATGTTGGTGGAAAACCAATATATTTCACTTTGTATAAAGGAGTGTACATTAGTTGGGATAAAATTCTATTGCTCTTACCATGTGATGATGTCATCTAAATCTTGAATCTTTCTCGCCACTTATGAAACTCCTCATTCTAATTGTTGTTTGACCATGATGATACTGGCATCATAATCCTTGTTCATGAGAATATCATTTAAGAAGTCAATCATAAGTGGCAAAATTGGTTCCTCACAATTGTGAAATTCCCCATTCTTATTGTTATTTGACCATGATGATATTGCCATTATAATCCTTGTTCGTGAGAATATCATTTAAGGAGTCAATGATAAGTGGCACAATTGGTTCTTCACAATTGTGAAAGTAAAGGACAAATCCATTCACATTATGTTTGAAAACTTTATACTAAGAGGACCTTGATTCATGAAATTTTGTATCCTCTTCTTTTGTTGTTTTAATTTGTGTCATCTCAAAAAAATGTTTCTCCAATAACCTATTTTATTTCTATCTTAGTAGTGGCATTGTCATTATGTTTGCTTGCTTGACATTACGCACAACTATGTTTGTAGTTTCAATTGTAAATTACATGCCTCCATTCCATTTTTGTTATAGAAGGCAACGATCCCTAAAAACTATAGATGAATCCTCATCATGAAAGCTAGGAGGTAGCTCATTAATCATCTATTCATCCAAGGTGTCATCTCCATGTTGTTGGTAGCTTCACCATTGATGCCTAAGCCTCATGTTAATACATTAATACTTTACATGGGAAACGTGTGGGTACTTTTGTTTAAGGTCGATGTATATTGGCCTTGAGTGACACTATATTAAGCCTACATGATGGTGCAAAATTTAGTATGCTAGAAATCCCTAGAGAACATTTAGGACCTATTTATCTCCTATTCATATGTATATATAAATCCATATATGTTTGTTCCTCTTAGGTTAATTTAGATCTCGGTGAGGGAATCCATAGAGGCAAACATGAGATCATGGCTAGGGGATTTTTAGAGGCAAAACAATATCCACTATGCAAACTCTTTCTTCCTAGAATCTAGGCAGAAAGTTTGGATATCGATAATTAGGGAGGACCAGTTAAAATTAGAGTTGGTCAAATGGAGGATGTATTGAAATTTACAGTGAGTAAGATACATTCGTGTATTAATGTGCAAATAAATAATTCAAATCCGGTAATGTATCCATGATTATAACTATGAAGTTATTAAAAATTGTTTGTGTTGGATGATGAAACTCATTCCCAACATTTAGATGGCAGCTAAGATTGCCTCTTAAACCATCTTAAACCTTTTGTCAAAGGAAATAATATAGACACTTACACACCTACATCATAAAGTGTCGTTTCTAATAGTTGCTAAACTTGTAGTGACAAAAAGTCCAGTGTCTACCATTAAGGAGTCTAATCAAGACTTTATAACAATCAACTATACTGAGAGGGAGCCATCACCACAACATACCATTCCACCATCATATTTCCAATATAATGGGAACTGATGTTGATTAGAAAGATGTGGAAATTAACCCCAACATAATTTCACATGACATAAAGCTCAAAACATATAGATGATATCTAATACGTTTATGTTTCATGTTTTTGTTTCAATGGTATCTTTGTCATCCATGTCTCGTCTCTCTGCATTTGTTTTTCTCCTTTGTGTCATGCCTTTGTGTTTACTGCAGGATTTACACACACTAACAATGGTGAGCTCTATAGATATTAGTCAATGAGCACCTAATAAGTACATTTATTTATGAAAATTTTTAGCAGTGTTAATGTTGATGTAAGTGGGAAATTACGCATTTCAATGTCTTCAGTGGACATACTATTGTCAATACAAAAGAAATTGGAAAATACATTGTCCACATGGAAAGGCCGAGATCCATGTGGTTTAAAATGGGATTGTGTTTCTTACATCGGTAACCAAATAACTTATTTGTAAGTAATTTGTGCTTCTTGGTTTCAAATCATGACAACATCTCATCTTCTAAATGAATATCCCTGTCGTTCATGGAAATTGCTTGAGCTCAATAGAGAACGTTGGAGTTTCTTCTAATTGAATCTTTCCATGGATAAAATTTTACAGGACTCTATCTTCAATGAATCTCAATGGACAACTATCAATTGAAATTAGGTGGTTTTCAGCACTACAAGTTTTGTAAGTTGATTGATGAAGTAATCGCAAGGGTACCACGGAGTTGATACCATCCAAACCCATTTCTCCAATAACTATTGAGGTTGCAAAGTAGAGTTAATGATCCAGGTGGCTCCAAAGACACACAAGACAAAGAAGGCTTATGAACGCTCCAAAATCAAAGTGTTCAGAATGATGTCGGCCCAAGACCAGAGCGTAGATCTCGTCCTCCTGATCGCGGAGGTACGAACGATTCGTCAATCCTAGCTCGTATGAGGGAGAAGGAGCCAGTGAAAGTTCTGGTCAAAGTTGGTTTGTGGGCCAGGTTTAAGTGTCCTACAATTTGACCAACCCTGAGGCATGAAACCTAGCTCCCGAAATCGGTCAAAATTGTGGCCTCGTTAATTTTCCCAATATCCCTTATGTGCTAAAGAATTGAAAAATATATCTTATTTTTAAAATAAAAATTAACAGAAAAAATATTATGGTGGCGAGCCGCCACCCCCAAAATCCCCACATAACAAAAAGTTTATTAAGGGGCCGACGGGCCATGACCCCCGCTAGCCCTCCCGCAACCATAGTCCAAAATTAAATCAAAATTTTGGGTCGGCGGCCATCACCCTGCCGAACCCTCTAACCTCCAACCCACATACCATATAAACCATTATATTATGGGGTGGGCACAGGCCACCTCCAATGGACTCGGCCCACACCCCCGAACACTCCACCATGTCACATTATTAAAGGCCGAAGCCGGTGGGAATTGAACCCACGGCCGGCGGGAGGGTCGGCCCCACCCACGCGGTGGCTCCACATACCATGCGGCCAACCAACAAGTAACGTACCACCTTAAACATCGTCGTGTGCCAATGCAAGTGGATACAGAGTCATGGGGGCGGGTCGCCCAATGAGGAACCGACCCCCACTTAAATTGTTCGGTTTAAAACTTAAAACTAAAATGTGTTTAAAAAAATGGAGGGGCGGGGATTGATCACCCGACCCCTCCCCCACTATTTTTTACTTTAACCAAACCTCCTAACTGCCTACATTGGTTAATTCATTGGAGGTAATTTAAATAACCCTCATTTTTCTAGTGCGCCCATGAGGAGGCATGGAGGAACCAAGAGCGGGCACGAGTTTCGAGGTAGAGGAGGCAAAATCTTGGCACGCAGTTCGAGGCAACGTTTTGCAGGAGGGGTGAAATTTCACTTTGTCAGATTTTGAGAAATTTTATATGGTTTCAGCACTTCTCGACGCCGTGAACGCAATGGCATTGTTCGTGTCTCCATTTGAGTTCTGCATTTTTCGGTCATTTTTCAGTATGCATGTGGAACCATGATTGCTGCAAAAACAGGGAGCGGAACCATGATCCTTGCAATTTTCTCGAGGAGGTAATTTTTTTCCATGTCGAAATATAGTCAAGTTTACAGTCGTTTTTCATGATTTTCTGCAAGGATCACAATGGCGAGGTCAGATTCACCTTTGGAGTTGCAAATTTCTAGTCCACCCATGGAGAACAATCTTTGAGGAATCTAGGGGAAATCTAAAAGATTCCTTGAGCCCCAGATTCTCAATTTCTCAGAATTCAAAAATTGGATAGTCGATTTTTCACTATTCGACGCTGCAAATCTAATGGTGCATTCATATTTCTCATTCTCACATTCTATTCTTCAGCCACTTTTCTAAGTGGAATGCAAGTGTCAACATCCATGTGTGAGCAGTCATGCGATTGATGCCGTGAGATCGATGGTCCGAGCAGCTTCAGCAGTTTGACATCCGCTTCTTCAAATGGCCCTTGGTTGTGAGGTATATGCAGTGTTCATGTACTTCTTTTGCTATGCATTGTGCTGCACAGGTCCTTGCTTGATGTTTGATGAGGGATCTTGTTTCTTACTCATTTTCATGATTCCTGCTTGATGTGATGCAGAATCATCTGTGTGATGTACTTATTGTCATGATTTGTCATGTTGTGTTTTGAGATCCCTTTGTTGTATGTTGATGCGATACTCATGTGTTGCCATGCATGTTTGATTTGAGATCCCTTTTATGCCATGTTGGCGGGATGCTCATTGTGCATGAGTTTTATGTCATACTGATAGGAGTCTTTTGACTGAGAGTTCCTATAGTGGAACATCTCTTGGAGCCACTCCTGCATGCAGACATTTTCGTTGTATGATAGCTACATCATCTCTTATGTACATCATCACTATTGACAACACTTAATGCAGCGGCCTACACCATCTTAACACCGGGGCCCGGAGACATAGTCCCTCCTGGACGAACTCCGTTATCAACGGCCTATGTTTTTATGTTGTTGATGATTGACATGTTCCTCTTCTTTACAACATGCACATGTATTCACTTATGTTCTTTTAAAAATTTAATTTAACACATCACGAAAGTAAAAGGTCTTGGAAGGGTCCTTCGTCACACCCGGACCTGGATCAGTTAATTTGCCTGAACTCCCCCATATGTATATCAAAGGTTTGTTTACTTGGGTGAAATAATATTTCTTTTTAATGCAGCCAATGCACTGTGTAAATTTTATCCAACATTTGAACACATGGTGTTGTGGGGATGGATCTTCAAGTGCTACCCTATACAGAGCATCTTCCTTCTTTAGATGTAATTAGAATAATATTAACAAAAACCTCTTGGGTTTGCATGGTAAATAAGAGGATATAATAAGTAGATTAACTGAACAAATTCATCATTGCAGGGATTTGTCATACAATCCAGGCCTGATAGGATTGATTCCAAGTACATTGGGAGATTTTTAATACCTTCACACGTTGTAAGAATTTTGAACCCTGTAATTCAATCGTTAGTATTTTTGTTCAAATACTTTACAATCGACTAATTTTTAGCCTGTCTTAGAATATTGACAGGCTGTAGGTTTTTTGGGCACATTCTAAAGTAGCTGAGTAAACTGCAGAGACTCGTTACTCTGTAATAAAATACTCCCAAAAGAACCCTTGTTTTTATGAACAAGTACACTTTGTGACATCGTGAATCATTGATTTTGGTAGGGTGATGAATTTAAATGATTTATCAGTAAGTATTCCTCCATCTTTGAGTAATCTTACAAGTCTCTACTTATTCGATTTGTCTAATAATACCATCGATGGAGAATTTTCTGTTGAGCTGAAGGAGCTTGTTAATTGCGGTCACTTGTAAGTATTACATTTTTTGGGATACATTTTACCTGCGTCCAGGAATATGAATTTTATACCTTGTTATCTTAAACTTGTGGTTATTTTTTTGATGATTCAAGCCATTTCAAGAAAAATAATTTGAGTGGATCGATTTCACCGAGGGTTTTCCACGAGACTATGAACTTTTATTCATTCATAACTAAATATTATGAGTTATTCATTAAGATTTCCTTATGCTTGGAGGCAAGGTAAGGTGCACAATAATGTAACATAGGATAATTTCAAAACAATTCAATACCTCATATGTGATAGCCCATTTCCCTACATTGAGGGGCTTGTGAAAGTAATTCAAGTTTCCAATGTACATAGGTTTTTCGTGAGATAATCTATTAACTTCCTTCAGTACAACATCAATTCTTACAAAATTATCATCATCGCATTTCATAACATATTTAGCAGATAACCTCTGAACCTGCATCTAATTGGAAATCTCAATTGACAGACTTAAAAAGAAGGGAATTCATAACTTTAAATTTTTATAGCACTAACTATAGTCGTGCATTTAAAAAGAAAAGTAATGTGAAACAATACAGCAATAAACAAGTCACCACAACTAGGAAAATCACTTACAACATATTCACATATTGCAATAATCTTCGATACTACAAGCTCATAATCGCCCATGAATGGCACAATTACCATATCACCATAAAAATCCACTTCCTTCTTTAATTGTAAGTTTATTTCCTTCCTTGCATTCTGTAATGGTGGATGAAATTTAGTGTTAATAATAAATACAATATGATCAAAATTCCTACCAGGTTTGGTAAAGTTAGTTTTCAATAAGAAAACAAAAAAGGGTTTTCTGTTATGACCCCATTACTCTCTGTAAAACAAATATATAGAATTTAACTATTTGATCAATTCCATGTGTTTAGTTAGCAACTTAGCATAGATCACATCACATGATTATATAAGTGATATGTGCCATGTTGGTATTGCAGTTAGAATGGACCAGATTAATATGAAAATGAGGATAAAGGATGCAAGGGCCAACATGAGATCACCATCCAATCATCCATGCTTGAAGTTCAAATCATGAGAAGCAAAGAGGTTTAGAGGTCCCACTCCTTAGATTACTTGTGTTCCCATCCATGCCTATCATAGATCATACTATGGTTGCGTGTAAAGGTTGTTTGAGGGCTTTCTCATAGCTGACTTTAACTTGGTTAAGAGTTTGTCTTTAGTTAATTATGAATAATATGCTTGCATAAGTGACACAAAGTTTTTCCATCGGGTTGTGGTCTGGCAGAAACTTGGAGCAGTGGTACCATGACCCAGGTTCAAACACAGGCTGACATGTTCCACAAATAGGAGCCTCTTGTCATAGTGGCTAGAAAAATTCTGTAAGCCAATAATGGAAACCTCTCCTCAGTTGGAAATAATAGAGGAGATACTGCATTGTAACCACATAAAAAAAAATAGAACAAAGAAGTGACAGGAAGCATTCTAGTATTAAAGAAAGAAAGATATGCTCAAAGATTCATTTGTTATCATCGACATCTTGGGAGTTGGAAAGTTCCTTCAAGGAGATGCTCGTTCGAAAATCTCTCTTTGGTATTCTATGAAATCCTCTCTATACCTATCTTTCCTTCATTTACAAAGGTTCTTGTGAGTAAGGTTCCCCATTTGCTACTATTAAAATTAGTTAGATATTCTGTGTTTTCTCTTGGTCCTGTGTCTTATGCATCATCTTAAGACAATTATCTTCTTTGATGATAAATGATATGCCCCTATGTCATAGTATTTCCTCTTAATAATATTGATATGCAGTGAAGTTCAACAGAGACAGTTAAATGACAATTAATTTCATCATTCCATCACTCTATTAACTCTTTTCAAAAACAATCTAGCAGAAAGAAATGTACAGTAACTTACCAAGGCAACAAAAAAACGGGCCACAACATTCGATGATCTAACAAGTTTATACTGCATCCATGTTTTTTTGACAGCCATCTGGTCTACAAAGTGGTTGCCTGCAAAGAGTATCCCAATGAAAATATCCACGGGGCCTTCTGGAAAAGGTGGAGCTCTCCATTTTTCTGACATGTCTAGAAGTCTTTGAGGTGAAAAGCTTGGATGTGAGATAGGAAAGGAAGCAACAACAACTGTATGCACATCAATGTCACCATTTACAGAGAAGCCAGTGGCATATTCAAGCACAAATCCTTGGTCCAACCACGTATAAATTTAGTGCATACATTAATTTATACTAATGCCATAAATTTTCTTGAATCTGAAAAAAATTATTGTGCAGCACTGGCTTAACATGGACAAGAACGTGGAGATGATATAAAAGAAAATATTGTACTCTAAAGGGTTCTTCAACTCACTATTTGATAAGGACAATAGGTCACATGCATCTTGTCCACATTCAAATGATAACCTTCCAAACCTGCACTTAATGTAAGAACAAATAATTTTCCCTCCACAAATGGATATGGCCAATAAATTGATGACGACTTCTTTGCATGCTCCATCAAACAATTCATCCACCGTGTAGCCTTTTCTTCTTTCCTATCATCATTATCAGTAAGTCACTTTTCTCATTTGGGAAGTCCGTCAATTGTCAAAATGCACAAAATTAGTCAAATACAGCCTCCAAATCCCAATCGAATGACATTTGGTGTCAACTTTAAGTTACATATCAATGGTAAATACAAAACAAAAAAGAATATTTCCCACACAAAAAGTTTCAAGCATGATTTCTTGAAATATTAGGCCATGCATCTTTTCTTTGTTGACCATGTAGGGTTATGAATGATAGGTGAAACAAAAACTGATCTCGAAGGCATTAATAAATTGAATTTCCTCAAATATTTTGTATGCATTTATTGTATCCCAATACTATGGTGTCTTAACATTAAAGCTCTTAAAGGGAATTGGGCTACACTAGTTCCTCCTCTAGAACGATACGATATCCAAATCCTTCCTGGACAAAATTATACCTTTTCCATTATGCAAAATGGTATACATGCTATGATATCAGAGAGAATATTGAGGGAGAGGGACAGAGAGAAATTGTTGAACTTCATCCCTAGACTCTGGGTGTATAGGGATTGAATTTATAGTTCAAGATTGGATAAGTTTGAATTGTTGTCTGTTTTAATTTTACGAATTTTTAAAGGGTTTCTGAATAATCTAGTTTAAAACCTAATTAATTCATAAATCACATAGAAGGTACACTAATAACTTGATAAGAGTCAACACCAATGCAACACTGAAGCAATGAATCACATAAGGTCCCAGACCCACCAACAGTATTTCCCAACACAATTTGTCCATTTAAACCTCTAGCTTAGTGGATAGAAAGAGAGATTAGCCTGCCTTTGCTATAATAGATGTCATATACATTTTAGGTCCCTATAGTACTAGTGATTCCCCCATTACTATTTTCATTGTAGCCCATATTGTTATTGTTGTGCCCCTATTGTCCCCATATTGTTATTATTGTGCCCCATAGAAGCCCACGTTATTGTTGTGCCCTTATATTATTATTGTTATGTCAGCTTTGATTATATTATGACCCCTTAGACTCCTATATATAGAAAGGAGGTTTTTTCATTTGTATCATCCAAGAATTGTCCATTTGTGTAATGTAAAGGAGGTTTCTCCCTTGAAGAGGCTAAATTCTAAGGTGTCGATCTTTCTTTTATAACTTTTAGTGAGTTGGTTTCATAACATTTGGTATTAGAGCTTTGGATTCTAGGGTTTCACTGCTCCAAACAGGTCATTATGGAATTTTTGCTATAACTTTTTTCTGCGATGTTGAAAAAGCTAAGAAAAAACCCATTTGAGCCGAAATCGTTCTGAACCTCGGGTCCAAATTTCAGATCTTGTGTCACTATATTTTTAGAGATATGATCTGAGGAAGTTAGGGTTTTTGCAGACTCCCAAATTACATTCCAAACAGGCAACCCTGGAAAAATCATCATAACTTTCTCTCTGAGCATCAGATTGAAATTTCATAAGAAGTTACATAAAGAGGACAGACTGTAGTTTTTTGTGTATCGTTTTTAGATCTGAAGGTCGAAATAGTGACACGTAGCACGTCATACAAGTTCGCTCTACAGAAAAATTATATAATCAGGTCATCTTGGGAGATTGGGCATAACTCTTTCTTGGAGAATCCAATTTTGATCAGAATGGTGACATTGGAAAGAGGAATCAGAGGGCTACCGCAGGAAGCAATTTTAGACCATGGAGATCTGCAATTACATAGATACAATAGATTCAATATCTAGCTTCTACAAAGCGAAAAAATGTGTGTAGTCTTTTTAAAATTTTGCATAAGTTTGAGTTGAAAAAATAGGTTGAAGTTCAAAGGTCATAGTGAAGAATAATTATCATTAATTGATGCCCCGAAGAAATAAAATGGAAACACCTAGTAAGCAACCTGAAATCTCTAGCATGAATCATGAAGAAGAGGAAGAAACACAACATGATATATCAAAATTACGAGACCAAGTGCAACAAATTTCACTCTCACAAAAGGTAACCGAAGCTAAGATAAATGGTGTGGAAGCTAATATGAATGGCGTGCAAGCTAAGATGGATGGCATGGAAGCTAACATGGATACTACAAATGGAGCAATATTTTGATCTCCATATGTGTAAAACACACAAAAGGTACGCATTGAAACTTTATATTTGGAACAAAATTAGTTTGTATGATATCAATGGCTTTTCTCTCGTAAACAAGTTGTCACTTGGGCAATTTTTACGGAAGAAATGATAGCATATTATGAGGATATAAAAAGCAACATTTTTTTAGCCAATTAATAAACCTCAAACAAAAGGGTTCAATGATGGAGCACATTGAGGACTTCCAAAAATTGAATATAAGGGTAAAATATATTCCAGAGGAGCATAGGATTGATGTGTTCATAGGGACTTTAAAGGATAACATCCAACATGAGGTTCACCTTTGGGAACCTGACTCATTGGAGAAGGCATTCAGGTTGGCAAGAAAAATGGAAAGAAAAATTATGGCAACAAGGAAGCCTACCACTCACAACTATAAGGATGGAAGTGTTGTTTCCCCTAGCCTTCCACAACCTACAAGGTTGACACCCCAACAATTGGAAGAAAAAAGAGCAAAAGGGCTTTGTTACAGTTGTGATAGAAAATACACTAAAGATCATAAGTGTGCTAAGAATAAATTGTTTTACATAGATTGTGAAGAGGAGGAAGAAAAGGAACAAGAAACGTAAAAAGAAGAGGATATACACCAGGAACAAACCCTAGAGAAAGAAGAAATGAATCCGACCATATCTTGTAATGCATTGGCCGAAATTACCACTCCTCAAACTATCAAGATAGAAGGACATATCAAGAAGAAAAAGGTAATAGTGTTGATTGATTTGGGCAATACCCATAATTTTATTCATTGTAAGATAGCCAAGGAATTGAATTGCTTCCTATGTCCAGCACCAGAGTGTCAAGTGATGGTTGCAAGTGGAGGAACCATCAAATTCTCTAGAAAGTGCCATAATATCAAGCTATCCATGGGAGAATATGTATTGAATAGCCCAATTCTTTCCATTCCAATGGGTGGTGCTGATGTTGTACTATAAGTCCAATGGCTACAATCCTTGGGTACAATAGCTTTTAATTTTCAAGAACTTTTCGTTAGGTCCCTATACTACTAGTGTAACCCCTTATTGTTATTAGTACAACCCCCTTATTATATTGATGTGCCCATGTAGTCCCCATATTGTTATTATTGTGCCCCATAGAAGCCCACTATTGTTATTATGGTGCCCTTACATTATTATTGTTATGTCGACTCTGATTATATTATGACCCCTTAGACTCCTATATACAAAAAGGAGGTCTTGTCATTTGTATCATCTAAGAATTATTCATTTGTGTAATGTAAAGGAGGTTGCCCCCTTGAAGAGGCTTATTTCTAAGGTGTTCATCTATCTTTTCTATCTTTTTGTGAGATGGTTTCATAACATTTGGTATTAGAGCTTTGGATTCTAGGGTTTTCGCTGCTCCAAACAGGCCATCGTGGAATTTTCACTATAACGTTTTCGCTACAAAGTTTTAGAAGCTAAAAAAAACCCATTTGAGAACAAATCATTCTGAACCTCGGGTCCAAATTTTAGATCTTGTCTCACTATATTTTCGTATATATTATTTGAAGAAGTTAGGGTTTTTGCAAGCTCCATAATTCCATCGCAAACAGGTCATCGTGGAATTTTTGCTATAAAATTTTCGCTACAAAGTTTCAGAAGCTAAAAATAAAACCCATTTGAGAAGAAATCATTCTGAACCTCAAGTCCAAATTTCAGATCTTGTATCACTATATTTTTGGAGATATGATCTGAGGAAATTAGGGTTTTTCCATCCTTGTCAAGTTGAAATTAAGAGGTTTTCCATATATTGGAGCTTTTGCTTATAATTGTTTCTCCTCCAATAGTTTGAGCTATGCGAGAAATTTTCCTAAAATTTTCTTCGGAAGGAAAGGAAGTTGAATTAAGAGGTATCGCAGGGAAACCAAGAAAGATAATCAGCTCTAATGGAATGACAAAGCTTCTAAAGAAAGAACAACGAAGCATAATTTCAAAATTATGTTCACTAGAGGTTCCCACATCAAAATCATCTATTTCTCCATATCTCCAAAAATTCTTAGACAATCATTCCAAGGTATTTGAGACTCCAAAAGGTTTCCCACCTATTCGTGATCATGATCATGCTATTCATTTGATTCTAGGAAGTGTTCCTCCAAACACTTCGTAGTCAAAGTTCTTTCTCTGCTCCAATATTATTGGTGCACAAGAAGGATGGATCATGGTGCATGTGTCTATATTATAGGGAGCTTAATAAGTTCACTATTAAAGATAAATTTCCCATTCCTATCATTGATGAACTATTGGATGAATTGCATGGATCAATTTACTTCACCAAGTTGGATCTTCGTTCAGGATATCATCAAATTAGAATGAAGATTGAAGACATTCCGAAAACAACATTTAGAACTCATGAGGGTCATTATGAGTTTTTGGTCATGCCTTTTGGCCTTACCAATGCACCTTCTACATTTCAAGGTTTGATGAATTCCATTTTCAAACCCTTCCTTAGAAAATTTGTGTTAGTATTTTTTGATAATATACTAATCTATAACAAGTCTTGGAAGGATCGTATTCAACATGTTGACAGGGTGCTTAAACTATTGGAGGAGAAACAATCATATGCAAAAGCTACAAATATTTCTTTGGAGTACAAGAGGTGGAATATTCAGGTCATATTGTATCTCATGAAGGTGTTAAGGTAGATCCTAGAAAAATTAAATCCATTAAGGAATGGAAAATCCCCACATCCATAAAGCATCTACGAGGATTTCTCGGTTGACATGGTATTATTGCAATTTTTTTAAGAATTAGTAGAGAATAGCAGCACCTTTAACAACATTATTAAAGAAAGATGCATTTTTATGGACTCCAGAAGCAACAAAGGCCTTTGAACATCTTAAAGAGGCAATGTGCCAAGCACCGGTGTTAGGCCCCTATACTACTAGTGTAACCCCTTATTGTTATTAGTATAACCCACTTATTATATTGATGTACCCATGTAGTGCCCATATTGTTACTATTGTGCCCCATAGAAGCCCACTACTGTTATTATTGTGCCCTTACATTATTATTGTTATGTCGGCTCTGATTATGTTATGACCCCTTAGACTCCTATATATAGAAAGGAGGTCTTTTCATTTGTATCATCAAAGAATTGTTCATTTATGTAATGTAAAGGAGGTTGCCCCCTCGAAGAGGCTGAATTCTAAGGCGTTGATCTATCTTTTCTATCTTTTCTTGAGCTGGTTTCATAACATTTGGTATCAGAGCTTTGGATTCTAGGGTTTCGCTGCTCCAAACAGGTCATCGTGGTATTTTCACTATAACTTTTTTTCTGTGACGTTTCAGAAGTCGCAAAAAAATCCATTTGAGAAGTAATCGCGTTGAACCTTGGGTCTAAATTTCAGAGCTTTTTGCGCGATATTTGCGGAGATATGATCTGAGGAAGTTGGTCTTTTTGCAGACTCCTGAATTACATTCAAAATAGGTGACCTGGGGAAAATCGTCATAACTTTCTCTCTAGGGATCGGATTGAAATTTTGTAAGAAGGTATAGAAAGAGGACGGACTGTAGTTTCTTGTATGCATTTTTCAGATCCAAAGGTTGAAACAGTGACTCGTGGCACGTCGTAAAAGTTCGCTCTACTGAACTAGTCTATAATCAGGTCATCTTGGGAGATTGTGCATAAATCTTTCTTGGAGAAACCAATTTGGATCAGACTGGTGGCATTGGAAAGAGGACACAGAGGGCTACTATAGATCACAATTTCAGAACTTAAAGATACGAAAGTACAGAGTTACAGTCGTTTCAAGGTCGAGCTCCTAAAATCAAGAAAAAGCAAGATGAGGAAGTTTGATGGCAAGGATCCGGTAAATTGGATACTTCAAATGGAGCAATATTTTGATCTACATGGTGTACAACTATTACAAAAGGTATGTATTGCATCTTCATATTTAGAACCAGATCAATTTTTATGGTACAAAGGGCTTTGTTCTCGTAAACAACTTGTTACGTGGTCAATTTTCACGGAGGAAATGATAGCAAATTATGAGGATACAAAGAGCAACACCTTCTTTAGAGCAACACCACAACAATTGGAAAGAGTAAAAGGGCTTTGTGACATAGTGGAAAGAAAAATTATGGAAACCAGGAAGTGTACCCCTCACAACTATAAAGATGGAAGTGTTGTTTCTCCTAGCCTTCCACAACCTACAAGGGTTACACCACAACAATTGGAAGAAAAAAGAGAAAAAGGGCTTTGTTACAATTGTGATAGAAAATGCACTAAAGGTCATAAGTGTGCTGAGAAGAAATTATTTTACATAGAATATGAAGAGGAGGAAGAAAAGGATCAAGAAACAAAAAAAGAAGAAGATATACGCCAGGACCCCACCCCAGAGAAAGAAGAAATGAATCAGACCATATCTTGTAAAGCATTGGCAAGAATTACCACTCCTCAAACTCTCAAGATAGAAGGACATATCAAGAAGAAAAAGGTGCAAGAAGTGAAAGATTACATCGAGAAAGAAGAAATGAATCCGACCATATCTTGTAAAGGATTGGAAGAAATTACCACTCCTCAAACTCTAGAGATAGAAGGACATATCAAGAAGAAAAAGGTCCAAGCAGTGAAGGATCACATCGAGCATCAACAACAAGTTCTCCAACTTTTATAGGATAATGCCACTTCAGTGCAAAATCAAACGAAACAACAGGTAAATCAACATCGTAGTGAAAAATGTTTTGATGTAGGTGATTGGGTATTTTTACTGCTACATCTCAAGCAAGCTATTTATGAGAAGGAAATGTTGGCAATACTACATGCACTTAAAAAATGGCGACCTTACCGAATGGGAAGACTCTTCAAGGATGAGGATGTGGAAGCATTGTTTTGTGCTATTTATATTATCCAACCAGATTGGATAAACGAAGCAAGGGATGAATGGAAGAAGGATGAAGAAGTATGGCCACTTATTCAAAAGTTGCAAAGGATCCCTATTCAAACAATATTGCCAGAAATTGAAGAGGAAAGAAAAATCATATTGGAACCAGGAGCAGTCATAGAAGCAAGAACCTGACAGCTACGAAATCGATCAATTTCAGAGTATCTCATCAAGTGGAAGAACTTACCCGCTGAATATTCCACATGGGAGGACAAGAATTTTATACAGAAGCATCAAGAACTACTCAAGCGTTGGGGACAACGCTTTTTGAAGGAGAGGGGCATGTTAGGCCCCTATACTACTATTGTAACCCCTTATTGTTATTAGTATAACCCACTTATTATATTGATGTACCCATGTAGTGCCCATATTGTTACTATTGTGCCCCATAGAAGCCCACTACTGTTATTATTGTGCCCTTACATTATTATTGTTATGTCGGCTCTGATTATGTTATGACCCCTTAGACGCCTATATATAGAAAGGAGGTCTTTTCATTTGTATCATCAAAGAATTGTTCATTTATGTAATGTAAAGGAGGTTTCCCCCTCGAAGAGGCTGAATTCTAAGGCGTTGATCTATCTTTTCTATCTTTTCTTGAGCTGGTTTCATAACAACCGGTCTTAGCTATGCCGGACTTCATAAAAACCTTTATTGTGGAATGCGATGCCTCGGGAAATGCAATTGGTGTTGTTTTAATGCAAGAAGAAAGACCCATTGCTTTCGAAAATCATCCAATCAAAGGAAAGTATTTACACAAAGCTATTTATGAGAAGGAAATGTTGGCAATACTACATGCACTTAACAAATGGCGACCTTACCTAATGGGAAGACACTTCAAGGTAAAAATGGATCATGATAGTCTTAAATACTTTTTAGAACAAAGATTATCTTCAGAAGAGTAGAAAAAATGGGTCACAAAGATGTTGGGTTATGACTTTGAAATCATATACAAAAAAGGGAAGCAAAATGTTGTGGCAGGTGCACTGTCAAGAAAGGATGAGGATGTGGAAGCATTGCTTTGTGCCATTTTTATTATCCAACCAGATTGGATAAACGAAGCAAGGGATGAATGGAAGAATGACGAAGAAGTGTGGGCACTCATTCAAAAGTTACAACAAGATCCTAGTACATCTGATACATTTAGCTGGAAAAATTATTCGTTATGGTACAAAGATTGTTTATACCTATGTCAGAATTCCCAACTCAAATAATAGATTCTTATGGAATTGCACACCTCTCCCTCAAGAGGGCACTCGGGATTTTTAAAAACTTATCGCGGGGTTAAGAAGGAGTTTTTTTGGGATGGCCTTAAATGTGATATTCAAAATTTTGTGGTGGAATGTTTGGTTCGCCAATAAAATAAAGTTGAAACAATTAAGAAGTCGGGTCTATTACAACCTTTATCCATTCCAAGTCAACGTTGGGAGGAGGTTTCAATGGATTTCATCACAGGTTTAACTAAGTCCGAAGGAAAGAGTGTCATCATGGTGGTAGTTGACAGACTTACCAAGTATGCACACTTTTGTGCATTATCTCATCCATTTAAAGCCAGTACAGTTTCTACTGCATTTATGGAAACAATTCAAAAGCTACATGGAAACCCAAAGATTATTATAAGCGACAGAGATCCATTTCACTGGAAATTTTTGGATGGCATTATTTTCTTGTCTTGGTACTCAGTTAGTTCATAGCTCATCTTATCATCCTCAATCTGATGGGAAAACTGAGATAGTAAACAAATGTTTGGAAGGATATCTTCATTGCTTTGTATCTAATAAGCAGACACAATGGGTCAAATGGTTGCCTTTGCTTGAATGGTGGTATAACACTTCCTTCCATACTGCAGCAAAAATGACCCCATTTATGGTACTTTATGGATATCACCCACCATCCGTCACATCATATTTAAGAGAAAATTCTAAGGTTCAAGCAGTGGAAGATCACATCGAGCATCAACAATAAGTTCTCTAACTCTTAAAGGATAACCTAACTTTGGCACATAATAGAATGAAACAACAGGCATATCAACATCGCAGCGTAAGAAGTTTTGATATACGTGACTAGGTATTTCTATAGCTACAACCATATAAAAAAATGTCCCTCAAGCAAGCTAAGAAGGATAATGAATTATCACCAAAGTATTAAGACCTGTACAAGGTGTTGCAAAATATTGGTACTATGGCATACAAATTGGAGCTTCCTGCAGCTTCCCGAGTGCACCCAGTTTTCCATGTTTCATGCTTAAAAAAGGTTATTGGTGACAAGCTCCCAGTTCAAACAATATTTCCAGAACTTGACGAGGAAGGAAAAATCATATTGGAACCTGAAGCAGTCACAAAAACAAGAACTCGATAGCTGCGAAATCAATCAATTTCGGAGTATCTTGTCAAGTGGAAGAACTTACCCACTGAATATTCCACATGGGAGGATGAGAATTTTATACAGAAGCATCCAAAACTACTCAAGCGTTGAGGACAACACTTTTTTGAAGGAGAGGGGCATGTTAGGTCCCTATAATACTAGTGATTCCCCCATTACTATTGTCATTGTAGCCCTTATTGTTATTGTTGTGCCCCTATTGTCCCCATATTGTTATTATTGTGCCCCATAAAAGCCCACTATTGTTATTGTTGTGCCCTTATATTATTATTGTTATGTCGACTTTGATTATATTGTGACCTCTTAGACTCCTATATATAGAAAGGAGGTTTTGTCATTTGTATCATCCAAGAATTGTTCATTTGTGTAATGTAAAGGAGGTTGCCCCCTCGAAGAAGCTGAATTCTAAGGCGTTGATCTGTTTTTCTATCTTTTTGTGAGTTGGTTTCATAACAATACAATTGTCACATTAGTAACCTTGTGATTTTGAATTTTATTTAAGTGTTCATTCAAGCCTCTAGAAAAGCATGAGCTTAAGTCTATTTTCACAATTTTCGAACTGCGCTCTAGAATTGTAATATTGTGCACTGATTAGTTTGGCAGAGAATCAAAATTTACAGATGGTAGTGTTTATTGTGACAACGGACTATCAACTAGGTAGAGAGGAGAATTCTTTGAATGCAGGTCTCAAATTCCATCCTCAATAGCAACATTTCTGCAATAGCCATTAATAACCAAGCAGACTGTCATTTGGATTTCGTGATTGGAGTATCACAGAGATTATCTAGGCTAAAGAGATAAATTGGTTTATTTTCACAATCTTAGAACAAACAATATGAATTGGTTGCTGGAAATAAATGGATTTCCATTTTAAAATTACATCAATTTACTAAAACGGAAAGCAAGATTTTCCATTGATTTTTGTGTCATGAAATTTCTCATATTATATCCTTCCATAATTATTGCACACACAAGAACTCCTTTGATCACGAATATGCAAAATCCATTGACCTCAAATTCTGTATAAACCGAAAATGGATCCATTTCAAAACTAGGTAAGTTTTTATTACTACATCTCTATATAAAGGATAAAACTAGTTGCATAAATGGACATGCAAACCTTGTGGTGACTGGTCTCACATGCTATATAACTCAATGGTGGAAAAATACCAAATCCCATTGAACTTTTCTTGTTGTATACTTATGTTGAGCATATAAACATGAAAATATGTGTGTGAAAATTCCTGGCAAGAGGAATTACAAGGTGAAAAATGCCTTCAGATCAAGACCATATATAACATGAAATGAAGACAAAGGTTGTCTTGGAAATGTAAGGATGGCCATATCAGGTGTAAAGACAAACCAACACCCTGACAATTCTCTCTCGCTACTTCGTCCCACTTCAACGTTCACTCAGGACATGTCAACATGATCAAATAAAAAGGAAATTCTGATTAAAAAACAAAAAATATCATCCAATGATCAATAAGTGCAACTTTTTAACTTCAGAATACCATGTTGAGAGAAAAATGTGTGATCAAAATAATGCTTATAAGCCATGCAAAAATAGGGAAACCAAAATAGTTGTTATACAATTTGTCTGACTCTAAATGTGCTTTACCAAGAATACCTTATTGCGAGTTGATGAAGCTTATAAAAATGGGCCTACAAGAACTCTGCAGAATGCACTAGCTTATGTGTATGCAAATATTATGCATAATATTCATATATTTGAGTACTCAAACAGTTGACGCATGGGGTTCACAAAGTTAAAAAAATGTTTAAAGATATAGAAATCAGAGGCGGGAAAGCAACGGAGAACCCTTTTTGGCAATTAGTCAGAGTTTCTCCATAAGTTCAGAGAAAAGAGAGAGCCTGAGTTTCTCCACCACACCCGCTTTGAAGACCATGGGAGTAGAGTACTTGCATCTACCCAGCACAAATTTTGTCAAGTAACGGGAATCAAACTTGCTCCTGATGATGGACATGCCGCTAGGAGGAATGACGAAACCCACGTCTACGTTGCTTATATAGAGAAACCCTCTATCCTTTCTCATGAATCTGTAGTCATGGGCTAACACAAAAATGAATCCCCCTGTAGAAGCATGCCCTCAAACGACGATAATTGATGATAAATTCAATTCCATGAGGGTTCTGTCAAGTTGCATGAATTTTAGGTCGAGGATCTCAAATCGATCCTCTTTGTTGCGAGCTTTCGGTGTTGTGCGATCCAAATGTGTCACTTATCATTTTCTCCAACCGAGGAAGCTCGTTATAATTGTTTCAATCTAATGGTGAAGGATTCTTTGATCATCTAACATAAGATCCTACATTGTAGATGGATACACCGTGGTAGCTAGGGGAGTTGTTTTCAAAGGGAAACGCCTTACGACATAATGATTAATTTTATTAATTATAATTAATAATTAAACTAGCTTAAATTTAGATCTACCCAAGTGTTAATATGGATCAAATCTCTTGAGATGCAAACCTCTTTCAGAGTGAAAAGAGATTTAATGCTTCTCTGCCTTTGGTAGATTCAAAGTTATAATTTAAAACAAAATTTTAATTTTGTTAATTTTTTTTTTTTTTGTTAAGTTTAGCAATGTGAGGTGTATCAAGAAATAAGTGTTTTGATGTTTATTATGGATTGATTATTACAACAATTTAATTTATATGTTTGAACCAAATAAAATTATAATAAGTGTTCACTTCCTGCAATACAATATTGAAAGAATGAAAACCTTAATGTGATTATGCAAATCTAAATCTTTAATCATAATTATTCAACACTATTATTATAATAATAGTAATAATAAAATAAAAAATAAAAACTCTATTTTTTTAAATATTTTTATTACTATAATTTTGAATAATATTTATTCATATATGGGATTGATACTAGATGTTACTAAAAAGTACATTAACATATATATAAAGCAAGATGTTACTAAAAGGCATATAATCATATTAATAGTAATTTGAATGATGACCATAAAAAACTAATTTTTTTTATAAATATAATTTTTACTAAAACCTTCTTTGTAGTTCTTAAATAAAACTTAAAATTACTTATTAAAAGTTTATCTTCTTTAAATCCAAAGAAATAAGTTAACAACTTAAAACCTAAAAACAATAGTTAATGACTTAAAATCTAAAAAATGACATCTATCCCTTTATAAACCATTAATGAAAAAATTAGAAATACTTTAAACTTATCTATAAATTTTAAAGATAAGATACCCATCTTATTCTTTCACAATGTATACTATTGTATTCAGAGCATAAACTTGCTTTAAGCACCAAAAATGTAGTGAGTAAACATATCAATCTTTACAACTCAAACCCACTACTAACATTTTACTACAACTTAAATATCAAAAGAATACATTTATAATATATCTTATGTTTTTCAAGTATTATTTTATTTCATGAATATTTTTATAATAAAAATAATTTCTAATTACTAAATAATATTTTTCTAAATTATTTAAATTAAGTTTAAATATTAATAGACTTTATGGGGCTTTGGATTGACAGTGAATGAGTGTACTGTTAAAGCACTCCTTGCGATAGGTCATTAGTTCAAATCCCCATGGGTGCCTACTTATCCAAAAAAAAGAATTTAAATATTAATATTAATAATGCATTATATATTTATAAAAAAATAATATTTTAAATTAATATATATATATATATATATATAGATAAACCATGTAAAACTTTTAATAAAAATTTAGTATATTAAAATTTTGATGTGAACAAAAATATTATAAAAAAAATTAATATACTATATTAAGATATTATAAAAAATAATATTAATAATATTTTCCATTCTCATATATATAATATAATGTAAAAGTTTTAATAAAGTTTTAGTATATTAAAATTTTGATGTTAATAAACCCAAGTTAAAGGAGTGTCACTTTTTAATTAACATTATAATTATAACGGTTGTATGTAAATATTGGCCAATTAATTATAATATGAATATGTTTATTATTTTTTGATATTTTATTTAAATATAAGTATACTAAATTTTATATTTAAGATAAATTTAAAATAAAATGGGTTTTTTTTTATGAGTAAGCACCTATGGGATTTGAACCAATGACCTATCGCAAGGAGTGCTTTAACAATGCACTCATGGGGCTTTGGATTAACAGTGAATGAGTGCACTATTAAAGCACTCCTTACGATAGGTCATTGGTTCAAATCCCTGTGGATGCTTACTTATAAAAAAAAATGGTTTTCTTTTATGAGAATGTGATAATATAATTTTTAGTAAGATTCTGAATTTTTTCTTATTAGTCTTTGTTAATATAGTTAGATTACATTATATTATTATAAATTTACATAGAGGACAAGTATGTGAAGTCTCATGTCTTAAATATAATTAATAAAAAATATATTTATTTAAACTACACTTCTTCTTTTTCAAAAGTTAGATTCCATGAGATTACTACAAATTTACATAGAGTACAAGTATGTGAAGTCTTCTTCAACGTCCAGATTGAACATATGCAAAAACAAAAAATCTGGAACTATCATTGTACATGGTGCATGGCTTGTGCATAACTGGAGGATGACTATCTGTCCATAAACGGGAAACCAGATAGCCTCCCTAAATGTTATGACAATAGTTATAATTGCAAAAATCCAAACATAGATTGAAAAAGAGTAACATAGGTTGAAAGAGTATTTCCTAGTTCCTTGAAGCAAGCAAGGGCAGGATGAGAATTCGCTGAAGGGATCGTCTTGATCTTCTTCCAGCCATGGAGGTCTTTCCCACATGATTGTTGTTTCATCGAAGTTAGTGTCTGCCTTTGGCTACAAATTCACATCCTCTTGTTGTCTTTTTCTACAGCCTTGCTAATAATAGCTTGTTCCCCCTCCTTGCTGCCCAAAGGCTCAAGTATTTTAGTGGTCTTCTACATCTTACATTTTGTCCTAAGCTTCTCAGGACTGGGAGGTTTTGCACCTAGAGAGAGAAACTAGGTCTAAGGACTCAGAGAAGAAATATTTGGGTTGTCCAAGGAGATGGAAGGCATAGGAGGCAAGGGAGGAGGGAACTGAATTCCCATGGCGTCGACCAAGACACACAAAGCAGCTCTTGAACAAGATGAAAATCTAGGTCCATAATTTGGCCTTTCACTACCCACTAAACATCCTCCTAGTCACACAAATGTCGACCAAGCAAGTTCTTAAGTGCACAGTGGCTATCCCATGTATTTCTAGTCAACGTTGCTTCCATATTTGTTATCATCCTTTGAATGTGCCTAGTAAACTCCTCATCAAACTGCTCAGTTCGAAGACCACACCAAGGAGGAGGAGGTTAACGGCGCCTACCTCTCCCCCACGCTTAGAACAACCATGCTCTTGGACCAGGGTTGTCGACTAGTGGCAATGTGAGTTCTCTCTATTTGAATTTCCTTGTAGCGTTGTGAATTGTCGACTTATGGCATTTTGAGTTTCGCCTGCACTCTCACTACAAGAATTCTCTCTGTTCACAACAATGTGAAAAACAAACAAACATAGGACTAGCATAGTAATGCGTAGTCTCACATCCCAAGTCTGCATTAAATGCCGGTTCATTGTCATCCAATCACCCCAACTCATGTTGTGGACAAAACCCGTAGTGATTCTCACCTGTCATTAATGCTTGCAGGTTAGCTGTCATAAAAACTTGTAATGCCTTTTACACTTTATTTTTTATTATAAAATAAATTATAATTTTAATTATAAAATAAATTATAATTATAATTATAATACAAACAAGGGCTACATAGTAGTAAGTACTTGTTGTTTAGCTTAAATAAAACTTCAAAAAAATAAAAATAAAGACATAAAATTTCATCACAAAAATAAAACCACTGATAAAATATTGTATTGTTGAAAACCACCACCAAAAATTAAGAAATATGTTTAACTAATATTATTTATATTAACATATATGCACTTTAATATATATATAGATATATATATATATATATATATATATATATATATATATATATATATATATATATATATATATATATATATATATAAATTAAAATTATTAAAATATGTTTTTAATATAATAATAAGTCATAGAACATACTGAAAAATTTAAAAGTAAGAAAAGAAAAAGAAAAAGAAAAGAAATGAGAGTTAAATAAAAAGAAATAAAACAAAATACAAAAAATTAGTAACTAATAAAAATGGAAGTTACTAAACAGCCCATAATAAAACCTTAACCAATCACTTTACAAATAAATAAATTTGAATAATAAAAAAATAATAATTGAATTCCCATATTAAACCAGGGATAAATGTAAATTTTTTAATAAAAATAAGTCAAAACAAAACTAAATAGATAATAATAAAAACAAATTTGTTTTTTAATAATGCACTAAATACAAACTATTTCTCATGTTTTTCTCAAAATGCAAAGTTTAAATTTAATAATTTGATTAAAAAAATTAAAACAAATAAGTTTAATTTAATGATATCATAATGAAAGATCCTTACAGAAATACCTTACAAATTAATATTCCTCCCATATCGCATCATTCAGTCTAGTGACATCGCCAGCAATTTCGGTATGTTAGCTTTAACCTATACTTTCGCACATAATATTTATATTCGCTAGCTAATACTATACTGTCACATGGAGTGTATGATCAGATTTGTTCCATATTAATATGCTTGCTTTCTGTTTCGACTTTGATTTCAGCCCTTCATGAGCCCTATCGCCAAGAAACTCGGTCCCATGGAAAGCTAGATCAACCGCTAAATCCCGCTTAATTATAAATCATTAATTATTTAGTGATCTTTATTAAGGGTTAATCATTATTTAATCATTAATCAAACTTAACTATCAATCAAGCTTAAGACTAATCCAAGCTTAAAATTAATTTTAGAATACTAATTTTTTTGTGTGAGGTGTGGATATGTAGCTAGCATACATAAACCTCAAACTTATTCTAATAATTCCAAGAAGAATCAATCACAAAAGTCAATCACTAAACAGGTAAGCTATTAATCTAATATAAGATAATATAATCAAGAAGTGGGCATTACACAACACCTTTTATATGTTTGATGATAGTAATATACATAATATAATATAAGTTAGGAGTGTGTTAAAATTAGTTATGTAGGGGGTGGATTTTCATTATTGTTCTAGCTTATGTCACCTTTGTATTGTATAATGAGACCTTGATAAGACATTGGTTGTGGGAATCATGGAAAGAACTCACTTTGGTTTATTTTTTGTCAGGCCCGACGTTGAAGATCGAATGTTGATGAATGCAATTGTAGCTGTGCAATGAAATATGGCAGGGCTCCTTTAGTGGTTTTAGTCACGACATCTCAACTTTGAAACTCTTGGCTAGTTATTTTATCCTTGGTTCAATTATAGTTAACCTTCATTCTCTAGTTCTCATGTGACTCAAGATACATGGGAGAGTGAAGGGATTTCCCTCAACCATTGGCTTCTCTAATGTTGGGATTTCTACTCCCTTCGCCAATTTCTTTCTCTTTGTATGAATCCACCCATTGTCATCCTTGTCTCCCTTGCCTTTTTATTGTATTGATTAGATGCAATATTTACTTCTTTTGCGATAAAATTTCACTTTGCTTTTGCTTTGGCCTCTAAAAATGGCAAGGGTCATTAGTGGTTAGGACTAGGAGTTTGATTGAGCATATGCAAAAACAAAAAATCTAGAACTATCATTGTACATGGTGCATGGCTTGTGCATAACTGGAGGATGACTATCTGTCCATAAACGGGAAACCAGATAGCCTCCCTAAATGTTATGACAATAGTTATAATTGCAAAAATCCAAACATAGATTGAAAAAGAGTAACATAGGTT
This sequence comes from Pinus tabuliformis, assembly GCA_031772625.1. Taxonomy (NCBI): domain Eukaryota; kingdom Viridiplantae; phylum Streptophyta; class Pinopsida; order Pinales; family Pinaceae; genus Pinus; species Pinus tabuliformis. The sequence continues at coordinate 587,686,306 of CM062811.1, forward strand.
GAAAGAGTATTTCCTAGTTCCTTGAAGCAAGCAAGGGCAGGATGAGAATTCGCTGAAGGGATCGTCTTGATCTTCTTCCAGCCATGGAGGTCTTTCCCACATGATTGTTGTTTCATCGAAGTTAGTGTCTGCCTTTGGCTACAAATTCACATCCTCTTGTTGTCTTTTTCTACAGCCTTGCTAATAATAGCTTGTTCCCCCTCCTTGCTGCCCAAAGGCTCAAGTATTTTAGTGGTCTTCTACATCTTACATTTTGTCCTAAGCTTCTCAAGACTGGGAGGTTTTGCACCTAGAGAGAGAAACTAGGTCTAAGGACTCAGAGAAGAAATATTTGGGTTGTCCAAGGAGATGGAAGGCATAGGAGACAAGGGAGGAGGGAACTGAATTCCCATGGCATCGACCAAGACACACAAAGCAGCTCTTGAACAAGATGAAAATCTAGGTCCATAATTTGGCCTTCCACTACCCACTAAACCTCCTCCTAGTCACACAAATGTCGACCAAGCAAGTTATTAAGTGCACAGTGGCTATCCCATGTATTTCTAGTCAACGTTGCTTCCATATTTGTTATCATCCTTTGAATGTGCCCAGTAAACTCCTCATCAAACTGCTCAGTTCCAAGACCACACCAAGGAGGAGGAGGTTAACGGCGCCTACCTCTCCCCCACGCTTGGAACAACCATGCTCTTGGACCAGGGTTGTCGACTAGTGGCAACGTGAGTTCTCTCTACTTGAATTTCCTTGTAGCGTTGTGAATTGTCGACTTATGGCATTTTGAGTTTCGCCCGCACTCTCACTACAAGAATTCTCTCTGTTCACAGCAATGTGAAAAACAAACAAACATAGGACTAGCATAGTAATGCGTAGTCTCACATCCCAAGTCTGCATTAAATGCCTGTTCATTGTCATCCAATCACCCCAACTCATGTTGTGGACAAAACCCGTAGTGATTCTCACCTGTCATTAATGCTTGCAGGTTAGCTGTCATAAAAACTTGTAATGCCTTTTACACTTTATTTTTTATTATAAAATAAATAATAATTTTAATTATAAAATAAATTATAATTATAATTATAATATAAACAAGGGCTACATAGTAGTAAGTACTTGTTGTTTAGCTTAAATAAAACTTAAAAAAAATAAAAATAAAGACATAAAATTTCATCACAAAAATAAAACAACTAATAAAATATTGTATTGTTGAAAACCACCACCAAAAATTAAGAAATATGTTTAACTAATATTATTTATACTAGCAATTGTACCAAAAGGTACAAAGAGAGGCCGATAGATTTATGAAGTTGGAATTGTTGAATTTTTATAAAAGGTTGGGCCACCTTCTCCGCTGCTATTGATATTGTACAGTTTATTAAATATGAAATAGAGTAAAAGATATAGGAGATAGAACAGACTGGGAATGTAATTTCTTTATACTGGAAGTGAAAAAGAGAACAAAGCAGCATGTCAAAGCAGAAATACTTAAAGAAAAATTTAATATCTGAATTTGGTTCTTGCAGGTGGCATCCTGACTAGAGCTCAGACCTTGGCTTCCACTGCCATCTGTGGAATCGTACATTCAATTTTTGGAGGTCAACCATTGCTAATTCTTGGAGTGGCTGAGCCAACTGTAATAATGTATACATTCATGTATAATTTTTCCGAAAGGCAGAGCAGATTTGGGCCCAAAATTGTTTTTGGCTTGGTCAACATGGTATAGAATCTAGATCTCCCTGTAGACCTTTGTTATGTCAAACAAGATGATTAATCATGTTTGATGGCTATAAATTTATCTTGCCAAGCTTTTCAGGGGTCAACTGTCAGCTCCTGTGTATTATATGTATTTTTTACTCGATAACTTCTCCGCTCTTTGGTGTGCAGGGTATGTGTCTGGACATCATTCTTGTTGATCTTGTTTGCAATCTTGGGTGCATGCTCAATTATTAATAGATTTACCCGCATAACTGGTGAACTTTTTGTTATGCTGATTGCAATTCTCTTCATGCAACAGGCAATCACTGTAAGGTTCTATGGTTATTGCAGATTACAGAATGTTCTATTCCTACCAATCTTAAGAATAACACAGTTCAGAGACTAGCATACATACAAATGCTTATAAATCTTTAATAACATACTTCCATTTTCATGTGTGAAGAATTCAATAACTTGGAAATATAATTGCTATCAATTCTAAATCCAAGGCTTATAGATTGAGAAAACTGAGAAAAAAGTCTGATAATATGTTTCTAAAGTGGCTTGGGAGAATATATTTAATAATATCCGAAACGTGAATTATAGATTAGCTAAAACATTCCAACCCTTCAATATTAGAATACAGTAAAGAAAGATGAAGACTAACTTTGGAAGATAACTGATGCAATGCATTAAACTACCTGCTACAGGGTGCTGTGGATGAATTCTGTATTCCTCACGGGGAATATCCAAATCTTGCTCAATTCCAACCTTCATGGAATTTTGGAAATGGGATGTTTGCACTAGTTCTCATGTTTGCGCTCCTTTTCACTGGAATGAATCTTAGTGCTTGCCAAGAAGCTGCCAAAAGCCAGGGAAGAAGAACAGCAACAACAACTGTCAAGGAAAAAGAGCCAACTGTAATAATGTATATATTCATGTATAATTTTGCCAAAGGCAGAGCAGATTTGGGCCCAAAATTGTTTTTGGCTTGGGCAGCATGGTATAGAATCTAGATCTCCCTGTAGACCTTTGTTATGTCAAACAAGATGATTAATCATGTTTGATGGCTATAAATTTATCTTGCCAAGCTTTTCAGGGGTCAACTGTCAGCTCCTGTGTATTATATGTATTCTTTACTCGATAACTTCTCCGCTCTTTGGTGTGCAGGGTATGTGTCTGGACATCATTCTTGTTGATCTTGTTTGCAATCTTGGGTGCATGCTCAATTATTAATAGATTTACCCGCATAGCTGGTGAACTTTTTGTTATGCTGATTGCGATTCTCTTCATGCAACAGGCAATCACTATAAGGTTCTATGGTTATTGCAGATTACAAAATGTTCTATTCCTATCAATCTTAAGAATAACATAGTTCAGAGACTAGCATACATACAAATGCTTATAAATCTTTAATAACATGCTTCCATTTTCATGTGTGAAGAATTCAATAACTTGGAAATATAATTGCTATCAATTCTAAATCCAAGGCTTATAGATTGAGAAAACTGAGAAAAAAGTCTGATAATATGTTTCTATAGTGGCTTGGGAGAATATATTTAATAATATCTGAAACGTGAATCATAGATTAGCTAAAACATTCCAACCCTTCAATATTAGAATACAGTAAAGAAAGATGAAGACTAACTTTGGAAGATAACTGATGCAATGCATTAAACTACCTGCTACATGGTGCTGTGGATGAATTCCGTATTCCTCACGGGGAATATCCAAATCTTGCTCAATTCCAACATTCATGGAATTTTGGAAATGGTATGTTTGCACTAGTTCTCATGTTTGCGCTCCTTTTCACTGGGATGAAGGTTAGTGCTTGCTAAGAAGCTGCCAAAAGCTAGGGAAGAAGAAGAACAACAACAACTGTCAAGGAAAAAGCAGTGTGACAAAAGAATTGGAAAAAGCAGTAATGCAACTCAAAGCGCCAGGTTCAATGCACAGCAGAACTGGAGGTGAAAAGAAGGCAACTCAAATATTTGGAAAAAGCAGTCAACTTCAAATCAACGGTTGAAACTGTCAAACTTGATCAAACGGTTCAGGTTAAAAGTGTTGACAATTGTTGATGCATAGGAAGGCCGATACAGTAAAGAAAGATGAAGACTAACTTTGGAAGATAACTGATGCAATGCATTAAACTACCTGCTACAGGGTGCTGTGGATGAATTCCGTATTCCTCAAGGGGAATATCCAAATCTTGCTCAATTCCAACCTTCATGGAATTTTGGAAATGGGATGTTTGCACTAGTTCTCATGTTTGCGCTCCTTTTCACTGGGATGAAGCTTAGTGCTTGCCAAGAAGCTGCCAAAAGCCAGGGAAGAAGAACAGCAACAACAACTGTCAAGGAAAAAGAGCCAACTGTAATAATGTATACATTCATGTATAATTTTGCGAAAGGCAGAGCAGATTTGGGCCCAAAATTGTTTTTGGCTTGGGCAGCATGGTATAGAATCTAGATCTCCCTATATACCTTTGTTATGTCAAACAAGATGATTAATCATGTTTGATGGCTATAAATTTATCTTGCCAAGCTTTTCAGGGGTCAACTGTCAGCTCCTGTGTATTATATGTATTTTTTACTCGATAACTTCTCCGCTCTTTGGTGTGCAGGGTATGTGTCTGGACATCATTCTTGTTGATCTTGTTTGCAATCTTGGGTGCATGCTCAATTATTAATAAATTTACCCGCATAGCTGGTGAACTTTTTGTTATGTTGATTGCGATTCTCTTCATGCAACAGGCAATCACTGTAAGGTTCTATGGTTATTGCAGATTACAGAATGTTCTATTCCTATCAATCTTAAGAATAACACAGTTCAGAGACTAGCATACATACAAATGCTTATAAATCTTTAATAACATACTTCCATTTTCATGTGTGAAGAATTCAATAACTTGGAAATATAATTGCTATCAATTCTAAATCCAAGGCTTATAGATTGAGAAAACTGAGAAAAAAGTCTGATAATATGTTTCTAAAGTGGCTTGGGAGAATATATTTAATAATATCCGAAACGTGAATTATAGATTAGCTAAAAATTCCAACCCTTCAATATTAGAATACAGTAAAGAAAGATGAAGACTAACTTTGGAAGATAACTGATGCAATGCATTAAACTACCTGCTACATGGTGCTGTGGATGAATTCCGTATTCCTCATGGGGAATATCCAAATCTTGCTCAATTCCAACCTTCATGGAATTTTGGAAATGGGATCTCATGTTTGCGCTCCTTTTCACTGGGATGAAGCTTAGTGCTTGCCAAGAAGCTGCCAAAAGCTAGGGAAGAAGAACAGCAACAACAACTGTCAAGGAAAAAGCAGTGTGACAAAAGAATTGGAAAAAGCAGTAATGCAACTCAAAGCGCCAGGTTCAATGCACAGCAGAATTGGAGGTGAAAAGAAGGCAACTCAAATATTTGGAAAAAGCAGTCAACTTCAAATCAATGGTTGAAACTGTCAAACTTGATCAAACGGTTCAGGTTAAAAGTGTTGACAATTGTTGATGCATAGGAAGGCCTATCGGCCTAATTAACATATATGCACTTTAATATATATATATATATATATATATATATATATATATATATATATATATATATAAATTAAAATTATTAAAATATGTTTTTAATATAATAATAAGTCATAGAACATACTGAAAAAAATTAAAAGTAAGAAAAGAAAAAGAAAAAGAAAAGAAAAAAGAGTTAAATGATGATGATGATGATGATGATGGTGGTTAACGTCCACTGAGACCAAATAAAAAGAAATAAAACAAAATACAAAAAATTAGTAACTAATAAAAATGGAAGTTACTAAACAGCCCATAATAAGACTTTAACCAATCACTTTACAAATAAATAAATTTGAATAATAAAAATATAAATAAATAATAATTGAATTCCCATAGTAAACCATGGATAAACTGTAATTTTTTTTTTCATAAAAATAAACTAATAAACCGTCCAAACAAAACTAAACTAAATAGATAATAATAAAAACAAATTTATTTTTTAATAACACAATGCACTAAATACAAACTATTTCTCATGTTTTTCTCAAAATGCAAAGTTTAAATTTAATAATTTGATTAAAAAAATTAAAACAAATTAGTTTAATTTAATGATATCATAATGAAAGATCCTTACAGAAATACCTTACAAATTAATATTCCTCCAATATCGCATCATTCAGTCTAGTGACATCGCCAGCAATTTCGGTATATTAGCTTTAACCTATACTTTTGCACATAATATTTATATTCGCTAGCTAATACTATACTGTCACATGGAGTGTATGATCAGATTTGTTCCATATTAATATGCTTGCTTTCTGTTTCGACTTTGATTTTTCAGCCCTTCATGAGCCCAATCGCCAAGAAACTCGGTCCCATGGAAAGCTAGATCAACCGCTAAATTATAAATCGTTAATTATTTAGTGATCTTTATTAAGGGTTAATCATTATTTAATCATTAATCAAACTTAACTATCAATCAAGTTTAAGACTAATCCAAGCTTAAAACTAATTTTAGAATACTAATTTATTTGTGTGAGATGTGGATATGTAGCTAGCATACATAAACCTCATACTTATTCTAATAATTCCTATAAGAATCAATCACAAAAGTCAATCACTAAACAGGTAGGCTATTAACCTAATATAAGATAATATAATCAAGAAGTGGCCATTACACAACACCTTTTATATGTTTGATGATAGTAATATACATAATATAATATAAGTTAGGAGTGTGTTAAAAGTAGTTATGTAGGGGGTGGATTTTCATTATTGTTCTAGCTTGTGTCACCTTTGTATTGTATAATGAGACCTTTGATAAGACATTGGTTGTGGGAATCATGGAAAGAACTCACTTTGGTTTATTTTTTGTCAGGCCCGACGTTGAAGATCGAATGTTGATGAATGCAATTGTAGTTGTGCAATGAAATATGGTACGGCTCCTTTGGTGGTTTTAGTCACGACATCTCAACTTTGAAACTCCTGGCTAGTTATTTTATCCTTGGTTCAATTATAGTTAACCTTCATTCTCTAGTTCTCATGTGACTCAAGATACATGGGACAGTGAAGGGATTTCCCTCAACCATTGGCTTCTCTAATGTTGGGATTTCTACTCCCTTCGCCAATTTCTTTCTCTTTGTATGAATCCACCCATTGTCATCCTTGTCTCCCTTGCCTTTTTATTGTATTGATTAGATGCAATATTTACTTCTCTTGCGATAAAATTTCACTTTGATTTTTCTTTGGCCTCTAAAAATGGCAAGGGTCATTAGTGGTTAGGACTAGGAGTTTGATAAAAATATGTACAGTAGAAGGCCTAAACGATTACCCATAATTTATTTCCCCATAAAGCTTTATGTTGCCAAAAGGTTGAGAAGGGTGCTAAATTGGTAGCTAGGAACTTCCATTTAGATTCCCTTCTCAGGTTAATGAAGAAATAACCCAAATAGAGGATTCAAGTAGGAAAAAGAGAAAAATTCTCCTTGGTTTTTTCTTGAATTAGAGATACAAAAATATTTAGACTAATAAAATTGTATTGGTTGAATATGGATTTCATTGCCTAAGTAGTGGAGGAAAAACATCTCCAACAGTAGACTATCTTCCACAAACTAAATTCATTGAGTAATAAATTTGAAATAGTGTTCAATGTTATCTTTGGTATCAATACCATAATCAAACAATCCTAAAACAGTAACAATAATGGCATAGTAAGGGGTGATAAGAGTGGGAGGGTTTATTCTTTGTCTTGATGAGAAAATAGAATAAACCTTCTCCTGGGGGCTTGGGAAAAGATTAAACAATCAAGAAGAATCTTATGCCTTGTACCATGGATCGATGCTAGCCACTGAGCAAGGGATCCAATGTTTAACCATCTTGGGGAGATTCCCAAATGGTTATTCAAAGTTTACATGAGAGATCACTCCCTAAATACATTCGCCTGAAGGCCATAATAAAAAAAGTAAAGGGGATATTATCAAGGATGGAAAAATATGAAGTCTATCGCATTCTTAGGCAGCACAATCAATTACCAGATTCACTGGCCAATGAAGGAGTTGGGTTACCTCTCGAAATATTAAAGTGGCAAAACTCAAGAAAATTATGTACAATCCCATGAAATATAATTTTAATTCAAAGGGAACTTATCCCCAAGTTAGAGAGGGCCAAAGGGAAGCCTCTCCTTCACCATTGTATGTATGCAAGCCCCTTAAACAAATATAATTTAGGATTTAGTCCCTCCTTGCATTCAATTTGGTATGCTTGGTCCAGTTAGCACAAGGTGGAAGTACATCACCATGATGTGGTTCAAATGTCTAAATGAGGTTGCGATAACTAATATGAGCTTTAACATGGTGCTCCATGTGGGTTTTCACTCTCAAAATAGACTTGCAGTAGCAGAACTCTTGTGGAGGTTCGTGGTCACCATGGAAGATGTCCCCTAGACCGTTAAAAAGAAGAGTCACTAAACTTTTCACTTGAGCTTTGCTCTAGCTATGCTCCGGTGGTGTAGAGAAGTTCCATGACTTGAGAGGGAAGGCCAACAACCTACAAGTTCTTCGTCGTGACTCCAAATGTGTATTCAAGGTATGCTTAATCCTTATCATCTCATAAACAATAGTGGAACATATGTTTAATTCATTAGTGGCAATTATACAATTAAAAATCTGATATAGTGACACTTTGTATTCAACCACCTTAGGGATGGGGAAGGCCAATCTCATCTCAAAATTCTTCTTAAGAAGTGGAAATATGTGAATTCCTTCAATTGGCGGAGTCTGCAGGTTTGTGAGCCTATGCAGTTTTGGGGGTTAGTGGCATCGTATTATTGTAACTTTGTCCTAACAACATCCTTAGTTTGCCTCAAGCCAACGTGGTTTAGGCTCATGGGTATTCTGAACTAGGTTTCTTTGTGTTGGGAAACTCTCCATCCTGCTTTGTCAAGTAAAAGGATAAGACTGCAAGAGGATTGGGTCGTGGTCCAAATGGGCAATTCAAAAAATGCAGAAATCAGGCTTCTCTAGGAAAAGGTAAAGTAATTGCAAGAGGAATTTCTCACTCTGCAATTGAATCATAATCAATATGTCTCAAGCATCACAATAGTCACAAACATCTTAGTGGAGAAAGGGAGCATCATCAATGTAAATGAGGATGAGATGTTTGTTTGCGTCATAAAATTGAAAACCTCCAATCAACATTAGATGGATGACGAACTGATCCAACTCTATCTAGCAACGAATAGCCTACCATAGCTCAGTTAGTCCCAAATGTGGATGTCATAGAATGATCTCACTAAGAAAAAACCAATAAGCAAGACGGTCCCTCTAAATAGACTTCTTACATGTTTCTCTGTAAATGTTGTTCAACTTTACATGTTTTTTTGGCATATATACATGTATAATGAAAGGAGGATATATGGGAAAAAACTTTGAAATTTTGAGGAAAAGGGCTTTATATGATATCAATGTCTTAAAAGTTCTATATGGTTTAGGTCCTAAATTTTATTTGATTCTCTTGACGCAATAGCTTCATTTTTGCACCAAGAAGTGCATTCTACAACCTTGATGAGGGCAATGCGTGATTCCATTCGTGCTCATCATGAAGTTGACAAGTGTCCCTAAAAAATACTCTAAATAAAAAACAATGTTGGCTATAATAAAAACAGAAATAATTATATGTATTTGGTATGTTATAATTAAAAGCATTATAAAACATTAATAATCCCATTTTCATTGTGCTCATTTGGTTCATTGTTAATATTACAACACAATATGAAGGAGATGTGATAACAATATTTCATTTTCACTCTTAGAGTTATAAATAAAATATTTCATTGTCTATGTTAAATAATATAATTTAATATTACAATATAATATGAAACGGATGTGGTAATATTATTTCACTTTCACTCTTAGAGTTATAAATAAAATATTTCAATGTTTGTGTTAAATAACATAATTTTAGATCAACTTCACATATTTAAAGTAATTAAAAGCAAAAAGTTGACCCTAATATAGAACTTAAATAAATTGTTTGAATATCAATATTAACATATATATAGAGAGAGAGAGAGAATAACTGTGTGAATTTAAGTATGGGGGATTTTCGCAGTGCATTATATTAGATATCATTTTTGGGATTCAACTGCGTTAAGTAAGTCATTCAAAGTATGACCATTTCCATGAGAGGTAGTCATAAAGTGACTAATTTCTCATGATTTTTGAATAGTTCACTTAGCACTCATTGCATCGGGTGATGCTCACAGGGGTGAAGAAGTGGGATTGAAACTAGTGAAATGTGGAGAACGAATCACATAGCATCAATCATCACTTCCGGGGCTTGCACCCGGTAACCAGGACTTCCCAGGAGGTCACCCATCCCAGAACTCCTCTGGCTCAAGCGCGCTTAACTGTGGAGTTTTTCCCCACAATCAAGCCCACTTAGCTTGCTACCCCATTTGCAAAACCTTAGCAAGTATTGTGCCTCATGAACCATTCAGGAAGAGATCCCTTGACTCTTTTTGAATTTAAGTATGGGGGATTTTCGCAGTGCATTATATTAGATATCATTTTTGGGATTCAACTGCGTTAAGTAAGTCATTCAAAGTATGACCATTTCCATGAGAGGTAGTCATAAAGTGACTAATTTCTCATGATTTTTGAATAGTTCACTTAGCACTCATTGCATCGGGTGATGCTCACAGGGGTGAAGAAGTGGGATTGAAACTAGTGAAATGTGGAGAACGAATCACATAGCATCAATCATCACTTCCGGGGCTTGCACCCGGTAACCAGGACTTCCCAGGAGGTCACCCATCCCAGAACTCCTCTGGCTCAAGCGCGCTTAACTGTGGAGTTTTTCCCCACAATCAAGCCCACTTAGCTTGCTACCCCATTTGCAAAACCTTAGCAAGTATTGTGCCTCATGAACCATTCAGGAAGAGATCCCTTGACTCTTTTTGAATTTAAGTATGGGGGATTTTCGCAGTGCATTATATTAGATATCATTTTTGGGATTCAACTGCGTTAAGTAAGTCATTCAAAGTATGACCATTTCCATGAGAGGTAGTCATAAAGTGACTAATTTCTCATGATTTTTGAATAGTTCACTTAGCACTCATTGCATCGGGTGATGCTCACAGGGGTGAAGAAGTGGGATTGAAACTAGTGAAATGTGGAGAACGAATCACATAGCATCAATCATCACTTCCGGGGCTTGCACCCGGTAACCAGGACTTCCCAGGAGGTCACCCATCCCAGAACTCCTCTGGCTCAAGCGCGCTTAACTGTGGAGTTTTTCCCCACAATCAAGCCCACTTAGCTTGCTACCCCATTTGCAAAACCTTAGCAAGTATTGTGCCTCATGAACCATTCAGGAAGAGATCCCTTGACTCTTTTTGAATTTAAGTATGGGGGATTTTCGCAGTGCATTATATTAGATATCATTTTTGGGATTCAACTGCGTTAAGTAAGTCATTCAAAGTATGACCATTTCCATGAGAGGTAGTCATAAAGTGACTAATTTCTCATGATTTTTGAATAGTTCACTTAGCACTCATTGCATCGGGTGATGCTCACAGGGGTGAAGAAGTGGGATTGAAACTAGTGAAATGTGGAGAACGAATCACATAGCATCAATCATCACTTCCGGGGCTTGCACCCGGTAACCAGGACTTCCCAGGAGGTCACCCATCCCAGAACTCCTCTGGCTCAAGCGCGCTTAACTGTGGAGTTTTTCCCCACAATCAAGCCCACTTAGCTTGCTACCCCATTTGCAAAACCTTAGCAAGTATTGTGCCTCATGAACCATTCAGGAAGAGATCCCTTGACTCTTTTTGAATTTAAGTATGGGGGATTTTCGCAGTGCATTATATTAGATATCATTTTTGGGATTCAACTGCGTTAAGTAAGTCATTCAAAGTATGACCATTTCCATGAGAGGTAGTCATAAAGTGACTAATTTCTCATGATTTTTGAATAGTTCACTTAGCACTCATTGCATCGGGTGATGCTCACAGGGGTGAAGAAGTGGGATTGAAACTAGTGAAATGTGGAGAACGAATCACATAGCATCAATCATCACTTCCGGGGCTTGCACCCGGTAACCAGGACTTCCCAGGGGGTCACCCATCCCAGAACTCCTCTGGCTCAAGCGCGCTTAACTGTGGAGTTTTTCCCCACAATCAAGCCCACTTAGCTTGCTACCCCATTTGCAAAACCTTAGCAAGTATTGTGCCTCATGAACCATTCAGGGAGAGATCCCTTGACTCTTTTTGAATTTAAGTATGGGGGATTTTCGCAGTGCATTATATTAGATATCATTTTTGGGATTCAACTGCGTTAAGTAAGTCATTCAAAGTATGACCATTTCCATGAGAGGTAGTCATAAAGTGACTAATTTCTCATGATTTTTGAATAGTTCACTTAGCACTCATTGCATCGGGTGATGCTCACAGGGGTGAAGAAGTGGGATTGAAACTGTGTGAATATTGACCCTACTAAAATATTTCAATATTCAAAAGGAAAAGTAATTAAAAGTAAAATAATTTAGTTATGAAAATGTCTAATTCATTCAACTTTTAATATAAAATATTATTATAACAATTATATATATAATATATTAGCCACTAATCTTTAAGTGCCCAAAGGGATCAAATCTCTTGATATGCAAATCTGTTTTCAGAATATATATATATATATATATATATATATATATATATATATATATTAACCACTATTCTGTAAGTGTCGAAAGGGATCAAATCTCTTGATATGCAAATATGTTTTCAAAATATAAAACTTGAATAAAAGTTTTACATCTCAAGAGATTTAATTCATTTTAGTGCTTGATAAATCGGTAGTCATGATAGAAATATAGTGATTAATTTACTTTGCTTGATAAATATGTAGTCATGATAAATCTCTATCATGACTATAGATTTATCAAGCACAAAAAGGGATTAAATCAAACCTTTTTTTTTTTAAGTTTTACACTCTGAAAGGAGATTTGCATATCAAAAGATTTGATCCCTTTCAACACTTGATAAAGATGTGGTTAAAATATATCTATATCGGTCTATATATGAGAGAGCGAGAGTAATCACTATAGATCCGTCTTCACTACATATTTATCAAGCACAGAGAGGGATTAAATCTCTTGAGATGTGAATTTGTTTCAAGTTTTACACTCTGAAAAAATATTTACATATTAAGAGAGAGATTAAATCTCTTGAGATGTAAATTTATTTTCAAATTTTACATTCTGAAAAGAAATTTGCATATCAAAAAATCCCTTTCAGCACTTGATAGATCTATAATTAAAATAGGCTTATACTAACCTATACAAAAAAAATAAATAATAATAATAATAATAATAATTTATTCTCTTACTTTTAAAAATAAATAATAACATAATAACTTACCAAAACTTTCCAAAATTAAAAATAGCCACTGATACTACCCATAATGATAGAGAGCCCCTACCTAGAATAAATCCCATAAAATAATTACTCAAAGATATAATCTTCAAATCCAACCATTTTATAAAAATTTTACTTTCTTATAACTTTATCACTGTAGTCTAACGATTAGACTTTTTTGCCCTGAAAGTTATGGAAATTCCGATCATATTTTAAAAAAATCCAGTAAAAATTATTATCGAGTTCGCTCCAAGGAAGTCTCCATAATTTCCAAAATTTTTGACAAATATTCTGTTAACACCACCGCTTTGTCATTTATGTGTTTTCCAGCCGTTGAAATGGATGCGCTCGTGTCGAACCCCAGACACTTTCGGTTTTCTTGTCTGTTGTTCCTGGCGTGTCATGTGACTGGTCTGCTTCTATTTTTACTTTCTAGTTTGTACATACATACGTACGGCCATCGTGCGGTGCATAATAGGGCTTACTTCTCTATCTGTCTACTCTGCATGATGCCCACTAACCAACATGAAATACATTCACACATTATTTAATTTAAATATTAAATTAAATTGGATAGGCTCATACACGGGGCTTCGGTTACTAAAACGGTTTTGGCCTTATTCTTTGAAAGGAACATGTTTGTCATCATTCTATCAATGAATTTGGCATGAGACATGCATTTTGATAAATAATTAAAATTTAGGAGAGATTATGGTAAAATTAAAAACTGATTTTATTATTAATATTTTTTTTTAAATGGTTATTTTTATTTTCAGTGAAAATGAAATAGGGATAGTGGTCCGTCTCAATGAGTAAACTATTTAAATTAAATATAATTAATTATTACGGAAATTTTACTTTATTTAATAAGTGATAGTTGTTGGTTTAGGTAAATTATTTAAATTAAATCTAATTAATTATTAATGGAAATTTATATGGTTTATTTTGATTCATCTATCAAATAATAGATTAATCAATGTTTTTGTATGTTATTTGTCAATGATTAATCAATGTTTTTGTATGTTATTTGTCAATGATTTACTTTTAAAGGATTATCTGGTTTATATAATTATTTTTGATCAACCATGTAAGCATAATACATTTAAACAATGATCTTTACACTTTTCACATAATTGCTAATTGCGATTTCGCGGTGGGCGCTGATTGCGATTTCGCGGTGGGCACTGATTGCAATTTCGCGGTGGGCGCTGATTGCGATACTATGATAAGGGGCCCGGACCCGAAATGTTATACAATGTGATTAATAAACTCGCTTGGTCCACAAGTTTTGTAGAGTGCTAACCATTGCGCCAAGGGTTTCACGCCGATTGCGATAATGCGACGGGAGTGCCGGACGCGAAGACATTATGTTATATGGTGAATCTTCCTGTTGGGTCCATAGTTATCGTAGGATGTTGTGTCTAGGCATTGGATTTTTCATTGATAAGCTGGAACCACTAATGAACCCATCACCGAGAGTCATGTGTCGTTGAAATGGGTTGCTGGATAGTGGCTTACTATTGCGGAAGGGTGGTTGCCATGAATCCTTCAGGCCCACTCCCGCCTGCTAACCTTGGGTATTATGTTGAAACTGCCTCGATTTTGAGGGATGCCACCATGATCTTATATATATGATTATTGTGTCGGAGAAATGCAAGAGAGGATTGGCCGAATATAGAGATTTTACTGCATACAACAGGCCCTGACCCTGGCAGCAAGCGGAACCTTGCCTTGAGCAGTAGGGAGGTTCCGAGAAGGTTGCAGAAGGCCCGATTATCCAAATTGAGAGTTTGGATAGGTGTTTTTGCACTATTTTTCGCTAGGAGTTTAGTAGTTCTATATGTTTTCAAAGCTGGGCTCCCCATTCCCTGCCCATCTATCAGCTTGGAGGTGTAAGGGTTGAAATTGCTTGTTGTTGTACTTTTATCTCGTTTATGCCACTATTAAAAAGAAAGCCTCCCCACTATTGAGCAGGGCCTGAAGACATAGTCCAAATTGGACGAACTCCATAATCAAATCATTGTGTTATAGTTTTTGTGTTCTTTTGATTATTTCTGCATTGTTTATGTGCTTTTAAGTTCCATGGTCAATTAACTCTATTATATGTAATTTCGATGCATCTGAAAGTAAAATATCTTGGATCAACCATGTGACTCGAATCCATGGTGTGTAAAGAAAAACCCATCGTCGAGTTGTCAAGATTAACTTTTGAATATGGCTTCAAACATATTTATCATCGAATTTGAATTACAAAGGACATAGTCCCATTGTGTGGTATACTCTGTATTAATTTTGATGTTGTCATAGATTAGATAACAACCTTAGGCTTGAATAAAGCCTTCACTGGAATCAACAAAAGTATTGGTTAGAATTGTGTTATCGATTTTTCCAACTTCTTTTCTATAAGCACTGGTTATTTTCCTGATCAAATAGCAATGGTAGTCCATTATGTATGAGGACAATGTGCCAAGAATAATGTAATAGTCATTTACTTAAAAAGGAAACCTTGTATGACCAACGGTACAAGCAATATGACCCCAATTTGGGTCCCTTCCATAAATTACAACCTTAGTGAGTGATGAAGATGTAACTCATTGGAAAATCTTTGCTAAAGTGTTCACACCATATCCCTGAAACCATCCAAATCTAAACAATGATTAATGATAATGGTAAAACTCATAGCAATGTTGACCTGTCTTAAGCATTGAAGAAGGTGGTATAGTTACAATCCGTAAGTGAAATGCAGAAGGGATGCTTAATGGTTTGCGCTGGGGTTGTGCAATTCTCCCAGAGTTGCCACGTTGGAAAGATAGTTTTGATAAAAGTCAAATTTTTGCCCAAATTATAAATTTTTACCAAAATTTATAAAAAAATTGCATATGTTCAGAAGTCTAGTTAGGCAACAAACTGGCATATTTCAAAATTTTTTGTAGCATTTCTTTAACAAGAAAATGTTACAACACATTTCAAAAGATTTGAGCATTCTCCAAAACTAGTATATTTACAGTTAATATAGATCTAGGCTGGTTTAAGTATTAATCATTAATTTTATATTTTTCATTTCATTTTATTTTATTTTTGTTTTTATTAATTTGATCGAGTCAAAATGTGTTATTGATAATTATAATTGTTAAAACATAATTATAATTATTAATTATTTTATTTTTATGTAAATTGATTTTGTCAAAATGTTTAACAAAACATTACATTATAACATCTCTAACATACTGGGTTGGAGAGCGCCTCTTGGCACAATGATCCTTTCACCTTATACATAATTTTTATAGATGTCCACATTTATATAATTTTAGACTTAATAAAATATCTTTATATTTTTATTTTATTTTTTAGTTTATTTACAAAATAAAAGATTAACTAAAAATATGATGATTGTCAATTTCTTACCATGTAATGTTGGAAAGATGAGAGTCATGATGTGATTATGCAAATCAAAATCTTTCATCATAATTTTAAGATTACATATTTTTGGGTTTAGAGGCACTCTACAGTAGTGTTATAAATAAATGTAAACATTTAATGTGGACTCAATATGGGAGTGATAACACCCCATTGTACCAACCAGAAGAGACAACATTAAGTTTAAGCTTTACTAAAAGGCACATGACTACATTAAAGATAATTTGAATAATGACCATAAAAGAATTTGACTTTCTTTTAAACATAATTTCTGATGAAACTACCTTTTGGTTCTAAGGTAAGACCTAAAAGTTCATTTTCATGTTCTCTGAATCCAAGGAAATAGTTTTTTAGAATGAGTAAATGAGACTACCATTATACTCCTAAGCTTAGGACAACTACCCACAATCCTCATTAAACAAATAAATAATGTTTGGCCCCAACCCATATATTGGTTGACAAACACATTATGGGACATACCAGGAAATAGATTAACAACCAAAAACCTAAAAACACCCGTTAATAAAAAACATTTGACATATATATATCAGCATAGATCCATCTTAACTCCCAATCTACCAAGTGCAGAGGGGGATCAAATCTATTTTCACTCTAAAAGAGGTTTGCATCTCAAGAGAACCTCTTTTAGAGTGAAAATAGATTTGATCTCTCTTGGGGCTTATGCTCGTTTAACTTCCCCCTTTAAAGAGACTCCATTCCACATAAATACCATGGGTTCTCATAAACGTGGACCTCAAAAACCAATGATAATCATTTATAAAAATAATAATATATTTTTGCTTTTGTTTTATTTTTATTGTTTATTTTATTTTGACCAAGTTAACATATTTATAAAACATTACATTGCATTACATCTCTACCATACTAGGTTAGAGAATGCCGCTTGACACAATTAATTTTATTATCTTATTTTAGTTTTTTAATTTTAATTTTATACAATTTGATTAAGCCAAAATATTTACAAAACAAAACATTACAACATTTCATCCCTAAAAACTTTTAGCTCATTATCAATTAATTATTTTATTTATAATTAATTTTTTTTTATAAATACTTTTAAATAATTTATCAATTTAAAAAAAATACAAATCTTGTCATTTGAGACCACATGGCAATGTATTCGGAACATAAACTTGCTATAGAGTGCAATCATTGAAAAAACAATGAAAGGACATATATGTAATGAGTAAACAAATCAGCGTTTACAACTAAAATATCCTACTAGTAACATTTCAACTACAACTTAGTTATCAAAGAATGCATTTATAATGTCTCTCATGTTTTCTATATATAATTATATTTTCATGGGTATTATTATAATAAAAATAATTTCCGATTAATAAATAAATAACATTTCTTTTCCCTTATTTAAATTTAATTTAATTAATAATATTAAAATTATATATTATTATATAAAATAATATTTATAATAATATTGATATAATTAATATAATAAAATTTTAAAACATTATGATTGTAATGTTACTAAGAGTATTAATTTTTTTTAATATATTATATTTGGTCGTTAATAAAGGTATGGTTAAAGGAGTGGGAAAGGTTAAAAATAAAAAAAATGGATGTGAGTTTTATTTATATTTATTTTAGCTAATAAAAAATAAAATTAATATTAAAATGAATTTAGACTTTTTTTTTTGGGTAGGTAAGCATTCAGGGGTATTGAACTAGTGACCTATCGCAAAGAGTGCTTTAACATTGCACCCATTCACTGTTAATCCAAAGCCCTATAGGCTAGACTAATCTAATTATTAATAACTAATTATTTTAATTTTTTATTTACACTTTTTGTTAGCATATTTTTCTCTTAAGTATACTAAGATATGGAAATGTGTTTTGGATGAGATAACTCATTCACATATTTTATGCTATAATTTATGGATATTGCTGCAATCTTCATAAATGATTTTTAGATATTTGTGTAGTGAATTTTGATTCTCAAGCTTTGCACAAAAATTATCCAAAAATAATTTCTTGAAAATAGCTCATAGTAACATATTTACCATTAGTCATTTCCCACCATAATTTAAACAAGTTTTTGCATAAAAAATAGATAAGGATAAGATGTAAATAAATATACTTAATAGGAGTTACTTCCCACTATTATTTATTTTTTCCTTAATAATTATGTACGAGTAAAACTCTAAATGTGTATACTTACTAGTAGTTACTACCCACCAAAATTTACGGAAGCTCGTGAGCAAATAATTAATTTATCTACTTCACATCTCAATTTATTAGTTTGAGCCAAAGCAAAACTATTGACTACCATTAGTTTAACACTGACTAATGTAGATTATAATTTTTTATACAACTTTTCTTAAAACATAATTTTTAACTTGAGTGGTAGGGACAAAGGTGCCTTGTATCACTTGTTACCAAAGGCATTGACAAGTGGTGGCTTGTCTTTTAAAAATTATGAAATTAATTGCCATGTAAATATTGTTTAACAATGAAGACTAAACATTATGTTTTGGTCTTTTATACCAAAATTTAATATATATTTTTTTTGAAATAACAAATTTTCATTATTTAAAATATATTTTTAAATATATAAATAGATTTAATACACTCAAAAACCCTAAAAGACTGAAATTCTATAAACTTAATTATTTAAATTCACAAATTCAATGATTTTTAATTAAGTTTTAAATAAAATTAATAAAAAATATATTTATGCACAATAATAAAAGAGAGTAGTTTAAGGAGGCCACAATTTCTCTCGGAAAATAATGGAAATTTCAACAAGATTTTGACAAAATTTGATTGAAATTTTTGGAAATTCAGGTTGCCTCAAGGATTCTTGATGGTGTTGAAGCTTCACCATAAAAAAATTCTAGTTATTTGAAAATTTTCTAGTTGGATTTAGCCAAGAAATTTATGGTATGGGTGAAATTGTGGCCTTGGTAGACAATGGCTAATAAAAATACACTTATTTAAACTACATTTTATTGATGATGATGATTAATTGTCCACTAAGACAAGATTAATTGAGATTCTTTGACATTTTATTTCTATGATAAAAAAGAAGGGAGAGAAGAGTCACCTAGTTTGGCTGACTTAACAAGGCAAGAAGGTTGGTAGTGTGACAAAGATTTTGAAAATTAGAGTGAATGTGAGTAAGAGCTGGACAATCCACGAAAAAATATTTTTCATCGTCAACCCTCTTAATATAGCAAAAGTAACATTCTTTCGTCCTAAATTTCACTTTGAAGTTGATGAAAATTAACCCTAATCTTCACACTGTTCATTTTCTTTTTAGTACTAATCAAAGTGAAAAATAATTTTCAACTTAAAATTGATTAGGGCTTTATAACACGTGTAGTTCTTTATCATTCCACACTTTTCTATATTTAAAAATAATACAAATAATAAATATAATTATAATATTAAAAAAATAAATAATAAATACCATTATTATTATTATTTTTAATAACACAGCACTAAAGAGAGACTATTTCTCCAAAATACAATACAAAATTCAAATTAACAATTTGACTGAGAAACTTAAAATAAATAAATTTAATAAGAATATCCATACTGAAAGATCCTTACAGAAATACCTTACAAGTAAATATTCCGCCAGTATCGCATCATTCAGTCCCGTGACATCGCCAGCAATTTCGTTGTGTTAGCTTTAACTAATAGTTATTGCACATAATATTCATATTTGCTAGCTAATAATATACTGTCACATTGAGTGTATGTTACAGATTTGTTCCAGATTATCATGTTTTCTTTTTGTTTCAACTTTGATTTCAGTCCTTCTTCAGCCCTATCGCCAAGAAACTGGGTCCCTCGGCTCTCGGTCGCATGGAAAGCGAGATCAACCGCTAAATCCCAAACTGCACTGACTGCATTTTAAGGAGGCAAAAAAAAATCTCAGCAATTTTACACAAAGCAGTGCCAATGCTGATGGCCACAGGCTCAAATCCGTTCCAGGCTCATCGAAAATGTCTGGGATTTCCGGGGCGGGAATAAGTTCCGCTGGTCATTTAGTGCGTTCTGGTTCAAATTCGGGAAAAATTGCCGCAGGTTTGTGTCGGTTTGGCTAAGTTTGGCAGTCGGTTGAAGGGACTCTGTAATGGGAGCCATTGGCGCGTTCTATGATCGATTTTCCAACGCAGGACAAGACAGCCTGAGATATCGGACAGTTGTATTGATTTTTTTCGTGTCCAAATGTGGCTGGTTGGGTTGTAGGCCACATTAGATTAAGATTTTTGTTCAGGTTGAATTCCTCATTTTGCAAAAAGGAGCCCGGAATTTACTTTTCCCGCTTTCATAAGATTATGAAGCTTGAATCGTTTTGAAGCTCGTGGTGAGAATGCATGTTGTCTGCTGTGAAGATTTCGAAACCGAGTTAGAGGAGGGTTATATTGAATTTGAAGCTGTTTTCGAGAAACTTCGCACAATTTATGTGACGATTGCGAAGATTCTCAAGCGATTGACGATTCTGAAGCTTTTTGCTAATGCGTTTGGATGTGCCTGTGAAGATGTTTAAAACTTTGAAGATTTAAACTACACTGTTACATATCCAGTATTTGGTGAGGGGAGATAGTTGCGCTTGGCTAAATTCTCCAGCAAAATGGAAAAATAGAAGATTTTAGGTTATGTTCGGGGCAAATATCAGGATTTTAACCTCAGATAGCAGTGCTTTATTGTGTATGATAGAAGCTTTTCAATCTCTTGAAATGTCTTAACGGGGAGCAGTTTCTGCATTTTGTTTCGCTTGAAGCTTTGCTGTTTTTTCTGGCAATTTTCGATATTCAGTGACGGTCCTGTCCCCCGAGGTCCCGGAGGTTCGGCACAATGAAGAATGTTTTCAAGCATTGTGATCGCAAAATAAGCTCAAAGCAAGTTAAAATTGAGGATAAGAGCAATTTCTCGTCAGTTCCAACTGATCATTCAAGTGGCAGATTGAATGGCACTCGGTCTCTTCCTTTACCCGTTGACAATGAAACCCTGGATGATATCAATTTTGCAAAGAAAGAGTATAGAAGAGTGTCTTCTTGGTCTCATTATTTGGATTTCATTGGAGGAGAGCAGGCTATTGGAGATGGTGAAGAATGGATGATTGATATGTCTCAGTTGCTCATAGGCACCAAGTTTGCTTCTGGGACCTACAGCCGACTATATCACGGAATTTACAAACAGAGGCCTGTGGCTGTTAAGGTGATGAGGCAACCGGATGAGGATGACGCTGTTGCTACTTCATTAGAGAAGCAATTTACAGCGGAAGTCAAATTGCTATTTCGGCTAAGGCATCCGAACATCATAGATGTAAGTTTTCTGCATATCCGCAAACATTCTCTTTTTAGCTTTTAGATTAAACATTTCATTGTCTCCCCGAACAGCAGGGTTTTGGCTTAGATAAACAATTGTTCAGTAGATATATAGAAGAAGAAGGGCTAAAATTGAATATGTAGCCCTACTTCTTAGTTTTAAGGTTCTAATTGTTGAATCAGAGCCCTGATAGTATTGAACATCAAATAAATTGCCCTGATGTTAATAGATTTATTTTACATATAAAAATGATGATTTTGGTTGTGGTTTGGGGATGGAAGGAATTTACAATCAACTTAAAGCACCAGGGACGAAAGTGACGAAATCCATCCTCGGTATGTTCACCCCATATCTAAGGAGATAGGTTACATGCACCGTTCGTCACCGGGGATACCGGGAAGGGTCTCACTGGCCAATTAGATCTGCGACATCCCGAGCACGAGCTACTGTGCAAGGACAACGAACGGCTGCTTGGCTTAATGATTAAACATGCAAAAATCATAAACTCAAAATCACTATGCCAGAGGTACACGTCTAGGATCCAAAGCATAGATAACATTGGTTTTGTCGTTTTGATTAGGGGAAAAAAAGAAAAAAAGCCTCGACTAGAGCTTGCAAAAATTTGTCTCTTTTCAACGCAATTTCTCATTCTCAGATGTCGAAGACAATCGATCCGATCACCATATTCCACTTAGTTTTCTAAAGCAAAATTTTCAGAAGCCCATTAACAAAATGTGTCACAATTATTTCCATGGTTACAACTTGAGTTGAAAGAAATTGAATACCCAATCAATAAGTGCGATAAAAGTTCTTCTCTACGTTGTTTTTTGTTCGTGCAATCTTTGGGTTAATTGGTTGAAGGAAATGGGATATATTACAAAATCTACCATAACGATGCTATATCAGATGTCTTCAGTTGCCGTAAGCTTTGATTCTGCAAGCTTTGATGTCTTTAGTTGCCGTAAGCTTTGATTCACAATTGAAGCTCATTACAAGATGCACCATAAAAGGTTGTTTCTCTTGTTTTATTTGGAATGATAAATTTTGTTGTGTTGATTAAAGCAGTGTTGAAAAATCTGGCATGGGCAAAAAACCAGCAAAGGTCCAGAAAACATCTTCTTGGAAACATCGGTGGAAAAATTGGCAAACTGCTGTTGATATTAAAAAATACAAAATATATTCATTTTTTTCCAAATCAGGAAAAATCGGCAAAAAAATGGAAAAAATTGGAAAAATTCACCAAAGGAAAAAATCGTGATTTTTTCAACGCTGGATTAAAGTATATCAATTGTCAACTAGATGCCTTCTGCATACTGTACGTTTTGAACGTTTTGATTGTATTCAGATAACATGTTGAATTCATCACAAACTACATAATGTGTTGTTTTTCGTGGCCATAATTCTTTGTTCTATTGATTGCATTGAGAGTAGCAAGGTGCCTCTATAACCTAGAATGATAGAGATGGTGTCATGTGAGAAATGTTTACATTATTATATGTCCTTAAAAAAATACTATTTATAACAAATAATAATAGTAGTACTATATGTTAGATAAATATACATTTGTGAAGCACGGGTTCACGAACTAGGGGGTTTGAAAACTAGGGGGTGGGGTTCACGAACCCGTCTCGGGTTCTCGTCTCCACGTATCGGGCGCTGGAGCGGGTACTTCCTAGATGAACCCATACGAACCGGGTTCTTCCGGTAGTCAATAATTTTTCCCTAGGTTCGTTTGCTTAAATGAGTTCACCAAACCTCGAAAATGGGTCCGTGAACTCCGAAAATGGGTGCGTGACAGCTTTTTACGTGGCGCCGAGCAAGAAAAATTAAATCCTTTCTTAGTAAAACATTTCAAATTTAAAGTTCTGAGGTCTTAAAGTCCCATCATTTCGAAATAAGTACAGGTTTTTGTAATTTCTTTGCCATGATTTTTATCAAAATTCCTATCACAGTAAAACATTTCAAATCTAAAGTTCTGAGGTCTTAAAGTCCTAGCATTTCAAAAGTACAAGTTTTTTAATTTCTTTGCCATGAATTAGTTTCTAGATTTTATTTCTTAATGATAATTAGTAATGCATGCCTCTAATTGAGATACGACATCCTTTTATAGAAATACCATTAAGTACAAGTCATCTTAAGAAGGATACATGCATTTAAAAAAACATAGAAATACCATTAAGTATAAGTCATTTGAAGGATATATGCACTTAAAAAACTACTTTTTGCTATCTTAAGCATTCACTAATTTCCTTGCGTTTCTTCCGCTGATCTGAAATTGATTGGAGGTGAGGCTCTCTTGGCTCTTAGAGAGCCTCACCTTTTAGCTGCATCTTCCAAAAACTCGACTCATAAACAAATGAATCAAACACAATCACACAAGATATTTTAGAACACAACCACACAAGATATTTGAGAACTTGCCTCCTTTGTTGTGAGTTGTCAAATAGGAAAAACTAAATACATTATTTAGATATTGCCTTTCTTGATATAAGTTGCCTAGGACTAGATGTTTTCTTCCTCATTAGATGTTACCATTATGAGCCAAGCAACCTGGCTACCCACTTCCTCCTGTTTTAGATGGAAAGCGTCCCTTGCTTTCCGCCTCCCTGTTTAAGTGCGAAGTCATGGCTGAAATGATTTTTGGATGCTGCTTGAGTTGATGTGATGTGATGCTGACTGTTGATAACAAAGCAACATAGCTTGGGGGGGGGGAGGTCCCACCTCCAAATGAACCCGAGGCGAATGCTGCTGTGCTGATTGTTGATGAAATAACGGGTGCCTACATAGCTTGGGGTGGGAGGGCACTTCTCCAAAGGAACCCAAGACAGATGTTGTTATGCAGAAACTGATGTGCCTACTAAAGCGGGGTGAAAGGGCACGTCTCCAAAGGGAATTTGCTCCGAATGCTGCTCCTGATATAAAAACTCATGGGTTCTGGATAGGGTGCGGAACCAGGCCACACCAGAGATATACTTGAACTAAATGTGTTGCAAACTTGTAACAAAAGTGGCCATGGGTGTTGTAGATGTTGTCATGAGGCAGATAAATTGAGACTAAAGGACCTGTAGTGGCTGGAAAATAGGAAGGATGCTAATAACAAAACTTTAGAGCAACAAACTTTAGAAAAGAAAAAAATGCAGCATGGAAAATGTGGCAGCCGCATGAAAAGAGTGCATTAAATAAACAAGCATTTAAAAAAATAAAAAAATAGATCAAGCCTCAAGGAGCAACTTGCTCTGATACCAATGGATCTGCAATTGATTGGAGGTGGGGCTCTTAGAGAGCCTCACCTCTCAGCTGCATCTTCCAAAAACTAGACTCAGAAACAAATGAATCAAACACAATCACACAAGATAAGATAAAAGACTAACATTCACTTGTATTATCATGAGGATTGATAGCCTTTTAAAGAGATTACAAATACATATTTTAGAACTTGCCTCCTTTGTTGTGAGTTGTCAAACAGGAAAAAAATTAGATACATTATTTAGATAATTGCCTTTCTTGATATAAGTTGCCTAGGACTAGATGTTTCCTTCCTCATTAGATGTTACCATTATGAGCCAGGCAGCATGGCTGCCTATCCGCCCTGATAAATTTCTCCACTATGTCAATACCCATATAATATAAATGTTTCATCGCACTCAACACAAAACTTCGATACTAAGTTATTTATGTATTCAATAGTATCCATATGTGAGGAATTTGGTTTTGTGGTTTAAAGTTCTTTAAACAGATATATTAATTTTATAATCTACTTTGGTTTTTATTTTGAAGGGAGTTATTGTCTTCATTTCAATGTGTAAATTGCAATTTCCACTTGATATCAAATTTGAAATTTCAAAGTGAATGCTCATGTTTAAGTCTTTAAATGATTTTTTTTTGTAAGTTGGAAGATTTCAAAATTCATATATATTATAATTTATAAAATATATAAATTATAATATACCCCTGACGAACCCATGTATCTTGTTTCAAAAAGTGACACACCCGTCCTCGAACCCACGTTTCCTGGCAACATAGATATAGATACAAAGTAAAATAAAAAACTTTCTAGATATATGAAACAGAGAGATTTGATCGCAAATAAAAATATCTTAACAATAATCAAAATTGTAATTTTACATATCCATCTGAGTTTTGTGAAGTTGAGTGATGCTACAACCAGCCTATATCCATATGGATTCTTAAATGATCAAGAAATTTACACGTCAAGAGATTTGATCCCTTTCAGAGCTTGATAGATCTAGAGCGAAGATAGATTTCTAGGAATCAAATATGATGGAAAAGGATCTTCTTTCAACTCGAAAATTGTTGAAGCCTGAAGACCATTGACATTTAGCTTGTTATTGCTAGATTGAGGTTAGGATTTTCTTCTAATTTCTGCTTGGACTAATCAAATGCGTTCTCCTTTATAAAAAATCTTTCTTAGTTGGCACCTTCTTTGACAAAAAAAGTTTCATTATAACATTTTCTTAGTGACAAAATATCATCCCATTGATTACAAATAAAATGGCCTTTTGTTGGGCATTGATGCCTTAAAATTCGATCCCTGCATACTGATAATGAGATTGAAATAAGTTGGAAAAGCGTGATGTGATATGCTCTTTTATAGTTTGTCTGCTTGCTCCTTGATTACCAAGCTTCTCCATGTGTCTTCCTCATTGTAGATTGCCGAAAGCTAGAGATCTGAAGGATTTCTGGCATGCATTAAACATCTTCTCCCTCAAATTTTTGTCACCATTCCCTCGCACATTAGAAGAACTGCAAACAAGCTAGTCAACAGGTTAGCTAATGAGGGTTGTAGTAATTGTCTGTTGATAAACCAATCCTCTTGGTCTTCTCTCCCTCTACCTTGAAGCAAGAATGCCAAGAGATTTCTACAATACCAAAGCCCCTATGCGGGTGTTATTGCTGAAATAATGGAGGTAGGGCTTTATATGATGGGCCCCCCCATTGCCCCACCCCCTCACACACCACACCACCCTAGTACATTAATGAGCCCTTGCCACCCAAGGAGGGTGGTAGAGGCACTTTGGCACATCTTAATGTTAAGCTTTGTCAGATGCAGCGCATGCGCTGCAAGCAACATCATGCTCCTCCTCCTTGGCAATTTGATTGCCCTTCTTCTGTTCTTTCGACGCTTGCTTCAAATGCTTTCTTCGTTTACCATGACCTTTGATTATTGTATTGTTGCTTGCATGTGGGGGTCCTCTTTCGCCCCTCTGTTTTTTCCTCCACCTATAGCGGCGTTTTGCGATGAAGATGGACTTGCCCCAATGTCACACGGTTCGGGTTCAACAATGATTGGCTTCGGTTTGAGTTCGAATTTTTTGATGAGGTTTGCTATTAGGTTCGTCTATATATATAAACATATATTAATTTAAAATGAATCATAGGATAAAATAGTAACAAATCAACATTAATAAACATAAAATATGCTATCACAAACATGGAAACTGCAAGGATAAATTACAAGCTTGAGTTGTGACATGAAGTTATGAGTTTTGATCTATGGACTTGGTCATTGGCTAACCTCATCGAACCTCAAAACATTTTTGAGGTTCGCCAAAATTCGAACCTCAAGGTTAAAGTTCGACGAACCTTGTGACATAGACCTGCCCTGAGTCCATTGATTGTGCAACCCTCCTGATGTGATCTTCTGGTTAAGTTCTTTCACCACTAGCTTTTGCAACTTCCAATTTAGCTCTAGTTAGGCCTCAACAAAGTCTTACTGCCTTTGGCAGCCATGACGTGCCAGCGCGCTTGTTGCCACCATGGAGGGAGAGGTTGAGGAGCATTGGGTGGTTTCAGAGATCGACTACGAGCATAGTCTTTAGCTCGCAGCTTTCATGAGCACCACCCCACATATTCAGGAGGAAATTTGATTGGTCGAGGCAGAAATTCAGCAGGAAAAGTAGGAGATTTTGGACTTGGATGTCATGGCAGGTATTGCTCCTCGGGTTCCTGATACGGGCGACTCCCTTGGAAGACAAAATCATTATCTTAATACTGTGAACCTTTATTGGCATGTTAAGTTGCTTTTGGGCAAGATTCTTGTGGATAGAAGATAGACCCAGGTGAACCTCATGCACTGTTTGGATGAGCTTAGGGATCTCATGTTAGATGTGGAAGGACGGTTGGCCATGCTAGATATGGGATCTCCACCCAGCTCACCAATTTCTTGGCCATGCAAGGTCGAGGAACAACCCATCAACTGCAACACCTCACTCTCCTCCTGCAGCTCAGGTTTCTCATCTTTCATGGTTTTATTTCTTGGGTTTCTATGTTTTCCCACCAGGGCTGATGGCACTTTATTTTTAGAGTTTATGTTTAGTTTTCTTAGCTTGTTTTCTCAGACTCTGAGGAATTCAAATGGCGCACCTTTTGTTTTTTGTTGCTGGTTTCCCTTATGGTGGGGCAGCAGTTTTACTGTGAACTTTCAGTCTCAGACTGTAAGCTATGTTTCAATTATGCTGCCCTAGACTCTCTATTCTTCTGTCTATGGTCTGGTTTCCCATGTGGCAGGCCAGAGACAGTAAGACAAGTATTGTAGTTGTAATTATTTGATATTTTCATTGCAAAAATTAACTTACAAAAAGATAATAATCTGTTTGTTTGCTCCAAGGTTTGGTTCTATTGTTGAGATATGATCCAGTAGAGACCTGCAATTACTATTAGAAGGAAAATAAGCCACAACTATTGAAGCGAGAGAATAATACAGAAGAACAAGGTAGAAGATTTGCAGAGTTTGTTGGGTAAAACCTGCTTGGAGTTGGGTCCCCAAGTTTAAAAGAAAAGTTGTAACCTGAGGCAGCTTTCTTGTCACATTAAACTTTTGGTCAGTTAGAGCTTGAGTCAAATTGTTATGGCCAATTTATTGATGTAATGTCTTTATTGCAATAAGAGTGTCCATGTGACTGTCCACATTAGACATACAGTGGATTTCACTGCACACCACACAAATCAGGTTGTGGGCTTGCCATTAAACTTCTCATCAAGTGACTTTTAAATATATCCTTGGTTTTGTTCTATCCAAAGTAGACTTCAAAAGTGGACTTACGAGTGGAAGTGTGGACAACCCTGTTATAGGACTGCTGTATATAATTAAATTTTCATCCCATGTCTTTGGATGCTTTTGATTATATCCTCTCATAAGCTGAACCAAAGTCCTATTCCCTACCTCTGTCCTGTCCATCAATTTGTGGGTGAAGGAAGTGGATCTCTTCAATTTAGTATCCAACTCCCACAACAAAGTTCAAAATATATCTACTATTGAGAAATCTAATATCTCTACTAGAAAGGATGCTTCTCGGAACCCAATGTGCATCGAAACCATTTCAAAGAACAAGCATGCAATGTCTTGTCCTCTGACGGTCTTTTCATAATCCATCAGAACACACATCATATTGAATCTCTTGAGAGTCATGCCCTCTCCATGTCCTTGGCAGAACTCCATGGATATTCTGTCTCATGGCCATGTAGGCATCAAAATTGACTCTATAGTCTTTGCTTCATGTTGCTGTTGCTAGATTTGCTTGTACAATGCAATATACACATTTTCATAAACTTAGCTACTTGTTCTTATATCTTGGCCAATAAACATACCTCTACAAGTTAGGCAGTCTTCCCAACATGAAAATGCCCAACTACCTTTGAGGTATGAGCCTCCCTTATTAGTTATTAGTGGTACTCTTTCTTCGTTTGGTACAAAGTGCTTCTCCATCTTGTAAAGAAATCCATCTTGGAGATGATAATCAAGACGTGCATGCTCCTATTGACACTACAGTTGCTGATACACCTTTTGAATTCCTCATCTTCTACAAACCCCCTCTTTGTATTCTTCATTGGTGAATGGCTCCATGTGCATAGTGTCTCCCAAAGCTATGACTTTTTGTGTTGGCTAGATTGGCAAACTTGTTGGTAATGCCCTTATATTTAATCACTAAATGAAATTGTTGCAGAAATCCCATCCATTTAAAATGCCTTTCTTGCTGAAGCTTACTTTGAGTCTGCAGCTATTGCAGTGGCTGGTGTTTTGTATGGATAATGGTTTTCTTACCTCACAGAAAATGTTTCCACTTCTTTATTGCTTGCACCATGCCATGGAGCTCCTTACCATATGTAGGGTAATTCAATTCTTCTCCATGAAATAGTTCCAAATGGTAGCAGACCATCCTGCCCCCTTACATTAACATTGCACCCATAGCATACCCAGTAGCATCGATTTTCACTTCAAATGACTTTTGCAAGTTAAGTAGTGTTAGGACAGGGGCTTGACTAGTCATCTGCTTCAATTCTGCAATTTTCTTTTTTGCTGATTCTTACCCCACTGCAAACTTTTACCATTGGTTGTCATAGCATGAAGTGGTTTTGCCACAACTGAAATTGATGCTATGAACTTTCCTAGATATTGGGCAGCTCCTACAAAACTCCAAACTTTTGTGACATTAATAGGAGTGGGCCATTTAAGGGTGGCCTCTGTTTTTGTAGGACCTACCTTGAACTTACCTTCACCAACCACATGCCCCAAATACCAGTGATTGCATAGCAAACTCACATTTACAATGGTGGTAATCATACTTTCTAGCTTCTCTATTTTTCTTCCTAGTTATTGCTACTCCTTGTTTACTACCATTATGTTGCCTGTTCTCGTCATTTCTTCTCACATGCAACACTCGTCATCTTCTCTAAAACCTTCCTCTCATTCAGTTTTCTCTCCCAGAGTTCAACCTTTTGGTCAAGCCTCATACCATTGATGCTAGCGGGTTGTTGTGTCCCAAGTCTTCACCTCTTCACTTGCATGATGCATCTAATGGCCTCATAGAACAATGCTAAGCATCAAACATTCAGTGATTCATTCACACACAACAATATAGAAGTAGTTACATGGAGTTTATGGCTCTCTTTATACTTGAATCCCTATCCGACTTAATTGGCTAACGTTCTAATTTTTATCCTTTTTATTTATGCTCATGACTGACTCATCTTCCATTCTGGCTCTCTAGATTCTCATTTTGACTCTCTAGGTCAATCTCCCTATCCTGCTTCTCTTCTTCTTCCATCCATACTAAGATTTTCTGTCCCTATCATGCCATTTTGTGTGTTCTGCCCTCTTGATCATCTTTTATGTGCCTTCAGACTATATAACTGTTGTGTTGAATGCTTGATGTCATGCACGTGTTCTTCCCTCACATGTTGTGTGCTTTCTTTCTTTGTGCCAAAATTGTGCATTGCACCATTATGTTACACTTGTGCAGCTGTGCTATTCCATGATCCATCCATTCTTCCTTCTGTCGCACTTTTCTTGTACACACTTAGATCCTTTTGGAATGCTCTGGCATCAAGTTGATTCAGGATTCTATGCAGCAACTCCATTATTCTTGATTAAAAGCTTCCCATTGATATGAATGTTTGGAGCTGGGGCTTTGATATACTCAGCTCTTCCCATATTCTTGGCCACTCAATAGTCAATACTACAGCTAACTCTTTAGAAGCTCCATTGAGCCTCTGTATCTGCACTCAAACTGACCACCAATCCCTTCTTTGCAGCTTTGGAATCCAAAAATTTGGCAGAGGTAAAAGGAGGCTACTCTTTTTCTGAATTGGGTGCCAAGCCTGCAACTCCATCAAAATTTGCATTTAAAGAATACACCACATTCCTCCCAGATTGATTAAGATCTTTACAATCCAGTGCCAGAAACTCCAACAGAGAACAATCTTGAGATTGAATCTCTCTGGAGAAACTTCAATCTTCATCTTCAGCTGCTCGTGTGTTTGAATGCCCTCTGTCTGCAATTGTAACAACCCCATCAAGATATCGTGTTAGGTGTTGGCTGTGATGAATGCGGTTTGCTGTGTCCGGCACCCATCTCCACGCAGTCCATATGGCTGTGGGTCCTTGAACGAAATAACTGAAGTTTTGAACTCTGTGCAAAAATATAATATAAACTCTAGAATTCCCTGATAAACACTTTGCCTTCCCAAAATTGCTCAATCATGAACAGACTCAAAGTGTGTAATAAATTATACCTTTCACAAAAACCCTCTGATTGAGCCTCGCTGCAATTTGAGAAACGCGATCTGAGTAATGAGATTTGAGAAATACAATCTGAGAAACACGATCTGAGTAATTCCAATCTTTTCGCCAACAGAAATGTGATCTGAGAAATGCGACCTTAGAAATGCACTTTGAGAAATGTTATCCATTTCATTCCTAGGTGCTTTTTTTTGTTCATTTCAAAACCTGTTGTAAACATGCGAGATTGGGTTTCAAAAAAAAGTTGCCATGCTCAGACTTGACGAAAGACAGCTGGCCAGGACTCGACAAGACTCGGTCACTCAGGAAATATTCAGCGAATACAAAAACAATTCAAAATATTGTCTTGGTGAGTCTAGCAAGTCTTGGTGAGTTTAGCAAGTCTTGGCGAGTCTGGCCAAGTCTTGGTGAGTGGTGACTTCAGGGCTGAGTATGAGGTGAGTACCCAGCCCAGCTAATAATCGGTAAGACTCAGCAAGACTCACGAGTCTTGGCTGACTCAAACTACACTGGTTTCAAAACCAGCAGATGTACAGAAATTTTGTTGGGATCATACTGCTGTAGCTCTTTGAATCTTTTATAGAGAATGTAGTATAATGTAAATGGATTCAGTATTCACATTCCAACCTGTCCGCAGTTAGTTACTTGCCATTTAAGATTTTCAACTGCTTATTGTCTTTACAGGTTTGCCTAAACGACTTGTTCTCCGGTGATCACTTAAATTCATATGAAAATATCTGAAGTCCATGTACATTTTGCATTGTAAAGGCCTAATTTGAGATGCTTTTTCTGGTTATCTTAAAATCATTGACAAGAAGATCTACCTTCTTCCAAAGGAAAGCCTTGAAGGGAAACCCCTGGGCACTTCCCAGCATTTCAAAGATAGAACCAAGTGTAAACCCATTGGTACTGATCACAGTGCTTCACCCAGTAGGGACATTGAGTGAGGCACACAAGAAATGCAGTCAGCCCAGATGATCGACCTTGAGACTCCCTGCATGATCTTTGAGCTAGCCCAGTGCACTGCAGGAAGCTCTGTTGTTAAAATATTTCCAGCAGTTCTGTTTTCATTGCATTTTTTAATTCAATGGATATGAAAATTTGAATTACATCAACATAAATAGCAACGCTACATTTTAGATATTTATCTTTTACAAATTGGTGCTTCAGAGAACATTGGTTGGATTGCGCTAACATAACGTGGCATAAAGTCTATATCAGGCATTTTCTCTTGGATAAAGAGTTTTTGCTTACAACTAATACTGAATGCTGCCAATAAACGTAAAGGCTATTTTATATCTCTAAACTAGTTGTGAGCTTTTAATATCTATCAATTCAAAAGGTAGCAGTTTGGTTCTAGAATGTAGAAACTTGGGTTGTCTGATAAAGTTAATTTCTGATGTCTCTTGTTCTTAGTAGGACTCCCCTGATAATTCTCTGTTGGCTATTCATCAGTTTCCAATTGACTGTCAACTTTTCTTTCTTGTAAAATTTGTGTGTGTGGTTTTTTCATGTTCTATTCATCAGTTTCCAATTGACTGTTGACTTTTCTTTCTTGTAAAATTTGTACGTGTGATTTTTTCATGTCACTTTGAAGTTAAAACTTGCTTCTTTCCTCTCAAAATTGAGGTTCATTTTTCACCATTTGAAGACATTGCAATTAATGACTTTGTTGAATTAGTGTTTTGCTTTTCAAATTTGTACTTTTGGTTCTGATTTGTCGACTGCCTGGGTGTCATTTCTCTTTTGTTCTGGCTATTGATTGTGTAATTAATAACTTTCACATGACACAAGCAGTAAACCTGTGGAATGGTCAAAGCAGATAGCAATTTTATTTCAACATGTTAACTGACCGTGACGCAACTGGATTTTACAGTTTGTTGCAGCATGCAAGAAGCCTCCTGTATTTTGCATCATCACTGAATATTTGCCTGGAGGTTCATTGAGGACATACCTTCATAAGCAGGAGCCGCATTCAGTTCCACTGAAACTTGTTTTGAAGATGGCCCTTGATATTGCTCGGGGAATGAAATATCTTCATTCTCAAGGTATAATGCATAGGGATCTGAAATCAGAGAATCTCCTCTTGGGTGATGACATGTGCGTGAAAGTGGCTGATTTTGGGGTGTCATGTTTTGAGTCCCAATGTGACAGCTTTATGGGTACTTACCGCTGGATGGCACCAGAGATGATCAAGGAAAAGCCATATACAAGAAAAGTTGATGTGTACAGCTTTGGAATTGTTCTTTGGGAGCTCTTGACAGCGCTGATCCCATTTCAAGATATGACCCCAGTACAAGCTGCTTTTGCAGTATCACATAAGGTATGGACTTGGTGAAAATAAATATTCGAACCCTCATGAAAATTACCTTTTGCATAAGTTAGTGTTTGGTCCAGATGGGGAAAAAGTGCTTTCTTTATTTGTGGCCACATGAATGCCAATGTAAACAGTTCTATAGATCTGGGTTTGCTAATGGCACCTGATCTTCTTGTGAGGTGATTGAGGTCTGTAGTGGCAATCTGCATATACCTTGCATAGTAATTGAAGATAGGTCTATATCCTGCATCCAACAATGTAGCAACACCTTGAGTTGTCAAATTGACCTTTTCTTGTTTCCTAAGTTTTATATGATGAACTGTAATTTTTAATGGTTAGGTCCGTCTTGCCCACTGGGTGTAGAACAGTTGGTGAATGAGTATGCTGTTAAGGCATTCCTTGTGTGATGGTCACCAATTTGAAACCCCGAGGGTAGTCTCACTCCCCTAACCTTCAAAACAAAAGGAAAAAGAAAAGAAAAACAATTAGGTCCTTCTCAAATTGCTAGCTTTGCAATCCATGACAGATACTGAACCAGCATAGGTATAAATCTTAAGTGATTCTTCTAGTGAACATATGACAGATATACCCTTTCTAAAAAACGTTGGTAACTGTGACTAATATGTACCTGCAAGCTTCAAATCCTGATGCTCTGACTACTGACATGACTTATGAAAAAAAGGGGGATTTCAGTTTCTACTTAAAAACAATATGCCCACATGACCATAAACAGGAAATGGGAAATGAAATTCAAAATGTAAACTGAACAAGAAATGGGTCTAGACTCTAGAGTGTTTTGGGGGTGAGCAGTGTGAATCCGTGCTCCATCCCAGCTTGTATTTGTATTATAAACTGGTTAATAATGTACTAAATATACTATCAAGATGGGAGTGGAACAAGGACAGGGATGGTAATTGAAACAGAAACGTGTCTGCTGGTCAGGCTTCTGGTAGCATAGTGATATATAATATCTCAAAAAACAATGAATAAAACAGGAATTGAATAAAAATAGAAGTTTGTCTATAATCCTAATGACTATTTCACTTTTGGTACACTGGCGGGCTAACTGCATTACATGCCTTTATGAAGTCTTGAAAATTAATTAAGATATACACTGGTGAACCCTATCTGAGAATCTGAGATATGAATAATTTGTTATTCCAAAGGAACATCCCCCTCCCCGACCCATTTCATTTTTATTGCTTGTTGAGGCTGGTTCAATATGGGAGGGTGGTGAATCTGTTCCTGAATGTTTTCCCTCTACCTAGTTGACGGTTTAACTATTTGACTGTCCAAAGTAACGTGTTCAATCATCAATGACCCTTTGAGTAATTGAGTTCAAGCAAAGGATCTACCTTTTTGTTTGGCACTAGCGAAATGGAGTTTCTCTCAAGTTACATTATATTAACAAGGATGGTTCTAACAAATATTTGACATTTTGTGTTAACATTCAGAATGTAGTATAGTGAAACACCTTTGTAACTGCATGTGGTGAAATGGATCCCAATATGGGCTTGATCACTTTGTATGGATTTTCCCTGGATATGTGGGTATGGCGGTATGCTGGATATGGGTATGGATCCTTTAAAACCTGGTATGTGGATGGGAGATTTAATGTTTCAATTAAAACTTTAAACCCTGAACTTTAGAAGTTTGAAATTAAAATTTTCAAGAATGAAAGGAACAGAACTACAACTTTTATGAACCGAAACAAAAATATCTGTTTTCAACACCATGTAATAATTCGAGTCAAGGCCCAATTGTGAAGACAAAAGTTTTAGTGACTCCTTACCGGAAAGAAACAAAAGCACAGTGATAAGAAAGAAGCATGACATGAACAGAGAAGAAGGTTATTCGTCGAGATCACGATGAATGGATCCTTTAGGACCCTCATTTATAGCACATACTCTTTCATAGTAAAACATGAAGTATGCTACATTAAATGCTATTCTACGTGCATAAAGAAAACATGCGATTGCAAGATCGTTTTTTTCTGTGTTCCTTGCTAAACAATGTTGAAGGGAACAGCTTGTGTCTTTTAGTGGGATACTAGGAGGTTGCATTCTTGAAGAAGAGCTCACATGCACAGTACAAGAAGTATCTTCAAGTTCTCCAGCAAGATCAAGTTTTCAACAAAAGAAGAATGAGAAGGCATGTTTCCAGTAGTGTCACATTTTTAATCCATCATCAACTTCATTGATGTATGGTCAACTTTAGTGCTTAGAACTGGTGTAGAGCTCGGTGAAGGATGCAACAAAGGGTTGTCCAAAGAAAAGCCCCCAACTGCGATTCCTTGGAGGAGCAGCAGGGCGAAGGAGTTTCTCTTTAGAGGCCTGAAGCTAGGCTAAAGAGTGGGATGAAGCATGAGCCTTCTTTACCATAGCTAAAACCAAAATCTTGGTGTTACTGATGAAAAAGGAGGGAGGGTATCTAGAGGAATGGCACAACTGAGCATTCGGCAGTAATTTGGGTACAGATGCCATCATAATAAATTAATCTAATGTCGGTGAATGATTGCAGACCTTCCTCAAAATGATGGGCCTTGAAGCGAACATGGCGGTTATGCTAAGTTGTTAATGTGGTGGTGTGGACCCCACCCTCCATCAATATAGGGAAAGGCCAGACCATTTTGATGGGATTATGCCACGCATTGTCATAACTTGACCCCTACCTCCAGGTGGCCCCTGGCTATTTCAAGGTGCCAGAAAGTACTTGATATTGGAACCTTGGTAGTGGAAACAAATCATTTGGGTCAAGTCAAAATTGCTTCAATAGACAAAACAAGAAGGTGGATTTGGGTAAATGCAAAGCAATATGAGGGCATTTTAAGGCGTAAGGTTGCTCGCCTTAAATGGGGACAAATGAGAATAAAACCGATCAAGATCAAGAAAAAGAAAAAGAAAATAAATAAGAGAAACAAAAATAAAGAAGAATCAATCATTTACAGTCCCACATCTACACCTCTTACTTGGTCATCAGATCTATATGTCCAAGAACTGATGAAGGTCAGAACAAAGCTGGAGATTTTGGAAGCCAGAGAACAAGAAAGAGACCGCAAAATTTCAGAAATCACAGTTGCAAACCAATGTCTAATGGAAGGTAATAGAATTTTAAAAGAATAGGTAACAATGTTATAGGAGGCTCTAGAGATAGGAAAACAAGAATGACAAAACATGAAAGAACTATTAACAACAAACAGAGATGTGACAATTTCTAAACAAACTCGGGTATCTCAGCAAACAAACATTTCCAAAGAGAAGGCAAAAATGAACAGTGGGAAAGATAGTCCTAAAGAAATCAAAGTTAGAGCTGAAGACACTAATGATTACATAAGGACAAAGGAAGAAGAAGATGCAAGTGATCACAGAACACATGAAATAGAACAAAAAGAAAGACAGGACAGAAAAACAAACTTTATTATCAGCGGAATAAGAGATTATGGAAAGAATGAAAGTACTCTTAATTTGACAAGAGACTTTCTGAAAGCTAAACTACATTGGAAAGGGCAAATTTGCCAAGCAAGAAGGGTTGGGAGGATATGTGAAGAGAGGCCTTGACCCATAAAAGTCACCATGGCAAGCGCACAAGAAAAACAACAACTTTTGGGCAGAAAGAAACTCTTGAAAGGCTCATACTTCTTCCTCGATAAAGATTTAACCAAAAAACAACAAGAGGAGAGAAGGGATGAAGTGGAGAAAATTAGAACATCAAGAAATGAAGGGAAAAGGGCATGGTTGTACAATGGGAAAGCCGTTATTGCGGTGTTTGGGCCTCTAGGCAAATCAGGGTAGCAAGCTGACAGTAAAGAAAAAACAGAGAATTCAATAATAGAGACGAAAACAACAAGAGTAGCATGGACAAAAAGGGGTGAAGACTCAAATTTGAGTCTTATGTGCCAAACTGTGTAGCAGTGAAATCCTACCCAGGTCTACCTAAGTTTAGTTTGTTGGAATTGTAGAGGTTACCCTTGGAGGAGGGGACCTGGGTTAGGGCCTATTGCAAAAGGTAGAGACATAATTTGTCTCACGGAAACTCATGAACATGATGGTTGCAAAACTCCTGTGTTTGATGGTTATTTGAAGTTGGCAGTTTGGAACAAGGTAGCAGAAAATGGCAAAGGGTATGGGGGAATACTAGTTTTAGTGAAAGAAAAAGAAGGCTGTCACATTCAGTTAATTAAAGAAGATGCAAATAAACAATATCTATGGTTGAAAATATCAGAGAATGAGAATCACATAAGAATTGCAGCATGCTATTTTGCCCCTCAAGTCTTGAAAACTTACAAAAATAAGGGGCTTGACAACAAGGATCCATATGCAGCTTTAAAACAAGATATTGTCGTGTACTCTCAGCAGGGAGAAGTTCTTTTAGTGGGAGATTTCAATGCTAGAACAACAAATAATCAAGCTAGCATCCTTTGTTGCAAAGAGGATAACAATCCTATTTGGTTCACTAAAGAGGAGAATCCCCAATGGGTGAGGTGTTCAGAAGATGACAAAGTTAGCAATCATTTTGGAGATGAGTTGCTTACACTGTGTGGGGCTTTCAACTTAATTATTTGCAATGGTCTAGATAGATGGAAAAGGTCTGGGAACTTCACTTGCAACACATACAATGGGGCAAGTGTCATTGACTATGTGATGTGTTCACAAAGCTTAATAGAAAAGATAGACGAAGTTAGTATTGGAGAGCACATTTGGGACTTAAATTCAGACCATAACCCAATTTTTATAAGGTTATCATGGTTAGAAGAAAGACAACATAGGAGGAAAACCCAATGCTCTCGAAAATCACTATCAAGGGGCAAAATTCTTCTAACACAAGAAAATGGTACTATCTTCAAGACAATGTTAGAGATTAATTCAGAAGGATAAAACTGGTTTCAAACGCTTCAGCAGCCATGAGTTAACAAATATAATCCAAA
Source organism: Pinus tabuliformis (assembly GCA_031772625.1). Taxonomy (NCBI): domain Eukaryota; kingdom Viridiplantae; phylum Streptophyta; class Pinopsida; order Pinales; family Pinaceae; genus Pinus; species Pinus tabuliformis. Next base: position 587,725,451 of record CM062811.1, read on the forward strand.
GTGCACTTGAGAAGTGCAAAAGAGCAAAAAATAGGAAATCAGAATCAAATTGCTTTCTTGTAAATGCTTGGTTTGATGAAGAATGCAAAATGGCAAGAAGAACCTTGAAAAAGGTAGGAAAAGAGAAGATGAATGTAAAGTTATATAAGCAGATACTAAAAAGGAAAAAAGATGAGTTCATGCAAACAAGGAGAGAAGAGTTAATATATTTAAGCAAGAATAATCCAAAGCTTTTCTGGTAGGAACTGCAACCAAGGAAGAATCAAATTGAAAATAATATTACAGCCAATCGATGGTTTGAATATGCAAGACAACTCTATGAGAAAGAATTTGAGGCGGAGTCCCCCTCTAGGATCAACACAAATCCGAAGCTCTTCACATTACAGGAGGTGGAGAATGGAATTAAGACGCTGAAAATAGGAAAGGCAAAGGACTTGGTTGAACTTCAAGCAAAGTATCTAAAATGGGGAATGAACGCTCTTGCACCACACATCATGAAAATATTCAACAACATCATTCAACAAGGATTCCCAAGAGATTGGACAATTAGCCTAGCAATACCCCTTTTTAAAAGTGGAGACATTAATAATCCATCCAACTATAGAACAATTATGATCAATCCTTTGTTTGCAAAGCTTTTCCGCAGCACGGTAGAAGACATAATTAGCAAGTGGGCAGAAGTAAAAGAAAAGAGGCCAAGAGGACAAGCGGGTTTTAGGCCGAAAAATTCTACAGTGGATCATGGCATCACATTGAAACACATTGTTGAAAAGGTTTGGGAGGACAAAGAATAAGTATTTTGCTGCTTTGTTGACTTCAAAAAAGCATTTGACATGGTTCCTATGGATAAGTTGTGGCGTAGAATGGAAGAACTTGAAATCCCTGTGCATTATAGAGTCGTTGTCCATAGACTTTATGAAGAAGTGAAAGTCAAAATTAGAACCTCAGCAGGTATTTCAGAGAGCTTTAGAAGTGACATTGGAGTCAAGCAAGGTTGCTCTCTATCCCCCACTCTTTTTGGTCTATATATTGATAAATTGGAAGAGTGGCTAAATCTGCAAGGTGGAGATGGTGTTCGGTTGGGGGAGTTTGTGATAAAGCTTCTTTTATACGCTGATGATATTGTATTGATTTCTAAATCGGCCCATGGATTGCAAATGCACTTATATGTCCTTGAACATTTTTGTAGAGCAGTGGGGATGCAAGTCAATACTAGCAAGACCAAAATAATGATTTTTTCTAATAAAAGGAAGCAGAGCCAGCATACTTTCTTCTTTGAAGACAACATTCTTGAAGAAGTAAAGGAGTACAAGTACCTTGGGATTGATTTCAACAACAAACTCAATTGGGAGGACTGCAGAAAGAAGAGAATTTTAGGAGGGTGGAAAGCATTATACACTCTTCAAAACAGATGTAGAGAGGCAGAGTTATGCGATTGGAAAACGATTATAGTGCTTTTTGGATTCCTAGTTTGTCTAGTGATGCTATATGGGTGTGAATTGTGGGCTAGCAGCGTTCCCGTCTCAAAATGGAAACAAATTGAGAAAATCCAAAAATGCTTGATCATGAGCAAGTTCAAAATAAAAAGTCCGGTACCATATAAGATAATGTTGAGTGGAACATGAGCAACTTCCATTGAAGCAATTGCTATGGTGCGGCTCATAAGATACCTAAAAAGAATTGAACAAATGAGAGTAGGTAGATGGCCTAATGTTATCTTTAATGAAGGCATTAGTGAAAGAAAGAAAACATGGATGAAACAAAACTACACATGGATGCCAAAATGGAATATCTACCTCAATGCCTATTCCACAAATAGCAAGGAGCTAAAGGATTTTGTTATGGAGAAGTTTCGTAAAAAGTTATGGGGAAAAGGGTTGGGTAGAAAGAAGAAATATGACATTGAGGAATTCAACCCTACCTGTGATTTACAACAAAAAGAGCTCATTGGAGCTAGCATTTCATGGAGGGCAAAGGTTTTTATTGCTCAATTAAGGACCAACTCACATCAACTTCGGTGTGAAACAGGACGGTGGAAAAGGCCTAAAGAAGCTTGGGAAGAAAGGGTGTGTACATTTTGCACGTTCGGAAAAACATTTCATTTTGGAATGTGATGCATTCAAAGACATCAGAGAAAGTTATGAGAACATGTTAGCATCAGTTTCTTGGCATTGTCTTTTTAGCGAGAGGATTGTTGGAAGGTTGGGTCAGCTCATCATCAATTTGAATCAGAAAAGGACCGAATTGCAAAGAGTGAAAAACAAGGAACTAATGGTCTCATAGACTATTTTTAGTCTCGTGGACCTTAAAATATCATTTCATTTCATTATTGTGTGATATTCCTTGCTCCTCACTGTCAGTTCCCTGCATGTTAGGCTGCCTGGTCTTCTCGTATTAATGAAAATATTTTTATTAAAAGCTGTGCTCATAGTTCAAATTTTGAATATAACTGTTCTGGTTGTTGAAGTTAATACGTATTTAATATATTTGTTGGATGAACCAAAACTGTTTTCTGACCTCTGAAATATTTTTTAAATTACTTTTGGAAGTGAAGATATTGCCAGATTGTTTGCAAAAGAAAAATGTTAAGGCGTTTCATTTTAGCGAATAAGAAAGAAACGTAAGAAGTCAATCGTCATTTTTGCATATATTGATGTATTACATGCTGGCTCGATTTATCAATGACCATAGACTTGCTGATGTAAGAGAAATTATGGTTGAAATGGGCGCAGAATGCCAGGCCACCTTTGCCGACTGCTTGCCCTGCTGCATTTGTTCACCTTATCAAGCGATGCTGGGCAACAAATCCAGACAAGCGACCAGATTTTGACCATATTGTATCACTTCTAGAACAATACCGTGATTCTCTTAGAGAAGATCCTGAATTCCTTTTGCATTACAAGCCTACAGAGCGGCACAAACTATTTCGATTCTTCAAGAGTTGTGTTCCTATTGGTGGCTCAAGTTTTTTACGGACATAGGGACCGCCAACTGAATAGAAATGTTCACCATCTGGTGAAGCATATAGTCATTTTATATTTGTAGAGCCTGTGAATTGAAAACTGTTGATTGTATGATCTACTAAAGATTGTTCATTTTTGCTTTGTATCATAACTCTTTTGGAGGACTGTGCTCAATATGTGCACTTTAAGGAGGCACCCAACTATGTATGCATGTTATAATTCTTTTTTCGATTTGTAAAAACATGGTTGACGTACAAAGCCAATCAAGTGGGCCTTATTCGGTTGTTACCCAGTCATGATACTAAGTTTGTCACTTGACAAGGAGTGCACACTTGGGCGGCGGATTTTTATCCTTGATTTTGTCCCGAAGCACAGATTCATATTATGGGCATATGAAATTATGTATATTCAGATTAACTCTGGATCATGATTTTGTGCTATCAAGTGCAATATGAATGCTTAAAGCTCTGTACTGAATTCATATCCATTTGATTTGATAGCTTAGAACCGAAGGTTCTTGCTTGCGCCTGACTTTCCAGTATCTATTGCGTATCGCAATTCTGGAAGTTGTCATTAATATTAATTATTGATTTAGTTTTATATTCTTGCGTCTATAGTCTCGACGCAACTTTTGTAAATCTGAAAAGAGTTTGAATGCAATATTGTTGAAAACACAAAACAAAAAACGTTGAAGGCACATTTATTGTAATTGTTTATTGTTTAGATATGGTTTGCTTTTATTTTCATGGTTAGCTATTCTACATAATCCGTGGTTTCCCCCGCTTTATTCTCTATTGCTCTTCTTTTCATTACCTTCGAAGTTTGCTCATGTCTGAAACTCGAACGTTCAACGACCAAGGAAAGAATCCTTTTCCTATTTACTAAATAGCACTGCCCGGGCAAAATAATTTTGCTATTTCTTTTTCAAAATCCAGTCAGTTTACAACCTAGTGTCTAATTTCATTCTTTTTATGCTTACAACCTCAAAACTGATTTGGATCAATTTATAGATAGGGTATATATATCTTATCATACTATCCAAGGCAAGGATTTTAGGGGAGTTACATGTTGAACGAGGGGACTCATATTTTACGTATGCGATGTCCTCTCTGTTGTTTTCAGGTTTGCCTGTCCTGCACTATCTTTTTATGCCCTTTATAACAAGATGTCCCGACTCCCAGGCATGAAGTATGTTTATAGGAACAAGAAATCAGTATCATAGCCACTTGAAATCAAAGGATTATTTCTGTTAGCATTCTCACTTTTAGAGAGAAAAATTAAGGCTTACACGTATGTCCGTTAAGATTTGCGTTCTAATGTGCATGAAGATGATTACTATGGAAACGGGAAACTGTTGGCACCGCAAGTCTTGCAAAATGGTTATTTCTATGTTGGCTGTTTTAATTCTATGTTGGTCATTTCTGATAATTCTTTTAAGCATATTCTAAATATGTTATGTTCATATATTTTCTACCATTTTTGGTCAAAATTTCGTTAAAAATTCAGAATAGTTGAAATTGTAAATATTAATTAAGATTTCACCCTGTAGATGCTCTTTTTAATTGTTAAGATTAAAATTTCAGAACCTTGGTGCTTTTTATTTTTATTTTTTATAATTGTGATACTGTTGACACTCTGGAAGATGAACAATTTTATATTAAATTATTGTTGAGATACATTCTACAACTTCGAATGAGAGAAATGTATAATTTGTTTCATTCTCAATTTCGAGTTGACACTTATTCCTTTTAAAATAAAAATAAAATATATACTCTAAATAAAAAAAATGTTGGTTATAGTAATAGAAACAGAGATGAAAATACATATCTAGTTAGTTTTAATTAAAAATATTATAAAACATCAATAATCTCAATCTTACTATACTCGCAAAAATAAAATATTTCAATGTTTAAGTAACATAACTTAGATAGATGAAATAATTAAAAGTGCAAACAAATCACATATTAGTCTTTATATATATGCATGTATGTTGAACATAGTAAAATAGTTCAATGTCTCAAAAGAAGTAATTAAAAATAAAATACTTAACTGACTTCTTAATAAGAGAAAAATGTGTAATTTGATATGTGATATTTAAAAAATAGTAATAATATATATATATTTTTTTAATATTCCTCACAAATAAAATATTTCACAATGTAAAGTTAAGTTATATATATATATATATATATATATATATATATATATATATATATTTTTTTTTTTTTTTTTTCCATGTGGTTCATGGACCTTGGAGATTGGTGATTGCGATGTCCATGAAATATTTGTACCCAGAAGGGATCACATCCCACAACTCAACCACTGAGCTTAACCTTGAGAGTGTCAAGAGAATTGAACTTGTCACCTCTCAAGAACAAAGGTGTTTAAACTTTTATCGACTGGGTCCCATCATAGGTTCAAAGGCCGAGAGTATTATAACTGTAAAAACTATTGACATTGCAAATTGATTTTTTCATAGTTTCACCATTGACCAGACGGATGATACCAACCTCACCTCACCATGCATTGCGCAATCTATAGCAGAGTCACACGCAGGAGCATTAAGGCGATGGTTCTCACATAGGAACGAGATGACAAGATGATGATGACACTCCATCATTAAACATCTGCTTTTGTACTTACCCACAACTGAGGTTAATGCCCTCTTAAGCTCAATATTAAATTGATGGTATGCTTGATGGAGAAAAGGTACTTCGCCATCCAAGTGTCGAGCTATACCGTGTAAACCAATCATTTCATTGGAAAGGCCTATCATTGTTACCCACGGTTGGGGACAATATTTCAATTTTAATTATGTACATATATGAATATTATATAAAGTAATGTACGTATTATATAAAGTAATTGAAAAAAATAAATTTTTTTTATTAAAACATTTTAAACAGTTTATTTTACATTTGGCTTTTTAAGATCTACTTTTAAATTAATTTTGTCCAAAATCAAACATAGATTGGTTGGAATAGCAAGTTTAAATTGTTTACTCTATACAATAAATACAACATTTTGAAATTCATTTCCCAATACGAACAAAAAAAAGTTTTTCAAAGTTTACCAAATAATGGAGAGCTTGGATAACTTTTACATTTATGGGGCTTGGAAGAAGTGAGCTATAAATATTACTTTCAAGATTAGTGACTATTTGTGGTATCTAAAGATGAGAGGAATGACTATAATTAATTATTATTGCAACCTTCATTTCAAAATAAGTGGCTAAGTTTTCCATGTTTAGCACAATGAAGGGAAGTGGATTACTGTTCAAAATAAAAGTAGATTAGATTTTCACCTAGTCACAGATTTCAAAATGATCCATGCATACTTGGTTGTGAAAATGGTAGAGTTTGATAAAAGCAGTTTTTTTAACTTTGGTTTGAATAATTAACTTTGGTCCCAAATTATTCAATTGACATAATGTTTCATCATAGCAGTCTCTGCAAGATGCTGCGGTGCTGTCGGGGTATTCTAGTAATGGCTAATTGTTCAATAGGTTTTGCTGCTATAAATCTTTTAATCTTTTGAGGCACACACTGCCAAATTTAGACTATTTGAGCCGAAATGATATAGTTCACAGGAGCACAATTTGGTATTTATACCAAAACTGTTTTATTTTTCCTTTTTTCTTTCTTTTTAATTTATTTATTAATTTTGTGTGTGTTAGTTGGATATCATATTTTTATAGGAAATAGTGGATACTATGCCTTAAGTATGTCCTAAAATTGCTTTTGTTTGGCTAAAAGCTTTAATGACAACATGTGATAGGAGTGAAACCCTGCCCCCTTAGGGACCACCAATGAGTAATTCCAAGTGGTGTGGTTTTCCTTAAATATTGGTGATGAGTCAACCTGCATTAACAGATAGCAACCTGTGATACTATAACCACTGTTAATTCCACTACTGAATTACGAAAGATTTTCCCACTGTGTTAACAAAAAAGAAAAGCAACTGTGGATACTTGGGCTGTATTTTTCCTAGCAACTAGCAATTTGTATTTTCTTGGTGTTTGAGCCACATAAATTTGGTCAAAATGAAAGAAATCGATGTCCTTACCAAATTCAAAATTTGATTGCTCATCAAGCATGTTGAATTTGAAACAATGTTTCTTGAAGTTGACTCGTATCATAAGTAGAAGACCTTCATTTAGGGTGAAATCAGCCCATAACTGTTAGTTTTTGTAGCATCAGACACGTGTTCTAGTCTCAATTTGTGTATAAGAGACTAAGGAATATGAAATCTCCAAAACCTAGAAAAGGTTTAGGGAGAAAACACCTAGAGACCACCCAATTAAATTAATTAATCGATAATTAAAAATATGCCCAAATCTAACTTAGGGAAATCAATTAATTAAAAAAAATAATTGAGGATCATCGAGAAAGTTCTAGATACTCACATGGATCGAGTCTAAGATGATCTTAGCCTTTGATGAGGATCTAATAATGACTGTTGAAGCTCCAATGAGGAGAGACAAAAGGCGAGGGAGTTATCATCTAGGCAGTGCGAATTTTCCAGTGCATAGTGATTCAATGATGGAAGAATTCGAGCTAGTGGAGGAGCATCAGTGATTGAGGGGCAACAAATAATTCAGAATGAAGACTCTAGTGAGATTTCCAACATTTCCAGAGGCAGTTAGTTGGAGTGTGGGAGGAAACATCTACTTCCCAGAGAGGTTGTGCAAGGGCCGCGCAGAGCTTCCATTGAGGCAGTTTGATTCAGCGGATCAGGAGGTTGATTCAGTTGCTGAAGTTCGTTGAATGGTGATTTTGCATTGATACATTCGCTGAACCTATTATGATGACGTGCACCTACAACATAATAATGAATGCTGTGATTTAATGAAGCAGAATTGTATGAAATTATACATGGAATTGTTACGAATTCAAAGGATCAAGTGAGGTATAAGAGCATTGGAAGCTAGTGCATATTGGCTGATTCAAAAGGGAGACATGAAGTAATTTTGGATTTTAACTATAAGACTTATCTATGAGATTTGGGCATTAAGGGCTTGTGAAAGTCAAATGTTAAAACATGGATCAATATTTCTGTGAGTCACACCTGTAGTAGGAGGAGGAGTAATATGTTGTATAAATGTTGAAGTATTTCAAGTCAGCAACCATCCTTATGATTTGTTGCTTGGACTTATCTGAGATCCTGTGTGAATATAACATTGATTCAGGAAACTTGACAGATGACATATATAACAAGACTCTTGATCTACATGACTATGATAGTTGTGACAGTGAGATCAAATGCAGATGTGACAGTGACCCTATTCCATAACCTTGTTGTATCTAAGGCAATTACCCTTGACATTAAATTTTGCAGTTTATTATTGACACATGACACAATGATCTTTGTGAAACACAATTCCTGATACATTGTGATGACAAAGCCTTCAATTCGAAGAGTGACATGATAGTAACATTGACATTAACAATAAGGATGTGTGGTAGACCATTTGACAATGTACACATTTCCTGCTACACCAGTGTTATTTTTGTGATGTACAGAGCGGGGACTAAGCCCCAGGCCCTAGTCTCATGCATTGCCCACACGACCATAGTTGGACACACTTGAGGGCTTTGGCGATGGGGGCAGGTAGATAGCCCTGGCCCCCTTCCACATCAATGCCCATGCGACCTTATCCCAGTAACAAATACTTCGATGGATGGAATCTGAGCATTCTCTCCAAAACCATATTTCTTTAGCTCAAACAAATTCACCTTGAAGTCTCTCTTTGTTGAAACCAAACTTGATTTTCCACTTGGAAATCATAAGCAACTCGATGCTTGCAATGCATTGCTTTGTACTTTGCTTTGTTGTCCTTAACCTGCACTTGTACTCTTATATGAACTGGTTGCATTTGTCCAATGACATGCTTAAATTTGTCCACATTACTATGGCCATCTATTTCACAATCTTTACCAAAGATCAAATTAAAAAACAAGCTTCACATCCAAATACTTGTATAGGTGAGTGCTTGACACAACTGAGACATGCTAGATGAAATACAAATGCTCATACCAAAAGTTCGAAACAAATGGAATCATCATCAAGCCAAAATATCATTACATGCCAAAGAAAACAACTCGTTGCAGATAAGTGATTTGCACATTACTTCACTTTACAAAGTACCCAAACGGGAATATACAATAAGTAATTACAATTTACAAAGCAAGCTAAGTGTACATAATAGTCTACCCATTCTTTTCCTAACCAGGCTTATGGGTTCTCTTTCTACACCTGCTATTCTTCGAAGGCTGCTTCGGGAGCTGCATCAATTTCCACTTTGCCACATGTCGCTTTTCTTGCAAGGTATTGCATGACTTCTTTGTCCTTCTTGGGACGAAGTTCCGGATGGAGTTTCCAACACTTTTCAATCCAATGCCCATTCATGCTACAATGGGTACAAAAATGCTTATGCTTTCCCATCGACAAGGAAGTCTTCATAACAAAGAGAGGTTCCTCATGCGTTGCCCCAAGGATTTGATCCATTCTTTTGACCATTGCCTTACGTTGCTTGCATTCAACCACACAATGGTCAGATGCATAAAAAAGTGTGTAAGGAAACATTTTCCATAAATGATAAAATTCACCAACTTTTTTGAATTCCCATGACACTTATACCTATCCTTGGGATGTGACTTTGTCGAGAAGAACTAGGAATTTGCATGTCCCTTGGAATGTTCATCTCTCTTCGGAGACAATTTGTCATTATCACTACCATCGTGGTGTGACATATCATCACTTGATGATTTCTTTACCTCAATAATTTTAGAGCACCCTCCAATTTTTCGATGGCCATAACTCAATCCTTCATATTGTGGGCATTCCTTCACCTCGATAGGATTGATTATACCTTGGCCATTGACGCCGAGGCCTCTTCTATCATAACTCATCTGAGTTAAAAGCTTCATACCAATACCCTTGGTATGATTTTCAAAGGTTTCAAAATATGTGTTATCAACATTAGCTGAAGGATTGGCCTATCACCCATCTTTTCTGTTCCAGATGCTGATGAGGAAGTGGGTGATGACTCTAGGCAACCAGTTTTACCAACTAACACATAGGGAGAATCTTTCAGACGCCGACGATGAAGTGGATGATGACTCTAGCCAACCACTTTTACCAACTGACACATAGGGAGAATCTTTCAGATGTTGACAAAAATTGCAAGCATAATTCTCAACATAGGGTCCATATCTTGTGTTCAGACCATGCCCACAAATTGGCTTCATCTTGGAGGAATTATTTGTTTCTTCCGGGACAAAAAACTCACCAGTCTGTTCCTCCACTACATGCTGCAACTGTAGGTGAATTTTCCTTTTCTCCTTCTCTGTAATTTCATGAAATATCCTTAGCTTGACATTCTCCATTTGAAGAGATAGATTAATCTCCTCCAAATCTTGGAGTATTTCACGCTTCAATCTTTTTCCCATACTTGCAATCCGGTTGTAACTTGCTCTGATACCACTTGCTCTGAAAATGGGAGAAAAACTCTCTGATCGTCCTCTGACACTTTGCAAGTTAAACAAAATGGGTCTTCATAGATAAAATTAGTTTCAAAACCTCTTCAAGATGATGATTTAAATTTCACATGAACTTAAAATAGAAACAAATTCATATGCAACTCATGATGATAAACATGAAGAGAAGAAGCCAACATTTGATAATGGAGTTCACCCCTCCCGGGATACGTCTTTGGGCCCTGCCCCAATGGCTAGGCCTACTATATTGATTTCAGCAGTAAATGATTACATTACAAATTGTTGACACAAAAGTGGCTTGTTTCTCCTACAAGAAAACATTCTCCTACAAAGAATTCTCACTCAAAAATATGAATCCCTACAACAAATCAATACTGTCAACAAAATAAGGACACTCTCACAACAGGTCCTTGTACTCCACCTAAAATCAAAAGCACATAAACATACAACAACTCCACACTAAAGTGTTAAAAAGAGATTTTCTCATGAGCACATTGAGAAAACACTGAAAATAAATGCTCTACTGAAGTAACAACTATTGCAGATGAAACTGGAAGGCTGGAAAACCTTTGATTAAGCTATCTCCATGCTAAAAAATGCCTTCAACTTGCTGCAAAAATCTGTTTGTCTCTAGAACTAGAGGACTTGACTTTGCAAAAATTCAATCATACAATGCTCAAATAAGAAAATTGAGGATGCCATTGAGTCTAGGACACTAAAAAACCCCATCTATGCTCTTCTTGAGCTCAAAAAGGTTTAAGACCGAGCAAGATATGCTTCTCCAAGCCTAGCTATGCTATTTGTCCTACAAATTGGAAAAATATGCTAACTGCGCGACGATTTCGCCCTTTACACAGTCCGCTGAGTGACAATTTCTCCTGGTGCCACCAAGATTCCTGCCATAAAAGGTGCATTTTGTCGCCTGTTTAAATTCGCCAATAACCCTTATGCGCCAAATTAGGGTCATACTGTTTCCATGTGGTCAGGGGCCCAGGCTAACCACCTACCCCCACCGATCAAGATCCTTCTCTGTTGGGATAAGGTCACATGTGGTGTGATATGGCCGCGGGTTGGGCCAACTACCTACCCCCTCTAGTTTCGCTCTTGCTTTGGGATAAGGTCGCATGGGCATTGATGTGGCCGAGGGTTGGAGCTAATCGCGCCCCCCCCCCCCCCCCCCCCCCCTCCCCTCCCCACGGCGTGAGCCCTCAACTATGTCCGCATATGGTCATGTAGGCAATGCATGAGACCAAGGCCTGGGGCTTAGTCCTCGCCCTCTCTGCCATGGTGCTATGCTAGTGTTCCTGTAATGAGCAGCAAGACCAAGGGCTAGAGCTTCCTGCTCGCCCCTTTCCCTTTTGCCTACGGACATATGGGGGTAACGTGACTAGGGGCTAGGGCTCACTGCCCGACCCCTCCTCCTAAACGTCAAATTCACATCTCTTTAAATATAACCGACGAACTATATTGGCTAAGAACCAATCATATGGCACAATGGTAAGACGTTGGATTGCTGTGTGGGAGGTCTAGGGGTTGAACCGTGTCTAGGCCCTTGGGTCCATTATAATTATTTTATCCAATCATAGAAGGCCACACAACATCCTTTGATTGGGCCACATGGCAGCCTCTTATTGGGCCACCTCAAACCAAAACTGACTAACCAAAATGAGCTCCTTGCTCCTGTACGAACCTTCCATGTGTCGAGACCAGATTGGTCCACCGTTATCCATACCCTAAACAGTTAGTTGATGATGTCCGCTGTACGGACTACCCAATCAACAACCCAGTCAATTCCCAGTTGTTGACTTTTTAGCTATTGGTCAAAATATTCAGAATGCCATAACTTCTTTATATGACGTCAGATTGAGGCGATTCAAGCATCGTTGGAATCAAGACGACGAACACTATGACTTAACGCTGGTTTTGGGAGATTCCAAACACTTTAATTTTTGAGCCTATTTTTGATCTTCGGATCAGTGGTAGTTGTGGGAAAATTGATGGATTGTAAAGGAGACTGAAGGCTCCTTCATACTTAGTCTACATATCTTCAGACTTGGGAGTCTTGCACTTCCTTCCAGGCTTTCCTAGTAATTTGTTGTTGTAAGTATACCATACATAACATATCAAAGCTTATTGTTGAGCCAAATTTTTTGTACTGTCCATTGATGTGATGATTATGTTTTATGCTCTGAATTATCTGAATGATCAAGGAAGATTAACTAACCAATTGAAAAAGGAGGAAATACTTATTCACCCCCCTCTCAGTATTTCCAATAATTGGTATTAGAGCAAGTCCTTTTTAAAGGCTTAACCACTTAAAGGTAGATCCACAACATTAAGAAAAGTTTGCATGATGACTATTGATTTGAAAGAGCATGTTGATTCCCTCAAGGAACAATTTTGAGTAATGACATTTGATAGGGACAAGACTTCACAGATGTATAATATTCTTTACAAAGAACATGAAGACCTGAAGGATTTGAAGGAAAAGTATTAAGATAGTTGGAGATTTTCCATACTTTATATCAAGCAACTTGAAATTCAAATCAGAGAACTAGAAACATCAAGAAGGGTTCAAGAACTTGATGAAGCAAAGAAGGAATTGGAGCATCTCAAAAGCATGTTGGAAGAGGCAAACAAGAGTGAAAGAACATTGATAAACAAACTCAAAGAAAAGGAAAAAGAAAAGCCAAATAAATGGAACAATTAGGATAAAGGGAAGAATATCACCTCCTTGAAGAGGGAACTTGAAGAAGCCAAAAGGGTTGAGGATGTCTTAAAAGGACAGATAAAGTAGAAGGAAGAAGACTGCATAAGCCATGAGTAGGAAATCGTCACCTTGAGAGTTGAAGTGAAAAAACTGAAACAAAAACTGAGAAGTTCACAGGTCTTAGAAGACATTATCAATTTCCATAGGTCACCACTCATCAAGACAAGTCTTGGATATATTATTAAGTCTTCATGCTCTAATAATGAAGGGAAACCACATGTCAAAGAAGAAGAGAAGTCTCACCCCAATGACAAAGAGCAACCACATGAAGAGAAATCTCATCCCAAAGATGATGATCAACCACATATCAAGGAAGAGAAGTCTCAGGAGAGGAAGCTTCATGCTAAAAATGCAGAGAAGCCCAAAGTTAAAGTCTTGCACAAATAAACCAACACTGAAAGTTGGAATACCTCAAGAAGTCAAGATGATCCATTTAAGACGCCAATTCATAGCAGACCATTCAGAATTGGAAAACAACAAAGCCTTGGAAATGGCACCTTCGACAGATCTTCACCCCACGCACCGAGGTATGCTAGGATATTTCATGGATATTCTTACACATGTTCTAATGATGGTCATAAATATAGATATTGCAGGATTATGGATAGAGGGTTTTATCAAAACCGTAGAGGCATGTTCACTGGAAGACAAAAAATAGTCATACCCTTGATAACAAAAATTACCACACTTTCGCTCCACTTCTCAGATCAAATGTTGAGTGCTACCTATGCCATAATCTTGTCCATTTTGCATGAGATTGCATTAGACAAAATTTGATGTCTAAAATGGGTCTTCTAAGGAATATATATTTTTTTTTTATAGACAAAAACGGTTATTTTATTTATTAAGCGCCAGCAATAATGCAATTGGAGAATACATCGTTTTCCTGGAGAATCCAGCGATTACACAACCCTGTTAGAAACGGATCCAATAGCGCTGCCCTTTCGGATTTGTAGCCGTTCTCTGGTGGCTGGATGGGCCGGTGGCAATAGCTCTCCCCATAGCCGCAGTCGGATTCGACAATCTCAGAACTCCTCAAATCGTTCTTCTTATTGATCCTTTGGATGCCCTTACAGCAGAGAGAAAACGCAAGGCGACGAATCAGCAGCAAATCCAGCGAGCTCTTTTTAGGGGATGTTGCAGAAACAGTCGATCTGGTTGACTGACATCGAACATTTGCTTCGCAAAACGCCATGGTTGGCTTCCATATCTGCTTGGGAGTTTAAATTCCTGAGGATGTGATAGAAGGAGATCTTGTGAAATTTGGGCAAAATAGATCTAATTCTCCTGAGGATGGTTGATAATTGGAGCTGCGAAGGATTCTTTTTGGAATGCAGAGCCTGAATAATAATTCTGGAGTCCCCGAAGACTGATATGGAACGGACGTTGCCTTTGATCGCTTGTGAGAGCCCCTGCCACAGAGCCAGAGCCTCCGCTCTGTTGTTGGATTCCTTGCCTAATCCCCAGGCAAACCTTAACTGCTCAGAGCCATCCGGGCACAATAGAACTCCGCCTCCTCCTGCGAAACCGGGATTGCCTTTGGAGGCCCCATCAAAAAACAGGCAATGCTCATTCAGAGCCGACCTCCATTTTATGAACTCTTGCTCCTCCAGCCTGATTTCCCAATTAGAGGGAACGTTGATAGCGATGGCAGCACAATCTTTATGATTTGGGACCAAACAGTTCAGCCAGAGTTCCTCTTCTCTATTCAGGGCTTTCCCAGATTTTTTGGCAGTGTTGGCATCCAGAGTTTCTCCTAAAAGAGCTTTAATTTTGGTGATGACTTTGAGCGGGTTGCAGCTTTCATTTCTGAAAAGTCTGTTATTCCTTTCTAGCCACAGCTTCCAACAAACGAACTTGGGGATCCAGAGCCAGCAGTTTTTGAGAAGGATATTTTTGGAGAGACCATACGGCGACAATTTGCTCCAGGACTGGAAAAGGTTTTGGATGTTCCTCGGGAGTTCGAAGTTATCAGCATTTAGCATGAGGACTCCCCTCCAGACTTCTGATGCAAAGGGGCATGTTAAGAACAAGTGATCAGCTGTTTCTTCCTCTGACTTACACAGATTACACCAGGATGGTCCTTCCATTCCGCGCCTACGGAGATTATCTCGAGTGAGAATACTATTATGAGCTAATGTCCAGCAGAAGAAATCAATTTTGGGAAGAGAGGGGGAGTCCCAAATAAAATGCCATTGAGCCGGGTTTGGGGGAACATTCGGGATGGCCGTGATGCTTTTGTATCCTTCAGCAGCGGAATACGAGCCTGTGACAGATCCCCACCCTCGTTTGTCTTTTGCTGAAGCTTTTACAGGGGCTTTCCCTTGTAGCTTATCCAATAGAACAGAGGCTTCACCCTCCAGCCACTGAGGGACCTCCCCCAAATGCCAGCTTTCCCAAAGACCATCCTCCGACCAAGAGGAGATATCCCAAAGAGTGTTCAGGTTGCGATCTTGAAGCCAGTCTCTGATATTAGAAATTTCTTCCTCCTGATTCATCGGTTGGTCACCTAGAATAGGATCATCCCAAATTCTTATTTTTCGCCCATTACCTGGAATCCAATACAGATTACGACTAAAATGATCCCAAGCTTTGATGCAGAGATTAAAGACAGGAGAACCTTTGGTGGAGCGAGGCGGATGGTCCAGACATCTGAGGCGCTTCCCATGGAAATATTTTCTCCACAGGACCTTCTTGCTCCAGCTAATTTTCCCAGAGACAATGTCCCAGAGCAGCTTGGTTCCCAAGGCCAGATTTTGAGTAGCCAGATCGCGGATTTGTAATCCTCCTTCCATAAATGGCTTTTTAATAGTATCCCATTTAACAAGGTGCAGCCTTCTTTCGTTGTTTTTCCCCCCTTCCCACAGGAAGCGTCTGAGCAGAACTTCCATCTTGTTGATGAAGGTTTTAGGGGCCAAGAGGATAGAGTGCTGATATAACGGAAGACTTGAGAGGACCGCTTTCATCAAAATGATCTTCCCTGCGTTATTCAGCCATGAAGCTCCCCAGGCATGAATTCTGTTTTTGATCTTGTCCAGCAAGGGCGTCTAATGGGCAACTTTGGAAATGATCCTGAAGATAGGAATCCCCAGATATTGGAAGGAGTCTCAATCCCAAGACCCTTCCATTTGGAGAATCCTTGCAATATCAGATAGTTCCCTGGCCGAGCAATTCCAACTATATATTGTGCTTTTAGTATAATTGATCTTGTTGCCCGAAACTTCTCTGTAGCTGTCCAGCTCCTTCTTGAAGGATTTTGCAGAGTTTATGCTTGCCCCACCCAACAAAAGCGTATCATCAGCAAATTGGGCATGGTTTATGTCTTTGACCTGATGAACCATACGGAGTCCAGGAAGGATTTGAGACTGGAGATTATGATCCAGTTGGAAGCTGAGAACCGAGGCTTGGATCGCGTAGAGGAGCGGGGACAAAGGGCAACCTTGTCTGAGGCCCCTAGAGGCTTGGAAGAAATCTGAAGGACGCCCATTAACTAAAGGCGCAATCCAAGGAGAGGCAATGCAGGCTTTTATCCAGTTAGTGATAGCTGGAGAAAAGCCCATTTTTTCCATAACCATAAACAGGAATTCATGCTTTACCCTGTCAAACGCATTTGCCAGGTCAAGCTTAATCACCATACCTTTTTCCTTTCGGTGATAGCTTGAATGAACAGCTTCTTGCACCAGCACTATATTATCAAGAATTTTCCTCCCTTTGATGAAACCACCTTGATTTTCCGGAATAATGGCAGGAAGGATTTTTTTGAGGCGGTTGGCTATAATTTTGGTTATAAGCTTGTAGCTGGAGTTGCACAACGAGATTGGCCTGAATCTACTGAAATTAGCTGCTCCTTTCTCCTTTGGTATCAAGGCCAGAAACGCTGAATTGATGCCGCCTCCGATCTTGGCACAAGATTGGGTTTTCTTAACCATTCTCAGAAGATCAAAACTGATTATATCCCAACAGGAAAGGTAGAATCTAACAGGGAACCCATCCGGACCCAGAGCTTTGTCCGGTTCCATACTGTCCAAGGCGCTTCTGAGTTCATTCATGCTGATAGGGGCCATCAGCATAGCGTTGGTAGGATCTTGGACACAATGAGGAATCATATTCATCGGATAGATCTGGGGATCCAAAGGTGGTTCTTCCGGGGCTGAGTAAAGATCTTTAAAGTAATTGTGAGCTGCCCGCTTTATTTCTTCGAAGTCTTTGACCACCACATCTTGATGGTGAATTTCTTTAACTGATTTGAATTGCTTGCGGGCTTCAGCGTGCTTGTGGAAAAAGCTGGTATTTTTGTCCCCAGCTTGTAACCAGAGAGCTCTGGATTTCTGCCGCCAGAATTCTTCTTCTTCCCTGCTTGCTTTGTGAAAATCTTTTTGCAGGTCAATTTCTCTCTGAAGAAGGTCTTGGGTGACTTCAGTGTTTTCCAACGACATTTGGTGGATTGCTAGATTGTCCATGGCCGCTTTTCTATTGGAGGAGGGGGATTTCAGCGTTCTTGCCCAGTCCTTGAGTCTTCTTTTGAGCCTCCTCAGCTTTTCTTCCCATACATAGAAGGGGGAACCTTGAACCGGTCTATTCCAGGCTTCAGAAACCATCTCTTGGAACCCCTCATGCTGAAGCCATAATGAGCTGAATCTGAAGGGAATGGGCCCAAGATTTTCCTCCGTGGAGAGCTCAAGAATAATGGGTTTGTGATCCGAAGTGCTGTTTGGAAAAATCTTGGACGAAGCCATGAGACCACAGGTCAGGAAAGAGGATTGAACCAGAAAACGGTCTAACCGAGCTGCGATATGATTTGGACCCACTCTTTTGTTGGACCATGTGAACTTCCCGGATGAGGGCTTGATATCCTCTAGATCCCATCCCAATATGAGATCTTCAACCCATTCTCTTGCTGGGTCCCTGACCGGGGTCCCTCCCCTTTTCTCATTTGCAGCAAGAGTAACATTCATATCCCCAGCTATGATAATGTTTTCAGGGTTGTTCAGAGAGAGATAGGACGAAATTGAATCCCAGCATAGTTTTTTATCAGAAGGGAGAACAGGAGCATAAATATTGAACAAACTTACTTGATGACCGGAGTCTTTGTGGAGGAGCTTCGTGAATATCCAGTGGGTGGAGTTCTCTTTTTGAAGCAGGTCATATATAGTGCTGTCCCAGAAGGTAGCGATTCCATCGGAGGCGCCTCTTGCACTGACAGCACAACCAATACCTTTTCGCCAGAAGGATTTGCTGGTATTAAGGAGGAAATTTTCCTCCATCTTTGTCTCCTGGATTAGTAGGATTTCAGGCGAGTACATTCTGACTATATCTTTGAGGGCATCTTCTTTTAGCTTGTTGCCTAATCCTCTGCAGTTCCAAGAGACGTACTTCATTATTTATTGGCTTGGGGGACTGTGGCTCCTTTTGGAGCCGAGCCATGCTTGCGCCCAGACCTTGTATTCATCATTCCCTTGAGAGTTTTTTGGGATCCTTGAAGAACATCCCTATAGGTTTTCTCCTCTCTTAGTTTCTTCTTGGATTTTCGCCCCCTGGATGACTTGATAGGGGTGACTTGAGAGCTGTCTGACTCATCGGTTCTTCCTTCTGAGTCCTCATCCGATTCGGAGGCCAGGCTTATGTGATCTTCATTATCTTTGTTTCCTTCAATGCCTCCTGAGGCTGGGGGGGTGATTGTTTCAGTACCTGTTTCTTTTGCTTCCTTCATTGGGTTTTCAGTTGCTTCTTGAGTCTCGATGGTTTCTGCGTTCCCACCAGAGGAGGTTCCCACTTTTGGATCTTCATTGTTCTTCAGATTGGACTTCGGCTTCTCCCCTGAACCAGAATTTTTATTTTCTGTTGGTCTTGGGATGGCCTTTCCCCTTTTGATTTCTTTCCATCCCTCCTCGTCTTCCTTAGTCCCGACTTGGGATTTGGGGCAATTCCGTTGGAAGTGTCCGTGTTCATGACATGTTCTGCACTTGAACGGAAGTTGTTCGTAGTCCAGCTTTTGATAGTGCTGCCACTCTCCCACTGTGATTTTAATCGCTTCGGGAAGCCCAGCCTCTAAGTCAACCTCCACACAAATTCTTGCACAAGTGTATTGGCCTTTAGTGTCTGCTTTGTCAATGAATCTGCCCAGACCGTTCCCAATCTTTTGCAATGACTGATAGCTCCAGCAGTGGATCGGAAGGTTGGGGAGCCTAACCCAGACTGGAACTTCCTTCGGAACATCTACTGAGGGATCAAAGTCCGGGGTCCATTTATTGAGGTACAGACCCTGGTTTCCCATGAAATACGGTCCATTCCTGAAAACCAGATCCCGGTCTTCTTTGGTGGTGAACTCGAAAATGAAGAAACCTCTCCCTACCGGATAACAGATCACACTGTTCTTCAACTGAGGCCTCCAGTTGCGTTGAATCCAATCGTCCGTGATTTTAGTAGAAGGCCAGCGCCCCATGAATTGCCCGACCAATCCTCTATCGGCAAGGGCAAGAGCAATTTTGATCGGCTGATCTTCTTGCAGGGCTATCTCTGGCACTTCCTTGAGTTTCTTAATGAATTTAGGGATGTCTGGGGCTGGGCGTTTCTTTCCTTTCTGCTTTAATAATCGCCGAAAGGCTTCTTCAGAGGATAGCGGAGGGGTGGGAGAGGATTCCCCACCCCCAGGATCACCCATGGCTGCCTCACAGGAGCGCAACCTGGAATCTCAGATGCCCCTGCGCCCTTTCAACGCCAAGAAAACAATCTACGGTGCTCAGAAAAGCACCCAGCTAACTCACCGCTACAGAGAGAAACGGATCCAGGGAGGAAGCCGGATTAGCCGCAGAGGGCCGAGGCCGCCGTCACGAACCCTAGCAGAGCTCCGCCTCCAGTTGCATACGCCGTCGACCCTCTATCTTGTCCCAAATTTGTTACTATTCGGGTCTTCTAAGGAATATTATAAAATAATAGTGGAAATAATAAAATAAGATTAGATCACCTCATTAAGTTTTGGAGGGAGAAAAAGAAAAAACTATTTTTTTCAACTTATCTCCCTACGATTTTACTCAAATTTCGAGCAGGAGCACTCGTTGGATGTGAAATTTAATTTTGCATCCAAAGAGTACCCATGTTTCATACTTTTGATGAACCTTACTACACGAAAAATATGAAATACATGAAAAAACATGATTGCAATCATGTTTTTTATGTATTTCACATTTTTTGTTTAGTAGGGTCCATCAAAAGTATGCAACATGGGAACTCCTTGGATGCAAAAATAAATTCTACATCCAAGGAGTTCTCTTGCTTGAAATTTGAGTAAAATTGTAGGGAGATAAAATGAAAATACCAGCTGAAAAAGTAGTTTTTAAAACCTTTTTTACTCCAAAACTGTTGAATCACCCCCATGGTTGACATCATCATATTGAATCCTGTTGGTTCTTATAAATTTGATTTTTGTTGTACATTTTTGTTTCAAGGCCCATTTTTTACCTCAAAATTTCTCTAACGTAAATCGAGCTTGAAGTGGACCCCTTAGAACTAGGAAGAAAGGATTGAAAAATGCTATCTGTGTCACAACATTGGTCATTTTGCATGATATTGTAGAAGCGGTTTGACGTGGACCCCATAGAATCAGGAAGGAAGTTCATTCACTAGGTAGGAAGACAAGACCACCAAGGTTTGGTAGAGAAAACAAGTTTCTCCATGATCTCTCACACGATTGGTAAATGCATAAAGATAGGGGGAGTTTGTAGGAGAAACATATTGTTAAAGGGGAGCATCAACGCGTGATCTAATAAAACAAGAAAGTTGTTGACATGGGGAGTCTGTCATGGGGAGTTAGATTATAGGTCCGCAGGATCAAGCAGATTGTCAAGGGGAGTCACCCTTTTCCATTAATGTCAAAGGGGGAGAGAAACTTGGAGGAATCAAGGGGGAGATAGAGATGCAAGACACAACATACCTTTTCTTACTAGGCATGTTTACATCAATGACAAATGAGGAGATTGTTGAGTATGTTGTCATTGATATCAAAGAAGGAGAAGATGCAATAGGTACAAGATGGTTTTGAATGCAGATGTCATCATTGATGTTGGGTTTTGGAAGCCATTGATGTGATGGGTTCACAAGATGATGCAACGTAACTATGAAACCCGAGTTGGAGCATAAACCATAATGAAAGGGATGAAACCCTAACCGTAGGGTTTGGAACCCTTGTGCAACTAATGATGATGCAGTTTGATGTTCTTGGCTCATGGATGTGGTTGACATTACAGGTGGAGGATGAAACTCTAGCTATTGGTTGAAACCCTAGTCCTAGGGTTTGAATTCCC
Source organism: Pinus tabuliformis (assembly GCA_031772625.1). Lineage (NCBI taxonomy): Eukaryota > Viridiplantae > Streptophyta > Pinopsida > Pinales > Pinaceae > Pinus > Pinus tabuliformis. The sequence continues at coordinate 587,746,983 of CM062811.1, forward strand.
TAGATGATGGGGACACCCCACCTTTGATTGGAGTTTTGAAGCTGTAATTTATTGATTTTTTGTTGAAAACCTCTTTAGATGGATTCTCCTCATCATGCCGATTCTAGTGTATGTGGGGTGTCATGTGGACCTTCATGATTTGCGACATATGCCCTGTCAAAGTTGTGCACCCAATTTGTGGCTCAGGGGTTGCTGATGTGGTAAGATTGTGTGTCATAAAAGGATTGAATGATGATGTAGCAGTGTTGGAAAAAATATTGATCTATCGTTGAAGGACTCTTGAGGGGTCATTATTCAATTATATTAGACCAAGGCTCCTTAATTCTATGGTCTAGGACAAAGGATATTTTATTAAAGTCTATCCTTGAGGGATAAAAAAGAAACACTATTATTTTAAAGTTTATCCTTGGGGGATAAAAAAGAAACGTTATTATAATTTAATTGTCCAAAATATAAAATAAAAGGACAAAATTATTTTGGAACAAAATGGCCGCTAGTAAGTTGGCCTTGATTTAGGGTTTGACATTTAATTTTAAAATCAAATATTTCCCTCAATATTGAAGTTAGCTACCCTCTCAAAACTGTATAAACACACCCTCACTCTTCCTCAAATACATCGATTTAATCCAAGTTTCCCTCATTGTATTAAGGAATTCATGAAGATTATTTCTCTTTTGTATCCGTGGCTCGTGCATAGTTTTGAGTATTTATTGATGAAGGTCAGAAAGCATCTGAGTTTTGGCTTGTTGTTTGGGTTTGTGGTTTCAGACTTAAGGGATTTCACTTATTTTCATGGTTTAATTTTTTGGGATTCATTGCTCTCTTTTACATATGGGTTTCACTGGGGCTTATTTCTTTGCGTGATCAGTGTTCTGAAAAACTCCTATCCTCTATTATTCTTGCGGCCTTTGTACCAAGGAATTTCTTTGAGCATATTTACTTGAATCATCACAGTTCAGAGCTCTATTCACCCAATATTTTTGAACCTATGGCATAACTGTTGGATAACCTTTCATTTCAGGTGCTCTATGACCAGTCAAGAAATGACAAAGGAATTGAAAGAATGATACTTGTGACTTAGCCTTGAAACAATTCGACTCTATGGAAAAGTCATGGGAGGCCTTATTTTGGGCATAAGGTCTCGCTTGTTTTACAGAAAGCACTTCAAACATGACTTTCTCATATATTTGCTTGATTTGTCGGGGTTAGATATTTCTCCAGAAGTTGCTTGCAACCAATAACAATTCGGTCTACGACCTTGAGTTATTGGAGGTTGAATATTTGGAAAGGTTTTCGCTTTCTTTTGGTGGACCTGTGATATCAAGCTCTTGTGGTTTGTTGTCTTCTTAATTGGGAATACGTTCAAACACAACATTGAGTAGACCTGTTAGTTTGCCTTAAGAATTAGCATTTTCGATCATCAATTTTTCTTTTGGCTAGATCCACGTTTCAGATGTTCAAGTTGAAATTTTGATTGAAACAAATTGCTGTTATCACTGTGAAAGTTTAACCTAAGAAGTCTGTTGAAGGGTGATTATGCACTGATACATTTGTTACTGTTATGATGACATGCACCTACAACATAATAAACAAAGTTACTAATCAAACGAGAATTATTACCTTCAAATCAGAACTCTAGCAAAAAAACCCCAAAAAACAGGTTGAAAACGAAGTGTTGATGCGAGAAAAACAATTTTCAAACATGACATTAAAGATAAAATATCACACCTTTGAAAAACATTAAAATTCCAACGATTTTTAGGCATGGCACTAAATTTAAAATATCACATCTTTGAAAAACCTTGAAATTCCAACAATTTTCAGGCATGGCGCTAAAGAAAAAATACTTATAACTATTTTCAACTATAACATTAAAGATAAATATCACGACTTAGAAAAACATTAAAATCTTGACAATTTTTCAACCATGGAATTAAAACCAAAGATTATGACTACAAAAGAATCTTAAGTTTTCGAAATATTTCAAACATGACATTATGAAATTGTTTTATGACTAAAAAAACTTTAAAAATGAACACTTGAATGAAATAGCTATTATACCAAGAGTAACTTATTTTTTAAATGCTAAATGTATAGCAATTTTAAAATCTTACCCTGACAACTTGATATGTTCCAACAAAAATTTAGAAATCAACTATCAAATTGACACGAAACATAGGTGAACTCGAGCTATTGTAATAAATACTTACAGATCAACCATGAAATTGACACATTATGTGGGCACACTCGATTCATTATAATGAAAATCTTAAAATCAACTACCAAATTACACATAATGGGAATGCGTTGCTAGATGAGCAATGACACAAACCTTGCATATAATAATAATAATAATAGATAAATATATAAATAAATAAAAGAGAAAATTACAAAAGAAAACAAAAATTCACATATTGAAAAAACATAAAAACAATTTAAAAAACACAAAAAATTCAAAAAATAATTACAAGTAATAAAACACACTTTATTTTAAACATGACCAAAAAATAAAAAATAAAAAAATAAAAAATATCTAAACTATAAAAATGTAAAAAAAATGAAAATTAACAAAATAAAATAAAATAATATATATATATATATATATATATATATATATATATATATATATATATCTATATATATATATATATATATATATATATATATATATAAAGTAAAAAAGTAAAAACTAGATAATTAAAAAAATATTAAAAAATTAAAAAAAACAAGAAAAATAGGCCCAGGGGTGGTAGGGTCAATTCCGGGAATGACCGTGCCACCACTGCGCCAATTGGGCTGTGGGGGTGGTCGGGTAGGGAGGTGCATGCCCTGCCACCCCTAGGCCAGTTGGGCAGTGGGGGTGGGCCAGGAGGGAGGTGGATGCCCTACCACCCCTAGGCCAGTTAGACCATGGGTGTAAGGTCCTCGAGTTCTAACCGAGCGCAGGCACACGGGCGCACACGTGGACAGGGCACGCGGTTGGAGTGTACACGGGCGTGCGGTTGGAGTGTACACGGGCGCGGGCGCGCGGTGAACGAGCATGGGTGCGCGGTGCACAACCCGGGCGGGCTATGCGATGGAGGGCGCGCACGACCGAACGCGGGTGGAGCGCGGGCAGAAGTGCGACGAGAAGGCGAGCTGCGTGCGACGATGGAAAAATGACTAAGGCAAAAGTGCGACGGTGACTTATACCCAACAAGCGTGGAGGAGTATGGGCGAGGCCGACTTGCAAGTGCGGGCGGGCCGACACATACATGGGCGCATGTAAGGGTGTGATAGCATTGTTTTGGGGGTCGGCTGGAGAGCCATCACCCACGGTGGAACCACAATGAAACGCATATATATTGTGTGCGTTGGAACTTCATTTGCAACGAATCAAGTCAAACAAGACAACTTCACATAGAGCTCAGGAGTAAAAGGAAGTGCGCAGATTTAAAGGGAATGTGCATAGCTCATGCGCATTGTTCAAGAGCGCATTCTTGGTGATACTTAGAGCCGGTCGAGGGTTGGGCAAGGTGTGCCCAGGGTTTTCTCAAGTGAAGATTTGTGCCGGGATTGACGAGGGTGTCTTGGTGGCTCGGGTGAGCCCACCCTTCGTGCAAAGCGCGCACATGGTTATTGTAAAACGCTGATTTGCCTATATTGTAAAAGAAGCTAAGTATTGGCTTGGAGTTTGCCAAGCATTACTTGTGATGATTGTATTATTAAAAGAAGATTGATTATTATATATTGTTGGTAAGACTCATTGTTTAGGGAGTTGCCCCTCCCTTTATACTGTGCAATTGTTGTTCTCTTTTATAATTGCTGTGGATAATGAATGAGTATGGGTGTTCATTGGTATAAAGGATAAACATAATTTTACTTGGTTGCGAAACACAAACTAAGTAAGGATAAGTGAATTAGGCGTAGTCCATGAATGTTAATATTGGTGAAAAGAAAGCGTTTGGTGGTGCCGCACCTCGCTATAAGCGGTTGAAAGACTACCACAGGTGTAGGGGCGTGACAATGGGGATGGGCGCAGAACGAGTTGCATGCAACCCTATTGGAGCCCCCTCCTCACCTGCCCTCACAACCCAACTGACCCAGGGGTTTCAGGGCCGATTTCATTTTTTTAATTCATTTTTTTTTTTTTTTAACATATTTTTTTGTTTGTTTTTGGGTAATTTTTATTTTTTTTGCCTTAAATTATGTGTTTTTTTTTGAAATATTTTCCCTTTTTCAAATTTATTTTTTGATATTTTTAATTTTTTGTTTAAATTTTTTATTTTTACCTGTTAATTTTTAATTTTTTACATTTTATATATATATATATTTTTATATTTGATTTTTTTTTTTTGGTCATGTTTTTTATTTTATTCTTACGTTTTATTAAAAACATAAAAATCACCAACTTTTTAAAAAAAATATCCACACTTAATACATTAGAAAATTTAAAATGTAAAAAATAAACCTTCTAAACAAAAAGGGTTGATGTTGCATCAACACTTTTCAAAATCAAGAAGAAAATCACTAACATTTAAAAAAAAATGTTCATACTTGATACATGAGAAAATTTAAAGTGTCAAAAACATACTCCAAAAAAAATGTGTATTCTGAATAACCACTTTTAAAAATTGGATGATTTTTTTGCTACTTCAAAATAACGGGTAATCGATAATTTTCTCATTTGATATCTAACTATGTTAATAATGAACGCTATGATTTAATGATACATAACTGTATGAAATTATGTGTGGAAATGTTATGAAGTCAGAGGATCAAGTGAGGTGTAAGAACATTGGAAGCTAGTGCATATTGGTTGAGCTAGAATGGAGACATGAAGTAATTTTGGATCTTTTAACTATAAGACTTATCTTTGAGATTTGGGCATTAAGGGCTTGTGAAATTAAAATCTTAAAACATGGATCAATATTTCTGTGAGTCACACATAGAACAGAAGAAGTAATATGTTGTATAAATGGTTAAGTATTTCAAGTCTGCAACCAACCTTATCATTGGTTACTTGGACTTATCTGAGATCTTGTGTGAACATAACATTGATCCAAGACAACTGGCAGAAAACATATATAACACTACTATTGATCCACATTAATATGATAGTTGTGACAATGGGATCAAATGAAGATGTGACAATGACCCTATTCCATAACCTTGCTATATCTAAGGAAGTTACCCTTGACATTAACTTTGGCAGTTTATTATTGACATATGAGACAATGATCTTTGTGAAGCACAATTCATGATATATTGTGATGACAATACCTTCAATGTGAAGAGTGACATGATAGTAACATTAACATTGAAAATAAGGATGTGTGGTAGACCATTTGATGGTTCATAGAGATTTCCTGTTACACTAGTGTTATTCCTGTGACAACAATACTATTCTTGTTCCAACAATATTATTCCCGTGATATGCTTGACTTGGCACTTCTTGTGGAAGATAGTTGTTGATGTTTTCAGAAACATTGGTAGTAGAGGAAGTGATAGTGAGAGTAAACAACAACAATGACTCCAGCAGAGCAGTGTGCAACAATAGTGACAATGAGAAACAAAGGCAGTAGTGGTTACAACAGTGGGCAACGATAGTAGTAGTAGTGGGAAGTGGTTGAAGTGGGAAGTGTAATGACAAGGATAACAACAATAGCAACCGAAGTTGGGACTAATGGAAGTAGCAACAAAAGCAATGAAGTGGTAGCAACAAAACACAGAGTATGAAGAGTGCAACAATGGTTGTGGTAGCCATGGGAAAATTGATGGATTGTAAAAGACACTGAAGACTCTTGCAAACTTAGTCTGCATATATCTAGACTTGGGAGTCTTGCACTTCCTTCTAGGCTTCCTAGGTAAATTTTTGTTGTATGTACACCATATATAACATATTTGAGCTTGTTGTTGAGCCAAATTTTGTGTACAGTCCATAGATGTGATGTTTATGTTTTATGCTTTGAATAATATGAATGCTGAAGGAAGATTAACTAACCAATTGAAAATGAAGGAAATATTAATTCATCCCCCTCTTAGTATTTCCAGCAAGCATTGCATAGAGCTTGCACAAGGGTTTTCAGGGAGGTGGGTTGAGTGGCCAGAAAGAGGCCAAATTTCTTGTGGAGAGGAAAATTTCCCTTAGAAATTTTTGCTAATATTTCTCTCAAGAGGGATTGGCTAGTTTAGGCGCCTAGTTCTACTCTTTTGGATTTTTTGCATAATAAAATAAACCCTCATTTGTTGCATCGTTTTTCAATTCGGGGTTTTTGTGGGGACGTTAGCCCAAAATAATTGTGTTAATTGTGTGCATCTATTTTCTCAATTCACGATTTATTTTGACAACATATTTATTTTTTTGTGAAGAATTGAAATGTGATTTATTTGATATTAATCAGAAAATTAATAAACTGTTAATCAGTTAGGAGAATAAATTCTAGTAGTTGTAGTTCAAGGAATTTTCAAAATAACTATATTTTTTGAAGTTAAATATAGAACAAGCGCTGATAACAAAGTATGCTTCTTAACTATTTCAAACCAAGGGGTAAGGAGTTTTTAATAAATTTCACCTGTTTAATAGTGGATATTTCTCATTTGTTTGTTCATGCCAGTTGGAATTTTGCAGGTTTGCTACATTTCTCTTTGGTTCATGGAGTCGAAGTTCCTCATTTCCATCGAGGAAGAGAATGTTAGACACCGTCTCCTTAACTTTGTATAATGTCATTAAACAAAAAAATAAGGTCTCTCAATAAAACATCCACTTCGAGTACGATACCACAGTCTTCAATTTGATCACCATCCAAAACCAACTTGCCTCTCAACAACACATCCACTTGGAGTAAGCTGTCACGGTCTTCAATTTCATTGCATTTAAAAACCAACTCGCCCTTTATGTGGATCGAACCTCTGCTAATGGTTGCAGAGGCCAAAAGGTGGGATAGATGAACTGAAGGATGAAGTTTAGGACATAAATGAATTAATCTAAGGATTACACGAGCTTTATAACAAATGTTAGGGAGACTCTATTTCTCTATTGAACAAGCTACCTCGCATATAAGTGCACTTGTTTGTTTTTATAATTGTGTAGTGTTTTATACATCTCCTCATTAAGGAAGGAAGTGGTAAGAAATATAAGGTAAGGGGAAGAGTAAGTAGTGGTAAGTAATAATTTCTAAGGGGTAACAAAAGGGAAGATTTTTAATTCTTTTTATATTCATACTATTTAAAAAATGCCTAGTTTTAATAAAAGAAAGAAAGCACAATGTAATTAATAAATGTTTTAACTTTTTATGGGTATTTTTCTTTTTGGTTATTTTTGCTTGAAATTAAGTTCGAATTTTATAATATACAAAATTCTAGTGCTTTTGGCATAATTTTTTGGAACTAAATCTATTTATGTATTCAAAAACCCATTTTAAGTAACAAGAAATCACAATCTCACTTGAATTGTATTGTTAGATTCTAGACAAAAAGATCAAAACGATTAATTTTTTTTTTGTTGGCCAAAAGAAAAAAATTATTATCATCAATAAAATCCAGAGTACAAAAATAAGCTGCATGACCCCCTTAGCTTTACTACATTTAGAGGGGAGAGAAAGGGGTGCCATATATAACAAAAGATGCAACCATACAACCATTATTTCCGATAGGCTTACTAGCCTTACATAACATAAATATGACAAAAAATACCAAGAACCTGAGATAATCATGTCATGGAGGGTGGTGAGGCAGAATTCTAGGAGGACTTGTAGGGAAAATGACCCACTCATGCATATGGAAATCGAAGTGTTCCACTCGGGCCTCTAAATCATGCAGACAGTCATTGAGGTGTCTCTGGTATTCATAATGGTTCTCTCTCATGATGTCTAGGTTAGCCTCGAAGCCTATTAGTTAATCTGCAATGAATTCCAGCGATGCTGGAGCCTCCACTCTACCTGAAAAATGCTCGCAAGCTTGAGTGCCCTCATCCACCCGTTCTTCACTGACCGCATCCTCCGAAGCTGAGCTCAAACCACTATTTTTTCATCCAACATGGCCATGATTCCCACCTCCACGACGGGGATGCCCACACTGGTGGGGCATGACTAGCCACTCCCAAATACCTCCAAAAAGAATGACCAAAGAGGATACAATCTCCTAGGAGGAAACAACAACTTGCACATGCCCGAGCAACCACGAACAATGCCACACTCGCCCTGCTTTGGCCTTACGGATATGATCAAGCCAGGCCACCTAACAAATTTTCACAATTACCACTTCGTTGAAGCCCCTAGATGGCCCTATTCTACTATTAGTCCTCATCCATAAAAGGGGAAGGTTAGCCACAATTCTCTTCCCAAAAGCACACAACCACACTCCTAACGACTCACTCAATACCTCAAAATACTAAACTAGGATACAGATAAAAAGGAAATTATAAACTGCCCCACTACCAGAAACATCTCATCCTTCGTGGAATTTGCTAGAGGGACTTAGTAGAAGCTAGTGCCACCACACTCCCTAATTGTCTATAAGAAAATTGTCTTCAGAAAGAAAGTGTCGCCACACACAGGTCCACTCCCTCCATAGGGCAGTGGACAATGTTGACTTACTAACCACCACCGGCAACAACATCACAGGGGAAGACCATCACCAAAGTTATACAATAACTTGGAGACCACTAAGTACCCACTAGCCTAGAGCAACCCTCCTTCAATGACAACCGGGGTTCCACTATGCATAACCAACCTTAATGCACCAGAGAGCAGAGAAACCTCCAAATGAACAAGGATCCCATATATATGCACCAAAACCCATCAAAGAATCCATAGTACCAGAGTCCCAACACTCCGCTGAAGTCTAGCTACCCATAGCCTTGTGAAGCTCGCTTGGCCTTTAACACTCTTGTTTACCACCCTACATGCTGATTTCATCACACAAGATACAATAACCATTACATTGTCAATGCTACATAATATAACAACTAGAGGCAGGTCTAGAGAGTTCAACTGACCGTTGACCCGTCGCATCACCTTATGCTTCATAATTCCTTCACCTACTGCGTGCCTCATGAGGCGAGCTCCGAGGTGCTCCGACCAAGCGTTTGTACACGCCCATCAAGGTAAGATAAAAACACTTATTAGTTAAATTGGTTATTTTAAAAAATGATAAAATATTGAATAAATAAAAATTATAATGTTGGTCTTTATATATATATATATATATATATATATATATATATATATATATATATATGGGGAGAACTCTAAGGTGGTCCGACCAAGCGTTTGTACACGCCCATTGGGGTAAGATAAAAACACTTATTAGTTAAATTAGTTATTTTAAAAAATGATAAAATATTGAATAAATAAAAAATTATAATGTTGGTCATTATTTATAGCTTAAAAATAAAGAAGAATATATATATATATATATATATATATATATATATATATATATATATATATATATATATATATTTGTAAATTGTGAAACATGAAGAATATTACTATGTTAGATTTATTGCCCAAGAAATGAGGAAGATTTGCAAAAAAAATATAGAAAGTTATATGTGATTTATTAAATATTATCTGTAATTTGTAAAACATTATAAGTATCAATTTAACATTATTTTTTATTCCCCAAGTTTTGTAATTTGTGATTAAGGTTTATAATGCTAAGCATGATCAACATGGATATTTTGATATACTTCTTTTGATGTAAATATGTATTTTTATTTAACATATTGCTAAATATTGAGGAAGGGAGTAACCAACATTGATTATGATGCTCGAGAGAGTTGTAACGAGGATTTGGGATGCTTCTATTAATCTAAAATTTATATCCTATTCCTCCCATTTTCCTAAAACTTTAGATTTAGTAGTTGAACCACCAACAGGTATCAATTATGAAAAAAAATACAAGGAAAATACCTTTTAGCGGAGGTTATAACGAATGTTTTTGGTGCTATAAAATTGACAAAACTTGTAAAAAAAAACATCTGCTAAAAAATCCGTTTGTGATAGTGAATGTTTTAGTATATATTGTAATGAAAATTCAACACAACTAAAAAAATATGGGCGGTAGGAGGTTTTAGCTTATGTTTTATTTTTGTAGTGTGCTTCATGGAACAAGTAACAACAATGTGCTACATATATAAACACACCGAGTTGCATACATAACTAAAAGCATTGAGGCGTTGAATGTAAAGAACACTGGTGCATAATACATACCGCGACGGTGATAATAGATAAACAAATTCCTTAGGGAATTCTTGTAAGGAATGACACTGAGGCATGCAAAAAATAATGATGTGCTGGTGCTTTTATCTAATCTTGCAGCACTGATGCATATCATTTGTATAAACGAACTAGTGCGTTAGTTATATAAAAGGACTGGCGTTGTTAGTTTTCATAATACATCGGGCTTGGAAAAAATATTTTTTTAGGATCGGGGTGTTAGTTCTATGAAAGAAATGGTGAGTTAATAATTACAATGCATCGAGGCGTTAATTGCAAACAATATCAGTGCTTGAAGAAATAAATGTCCCGATGTTGTCTTTTTCTTAAAAGGCATCGGTCATCCAAAAAGATGCTGTTACGGTATTTTATATAACATAACACATCGATGCGTTTTTATGTTATAGATGCACCAATTTTTTTTATGATATTTTCTCTTTTTTGGAAACATCGACCCGTGACAATGCAATTATTGTAATTTTTTAAATATGTTATTCATCGAAAAATTGACTTATATCTTATAAAAATATTCATATAAATTAAATTTTATTAGTGCATTTGTATATTATGTTTGGATTAATTTGTTATATTATCAGATTTCACATCTCTTCATTATAATATTTAATTATCTATACATTTAATCAGTGGTGTAACATTTCACAACAACATTGGATAACACAATAGAATAAATTAAAATGTATGTTATTATATCTCAATAAGAGGCTCTTTATCATACAAAATATGATTGTTATTGGTAACCCCTTGTCTTTCAATTGAGACACTATGTCCATTACATTAAACAAAATGTCTGATTTTCACAGACAATTATTTTAAAAAATACAACAGGTTGCATTGATATCCAAATAGATCATCATTATTCATTAGAATTGTTGTCAGTGCTCGAGCTACTTTCGTGACTTGGGTTATTTGGAGGAATGTTTTGTTGATTGCATCGATTGTTTTCGTTTTCTTCAAGTTCCATGTGCAAACATAAAAATAAAGTGTAATGAGTGTATCTAAATTGGTGAGAATAATGGAAATTGAAAAAAATAATATACATCAATGTAAATCAAATAACAATGTACCATAGAAAAAAGTGACTCATAAATTGTGCACATGGTTTTAAAACCAAGTCTCATGCCTTGTTGCAACAAGTCTTCTGTTGACGTAGTTCCATACTATGTTTCCTACATGTTTTATACCCCATTATAAATCATAGATTTAATATAAAGGATTTTTTGTTCCATTAGTTATAAATATAGAGAATTAAAACAACATAGCTACTTACAAATTCCACAATTAATTTTTTATACGCCAACATATACTCACAATCCTTATTTAACCCAATGTCAATTAATTTTTCCGATGACTATTTTTTGTATGTCAGCACCTATTTGAAGACATTCAAGGATGGTTGTTGTAAACAACTTAAAATATAAAAAAATGAAACCTTGATTTGTTATAAGGAAATATTAACAATTACTAACAAACTTTGAAGTCAACCATTTTCTTGCTTGTCGTCCTATTTTATGTGCTGAATGGGTTCCATTTTGTTTTTTTTTTTCAAGAAAATACTTGAAAATTAATATTTAATGCTAAATTATTTTTTTATATGTACAAATTAATCACAATTACATGCATTTGAAGCATGTTGTTGTTGAGATCGCTCTTCCTGTGATGTAATTATGTCCATTTCTTTGACCATCTCCTTGTACATTTTTTTGGACATTCCTACTGGCATGTTTCGCATACCAACTCGTTGATCATTTGTCATTTTCATAATCTTCTTGAAAACAAAATAAACTATTTTTATATTGATATATGAAAACTAAATATAACAAAACTGATATTAATAAATGAATGTTTTGTAGTAATATATACATATAATTATAGAAAATCATTTTAATTAGGAATATTACCTTTTGAATATTTTTTCTTTTGTTCTATGTTTTTTCTATTGCAAGTCTGACATGTCTCATTGACCATTGCTCTAGAAACACTTCTTGTAGTTTAGATATACTTTGGTTCTTAGAATCATTTGATTGATATTTGTATTATAAATGGAAAGTACGTCTATACGTTTGTTCCACTAGATCCCTCATAGTTTTATAAAACTTCTCCCCCTTTTCATTAACCTCTAGCATCGCTCCAAATGAGCTAAGGACAAATTCATCGTCATTTACATGTTTTATAATTTTCTTTTTCTTAAAATGACATTGATCTTTTCCTTCATTGTTTCTTCTTGTAGAATATTAAACATATATGAATTAATAGATTGTTTGAAACATGTTATCTAATATTCTTAAGAATATTATTAATAAAAATAAAAAAAAAACCTCATATTGAATAATATTTTTTCATTCACCCAATTCATCCTTCTACATTTTTTATATCAGGATTTTATGCTCTTTTGCACTTAGGTTAGAAATAATCTTATCAACCTTTTTCATTTTTGGCTCTGCATGACACACACCAACCAATAGATATTAGTTAAACTTACATATAGTTCAAACATATTAATTTTGTAAAGAATTTACAAAGAACTTGACTTCTCTATTTTTTTTGATGTGCTATCATTGTGTCAATTAATATTTTTGTTACTGGACACCTTCTTAGGCTTTTTTTTAATCTATATACAACATGTATCATTCAATATAGAGGACATTAAATATATTTTACAAATAAATCAAATAATTTTGAGTGAAAAAGAGCTATGGTAACCAGTTCGTTTATCTGAATAAACACAATGGTGCATTTGTCCCATTAAATGCACTAGGCATTAATTTGTTCAACACCGTCATGGAAAATGATTTTCTTAAAAAATAATTTTAGATTGTGATGGTGAGATTTGTAAGGCTAAACACACCACAATGATTCAACAATGCTATTTGGAAGAGGCATGTTAGTGTGTTACATTATATAAGGCGTACGGCGGAACATATATCCGTCTATTAAAAAAATGAACATGGCTGACAAGGTTTGGATTTAATGCAATAAGCGATTCCCCTACTTTACATGTCAAACACCCTATATATAGTAAGTATGCAAACCCATTAAATATAAAGTTCCTAAAATGGAAAGCCCTAATTGTGAAGTGGTAGAGGAAGTTAAACCCTAAGGTGAAATTTTGTAGGAAGAAGCAAGGCTTAAGGTAAGTATTGGATTTTATTGTTTTTTTTTTCTAAATTTTAATTAAATTTAAATAGGAACATAGGTTGTAAAAATTTTTACTAGTAAAATCAGTAGTAAATTTTTAATTATACAAGGTTTTTAATTTACTATATATATATATATATATATATTTTATGAATTGTGAATAAATGTAACATAAATTGTAAAAATTTAAAATTTGTGCTCTCCAAGGTTTTGAGTGAATCACCATACCTTTAAAATTCGGATCTTTCTTCGATTCAAAAATATTTTTTTGCTCTACAATGCTCCCAGTATATCTCTATTGTAAATGATTTCTCTTTTAATTAAACCCTAACATAAATTATAATTTTTTTATTAGTAAAACAAATAATAAAATTCAAAACGTTTACTATGCATGGTTTTGAGTGAATTACCATACCTTTCAGCGTCTAATCTTTTGAATAGTTCTGCTGCTCCAAAGTATTCTGTTGCTGCACAATGCTCCTGGTATGTCTCTCTTGAAAATCACTCCCCTGAAATTTTGGGAAAAATAATGAAATAGTTAATAAATTTTTACGATTTAAAATACTTTATGAAATTAGATTTTGAAAAATCAATTACCGCTAGTTTTTTATTTAAAATAAAAATAACAATTACATTTTTTTTTTCAATTTATCTGAACATCGGTGCGTTCAATAGTCAAGCGCACCAGTTTGTTTAAAAGAAAAGCACACCGACATTGCCAAGGCGCCAAATTTTTTCAACGTGCCGACATGATACAATTATTTATTTATTTATTTTTTCAAAATCCCAAAATGGTGCGATTAATTGTTTTAACGCAACAATGCAGTTTTTATTTAAAAGCATTGATGTTGTAATTGTTATAAGAACATCGAGATGGTTGAATTCATTTTTGTTTTCTAAAATCCAGAAATAGGGGCGTAATGGTGTTGTTTTTTGAAATGCATCGGTGCGTTTTTGTATAAGAGCACCAATATGATAACATATTATTTTTTTAGAATGTTGGAAACTGGTGCAAGTATTATTTAAACGACCCGATGTTGGTATTATTTAAACACATCGGTGCACTTTGTTCTGATAAGTGCACTGATCGGGTTTAAAAGCTATTTGAAAATTTATTTTCACATAAAATGGCATATTAATCTCAAATTATCCTTTAGGATGCATCCACATGAATTACAGTAGTTCATGGTATACATTTTATGCTTAAATTTGTGTTATTATTGAAAATGGCTTGAAAAATAAATTAAAATTCATATTGTGGTTATATGGTTCTCAAGATTAATTTTAGATATGCACACAAAATTTTATTTTTGATTTTTCTGAAATGCAGGGAAAAATATCAATAATATCAAATGATCGATTTTTCAAATTCCATATCGTTCCATATTGTTGATCAAATTCCTTCACAAAGTTCTCCCTTTCCATCTCCAGTAAGTTCAAATTTTATTTATATTTCAATTATCTAATTGTTTTTTTTAATCCATGTCAATTTGAATAAAAATGTATCCAAATTTGTAGGATCTTGATTCATAATCAAGTTCAGATGCAGAAAATATTCCTCCATTTCAAAAACATTGGAAACTCTTATCAGGAGTAGCATATCACAAGTATTTGGTATATGAAAATGGACAACCTCTTCACCCTCCCAATTGGAACATGACATCTTATAGCAATAATCCCGGATCAACGGTGGTATGAATTGTTTAGTATAATGTAATTTTAACAAATCACTTGCATTGACATGCTTACTAATATCATTGATATTGTGCTAATGACATTCAATATTTTTGAAATTAGGATTTCAATGATGAAGAGTGACCCACCTACCATCTTCCAGTGCACCCCACTACAACATCAACTTGAGAGAAGGTGGCATTAAGATTAAGACTTATAGAGGAAGCATACGAAAAATGCTTGAATCAACCGTACTATTCAATTACCACTACATCCATATTCACCAATTAGGAATGACTGCAACAATATTAATTCTTCATCACAAGTTGACAATGGAAGTAATCAAATAGCGATGATTACTTACAGTATAGGACTACCATGGAGGGAATGTTGTTATATGCATTCCATAATAATGATCTATGGGATGATGCTCATATCAATAATACCTTATTCGATATCTTGAAATTTGCTTCCACCAACCCTCTCTTTGGACCTAGAGGCAAGTCAAAGTATACTCAGCTAGGGACAACGATGTTGTTGTACAAATTGAAGACAAAGATTGGCATGTCGAATGCATGTTTCTTGACAATATTGAGGTAATTAACCTGCATGATCATTCAAGTCCCTTATATTTTGAGAAATCTTGTCACACAATCAACATTAAAAATCACTGATTTTATGAACGTTAAATATTGAAATTGTACAATTATATTCCCCACTAAGTGCAAGTTATTCAATGATAAGGTTCTTCTAAGTGATAATGTCTTGTTGGTTAGCGGCGAAGAGGAAAATCAATTGTTGAAAATGTTGGGTGTTGAGTATATATCTTATCATGCATGTCCGAACGATTGTATTATATATAGAAGAGAATATGCAAACCATGAGATATGTCTGAAATGTGGGGATGAAAGGTACCATAATTAAAAAAAGGGTAAATCACATGGTCCTCATCATAATATATTGAGACATATGCCTATAATCCCAAGGATTCAAAGTCTCTTTCATTGCAAATAATTAGCTATGTTGCAGGGATGACATGCTTCACACAGAAGTGAGTGAGGAGTTATGTGAATCCCAACAGATTGAATAGCCATGAAGCATATAGAGGATACATGTCCTAAAAAATTCAAGGATGAAGTCCGAAGTCTACGACTCAGCATAGCCATGGATAGCATCAACCCATATTCCCTCCATTACACCAACTATTCTATTTGGCATATAGTGGTGTTCAATAACATTATCTCCCCATGGTTGTTCGTGAAGAATGGACACCTTATGTTGGCTCTCATAGTCCCTGGTAGAAGACAAGTGAAGAATATGAATGTCTACTTACAACCATTGGTAGATGAATTCAAGGAATTATGGGAAGGGATACATGTTTACAATGTATCAAGACCCATCACAATAGAGATGAGTTTTACGTTGTATGGCATATGTGCTTACACCATACATGTTTCTCCAGGATTAGAAGTTTGCTATGGTAAATTAATTTTTTATTGATTTGTTTATATACATAACAATATTTCTTCACATATTAATTTAATTCGCTACAATTGTTCTGATCTTCATGGTCACTAATGTGCTGACCTTTATACAATAATTTCATAGGTCTTGTAACAAAATGGTAATATGGATGTAAATGTTGTGGACCTTCTCTGAAGGCTAGGTGGTCCAACCAAATATGAAAGCTAGTGTATGACTGCTCTAGGGTATTCCTCCCATAAGAACACCCTTAGAGAAGAGAAGCATATGCTTTCAATGGTAAACCAGAGAGAACCTAAAGGCCTGCAATAATGACACCAACTGAATGACTTAGAGCATATGAGAGAGAAGGAGAAGGAGCTTGCAGAAATGTTCAATTGAAATGGAGAGCCTATGCTCGATGATCCAAAATTCTTCATCACCTATGTTGAGAAATTTCCCATTGGGATGAAAAGGAAATCTGTCTTTTATCATCTCCCATATTGGGAGCATCTTAATATTGCCTACTTACTAGATCCCATGCATTTATTTAAATATGTTTCATATTCTTTATGGAGGCACATATCATCGAAAGAAAGTGACACATTGGTTGTTAGTAGAGATACTATTTCTTCCAAAACTAAAAAGAAACATTGGCCAAGGCAAGAAACTAGAGGAGAGGCTGGTCCCTCTTGGTCTTTCAAAGAAGCTGATTTCCCATGGATTTTAAAGAAAGATGATATTTCTTTGGTAACAAAAGTTATAATGAGTGTGAGGGTGCCTTCTTTATATGGGTCTTCATTACAACATTGATTCACTCTGGAAGACCATTTTTTGGAGGTTGAAATCACATGACCATTTGAGCCTTCTAAGAGTACATATGTCAAAAACATGATTTTATTATTTTATTATTTTTATGTAATGGGATATTTTATAATTAATTTTTGTATAATGTACTATTTACTATGCAATGTCATTATCCTTGGCTCATTAGTGGGTGTGTGAAACATGATGTCTCCCAAGACCTACGACGTGAAATATATAAACTACCTGCATTTTTATGTTGGATCACATCAAAGGAGATTCATATGGCTAGAATTCCATGATGGCGTCAAAAGATAACTAAGATTGTTTGTATGATTGAGAAGGAACTGTTGAAAAGTTTCAAGGACTTGCAGGTTCATCTTCTAATTCACCTAGTAGATGAGGTTGAATTAGTTGGGGTAGTTTCTTATTGTTGGGTGTTCTTCTTAGAGACGTACATGAAGAAATTGAAAGGTTTTGTTCGACAAAGGGAAAATAGCGAGGAGTATATGGTAGAGGGATATACATGATATGAGTCTTTCTATTATTCCATTGAGTACATCAAGCAGATCGACAACACACCAGGTGCAACGATTTTGGATGAAGAAAAAAGAGAATGGTAGCTTCTCAAAACGAATGGAAAGAGGCACATGATAAAGAGTAAGTGTAGGTTTATCACTTGTTAAATTACTACACAATAAATATTCACACTGAACTTCATATTAATGCATGTTTTGATCTCATACATACTATATATATATATATATATATATATATATATATATATATATATATATATATATATATATATGTTAGTTTGATTTCATCAACGAATTCAGAAATTAAAGCTGTCAACAAATTCATTATTTATAATATGGAAGCGACACAATCATGGGTCGCATTGTACAAACAAAAGAGGAGGAAATTAGACAGTGATAAGAAAGAATTCAAGCGGTTGAATGGTAGAAGCATGCCTTATTCTGATCATTTAAAAGAAAATATACCAATGACACGCCCTAACTGTTGGGTTGCTGATCTAGTTAGAGAGAAATATGGTGCATCTGGTCGTGACTCGACGTGTGCTAAACATAGGTATTAGGTTCAACAACTCAGTAACTATAATTTCTTTCTATACAATTTTAACTTCATAGGACACCTTTGAATTGTAACATCTATATATATTTTATATTTTTAATTATGTTTGGGTTATTAGACACACGACATTGTGATTTTTTAACTTTTTTTATAGGTGCATATGTCCCCATCTATGTGGGCGTATGGACATCATTTTCACATGGAGGTTGCTGATGATGGATGCATGACACAAGAATATGGAGCGGAAGTCGAGTTTGACCAATCTAGTTGTGCTAGCCATTGCGATCAAAGCCTAATGTAGGGTATGCTAGGTTACATTGAAAATATATAAGAGATCATTCCAGTGGACTTCTCTTCGTTCCAATGTGTTATTTTTAGGTGCAAGTGGTGGGACACCTTTGATTGGAATAATGTAAAGGAATATTGCACTAGTGAGTTGATATCTATCAACTCTAAAAATATGTGGCATGAAACTAGGGAGCCTTATTTTTCCCAAAACACTGCAACTAGGTGTTTTTTTACCCAAATGTGTTGGATAGGGATTGGTGGTTTGTATTAAGACATGACCATAGATTAAAACATATTTTTGAGAAAAATAATGTTATCACGCTAATGGAGGAAGATAATTACGGCAATGACAATGGAGAGTGATATGTACTTGTGTTATTTCATCATTTATACTATTATTGTATGTTTTTGTTTTCTTTATTTCACTAATTATATTGTTTTTTATTCATCTTGTTGGAATTTTATAATATAATTGGTAACATTCACAAACATTTTTACATGTTTTTTACAGTGGAAACATTTTTACACTTAAAACTAAGTATTTCCAATTGTGTACAATATCTATGATAATAAGGATTCAAGGTCACAATCCTTCTCAAATTGGAAAATGAGAAGAAAATAGTGAATTTAGAAATAACATTGAAGATTTAGTCTCGATTTAGATACTTATTGGTTTATTAATTAGTTCACATGTTTTTCTTCTTGTTTAGTTCAAAATCAATATAAATCATCATGTAGTGATAACTCTATGAGGACTTTAACAATGAAAAAAATGTGTATTAATATGTAAGATTAAATTCTTTACATGAGAGGTAAAGTCATGTTTACTATATTTAAATTACAGTTCTTGCAACATTATGTAAACTAAAAGGAGGTTTTATGCATGTATAAAATGTTGATTACATTTTTTTATGGACCATAAGAGAAACAAATGGGCTTACA
The DNA here is from genome assembly GCA_031772625.1 of Pinus tabuliformis. Classification (NCBI taxonomy): domain Eukaryota; kingdom Viridiplantae; phylum Streptophyta; class Pinopsida; order Pinales; family Pinaceae; genus Pinus; species Pinus tabuliformis. Next base: position 587,766,605 of record CM062811.1, read on the forward strand.
TGGATGCATGAGAGGTTTTAATTTTTTCTTCATGGATAATGGAACAATTTTGACTTTTATTTTCAATGGTAATTATAAATAAAAGTTGATTTTTTTATGGCTAAGAATAAATGATAGATAATGTGATGATGATTAAGAGGCATTTGTTTGACTTTCAAATAGACTTGGTGATGCATTTTTATTTCCTATTTAGATTATGTAAAATAAATATTTATTTTTATGTATTTATAAGTAAATTATTTAAAGTAGACATGTCTTTATCATTGTGAACATGTTTCAATATTAGCTAGGATAAATGTGAAAACATGAATTTTAATGACTATCTCGTGATAAGTATGTGGATTTTTTTTATTTTTTTTTATTTTTGGGGTTTTTCATTTTGAAACAATCAAATATATTATTTATAAAAAGTTTAAATCTAATATAATATCATTTTTGTATTATTTAACTCATATTTATTATTAAAAAAGTTATATTTAAACCAATACAATAGCAAATAAAGAACCAAAATAGCACCAAAATGTAATATCTTTATTCCTAGAGAAAAGTTCACTTGTCTCTTTAAGGGAGAACTTCCAATAGAGAAATTCCCCAACTACAAGTAACTTCACAAGCCTTATTTTACATTTGTTGATCCTCATCTTTAGAGAGAAAAAATTCTAATTTAAATTGGTAAGAGTTGCTACAAATATTAAATTTAAATTGCTTGAAAATCTCATTACTTTAGTATTAAATTAAATTTTATAAAAACAGTTTTTTTTTTTTAAGTTATATTAAATCTAAATTAATTATAAAAAAATATGACTTAGGTTTTGTAAATTTATCAATAGCTTGAATTAGCTAAATTGTATTTTTGAATAATTTATTGTCATTAATATTTTATATTAAAAATTGAATGAGTTACACATTTTCTTCTTATTAAGAAACTAACTAAATTATTTTACCTTTAGTTATCTTTTCCTTGTGAGTATTGAAATATTTTACTAATCAAATTAGATTGAACATAATTTAAATATCTAAGCAATAAAATATTATTTATCGTAATTTTACAATCATAGTTTCAACCATACTAAACTTTGTAATTTATAAAAAAATTTCTTTGCATTTTTTTAAAGTCATTTTGCATGCAATTTCATATATAAAAGTTTGATATAAGTTCACCAATACTTAATATATAATAAATGTTATTTCATAAAAATAAACATCATGATGATAACCGTCTAACAAACATAAACATCATCTAAGATACACATTCAAATTCACTACCATCATCTAATTAGATACACTTCTAGCACATATAAACATCATTAGATAACACACAAATCTAATAATCTAATAGGGCATCATCATTGTGATCACATCTAACAAAACACAAACATTGTAATCTAACATCATCACCACACACATCCTCAAATTAATATACATATCATGTCAAATAACTATTATTACATACACATCTATCTGCAAGCACATTAAATGAACATATCTAACATTAAATAACAATATACACATCAACACAACCATATAAATTAAGTACATAAACATGAACGAAAAAAATGCACCACACACGCGCACACACACACATATATATACAAAATGTCAAATAAATACATCAAGTCAAATAAATGAAATCAAATATCTGATACAACAAACGTAGTAGTGTCAATTGCTTGGTTTGTAGTAGAAGATAATGGATGGTCAACTACTGCCTCAACATCTGTCAAAATGCAAGGTGGAGGAGGAGGTGGCTGATCTGCAACAAAAGATGATGGGTGGTCAACTACTGCCTCAACACGGTCTAACAAACTATGAGGTGGAGGAGGAGGTGGATGGTCTGCTTTGTCAGGAGAAACATAAGGCACATCCTCTAGCTCTGACATCTCATGATTAGGTGACTGACAACCATGATCCGATGGGGCAGTATTACTAGAAGAATCATGATAACCACCCTCATAATAATGATCATGATCACCACTCTCATCATCATTATCATGATCACCTCCCTCATCATCATGATCACCACCCTCATATGACATATCTTCCACTACATGCCCTACATCCCTCATCATTGCCAATACCCTATTAGCTCCGATGTTATGGCACATAAGAGACATCATTTCACGTGGATAGTCCCTATAGAGATCCATGAACCTAGGATCTGTGTTGATATCTCAAGCCCTCGCGTGGAAGACTCCCTCCTCAACCAAAACTCTGGCGAATCTGTCATAGTCGTCCATCTGAAATCACAGATTAGACCTACGGCCCAAGATGCCCATTCGCCATTGAGGATGTGCCTCACCCTCTTGGGCCTCACCCATCTCCTGATCTCCTCCATCCGGAGGGGGAGGAGGCATGTCCCCATCAAATATGCCAATATCTACAAAATATATATAATACACAACAATAACTAGACAATTTAATAAAATAAGTTAAAGAACGCGCAAGAATAAATTTTATTCTAATTAATTAAAATAATAAAAGGAAACTATATTAATTTAAAGGAAACACCAATATTACGTTTATCATCTAGAGGCTCAAACAATGTGAAGAGGATGTTGGGACACTGTCTCCAATCAATCCCAATGTGACAAATGAATGGTCATCCTCACTGGCCAGTAGCATTAGTGCCCTGGAAGAAATCCTGGCTAGATACTTTAGTAGGCTCCTCTTGGGCATCATCTTCCCCCACATGTGCATCTGGACCTCAGTGATTGACCTAGGAGGGCAGGGGTCAAATGTAGGCCTCGTTTATGGAAACCTCTAAAAAAAAAACAAAAAGTCTCTGAAGCAAAAGGGAAGGTTGTCCTCCCATGTCTCAACACGTGACATCTATCTAAAACCACAAAACTACCTCAGAAAAATGACAGACCATCTGATATAATGTGGCGTCTGAATCAAAGAATCGACATAATAAAAAAGTGGGAAACAAATGTGCTTCCCATTAGTACTAGAGTGTGCAATGGTGGTGACTAATAATGAGAGGCATCTAACTTCCTGTGCAACAAAAGAAGAAATCCATATCTATCCATCGTGCACTTGAAAATATGCTAGACGTATTGCATGAGGCCCAACATATCTTTTCTAGGCAAGCTAAGTCTCAGCTGCAACCCCATGGGGGACATCAGAGAACAGGGGAAAATTATCCCCTCTCGTAGATAGGCCAGTGATAAAGTATATGTCCTCCTCATAGGGCCTATACCATGCCCCAGAAATGACACAAAAACCCTGCTCTTGGATAGAGTGCACTTTTAGGGATGTAGCCTCCTCATATTACTTGAGGAGGCCAATATTCCTTAAGAGCACTCAGGTTTCTATAGTAATAGGGCGAGGGTATAAACCCCTATCCCTATCTTTGACCTCCCATGGTCAGACCATATTGTATGGGTCCGCCATTTTCTCCTATTCCTGTTGTTGCTTCGTCTACTGATGTCTCTACTACACGATTGACATATAAAATAATTCAACCTTAGACATAAAATACAATATTTTAATTAAACTAAAATTGTATTATAAATAAGGAAACATAACTTTCAATTAAAAAAAAAAATCATCCATGCACCCAAAACACAATCATGCACCAGCTCCGGTGCACTGTCAAGCACAACCGTACCGACATCGGTGCGCACATATGTATGATGGACCACTATTGGTTAACAATTTTAAATTTTCATCGCGGTGCATCACCTTATGCACTGATGCACACATATAACATTTTCACACCGATACAAAATTTTCAGGTTATCGAATATTTTTGCGGTGCGTTTGGTAAATATAAACACACTAGGCATGATGCACTAGTGTATAGTTTTTAGTTGTCCTGGTGCATTTACATTTACAAAATGCACAACAACAAAAGAGGTGCATTATGTTCACACACCGAACTGTAGTGTGTCCTATAAATTTATAGGGTGCACTGCTATTGGTTCAAGCCAAACATATCGAATAGACCGCGTAGGGATTTGTTTTTAAAAAATAATGGAAATTTTAAGCTAATTTGAACTTCTAATCTACTAAAAAATCAAATTAGAGAGAAACATATACATTACCTATAAATTTGGTCATTGGGAAGGCGTTGTTGACACGTATTGCAGAAAAATAAATTTTACCACGGTTTGAAAAATTTGGAAAGTCAGGCAGTGAGCACGATATGGAAGGATGGTGAAAAAGAGAAGCATTGATGTCAAGGCACCTGCATGAGGAAAGAGTGGCACCGGTGCTTCAAATATCTCCACTAACATAGATGGTAAAAATGAAATTTATGATTGGGATGGTTTTGTTTATTTAACCCTCCTTTGGCGTGTTACTATAACTGCACTAGTGCAGAATATATCCAAGAGCACTGCTTTTTTTAAATTAAAAATTATATAGCGGTGATTTTGTTAAGATGCCCCGAGGCATTCTAATACAGGTACCACACTAATTCTTTGTTTGACTATAGCACCACTCTTTTTATAAAAATTAGAAACTTCTTAGCGACACTCTTCAAAAGACCCCTCGGGGCATTTTATACATTTACAACACTGATGCATCGTTGGAAAATAGCATCTCATTTTTATGAAATTTAAAAACTATAGTGGTGCTTGTTCTTGGCATGCACTAGACCATTTTACGACATGAAGGGAACCAGTGCTATGAGTTTATATAGCACCAATAATTTTTAAAAGTTAACATTTTTCCGGTGCTATCGATTATTCAAGCACTAGTGCATTGTGTCATTTAGCACACCATGGAAAATTCATGGTGCGTATGTTCTATGCGGAAATGGTGCTTGTATGGATAGTAAAGCGCTACTGCATTTGTATATTGTATATGCACTGGCCAAAAAGCATTTTCTAAAACATCTACCTGCCCAACTCCGTTAGTGACCTCCGCTACAAATAAATTTTTGGGCTATTCTTATCGTGGCTTCCGCAAAACCATTGCCATAAGGTCTTTTCCTTGTAGTGGGAGGGGCATTGGTATATAAATACCCTCGAGGTATGGGAAACATACCATCTGAAGCCTTATGAATTGACCAAGTAGTCATGAGGGATCCAAATTCTCATGTTGGGCAATGTGCACGTGAGAGAGAGATAGAAAGCAGTCTATAATCCTAATGTACATGACAAACCTAGAGTGATGTTCATTTTTCCAATACAATTGATACAAGTACTTATTTCTAAAACTTGATAATTACTTCCAATGATGTAGGCGATTATTTTCTTTTCCAAGATATCATTAAGCCATTATACATTTAGAAATTCAACATAGAAACACTAGAGCAATAGAGATCACAATGCATAAAGAGATAAGAATATTTTTACCCTGGGAAAACCCACAATGGAGAAAAACCCAACAAACCTTTTCCTTAGAGAACCAATGCAACAAAAGATACATCAATGTAAACTAACTAATAATATGACTATCCACCAGGATCCAAGTCAACCCTCCAGACAAATGACCACAATTATATCCATAGAAGCTCTGCAACAAGGTCTCCAAGAGGGGCCTATTGACGCCATGATCAACACCATCACAAATTTTTCTTACACTTGAATTTTGGAGCCTATTGAGCATCTTATGATATGTATCTCTATTGTCACTTCATGGTTGATTGATGTTCTGTTAAGTGATTATGTCTTCTTCTCAGGTTCTAAACGTCAATATCACTTGCTCACACATGCTTAGTCCTTGATGAATTCACAAACACATCCATATTTCTATGCAAGCGTAGATAGGCATTGCACAACTCTTAACATTAAGGCGTGCACAATCACTATTTAAAGTGACTGTGCACTTCATAAGCACAATGCACTGTGCAACCGATGTCAATAGTCGTTGCGCACTCTATTGGGTGTGGAGACTAATTATCTTCTTTATTCAGAGGTATCGCCGCATTGGACCCCAGTTTGTAATGTGGTGGCAACGTCGCCCGTAAACGTGAGCCGCTAGGGGGGTCTAGGGGGCGATGATGATTATTGGAGCCCCCCCTGGCAAGGGATTGGGGGAAGCCCCCCCCGAAGCCAAAAATAGATGTAAAACTGCCTTGTAAAATGTTGTAATTTTGTAGTCAATTTGGGTTGTTCATTAGGCAGAAATTTGATGGTAGAAGTTATGTTTAATTGTTTTTCTCCCTAGAGGGAAATCCCTCTCTATATATAAGGGAATTGTATTGTGTCTATGTAGATGTGTATTATGAGCAAGGAAGAGAGAGGAGATTGAGAGCGAAGAGGGTATTACAATGGATTTGCTATAGGTTGTATCTCTTCAGTTTTCTAGATAATATAAAAGGAAGGACTGGCTGTTTCTCCGTGGACGTAGCCCAAATTGGGTGAACCACATATACCTGTGTCTCTCTTGTTTTATGCATTTTCTGTGTTTATACTTATGTAATATTTTATGTGTTCCATTGCTCTGTAATATATAATTTTATAACAGCTGGTATCAAAGCCGAAGGTCTATTTGGATGATAAACTCGCAGGAGAGAAGGGTTTCTGTTTCGAGTGGGAGTAATGGCGGAAGATGGTAGGTTTAGGGTTGAAAAATTTAATGGCCAAAACTACCAACTGTGAAAGATGCAGATGGAAGATTACTTGTATCAGAAAGATCTATACCTACCATTGAGCGGAAAGACAAAGAAGCCGATGAGTATGACAGACACAAAATGGGATATTCTCGACAGAAAGGCACTTGGAACAATACGGCTGTGCTTAGTGGCATCGGTAGCCTTTAATATTTCAAAGGAAACGACAATAGAGGGGTTCATGTCAGCCTTGGACAAACTATATGAAAACCCTTTGCCTCAAATAAGGTATTTCCTATGAAGTTTTTATTTAATATGAAGATGTCAGAAGGTGGATTTGTTGGTGATCATTTAAATGATTTTAATACAGTTACTAGTTAGTTAAGTTCTATACGGGTAACTTTTGATGATGAAGTTAGGGATTTGTTATTTTTATGCTCATTTCCAGAAAGTTAGAATGGTTTAATTATGGCCATTAGTAATTCTCTCTCTAGATCTAGTACTTTAGAGTTTGGTGATGTTGTCAGTGCAATCCTTAGCGAGGAAATGCGACGGAAAAGATCTGGTGAGACATCAGGTAATGCTTTGACTACAGAGACTAGGGGAAGAAAAATTGAAAGAGGAAAGAGCCCAGGATATCGCAGTAAGTCAAGGAAAGGCAGATCTAAGTCCAGATCGGGGATAGTGTGCTGTAAGTGTGGGAAAAAAGGACACTGGAAGAAAGACTGTGAGTCTCGAAAGGGAAAAGAAGGAGACACGCAACAAGAAAACAATCATGAAGCGAATGTGACAGGTGATGTGTTGCAAGATGCTTTGTTTATTTAACTAGAAAATATTATTGATGCCTGGGTGGTAGATTCAGGGGCCTCATTCCATGCCACACCTAATAGGAAACATTTTCATGATTATGTTCAATGAGATTTTGGATAGGTTCGCTTGGGTGATGATAAAACCTGTAAAATCATTGGAATGGGTAAAGTTTTCATAAAACAATAGAATGGAAATCAATGGCTAATGAAGGAGGTAAGGCATGTTCCAGATCTAAAGAAAAATATAATTTTAACAGGGCAATTGGGAGGTGAAGGTTGTGTAACTACTTTTACAGATAAAACCTGGAAGGTACTTAAAGGAGCCTTGGTAATAGCAAAAGGAGAAAAGGTTGGTACATTGTATTTATGAAATTGTATTTATAATTATGTTAATGCTTTAACCTCTACAGGATTAGATACAACATTGTGGCATCATAGGCTCATGATAGGTTTGAAGCATGTTGATTTGGAATTATGTGAGAATTGTGTTTATGGAAAACAAAAGAGAGTCAGATTCCTCAGAGTCAGGAAAGAAAAGAAGAGCGAAAAATTAGAGCTTGTGCATACAGATGTATGGGGACCTGCTCAGGTATCATCTCTCGGTGGCTCTCATTATTATGTTAATTTTATTAATGATGCAACCATAAAAACTTGGATTTATTGTATTCGAAATAAATATGATATATTTGATACTTTCAAGAAATGGAAATCTTTGGTTGAAATTGAGATAGGAAAAAGGTTGAAGTGTCTCAGATCAGACAATGGAGGTGAATATTACAACACCGAGTTTGATAGGTAGTGTTCAGAGAATGGAATTCGTAGAGAGAAGATAGTTCAAGGAACACAATAGGAAAATGGTGTGTCAGAAAGGATGAATAGGACAATTATGGAGTGTGCAAGGTGCATGAGATTGCATGCAGGATTGCCTTTACAATTTTGGGTAGATGCTACAGATATTGTTGTTTATCTAATAAACAGAGGGCCTTCAAATTCCTTGGATGGTGGTATTCCATAGGAGGCATGGATAGATAAAAAGGTAAATTACTCATTTTTAAATACTTTTGGTTGTGAAGCCTTTCTTCACATTAATAAAGAAAATAGAACAAAGCTTGAGGCAAAATCAAGGAAATGTACCTTTATTGGATGTGGTGTTAATGATTTTGGTTATCGCTTTTATAATTATGAAAAACACAAAATCATTAGGAGCATAAATGTCATATTCAATGAAAAGGTTTTGTATAAGGATCAGATGCAGGAAAAGAAACAGGAAAAAGAGAATAGAGAATAAAAAGTGCTTGATGAGATCACAGAAAAAGTGAAGGTGCTTGAAAATCATAATGATCAACATCCAGAACAACAAAAACAACCACAACAACAACAAGAAACTTAAACATCTGAAAGTGGTGTTAGAAGATCTACTAGGATAAATAGAACCCCTAAACGATACTCTCCTTCATTATATTATGTATTATTGACTGATTCTGGCGAACCATAATGTTATGAAGAAGTAGTGTAGGTAGAAACTAGGATGAAGTGGGAGCAATCCATGAAAGAAGAGATGGACTCCTTAGCACATAACCAGACTTGGGACTTAGTCAGGTTGCTTGTAGGTAAAACAACATTGCAGAATAAATGGGTTTACTGGTTGAAGAAAGAATATGAAGGTAGAAAAAGGTATAAAGCTAGACTTGTGGTGAAGGGGTTTGCACAGAAAAAGGTATAGACTTTGATGAGATATTTTCTTCTGTTTTTAAAATGACTTCAATCACAACTATTTTAAGTATAGTAGTAGCTGAAGATTTGCATCTTGAGTAGTCAGATGTAAAGGAAACCTTTCTCCATGTGGATTTGGAGGAAGAGATATATATGTAGCATCCAAAAGGATATGAGGTAAAAGGGAAGGAAAAACTAGTGTGCAGGTTGAAGAAGAGCTTGTATGGCTTAAAATAGGCTCCAAGGTAGGGGTATCTAAAATTTGACAGCTTTATGTCTGAAAAAGGTTATACTAGATGTCACTCTGATCATTGTGTTTATTTCAAGAGGAAAAATGATGACAACTATATTATATTGTTATTGTATGTAGATGACATGCTTGTTGCAGGTTCTAACATGTAGGAAATAAATGTGCTCAAAATAAATTTGGCAAAATCATTTGTAATGAAGGATTTGGGTGCTGCAAAACAAATCCTTGGTATGAGAATAACTAGAGACAAGAAGAATCGAAAATTAACATTGTCTTAGAGTGAGTACATAGAAAAGGTGTTGAAAAGATTTAATATGCAGAATGCAAAACCAGTTAGTATACCTTTGGATATCCATTTCAAACTAAGTAAGGTGTGTCCCAAGACTTAGGAAGAAATGGCTTATATGTCTAAAGTTCCATATGCATTAGTAGTTGGAAGTTTAATGCATGCAATTGTCTGTACAAGGCCTAATATTGCACATGCAGTGGGAGTTGTAAGCAGGTACATGAACAATCCAAGAAAAGAACATTGGATGGAGGTGAAGTGGATTCTCAGGTATTTGAGAGGTACCACAAATCAAGCATTATGATTTGGTGGTTCAAATATTTCTCTATAGGGATATGTTGATGCAGATATGTTGGGTGATAGAGATAACAGAAGGAGCACCATAGGGTGTGTGCTTAGTGTATGTGGAACAACTATCAATTGGGTTTCAAAACCGCAAAGTGTTGTTGCACTCTCAACGACAAAAGCAAAGTATGTTGCTGCTACAGAGGCTAGTAAAGAAATGATTTGGTTACAAAGGTTTTTGGATGAATTGGGTAAGAAACAAGAGTTGGGTACGTTATATAGTGACAACCAGATTGCCATACATCTTTCAAAGAACTCTGCATTTCATTCCAAGACTAAACATATATATCTCAAGTACCATTTCATATGATTAGTGTTGGAAGATGGACAGTTGAATCTGGAAAAGATACACACTAGCCAGAATCCCGCAGATATGTTAACAAAAGCTGTAACTAGGGAGAAACTAAGATTCTGCTTAGTTTCAATTGGTCTTCAAGTATGATGATGAATATGAGAAATAACTAGGGTTGTAGTGAAGGTGAGTAATAAGTAAAAGAAAAAAAAAAAACGGGGGTCGAGGCAGGAGCAGGGAGCAGGGAAGAACGATCTTAGATCAGCGCGCGCAGAGGTTTTCTGAACGCCTATGAAGGGCGGATGAGGAGGGGGCTCCACTCCCTCCTACAAGGAGGCCCTGGCCAGCAGGGGGAAAAAGCCTCTAGAAGATGTTAGGGAATCAGGGGTGGAAGGAGAGAAAAGCACGGTAGCGGGAATAGAGGAGCCCACAGAAAAGGTTCAATATAGCACAAAAGACAAGGAGGTAGAGGACAAACAACAGGCAACTAAAGACAAGAAACACAGGGGACCATGCAAGCCCAAAGCAGACATAACTCCCAGGGTGATATTAAATAATCTAGAGCTGCAGGCGTACAGGGAACATATGGGGACATATGCCATCATCTGCAAGTTCATGGGACTATGGCCCACTGAAAAAGCTCTACAATCATGGATCATATACCACTGGAAACCTAAAGGAAGCATAGATCTTCACCTTGGGTCTAAGGGTTTCTTTACAGTGGTGTTCACAAATATTGAAGATAAGGACATAATATTTGAAGGAGGGCCCTACTTCTATGCTGCTGCAGGACTCTACATGAGACCTTGGATTATGAACTTTGTGCCAGAAAAGGAGACTTTTACTTCAGTCGCGATTTGGGTAAGACTCTACTCTCTATCTCTTGACTACTGGAAAAATGAATCGTTATAGGCCATAGGCAATAAATTAGGATGATTTTTTAAAGCCTCTGAAGCTACTAGAAGGAGAAAATACACTTCCTTTGCTAGAATTTGTGTGGAAATGAACCTATCAGGAGCTCTATCGGAGGAGATAATCTTGGAAGTTTTTGATGAAGAATGGGCACAAACAGTAGATTATGAGCACATTCCATTTAGATGTCGCAAATGCCATGAACATGGACATCTTTTTAGGGACTGTCCACTCAACAAGGAAATAAACAAAAGTAGAAGCACTACAGTGAAAGATGCAGACAACTTTCAGAAAGTAGTTAACCGAAGCAAAGGAAGTAAGAGAGGTCCGAGAAATCAGCAGCAAGGAGAACAATAGTTCAGGAAAAACAATTTCCAGGGGCTTTAGGAAGAGGAAGAGAATACTAAAGTAGAACAAACAATGGAAGGAAGTTCTGCAGAAAAGGAGGAAGGGAACAACCCAGTACAAACACGAAATGAGGAGTACCAGAAAGAGGCCACCATGAATGATGTTGAGTAAGAAATGGATTAGGAAATAACCCAGAGAGACATGGAGATGGAGGATCACGAACTACAAGAAATTTTGGAGGAAGAGCATCTAGATCTAGAAGGATTATTGGAACAAGGAACCAAAGAGGGAGTGGATTCATTACCTCAAAAGGAGTTCCACAGAGTACAACAACTATTCATCTGGAAATCTTAGAACAAAGGATCCGAAAATCTAAGGAAGAATGAAAAACAAGGCAACGAAGTAGTGAAAGCTTTGAAAGCCACACCAGGATTAGCACCAAGAATCCCAGGAAAGAAAAGAAGTTGAAAAAGACAAAACGAGCTGTTGATGGAATGTGGGAAGTTAATGATAGATTCAGGTAAGATGAAAGACCTCTCTAGCTACTCATTTAATAATCTTTGATAATGAAGTTTACTTCTTGGAATATAAGAGGTCTAGGCAGTAAAAGAAAACAAAGATTATTAAGTAACAGAATGAAACAAGTAGCCCCGGATGTGATCTTCATTTAGGAAACTAAATATTCCATTCAAAATATAAGAGAGATACACGACAAATGGCTCAATAGGTTTGAGTTTTTGGAGGTCAAAGCAGAGAATACAGCTGGAGGTATTCTCACGCTTTGGAACCCCCAAAATATTGACATGATAGATGCCGAAGCATCCAGAAATTATCTTTCAGTGATCATTCGGCTAGTGGGAGATAAGGAAAGGTACTTGGTTATGAATGTGTACGACCCCCAAAGGTTGGAGGACAAAATCTTGTTTCTTGATTCACTGAAGAAGCTCAATGAACGTCATGCAAGAATCCCCTAGATCCTGGGGGGGGATTTCAATCTGATAAAAACGCTATCGGAAAAAAAAGGAGGAAACAAAATTCTATCCAAATATTCTTGTGCATTTCATACCTTCATAGACAATACGAAGCTTGTGGATATTGCCATGAATAATGGGACCTTTACTTGGAACAATAAAAGAGGAGGAGAGTCTCAAGTGGAATCCAAACTAGATAGATTTATAATCTCAGAAGATATTATGATTAAGGACAAGGACATAGTTGCGAGTGTTCTCCCCTTTGGAGGCTCGGATCACTAGCCAATACAATTGGACTTTCAGGGTATTGGCAAACACAACAACAAACCTTTCAGATTTGAAAATATCTGGCACTCCCACCCAGACTTCTATAACAACATTGCTATTTGGTGGGCAGAGGATTTGGAGATTAAAGGCACAAGAATGTTCCTTCTTCAAAAAAGGCTCAAATACATTAAACTCCGACTCAAGGAGTGGAACAAGAAGGAATATGGCAACATTTTTGAAGAGAAAGAAATTGTGGAAGGAAAATTGCAGAGACTCAACCAAACCCTGATTACTGAGGGTTTTGATAAGGAACAGAATGAACTGGCAACTAAATATCATCAAGATTGGGACAACTTATGTAAGCAAGAGGAAATTTTTTGGAGGAAGAAATCCTGAGTGCAATGGCTAAAAGAAGGAGATCGCAACACCGGATTCTTCCAAAAAGCCACTATGGCAAACAGAGCTCACAAAAGGATTACTACTATTAAGGACAAGAAAGGTAACATGCTCAACACGCATGAAGAAATAGAAGCATAACTTGTTCAACACTTTCGGGACATTGCTCAAGAAACCTGCACTAACAGAGATCAATCTATCAGGGAGATCACTAAGCATATACCTAAGCTAGTCTCCAAAGAAGACAATTTCAACCTCAACAGACCAGTGTTAGAAGAGGAGGTCAAGGAGGTCCTTAAAGAGATGCAAAATGGCAAGGCACCAGGTCCGGATGGGTTCAATGTAGACTTCTTCAAAGCCTGCTAGAATTTAGTTAAACAGGACATTCTGAGCGTGGTGGAGGACTCAAGGAGGGATAAAACTATCTTGAAGAAGCTTAACACCACCTTTATCGCCCTGATCCCTAAACAAGATGTAGCCCTAACTCCTGATAGGTTTTGACCCATTGCCTTGTGCAATGTTGTCTACAAAATTATCTCCAAAGTGGTGGCCAATAGACTCAAACCCCTTCTTCCTACCCTGGTGGCAGTGGAACAGTCAGGATACGTGGAAGGCAGACAAATCCTCGACAACATCATTCAAGCTCATGAGGTGGTTCACTCTTTGACTAACAATAAGTGAGCTGGTATGATGATGCAACTGGACATAGCCAAAGCCTATGACAAGCTAAACTGGACATATATTAGAAAAGTTCTTGCTACTTTTGGGTTTGATCATAACTGGATCAGATGGGTAATGGCCCTAGTCACTTCACCCAGCTTTTCAATTCTGGTTAATGATTCACCCTCGGAGACTTTCACTCCTTCAAGAGGCTTAAGGCAGGGAGATCCACTCTCTCCTTTTCTTTTCATAATCATGATGGAAGGGATGGGAAGGACGATCAGACAGGCCGAGGTAGTGGGTTCAGTCAAAGGTCTCCAACTATCTAAAGAGGGGCGTGCTCTAACACATCAACAATTTGTGGATGATACTATGCTTCAAGGGATCCCCACGGTCAAGGAAGCTCTTGCATACAAGCAAATCCTGAAAAACTTTGCCATGGCTTTAGGTTTGGAGGTAAATCTCTCTAAATCTATTTTTTTTTCTTTAATACTCACATTGCTATTCAAAGAAACATTGCCAGAATTATGGGCTTCCAAAGGGAGATCCTCCCCTCGAAGTATTTAGGAGTTCCTCTCACTGCCAAACCTTTACACAAGAGCATATGGGAACCAGTCATTAACAAATTGCAAGACAAGGTCAAGAAATGGACCTTCAGATCCCTAAATTTGGCTGGCAGGTTAGTGCTAACCAAAGCTATCCTGCAATCCATCCCTGCCTTTATGTTATCTGTTCTACCAGCTCCTCAAAGTGTACTACATCAACTCAGATCCATCCAAAGAGACTTCCTCTGGGGCAAGGGGGATGAGCATAAGAAGTGGGCCTTGGTAGCTTGGGATAAGATATCAAAACCTAAGAGATTTGGGGGGCTAGGCTTGGATGAACCTGACTTACTCAGCAAGGTTCTAAATGTCAAATTATGGTGGCGTTGGGTTAAAGAGCCAGAGACTTAGTGGGCAACCATTTGGAGAGAAAAATATGATAGCACTTGGCATATCCATGATCTAATAAGAATTTCAAGTCACAGAAAGGGCTCGCACATTTGGAACAAAGCTTGGGATAACCGGGGTTTGGTCCAAGGAAACAGCTTCTGGGAAATCAGAGAAGGAAATCTCAGCCTGTTCTGGGAGGACAGATGGCAACAAGAACCTATACTATTAAATGAAGACCTAAGGGATCTCAAGGAATTCACGGATAGCAAGAGACTTTCTAAGGTGAAAGACTTTTGGGAGCAAACCAATAACAATGATAAATGGAGAATCTGGAGGAATTTTGATTTTAGGGATAACAGTACCCTGAAGGCTAAAGCAGAAACTCTTAAGGAAGAGTTAGATCAGAGGAAGATTCTGAAAGCTGAAGGCCACGATCAACTGAGATGGGGTAACAATAATGAGGGGGTTTTTAACCTCAAGGAAGCAAAGCTCATTCTCCTTGACCTTAATTCTCAACCTCCAGACAAAACCTGGCTTAACCTTTGGAGACACCAGGGCTGGATGAAGATTAAACTTTTCATGTGGCTCGTTCAGCACAGGAAAATTCTAACCTGGGACAATATTAGGAAGAGGGGCATTCTGGGACCTTCCAGATGCCAGCTTTGTGAGAGGCATGAGGAAACCATGGAGCACCTTCTCAACAGCTATATGTTCTCCTCTAGTCTGTGGGACTCTTTTGTCTGTTTTTCCATCAGACGGATAGGGACAAACATAGCATCTGCAACACACTGACCAACTGGAGAAAAGATTTTTTAGACAATGAAGTTCTAGCCACAACTTGGGCCCTCTTTCCGAGCTTCATTGTTTGGAATGTTTGGAAAGAGCAGAACAACCGAATCTTTAAAGAGGTAAAGAGAACTTCCCAAAGGATTTTGGAGTTGATCTTAAAACAACTCAAGGAAACGGTTAGCACCATTTTGTGAAACCTCCCTAAGAACCAGCCTTCGGCTACTGACTTGCGAATTCTCTGTGATCCGAGCCTGCAAGGCATCTCTCCCCAGGGTCTAGACAGAAATCTAACCTCCCTGAGGGACGCACAGGATTTCTGGCATCCTCCTCCAAAGGGTTATCTGAAATACAACATAGATGGAGCTTCAAAAGGCAACCCAGGTACAACTGGTTATGGAGGGGTTCTTCGCGATGAGAATGGTATTGTCCTCTTCATATTCCACTGTCATCTGGGACAGGCTACTAATAACTTGGTGGAATTGATGGCTATGGAGCAATGTTTAGAGTTCTTGAGTCAGGAAAACAGGAAAAATGTGATAGTGGAAGCTGATTCTGAACTTATTATCAATTCAGTCAAGAAAATCAGCGGAGGTTCTAAGCCAGAAAAAGTCTCAAAAAATTGGAGACTTATTCAGGGATTCCAATGGATTCAACACCACCTTCAAAGCCTCCGTACTGTTGGCTTTAAGCATGTCCGCAGGTCGGCGAACAAATTGGCTAATTTGCTTGCTAACCAGGGTGTTAGTAGCACAAAGATTAGAATGGCATCAAATTGGCATGAGCTGCCACAGAGCAGGTTAAAGACGGTTGTATAGGAACAGGCAGAAAATGATAAGTTGGAGTATAAAGATAGAGCCTGGAACCAGGGATCAAATTGACTCAACCTTTGCTTTCAACATCGGCTTGTGTCATCAGTTTCGTATAGGCGGTTCTGTGGCGTGGCGGATACCTAATCTGGTCGCTCACATTCCCAGGGTAATCGAGAGGAAGATCTCTGTTTATAGTGGAGAACGATTCACGTCCCTCATCTATTCAGCATTCCAGGATCAGGCAAGGGAGATCCTCAAGTGCAGACAGAGACCTGCTTCTTCCGGTGACTGGTCCTTTAAAATTTTGGAGTCTCGGCATGGTTTACAGCCCCCAGGCAGTTTTATGATTGATCGCACCACTTTCCATTGGGAAGCGGTTTTGTTAATTTGGCAGCGATGCCACTCACCCTCCGACACGTGGCAGGGAGAGGGGTTGAAAACCGCTCACTAAAGTCAGCCCTTCTTATCCCGCGCGATATCAACATCATTTGTTGGATTTAGTCAACGGTAATCTACGGCTGCATCGATTCGAGCATCTTGGGTTATATTTCGGTATTTTTGATGGAGCGATATCCCCCTCGACCGTCGATCTTAATTTTTTTATGGACGGCTCAGATGAACAGAGCTTTTCCTAAAACGAGGGTGCCGGTTTGTTCACGGGCTCTTTGGAAGCCAGGTGGCATTTTTGTTGATTCTCTGTGGGTTCAGGTTTCTTTGTAAGACTTTATGGTTCTGACCTGGGGGTCTTGTCCCCCTTTCTTGTAAATCTGTACACTATTTTTTTGGTTTTTTGAAATAGAAGGATCCATACTTGCCTTAGCAAAAAAAAGAATATGAGAAATAGCCAGGTCCAAAGTGGAGTCATTGTCCAACAAATGAAGCAGCGGTGGAGTTGCTATAATTAGTCTCCAAGTGGGAGATTGTTGGGTGTGGAGCCTGATTATCTTCTTTATTTAGAGGTATCACCGCATTGGACCCCAGTTCATAATGTGGTGGCAACGTCGCCCGTAAATGTGCACCGCTAGGGGGTCTAAGGGGGGAACGGCGATTATTTGGAGACCCCCTTGGCAGGGGATCCGGAGTAGCATCCATGAAGCTAAAAATACATGTAAAATTGCCTTGTAAAATGTTGTACTTTCCTAGTCAATCTGGGCTGCTCATTAGGTGGAAATTTGACGGTAGAAGTTATGTTTAATTTAGGGATTTTTGCCCTAGAAGGCAACCCATCGCTATATATGAGGGAATTGTATTGTGTCTATGTAGATGTGTATTCTAAGCAAGGAAGAGAGAGGATATTGAGAGCAAAGAGGGTATTATAGCAGATCTAATGTAGGTTGTACCTCTTCAGTTTGCTAGATAATATAAAAGGAAGGATTGGCTGTTTCTCCATGGACGTAGCCCAAATTGGGTGAACCACATATATCTGTGTCTCTCTTGTTTTATGCATTTTCTATGTTTATACTTGTGCAATATTTTATGTGTTCCATTTCTCTATAATATATAATTTTCTAACACACTCTCCATCAACAATATCCCTCTCACTTTGGTTGCAATTGTACTTCTATTTCTGTGAGTTTTCCCAACTATCGCTTTTGTGCACCTTTCCTTTCATAAGTGTCGATTTCTTGTTTGTGACTGTCATTTTTGTTTTTTTTTGTATTTTGTTTTTAATTTAAAAAGTGATATTTTCATGTTACCTTTGCCTTGGCATGTGTCACCTTCAATTTCTTTAGTGTTTACAAGTGTAATTTTCACGTTTTCTTATTTTCGTGAGTGTCGCTCCTAACCATTTTCACTCTTGTACATGTCACACCTTTGCACATCACTAGATGAATCTCTAGTGCATTATTCTAAATTATATGGTCTTATATATCTTAAGAATATGTGCTAGACATAGTCCTACAACTTAGCACACTTTTTGGTCATAGCCAACCCTTGTGTCGCAACTTGTATTCTTAGTGTCGTAATGTTGCGTTTCAACTGTTGCACTCAAAAATATGTATTTATTTGCTGTCTTTTCAAGGTGTGATTGTTGTTCATTACTACTATGCATTCCTATGGCTTATATTGATGGAATTCATGTTTGTGATCCATGTTTGAGTCTTGTTTGTATGTTTTTCTCTCTCTTACTCTACTTTTCCCACATTTAGCTATTTTGGAGATCTTCTTTGTCCTCCTACCCAGTGAGAATTGTGAATATATGAACCCTTATGCCAGTTAATGAGAAATTCCTATTCATGAGCATTATTGATAAAATACCCCCTCCTAGAATGTGCACCTTCAAAGCATAGTCATCTAATCCGTACCGCATGCATTGACCCATGACACTGAGATTTGAGAAATTCTTCCTTGTATACGCGCATGAATTATTTTTAGTTGTCCTCTGCAAAAGTAAACTGTGCCACAAGGATGTTTCCCTCTCACAATGCAGTGTACACCTTCAGGGAAAAGTGACTGTCCTTCCATTTACTGCATTAGTGAACTATGAAATCTCCTCTTCCAGTGAGCCTTCCTAAGTGCAGGTCACATTTCTAGTGGAAATTAAACCACTACAGAAGAAAATTATGCTAGCATAGGGTGCAAGGTGCATTTCTTGTGGAAATTCAATAATTGTTGAAGAAAATTGCACTCTCCCTTAACCTTGTCTCTTAGTCATAGCGCATGGCATAGTTTATACTCCCTCATTGAGAAATCACTGAGTTTTTCACTGCCTCTTGAGTGCGTGGGGAAATTCTAGTCCACAATTAGGGCCTCCCCTAGTCATTGTGAAGATCAAATACACTATACTGCCTCCTACTCCCTTTAGCCTAGCGCATGGCACAATTTCAGCCAACAAGCTCATCACACTGTCTCTTGCACTTGCTCACTGCGCCAAAACTATAAGATCCCCTCCTCATAGTGCATGTCACAATTTTAGTTAGCAGTGGTCCCTTTCTCAGCCACTTCTGAGCTCAACTACGTCGTCCTCAATAAGCCTCACTCTTTTAACCCCTACATAGAGCTATCACAAACACCTTCTTCCATGAGCATATTAGGAGTAAGATAGATGATTTCGATAATGATTTTGCCTTGTCATGAGTGATTTGCATTGGTAGGTGTACCATCTCAACATGACAAGGTGATGCTCAAGAAGGATGCTAAGGAGAAGAAGCAAATAACCATTTGTAGAGAAGAAGCACAAAGAAGAACCATAATGAAGACATGAAGTAGGGCCCATACCATGATAGAATGAATACATTTAATGATGACTAAGAAGGTCCTGATACAGATCCAACACCCTTTGGAGGGTGAAGATGAAGAACAAAGCATATCATTCATGAACATTGAATAAAAATAATCAAGAAGAGTAGCTTGGCATTGCCACATCATCATGAAGCTCCATGTCATCATTGTCAAGTTGTGGCTTGTACAAGTGTCATCACAATGTCATATGTGTCAATGTGTCTTTCCACATGATGTGGAATGTAATGATTTATTATCAAAAGGAAAATGACAAATGTACATGTGTGGAAGTCCAAGATTCACATGTGTAATGTGAAAAGTCACATGTGGACCCAAGAGTCAATAGAAATTCAAAACTTATTTAGGAGTCCAAGAGTCATGAGGGTAACTCAAGAGTCATAGGGAATATGGAAGGTCATTCCTCTTATTATAAAATAAATCTCATAACTCAAGCATAAGGATTTTGGAGGCTTAGGCTTTGGAGAGCTAGCCTTGGCTTCTTCATCTTGACATAAGAGAGAAGATCATTCCTTGGAGAAGTAAGAAGTGACTTAATGTTCCACTACTAGAGCTAATTGCTTACCATTGTAACTATGTACTTGGATCTTTCACTTAATATTTGAATCTCATTGAGCCCACACATTTTCATGCATGTATCATGAATATTGTAAGACTGTTATTTAGATGTTTGCGGTATATGTTATGTTCATGTACTAAGGCAATTGAACTAATTCATTGGATCTGGTGCTTATCTGGTTGAATGTGTGTTATATTTTCTTTAATGATTATTATGTCTATGTGAAATAATTTGCTAGATAACTAATGAATCTTTCCTTTCTCTCGTGTGCCTCTCTTTGGATAATACTATGAATTTCCTTCTAGAGGGTCACTCTTGTCTCCCCACTTGTAAAGGAATACTTTTATATATTGCAATTAGTGTTTCATAATGTCAAATTACTTGTTTTTCAAAGGTTACGTGTATAATCTCTTATGTTATCCATGGAAACAAAGGAAAACCCTAGAGTTATGGTGGTCTGGCTGATATTATTGATGGGGCTCCTACTCCAAATGGTTTGACGTCTAATTGGGAATTCACATCGGGGAGACCCCATGTATGTTGTCGGGATCCAACACTATTAACATTCTTGTGCTAGAAGGAGGTCCATATAACAAGATGTTCCCTTGAGTATGTTTTGAACCTCTTATCTCAAATGGCTCTTTCCCAAGTCATAATCTCGAGATGTTTTTTTAAGGAGCTTGATTCTACCATCCCTGTGGAAATTGTTCATAACTTGTCTCAATTTAAGTTTGATGGTGAGGGTGAACTAACTATCGTTGAAAATGTGTTTCAATTTCTCATTTTTTAAATTTTCTAATGGAATATATTGTAAGTATGTCATGTCCAGAGTGTTTACCCTCACATTTGAAGGTCGAGTCAAGAAGTGGTCTCATACATTACGAGCTGCTTCTATCCATTCATTCGAGCAAATTTTTAAGGGGATTCATGAAGCCTTTGACAGGTATGATTATCAATATTTATGTGATAGAATCAATCAACTTAGAATGAGGTTAGGTGAGTCTTTAGAGAATTTACTTAATCGGTTTCTTCACCTTTGCTGTGAGTTTCCTAAAGAAGATTTTGACTATAATTTTCTCAATAAAAATTTTCAAAGCTTGATTCTTCTCTCCATAAAATATTTTGGATCTGAACCCTCGGTTGATTCCCCTCTTCCAACTTACATTAATTATGAAACACCATAAATCTGTGAGGAGGAACCTACTATTCATTTTGTTCTTTGTCCTCCTTTTTTAGAACCGATTTGGGTGCCTCATGATGATGCTGAAGTTGGGAAATCTGGAATTTGAATTACTAATATGTATTCTCCACCTTTAACCACCCCCATGATTTAAATCTGATGGAGGAAATTTTGGAGTGGTTCATGAAGCTTACGGTGAAGACTAATCTCTTGAATTTTCAAGATGATATTGATGCTCATAACTTTAACCTTGAATATGATTTGATCGAAAGTATGATTTCCTCAAGGGATATCCTTCAACCTCTAAGATCCATATTTCCTAATTCCTTGTTCCTTAGTTCACTTGATCAACCTAATTCAACTCTTAATAATGTTAAACCTATTGTTTCAAGTAGTAATCAAGAAAAATGTAGTTATATTTCGCATGTAGAGGAGTGAAGTGTTGAAGATATGTCTTACCTTTATTTCCTCTTTCAAGATGATAATCTTGCATCTCTGGTTGATCACCAATCTTGAAATCTTGATTACCTATCAAATGATTCTGAGACCTTCATTCGAGTTGAGAATTTGGACAACCATCACCTTGACATCCCTTTTCCCACTAATACTTATAGTGATGAGTGCCCAAGTATATCAGAAGATATATTTCCTTCTTCTAAGGACTTATATTTGTAAGGTATCGATTTAGAACCTTCTTTTCATAAGGTACAATGTCCATTTATGGGTTTGGATACTCTTGCAATTCATAATGATCCTAAAATTCCTTTAATCCATACATCTTCAGACATCAAGTATGAAGAGGTAAGTTGTTAGGTCTTTGAACCTTTGGTATATCCCGTTAAATCTAAATATCGCATTGGTATTCCTGTTTTTTACCATTATACTAATGAAAATGACATTTATCTGTTGTTCTTGCAAGTTCAATCTGATTTAATTACAACTGGTGCTTCTCCTCTTGAGTCTTTTCATCCTTCCTCACCTCTAGCAGATTATTCATTGTACTTAGATATGTTTTATAAGTCTGTTATACCAATAGTCCCTATAAATCCTTTTTATCTTTATCTAGTTGGTCATGGTCGCAATTAGGTAAAGGATGGAATGATCCTACAACCATAGGATGAAAAGATTGAATACATTATTCATGATATGTTCAACTGTAAATCTTTCATAAGTCAGGAGGAAGATGTTTCAACTCCATTTAATCAAGGGAGTTTTCTAATCAATGCATTTAAATGCTCTATCCATCAAGAGTCTAATATGCCTAATCTTAAATATGATCAAACTAGTGGTACTAACAATATTTTCATTGATTCATATGGCGATAGTGGTGCATGTCTACCTGCCGATTTTTCTAAGCCAAGTTCAGAGACTTGTCAGGAAGTTGAGACACTTCAGCCCATGCTGATGGTTATGTTAGGTTCTAACAATCCTATTGAGATCTCCAAACTAAAATGGACCCATATTTTCACACATAGTTATTTCCTTAACATCTATCCACTCGTTGTGAGTTCATTCTTAAAGGACATTCAATGTTTCCAAGTTAATCTTCCTGATCCTCAAGATAGACGTTCTCATTAGATAAAAGATTCTTCTTTGGTTAGTCCCTTTTCATGTGAATCCCTTGTATTATACCAAGGGTTGGATAAGACATATTTAACAGATCCTTATAACCTTAAATCATATCATCATGATTATTAAGATAAAGGTTTTTTTGGGTTGGAGGATTTTTTCCTGTCAAAATCTTCTAAGATCGATGATCTTCTTATCCCTTCTGCATACATCATGAAGTCAATCATCTTCCTAACACAATATCTCTTCTTGAGTGTTTGCAAATATTTGGATCATTCAATAGATGAAAACCCTTGTTGAGATATGGATACTCTATTCAAATTGACGCATTAGAGTCAAGAACCTTGTATGTTAATTGGCCAATCCAATCATAATACCATATATTATTTTTGTGATCCGAATGTGTAACTGAAAATTTATTTTCTCATGAGTATTATGGTTTTCAAATTGCTTTTTTTGAATATCAAGGTCCAATTGCTGAATGGTTAGAGAAATCCTACTTGGAAAACTTCTATGCTAATAATATGCTTCAATCTTTTTTCTGATGTTTGCTAAGTAAGACAACACAAATGTAGGCACATTTATAGCAAGATTTCGAGGCTTGTTTGTTTTTGGTTCTAGGAGAAAATATAAAGTTGCGAAATGGTTACAATTAGTTTCTATGACACATATTTCTGGCATTATCCAAGACCTTTAGTTCATTATACAAGTTTTTCAAGTTGTTACCTTTTCTTTTGAACAATGCTTCATATTTGTTTTAATTGATCGTATCTTAGTCATTGCAGGTCAGGAACAACTACAATGGCTACATTGGAAATTCCATTACACTTAGTAGTGGCCTTTTGGGTGGTTAGGTTAGGAGCAGGTCTAGATGAGTTTTAGTTTCCCTTGTTCATCCATCTTGAATTTTCTCTCTTTAGTCTTTCCTTTTGTTTTTACACTTCTGTCTTGCATGTTTATTTTTAGCTTAGTTTTCCATTTTCTTTGTCCTTTTGGTCTTGTATCTTTGTTTTGTCTTGTCTTTTATTTTATGTTTTATTTAATAAGACTTTGCATGAAATATGCTACTGTTTGAATTAAAATACAATGTGGAAAAGCTTGAAAAGGGAAATTGTGATGACAAACGATGTGTTTCTAATTTTTTACCTCTTCTCTATTTGGGTTTACATATATTTCAAAGTTGATGATGTCTGAATGAAAAATATGATTTGTTCGAGATATAAAAACTTTGGTCAAACTATGAAGCCCGTATATCTATTAGGATCTTCATTCATGACTCAGCCTTGTATTGAATGGTGTTTGACCTTTCGACTCAATGGAGTAGAGAAAGGAAAGGAGGAAAACATAAAATGAGCATATTAACTTAAACCATCATTGAAATCCCTTAAGACAAGGAAGAACCTCCCTTGAAAAGTAAACAAGACGAGATCCCTATTCCACCTTCAAAATAAACAAGTTCCTTTGCACATTCTATTAATAATTAAATAAATAGGTGAAGGAGATAAAGGCTTCTTGTGCAGGGAGGTGAAGCAAGCAACTTTGCTGGGATATTGAACAAGCCTGATGGTAATGAAGCAATGCTTGTGATTTCTTAAGGTGACTCTATTGGGGTACTAATCATGCTCACTAGAAGACTAGGGAATGTGCTTAAATATGATTATTAAAATCTTAGTATACTTATTATCCTTCTCCCCTATCAAGACAGGCATGATTGGTCTTGTAAACGTGTTTGAAGCTAAGAAAGGAAAAGAAGAGACTATATATTTAATCGAGATAAGTGGTAAAGACGAGAAAATATATATGGAGAATAAATAATTCCTAAAATACTGATACCTTGCAATTAAAGATAATACCTAATTAGATAAGTTGGAGTTCTACCAGTGTGTCTCTAATTGTTGACATTGCGATAAACACCCACCAAAATTTAGCCTACACTTGAATTTTGGCGCCTACCGACGATCTTATGAGTTGTCTCTCTACGACCGCTTCATGGTCGATTGATGTTCTGCTAAGTGTTTCCGTCTTCTTATTAGGTTCTAAGTGTCAATATAAATTTCTCACACATGCTCATTCCTTGATAAATTCATAAACACACCCATATTTCTATGCAAGCTTAGATAGACATTGCACAAATCTTGAAAGTAAGACTTGCACAATCACTATTGATAGTGACTGCGCACTCCATAATCATAGTGCATTGTTCAACCTATGTTGACAATCAGTGCACACTCTCCATCGACAATCTCCCTTTCACTTTGGTTGAATTTGTACTTCTATTTCACTGATTTTTTCGAACTGTCCCTTTTGCGAACCTTTGCTTTTATAAGTGTCTCTTTATCATTCATGACTGTCATTTTTACTTGCTTTCACTATAGAAAGTGGCATTTTCATGTTATATTTGCTCTGGATGTGTCTATTGGAATAAGGAATTACTGAAAGGGGGGTGAATCAGTAATAGTAAGATTCTTAATACTTTTTACTAAATATATTTTTCTTCTATTATCTGTTACTTATGAGAGCATTCATTCATAAAGAAATTGAGAAATGAGTTTAAGCATTCATGTGTTCATACAATCTATTATTGGAAATAATACTGAGAGGGGGGTGAATCAATATTATCAAATCAAGAATTTTTCCTTTTTTTTCATAATCAGATTTATATATGCTACTTCAGAGAGGGGAACTAGCACATACATGCAACTGTCTTTAAGGAAACCAGCGTTTATGCAGTAAACTTATGACTCAGTTAATTGATCATATGTTGATCTTTAATCAGTGCATCAATACTTCATAAATCATTAAGCAGTAACCATGTGCAGTATAAACATAATAAACCATTACACATAAGAAACACACATGAACACCAAGACTCAAGGTGGAAACTCCATGTGGGTGAAAATCACTTGCTGTTGTCGTCTCTGTCCTCTTTTAATAATAAAAAAATCTATTTACAATCTTGTACTAGTGTAGAATCATACCAGTATGCAAGCTTCTACCTGCAGAAGGTTACAACCTTCTCTCATTCTCCAGCTTCTACTTGAAGGGTGCTACAACCCCCTAGCTCTTGTACTAGCCAATATGTTTACTAGTACGTAGGTGCCAGCCTACAGAAAACTCCACTCTTCCACCAGGGACCACGTTTCATGAATTTTCAGACTGGATTCTCCTGGCACATATCAAGACATATGAAGACCTTGACTCATCAATAACCCATCGGAAATTTAAAAACTCAAACTTCATCAACCAACATGCAGTTAGTCTGAAATAATCAGATCACTATCAACAGAACACTATGCTGAACCCAAAAACCTGTATCAACATTCAGAACCAACTGAAACCTCAAAAATTCATGTGTCAGACTGTATTCACTACTTTAATGAAGAAAACATGCATGTATACACTACTTCCTTCAACCCAACCTGCGTATACCTCTAAATATTCTGAATCATAAAATCTATGAATCACAAACTATACCAACCAACAGTGTACTCAACATCTACTATCAACTTACAGAACTTTACACAGGCAGGCAACAGAAAATACTTCTTCTCACTTATACAATCAATCAAATATCAACCTCCTTATGCATTCAGATTTACATTCAGATCTAAGAAGACTTTGTTAACAGACAACAATAAAATAGCAGCAGTAATAAATTAGCAATACTGGTCTGATAGATCAGTCATCTCTAAACATCAAGCCTTTCTTTTATATACGCTACTTGAAAGAACAAAACCTGCATGTATACGCTCTTTTTCCGAGACGAACCTCCGTATAGATCTGCAAATATTGACTCAGAACTTTGCTACAATTCAGACTTTAGACAAGCCCAGATCATGGTAGATAATGAATAAAACAGATGCAAAACATCAGATCTAGCCTCAACCAATATCAGATCATTCAAGAATAAGTCATTTTAGGTCTCGTAATCCTGATCCAATATTGAACTCAAGGTGCACATAAATATTTTAGATCTAGTCCCAAACATAACCCTGCAACATAAAATATACTTCAGATAGAAGTATCCCTTAGAAGCTTATTCACTCGCACATCTGGCCTTATGATCCTCTCTTCTTTATATAGTTTTTGGCCTTTCTCAATACCATGGACTGAATCCACTTAGGACCAATACCTTGGATCAAATATCACGGACCAAATACCTCAAACTAAATACCTAGGGTCAATATCATGGTTCAAAGACAACTTGGACCAAATACCTCGGACCAAAACCATGGTTTTCAACATGTACGCGCTTTGCCTTCTGTGCGAGTGCGTGTATATGTTATACACTATTTATGTTCTGAGTACCTGTGTGTATATGCTGCTTGGACTAACTGAACCTGTGTGTATCTCTTAAAATGATCTTACATCATCTTCTTCCTTCAACTTCTTTATTCTGATCAATAGACCTTAGTTCCATCTTCCTGATCCTCTGTAATACTGCACTATTGCCTCTGAATGTTCTTGTTAGCGTCTTATCAAAACTGAGTTGACCTGTAGAGTTGCCATCAAGGACAATACTTGTATCGTAATGCCAACAATCTCCCCCTTTGGACTTGATGGAAACCATGATGGTGTTGACTACTGCAAGCTATAAAGTCTGTTAGAGATACCATACAACACCAAAATACCAAAAGGAAAAGGGCATACCACTCTACTCTCCTCCTTTGCATGATGCTATCCATACTCCCCTTGAGTACATGCCGAGTTTTCAGAGAGATGATTCAATATAATAACATGACACTATAAGTCAACAAAGTGAGTATGACCTCCCTATGACCACAAACTCATACATACATCAATCACCCAACCAAGTGGGGATACACCATATTTGACTCATCTGCCCAACCAAGTGGGGATATACCAAAGTTTATACATGACAAAAATACAACAATTATTACATCATCCATCCCAGGGATATTGGGGAACTAAATTACATCATATGACCAATAGAAATCATTGAATATAGACCATGACAAAAGAAGTTATATCACACTAATGACTGATGTAACTAAGAAATAAATGAGTTCAACAACCATAATGCCAATAATGTGGAATGTGAACGATCCCCCTGAACCTGTGCTACCACTATTTTTTTGTTAGAAAAACATATATGCACTTTCAGCCAAGGCAACCCACGTGTACCCGCGCATATACTACATGAAACCAGCGTGTAGTAAACTTCCTCCGAAAACTGGATTTAACAGCAGGATGATGTAGCAACAACTCCTAGCTTTTGTCTGAGATATTCAAATATTTCTCTGGGTAGTAGTTTAGTGAATATATTAGCGACTTGTTCTTTGGAGGGGACATACTCCAATTTGAGCTTTTGTTCAAGCACTCGTTCTCGTAGAAATTGGTACTTGATGGGTATGTGCTTGGTCTTGGAGTGCATGACTGGATTCTTTGAAATATTGATGGAACTTGTATTATCACATAGAATGGAGATGGGTGGAGTACATGTGATCTGAATGTCTTGAAAAGTTTGCATCATCCAAAGTAGTTGTGTGCAATAAGATGCAGTAGCCACATATTCTGCTTCAGCTGTAGATAAAGCAATTGAACTTTGTTTCTTGCTTAACCAAGACACTAACTTGGAACCCATATAGAATGCACCACCACTAGTGATTTTTCTATCATCAACACTTCATGCATCTGTATATGCATGAAGATTAAGGTCTGCATCTCTAGGATACCATAGTCCAAAGTACTGAGTTCCTTGAATATATTTGAAAATTCTTTTGACTGCCTGGAGGTGTGATTCCTTTGGATTTGCTTGGAATATTCCAACTATTCCTACTACATGCATGATGTCAGGTCGGGTACCTGTTATATAAAGCAGACTACCAATCATGGATCTGTAAGTTGGTTGATGTACTGCTGCTGATTCATCATTTGAGCTGAGACTGCATCCTGTTACGATTGGAGTACATACAAGTTTAGAATCTTTCATTCCATACTTTTTCAAGATCTACTTGAGATATTTAGTTTGTGAAAGAAAAATACCATCTTTAGTTTGCTAAACTTGTAGACCAAGAAAATAGGTAAGTTCACCAAGCAAGGACAGTTCAAATTCTTACTGCATTATTGAAGAAAATTTTTGACTCATGGATTCTTCATTGCTACCAAAAATGATATCATCAACATAAACAATAATAATTAGCAATTTATCATTTTCAATCTTTGTATATAAATTTTTATCTGCAGAACCTTTTGTAAAACCTTGTTAGTGTAGATATTTGTTAAGGCGGTAATACCAAGCCCTTGGAGCTTGCTTCAGACCATAAAGAGCCTTTTTGAGTCTGCATACAAGTTTTACATCATTTCCAAGAATGAATCCTTCTGGCTATTCAATATAAACTTCTTCTTCTAAATCTCCATTAAGGAAGGCTGATTTTACATCCATTTGGTATACTTTGAATTTTCGAAAATTGGAAAGAGCAAGAAACATTCTTATGGCTTC
Organism: Pinus tabuliformis; assembly: GCA_031772625.1. Taxonomy (NCBI): domain Eukaryota; kingdom Viridiplantae; phylum Streptophyta; class Pinopsida; order Pinales; family Pinaceae; genus Pinus; species Pinus tabuliformis. Next base: position 587,795,897 of record CM062811.1, read on the forward strand.
AAGTCTGACAACAGGTACAAAAGTTTCTTCAAAATCTATACCTTCTTATTGAGCATACCCTTTACAAACAAGTCTGGCCTTGTTTCTAATGACTTCTCCATTTTCATTCAGCTTGTTCTTGAATATCCATTTAGTTCCTATAATATTTTTATCATGAGGTCTAGGAACTAATTCCCAAGTGTCATTCTTTTCAATTTGCTCAAGTTCTTCATCCATGGCCTTGACCAAACATTCATCTTTAAATGCTTCATTTACATTTTGAGGTTCGGTGGAGGATAGCAATGCTAGATAGCTTGAGGTCCCTGTAATAGTTCTTCTTGTCTGTACACTAGCCTCCCTTTCCCCTAAAATTTGAGTTTTTGGATGATTTTTCTGAACATACCTAGATGGAGTCTTTTCTTCTAGCATCATATCTTCTTCTGGTGCTTCATTGATTTCTTCTTTAATATAATTTTGATTTGATGTGGGAAAGTAATCTCCATCTTCCTCATTGTCATAATCTTCTGTTGATTTTATCCGTTTTTGATTTCTGCATGGTTCGCCAACTACAACATCAATGCTTTCAACAATTTTCCCAAGTATTTTATTATAACATTTATATCCTTTACTTCTGGAAGAATAACCAAGAAGAATCCCTTCATCTGCTCTGGGTTCAAACTTACCAAGTTTTTCATCAGTCCTTTTGATAAAACATTTGCTTCCAAAAACTTTAAAGTATTTTACAGTAGGAGTCTTACCATACCAAAGTTCATGTGGAGTTTGAGTGCTATTTACCCGAACATTTGCTTTGTTGAGAATAGTCATAGCAGCGAATGCAGCTTCACCCCAGAAGGTTGCAGGAGTTCTAGATTCATCTAGCATGGCTCGAGCCATTTGTTGAACTGTTCTGTTCATCCTTTCTACTACACCATTTTGCTGAGGTGTTATTACAGTGGAGAATTCCCTTTTTATTCCATGCTGTTCACAAAAGTCAAAGAATTCATCCGATATAAATTCCCCTCCTTGATCAGATCTAAGGAATTTTATTTTTTGATCTGATTCATTTTCAACCAAAGCTTTGAAGGCTTGGAAATTTCTGAGTGCTTCATCTTTATGCTTTAGAAGACCTAACCAACACATTCTAGAAAAATCATCAATGAACAAAATAAAGTATTCTTCTCCACGAGGTGAATTTTTCCTTGTTTTTCCACATAAATTAGTATGGATAAGTTCAAGAGGCTTACTAGCTGACCCTTCTTTTTCCATGAAGTGAACTATGGTTTGCTTACTGATTTGACATGGTTTGCATATTGTATTTTCTGGGATGCTGATATCTAGAAGATCACGAACAACCTTGAGTCTGCATGCTTTTCTTATTTGAGAAAAGCTTAGATGTCCCAATCTTCTATGCCACAACCAATTTTCATCATTTTTGCTTAGATAACACTGTTGTTGTCCTCCTTTGAGTATGTATAAGTTGTTTGGAGTTCTTTTACCTTTGATCACGGTCTCTCCTGTATCAAGCTCACGAACGACACATCCGTTTGCTCGAAACACCACTTCATTTCCTTGATTACACATTTGACTGACACTCAACAGGTTATGCTTTAAACCATCTACATACATAACATTTCTAGATTTAACCTTTTCTTCCAAGAAAACAGAACCTTTACCTTTTATGACAGTTGGAGTGTCATTTCCAAATGAGACATTCTTTTCCTTTTCTAAGGCACTATATGAGTGAAGTTTCTCTTTGTCACCTGTCATAATTTTGGAGCATCCATTGTCGATGTACCACTGATTTTCTTGTCCTTCTGCATAGAAGGCTATACCACATATTTCTGTTTGATATTCTTTCCTTCTCCATATCTTTGGATTTAATGGCGTTCGCTCCTTTTGAGGTGTTTGCTGAAATTTTCTCATGCATTCAGATTCTTCATGACCAATTTTTTTACAAATTGAGCATTCTATTTCATTTTCAAGAGGAGAAAAGTTATTATAGGAACTTCTCTTGATCCCTATTACATTCCTTTGATTTCGTGCTTCTCTAGTCATGATGGTTTTGTAAGCAACGCATTGAGCAAAGTTGTGCCCAAAATTATGACATGAAAAACATTGCCCATTAAAGAAGTTTCTGCGACTATCGAATCTATTTACCTGTTGATTGTAGTTTCTATTGATATTCATCTTTGGAGCAAATTGAGTATGATTTTCCTGAGGTTGGTTGTGGCTTCTATTGATATTCATCCTTGGATCAAATTGAGTATGATTTACCTGGTGATCAACTTTATGCCTTTGCTGACGATTGTCATACTGTTCACTGGTCTTTTCTACATCAAGATAGCTTTTGGTGGAGGTTGACGGCTTCTGTGATTGAGATGCTTCTTCAATATATCTAAGACCTATATTTATCAGAGGAGAACACTAAACTTTGATAATTTCATTTAAAGTTTCTGATCCTTTAGTAAATCTAAGATTGAGAGATTTTGTTTTCTCAATATCTTTTCTTAGACCCACAATTTCACATTCTACTTTTTCATTGTGTTTTTCTTTTTCAACAAGTTGGTATGTCAAGGTATCTATGATCATATTCTTTTCTTCTAAATAGATTTTGAGTTTAGAGATTTATTCATGAAAGTTTTACTCTTCTAAAGCATCCCAAAGATCATCATTGTCATAAGCCATGAGAAGTGTATAATCATCACTATTAGATAAACCATCACTATCCTCTTCTAAACTATCCAAAAAATCATCATTATCATAAGCCATGAGAAGTCTGTAATCTTGACCAGTTTCATCTTCATCACTATTAGATAAACCATTGCTATCTTCATGAGTATAGTAACTCCTATTCACAACTTGTTTCCTATTCCATTTTGCATATTCCTTTCCTTTTTCATATTTATCTTTATGAGGACATCTGGCAGCATAATGACCGACTCTACCACAAGCAAAGCATTTGAAAGGTAGCTTACCTTTGAACCTTCCAGAACCCCGTTGAAGCTTCTTGACAAAATTTACCTCATCTTCTTCTTCTGAAATGTGTCCTGATTCATTGTGTTCTTCCTTTTCTTTTCCTTTTGCTGAAGCTTTAAATGCAGCTTCTCTCATATTTGATGGACCTCCTTTTCTCATCTCAAAAGCAGTTAGGATTCCGTGAAGCTGTGTCATAGTGATATTTTGCAGATCTTGTTTTTCTTCTATGGCAGACACTTTTGATTCAAATTTAGTAGACAAGGATCTCAAAATTTTCTCAACTAAGGTAACTTCCTTTATTTCTTCACCTAGATTCTTCATACAATTAACAACCTCATCTATATGTAAGAAGTAACTAGCTATATTCTCATCACTATGCATCTTAAGAGTTTCATATTGAATTCTGAGAGTTTGAAGCTTAGCACGTTTTACTTGAGAGTTTCCTTTGTAGCTCTGAATGATTTTGTCCCATATCTCTTTGAATGATTTGAGCTACATGACTTTGACAAACTCTGATTGTGACAAACTTCCCAATAAAGTATTGACAGCTTTGGCATTACTTTCATATTGCTTTTTACCTGCCGTGTCTGTAGGTATTGTTGTTGGAAATTTATATCCTCCTTTCAAAATTTCCCAGACATCTGTTCCAAAAGATTGTAGATAGGTTGTGGTTCTTATTTTCCATTAAACAAACTTGCTCCCATCGAAGATTGGTGGTCTGATGGACCCCATGCTTTTGTGATTATTCATCTTGATGGATCTTCCTTCAAGTGATCAAGCTTCTTTTGAAGAACTTGGCTTTGATACCAATTGTTGGAAATAATACTGAGAGGGGGTGAATCAGTATTATCAGATCAAGAATTTTTCTTTCTCATAATCAGATTTATATACGCTACTTCAGAGAGGGGAACTAGCGTATACACACAATTGTCTTTAAGGAAACCATCATTTATACAGTGAACTTATGATTCAGTTAATTCATCATATGTTGATCTTTAATCAGTGCATCAATACTTCATCAATCATTAAATAGTAACCATGTGCAGTATAAACATAATAAACCATTACACATAAGCAACACACATGAACACCAAGATTTAAGGTGGAAACCCAATGTGGGTGAAAACCACTTGCTACTGTCGTCTCTGTCTTCTTTTAATAATAAGAAAATCTATTTACAATCTTGTACTAGTGTAGACTCATACCAATATGAAGGCTTCCACCTGTAGAAGGTTACAACCTTCTCTTGTTCTCCAACTTCTACTGGAAGGGAGCTACAACCCCTAGCTCTTGTACTAGCCAATATGTTTACTAGTACGTAGGTGCTCGCCTACAGAAAACTCCACTCTTCCACCAAGGACCACGTTTCATGAATTTTCAGACTGGATGCTCTTGGCACATATGAAGACATATGAAGACCTTGACTCATCAATAACCCATCAGAAATTTAGAAACTCAAACTTCATCAACCAACATGTAGTTAATCTGAAACAATAAGATCACTGTGCTAAACCCAGAAACCTATATCAACATTAAGAACCAACTGAAACCTAAAAAATTCATGTGTCAAATTATATTCGCTACTTCAATGAAGAAAACCCGCGTGTATACGCTACTTCCTTCAACCCAACCTGTGTATACCTCTAAAGATTCTGAATCATAAAATCTCTGAATCACAAAATGTACCAACCAGTAGTGTATTAAACATCTACTATCAACTTACAGAACTTTACATAGGTAGGCAACAGAAAACAATCGTTCTCACTTATACAATCAATTAAATATCAACCTCCTTATGCATTCAGACTTACATTCAGATCTAAGAAGACTTCATTGACAGACAACAGTAAAATAGTAGCAACAATAAATTAGTAATACTGATATGATAGATTAGTCATCTCTGAAAATCAAGCCTTTATTTTGTATATGATACTTGAAAGAACAGAACCTACGTGTATACGCTCTTTTGCCGAGACGGACCTGCGTATAGATCTGCAAATATTGACTCAGAACTTTGCTGCAATTCCAGACTTTAGACAAGTCTAGATCATAATAGATAATGGATAAAATAGATCCAAAACATTAGATCTAGCCTCAACCAATATCAGATCATTCAATAATAAGTCATTTCAGGTCTCGTGATCCTGATCCAATATTGAACTCAAGGTGCACATGAATATTTCAGGTCTAGTCCCAAACATAACCCTGCAACATAAAATATACTTAAGATAGAAGTATTCCTTAGAATATTATTCACTTGCACTTCTGGCCTTATGATCCTCTCTTCTTTATATAGTTTTTGGCCTTTCTCAATACCATGGACCGAATCCACTTAGGACCAATACCTTGGATCAAATACCATAGACCAAATACCTCAGACTAAATACCTAGGGTCAATATCATGGTCCAAATATACCTTGGACCAAATACCTTGGACCAAAACCATGGTTTTCAACATGTACGCGCTTTGCCTTCTATGGGAGTGCGTGTGTATGTTATACACTATTTCTGTTCTGAGTACCTGCATGTATACACTGCTTGGACTAAGTGAACCTGTGTGTATCTCTTAAATTTCTCTTACATCATCTTCTTCCTTCAACTTCTTTATTCTGATCAATAGACCTTAGTTCCATCTTCCTGATCCTTTGTACCACTGCCCTATTGCCTCTGAATATTCCTGTTAGCCTCTTATCAAAACTGAGTTGACCTGTAGATTTGCCATCAAGGATAATACTTGTATCATAATGCCAAAATCTATCACATGAGGAACACACATATTATCATCGGTGTTTTCACATGGAAACCTAGAGGGAATAAACCACCAATTTGTTGTTGTTTATGATATAAATTAAGCACCTACTTAATTACATTAGTTTTTTTTTTTTGTGAGAACCCATTCACATGAGGCACCGAACCCATTAGGTTAGCAAGCACCTACTTTCCAAGAGGAACCAACCTCATGTGAATGTAGGCTACAACCATCTCTTGCCATTGTTCCACTATTTCATACAATTTTCAAACTGAAAACAAAGGCATAAACAATTATTGAAAAATACCAATCTAGTTGGTTGCAGAAACAACTTCTGCTCTCAGTATACTACTGTTCCAAAGACTCCCTTGGTCTCATACAATAACACTCTATCCTCTTCTCAAAACAACATATCCTCAATCCTCTGTCTTCTCTCGCACAGGCTCTCTGCTACACACCTTTGAGCTCCGCACTAGCTGTTCATTTCACAACACATCCAAACTTCTCTCACTACACACCACTTCAACAATACATACTTCCCCTTTTTTTTGCTCGATGGCAGTTGATGGTTTTGATCCTATGATGCACACTACACAATGCTATCTCCATTTCCTATTTCCATACTACTCGAGTGTACCTAAGTATGGATCCTCTTGCTGCTGTTGCGTTTGATGGTTGAATTTTGTCATGGAATTAAACATAAGAATGAGCTACTGAGTTCTTCACTGACTCCATGTGTAATATACCATACTGATAATTTAATCTCAGTCTATCTGCACACTCTCCTGTGACTTCCCATGCTTATTCATTGCTCCACAAATTTTGAAAGTACTCAGGAATGGCCACTCTGTTCCTTATTTAAATCTACAAGATGTGCATGCGAAGTAGGATATGGATTTCTTCATCTCATTAGTTATTCTTCGTGAACCATTCTCCTTGTTTCCCTGTCTCAACACTTTTTACATATCCCACTGAATCCATAAACCAACTTAGCTAATCTGCATTTAATCTCTAGCTGCTGATCCATTCATCCATTTAACTCATTGTACTGTTACATCGGAGCTCCAACATATCATAACTCATACAAAAGAAATGTTATGATATCACACAACTCTGATACCATTAGCTCCTTGGTGTTTAGCTCCCTAAGAATTTTATTTCTCATAAGGCCGGGGCTGTGACCATTATCTTAGCTTACCACTATAGCATTATATCAGAGCCCCTTCATATCATAACTTTTGCAAAGTCCTGATTGCATTTTAGCTCCCTCTATTTACCCCTTATCTCTTTTGGTTTCCACACAAATATGTGTTAGATAATATCAGAGCCCCTTTTATCGTAACTTTTGAAAATTCCATTTTCATAGGAGTTACGAGGTCCTCAACCTTCGATATGATGACCTTTGAGATGATGTCATGCTTTTGTCATTTCTCCATGTGGCGCTTCCTGATTGGTGACACGTGTCACCTTGATTTTCCCTATTGGGCCATCGAAAATTCCAAAACAAATTGCCATGTGTCCATCATATTGTCAAATCATGTTGATGTCTATCACCACTTCAGCTCTTAAGGACCAATCACCTGTTGCTATGTGTCCTATATGAGGAGAGAGAAAGAGCCTCCTTGGTCCCTGTTCTAGCACCTAATTCCTTTGTATTTATTCTCCTTCGCAAACCTCGACACTTTCAAAGAGTTGTAGTTATAAGAAATTACGATTTTCCAAGGTTCTGATAACCTCAACTTTCCGATATTCCAATATGCTCCGACATGGGCTCTAGATTTTGATATCCTGATTTAACCTACTGTGATATTAGCCTTACAATTTTCCTATGGCCTTATGCTCTAGGGTTCTGATATTCCATCTCCGATATTGCCTGCTCCGAGGTTTCAATTTTTTCAGACCTTCGATATAGCCTGCTTCGATCTACTGACCTCTAATATTTCGACCTTCTTAGGACTTCAAGGCTCTGACTTCGGTGGACCATAAATTTTGATCCAAGAGGCCATTTTAAGGCTCCTACACACCGTTGGAAATCTCTTTCAGAGCACTTTCCAATGGATAAGGTCCGATGTAGTCTTTGAGCCCATATGCTACCTATAAAATGGCTACAAAATCTTTACCATTATTTTCTCCTTGACTCTTCTTTTTGTTCCTGGAATCCTGAACTCCCAACCACCATAGTCATCATTTTATGGCTTCTCTAGTAAGCCTGGTACTATGATGATTCTCTACAGAGCACTACAAAAACCATGGGATTCCTACTGGGCTCCCAATCACCATAGTCATCATTTTATGGATTTTCCAATAAGCTTGCTACTATGATGATTCTCTACAAATCACTGCAGCAACCATGGGATTCATCCTGGACTCCCAATCACCATACTAATCTAGTTGAAATCAATGGCAACACACTCACAACCACTAGCTATCTAGACAATGGAAACTATCCAATAATCTCCCCCTTTTGCATTGATAGCAACACCATAATCTCCCCCCGAAGCTAGGCATGGTCTTCTCCAATTCCCCAGTAATATTCTCCCCCTTTGGAATCAATGGCAAATAACACTTCTTGAATACTCCCCCTAAGCCAATGTAGCCTACTCTTCCATTGATCCCACATGCCGAGTAGCTGCCATCACCTACCAAAATGGAATCATTTGGAAGGAGGATTTACAACTCCTATCTGCTTCCTATGATATTCAAAGGGTTCTACTTCCATTGGCTTAGTAAAGATATCTGCAAGTTGGTCTTTAGTGGCCATGTATTCAAGTTTGACAACATTGGCTACAACTTGTTCCCTTAAGAAATAAAACTTGACAAGAATATGTTTAGTATTTGAACGCATGACTGGACTTTTAGTGATGCTGATGGCACTTGTATTATCACACATAATTGGGATAGGATCAATCAAATCTACCTGAATATATTTTAAAGTCTGCTTTATCCATAGAATTTGCATGCAACAGGTAGCATCAACAATATACTCTGCTTCATCAATCAATAAAGAAATGGAGGCTTATTTCTTACTGACCCATGACACCCAGCATTTCCCCAAGAAGAAGGCTACACCTGAGGGGATCTTCTTTTCATCAAGATTTATAGCCAAATCAACATTAGTGTATGCCTTCAACTTAAATTATTTTTTGTTAGCATACCAAAATCCATATTCTTCTATCCTTGAAGATATTTGAAAATCCTTTTGAAAACAACAACATGAATTTCATGAGGGAAGGCCTGGAAAGTGGCCACAAGACCCACAACTTACATGATGTCTGGCCTCGAAGATGTAAGGTACAACAAGCTTCCTATCATGGATCTGTATTTAGTCTGATTTACCAGTGCTGTCTCATCTTCTTTGCATAATTTGCAACCTATAACCATTGGTGTGCTCATTGGCTTGCAATCTTCCATTCCAAACTTCTTCAGAGTTTCTCGAAGGTATTTGGATTGAGAGATAAACACTCCACTTGGAGACTGAGAGATTTTCAATCCTAGGAAGAAATGCAACTCTCCAATCATGGACATTTCAAACTCTGTCTGTGTACATTTTGCGAATTGATGCCTCAATTTTTCCATGTCATTGACAATGATTATATCATCCACATACACTACTATAATTAATAGGTGGATGCCTCTAGATTTTATGTATAAATTGTTGTCAACAGTACCCATTTTAAAGCCTTATTGCTGAAGATATTTATCTAGCCTTTTGTACCAAGCTCTGGGAACATGTTTTAGCCCATACAAAGCCTTTTTCAATTTACGCACAAATCCTTCATCTGTGGTGAGTATAAATCCTTTTGGTTGCTCAATTTAAACTTCTTCTTCCATATATCCATCAAGAAATGCAGACTTCAAATCCATCTGATATACCTTGATGTTTTTATGACTAGCAAGGGCAAGAAAATTCTAATAGCTTCTAGTCTTAGTACTGGTGCAAAGGTTTCCTCGAAATCTATCCCTTATATTTGGGCATACCCTTTGCAAACCAATCGAGCCTTGTTCCTGATTACTTGAACCTGCTCTTTCAACTTGTTTTTGAAAACCCATTTGGTTCCAATGACATTTTTTTCTTTAGGCCTTGGAACAAGCTCCCAAGTGTCGTTCTTTTCAATCTGGTCAAGTTCTTCATTCATAACTTTCACCCAGAACTTGTCCTCACTATCTTGGATGAGATTACTGGGTTCGATCCATGACAATAGAGCCAGACTTGCATAAATTGTATTACCAACATGTTTCCTTCTGTTATGAACACCATGTCTTTGATCTCCAAGTATCTTACTCTCAGATTGTTCTTTCTATACATACCTGGAAGGTGTCTTTGGCTTGGATCTATGCTTGCTTCCTCACCTTCACTATATGAATATGTTTCTTCTAGATCTATGGACCTAATATATAGATTTTATTCACCATTTCAGTTCAAATTTATTTAATAGGACTTAGGTTGTGAAGCTATTTCATCTACTATCACATCAATGCAATCCTCAATCTTCTTTTTCCACTTATTGTAACACTTATATCCTTTACTTCGAGCAGAGTACCTGAGTAATGTTCCCTCGTCAACATGAGAGTAAAACTTTCCAATATTCTTATCATTCCTTTTGATAAAACAACTGCTACTAAACACCTTGAGGTGTTTAATTGATGCAGGTCTTCCCTTCCACAACTCATAGGGAGTTTATTACTATTAAGTCTAATTTGAGTTCTGTTTGACAGATACACTACTGCTTGTGCTGCTTCTCCCCAGAAGATGTGAGACACATATGCTTGATCCAAAATTTTTCTGGCCATTTCCTCAATTGTTATGTTATTTCTCTCCACTACTCCATTTGTTGTGGAGTTCTAGCCACTGAATACTTCCTTATAATCCCATGTTCTTCACAAAATTCTTCAAACTTCTTGAAGTGTACTCTCCTCCTCTCTTTGATCTTAATCATTTTATCTTTAGGTCTTTCTCATTTTCTACTTGAGCTTTAGATTTTTTAAAATGCTTAAATGCTTTCGAATTTTCTTTTAAGAGCACAATCCAAGTGGCCTTGGTAAAATCATCACTGAGTAGCGTGAAATACCTTTATCCTTTTGGGTATTTTTCTCTAGTTGGGCCAAAAATATCTATGTGAATGAGTTCCAGTGGTCTAGATTAAGAGAACTTTTTTGACTTGAAATGAGTCCTAGCCTGCTTGGCAAATTGACATGACTTGCAGTTTGAGTTGTCAGGCCTTGACAGTCTTGGTAATCCTCTCACAACTCCCAACTTGCTAAATTTTATCTAACTGTCAAAATTCATATGGCCAAGCCTCCTATACCATAACCGTTCTTCATTTATCTTGCTTAAATAACAACTTACTTTGGAGTCATCAAACACATATACATTATTGTGAGATATGATTTCTTTTCCTATAAGATTTCCATCCTTCATTTTTCGGATCTTACAATCCATGGGTTGAAAGGTAACATCATAGCAATTATCACACATTTGGCTTACACTAAGAAAGTTATGTTGGAGACCTTCCACATACAACACATTCTGTGCCTTTTTGTTTTGATCAAGACTGACTATGACTTTACCATTAATTCTTGCTAGAGCATTGTTTCAGAAGGTGACATTGTTTACTCTCTTTTCTTTTAGAAATATAAATTTTCTTTTATCCCCAATTGTATATTTGGAACAACCACTATCCACATACCATCCGTTCTCTTGATTGTGGGCTGATAGAGAGAGTCCACATTGCATGCTCTTTTTAGTCTTTCGTTTCCAATTCTCGTTATCATTTTGGATAGCTGATTTTCTAATATTTTGGAACTTAGATAGGTATTCAAACCCGTTTCTGCAATCACTTTCTTTATGCCCAAAATTATTACATTTGAAGCATTATACTTTGCTTAACAAGGGAGAGAAGACATTTTGATCTCTGAGAGGAGAGTTTTGAGATATAAAATTATGAAACTTATTATATCTAGGATTTTCATCTCTTTTAACTTTGATCCTTCTACAACCAATAACTTTATGTCCAAAGATATGACACTTATAACAGTGACCATAAAATAAATAGGCATGCCTATTGTTGAAAGACTTAAGAGTTTTTGCATGAAGGTACCTTGGTTGTCTAGCTGGTTGATTAGTTCTCCATTTATGATCTCGTCTTTATCCCGTTGCTCTTTTGTCTTCATTGATTATTTCTTGATGCTTCTTTGCATAGCTATGTGGTTCTTCAAATCATGCGGACCTTGATTTTATCTTCTACATATAGGAATCTTGTGTCTTTGAGTATCCCAAACCTATTTTGATTCCCGAGGGCCTTTGATTATTTAGAATCTGATCTAGTTTTCTTGTACCTTCTCAAATGTTTCATTTAAACCTTTCTCCATATTCATTCCCTCAAGGTCCATTCTTAGAGAGACAACCTTTGCCTCAAGACTATGATATTTTTCTTCCAATTCATGGATCAAATATTGAAGAACCTCTTATTTCTATTTAGGTTCTTCTAGTTTAAATTTCAAGGACAAAATTTCATCTTTTCGTGTTTTTGGGATCATTTCCTTCCTTATCTTGAACAACACCTATTTTAATTGCTCGTTATCTTCTTTTAGTTTCTCACATGTTCCTTGTTTTTCTTCTAGTATAAGGACTAAACTATCTCTGCTCTTAATAGCTTATTCAGTTTTTCTTTTTGATAAAAAACTTCTCATTATCAGAGTTATACATACCTTCTTCAACATGCTGTAGTTGTTCCTTAAACTGCTTATTCTTTTTCCTTGCTTTATTTAACTCATCAAGAGCACTGATGAGTTCCCCTTCAAGGTCCACTACTCATTCTTCTTCTTATTCTTCTCCAGAGCCAATAATAATTTATTTCTTGGAGTTTGTTCCAAAATCCATAACTAAATACTTATCTGACTCATCCTCTGAAGAGTTTTCACTATTTGACTCTAGTGCTGAGCTATCCTGTTTGGACTAGAACCCCTTTTTATTATATAATTTTTTCTTGTCATGTTTATGAGATTTGTTTCCAAATTTATGATCTCTTCCTTTTCAAAATTTTCTTTTTAAGGAAATTTAGACAAAAAATGTCCAACTCTTCCATAGTCAAAACATTTAAAATGAAACTTCCCTTTATATTTTCCTGAGCCACGCTTAAGTTTCCTAGATAATTGAGACAAATCTTGATCAAATTCACAACTGGAGTAGTCTTGATGATCCTTGTGATCCTTAGCATTTTTGGATACTTTGAATGATGCTTCCTTAGGTTCAAAATTATCTCTTTCTACTCTCATCTCATAGGCTGTGAGAGTACCAAGCATGTGGTCCGTCATGAGATCCTTTAAATTAGCCATTTCTTCAATAGATGAGAATTTGACATTAAATCTCATGGGTAAAGATCTTAAGGTTTTATGAAAAATCATCTCTTCCTTGACCTCTTAAGAAAGTCCTCTAATCATATTGGTTACTTCATCAACTTTGAGGAATTATTCTTCTATGATTTCATCTCCACTCATTCTCAAGCTCCCAAACCTCATTCTGAAGGTTTGAAGTTTCATCTGCTTAACTTTGTCATCTCCTTCATGACTCTGATTAATATTTACCGACACATCCTTGGCAGACTTATAATGCATAACCTTAATAAGTTCTGATTCACTAAGACCAAAGAGAATGGAATTCTTGGCTTTAGCATTATTTCCATACAATTTTTTACCATCAGTTGGAGGAATGTTAGGGACATTGTAGTCTTCTAGCATTAAAGTCCAAACATCTACTCCCGGGGACATAAGATATGCTTCCATCCTTTCTTTCCAAAAGACAGTTTTTCCCATCAAACACTGGTATTCTGCTTGAGTAAGCCTCTTGAATTTCTTGCCTAGACATAATTCCTTATAGATCTATCTTCCAGTGGTTAGACTGTTCCTAAAGGAGCTTGTCTTTGATACCAATTGTTGGAATAAGGAATTACTGGGGGGGTGAATAAGTAATAGCGGCATTCTTAATACTTTTTAATGAATATGTTTTTCTTCTATTATCTGTTACTTATGAGAGAATTGATTCATAAATAAACTGAACGATAAGTTTAAGCATTCATATGTTCATACAATTTATCACATGAGCAACACACACATATTGACACCAGTGTTTTCATGTGGAAACCCAGAGGGAAAAAACCACCAATTTGTTGTTTTTTATGATATAAATTAAGCACCTACTTAATTACATCAGTTTTTTTGTGAGTACCCACTCACACGAGGCACCACCCCCATTCGGTTAGCAAGCACTTACTTTCCAAGAGGCATCAACATCTTCTGAATGCAGGCTATGACATGATTTTTCCACTATTCTACAATTTCATACAATTTTCAAACTAAAAAGAGAGGCACATATAATTATGGAAAAATACCAATTTGGTTGGTTGTAGGAAAAACTTTTGCTCTCGGTCTACTACTGTTCCACAAACTCCCTTGGTCTCATATATCAACACTCTACCCTCTTCTCAAAATAACATATCCTCAACCCTCTATCTTATCTCACACACGCTCTCTGCTACATACCTTTCAACTCTTCACTTGTTGTAGGTTTCACAACACACCCGCACTTCTCTCACTGCAAACCACTTCAACAATACACACTTTCGCTTTTTTTTTGCTCGATGGCAGTCAATGGTTTTTATCCTTTGATGCACCCTGCACAATGCTATCTCTGCTACCTGTTTGCATACTACCAGAGTGTACCTCAGTATGGCTCCTGCTACTACTATTGCATCTGATGGTTGAATTCTATCATGGGATTAAACATAAGAATGGGCTGTTGAGTTCTTCACTGACTCCCTCTGTAATACAACATATTTAGAATTTAATCTTAGTCGGTCTACACACTCTATTGTGACCTCCCATGCTTATTCATTTCTCAACATAGTGTTAAAGTACTTAGGAATGACCATTTTGTTCCTTATTTAAATCTACAAGACGTGCATGGGAAGTAGGATATGGCTTTCTTCATCTCACCAGTTCTTCTCTCTGGACCATTGTCCTTGTTTCCTTGTCTTAACGATTTTTGCAGATCCCAGTGACTCCATAAACCAACTCTTCTAATGTGAATTTAATCTCTAGATGACGACCCATTCATCCATTTAACTCACTATACTATTAAATAGGAGCCCAAACATATTGTACCTCATACAAAAGAAATGTTACTATATCGCACAACTCCGATACCTTTAGCCCCTTGGCACTTAGCTCCCTAAGCATTTTCTTCCTCATAAGACTGGGCTTGTGATCCTGACTTAGCTTATCACTATAGAGTTATATCATAGCCCATTCATATCATAACATTTGCAAATTCTTGATTGTGTTTTACTCCCTCTATTTAGCCATTAGATCCTTTGGTCTCCACACGACCATGTGCTAGATAATGATTGGAGCCCCTTTTATCGTAACTTTTGCAAATTTCATTTTCATAGGAGTTACGAGGTCCTCACCTTTGATATGCTGACCTCAAAGATGACATCATGATTTCATCATTTCTCCACGTGGTGCTTCCTGAGTTGTGACACGTCACCCTGATTTTCCCCATTGGGCCATTGAAAATGCCAAAACAAGTTGCCACGTGTCCATCATACTACCACATCATGTTGATGTCAGTTGCAACTTTAGCTCTTAAGGACCAACCACCTGTAGCCCCATGCCTTGTCTGAGGAGAGGGAAAGAGCCTCCTTGGTCCCTATTCCTGCACCAATTCCTTTGTATTTCTTCTCCTTCAAAAACCTCAACACTTTCAAAGAGTTGCATTTATAAGAACTTATGATGTTTAAAGGTTCTAATAACCTCAATATTCCAATATTACAATATGCTTTGACCTCTGATGTTCCGACGACCTCTAGAGTCTGATATCCCAATATGACCTGCTCCGATATTAGCCTTCTGATGTTCCTATGGCCCTATGCTCTAGGGTTCCGATTTTCTAATCTTCGATATAGCCTACTTCTAGGTTCCAATATTTTCTAACCTCTGATATAGCCTGCTTCGATCTGCTGACCACCTATATTTTGACTTGCTTAGGAATTCAAGACTCTAACTTCGATGGACCATAAATTTTGATCTAGGAGGCCATTTGTTGGCACAAAAATAACAATAGGGTTAAGATCCCAGGTTTGGGAATAAAGGCCAATAAGGCTCTATTGTAGTCTAGCACAACACTGACATTTTCACCTTACCCAGGATGGGTAAGGAGTCTGACCCAAGGTGTGCCACAACCTAAGATAGAGGAGGGTTGGAATCCAATACCACAAAAACCATATCATAGGATAGAGAGAAATGAACAATAACTTAACATTCAAAGCAACCAAATCGCAATAGTTTATACATGTTGTAATAGAGAGACTACCTAAACATGTGTATACTTAAATTTTTTGAATAACTAGAATAACACAGTGAATACACTATGATCCCATAACAACCTTCTTCATTACTATGAAAATAGGTACATTACATTAGGCTCACGACATGTTCCTCAACATCAGAACTCCTACAGATGGGATACGAACTCATATAAATATAGTCTCAACGTCGTTCTCATAGCTCCACAACATAGGATGAATAGAATTAGCAAGAACAACCATGAACAACCCCTTCCCGGCTCTATTCTCTTCTTTTTCTATTCGTCTTTCTTTTCCATCTCACTAACTAGAACTTCTAGTTCCTTTTCCCCTACTTTTGTGTCTTCATCCTTGTCTGCTTCCTGCTCTTTCCCCACTTGTCTCCCTCTACTTCTTCCCACCAGTCCTCTGTAACTACTAGTCTTCTGCCAGTCTCTTGTCTTTCCTCGGCTGTCAGCTCCGCAACTTCCCAATGGCCATTTCTACCACTTGTCACTAGCCTATTTCTCTGCAAAATATCACAAAAGTGAAGGCCCCAATAGGCCTCGACCATAGTTTGTTGACTCGTCCCTGAGTCAATCTTCCTTTGGCACCATTAATGTTGTTGACACTTCTAGTGGAGCTACTATGGGTGCTAGTTTTGGTGCTTCTGCTAGTGCTGCTGCTGGTGCTTCCTCTGGTGCTGCCACTTCTTATTTTTGGCCGGGTTTATTTAAACGAAGGCCCCAATTTAGGCACAATTGCAATAGTCTCATGGCAGAATTGAGTATAGTTATTGAGTTTTGCTTTCTATGTCTCTAAGATGGTGGCTGCTTGCACAAGGAATTCAATCATTGTGCTGGACGTTGGGTTAGCTAGCCATGCCATTAGTAAGGAAGTCAACTCTACTTCCATGTCCTCACTTAGCTCCTATAGTGTCTCTACATGTGCTTGAACTGACGGACGAAGATCTTGAAGTATCTATTTTGTCCTGGCTGAATCATCTTAGATCTATTGGATGTGACCTTCCAAAGTGGTGACTTCTGCCTGAAACTACTTCCTTTTTTGTTTGTCCTTTGTGTTATTGATAATGATGAGAAGCTGATTAACTAGCGTTCAGAGTGGGTAGACCAGCTGATTCTTCTTTTTCAGGCTTCCTAACCAGTCATGAACCTGCTGCAGTAGGGTGTATGCATCATTCATGGCCTTGAAAATGGAGTCCTAGAGAGCGACTGCAACGATTATATACTCAATCTAATTGGCATATGCCGTGGCAGTGTCGGACAATGCACTCCTTATAGTGGTAAGGTTTTGCTTGAGCTCTTGGTTGGTGGTGATTAAGTCATTCCATGCAGTTTGGATATGGTCGCAACATTCGACCAGTGTGCAGGCTGAGAAATCTTCTATAACATTGGTTAGAACATGAGAAATGGATGGACACGGTGCCTGGAATCATGAAGTGATATTCTCGACCTGATCTTGGAGTTATTTGTTTTCCTGGTGGAGCTAATCATGTTCAGTTGTGAGTGCAACAATTTGCTGCTACTACTATTTATGGTTGACAGTTAGGTCATTATGCAGCTTTGCAACCCTCCGTGTAGCTTGTTGAATAAAATTGAATAGTTGGGTTGAGGGCTAGCCTTGAATATCATTTTGCTGCATGGTTGATCAATGAGGGAACCAAATCTTTAGGGGCTTCCTGCTGGTGATGAACTTGCCTGAGTGTCCGTGAGGTGAGGTAGCTTGCTTCGACGGTTCTGCAAATAGAGGAGTTGTATGGATGGAGACAGGGAGTGATGCAACGGGGGTAAATAAACAAAGATGTAGTGGGACAAGATCAACAGTGGTGATGAGAGACTATTGAATGATGGGCCCCGTATTCAGTAGTGGACCCGACTCTAGTAATAATGACATCATGGAGGTGGTGACAACTCCTTCGCCAGAGACTGCTGTGGTAGACTAGATAAATGAATAAAATTCCATATCTGTCTCTATGCCCAATAGTGTCCCAAAGATTATGGTGTCTAAGAGGGTGGTGGATGTAGATACAGTGTGTGGGGATGGGTTGTGCGAGCTAGGTGACACAACTAAAGTGGAAGGTGGAATCTCTTCGGTGATGGTCGAGGCAGTGTTTGATTGGGGCTCTTCAAGGTTCAGGTTGGCAATGTGAGTGGAAGGGGTTGATTTTTGCTTCTTGGCCTTGATTGAAGGTTTGGTAACTTTTTATTTGCGGGGTTTTGGGATGATGGGCTTATATTTTGAATGGGGCCCTACAAATGGAATCAAAACAAAAGGAGGGGTAGTAACCAAAGGATTTTACTGTATTAAACATTGAAATTCAAAAGAGTTGGAAACCGAACCTGATGATATGCCAGTATTGGCAATGGTATCCTTTAAAGAGCTCATGTGCTTCTTCATTTGTTTGATGATCGGTTGTAGCTCCTGTTCGTCCATCCAATTTTTAGACTCCGCAACTATTTCCCCTGGTACTGGTGGAGGCACCATCCCATGAAATAAATAAATGCACCTTCAATGCGCCTTCCTTCTCGAATCTCTCTTGTGACTCCCAGCCATGACCTGACCTCTGTGTAGAAGGATTTGACTAATAAAACAAACTTTTGAGCCCACATATGGAAGGTATGAGGGTGAACACAGTGCAACCTCACCCAGGTGCTCCCATGAGAAACACTAAACCAAATTTCTGTTGAATACTCATCAAGTAGGGACCGGGGGATCATTTTCATAGCTCTAATTACTACCAACATATTTATGTACCAGCCATTGAATGAAGCTTCATTTATCTCTTTGCTGCTCGGGTCCCCTGAAGTTCTCCAAGGTACATATCGGAGGGCCAAAGGTTGGTCTTCTATGATTTGAGCTAAATCCCAGCCCTTTGGTGGGCATCATTTCCACATTGGCATGACAATGATAATATTAATGAAATTTGTGGACCAATTGTAGACATATTCACATGCCTCAAACAATTCCTGGAGGAGGAAAACATGCCAATTCAGCTGGGCACCTGTTGCCCAATGCTCTGCGTCTCAAATCATATCTAGCGTGCACCCATTCTTTGAAAAGTGACGCATTAGCTTCTTTGCAATAATGTGGAAGGCAACTTAATTTTCGAGGAGTTGATTAGATCTATGCGCGCTACCTTTCGTTCTCTTAGGGTATTATATTTGGGTATTTGTCTGCATCACCTGCCTTCTTCACTCTCTTGGAATTTGTTTGAAACATGGTTGAAACTGCATTCCCTACCGCCGATAGACCCATAAGACTTTGAATGTCAAATGCATGAATTGGGTACTCCTTATCGAGCTAGAGCAACTCGCTGTGCATTATGCTGATCAACAACTTGGTGCATTACATCAGTGCTAGAGTTGTGCCAAACACAGGAAAACTCCTCAAATTCAGTAGGGTGGACTGCTGGATTTCTTTGAAGTCAACCTTGAATTTGATCGTTTCTGTGCCATCTTGTTTTGTGACTAACTGTGTAGACCTCACACTCCATGGTTGGAAATTGGAATGAGTCCAAAAGATTGTTATCAACTAGTGTTGCCTTGTCACACTTTCCATATAGAGGAGTTTTTAATCCAATTATTTCATCTAGCCTAAACTCGGGAATAGATAGAATTTCCTTCGTCATACAAGAGCGGTGTTGATAAAATAAAATCACTAGGGGCTGGTAGCTAATCCTTGAACGAAAACACTTTGAACTATACTGCAAATGGAGTGACTCTACCACCTTGGCTTCAGACTCTAAGGAATTCGACATTGCCATGCAAATTAAGTAGACTAGCTTGACAAGACATTTTTGACGAGACCCCCTAACTAGACATTTCTTATGAGGCCCCCTAAATAATTACTACGGGAACTTTCCCTATGCTGACTCGGTCATGTTAATCCTACCGTCATCTGAGCTGGACCTAACTTGGATGACACAATTTTGAAAAAGGAAAGGTGGAGTTGATGGGTAATTATGTTATCATAATGGAATATGTTTAGGAATTAATTATTTCTATAATGGGAAATATTTTACGAGAATCTAGGTTGACACCAAAATTATTGTCTAATTATTATGGAAAGGATGCTTAACATGTGTGACTCCCCCCGACCACAAACAGTTGCGGTGTGGTGGAATGACATCCACAATTGGGACTGACTTAGCGAAGCCTTATTTTGAAATGTCAAGGATTGAATTATTAGAGAAAAACAAAAGAGAAAAATGACTGATGTGATGAATGAAAATGCAACCAAATGACTCCTGTTGACTCTTCCTATTCCTACCGATGATCCCCTTTCAGAGATCCAATCAATTCTGAGTAACATTGTTTTATGTGTGGAAGGGTTTCATGTGTGCGACGTTCACCCAACCTGGTAGCGATACCCCGTCTAGTTGTGCAAGCTTGACAGCTCCAGACTCCCTTATCTCTGCAATAAAAAATGGTACTAACAAATGCATTTGTAGCTTCCTAGGAAACTTCAAGAACTTATTTTCATATAACAGGACATGCCCACTGATTATGAATGATTTCCTCTTGATATGTCGGTCATGCCATGCCTTCTACCTTTTCTTCGCAACCATTTAGTGGAAATATGTCATAAATCTCACCTCATCAGGCTCCAAGAGTTCGTCTAATCAGTTTTGAAGTGATTCCTCCTCTTTCATCTTAGTGGCGTGGGTGATGAAAAGGCCTGGGATAACAAACTCAACCGACACCACAAATTTTCATCCATACACAAGTTAGAAACATGTATGCTTATGTAGTCGTTTGATAGTTGTGTAGTATGCCCATAGGGTCACTGGAACCCTCTGGTCCCAATCATCTCAGTTGGATGAACATATCTTAGTCAAACCCTTTTCTAATATCTTGTTGAGGGCCTCTACGGTACCATTGGCTTGCGGGTGGTATGAGCTGCTTTTGTGGTGCTGTATCATGAAATTTAGAAGTAGGGAAGCAACTGTCTCTTTTATGAAGTGGGTCCCCTTATCGTTGGTGAGACCCCTGAGGCACCTGAGTCTGGATATGATGTTCTAAAATATGAATCTTGCGGTGGTATTTGTTGTACATTCCTTTACAGGTGTTCTTTTAGCCCATTTGGTGAGGTACTCTGTTGGGGTGATTATATACCTAGCATGAGAGTGACACACCATTGGATTGATTGGCCCTATAAAATCAACCACCCATTTCTCAAATATATGCAATGCACATACCAATTACAATGGGAGTTCATCTCGGTGTGATGACCTTCCAACCCTTTGGAACACATTGCATCCTCTGGCATATTCTTTCACGTCTTTGAAAATCGTCGGCCACCATAGTCCTGCCTGCAACACTTTCCTTGCGGTAGCCTTTCCCCCAATGTGGCCACCTATGAATATTGAATGAAATTGCCATAGCACACCATGTCTCTCATGGTGGAGGACACATAGACACAACATGTGATCAAGGCCCAATTTGTACAGTTGTCCCGTGATTAATTGATAATTGGCCGCTCGAACGACCATATGCCACCTCTTTGTATCTGTGTATTCATCCAGACATTTTCATGTAGGTAAGAAGGCTGCAATATCTTCTAGGTAATTTGGTATTGCTTCAATCTAGAATAGGTCGACATCTAGCAGCTAATCTTCTAGGGATCCTCCACTTTCTCTTGATTCCATCCATGAGAGGTGATCAGGTCCCACATTTAGTCGACCGGGCTTAACGATAACCTCGAAAGTAAATTCTTGAAATAACAACATCCACCTACAAATTATTCCCTCCAGTGCATGCTTATTCATCAAGTACTCCAAAGCGGAATGGTCAATGAAAAACTTTAATGGGCCCCTAAGCAAATAGTGTCTAAATTTTTGGAGTGAATATATTATCGTGAGTTCCCCGCGCTCCATCGTGGTATACTTCTTTTTTGGTTATGGATAAATTCCTGCTGGAAAAGTAGATTGGGTGGTTCGGTCTCCCTTCCCTTTGCTAATCCAGAACAACCCCCAGAGCAATATGAGATGCATCAATGTGGACATGGAACTTCTTGTTCCATTAGGATAGACGAACATCATTGCATTTACTAGCTTCTATTTCAGGATGTTGAGTGCAGTTTGACACTCCTCCGACCACATAAATCATTCAACCTGTTAGGTTCCTATACCAATAGGTGTCATATATCATGATTGACTTGGTTTAGTTCTGAAATATGTACATACCTTTGCTTCTGCAAATGTTTTCCATATTTGTAAAAAATCAAAAAATGTAAAGAGGGTATACGCTAAAAGAAAAATCAAAGGGTAAAAAGAATAAAAGATGGTCAAAAAATGAAAGAAAATGAACCCCAACAAAAATAAGGACTAGGAAAGTGTGCAAGTATAAATGCCACTACTTTTTACTGTTGTAGAATAAACAATTGTGTGCAGTTTGTCACCTATGCCACAATTCATGAATAGTCAAATAGTTTAAGCTTGACTAGTTCATATTTCAATTTTATGTTGTAGAAATAGAGAATAAAGATCTGACCAAACAATGTAATCTTGGCAGATAAGTAGACAGGTAGAGTGAAAAATGAGCTCAACAGTTTAATCTGAGCCCTTGGATGTAATAAGTGTAGACTTAGATAGGCATTTCCATGTAAAAGAAAAGAAAATTTGATAAGGGTTTTCCAGTCTAAGTGCACCCAAATAAAGAAGTAAAAATGTTAGGTTAAAGTAGGTAGGGTAGGTAGATGATGGTTGCAGAATTACATGTGGTGAATGATGATTATAAATGTGTTAATATTTTACTTTCATCACAAGGCAAAGGCATAATTCACATGCAAGGCACATCAAGCAAGCAAAGTCAAGTAATTAACTCCTCTATTCATTTTCCCTAAATTTTCACTAATTTCCCCTAAGTACCAAGGTGTCTATTAAATTAGAGGGGCTCAGAGCATTTCTCTGACTACTGGAGGGACCGGACCCTCGGCCCAATAATTTATAAAGCCTAAGTACTTAAGACCATTCATTAATCATCATAGCCCTTCATACAAATCATTCATACCCTGGATAAGTTTTTTCTAAGTAAAATCCTATTTTACTTAGGAAAATTATAATATTTCCACAAAAACCCTTTTTTCACTTTAAGCCTAAGTTTAAATACACACATCAAATGTTTTTATACTTAGCGCTTTTTCGTTCATTATGACATATTAACTATTAACTTGTATTAATTTATAAATCCCTTATAAAGTTTACCCTGTCCCGTATTATTGTAACTATATAAAACCCCGAATTTCTACATATCCTGCCCCTTGGTTAGTTATAACCATAATACATCCTTAATCAAGATTAATTAGTTAATCAGTAACTAATTAACAGCCCTTAATCCCCCGCCGCATTAATAAAGGATTAATTAACCCTCACGGTTAATTAACAGCCTCCTTGTCCAATCCCGTCAACCCCGATATGATTAATTAATCCTTAAATATATCGGGCCCACCTCCATTATATCCCCATCACTTCAGAGCCTTGACAGTCGTCCGATCAGGTCCCCGAGATCTAACGATAATTATGCATATCACGCAATCCTTTGTGACCACGCGTTAGCATACGATCACAAAGAGGTTTTTGCACAATGCCTCTGCCACGCGTCGAGCAATCAATGGAATCACTGGCTTGAGACCCAATACCACTCGCCCCCCATAAGTGGCGCGATAGAAACCACTTAGCGCCTCCACTAAACGAAAAAATGTCTCGTCATTCTGTTGCCACCAATTGTCATTTTCATTCACCCGGAAATACCAACCATTTACCCATTTAAACACAAAAACCCCAGTTTTTCTCGTTTTCACCTGATTATGCAGTAAAACCCTATGTAACCCATCTGCGCCACCTGAAGCCTCTGTTAACCGATTCAAGCATGGTTTACCTCCCGAAAAGAATTAGGACTCACTCCACAGACTTTTCAAGCTCAAATGAAAGCTTTTCGACCTCCCCTGCAAGCCAATGCTTTCTTAACAGTTCGTTTTGTTTTATAGGTGATTAGAAGACCACAGCCTTGGATAAACAGTCTTAATACTAGTCATAAGACCTGTTTACTCCAAGATTGTTATCAAATCTATTCAAATAGAGATGGAAGGTAAAAGGACACAGTAAAGAACAGTCAAAGTGTATTAGGTTCAAAGAGTATTAGATTGAATACCAAGTAAGTAAATAAGCTAGTATGAAGATAAATAACAGGGAAGACAGTTACAAAACAGAGTATACAAATTCATGTCAAAGTGAAGACAGATGAAAAAACAGAGCGGTAAAAGTAAAAAGTAAATAGTAAAAGAAAACATGAAGACATTAAGGGTTAAACAAAGATGAAAACACTTTCACCAGCAACAATGAAGTTTAGCCAAAGTAAAAGTGAAAAACAGTTAAAACACATTCAAGGTTAAAAGATGAAATTAGAGCAAAAATGGTACATTCTTCAGAAATTTCCTGTTTAAGTCATAGTTTTGAAGAAACTATTGTGGCCAATCCAAGAAGTATTTCAAGAAACGAGAGGCGGTTTGTGTTCCCAACAGGCTAATCTACAAAAACCTATCTCACTTTTTACACAGGTATTATCAAAAGGGAGATAAGTTCTTGTCTTCACAACCTATGTTTCATTTTGTGCAAAGTCCTATTTTTGACATCTTTTTGCAGAGAATATTTTGAACAACTGGAGCTGAATTTTGGGAAACTGAGAGAGGTTTATCTCAAAAACATTCCTATATACAAAAACGTCTTTCACGTTTTACATATCTATCACGGATTGAGATATAAAAGCATATCATTGGACCCTAAGTTTGCAGAATTTCTGGGGCAGAATGCACAAAGGAAGGATGCAGTTAGTGACTGGGATGCCTCATCATCAACTAAGAGTTGCTATTAAATTCGAATTTCTCTTCTTTGTTACCATAAATCCATAGAAATAGTGCCAAATAGATTCATTAGTTTTGAATGTCCTTTATTTAAGTTCTATTATTGTAAAACAGTTTGAGATATTTGTAAACCAATCTTGATATTTTTTCAAGATATTTCAGTTTAGAATTAGTATAAATACTTCTTCATTTGAAGTGTTTTGGGTGGATTCTTAGACATTGTTGTAAAACTGATTATTTTGGAATAAAGTGTTTTTGGACATCAAACAAATAAGTATCTTATATCTCATGTCTTAATGTTTTTTGGTTTATTATATTTATTATGTTTCATATCTGAATATTAAAATGAAAAAGAATAATTCAAAAAGTGCTTAAGTGAAATCTGTCTTCAATCTTTTTTGTTCTCAATGTTTTCTTCTAAACTAGCATAAAAAATGAATTCTTAATTGCTACTATTTCCTAGTTTATTCATTTTAATCATTTAGTAAAGAATTCTTGATTTCTCTTTATTGATGGTTAGTCTTTTTCTACTCTCTTAAAGCATGTTGAAGGATTCTTAATTGCCCTTTAACCCTTTAAGTCCATCCCATATTTTTAAGTCTCTATTTGCTACCTGTTCAGCTATCTTGCCCTGTGAAGCCACCCTTAGTTGAGAACCAGATCCAGTTAAGCCATTTTCCCCGACTCCATTAGCCCAATGGACTAAACTATTCAGTTCTACCCCTCTGCTAATGAATTTCATCAACAAATTCAAACAAAACCCTAAGCTCTAATAACTAGCTTAAAAACTTATAAAACAAAGCTAAATCTTAAAGAGAGAGCCCTCTCTGGATACAGATTGGCTAGATTCTGTATCTAAAAGTTGGTTTGTGGTTACCTCGGACCCCTTTCCTCTTTTTACAACTTCTAGGAAAATCTGAGTGATAACACAACATTCCTCAATAGTTTTTCCATTGGTGCAATAATGGAGGCATAGTTTCAGATAAATCTTCGGTAGTATCTGGTATGTTCAAAAGTGGATTTGAGCTGTTTTACATTTGTAGGTGGGTCCATATTCATTATCGATGCAACCTTGGTAGGATCTATGCATACTCCTTCTTTGCACACTATGTGGCCCAAGAGTGTGCCAAACAAGACTGCCAATATACATTTTTTCAAGTTCAATGATATCTATAGACGTCTATAATGATCAAACATTATCCTGAGAAGACTGAAATGTTTCTTCAACAGACTATAGACTGTCTAAAAATCCATGTATACCTATAAGAACCTATGGATGTAATCTCTAAAGGTTGTGATCATAATTATCATGAACACTGCATGTGCATTCTTGAGACCGAATGGCATAACATGATAGGCATATGATCCCCATTCTATAGTGAAGGTAGTTTTCTTCTTGTCCTCCTCGATGATTCTGACTCATTGATAGCCTGAAAATCCATTTTTAAAGGAGTATTCTTCGTTCCTTGCTACATTATCGAGAACCTCATCACTGAATGGTGTGGGAAATGGGTCATGCACACAAGAATTGTTTAGGCTATGGTAGTCCACACAGACCCTTATTTCTGTAGCATATTTCTTGTTTTGTATTACAATCGGACTCACCCACTCTACCTTGTCCACTGGAAAAATAAGCCCTGCTTCTAGCATCTTGTCTATCTCTTTCTTCACTTTCTCTTTGACCCTTGGGTTCAGTCTATAAGATCGGTGCTTCATTGGCTTTGTATCAAGTTTTAATATGATTTTCATCTCCCCTAGGTCTCCCTTGATCCATTTTAGTTCCATAATTGATGAAGGAAACAAATCCTCATATTCTCTTAGGAGGTCGAAAATATGTTTTGTAGTTTGTTCATCCCAATAGTCTCCATTCGATGCTAGCTTTGGTTTATCATCTGTCACAATGTTATGCTTTTGCAACTTTACTAGGAGTAAGTGTGGTGCATAGGTCACAGGCCCATCCTTGATACCCCTTTCCCATTCAATTTCGTGGAATGAAAAATGCCATAACTCCTCCAAATAATCCTCATCCAGTTCTTTATCCATCTTTCCACATGTCATTACCTTAGGCTACCCTGACTCATAGAGGCACTCTGGTCTATGCATCTATCCATTAGCTGACTTGATGTGATTAGAACCCACTTGACAACCTGCAATGCCTTAGTTATCCTCCTGTTATTTTCTGATAAAGAGAAGTTGCTGACAAAATCATTAGCCAAGTTATCCCAATCTCTTGTTTACCTCCTTATTTCTTCCTATACATACCGAGATTTTGGAAAGGTTCCCAAGGTATGTATGAACCGATGTACCCATAATTCCTTTGGAACTCCCTCCCAGTTCAATTTGTCCTTACACTTTTCCAAGTGTTGTCGAGGGTCAGAGTCCCCCCTGTATTTCACAAAGTCTTGAGGGTACTCCACTGCTTGTCTAAATCTTACTTCCATTGCTATATTGATCTTTTCCCAATCCCAGAGGTGGGTTCGGTGAACTCCCCACCATCATGCCAGTATGGATTGCAATGTGACATTTAGTATCAATATTTTATTCTATTCAATAATAATGGCATCAATCCCGTTGAGAAATGAATTTAATAAGTCTATACCATTAAAGATAGCGAAGTCCCTTACCTCCATGCCAATCTTGCTAACTCGACATATGGCAGTAGGGAAAATTTTAAGAACCCCCCCAAATTTACATGTATAATAAATGGGCGAATATCCATGGTATATAGGAAAAATGGAAGGCGATTTTATCAATAATATGATATGTATATATAATTTTTTTGGTGAATCTCTCACCAAGCATGGCGAATATTTTACTCAATTATAAAATCTTGTGTTTGTTGAATACACAAATGAAATCATTGCATTTATTTAAAATATCTTTTGAAATCAAAATAGGGAAATTACATATTGATAACCTAGTGGGTGTAGGATAAAATTCACCCGTGCCATTCACAGAAAGCATGAGAAAAAACCTAATACTATATATAAAACCAAGAAAAATTCAAATTCATCACTTCTAGGGACCTCGTAACCACCCTGCCAATACACAAGTATGTTCCTGTTTGCAATTAGAAAAATTACCGAAATTAAAATCTGTTTACTCCAGCATATGTTGGAAAGTTATGGAAGGATGAATAGTGAAATCAATCCATTCCTTTTAGCCCTGGATTTGTTTCAGTTTAAAACAGAAGTATACAAATATACTTGTCCAATGTCTAAGCTTTAACCATTCACTTTAAGATGTTTTTACAATATAATTTCCTAAGTCTATTTAATATCTTCATTATCATAAAAACCAACCTATATCCATCTTAACTCCACATCTACCACTCTTAGGGGGATGAAATCTATTTATCCCTCTGAGCACTTGGTAGACCCAGAATTAAGATGGATCTAAGATGATAGAATTTCCCCTTTAAATAGTCTATGTTCACATGAATACCATGGTATTACCATGGGTTATCATAAACCTGGAGCTTAAAAATTACTATTAGTAATTTATAAAAATTAATACATTAAATTACAACATCCATTTTTACTCTTGATCGGATCAAATATTTTTTCACTCTATGCTACTTTGCATATCACGATATTTGATACCTCTCGGGGGTTAGTAGATCTAGAGTAAAGATGGATCTATGCTGGTTTAATTCCCCCATTTAAATAGGCTACATTCCAGGTGAATACCATGGGTCAATACCATGTGCCATTTTGGTGAATACCATGGGTCAATACCATGTGCCATTTTTATTTTTATTAATACTAATATTAGGGTTAATAATGTTTTTTTGCATGGTATTAATAACAATCTAGTCCATGGTATTTGTCCCATAGTATTTTGCCCATAGGTTTCACCTAAATATAACGCATTTTTTGAGTGTTCATAAATATAAGGTGACTTATGGAGTAAATATAAAAAAATGTTTTATTTTTTTACCATACCTCTCGTTTATTTATATTTTTATTAATTAACCATACCTCTTTTACAAATATAGTATTTGGCCCATAGGATTCACTTAAATAAAACCTCTTTCTTGAGCCTTCATAAATAGAACGAGGGTTATGGACTAAATATAAAAAGAGGTTTTATTTATTTACCATGTGTCTAGGTTATTTATATTTTTATTTATTTACCATACCTTTTGAGTAAGTATAAAAAGACGTTTTATTTATTTACCATACATCCACTTTACTTATATTTTTATTTGTTTACACCCTTGCATGTATAGAAGGTGACTTATGGAGTAAATATAAAAAATGTTTTATTTATTTACCATACCTCTCATTTATTTATATTTTTATTAATTTACCATACCTCTTTTATAAATATGGTATTTGGGCCTTTGGCCCATAGGATTCACTTGAATAAAACCTATTCTTGAAAATGGGCGAATGGATTCACTTAAATAAAACCTATTCTTGAAGGTTGTAACTCCTAATTTGAAGGGCTAAATTTACCTGTTTTACCCTCTCCCTTAAAATAAGGTGGGCTATTTGAGGTGATTTGTAAAAATGTACTATGATACAAAATATTCGCCCACTACAAATTTAAAACCCCTTAATTTCGCCAAAGGGCGAACATTCGCCCCTAAAATTTTCTATGTATGGCAGTGCAATGTCTAGTGTTTATCTCATATCCAATTTGCTGCCAATCATCCCAAGCAAATTCTAAGCCAACCCATGAACTCTCAATACTTCTTTAGCTAACATATGCTTCAACTGTTGGGTTTATGTAGTCCTCCTTTTTTCCCGCTCTCAACATGTAGAGTTGATCTAACATCCATGGCTCTTCTCTATCATCTATTGGTTCTATGAATGTTGGTCACTAATACGGGTCTAGAGGTTGAATCAACCTCAATCCCTCTACTTCAAAAGACATTAGTTCCTTATTTATGCCAATTATAGCATAATTTTCAAATGCTCAGTCTATCCTAAGCAGTGCTGGATAGGGATCCTTGTCTCCCATAATATCTATTACTTCAAAATCTACACGGCTCTTTACCCCTGCTACATCCACTTCTACATCCTCCAGTCTCCCAATTGGAAGGATACAATACTGGTTCACCATCTGCAACTGGATTGGTGAGAATGTCAACTGAGGTTTCCCCAGTGCTTCCCACATTTTCCTTGGTAGAATGTTGACATTAGAGCCAAGATATAACACAATGTCGTCGATTTGAAATCTTACAATCTGAACATCAATTATGAACTCTCTGCTTGTTCTCTTCTTGTTCCTTCGTACTCTCCTAGTGTGTCTTTTGGGTAGGTTAGAAGAGATAACTCATCCCTCAACCTCGTCGCCTTGGATGGCTACTTTCAGAATTTTCCTTAACTTCCCCAACATTTGGTCATAATTCCTGATCTGCGGAAATAATATAAACCATTACTCAATAGGTCAGACTACTGTGGATTGTGAAAGGTATGGGCTATTAGCTTTATGAGACTATGGCTGCCCCTTTTGTGGTCCTCTGCCTTCAACTAGATTGGTAAAAAAATTTGTTGCCTCCTTGTAATACTGCTTTTGCTACTCAGGGTCATATGGGCACTTTGGAGAGGCCAGTCTGATGATTGTGGGTTGGTTTGTGGTTCCTCCATCAACCCCAATTCTTTTGCCTCTGTGTGTGACTATATTAATGTTCAAGAGGGGGGTTGCCTCCGATACCCTTGGTTATGCGTTAATCAAGTTCGCTCCCCTATGTTGATTCCGCTCCTCCCATCTCGTAATTAGCTATGGACAGTCCTCTGTTGCATGTGCATTGACCCTGCACTAAGAGCACCATGGTTTTCTTGGTAGCGGGAAATCCTACGCAACATGCCCTTCTTGGTCACAGTTGTAACAATGAACTGGCCCTCTACCTCCTGCCCTTCCACCCCTTGTTCCTCCTCCTCGCCCTCCTCGAGCAGTCTCATTGACTCGAAAGGTTGAGTGGTCTAACCTATCTGCTAGAGCATCCAATGCTCTACATTGGTCAATGTGGTGAGTTTTGGAAGCACATAACGCATAATAATCATTATTTTTAACATTGGAATCTTTTTGTAATATCGAGCATAGACGAGGAGAGTGTCCACACCCCCTGCATATTTCACAATACTCCAACTAGTTGTGCCCAGGATACAACCCTTGCGATCCTACCTGCGCAATTTCTGCTACTGGTGTAGGCCTAGGTGGTCCTCCTAGAGTAGACATAGTACCTGTGCCCCGCAACCTTGGGAATTCTATGGCAACATGACCTTCCACTAATCAATTTGTGCACCACATCTTCAGTCTCTCAGGGCGGGCTTGTTGAAGATCCTTCAACTTGTCTATTAGACTTGCAATTTTATGTTGAAGATTTAGGATAAATGGATCATGCGATATTTCTCCCCATGGTACTCATGCGGGTATCCTATAATAGCTTCTATCTGAGTTTCTTTCTCGAGAGAATCTTGTAGTGTGTCAATCTTCTGTTGCGTCAATGGTGTATGGGTGAGGGGTAACAATTATTTGATAAACTAGTCCCTTTGGTGATTCAAGTCTATTGGATAACTGAGTTTACCGATTGCATCCTTAAACCTTTGCATCAACTCCCATGCAGTCTCTCCCTCCCGCTGCTTTATCTCCCACAGCTCTGACAACCCTTGCTGATCAATTTGGGGAAGTTTGAATTCTTGTACAAATTCTCTTTTAACATCATCCATAGTTGGGTTTTGGTGTAACTCTAACTATTTTATGAACCACCACAAGGCCCTTTCCCTCTGAGTGGTCTGAAATTTGATTAGATTCAAATTATCAGGCACTTGGTAGGCTCTCCACATGGCCTCGCATAGATACCAATGTTGTTCTATGTCCTCATTCCCCCTGTTGGAGAACTCAGGATACCTTGTGAATGGTCCCACCATTCTTTATTGGGTCCGTGCTAAAAGCACAAATCCTTGTGATCCCGGTTGTAGAGATCCTTGCAAACCCATATTACTGCTACTATTTCCACTAATACCAGTATTAGATTTATAATGAACATGCATACTATGAAATTTTATAATTTTGATCAACTTAGAAAGGAACTTGTTAGGATTGTTATAGAGTACCAGGGGAAGGTTGGGGTAAACACTACCTGAGCTTCAGGGAGGCAGATCATTGATTCTTTTGGACGCATCATCTTCAGTAAAAATTATATGTATAACAAAATGCATGTCATCCTCTAGGCCTTCCTCCCAGCTGACATGGCCTTTCCCATCTAGCCTCTCCCTCTCCACTGGTGAGGGTGGGTCCCTATCACCTTCTGAACCCACAACAGTTGTGGGCATATCTATTCCTCCCACTGATCTTCCTTTCCATCATACCTCCTTCCTTTAGGCTTCTCAAAACCTCTATTACTTCGTGCAATCCCTCCTGTCACCTTTTAATCATCTACATGGCCCTTTCCTACAATCTCTCCACTATCCGTGCTCTCCTTTGCGGTTCTAGATCCCTGGCCTTTCGAGAATCATCTTCATCCATCCTCCTAGTAGCCTCATAGTTCCCCTCTTGGTAGCATCCCTCCCTTTAGGTCCTTCCCCGAGTACTAGGTGTTTATATTGCCATGCTTAGACTTGGGAATACTAGCAAGCCCTCTTCCACCAATAAGACTTTGATCCACAAGATTACTTCTTTTAGCAGCTTCCCCCGCAACCTTGCTCAAGACAGAGCTTCAACATTTGAAAAGGACTGGCAGTTCTTTTTCTTCTTACTCGATAGTATACCCTTCCAGTGTGGTCTGTACCTAGAAATCTACTCCTCTCATTGTATCCATGTCAAGACAATGTAGTGTAGTGGAGTCCAGTTGTGACGATACAAATTTTGTCCACTAGACCTCCCTTTTACTTACAATCTCCATAACTAGTTGTAAAGTTCATATGGAAATTTTCACCAGGGTCAAGAATATCTCGTATTGATCATTCACCGGTTCTGAATATAGGATTTCTTCCTTCAGTTTTTCAATAGTTCAATGACGGATTTGATCCTGCTGAGAAACAAAATGGTCCAATTTATCATCCCACTAGTTTCATAGTTCTTTCTTAAAGATCCTCGGCACCATATTCCAAACCCTCTTTTTGAATTTTAGGTCTCGAAAATTGAACCATTTGTTGGCACATAAATAGAAACAAGGTTAAGACCTCGGGTTCGGGCACAGGGGACAACAAGGCTCCATTGTAGTCTAGTTGTTCAAGATACTCGACTCTCACCCGAGAGACCTGGGTTTGAGTCTTGGAAACGAAACCATTTGTTGGAAAATAAATAGCAATAAGGTTAAGAACCTGGGTTTGGGCACAGGGGCCAACAAGACTCCGTTGTAGTCTAGCACAATGTCGACATTTTCACCTTTCCCAAGATGGGTGAGGAGTCTCACTTGAGGCGTACCGCAACCTAAGTTAGAGGAGGGTTGGAATCCGATACCAGGGAAACCATATCAAAGGATAGCAAGCAAGGAACAATAACTTAACATGCAAAGAAACCAAATAAAAACAGTTTATACATGATGTAACAGAGAGACTACCTAAACATGTGCATACTTAAAATTTTTGAATAACCAGAATAACACACAGTGAATACGCTATGATCCCATAATAATATTCTTCATTACTATCAAAATAGGTACATTACATCAGGCCCGTGACCTATTCCTCAGCATCAAAACTCCTACATACCTAATACAAACTGATATAAATATAGTCTCAAAGTTGTTCTCATAGCTCCACAACACATGAAGAATAGAATTACCAATAACAAACATGACCGACCCCTTCTCTATTCTCCTCTTTAATTTTTATCTTCTTCTTTCTTTTCTTGCACGCCAACCCGAGCTGCCAGTTCCTTTTCCCCTACTCGGTTGTCTTCATCCTTAGCTACTTCCTGCTCTTTCCCCACTCAACTGTCTCTGCTTCTTCCCACCACTCCTCCACAACTGCCAGTCTTCTTCCAGTCTCTTGTCTTTGATCGACTGTCAGCTCCGCAACTTCCCAACAACCGTTTTTACCACTTGTCACTAGCCTCTTTCTCCACAAAATATCACAAAACGAAGGCCCCAACAACATTTTTAGGCTTACACACACCATTGGAAATCTATTTTAGAGCACTTTCCAATGGAGAGGGTTTGATGTAGGCTTTGAGCCCATCTACTACCTATAAAATGGCTGCAAACTCTATGGCATTATTTTTTCCTTGACTCCTCTTCTTATGCCTTGAATTGTGAACTCCCAACCACCATAGTCATCATTTTATGTCTTCTCCAGTAAGCTTGCTACTATGATGATTCTCTACAGAGCATTGTAGTAACCATGGGATTCCTCTTGGACTCCTAATCACCATAGTCATCATTTTATGGATTTTCCAATAAGACTGCTACATTTATTATTCTCTAAAGAGCGCTACAACAACAATGGGATTCGTCCTGGACTCCCAATCACCATGCTGATATGGTTGACATCAATGCCAACACATTGACAACCATTAGCTATCCAAATAATGCCAATTATTCAATAGTTTCACCTTCATTTTCTTTAGCATTTGTAAGTGCCATTTTCACGTTTTCTTATTGTCGCAAGTGTTGCTTCTAACCATTCTCACTACTGTACATGTCACACCACCTTTTCACATCACTAGAGGTAGCTCTAGCACATTCTTGTGCATTATATGGTATTATATATCATACGAATATGTGTTAGACACATTCCTACAACTTAGCACATTTTCTGGTTGTAGTCGACCCTTGTGTCGCAACTTTTATTTTAAGTGTCGCAATATTGCGTTTCAACTATTGCACTCAGAAATAAGTGTCGCTTTGCTGTCGTTTCAAGGTGTGATTTTTGGTCATGAGTCTTGTGCATTCCTATGGCTTGTATTGACGAAATTCATGTGTGTTATCCATGTTTGAGTCTTGTTCAGATGTTTTTTCCTCTCTTACCCTACTAGTCCCACACTTAGCTATTTTGGAGCTCTTCTTGGTCCTCCTACCGAGTACGAGTTGTGAATATATGAAATCTCATACCATGTGATGATCAGTTCCTATTCATGAGCCTTATTGATGAAATATCTCCCTCCTAGAATTTTGCACCTTCAAAGCATAATCACCTAACCGTTATTGCACGCACTAACCCACGATATTGAGATTTGAGTAATTATACCTTATATAGCGCATGAAGCATTTCTAGTGGCCCTATACAAAATTAAGCTGCTACAAGGCATTTTTCCCCTCACAATGCAATGAACACCTTCAGGGAAAAGTGACTTTCCTTCCACCGCCTGCCTTAGTGAATTGTACAATCTCCTCTTCAAGTGAGTCACATTTCTAGTTGATAGTCAATCATTGCAGAAGAAAAATATGCTAGCATAGGGTGAATGACACATTTCTAGTGGATAGCTAGTCACTATTGAAGAAAACTGTGCTTTCCCTTAATGATGCAGGAGCATGAGGCTTGAAGACAAAAGCCTTTGATTTTATTCCAAAAATCCAAAAAAAGTTTACAAGCAAAGGAGTGGGATCCTTTAGTTGTCACTTTACGAAGTTTTCTAGATAGGATTTGAGATAGAATATAGGGATTTAAATGATTTTGTAATTAATTCAAGTAGTTTAGACTTAGTTGAGGTTCTCGAGGAGAATATCATGTAAAGTAGGTATTATCTAGGGTTAGAGAGATTCAATCCATTGATTGAGGATTTGCTTGTTTGTATGTACTAGTATTTATGTAAGTTTTGAATTATTGTAATGGGATTTGGCTGGATTTGGCTGTGGAAGATTAGATTGAGAAATTGAAATATCTCTGTGTCTCTGTGTATTCTGTGAATGAATGGTCAATCCCGGAGGGTCAAATTTCCTTCAAAATTTCTCTGAGTCCTGTTGATTTATAGTTTAGCCCTTTAGAATTAGAGGTTGGCATAATCTTGTGTTATCGCGATTAAATCTTTATTTCTGTGTATTGATATAGCTTGGATATGTTTAATAGAAATGTAACTTAGACACAGTATAAACTTGGCGGAAGGAAAATTCTTGGTGGAATGAGGAAAGCCCCAACAAAAGTCGTGAGAAACCTTACGAAACAACATGAACCATCCGATCGACAGGCACAGATCTAACGTGATCGCGTGCTCACGAGCGCGAATGTTAATTCTAAAACCAGACGCGAGAAATTATTTGTCTGAGTTAATAACTCAGTTAATCTGGACCATCTGCTTGAAGGAGGTCGATCCGACGACAATTGCGTGGTTAACATCCATAGGGTTTAATTTGGAAATTGGAGGAGATATTGTAAGAATTACAATTTAATTTGTTGAAGTCTGGATTAATCATATCCGTTTTCTATGAAGTGACAAGATCCGACGGATATCGCATCAAAAAGTACACGAGATTTAATCTAAATTTTGGACTCGAGAAGTTATAAATTGCAGCTTTGTTTCCTTTTGGTTCCATGGGAAAGGTAAAGGTTTGTGGAAAAGGCGGATGTGAGAATTTTATGAACGGTGTTAAATAATTAAGCAAAATTAACACACATAAAAAATACCAGAGACATAGAAAAGGCGGAAAAGGCCAGAGCCTCACTGTATTCCTCTCATGATGCAATCCAATGTACAAGGAATGATAATAGTACAAATCAATACATGAGGAAGTTTGTCTCAAGATAGTGCATCTATCTTGGACACTATGGTTGAGGAATTTCTCAACCAAACACTAATCTAGGAGAACTAGTTGGAGAGGATCTCTCATCCTAACTAAACTCCCTAGTTTGAGGAATTAACTCCTAATTCTCAAGATTTGATTTATTTAATTATAATTTTGGATTTATAATTGTTTTATTATGAGAGTGAGGCTAACAAACGACAGTTTTATCTCCTTTCGGTTCCGTGGTAAGTGAAGTTTTGCCATATTTAGGGTAATTTTAACAATTCTACTGTTGTAGCAGAATAACTGCATTTGGAGGCGGATGACTGAAACTCCAAAGGAAATCTGAGAAGAAATTCAACCTATGCTTGAAGATATCGTTCCTGGATTTGAACAATTATCACTCACACCTGCACCCAGACCACCATTAGTGGTATTAGAGAAGCTTATTAACACTGATCAGGCTCTCAAAGATCATAGAAAGAAGTCCAACATGGCTTTCAGAGTTGGAGGAAGATGTGGTCAAAGAAGAGGAAGACCAGTTGCAAATGCTGAAGTGTTGGAAGCTATGCAACAGATGCAAGCTAGATTGGAAGTAGTGGAAATGGGAAATCAAGGAGATGCAGATGCTGGAGATGTCAGTGAGCCTGAAGTTGAAGTTGCAGAAGTAGAGGAACCTACATAAATTACTCCTAAAATGAGATTCTTCAAATCAACATTGGGATCCACATCTAAACCTAGACTTGAGGGTTCAATTTATGCAAGAGGCTTACACCCTGAGGAGTCGATAAAATGGATTAATAGCATGGATAAATTCTTTGATTATGAAGAAATGGAAGAAGGAAAGAGAGTGAAATTTGCTGTTACAAAACTGAAAGGACATGCAGCACTTTGGTGGGATGGAGTGTAGGAAGAGAGAAAGAGACTTGGTAAGTAGCCAATTAGAAATTGGAACAGGATGGTGGCAAAGTTGAGAGGTAAGTTTTTGCCAAGTAATTATCAACATACATTATTTAGATAGATGTAGAACCTTAGATAGAGGTTTTTGATAGTGAAAGAATACACAGAGGAATTTTACAAAGTGAGCATAAGAGCTAGACAAATTCAAGATACAGATGAGAAGGTTGCAAGATACATAAATGGTCTCAGAATGGAGATCCAAGATGAGATAAGTTTTCTGTCTCCTAAAACAGTAGAAGAGGCTTATCAGATGGTATTGAAAGCTGAAGAAAAACTCATGAGGAAGCAATTTGCCAGAAGTAGAGGTACTTTCCGAGGAAGGGGAAGTCAAGGTGGTAGAGGAAGATCTACAACACCTAGAGATGGAGCTAGCAACATCTCAAGTCAACATACACCCACATAAGGTGATGCAAGTGGAAGAAGGAGTTTTTCAGAGGAAGAGGAGGCAGAGGCAGAGGAAGAGAAATTAGATGTTACAGATGTAATAAACTGGGACATAGAGCCTATGAGTGCCCAAAAAACATAGGAACAAATTAGAGAAATGTAATTGTTGTTAAGATTGAAGAGGAAGTAGCAAAGGTGCTAGAAGAGGAAGAAAATGTACCAGAGAAAGGGGAATCTTTGGTAGTTAACAGAGTTTTGTTAAAGCCAGAAAAAGAAGTTGTTGAACCAGCACAAAGAAAGACTTTGTTCAGGACTATGTGAAAGGTTAAAGGGAAATTCTGTCAAATGATAATTGATAGTGACAGTACTGATAATTAGGTCTCTACAAAAGTGGTGGAGAAGTTGAAATTAAAGACAAAGAAACATCCAACACCTTACAAGATGTCATGGCTTAAAAAATGACATCAGTTGTTAGTGAATGAACAGTGTGAAGTGGAGTTGTAATTGGGCAGATACAAAGAACAAATTCTATGTGATGTGATGCCTATGGATGTGTGTCACATATTGCTGGGAAGACCTTAGTAGTATGACAGAGGAGCTATGCATGATGGGAAAAGT
Organism: Pinus tabuliformis; assembly: GCA_031772625.1. Lineage (NCBI taxonomy): Eukaryota > Viridiplantae > Streptophyta > Pinopsida > Pinales > Pinaceae > Pinus > Pinus tabuliformis. The sequence goes on from CM062811.1 coordinate 587,834,397, forward strand.
AACACATACAAATTTGGTAAAGATGGTGTTAATCATACATTGCTACCTATGGAAGACAAGGATGCATCAAGAAAGTCTGATCCAAAGACCCTATTGCTGAGTGGAAAAGAATACTTGCAGTAGATTGAAGAGGATGAGGTAAATTTTGCATTGATTTGCAAACCCAAGGTAATAATGACTTCCACTAAAATTTTTGATTTACCATTTGAAATTCAAGAGATGTTGGAGAACTATTGTGATATCATTGTAGATGATTTTCCTAATGAGTTACCACTGATTAGAAAAATCAGTCATCATATAGATTTGATTCCAAGAGTAAATCTACCAAATAAAGAAACTTACAGGATGACTCCCACAAAAATGAAGAAATCATGAAACAGGGTCAGGTACTGTTATATAAAGGACTGATTAGAGAGAGTTTGAGTCCTTGTGCAGTGCCAACAATGTTGAGTCCAAAGAAAGATGAAGGCTGGAGAATGTGCACCGATTCAAGAGCCATCAACAAAATAACAATCAGGCACAAATTTCCTTTACCTATAATTGAAGATTTGATGGATTGTTCAAGTGAAGCAAGATATTTTACAAAGCTAGATTTAAAAAGTGGTTATCATCAAATAAGGATTAGAGAAGGAGATGAATGGAAAACTGCTTTTAAAATAAATGAAGGATTGTATGAATGGATGGTAATGCCTTTTGAGTTATCAAATGCTCCTAGTACATTTATGAGGCTTATGAATGAAGTTCTGAAAGAATTTATTGGTAAATTTGTAATAGTATATCACGTTGATATATTAGTTTACAACAGATCTAAAGAGGAACATATGAGACATCTGAATTATGTCTTACAGAAGCTACAACAAGAAAAATTACTATTAAATTTAAAGAAATGTTCATTCATGAAGGAAGAATTGGTATATTTGGGTTTTTTTGTTTCTGCTGATGGGTTAAAGATGGATCCAGAGAAGATCAAGGCAATCATAGAGTGGCCTTCACTAAAAATGTTTTTGAGGTAAGAAGTTTTCATGGTCTTGCTAGTTTTTATAGGAAATTCATAAGGAATTTTAGTAAGATAAATGCTTCTATTATTGATACTATAAAGAAGGATAGACAACCATTTAAGTGGACTACTGAAGTAGAAAGGAAATTCCAACTGTTGAAAAGAAAAATCACTGAAAAATTATTTTTATTTTGCCTGATTTTAACAAACCTTTTCAAGTGAAATGTGATGCCAGTGGAGAAGCCATTGGAGCTATTTTAAGGTAGGAGGATAGACCTGTAGCTTATTTCATTGAAAAACTGAATGAATAAAAGAAGAAATATTCTTCTTATGATAAGGAATTTTATGCAGCTGTACAATCATTGAAGAAGTGGAGACATTATTTGATGTCTAAGGAGTTTATACTTTATTCAGACAATCATGCATTGTAGTACATTATGCAACAACCAAAGCTTAGTCAGAAACATGCAAAATGGGTAGAATATCTTTAAAGTTTTAATTTTGTATTGAATCATATAACTGGCCAATCAAACAAGGTAGGAGATGCCTTAAGCAAAAAAAAGTATTTTAGTTCAAGAAAGTCAAATTCAAGTGTTGGGTTTTGATTTTCTTAAGGAATTATATGAGAAAGATTTAGATTTTAAAGAGGCATTTGAAGCTTGTAAAAATCCTGTTTTGTTAGACAAAAGAAAGTGGCTGGATTTTTTCTTGCAAGAGGGATTATTGTTTAAAATAAATCAGCTGTGCATACCAAATTGTTCTATGAGAGAAAATGTAATCAAGGAGAAACATAGTGGTGGACTTGGAAGACATTTTGGTGTAGACAAGACTTATGAGTAGACGAGTCGATTTTATTTCTGGCCGAAGATGAGATCTTAAGTGGAGAAGTATATGAAAAATTGTAAATTTTGTTAGTATGCAAAGGGAAGGAGCCAAAACACAGGTTTGTATGTTCCATTACCTATTCCAGATAGACCTTGGGATATGGTAAGTATGGACTTTGTTTTGGGTTTACCAAAAACTCAAAGAGGTGATGATTCAATTTATGTTGTGGTTGAAAGATTTTCTAAAATGGCACATTTTATTCCATGTTATAAAACCAATGATGCTACTCACATTGCTAATCTGTTTTTTAAGGAGATTGTAAGGTTGCATGTGTTACCTAAGAGCATTGTTTCAAATAGAGATACCATATTTGTTGGTAATTTCTGGAGGACATTGTAGAAGAAGCTTGGTAATAAACTAAGTTTCAGTTCAACTTATCATCCGTAGATTGATGGACAGATTGAAGTTGTAAACAGAAGCTTGGGTAATCTTCTGAGAAGTCTTGTAGGTGAACATCCAAAATAGTGGGATCAATTTTTGGCACAAGCTGAATATGCTTATAATGATTCTCCTAATAGGAGTACAAGGCAAATTCCATTCCATATAGTTTATGGAATGCACCCAAGAGGAGTGTCTGAATTAAGAGACTTGGGAAAAGCTGAAATGAGAAGTGCTAAAGGAGAAGATTTTGCTTCAGAGGTTCAAGCAATACATGAACAAGTAAAACAACAGTTACAGGATAGAAACATAAAGTACAAGAGCAGGGTAGATTTGAAGAAGAGAGAAGTTAATTTTGAGGTTGGAGATTTGGTTTTAGCATACCCGAGGAAGGAAATATTTCCAGAAAGGGAGTATAACTAGCTAAAATTTAAGAAAATTGGACCATGCAGAGTCTTGAGGAAATTTTCTGCAAATGCATATGAGATTGAATTACCCCCTGATATTGGAATATATCCAATTTTCAATGTTACTTATTTGTACAGGTATGTAGTGGAAATGCAGAGGATACAACATAAGACAAGGAAGAATAAGAGGTTGATTTGGTAAAACAATTACCTACAGCAAAGGCATTGTAGCTAGAACAAATTTTGGATAAGAGAGTGTTTAAAAGGATAAGGGGACAGGAGTATTTTGAGTATTTGGTCAAGTGGAAAGATCAACCAATTGATGATGTTACCTGGATGACAGATTCCATGCTACAGAAGTTGGGTAGTTTTGCAGAAGAGCTCATGGATAGAAGCCCATGAAGAATTTTTTCCTTAGGAGTCTGATGCAGGAGCTTGAGGCTTGAAGACAAAAGGCTTCGATTTTATTCCAAAAACCCAAAAAAATTTTATAAGAAAAGGAGTGGGATCCTTTAGCTGTAACTTTACAAAGTTTTCTAGATAGGATTTGAGCTAGAATATAGGGATTTGAATGATTTTGTAATTAATTCAAGTATTTTAGACTTAGTTGAGGTTCCTGAGGAGAATATCATGCAGAGTAGGTATTATCTAGGGTTAGACAAATTCGATCCATTGATAGAGGATCTGATTGTTTATATGTATTGGTATTTATGAAAGTTTTGAATTATTGTAATGGGATTTGGCTATGGAAGATTAGACTGAGAAATTGAAATATCTCTATGTCTCTGTGTATTCTGGGAATGAATGGTCAATCTCGGAGGGTCGAATTTCCTTCGGAACTTCTCTAAGTCCTGTTGATTTACAATTTAGCCCTTTAGAATTAGAGGTTGGTATAATCTTGTGTTATCATGATTAAATCTTTATTTTTGTGTATTGATATAGCCGGGATATGTTTAAAAGAAATATAACTTAGACACAGTCTAAACTTGGCGGAATGAGGAAAACCCCGACAAAAGTTGTGAGAAACCTTAGGAAATGACCTGAACTATTTGATCGACAGGAACAGATCTAACAGTGATTGCATGCTCACAAGTGCGAACTTTAATTATAAAACCAGAAGCGAAAATTATTTAACTAAGTTAATAACTGAGTTAATCTGGACCATCCACTTGAAGGAGGCCAATTCAACGACAATCGCGTGGTTAACATGCATAGGGTTTAATTTGGAAATCGAATGCGGTATTATATGAATTGCGATTTAATTTGTTGAAGTCCGGATTTATCATAGCCGTTCGCTATGAAATGACAAGATCCGATGGATATCGCGTCAAAAGGTACACTGGCTTTAATCTAAATTTTGGACCCGAGAAGTTTTAAACTGCAGCTTTGTTTCCTTTCAGTTCCGTGGTAAAGGTAAAGGTTTGTGGAAAAGGCGAATGCGAGAAGTTTATGAATGGCAATGTTATCTCCTTTTAGTTCTGTGGTAAGTGAAGTTTTGCCATATTTCAGGTAATTTTAACAATTCTGCTATTTTAGTAGAATAACTACATTTGGAGGTGGATGACTGAAACTCCAAAGGAAATCCGAGAAGAACTTCCACCTGTGCTTGAAGAGATCATTTCTAGATTTGAACGATTATCACTCACACATGCACCCAGACCACCATTTAACCCTGCCTTTCAGTCACTACACATGACGTAGTTTTAGTGAGAAAGCCAACAACCCTTTTCCACTAGAATCCCTCATTACGTAATAAATAATTTCTTCAATGATTCTTGAGTGCATGGTGTAGTTCTAGTCCATAGTCAGGGCCTCCCTCGGTCACAATGAAGCTCAACTATGTTATCACTACCTCCTACTCCCTTGAGCCTAATGCATGGTGTAAATTCATTCATCAAGCTCATCACACTATCTCTTACACTTTCCCATTGCATAGACCTTGAAGATCCCCTCCTCATAGAACATGGAATAGTTCTAGTGAGTAGTGGTTCCTTCCTCAACCACTGTTGATCTCAACCATGCCATCCTCAACAAGCATTCCTCTTTCAACCCTTACACAAGCCTATCACAAGAAAATTCTTCCATGAACATAGTAGTGGTAGGATAGATGATTTGGAGACTAATTTTTCCTTGTCATGAGTTATATTCGTTAGTAGGTGTACCATATCAACATGACATGGTGATGCTAAGGAGAATAAGTAAAGAGGAACTTGCAGTGAAGAAGCACAAAGAAGAACCATCATGAAGACATGAAGCAAATCTTGGACCATGACATAATGAATATATTTCATGATGAATCTGAAGATCCAAATACTAATCCAACACCCTTTAGAGGGTGAAGGTGAAGAATAAAGCAGATATTACATGAATATTGAAGACAAATAAACAAGAAGAGAAACTTGGAATTGACACATCATCATGAAGCTCCATGTCATCATTGTCAAGTTGTGTCTTGTACAAGTGTCATCACAATGTCATATATGTGAATGTGTCTTTCCACATGATGTGGAATGTAATGATGTATTATCAAAAGGAAAATGACAAATGTACATGTGTGGAAGTCCAAGAGTCACATGTGTAATTTGAAAAGTCACATGTGGACCCAAGAGTCAATAACAGTTCAAAAGTCATTTTGGAGTCCAAGGGTCATGAGAGTAACTCAAGAGTCATTGGGGGTATGAAAATTCATTCCTCTTGTTATAAAATAAACCTCATAACTCAAGCAAAAGGATTTTGGAGGCTAAGGCTTTGGAGATCTAGCCTTGGCTTCTTCAACTTAACATAAGAGATAAGATCATTCCTTGGAGAAGAAAGAAGTGACTTAATGTTCAAATACCGGAGCTAGTGGCTTACCATTGTAATTGTGCACTTGGATCTTTCACTCGATATTTGAAGCTCATTGAGCCAACAAATTTTCATGCATGTATCATGAATATTGTAAGATTATTATTTAGATGTTTGTGGTATATGTTATATTCACATGTACTAAGGAAATTGAACTACTTCATTGGACTTGGTGCTTATTTTTTTGAATTTTTGTTTTATTTTCTTTAATAATCATTGTTCCTATGTAAACTTCTTCACTAGATAACTAACAGATCTTTCCTTGCTCTTGTGTGCCTCTCTTAGGATAATACTATTACTTTCCTTCTAGAGGCTCACTGTTGTCTCCCTGTTCACGAAGGCATCCTTTTACACATTGCAATTGGTGTTTAATAATGTCAACTTACTTGTTTGTTTAAAGGCTATGCGTATAATCTCTTATGTTATCCATTGAAACCAAGGAAAAAGTTAGAGTTATGGTGGAATTACTGATACTATGGATGGTGATCCTAATCCAAATAGTGTGAGGTCTAATTGGGACTTCACATTGGGGAGATCCCATGTATATTGGTGGGATCCAACACCATCAACATGGCCAAAAAATGTCCTGCAACTCTACTTCAGAATTCACACTATGCCACAAAGATATACCACAATAACAAGTTCTCAAGGGAGCCAATGTTCATCCTCTATATTAGCCTCAAAGTTCAGATTATGCCATAGATTTAGGGCCTAAGATCTATGTACTATACCACATAGAAAATATGCCATAGATAGACTTCCATATATTGACCTCCTTTGAATGCTAGAGCAAGGGCAGATGAGTTGTATCTCTTCCTTTTGTTCTCGCCCTTGTTCTCCTTATATTTTTTTGTTCAAAATAGAGATATGTGTTGATGATCCGAAGTGTATTATTGGAGGAGAGAAAGTAGGATTATTTAGTCTTTCAATCATGCAAAATGGTGTGTCTCGTGGGCAGAATGACATGACCCTTTGAGGGCCAAACTGGATTCTTGTGGAGGCAAAATTACTAATTCAAAAATTCAATTTTTTCGGTTTTGATAAGGTTGTGAAGAACATACCTTATAATATTTATTTTGAATAAAAAAATTAATTTTCTTTTCTTGCAAGCATGAGGATCATGTTTCAAACAAAATTTTCTTTTACAAATATAATTTATATTTCATCATTACAAGTACAAAAGACGATTATGAAGATTGAACATAGCTAAAAAATTCAACGCTCCCTCTTAGCTAGAGAGGTATTCATAATGACTATCTAGATGTTATATATATACATGATCTCTCTAAGGAAATGTTCAATTCATCGATAAAATAATAAGCTAGGTCAACACTCTTGACCTACATCAATATTATCATCAATATGTACCACAACCCAGGTTAGATCTCCTAATAAATGGTACTCACTAGTCACCATGATTTGGTGGGTGCCTCACCTCATGGTACTCCAACTATTTCAGGGTTACTATCACCCATGGACAAACCCTAGGGATACCCATGTTCCAAATCTAAAGGCCTCACTCTAGGCCATGCTACGGAAGAGGCACCCACTATATGAGTGTCTAAGCCTCAGGGACCATTCTATCTAAAATGTTTGTCCCTCATGCTATCTCACCAAGGATACCATTCTATTGAATGCCCGAGCCTTAGGGACCATTCTTTATATAATGTCCATCCCTCATGCTATCTCACCAATAGTTCCGACCATGCTCCTATTGTCACTAACAATCCGAGACATACCCCTACTTTCCACCATCAATAGTTTGAGCCATGCTCTTGTTGTCGCCGAAAATTCGAGCCATGCCCCTGTTGATGTCACATCATAGCTCCCCCTCACTAATATAAGGGGTTCTCCACAAGTCCATGCTTGTGTCTGAAGTATACAAATTTCACCGGAGACAAAGGCTTTGTGAGAATGTCACCTGTATGCTCATCAATGGAGATATAATAGAGCCTCATTGCTCCCTTATGTACCATATCACAAATTTAGTGTTACTTGATATCAATATATTGGATTGTCTATAGGCTTCACATAACTTTGATAGTCACAAAACAACACAATCGGTTCCGACATTTGGTTGAACAATCCAAAGAGTTGCTAATGAAGCCATACTCCCTCACAACATGATGAACAAGCTACACTATACTCTACTTTTTCAGTAGTCAATGTGACATATGTTTACTTGCTACTCATCCAGGATATCATAGAAGAACCCATATACTAGATGCACTCTTCCTGTCATCCGTACTCCCTGACTAGTTAGAATCCGTATATCCCTGCAGTCGTATTTCACCACTCGAAGAATAAATAAAGCTACCATGATTGAAGTCGTGATATTTTATCTTTAACACCATGGTTGAAAAATATTAAAATTTTAGGGATTTTTGGAGTCATGATATTTGTGTTTAACATCATGGTTGAAAATTGTTGGAATCTTTAGGTTTTCGACGTTCTAATATTTTATATTTAACGTGATTGTTGAAAACTATTGGAATTTTTAGGTTTTTCAGGGTCATGATATTTTTTTAATGCGATTGCTAAAAAATGTTGGAATTTTAACAAAATAAAATCACTGATTTAGCATCAACACTTTTCAATTTCAAGGTGTTTTTTCATGTTTATTGTGCATAAAATTTAGTTTTTAATGCCATTGTTAACAAAAATTGGAATTTTAACTATTAGAGAAAATTTCAGCGTAAAAGTGCCCATGTCATAACATGTAAATCAATCAAAATCCTTTAAATTTTAAAAGAGATACATGTAAATATTTTGGAGGGAAAAAAAACTACTTTTAAAATTATATTTTTGGCTTATCTTCTTACATGTTTACTCAAATTTCAAGTGTGGACACACGTTGAATGTGGAAATAAATTTCACATCCAACAAGTACCCATTATTGATACTTCTGAGAAGATCCACATTGATAAAAAAATGAAGATACATTAAAAACATGTTTTTTAGTACATCTTCAATTTTTATCAACGTGGGTCTTCTTAGAAGTATGCATAATGTGAACTCATTGGATGTGAAATTTAATTATGCATCCAACGAGTGTCTACACCTGAAACTTGAGTAAACATATAAGGAGATAAGCCAAAAATACAATAAAAAATAATTATCTTCTTTTCCCTCCAAAATTCATAACTATTATTTTATTATTTTTTCTTAGGAGGCCACTTTTAGACTGGAATTTCCTCTAATGTCCCCCCCCAAAAAAGTGTTGATGCAACATTAAACTACATCAACATTTTTTGTTTCGGGATGTTTTTTTCATGTTTATTACACAAAACAAGTTTTTTAATGTCGTTGCTATTTTTTTTGTAATTTTAACCTAAAAAAAGTGTTGATGCAACATCAACACTTTTCATTTTCAGGGTGTTTTTTCATGTTTTTGCGCAAAATTAGGGGTTTTTGGGGCTAGAGTTCTTGTTTTGAGGTTACAGTTCTCATTAAGTTGGTAACTTTGTTCATATCTCAAACAATAGTTAACGGTACCACATAAATACCTCAATATATGCTTTGCTGCAATCAGATGATCATGTCTCGGTTCCATTTAGAATTGAATCAAGGTGTTTAAAGGCAAATATTTGGATTGGTATTCACCAAATACATCAACGATCCAATCAAATTTCAGTACGTGGACAAATCTACCGAATCAGACTCAGAATATCTCAACATTCTTATATTTGTCATGATGGGAGTTTCTAGAATTACATTCCATCATTCCAAACTTCTGATAACACATTTTCCTTTCCTAAGAAGAATTTTACTAGGTTTTTTCCATAATTTTAGTCCCTAATAGTATTACATCAAGTCAAGATCCTTTATATCAAATTCAGAGGCCAAATCCCTCTTACACTGAACAATAAGTTTCTCTACACCTGTGAGGAAAAAAACATCAACATATAGTAGAAACATCACAGGTTCACCTTTCAAAACTAAATCCCTCTTACACTGAACAATAAGATTCTCTACACCTGTGAGGAAAAAAACATCAACATATAGTAGAAACATCACAGGCTCACCTTTCACAACTTTGAAATAACGTTTTGGATCAAAAACACTCTTAGAGAAACCGGGGCTTGTGAGATATCCATCAATTGTAGAATATCAGATCCTTGAAGCTTGCTTGAGACCATATAAGGCCTTCTTTAGTCTTCACATGTGAGATTATCTTCCATGGACCTCAAAACCTCCAGGTTTCTCTATGTACATCTCTTCCTTAATCACACTAATGAGGAAGGCATTCTTCCCATCCATCTGATGTAGATTCCATCCCATAGATGAAGCAAGAGATATAATCACGGTGTACCTAGTTGGTGCAAAGGTTTCATCATAATCTTATCCCTGTTTTTGGGAGAATCCTTTATTTCTAGATCTTGTAGATACCCATGATCAAAACATAATTCAAGATTGATGATCTAATTGATCTCTCTGAGTCCAGATCTCATCAATATCCCTCAAACACAATTCCTATTGTCACACTCTTTGCTTTTATTCTTCCATGATTTTCATCCATTGCCAAAGCTTGGGCATCCTTCACTATGTACCTACAATCCTCAATTGGAGTTCATGGAAGAACAATTACCATCAAAGCAAGGAATATAAAGACAAGAGACTAACTACTAGTAATAATCAAATATGTAAAAATACTTATATTTTGAGGACTATAGTGGAATTTTAGCTCCCTATCGAACTTAGATTCCTTGCATCATTTCCATTTTCCATTAGAGGAAATTTCTACCTAAAAGTGCCCATGAAATCTTCACGTACATGATATGTAAACCAATCAAAATCCTTTAGATTTAAAAAGAGGTACATGTAAATATTTTGGAGGGAAAATGAAAAAACTATTTTTAATTTTACTTTTGGCTTATCTCCTTATAGGTTTACTCAAATTTCAAGTGTAGACGCTATGTGTATACACTTGAAATTTGAGTAAACTTATAAGGAGATAAGCAAAAATAACATTAAAAAATGTAGTTTTCTTATTTTCCCTCCAAAATTCACAACTCTTATTTTATTATTTTCCTATTATTTTATTATTTTTCCTTAGGATGCCACTTTTAGGATGAAATCTTCTCTAATTTCATCCTTGTCCTCATCTAATGTCATTCTCTCATGGATGGAGTTAGGGTTTTCACTTTCAACAGAAACGATTAATCCTAGGTTTTTGTCCATAAGCCCTAGGCTTTCTTCTCCGAGCCCTTTCGTCAAGTTAGGGTTTAAAAATGTCTAGTTATTTTAAACCCTAGATAATCATAATTCTTCAAGTTTATTTTATGGTTTACAAACCATAGATATAAGAAAATCATCCTTGCATTCTCTTGCAAGTGCATACCCATATGTCCAAAGCTATAGATTCATGCTTGTAATGATTGTTTCACACATATATATTCACAGTCAAGTATAAATATTTATCATAGTAGAGATAATATAGGTACATTAATTCCTGTAAACGACTCTTATCTCTTGAGAGAACTTTGCTTTTCCACCTTGTTAAAGGAACTCAATTTCTTTTTCATTTTAAACTCATAATGTTTTCACACTCTTCAATAGTCCTTGTGATGGAAGAAACACTAGAAATCAACCTTTGATTAAAAACGAAGGGTTTCAAGGGGTTTACCTTTAAATTAATATCTTAACTTTTGAGATTATATGCAAATCATCTTATGCACATTTGAGAGAATATTTTTTCACAAGGGAAAATATTCTTAGACAGGAACCTTTGAATGAATATATGAGAAACTTGAATTTAAGAGAATCTGATTTCCTACAATAATCGTTTAGTCTTCTCAAGGCTTATCAACATGTAAATAATTTTGAAACTGTCCTTTACCATAGTCTTGTATGAAAATTGATTCTTTCAAATACTTCTTAGAAGTTGTTGACATAAGTTTCTAGATTTGGATTTCATTTTGCAGAGAAATTTAATATGTGATCCAAATATTTGAGACATACCATGCATGGAGTAAGCAACAAACCTTGGACTGAATCAAATCTCATCCTTCATGGCCTTCTATGCAACACCTTGATGATATTTCTTGAAGACTTCCTGAGGAGCAATATAATCCTACAAACATTCACTAAAATGACCTTCAAATAATATTCATTTGACCTTCTAGGTGACATGATTTTGGATCCACGGAATTTTAAGATAGACTTGATAAATTTTCGAAATGGAACAATCACATAAATTCACATCCTTTAGAATTATGGCAACAATCTTTCAATATTTTTGCATGTGATACCTTATGATGATTTTGGTCTTATTCACTATGAGATTAATATCAACATATACAATGTATCTTAACATACTTGAAAGGTTCAATTTCAACCTTTATTTAAGCCTTCAATCTTGAGGAGGAACTTGACCTTATAGTCTTATCTTCACATCAACGCGTGACTTTATAGCTTCATCATTCTACTAGACTTGAATTTCTTGCTTGTCTATTATTAAGTTTGATGAAAAATTCACTGATTTATAGTATTAGTTCTCCTTGAAATAGTTTATAATACCTCTGAGAGCCATTGACCTATTATAACAAACCATTAAACCTAAGCTCTTTGATCTTTTGCACCAATAATGAGATGACCCGTGCCTTTAAAGCAATTTTCTAAGACTACATAGTAAGCTTACTGAGGCTCTTAGATCTCTATAATTTTATGAGGTGAATTTGACTTGAGGTCTGAGATTCATCCTAATGTAATCTCGGTCTAGTCTTCACAAGAACTTTGATATACTCACAAACATATTTTTTATAATATTATTTGTCAAAACACATACTAAACATTGGATGTGAACATTTTTCCTAAGAATTTCTGAGGCTCTTGGATTTTCTTAAATACCTTGTCTTTATAATAGGTTTGAGGTTCAGAACTGAAGCTTGAACTTTATTCTAGGGCATCAACTGTTCTTCAGAGAGATGAATTATTTCATCTTGAATGCAGACAAGGAATCCTTTCATTTCAAAATTTTAGTCGTCTCCAATTCTATGGTTTGTATAAGACAAGGATGACTTCCTTAAGTATGATATTTGTTCTCTTTCTTTAACCAAAGCTACGATACCATGTTTATTTTTCTAGTATAATTGATACAAGTACTTATTTATGAAAATTGATAATTACTTCCAATGTTTTATGCGATTATTTTCTCTTTCAAGATATCATTAAGCGATTATACATCCAAAAATTCAACATAAAAACACTAGAGAAATAGAGATGACAATGCACAAAGAGACAAGAAGTTTTTTACCTTGGGAAAGCCCACAATGGGGAAAAACAACTAACCTTTTATTTATAGAATCAACGCAATAAGAGATACATCAAAGTCAACTAATCAACAAGATGACCATCAACCAAGAGCCAAGTCAAACCTCCATAATATCCAAGACAAATGACCACAATTCTATCCACAAATGCTTTGCAACATGGTCTTCAAGAGGGTCCAAAAATGTCCCACAACTATGCCTTAGAATTCACATTGTGCCACAAAGATATACCATAGTAAGAAGGCCTCAAGAGGGTAGAATTTCATCCTCTGTCTCAACCTCAGAGTTCAGATTATGCTATAGATTTAGGGCCCTAGATATGCACAATATACCGCAGGAACTTCACACTGTCACAAAGAAAACATGCCATAGATAAACATCTAGATCTCAGCCTCGTTTGAATGTTAGAGTGAGGGAAGATGAGTTGTATCTTTTCCTTATGTTCTCAGTCTTGTTCTCCTTATCTTCTTCACTCAAAATAAAGATATGTGTTGATGATCCAAAGTGTGCTCTTGGAGGAGACTGAATAAGCTTATTTATAGTCTTTGAATCATGCGAAGGGGTGTGTCTCATGGGTAGGATGACCTAACTCTTGGAGGGATGACTTGGAATCTTGTGGAGGCAAAACTACTAATTCAAAGATTCAAATTTTCCTACTTTGATAAGGTCGTGAACAACATGCCTTATAATATTTCTTTTGAATAAAAAAATGTATTTTTATTTTCTTGAAATCATTAAGAACATGATTCAAATACTTTTTTTATTTTCCAAATATAATTTATATTTCATCATTACAAATACAAAGAATATTATGGAGACCGACCATAGCTACAAAATTCAACAAGTGCATGCTAGTGAACTAGTGGAACCTGTGAGCAAAAAAATGAACCACATGTGGGGATGAAAGTATGACTCTAATAAGGGGGGTGATGGAGAAACCTCTATGTCACATCAAACTTGTGTGGAATTTGTGATCTTACTCAATTTGTATAAGGAAAATAGTGTGAAAGCCTTCAACCTAAGTTAAAGGATCATGGGATTTTTTTGAATACTTTTGTTTGACTAAGCATGTAAGGAATTAAGAAAATGAAAGTATCGAAGGACTGCTAGATCAATGAATTATTCCCTTTGTGTTACGTTGGCCCATGGTGGCCATACTCTGATTGTTAATAGGCCTAGGATAAGTGGTTGTGTAATTCCATACCTAATCTAATTATCTTACATTATCTTATTATCCTACATGTTGAGAGTGATTGACTAGTATTTGATTCCAGTAAGTTTTATCAATATATGTACAAAGTATGCATATGTTGGCTACATACCCACACCTCAAATGAATACATTAGTATTTTAAAGCTTAAAATTCTAGATGACTAAATAAATGGTTAAGATTCATTAATGATCAGGTTTAGGGTTAGCCATAAGCTTGATTAATGGCTAATCTTGATTAGTGTTTAATCAACCTTAAAATATTGGCTTATAATTATTAAGATATATTGTAATATGCTTATTAATATTAAACTGATTATATTGTTGTGAATTTATAAGATTCACTTATATGACTTAATATTATTATTTTAATTATTATTTCATTTCCTCAATTTGACATGATGTCTCCTCAAAGTTATTTCACGATAAGGCATCTGGGAGGGAGTCAAATTAATTAATTTCAAAGTGATTAGGGTGGGGACATTCATGGCCTTAATGGTAGGTGGTTGAGGTGGGCGAGTGAGGGAGGCATAAGTGGAAGGTGGACAAGAGGAGAAGGGGGTGGTTTTTTTTTTGTCTTGAGTTTGAAGGGAGAGGTTCGAGGAGAAAATATAATGGAAAGGAAGGAAAGAGAACTCAAGATATTGTTTTTGGTTGTATTTGGAGAGTGCTGAACCTATTTTATTGGACACAATACGAATGCTGTTGGACTTTGGCTTAGAGAGCTAGGGAACTTGTGGAGGTTGCTTGGGTTAGAAAGTTGTATAGATATTCCTAGTTGGCAAGGTGGAAAATTAAGTTGGGTGGCCCCAACAGGAGAAACACGACTAAGCAACCATATCATAAACATGTATGTATTTTGTTGTGATTTAGTTCATGCAAATGGTGATAAATCAAATTTGTGATTTAATAAATCATGCTATTGTTGGGTTGCAAATAAATCATTCTATGACTGTAAATTTTGTCGTTAAATAAATCATTCTATTGCTGTAAATTTTGGTGTTCAAATTAATGGTTAAAGTAGCGTTTCTAGAAGACCCTAGGTTGGCTCTTCACATGTGGTATCATAACCCTAGATTTAAAATATGAGGCCTAAAAGCTACCAACCCACCATAACCCCAGAGAAACATCTCAGGCCCAAACCCATGTGCAAATTTGTGCACCTTGAACCAAGCCAAAACTATTGTTATTCTTTTCCCTCTTCTCATCTTCTAGTCGATACCTATAGAAATTAACATCATTAACCAACTTATGATTGAACATGAGAAAATAACATATCTTCAAGAAAGAATAGTAATATATCCTCAAAGAATACCCCTAGTACCTTTAGTAGATAGGTAATACATTTTTCCATAGGCAAGACATTATTTCCCATGCAGAAAACAAGTGAAATTATTAACCTTTTCTAAGTGTTATTGTGATGCAGTATCACCAAAAGTACTTAAATTATTTAACGTATTATGGTGTGAGAATAGAAAAACCATATGTAGAAAAGGCGACAATAATGACTCGTTAAATTGTGCTCTATTTTAAAGAGAAAAAAAACACTAAGATAATTCATTACTCTAGTAACTGTAATATGCATTGCAATAAAATCCAAGATGAAGAAAATACAAATCCCATTATTTTAATGGAAACTCAACAAAAACCTATAATTCCCCCCCCCCCCCCCACCAAAAAAAAACCATAATTTTCAAACCCCACATGATGAATAGAGAATAAGGAATAAGTAATCAACTCCTTGGGAGCATGAAAACTATAAGAAACACAATAGATACATGGTATGAAAAGGATGTACATGTGTATTGAAGATTTCAAGACTAGACACCCTCAGTCTAAAAGTCACTAGAAAGGGGACCCAGGTGTGACACCCCTGGAATACTCCCCCTAATTTTTGTAGTGTAATTTTACTATGATTATGAATGGATATAAATTTAATTGAATGTCCTTAAGGGTGGGAACACATATCAACAATCTAAGAGGGAAGAGGAAGATGAATATGAGTGGCAAAAGTTGGCACCATTGCTTAATTAAATATTCAGCCAACAAGAAAGATATAAAAAAAGAAAGAAAAAATTCCTAGAGATAAATAAGAAAATAATAAAAGGGAAATTGAACAACACAAAATTTGTTGGCTAAAAGGTTGGTATCTTTATATTCCTTCATTGGAAGGAATTCAATTTTTGGAATTTGAGAAAAAAAAATATTGAGCGATGGTGTGGCCTGCTAAGGTTGAGGGAATGGGATTCCCTAGGTTGTGAAGTTCTGGACTATGTGTATGCAAGCTTGGAGAAGCTCAAGGTAAGTTATGAGGATATGGGATATGGGTAAGTTTCTAGAGGGATGATAATCCAAAAAGTAGGAGGGTTTTTGTTAAGAGGGTTTATAAACCACCTAGAGTGCTTGTTGTTGGGTTGAAAAAATAGTCTCATAGTGCTTACCATAGCTGGTAAACCACCTAGAAATGTGAAATTCCTGTAGTGCTTGCCTAGCTAATAGACCACCTATCTATGTAAAATTTCCATACTCCTAGATATGAGCATGTATTTATGTTGAAGTTTCTTAAGGAACTCCCCTTGGATCATGGATCTATCTTGGGGTGACAACTGCAAGAAATACTAGTCAGTTAATCTATGGTTGGGTGGAAAATCGAGGTCCCACCTTTAATGTCAACCATTACTTATTTTCTTATAAGTGTCTTTAAATGATAGCTGTGAATATGAAGATTGATTCTTTAGTGAATTTTTGTTTAGATTTGTGGTAATATTGCATGGTTGTAGTACCTTGGTACATGAAAATTAACAAGAAAGCCTACCTTGATTGTTTTGTGGATTAAATTGGATTTCTTCCATGAGGTTGTAAGAAAGAAGTCTTGATTTTGCTGTGCAAGGTAACATATTTCATGTGGTCATGCACAAATTTGTAATTATAATTGTTTATCATGCTTGGGTCGCATGTTGATTTGAAGTATGTTGGTGTTTTTGATATTGTAAGGATATTTTTGTGCAGAGCCCAAATGTGGTAAAATTATTAGTGAAGCTACAAGATGGGCTTAAACCCTCTTGAGACCTATTAAATATCAATTTACTTTAATAGTAAAATGCCTTGTATGTTTATCATTCTTAGTATTTGCACTTAATAATAACTGATTAGAAAGATTGAGAGATAGGACATTTTAAGTCATGTCAGGGGGAGCCTAATTCTTGTTGTTTTCATTCTGGATGAATGTCATGTTCCAAATTTTGGGGTAAATCCCTTGTTCTTGATTGTACAGGCATAATCTCATAATTATTTATTTATCATGAAAGAAGGGGGGCTCTGTGTTTTTATTTGGATCATTGAAGGTCTGAGGAAACTTGGTGTCATCCATAAGAGAGCATCAAAGAACTTAGAAAATATTCTAAGTCTCACATATCACAACTTGTAAATGTTCTATTCAGGTCAAACTATAAAGATTCGGGAATTCAGGCACCTTTCCATTGTAAACATAACGAATGGCTAAGGGGCCCAAATGGCCTAAATAGCCAGAATGTAGGCCCAAGCCGAAAATTGTTTGGGGTTCAGGGTCTAGTGGGGTTTTGAGTGCGGATTATGCTATGAGGAACCAAATGACCCAAAGCTCGAATGTGGACCCAGGGATAAACTCATTTGGGGGTTCAGTGTTTTAACAATGATTTGCATATGAATTTATGTTGTGTGCCAAAGTCTTGAAATATCCGTACAACATGAAAATCATTCCAAAAAAAGGTAAGGGTTAGATCTATGGGGCCTGGTTGAGGAGATGATGTGGATCATGGGAGACGCGCCATGTGGAATTCACTGGAGGCTCATTTGGAGGTCCAAGTGTCCTAAATTTGAGTGACACATGGCACGCTTTAAGAAGACCATGTGGACAATATGACATAAATGTGGCATCAAGATGTTGTCATATTAGAACCTCAGAGAGGAAAGTAATAGTGTGACGGTGAAAGGGGCCGAGATTGACAAGAATTCCCTTCGAAAAATAACAAAAAGTTTCACATCTCGTGGCCTCAGGGTCTTGGACCTGGGGAAAGCTTATATTATATGTGGAAGAGATGAGGAAGTAGAAGGAGTGATATGACATGGAGGGGTCTATAAGGATGTCACCTTCCATGTAGGACTTTCATTCTAATGGGGCAAGCCATGTGGGACACCCGGTGAGTATGAAGTGGTAGCCATGCTGACAGGTAGGGTTTAACAAGGGATAAGCTTCAAGTGGCCATAACTTCTGATTCATAAGTCGGTTTGAGGAAAAATTTATATCACCGAAAATATCTTGATGAGATGAACATGATGCTAGTATTTATTATAGGTTTTAATGAATTTGAGAAAATAAATGGAATTTGATGCCCCATTTCCATAATGAAACCATGGAGGTCAGGTTAGTTTGATGTAACACCTTCTACTACCTAAGAATAGTCCAAGAGGGTGTAGTTACAAAGTGGTATTATACCATGGTTCAAGAACTAGACTTGAAGAGGCTCACATGCACACACTAGATGAATGTTGAGATGCTAGATTTCCTTTGTGTTGATAGATGTGTGATGATATTAAATTTACAAGATGATGTAATGTTTAGTCTGGCATGATTGTTGATTGAGTATTTATCTATGTGTTAACTAAGATTTTATGTTTCATATGATTTCGCATCAACATAAGCCAAGGTGAATAGCAACTATGTCATTTGCATTTATTTTTGGTTAGATACGAATTGTGAGTGTGTAAGAACACATAGGAAGACATCAAAGTACAACCAGAAAGAGGAAGGATGAGCAACATATTTGAATAATATGGTACAAACAGATCTTAACAAGCTCCTAGAGAAGAGTCAGTTGGGAAGATAAAAGAGGAGGATACTCTTGAACCAATGGACACTCTTAGAAGTCTAAGAGCTGAAATAAGAAGTTGCAAGAAAGATAATGAAAAGATTGTCATAGAACACGCATAAGTGAATGCTTTAATATTACATACCATTAGATTTGCAAAGAAAATGAAAACAAGAACTTGGTACCCATGATCATGACAAGTACAAGTCCTAGTATGGTCCATCAAAGATTCAAAAGCATAAGTTGGATACTAATAGAGCAGATGGTAGCCGAACAAGAAAAATGAAAAGACACATAGAAGAAGGAACAATGTTTTTTATTTTAGCTGTGGTTCACGGTCACTGAGTGGCCGCTACATCCATGGGAAAATATCGGGGCAGATCCACCCGAAGGGATCTACCCATCGGCCAATCTTAATAGGCCTAACCCCGAGGGCGTTGAGGAGATTTGACCCCGTGACCTCCCAAACTGGGAAAGTGCTTTTAGCAATGGGAACTCGACCATTTGAGCTATCCCTTGGGGCTGAAGAAGGAAAAATGTTGCTCAACACTCCAAAAAGATAATCAAGCAACCCTAATATCTCATTAGACACTACAACTAAGAGACATCATCATGAAATGAAGATAAGAAAGACTCCATGTAAGAAGAAATTTAAGAAAGAAAAGCCACACATATTTGTTGGAGAAGTGAAGAAAGTGGAAGAAGCATAGGCTTGGCTCTTGGGCATGAAGAAGTAATTTAAATTACATAATTATTATGAGAACATGAAAGCCAGGGTGGTTTTCTTTACTCTAAAATGAAAGGCTGATATATGGTGGTAGGACCTCAAGAACATCAAAGACATCAGAGAGCAGGAGCTATCATGGAGGGAGTTTGAAAAGTACTTTAAGGAAAATTACCTATCTGAGAAATATTATGATAGAAGGGTGAAGGAATTCTATGAGCACAAAATGGGACAACTAACACCTAAGGAGTATACCAACAATTTTTTGGAACTACCAAGGTATGTACCTTATATCAAGGATGAAAAGACTAATATCTAGAGGTATATCAGTGGGTTACCACTTACATACTAGGAAAAAATAGAATTTGATGAACCTAAGACTCTGGAGGAGGTTATCCAAAAGACCAAGCACTATTTATGAATAATCTAAGAATAAGATTGAGGTAAAGATTGAATTGAAGAAGTAAGATAAGGGAAAATTCAAATGAAAATGTAATGACCTTCTCCCACATCTACCCAAGTAACTGGGTAACTGGGGTAAACATGTGATAAGAAGTTAGTATGATATGATTCGACCTCCTTAGTGACATTAAGGAAGTGGAATAGACATAAACACACCATATTATAACTTTTTCACCTACTAAAGGACTCCCAGAATGCATTTCCAATCATTCCCCTAACTAGCCCCTAGGTCCCACTTAGATTTTAAACAACTAAACCCTCATACATTCCCTTGATATGGGCAAGGGTGCATTAGGAAACCTAAAGATGCATACAAAACATGGGTATGCATGTGTCTGGGGACTTTTCACCTCAGTCTTATGCCTACGAATCTAGGATTTGTGCCACTTTTTAAGCCCATAATCTCGGTCACTGCCCAGAAACCCCTATAGCTTTATAAATCAATAAATTACATGATGACGAGAGTTACTAATAAAAAACTGATTCTAGGACTAGGCCTGACCATCCCCAATCAAGACTAACATTCTGTCAAACACATGGCATCAATGTAATCTACAGGAAATGATTATAAGATAGAGCATAAATGACTGATAATTCATATGAGAGTTGACATGAAGGATCACCACCCTCTTCCCTTAATTATTTTGACATCAATTAGGTGTTGCATCCATTATCCTTTTTGTTACAAGTAAATACATGGAATAACCATGAAAATAACCAGTCATATAACCAACATTAAACCATGTAAATAGCAATGAGATAACATCCATTAAAGCCACATATTAACAAGTAAAAAAGAAAGAGAACTTAGATTTTATGAAACATAGGCAAAGTTGACTAGGTTCGATACTTCCACATACCACCCGACCATAGGCATGGCTGAACCAAATATTTCTTTTAGCCAGTCACCCTCTTGCCATATTCCAAACATGAATGTGGGATCTCATGGATAAACAATTCCAAAAAAAACAAGGGAACCCAGAGGTTAAACCACCTCCACCCTCACCAAACCATGATCTCACCAAAATTAGTACCGAGACCACAAAATCAAACTAAACTAGGAATGCCTCCTGACTCCATCACTATCCTTGAGGAATTTTTTATCTCCTTGTCTCTCAGGATTTACCACAATCCACACTAGATCACTAGGCCCTAAACTAAGACACCAGTCTCTCATGCTTTACTGCAATCCACACCGGATCACTAGGCCCTAAACCGAGACTCCACTCTCAGGCTTTACCATGTATCCCGCCAAAACTAGTTAAGGGATTCATAGGCCTTTGGGAACTTTCTTGAGACCATGTTGGGAACGGGATCCCCCAAGGACAGTTTTGGGGCTAAAAGCCCATTTTTCGGGTGTAGAGTCTCCCCATTTTGTGGTCGCGGAGCACGAAGATGTCATGAGTCATAAATGGTTATCTGCCCTTATTTTGTAAAGTGTAAAGTCAGTGGTAAAGATCTACCCATGGTTCGCGAACCATGGGATTGTATAAAAAAGAGTAAGTAAGCTCTAAGGAGTAATACGTTTTTGTAGAAGAAGTATGAAGTCTTGAGCGATAAGGAGAGAAGTCTAAGTTTCAGGTCGTAGCGTAGGTAGAGGCTTTGCAGTTGAGTGTGCAGAGGCCTAGGGTAGAAGTCCGCAGCTAAGTGCGTGGACCCCTACAGCTGTGTGCGCAGGGTGGATAGAGTCTGTAATCATATGAAGATATCAATAAAGAGAAGTATTCTACAAATTATGTGTCTTTGTTTCTTGTTAATGCATCTTGTACTATGGTGTATGAATTTCATTTATAATGCTTATGTGGTGCACAAATGTATGTAATTATGTTGGTTAATTGAACACAAGTAAGTATATCTATTTATGCGGTGCTAATTGTGATTTTGTAATAAGATAAGTAAGAAACTTAAGCTAGTTTGGGAATTTGCATGATAAACTACCCTAGCAACGCGAAAGTACTTGAACAACAAGTTAGGGTTGCGCGAAGGCCAATCGTACCCCTTCATGGAGGTACTGAAGGCTGGAATAAAGGGCTAGACAGACAGAGTCCTAGAACTTAATGACCTGTGTAAAAGCAGGAATAGGAGGAGTAAACCGACATGACGACCATCTCAGGGCGTAGAAACTTGGTTCTAGTATCCCCCCATACTGCTTTGAGTGAGACTTTAGTCCGCGCTCCGCAGGCTGATGCCAAGAGGGCTAGTAGTGTAGGGATTTGTTTGGCTAACTAACGATGAACCTGGGTCAGGCCCCACACAGCCAAAAACTGGTTCCGTTTCTAGGAATGAAATCTGCATAAGAGATGTGTGATGTCGTGTCGCTGGAATCCAAGTAAGAAAGAGATCAAAGACTGGTTGAATAGGAAGATCCATGAATTCGTGGCATAGGAGAATAGAAACCAGTGACTGACAAAGGAACAGTGGTTGGACAAGTACCTATATACAGAAATCCACGAGATCGTTTTTTGTTCCTTTCCGGTTGAGCTATACGAGTGGATCACAAAGCTAGCGATAGTCAAGGAAGGTGGAAACTTGACAGTCCTATTGTTTGGACCCCGGATCTAGTACAAAGATTGGAAGAATTTGAGGATAAGATCACCTGCGCTGTCGATCATTGGCTAGATCGCATCATATGAGGATTTGTGACTGAATTCGCGGTCAATACCTCAGTTAGCTACAGTGAGGTAGAGCGATGTTTTTTCAAAGGTTCACGAGGTAAGTACTTGAAGTCTTTAAATACTTAGATTAAAATGTTATTGTGCGAAAAATTGGTTATGTAGCTACCTTGATGTTTGGATCTACGTGAAGCAGAAAGAATTACAAGAACAAAGGAAGAAAGGGTCCTAAATATAGTCCATTGATGTCATCTCCATTGGGTGACGAAGAGGGAGTAGTGCAAGCTTCTCTGCGAAGTGCTATTTAGTTAATAAGACAAGGATTCCCGCGACTACCACCTCCACCCACACCACCCCCAACTTCACCACCATCACTTGTGACTTCACTCGTACCACCTCCACCTCTTCTATAGTTCAGCATGAAAAATTTAGTGAAGTTGCGTTTGTTTAAGGCTTGGGAAATGAGGACCGGGACTAGTTATGGTTTGTGTAAAAGCTGTATGGGAAGCTTGGGACGTGATAGATGATCACATGAAGAAGGCACCACCAGTTAGTGCGCTACAGGATCATGCACTAACCTTGTACATTAGATACTCTAATGATATCCCAAACATTGAAGTGGCAGACATCCAGACTGCACTGAATAAAGAATTCAGTAGGCCTAATTCTGAGGCATAGTCGATTGTGGGGTTCAAAGAAATCACATTGAAACCAGGTGAGACACCTTGGGAATTATATCAGAGGTTGAAGTGCAAAATCTGCGAAGCTAATATGAACTTAACAGATGGAAAACACCACGAGTGGTTCGTAGCTTCACTCCTGCCACACCTAAGGGATGTGCTGTCACAACAGAAGATAACGACTCAGGCATAGGCCTTGGAGATTGTGATGAGACTGCATGAAACACCAATGCAGGATTCAAATCTAGGGATTCAATAGATCCATGCGCATTTGCAAAATATTTTCCTTGAAATGAAAAGTTTGAAGTATGACAGGATAGTTCGGCCAGAGGTGTGTGAAGAGGTATGGTGCCTGAAATGCAAGGTTCAGGGGCATGACAAAGACCATTGTCCGGTCTTTGCGAGCTATATTGTAGGAGGAGGACTGATTCCTTTGAGGCCAGAAGCTCAAGTAGGACCAAGCATGGGGCCTGCATTATGGTGTGCTATATGTTAGGTAGCGGGAAAACATACGACAGATAACTATAATTTGCTACATAAGTTTGTACAAACACCGCAACAACCGTTCTGCAACTTCTATAGGTCAGTAGGGCATGATGAGTACAACTACAGAAGTTATGAAATGATGATGGATAGAAAGGTAGCAGGAAAACATACAACAGATAACTGTCATTTGTAACATAAGTTTGTACAAACACTGCAACAATTGTTCTGCAAATTCTATAGGTTGGTAGGGCATGATGAATACAACTGCAGAAGTTATGAACTGATGATGGATAGAAAACCTACCTATAGGGTTCAGGTAGAAATGCAGCCCCTTGACTAGAGCATAAGGATGGCGCGAATAGGCTTTTAGGGACACGGATGAGGCCGAGGCAGAGGAGGACCTGACAGAGGTCAGGGACAGCTAATTTGTTACAATTGCGGAGAACTAAGACACTATGCCCGTGATTGAACTAACCCAACGTGTCCGTCGTGTAAATATTGCACCCTGTTTGATCATGAAACGAAGGATTGTCCTACACTGATAGTGAGGATATGTGACAAAGGGGAAATACCACCTCAACTGACTCAAAACCTATAGATGATGAGGTCTGAGCCTCGTGAAGAGGATCCCAATGTGAGTATAGTGCTCCGAAGTGGAATTGCAACAGGGGATGATAAGGGGAAACAGTTCGAAGATAGTGCATGGGTTCTCAAAGCTCCGGTGAAGGTTGAGTTTGATTTGGAGTGCGCACGCGAAACGTTCATGGAGGAAAAGAAGAGCTTCGTTGAGGCCTCCACCTCAGGAAGTAAGGATAAGTCAGATCAGGAAATGGAACCTTCTATGCTTACGACCTTTCTAGAGATCTGCATGAAGTTGTTGCGCGACAACAAGGTTGTGAAGGGGTTACAGGAGATTATAAATAGATGCGCCAGAAACACTCCGGGTGAATCATGCATTGTACGAAATATTGGTAAGCATAAAATAAGGATAGGATGAGAGATGAGACTGACAGTGTAAATAGGAGAGTATGAAATGGATCATGTTATTTTGGATATGGGGTTAGACATGAACGTCCTACCAAAGCAGACTTGGGAATAGATGGGAAAACCCATGCTGCAGTGGTCTCCAATTCAGTTAATGATGGAAAATCAGAAAAATATCATCCCCATGGGGCGACTGTAAGGGGTGACTATAGATATTGAAGGCACAAGTGCGTTGGCTGACTTTGAAGTAATAGAAATTGTGGATGACAACAACCCCTACCTTGCGCTCCTTGGCATTGATTGGGCTACTAATATGAATGGGGTAATTAACCTAAAGAAGCGAAAGATGATATTTGAAAAGAAATCGCTCCGTGTAATAGTACCCCTAAATCCTGCTGAGGGATCATGCTATACTGAACCAATCCGTGATTATGAGAGCAATGACGATTTGGACTATATCTATAAGATAACAACACGAGACGAAGATTGGGTGAATCCAATAGTGGATGGATGAATTACATGGGATTGCGAGAGTTCCTCCACCTCAGACTCTGATGAAGAATTAGAGCGCTGGAAGAATCAGTTACATGAAGTAACCATGCTAAACTGTAACATGATGGCCTGGTTGCTACGCTGTGTGTTGTCAGAGGTAAGAAATCTACCCACTTATGATGGCCTGAATGATGTAGATATCTTTTAGGATGAATTTGAGAGGGAGGTACTAGAAAAGCAGCACTTCCAAGCTTTGGACTGGCCACTACGCGCTATGCCAGCGCGATGGTGGGGTATGCACAAGGGTAGCTTTGATGATTGGCGCGAATGTAGGAGGATGATGAGAACACGCTTTGGGAAGCTGAAGGTACGAATGACAAACAAGTATGATGGGAAGGATGATCCATGCGCACACTTGGCCAAATGGGTCGAGGCTTATGGAGTGAAGCCCCAACCTGAATGGGTGCACTTGTTCTGTCACACCTTGGATGTCATCTCGATGAACTGGTACTTAGAAACGAAGCTCCACCATGGTACATGTGAATAAGATATCCCGTGCCAGGGATTTATAATGACATTCAGCTTTGAAGACAGGTTTGACTTTATTGATGAGGCACTACAAGAAGTGAAAGCATCAATATTTAGGATACCGAAAGATCATTTGGACCTGATTCAACCTGATTGGACTACTCAGTTGAGTCATGCACTAGAATGCTATAACATGACTGCTGAAGAAGAAGATGAGGATCCACGAAATATTAACATCCTTGAAATAGAAGGTCATCGTGAGGTTGAGGGACCGCAAATGGAGAATCCTAATATAACCGCACCACTAGAAAAAAAGCAAGTAAATATTAGTACGGAGGGAGAGCCAAAACTAGATAAGTTTGGAGATTACTGGGATGATGCGGCGGTGGATAAGGTCACTGAATTGCTCCACAAATACAGAGATTTTTTCCCTAGCAAGTTTACGGATCTAAAAGGGATAATAGGAGACCTGGGTGTTATGTAGAACACGTTGAAGCCTAACGCGAAGCTAGTTAAGAAAAGACCTTACTGTCTCAATCCGAAGTATAAGGAAAAGGTTCGCTTAGATCTAGGAAAGTTGCTCGCGGCAGGCATCATTGAGCCCGTAGAAGAATCTGATTGGGTAAGTCCAATGGTGATACAGGAAAAGAAGTAGAAAGATGAAATAAAGATATGCGTAAATCTCAGGAAGTTGAATGACGCTTGTGTACATGATACTTTCCCGACCCCATTCACTGATGAAGTGTTGGACAATGTAGGTGGCCAAGAAGCATATTCCTTCACTGATGGGTTCTCTGGGTACCATCAAATCAAAATCGCGCTAGAGGATAGGAGAAATACGACCTTCACGACTGAGTGGGGGTGTTTTTAGTACACTGTAATTCCTTTTGGATTGAAGAATGCACCTACAATTTTTTCACACGTAGTCATTGCAAGCGTTCAATAAATTTATTCATAAGTTCTTGGAAGTGTACTTTGATGACTGGACTATGTTTGGGTTGGTGAAACACCCTGTGGCAAGTTTGCACCTAATGCTAGATACGTGTCGAAGATACCAGATCGCGTTGAATATAAAGAAATGTCTGTTTTGTGTTCCTTTTGGGACCCTGCTAGGTCATGTGGTTTGTAGACAGGGACTGATGGTAGATCCCGTGAAAAATCGCGGTGATACTTAACTTGGAAGCACCGAGGAGTGTGAAACAGCTGATGCTACCCTATAACATATTGGATATTACAGAAAGTTTATCAAAGCCTATGCCCAGATCACTGCACCTATGGAGAAGTTGTTGAAAAAAGATGTCACTTTTAGCTGGAACGAGGACTGTAAGAAAAGCTTGGATGTATTGAAAGAAAATATGGTCACCACGCCGATTTTAGTCTTCACAGATTGGAAGGAGGAGTTTCACGTACATGTCGATGCATAATGTATAGTGCTGGGAGTAGTACTGACAAAGGCTGGCAAAGGAGACTTGGACCATCCTATAGCATTCACAAGTCGAAGGTTATATAAGGTGGAGAAGAACTATTCCACCATTGAGCGCGAAGGGTTAACCATGGTATACGTGCTCCAGAAGTTTAGACACTATTTATTGGTTGGCCATTTTAAGATGTATACGGATCATTCCCCGTTGAAATATCTGGTCAATAAGCCTGTGATGGGGGGGATAATTTGCAGGTGGTTGTTATTGTTCCAGGAGTACGATTTTGAAGTCATTGTGAAACCTGAATGACTGAACGCAAGACCAGACCACTTGTCATGCATCGAAACAGGGGAAGATCCCACTAATTTGGAGGAGGGATTGCCTAATGCGAAACTATTTTCACTATGCATCACAGACGGTCATTTTGAAGATATCATACACTTCCTAATGATAAGAACTACCCCGGAAGGATACATCGTCCACAAAAAGGAGTTAGTGGTACGCACGATAGATTTTTCTGTCATTGCTAGGCATCTCTAAAAAATGGGGTTTGATGAAATATTGCGATGATATTTATAGAAGTTTGAAAGGAGAAGTATCCTCGCGGATACTCATGGGGGCACCGTGGGAGGGAATTATGCAGGGAGAGAGACCGCGCAGAAGATTCTTCGCGTAGGGTTGTGGTAGCCAACCCTCCATCAGGATTCAAAAACTTACTACAAAGCATGTGATGTGTGTCAAAGGACTGGTAGGCCATCATGGATGGATGAGCTGCCTTTGAATCCATAGATAACATTACAACCCTTTGAGAAATGGGCAATAGATTTTGTGGAATCCATTCCGCCCCAAGGAAATAGGATGGGAGCGTGGTACATTATGACCACGATGAATTTTTTGACTCGATGGACGGAGGCACAACCCGTGAAGGATTGCACAGGCACGACCACTGTAAAGTTCTTCTTTGAGTATGTACTGATGCAATTTGGGTGTCCAAATATTTTGATGAGTGATCGCGGTATGCACTTTCTGAATGAAACGATCAGCGTGCTGACGGAGGAATTTCAAGTATATTACCAGAAGAGCATGCCTTATCAACCATAGGCTAACAAGATGGTGGAAGCATTCAATAAATTGCTAGAGAACACACTGACCAAGGTTTGCAATGCTCAGCGAAGTGATTGGGACCTACGCATACCCATAGTACTATGGCCTATCGGACGACATGCAAGAATTTGACTGGACAAACAACCTTTAGGCTTGTATATGGTGTTGAAGTAGTGATTCCCATGGAATCCATTGTGCCTAGTCTACACATAACGAAACTCACGGGTATGATGGATCGCGGAGCCTTGGAAGAGAGGCTCGTGCAACTGGCTGAGCTTGAGGAAGAAATATTTCTAGCTGGATTTCACCAACAGATCCAAAAATAGCGTGATAAAGCATGGCATGATTGATACATTAAGTTGTGCACCTTTAAGGTAAATGACCTGGTTTTTTTATATGACAACAAGTTTAATAAATTTCCAGGGAAATTCCGAATGCACTAGTTAGGTCCCTATGTCATTAAGGAGATTACCAACGGAGGAGCGGTTCAGTTGGTCAAATTGAATGGAGATCCCTTCCCAGGAAAGGTGAATGGAAGTCGATTGAAGCCATACACCAGTGGTCCGACCATGTGACTATATGAAGGTAGCATAGTCTTAGCACTCCAGGTAGCTGAAAGGAGGTGCGGGACTATAAACTACACTGCCCAGGTTGGGGAGCTGTGCGATTGGAGGATTGTGCGAAGCAAGGAAGTGTCATAGGGTTTGCGGCAGTGCGAAGGGAGTTGCGCTACCTAGGAAGAAATTGCATAGGTTGGCCGGAAAGTGATCGTTAAAGTCATTGTTCATGATTTGATGGTAGAAATGTGGCCAAATGGAGTGAGCGGCCAACATTTAAGATTAAATTTATGGGTTAGATCCTTGAAAATATGCCGCCAATTTGACATTAATGAACCAAATTTGGGGGGAACAATTATATTTGAATTCAAAATGCCCTATAAATTATAGGTGGCTGCCCAGCGAAAAACACTTGGCATTTTGAGAATTGAGTTGTTGAGCTCTTAGGCGAACATGAACTGACAATTTTTCAAGGCTCTGATAGCGAGTCCAGCATTTACGAACTTACCAGAGACATCGTGAGCATTGTTGGAAAGTGTTATGTTGACACCTGCAATAGCTATAGATACTAAAGAAGTGACAACAGAGGAATTGGTGCCAGAAATTGTTATCGAGGCCAAAAAAGCTGCTCTAGAGGTTGTCGAAGTATTAGCAGAAGTCCCTAAATCACCAAGGGCGCTGAGACCAAAGCCCACCCCAACCAAGGAGAGCGTGAAGGATAAGAAGGGCAAGCAGCCTACAATACCAATGCGTGCATCGCTGAGAAGAAACCCATCGAAGGATGAGCCCACCACACAAGAAAAGGGCAAAGCCGTCAATCTGGAGTTGGAGGAGGAAGAAATCGAAGACATCCTGATGGATGATGAAGATGTGGGAATAGACGTGGAGGAAGTTGAAGCCCAGGGTGCTGAACCTATCACTCGATTGCTTGAGTACGTCCCTCCATGCAAAGGCAAGACCAAGGTGCCAAAAGATATCGATGAGAGCAAGGTCCCCTTGCAAACCCCTCCACTACCGAATGAAATTGTTTTTGAAGGACCACAATTGGTGCGGGCTCCTCTGTTAAAATTCGAAGACTGTGACTTGTCTAACCACAAGAAGTTCCCACACTTGGCGACTGAACAACTAATGCACCACATTATCGATACAACCACTGGAATGACTGCATTGGAGCCATGGAGGTGGCTCAAAGGAGTAGACAAGGCTAGTCTACTCAACATGCTATGGTTCTCGCACTACAACCGCACCCCAATTAAAGTCTTGGTCATCAAGTAGTTGCTATGCTTGGTGCATGATGGGTGTCTGTGGTTGGAGGAGCCAGTACCCATCACTGACATATTGATCTATAGGATCACGCGGTTGCCCTACACAGGAGAAAATACGACCATGATATTTGGCAGAAAAGGTGGTGAGCAGGCCCTTGTGGAGGCCATGAAGGAGAAGTTTAAGCTGGTAAAGAAGCCGTGTGGATATGCCATATCCAACATCTATGAACCTGCTGTAAAGGTGGATACATAGATTTTAGCAAGGAAGGTGATGAGGAAGTGTCAGGCCGATTAGGTGCCAACACTTGTCGTCGTGCTAGTAGCCCAGTGCACCGAAGGAGTTTAGTTCAATTGGGCGGACTATCTCCACAGTGAGTTCCTTGCGAAATACCATGAGGCATAGGAGCTCAGCAAGACATTCCACTATGTGTGGCTCTTTTTGTCTATTGTGTTGGTAGCATGGGAGCTGCCAAAGGATAGTCAATTCCCTTCGGTTGTGAAAGACCTACTAGAAGTAGCCAAGTACGCTTCATTATGGGCGACCAAGGATGGGTAGCGCATCAAGGACAACAAGATCTTCTGGATCTTGATGGAGATGAACATCCACATGGCTATCAATCACAAGCCACAGTTGTCACCTATGGTTTTTTCCAACCTCCAGGGATAGACAAAGTTTAAAGCATATTTTCACCATGTGTCGATCGAGGCACGGAAGGACCCTGCGCAGACATGGTATTACTTGCCTTACCTAGAAACAGATGATGCCATTGATGCGGTACTTGATCGATGGCCAGCAGAATGGCGCGCTACAATAGACTTGGCAGTGGGAGGGAGAAAGTCCGTCGCGCATCGCAAGAAGGAGGAGACCAAGCTGAAGATGATGCAGCTGGCCGAAAAGAGAAAGAAGGAGGCCGCTGACAAGGCCCAGGCAGAGCACAATGCTGCTTAGTAGAAAGAGAAGCAAATAGGTGGCACAGAGCGGGGCTTTGACAAATGCGTGAGGTCGCCTTCACCCAAGACAAAAGAAGAGATGAATGAGCAGACAAAGCAACATGACGCAGACTCACAAGCGACATTCGCCTTCATCAAGCATCCAAGGGAGCAGGAGAAAGGAGGGTCTAGGAAGAAATCCAAGGCCATTAAGACATTGCTGGACCCAATCACCCTCACCGAGGGTGATTTGCATGACATCGGTGACATGGTGCAAGATGTCACCATGGAGGCCCTACAACAGTTTGAGAAGTAGCATCAACTAATCTTGGGGGATATCCAGACAGGTTTGCAAGAGATGCAGACCCACGCATCACAGGTTGGCACAGTGTCCACCAACCTTTCTATTGACATTTTAGAGGCTACCAAGATGCTGTGTGCGTAGGCCTCCAACACAATAGTGTTGCCTGATGGAGCACTGACCACAGAGAATGAAGTTGACAGGCCCATTATCAACACCCTCAAGGGAGTAGAGTTGAATTTGGCAGTGCTCCCTGGCAAGGTGCTCCACCTCTTGCAGGATGGAGTGATTGCAGAGTTGAGGGCCCGTGAGCACCACGCTCTAGAGGTGATCAACAAGCAGTGGATTAATAATGAGAAGATGGCACTACAATGAGACTCTGCCATCGCCGCCTTGACCGAGGTGACCGACCAGAACAAGCGTGTACTTTAGGTTGTGGAGGAGGCATGCTGAATGGTCCTAGAGTTTGCCATTCCTGAGAAAGAACCAGTCGAGGTGCGCATCCGCAAGCTGGCCAGCGGTGTACGACGCTCATACAGAAATGGAGAGGATTCAGTTGGAGTTGAATATACAGATCATCGAATTACAGTTGAAGGCCCAGCCTTCAATTCCGCTAAAAGTAAAGGAGAAACGTGAAACCGCTGTCATAGAGGCAATATCAGCGGTTGACAATGCAGTAGCAGACCGCACAAAACTTTTTAAGCAGTTGTTCGAGGTCCTGATGAGCTTGCAGGAGGACCCTAATGTACAACGACTGGAGACAGAAGCACGTGAGCTTTAGTAGTGGTATGATGAGATCAAAGGCACAACGTGAACCATCACGCTCACACAGAGATTGGTGAAGCTGCAGGAGTCCAAGCAGCTGAAATAATAGGTGGATGCAGCCTTGCACAAGGAAGCCATGCTGAAGGCACGACTGAAGCCTTGGATGGATGACGCTTACATAGTCATAGCCTCTATTGAAGGAAAGTTTGCGACTCAGAGAGCAACTTAGCAAAAGCTTCAAGCCGATAGTTTAGGAGCAGTGACCGAGCAGATGGTTGAAGATGCGAAGCAGGCAGCCGCACAGTGTACTGCTGAGGTTGTGGTCATACAGGTCGAGTTGGGAGGTCTTCATGCTAAGATCTCCATGCCTACAGAGTGACTCGAGGGCAAGTCATGATGTTTGTGTTCGGGGCCTGTTGGGAACAAGATCTCCCAAGGACAGTTTTGGGGCTAAAATCCCATGTTTTGGGTCAATTTTTGTAATAAAGTGTAAAGTCTCCACATTTTGTGGTCGTGGAGCACGATGGTGTCATAAGTCATAGAGGGTTGTCCGCTCTTATTTTGTAAAGTGTAAAGTCAGCTGTATAGATCTACCCATGGTCCATGGACCATGGGATTGTATAAAAAAGAGTAAGTAAGTAAGCTCTAAGGAGTAATACATTTTTGTAGAAGAAGTAAGAAGTCTTGAGCGATAAGGAGAGAAGTCTAAGTTTCAGGTCATAGTGTAGGTAGAGGCTCTGTAGTTGAGTGCACAAAGGCCTAGGGTAGAAGTCTGCAGCTGAGTGCACAGACCCCTGCAGCTATGTGCGCAGGGTGGATAGAGTCTGTAATCATTTGAAGATATCAATAAAGAGAAGTATTTTACAAATTCTGTGTCTTTGTTTCTTGTTAATGCATCTTGTCCTATGGTGTATGAATTTCATTTATAATGCTTATGTGTTGCACGAATGTATGTAATTACATTGTTTAATTGAATGCAAGTAAGGATATCTATTTATGTGGAGCTAACTGTGATTGTTTAATAAGATAAGTAAGACACTTAAGCTAGTTTGGGGATCTACACGATATGCTGCCCTAGCTGCGTGAAAGTACCTGAACCACAGGTTAGGGCTGCATGAAGGCTAATCGTACCCCTTCGCAGAGGTATTGAAGGCCGAAATAAAGGGCTAGACAGACAAAGCCCTAGAACTTAATGACCTACACAAAATCAAGAATAGGAGGAATAAACCAACATCACGACCATCTCAACGTGCCGAAACTTGGTTCCAGCATCCCCCCATACTACTTTGGGTGAGACTTCGGTCCGCACTCAGCAGGCTGATATTGAAAGGGCTAGTAGTGTAGGGATTTGTTTGGCTATCTAACGATGAACCTGGGTCAGGCCCCACACAAAAAATAGACCACCTTTGCCCGAGATTATGAAACCATCGAGCAATTCCAAAGCTCAAAACCGAGAAAACAATCCCATCACACCATGACTATCCTAAAAAAGGAAAGGTAAGGCTGAAAACCACTAACATAACCTGACAAAACCATGCCACCGATAACAAGAGAACCATACAAAAACATGCAAAGCCATGCATATCAAAACCATCTAGGAAATCACACATGCAATATGTTACTTGCAAGAATTCTTGCTAAAGCTGCTTGATGTTTGCTTGCCTTTCCTTTCCTTTTCATTCCTCCATTTTCTTTTCCCTTCCTTGTTCCAAAGCTAAAATGCTCCAAGAAAACTCTAAGTGTCCAAGAGTGTGTGAGAGAGAGAATAATGAGAGAGCACCAAAACTGAACTAAAAAAAGGTTACAAACTGATCCTCATAACCCTTTTTATTAATGAGGCCTATATTTTCTTCATTTTCCATTATTTTCCTTCAATTTCTTCCTCACATGCAACTTGTGACCTTTTGCCTTCCTTTTTCCTATTTTTCCTTATTTTCATAAATAAATGTGCCAAAAATACCTTTTTTCCTTTTTTAATACCTTAGCCATTTCCTTTGCGAATTTCCCTTAACCATAAACACATCCAATGATGCCCACTAAGATATATTTTCCCAATGTTAATCTTGGAACATGTGTCCCTTAACTGTGGTCTTATTTGCCTTTATTAAATTTTATTACATGAACTTTTAACCAGGGGATATTACAAAAAGGGACAAAGGACCCCTAGATATAAGAAAAGGGGAAAGAATGGAAAGTTTCATAACACCACCAGGAATGAACATCAACAAAACTCCATAATTAGCATAAATTAACCTTAGAAAGAAATGAATAAAGAGGTTGAGGGGCCTGAAAAAAATCTATGGAATGCTGGGAATGTGATGACACTACAACAAATCCATGTGATTAGATTTCTCTTTAGCTCCATTTTTTTCTTCCATTGACTGTTTTAGTGTATTTTTCTCTAGCTTTTTGAAAAAAGTAATGCTAATTATCAAGATGGTGCTATTTATGGCATTTTTTACGTCGATCACAACAAGTCAACTCTAAAGCTGACGATTTTTAGTGCCAGCTTTAGCGCGGATGTAAATGCCCAATTTAACCTATTATTTATATCATGTTATGGCTTCCTGTGTAACGTCCTATTTTTTCTCCTCGTTATGGATTTTTTTTAATGTCCACTTTAGCTTCCGTTTTAGCTTCCATGCAACATCCTATTTTTCTCCTCATTATGGACTTATTTTTAGTGTCCATTTTAGCTTCCTTTTTAGAGACACATGATATATTGTTTAACATTGATTTAGTCACTTTCCTTATACAAGAGGTACATTTGATTGTAATTTACTTGTAGGATTTGGATTTGAGGGATGATATGACTTTTTATGTTACACATTCCGAGGATGGATTTTCTAATTAAGTTGGGTGGAGGAGTGTACTGTTTTTATCGTACGTTACAATATGACTATACCTCAATGAAGTAATTACAATTTGGATGATACACAATACAATTATCCTAATTTACTATTTACCCATTGTTGTTGTTACTCCTTATTTAATTTCTAAAAATCATTTTGACTACTTGGAAATCATTCTTGATAGATGCCATTTATGATGAAAAGGCTGAATTCAATGAAAGGGTAACCTTAATTATTCCTTTCCCATTCCCAAATGAATTGACTGATATTCTGTACTCTCGAAAGTGTTTGTATGTACCAAGTGCAACCTTGTAACAATCTCTAAGCAGTTTTGAGTAGCACCAATATTTGAAACAACCATGGGAGGAGAAGTAGTCTGTCATGAACCAGACTCCATTGATGTGCTACAACACCATCTAGAAGCCCTATAAATATTTAGGAATGTAGGGTGGTTAGTCTACTTTGGGAAGCTGCAGGGTTTCAACGAATAGATTTCTATGTAATTTGCATAGGCTATGTAGGAGAAGCATTCAAAGGTTAGAGGATTGAAAATTGATATTATAGAGGACATAATTCCTAGGTTGACAGGTTTATCTAAACTAGGGGCTTGCTGGTTTTCTAGGAAAATAATGGTTCTAATAGCTAGAGACACATTTTTATATCCAGGAAAGGAATAAGTAACAAGGGGACAAGTATTGATAGAACATCCCTTCCTCACCCTTAGCATGATGTCGATTTCTTTATACAAAATTTCATTACTTGTGAGGCATGTTTTGGGATAGTAATCAATTATCATTTTAAGTTATTGGCACATCTTTGTAATAGAAAACTAATAAATTTTACTTATTATTTTCTAAAATATTTACAACATATGGAAGAGGAGGTGCATATGGAAAACATACAAATACCTACTTATCCAACCATGTTCTCATAAAGTTAATCATAATTCATTCACTACAACAACAGCGAAGCACAAAGTCACATTCACCAAAACTAAAATAGAGGAAAGTGAAAGTGAAGAACAAGAGGTAAGTTACAAAACAACACCAGAAGATAGAGTAGCTACAACTTGCAGAAAACATAGAGAAGTTATACTTTATAGATAAAGAAGAGCAGTTAAACCTCCTAGACCCCATCGTAGAAACCCTAAGAGATTGAATTCCATAAGAACGCATGCTGGTACATCCACTGAAGGAAAAAGAGCATGCACTAAAGAACTCATGGATATATTTATTGGACAATATGAGGATAGTTATTATGGATTCCCTATTGAAGAAGAAGGGGTTGAGGTAGAGACTCCTAAAATAGGTGCACCTAGAATGACGTTAACTAAAGTAGAGGTTCCCGAAACAAAAATTCTCAAGGACTTTAAGGAAGTATCTGAAAACTCTACTATTGTACAAACTATGGTAAAAAAGAGGAAACTGAAAAAGCCATTGGGTGGAAAGAATTCAAAGAGGAGAGTACATGTAACAATTACACCGTCAACTACCCCAATATCTAAGGAATGTATTGATACAACAAAACCAAAGGATTCTGAGGGATAGCATAGTGAAGAGAAAGAAGAAGAATTTGTAAAAGAACACACCCCAACACCTAAAGTTCATATTATTCCACTTGAATCAAAGGAACCTGAGGAACAACAGAAAGAGGAGGAGCTCAAAAAGGAACATGAACTTGTCTCTTTACCAGGTAAGTCTGAAACTTACCTCCTTATTCAGTAAATTAATAAATTGAAGGAGGAAAATGAAAATTTAAAGAAGCAAATTACCGTGATTGAAGGGCAACTCTAGTCTAGAAAACAAAACAGACTATAATCATGGTAGAAGTGGTAGAAGTAATGTTAGTTAGATTATGTGATAGTTGTAAGCAAGTGTTGGAGGAATAAAATTGTAAAAGGCCAACCATTATTTCAGTTGGAATTCAATTTGGAGAGTAATATGATGAATTCCAAATCACTGTTCCAAAAAAACATGCTGAAGATGTTGTTTTTACACAATAAGCAGTAGTTGAAGCAGAGTGAGATGTAGAAAAATAATGTCCTATTCCATAAGAACTCCTTTGTGATGCTGCTGTTACACAAGAAATAGTAACTGAAACAGAGAAAACTAAAATAAATTGGCTGCTGGTCCATAATAACCTAGCAATGAGGTTTCTTTCACACAAGAACCAATAGTTGAGATAGTACAGCCGGTGGAGAAAGGGAATGAAGAGATGCTTCCAAAAACTATTGAAACTATTGTTGTAATAGTAATGGAAACAACTTAGTTAAGCCCTAAAGAGCCATTGAATTTAGCATCTTTTTATTAAGGAATTGGAGAAGTGGAGGAAATTCACAATCTCATTGACAGTTGAAGATATTCCTATGAAACAACGTAAGTATTTTTCTGATAATTTGAAGAGGAAATGGGCTGAAAAATTGAACATTTAGGACTTGGTGAGGATTTAGAAAGAAATGAAACAAACATTATTTCAAGTGGAATAATTGCAAAAGGAAGTACAACTGTTATAGTAGGAAAAGGAGTCTATGTATGAACTTGTTCACGATATATTAAGCTACAAAACTCCTTCTCCACCCTGTCCCCTATTTTTGGAAGAAACGTGCTTCCCTCTTTGATTGACAAACCTAAAGGAGAAATGCCCATATGAGGTAAGGGAGGCTCAAGACTTTCTGGAAACTCTTCAGAAGGCCACTTTTCCAAAACAACATCTACTATGTGAACTATATCTGCATGACTATGTTTGTTTTGGTGAAAGATATCTTAACCTCACACCATACATTGGAGATGTTTAGTTGAGAGCCTTTGTGTCTTTTGTGCAAAATCATGTTAGTTGGAAGGTTTCCCATGATACTGTAACAACTAATGAAGAAAGGGTGAAATTTCTTATTCGAAATGAACCAAGGTCTTTTGAAAGAGTCTTGAGGCTGTATAGTAGGATATGGTAGTATCCAAACACCAGGGAGATGCTAATGGAGTTCAGAAACAAGGTTTTGGAACATTGTCTTAGAAGCATCAAAGGGATGAGACAAGATGCATTGGATGGGAGAAGACTTAGATGGGACACTTGCAGGAAGGAGTTAAGAGATGAGGACCCTTATTATTTTCTGAATTTTAAATAGGCACTCTCTAGGGTTTTTTAGTATGTGGAGTGCATTAGGATATGTTAGATTGGTTGGCTTGGAATTAGGTTTATATTTCCTCTTATTTAGATCCATACCTATAAATATCAACATCCATATCATGTTACTGATAAATTATGGGAAATGGAACTGGTACTTTCCTGAGGCTACAAAGAAAAAATAAAGGATATAATGGGAGCCTACAATTTTTCAGATTTTCACTCTGAGCATATCAGTAACCAGTTACAAGGGTCTTCATGAGGACATGCATATACTTAATTTGGGGGTAGATGTTGGGACGTGAAATTGGAATCTTTTTGCACTCATTTTCATACCTTTTTACCCTTTTTGATACTTGTGAACATACTTTGGTATTGTAAAAACCACCTTATTAGAAGAAATTTGATTTAAAAGTTAACATTAAATTTCCATGTCATAATGTGTAAGCCAATCAAAATCCTTAAAAATTCAAAAGAGATACAAGTGTGAATAAGCACTATCAAAATTTTTAATAATATAATTTACCTATCTTAAGTGTGAATGGTGCCCAAGTGACCCAAAATTAGATTAAACATTAAACGTAGAAATCATTATCTTATTCTATAAAATTTATAATATTGAGAATATTTTTAATGAAGGGTAAAATATGGGTTGTGTGTGTTTTTAATGACACATAACTAACTTAAATTTTAAATTTACTACACACACACACACACACACACACACACACACACATATATATAAGTGCATTTATTTGGGTAGTTTAAATTTAATTTAAATTTTAAATTTAATTTAAATTTTAAATTTACTTTTATTTATTTATTTACATTTTATTAAAACTTGTGTTAATAAATTAATTTAAATATAAAATATATATACGATTATTTTGATAAATATGAGATTTATTTGTGTAAATTTGGTTAAAAGTTAAATAATAAAAATGATATATTAAAAAATAATTTACATGGCATTATTTTATTAATTTCTTAATTTTTTCTTAGGTGGTTATTTTTGAGTTGAATTTCCTCTATTGTATAAATCTAGCAATTTCATCCTTATGATCCAATTCTACTTGTAACTTGGCATGAGAACTAATGTTTTAGGCTATTTTTTTTGTCATATGTTATGCAACCAACTCACAAAATAAAAGAAAAGATATATCAACGACTTCAAAATCAACCTCTTCAAGGGGAAACCTCCTTTACATTACACAAATTAACAATTCTTGGATGATTCAAATGACAATACCTCCTTTCTATATATAGGAGTCTAAGGGGTCATAATATAATTAGAGCCGACATAACAATAATATTGTAAGGGTACAAAAATAACAATAGTGGGCTTCTATGCGGCACAATAATAATAATATGGGGACTATATGGGCACAACAATACAATAAGGGGGTTTCACCAATAACAATAAGGGGCTACACTAGTAGTATAGTGACCTAACATGCCCTTCTCCTTCAAAAAAGTGTCGTCCTCAATGCTTGAGTAGTTTTGGATGCTTCTGTATAAAATTCTCATCCTCCCATGTAGAATCTTCAGTGGTCAAGTTCTTCTACTTGATGATATACTCTGAGATTTATAGATTTCGTAGTCATTGGTTCTTATTTCATTATCTGCTTCAGGTTCCAATATGAATTTTCCTTCCTCTTCAAGTTTTGACAACATTGTTTGAACTGGGACCTTGTCACATATAACCTTCTTTAAGCATGAAACATCGAAAACTAGTTGCACTTTGGATGATACAGGAAACTCCAATTTTTATGCCATAGTACCAATATTTTGAAACACCTTGTAAGGACCATAGTAATTTGGTGATAATTTATTATCCTTCTTAGCTTGATTTAGGGACATTTGTTTGTATGGTTGTAGCCATAAAAATATCCCATCGCCTACATCAAAACTTTATTGATTTGTCTATTGTTTCATTTGATTTTGCACCAAAGTGAGGTTATCCTTTAAGAGTTGGAGAACTTGTCGTTGATGCTTGATGTGATATTCCATTACTTGAACCTTAGAATTTTCTCTTAAATATGATGTGATGGATGATGTATGATATCCATAAAGTGCCATAAATGGGGTCATTTTTGCTGAAGCATTATACCACCATTCAACTAGAGGTAACCACTTGACCCATTGTGTTTGTTTATCAGATACAAAGCAACAAAAATATCCTTCCAGACAATTTTTCACTATCTCCGTTTGTCCATCTATCTTGAGAGTTTGAGGAGTGGTAATTCCTGCCAATGCACTAAAATATAGGGTCAGATTCATTTCTTCTTTCTCTGGGTTTGGTTCCTGGTGTATATCCTATTTTTTGACATTTATTGATACTTTTCTTCCTCCTCTTCACAATCTATGTAAAATAATTTCTTCTCAGCACACTTATGACCTTCACTGTATTTGCTATCACAACTGTAACAAAGCCCTTTTTCTATTTTTTTTCTTCCAATTGTTGTGGTGTCAACCTTGTAGGTTATGGAAGGCTAAGAGAAACAACACTTCCATCTTTATAGTTGTGAGTGGTAGGATTACTTGTTTCCATACTTTTTCTTTCAATTTTTCTTTCCAACCTTAATACCTTCTCCAATGAATTAGGTTCCCAAAGACGAACCTCATGTTGAATGTTATCCTTTAAAGTCCCTATGAAGACATTAATCCTCTGGTTCTATGGAATATCATTTATCCTTATATTCAATTTTTGAAAGTCCTCAATGTGCTCTGCCATTGAACCCTTTTGTTTGATCTTTATCAATTGGCTAAAGAAGGTGTTGCTCTTTGTATCCTCATAATGTGCTATCATTTCCTTCGTGAAAATTGACCAGGTGAAAAGTGGTATACCAGAATAAAGCCCTCTATACCATAAAAATTGATTCAGTTCTAAATATAACAATGCAATGCATACCTTTTGTAACAATTTCACATCATGTAGATCAAAATATTTCTTCATATGTAGTACCCAAGTTCCCGGATCCTTGCCATCAAACCTCCTCATATCTCTTTTTCTTTCTTTTAGGAGCTCAATCTTGAAACGCCCATGACTCTATAATTTCAGATCTCCAAGTTCTAAAATTTCATCTTGTGATATCCCTTTGAGTCCTCTTTCCAACCCCACAGGTTTTATCAACGTTGGATTCTCCAAGAAATAGTTATTCTCACTCTCCCATGATGACCTAATTATATAATGGTTTAGCAGAGAGAACTTGTACGCAATTCCACATGCCATTTTTTTTTTACATTCAGCCCTGAAAATGGTACTCAAAAAACCACCATCCGTCTTACTTCTATAACTTTTTACAAAATTTGAATACGATGCTCAGAGAGAAAGTTATGATGATTTTCCTAAGGTCACTTGTTTGCGATGGAATTCAGGAGCCTGCAAAAACCCTAACTTCCTAAGATCATATCTCCGAAAATATAGCAATCCAAGATCTGAAATTCAGACACGAGGTTCATCAAGAGTTTGGTTCAAATGGGTTTTAATTTAAGCTTTTTAAGCTTCGTAGAAACAAAGTTAAAGTGAAAATTCCACGATGGCCTGTTTAAAGGAGTGAAACCCTAAATTCCAAAGATCTAATACCAAATGTTATGCAACCAACTCCGAAAATAGAAGAAAAGATGGATAAACGACTTCAAAATCTGCCTCTTTGAGGGGGAAACCTCCTTTACATTACACAAATGAATAATTCTTGGATGATACAAATGACAAGGCCTCCTTTCTATATATAGGAGTCTAAGGGGTCACAATATAATTAGAGTTGACATAACAATAATATTGTAAGGGCACAAAAATAATAATAGTGTGCTTCTTTGGGGCACAATAATAATAATATAGGGACTACATGGGCACAACGATACAATAAGGGGGTTGCAATAATAACAATACGGAGCTACACTAGTAGTATAGGGATCTAACATAATATTGACAACTCGACTGCAGTGTTTCTGGTCTATTGTAGGATTACACTTCCAGTTTTGTCTCACTAAGGACAAGATAAGGAATCACTGAGCATATTTGTTAGACCTGAATATCTATTTTGGATGCGCTGAACTCCTTCAATTATTTATGAAGATTAATTTGGAAATCATCTGGTTAAAAGATAGTTCAATTGTTAAAGGATAAGTGTATGGAAAACACAACTGAAATATTTAGGATTTTCTATTGATAGTTATTATAATTTCGAAAAGTTGTTACAAATTTATCCTGACCATCGAAATTGTTATCAAATTGTTAATATGTATTCTCAAATTATATCACATGAGAATCGAGATATTCTCATGATGATATTATCATTGTAATATAAAATTATAAAGAGGTGTACTCTCTTCCCATGCGAGATAGACTTATAGAAATAGATAGACAATCATAGAGGGGGAGAGAACCAACTTTGTACTTGTTGGAATTATGATACATGTGTTGTCCTTGATGGAAACTCACTCAGATGACAGTTCACAATGTAGCAGGTTAACAACAAAGGATTACATATCACACTCCAGAGATTGAAGAAAGAGAGTAGTTCAAGAAGTATACGTTGGTTCACTTTGTCCAAGTAGCGTACATGCGGGTTAATAGAACAAAAGGAGCATATACATATACACACACTTTCACAGAAGGAGAAACACGTATGGGATGGAAAATAAAGGTTTTGGTCTGAGGTATTTGACCCAAGGTATTTGGTCCGAGGTATTTGGTCCAAGGTATTGAGAAATGCCTAAAACTATATAAGGAGGAGAAGATCATTAGGCCAAGTGTGGAAGTAATGAATATCTTATGAAGAGTGAGATCAAAAGCAAATATGCATGTTATGGGTTTATGGTGCTTTGCTTGATCTGAACTAAGGATGAACCTTAGCAGTTGATAGGGGATGAGATCTAATGATGGATTAAGATCATGAGACCTAAAATGAATTATTATTATATGGTTTTATCATGGATAGTCTAGATCTGAATGATAACGCATGATTTGCACTGTAAATGTTCTGATCTGGGTATGATTGAAGTCTGGAATAGTTGTGATGCTTTAAGTTAGCATTTTCAGATCTGTACACTGGTTCTCTTTGGTAAAAGTGCATATACACATTGGTTCAACACATCGAAGTAGCGTATACATTATGAAATATGATATTTGAAGTTGCAATTGGTTATGGTTTTTAATGTAGAATTCTGGGTTCTGCTCTGTGTTTTGAACGTTCATATTGATTGATTTTGATTTGCTTAGCGATGAGGGGTTTTCAGTGATTGGTTATATAACAGTTTTGATTGATTTTGAGCTTCAATGTTGCTGATGGGTCTAATATGAAAATTTGTTGAAACGAGGCCTTCAAATTGTGGTGTTGTGTTCCAGGAGTATCCAGTTTGCAAATTACGTGGTCCCTGGAGGAAGAGAGAAGGTTGTATCCTTTTGTAGGCTAGCACCTATGTACTGGTAAACATATTGGCCAGTACAAGAGCTAGGGGGTTGGAGATCCCTTCCTGTAGAAGCTGGAAAATGAGTGAAGGTTGGAGCCTTCTGTAGGTCGGTGCCTACATACTAGTAAATGGATTAGCTAGTACAAGAGCTAGGGGGTTGTAACTCCCTTCCAGTAGAAGCTGGAGAACGAGAGAAGGTTGTAGCCTTCGACAGGTGGGTGCTTGCTGTTATAGACATATTTGGGCACTATAAACCCAATCTTATATGTTGATAAACCAAGGGTTTTTTAATCCCTAAAAGTGTTGTTTCATACCCTAAAGGATCATAGTCAACTGATTACAACATTCCCCAGAAGTTCCACCTGAAAAACCACTAAGAACTGGCCAAAAATGGACCGTACTGACTACTCCACTGTCAGGGTGTGATGTATACTGACTCCTACACTAGCTAGGTGTGATGCATACTGAAGAGGCCTTCTGTGGGGTGCGATGAGTGAGAATGGACAAATGTCTGAGACAATTTTCTAAATGGATGCGCATGGAATCTTCTAGAAACTTCTCCTATGACACTTGCCTCTCTGAATTTTCCCAGGGATGAGTAAGAGATACAAGAATTCTCCAAGTGGAGCCAAGAACTACAAGTGGAATTACACTAATCAAAAACCTAAAGATGTA
Organism: Pinus tabuliformis; assembly: GCA_031772625.1. Taxonomy (NCBI): domain Eukaryota; kingdom Viridiplantae; phylum Streptophyta; class Pinopsida; order Pinales; family Pinaceae; genus Pinus; species Pinus tabuliformis. Next base: position 587,878,608 of record CM062811.1, read on the forward strand.
TCACACCCTTGTGCACATCTATAAATGGATCCCTCATCTGAGAGATCTAGAGGCTGGGAATTTTGTAATTTGTAAGGAAGTGCTGATAGTTTGTCTTTGAGAAGAAGCATTGCATTGTTGGGTGATCTTGCTTTTCATGATGTGAAGAGGGCTTTGATGCTGGGAGGATGATGTTGGATCATATAGCTGGGTTGTAATTCTCCCTTCTATTTTAATAAAATTCTTTGAGTTTTCCTCCATACAATCATGTACTTGTGAATCTTGTTATTTGTAAATGCCATGTATGCTCAAGTTATTTATGATTCTGCATTGTTTATGATATAATAGATTGAGATGCTTTGATGGTGCTCTATTACTTTGTTTCTATAGGTATTCTCTAAGCAGGACAAGTAGGAGAGGAGTTGCGAGCTCTATCAAGGAGGAGAGAAATCAAGCAAGGAGTTAAGCAGAAGATCCAGGTTGGTCCCTTTGCTTCTCTCTTATCTATCATACATAGAGGAAATCACAAATTGATTTGATTGTTTGTTTCTAAGATAGATGCCAATCTTAGCGGGACTAGCAGATTGAAAAGACACTAGTTTTCTCGAAAAAAATGGCGACTCCACTAGGGAATGATGTAATTAGTTGAATATGATCCTTTAGGGTATGAAACAACACTTTTAGGGGTTAAAGAGCCCTCGGTTTATCGACATATAAGATTGGGGTTGTAGTGCCCAAATATGTCTATGAAAATCGCAAGGAGGAGAGAAATCAAGCAAGGAGTCAAGCAGAAGATCCAGGTTGGTCCCTTTGCTTCTCTCTTATCTATCATACATAGAGGAAATAAAAAATTTCTTTGATTGTTTGTTTCTAAGATAACTGCCAGTCTTAGTGGGACTAGCAGATCGAAAAGACACTAGTTTTCCCAGAAGCAAAATGGCGACTCTGTTGGGGAGCGAATAGTTTGTTTGTTTGTTATTGTTGTTTGATTTATAAACTATAGACAGAGCCTGAAGTTAGCCAGACAACCTTCAAACTGCTCTTGCTCTGCAAGTGCATAGTAGATGAATGCTTCTTCAGTCAATATCTGGTTTAGTTTATGAACTGAACATCTGACTTGCAAGCATTCTAAATGCCCTTGTGGTAGCTCAGTAACCTCCCAAGGTCATTCATCTGTACTTTGCTTTTTACTGTCCATCATAGCTCAACTTAAATCATTAAACTCACCTGCAAATTTGAGCAAAAAGCCACCTCAGTTTCGCTCCCTGGCCCATCGCACTGTCTACCACTGGAAGCCAGTATGCATCACACCTCCTGAATGTAGCAGGTGAGATGCATCTCTATTTCTGTGAAGCACAGGTGTGATGACTGAGTAATCCTATTTCTATCCTTGAAATTTGGGTATTTTGTCTTTGTTTTTAGCTCTGCTTAATTGTTTTTGCTGCTTATGAATAATATATCATTGCTGAAGCCTCCTTCCCTTACATAGACCAGCCTCCATTGATTAGGATTAGTAAATGTTTTTATGTATTTGTCTGTCATTTACGATCCTTAGTCGAAAAGTTACTTGAATCGAACTGTCGTTTTGGTGCAAAAAGTGTCGTAGCTGTCGTTTTGTGTCAAAGAAGAGAAGTGGTGTAAAGTCTTCCTTCTCTAGATAGTCGATTGAACCTTTTGACGTGTATTTGATTTGAATGGTTAATATTTTAAGTGTCAAAATCTTTTTCTGTTCGAAATCGAAAAGTGTCATTTAGTCTTCCTTTCATTTTGGAAAGAAGTTGTCGAAATGTTGCTTTGAAGAAAATAGTTCAGATCTATACTTAGTTTTCCTTTTTGGCATTCTTCACATTAAGGGAGATGAAAAAAAAATACATGCATTTGCATTTGCATTTAGATTGTGTGCGAAAAATGATTTAGGAAAAGTGCATTTAGTGTCTGCTCTTTGCTTTTTGTTGGAAAGAATTGTAATCTTCTTTCCTTAGTAGCTAGGATTTTCATTGCTAAAAAGTAAACAATGACTGCTTATCATTTTAGATTTCTTATTTAGGAATTTTGCATCTACATCACGCGGTGAACCTTGAAAGGAAAACTTCTAAACAAGATCAAATCTAAAATAAATTTCAATGAACTTAACAACGCTTTTGAACCTAACAAAACACATCTAGAGGTCTAGGCTAGAGACATGTTCCAGCGTCATAAATATAATAACTATCATTTTCATTGAAGGTTGGGTGATTCCTCCTATTTGATACGACAAGTGCTAGCACGGAACTGTGCTCCCCATACTGTCGAGTATATATTGGGAGACCACAATAGGCTTATATCCTTTATCCATAGGAAGCCGTGTCTGCTGCCCTATCGATCGCAATGCACTGAACATAACATTCAGGAAGATTGGATGCCATACATAAGTCCTTGGTAATTTCTCTTTAATTTATCACGAAGGTGTATATTGCAGTTTTTTGATTGGTTTGGTAATCCCTCTGTTTAGATTTCCAGAGAAGTAACTTTCATTCCTTTTCGACTCCTTAAAATAAATGGTCCATCTGAGCACTTGTCACTTTAGGCTCATTAAAAATCAAAGGGGACTAGAGTCATCTTTAACTTTTTCTTGACTCTTAAAAATTGAAAAAGCAAAGTTGTGTCAAAGCATCATTAAAATTTATTTAATTTGGAATAACATCCTTGTTCCTTCGTTGATCTTAGGTTGAGATAATGGAGTCTACCAATCAAGGAATCCCTTTTGAAGGGAATCCTAGTCCTTTCTCCTCTTGGGGAGATATTGGTGCTCCGTATATGGCCACATTGTCCCTTTTGGGAATCACAATTGGCTTGCCAGTATGGCTATTCTCAACCTTTATCGTTCAAAATACTGTAATTCCTCAACAATCAAATTAGCAGCCAGTTAATACTAGAGTTGACCCTTCGCCTTCTTCTTCATTTGTTCCTTCCTCCCCTTCTTCCTCTTCGCTTGGTAAAAATAGTGATAGTAACCAAGTGACTGAGAAGAAGAAGAAAGGGAAGGAGAAGAAGAAGAAGAAGTCAGTTAAGCAAGGGGGCAACCATGAATTATCTGGTGAAAATCTGTGCACTAAATCTCCCAAATATCCTTGTGTAATTTGCAGAGGAAACCATTTTCATTGAGATTGTCCTTGCATTCCGAGGATCTTGAGAGAATGGTCTCCCCGTTTGCACCATCCGGTGTCATCAACCTCTGGCGAACATGTTGAAAGCACACCATCAACTAGTGAAAATGAAGTTCATGGACAGAAAGGAAAGGTCAAAATTCCATGTGGATTATGTGAAGGGGACCATCACCTTCCCTGTTGTCCTTTCTTGGATGAGGCCAAAAGAGTCTTGCGTAACCATCCTACTTTACTGCAACGACTTTCGTCTGGATACAAGAAACTCACCTCAAGTCCTTTACTAGTTGAAAATACGACTGACATGACTCATCCGTTGGTCGAAATACCTATCGTTGAAAGTGAATCTTCTGAATCCATACCAGACCAAAGTCAACAGATGGAGATGGCAGTCGACCCAGTTTTACCTTCAGAAAATCCACCTTCAGATGATACCATTCCCAAAGAGAATGAGAACGATACTGTTCAAATTATTATTGTCACTTCAGAGTCCGATGAACTTGGGGGAAATCCGCCTATTCCTTCACAATGGGAAGAGAACCCCCTAGTTCCCGCTACTCAAGAGGTTCATTTCACCATTCATTCAGTACCCCCTCCAAGCAGTCTAGTCGCTTCCTTCGATTGGAATCGACTAGTGAGATCCCGCCTTCCTTCTAATATACCATTTCGAATCATAGTACAAGTTTACAAAATGATCATGTCTGGCACCATCATAGACGAAGGGGCTTTGTTGAGTATCCTTTCCTCAACTATTTGGAAAGCACTTGGTTCACCATCGCTTATGCCTGTTACACAGAATTTGTCAGGCTTTAACAAAGGAACTAGTCAATCGTTAGGGATCCTTCCTAAGTTACCCATAACTTTGAGAAGGAAAACCGTTCACTTGAACGTGATGGTGGTCCAAGGACCGTTAGATTACAATCTACTCCTTGGACGTGACTATGTTTACAACATAGAATCTATTGTTTAAAAACTCTTTCGAGTGATGTGTTTCCCACATGAAGGCAAAATCGTCATTGTTGAAGAGCTTTTATTTCCCGGTTCAAACACAACTTCAAGTCAGACATCATCCCTATATGGTCCTTTTGTGTCAAGAATGTCTCTTTAACCTTCATTCCATCCACCTAATTACCACAAGTAGTCTGGTGAATGTAACGAAGCTTAGGGGGCATGCACCCTTGTTTATTCTGAGATGAACCCAGCTGAAAAGATAAGTTTCCCTATAGGTTATGTGATTGGAAGTGTCATCTCACACCATTCACCTTTGTCTATTTTATGGACGAAGACAAGGGAGTGTTTCGTCGGTGCCATTGACAAAAACAATCCTGCTTAACCACAGTGACTTCCATATGGTTACCTGGAGACTCTCCTCTTCTCGATGCCTGGGGGCATGCAAACCTTTTTGTGCAAGCGAAAGACGACCAATTTCATTTCTTAGCTTTTTAGATTTTTTAGCTTTTTAGTTTTTTCAACTTCTTAGGTTAGGTGATTGGTCTGATCCACCATTCACCTTTGTCTGCGCTATGGACGAAGCAAAGGAAGTGTTTAAACTATTCCACAGGCAAAACCATCCTACCTAACCTCAGTAGTTCCTTAGCTTTCTAGTTTTTTTAGCTTTTTAGTTTGGTTGTTCCTAGCTTACATAAAAAGGAGCAATGAGCAATGTTTCCTTACAAAATAAACCTACCAATGAGCAATGTTTCCGCAAGGTTCAAGCTCATTAAAAAATAAACCCGCCACTGAGCATATGTTAATGTAAGGTTCAAGCTCATTAAAAAATAAACCCGCCTTCAGTAAATGACCTCTGTGATTGCCATGCTATCAGCCTTTTGAGCCTTGGTTGTGTTCTGCCATCACCTCCATCCTTTTGGCCTATCAAACTTTTCCACTTGATTGTTTACCCTTTTTGAGGAACAACTGCGATGAGTGGTTCCGTAGGCCACCCTCTTCACATCACCATGTTTTGAGAAGTTCCAAGCTTACCCGGAACCAGTTGCTACCCTAAAATGCCACTCGTTCCTAAAAAACAAGTCTCCTTTAAGCTCTTTTTAGACTCGTTAAATATGAAAATATTGCCGAGCTATTGGCCTTTCCAGCTCGTTAAAGTAAGGGGAAGCACCATCCCTCTTGTACATTTTAATCTTTTTGGACCTGAGGGATTATCCCACAAAAAGATCGAGCGCTTGTCTTTTTCGGCTCGCTAAAGTGATCGAAAAGTCATCCCTTTCGTATTATTTTATACTTTTTTGGACTTAAGGGATTATGCTACGAAAAAGGATTGCTGGAGTTTCCTTTTCATCCCTTTTCAAACTCTCTAAACATGAAAAGGACCGAGTTATCCTTGTCGTTAAACTCATTAAAACAATAGTGACAAACTTTTCCACCCAGAAAAGAACGAGTTTCACTGTTGCTAGGTTCGCTAAAACATAGCGACAGGTTTGTCCGAAGGGAAAATTATAGAACAAGCATATGTTATCCTCCTCAAGCTTGACAAAAATAAAGAGGTACTGGTTAGGAATGACTGGGGAAAAAGGGAAGAAAACTTGAAGAAATTTATTGGTAGTAGGTTGCTCTTGAACATGACACTTTCTCCATCACCCTGATTTAGTCGAGTTGGGTTATTCCATTCACCGGTCATTTCACCATTGGTCCTCCATACCATCCATTTTTAGGGTTAACGCTACCAATCCATCTCAGTGTCACTGATATGTTCAAGAGAAGTCATTAAGAGAATCCACCATCCAGTTAATGCCTCATCCACTGCAATACCTTCACCCTCCATTTTTCATGACCGCCATTCCTGAACCTTGTATCATCAGATCATTTTCACCTCCAGAAAATCATTTGCTACGTTTCGTGTTGTAGATGTGGGATACATTAAGGCCCTCCTACGATGGGTCACTTCTTTTTGACATCAAATCATTATCCAATAAGTTGACTTAGAAACAACCCTTTCAGTACTTTGGAGCTTGCATTCCTTAATGGCAAATTTCTCACTTTCGGCAACAGGTTTACATCAATGACCTTAGACCCAAAGATTTTACGTGGTGTTCGACATCAGATCATATATTCACACCACATGAATTGTATTGTAGTACCTTGAGGATCATTATCATTATCGGTGATTCCTATCACACCTGTTAACAACTTACATTATTGGCTGGTAATCAGGCGATGTATTTCCATGTTCGACTTCACAACATATTTTCACATAGATCGACTTGTACATCGAGTGAAGATTGAACGAGTTTGAAGACCCTGGATCTAGTTTCATCCACTAGGCTGTGATATTTTCAGGAATATAAAGACATGAAATGTACACAGAAGCTGCACAGATGATCATCCAAGCTAAGGGATGATGACTCTACATATAAAGAATCACCAGTTTTCAACTGCAAACAATTATCTGTCCTATGTACATGAAAATGAATTTATAAAGCTGAGCATGGGAATGCCCACCTCAGCTAGATCATGAAACTAATATGATGATGATGTATTATATTGTATCTTATACGGGTCACCTTCCAGTTCGAATACCTCAGATCCTCATAATAAAGCATTTCACCCTACATCAAAAGATTTACGACTTCATGCTTTAGGGGGCAACTGTTATAGACATATTTGGGCACTACAACCGCAATCTTATATGTTGATAAACAAAGGGCTCTTTAACTCCTAAAAGTTTTGTTTCATACCCTAAAGGATCATAGTCAACTGATTACATCATTCCCTAGAAGTTCCACCTGAAAAACCACTAAGAACTGGCCAAAACTGGACCATACTGACTGCTCCACTGTCAGGGTGTGATGCATACTGACTCCTACACTAGCCAGGTGCAATGCATACTGAAGAGGCCTTCTGTGGGGTGTGATGAGAGAGAATGGACAAATGTCGGAGACATTTTTCTAAGTGGATGCTCATGGAATCTTCTAGAAACTTCCCCTATGACACTTGCCTCTCTGAATTCGCCCAGGGATGGGTAAGAGATCCAAGAATTCTCCAAGTGGAACCAATAACTACAAGTGGAATGACACTAATCAAAAACCCAGATATGACTCACACCCTTGTGCACATGTATAAATGGATCCCTCATCTAAGAGATCTAGAGGCTGGAATTTTGTAATTTGTAAGGAAGTGTTGATAGTTTGTCTTTGAGAGGAAGCATTGCATTGTTGGGTGATCTTTCTTTTCATGAGGTGAAGAGGGCTTTGATCCTGGGAGGATGATGCTAGATCAGACAACTGGGTTGTAATTCTCCCTTCTATTTTAATAAAGTTCTTTGAGTTTTCCTCCATACAATCATGTACTTGTGAATCTTGTTATTTGTAAATGCCATTATATGCTCAATGTATTTAATAGATCGAGATGCTTTGATGGTGCTCTATTACTTTGTTTCTACAGGTATTCTCTAAGTGGGACAAGTATGAGAGGAGTTGTGAGCTCTATCAAGTAGGAGAGAAATCAAGCAAGGAGTCAAGTGGAAGATCCAGGTTGGTCACTTTGCTTTCTCTTATCTATCATACATAGAGGAAATCGCAAATTGCTTTGATTATTTGTTTCTAAGATAGCTTCCAATCTTAGTGGGACTAGTAGATCGAAAAGACAATAGTTTTCCCGGAAACACCTGTGCACTGGTATGAGTCTGCACCAATACAAGATTGTAAATAGTTATTTCTTATATTAAAAGAAGACAACAACAGGTGGTTTTTGTCTCGCATTGGGTTTCCACCTTAAATCTTGGTGTTCATGTATGTTGCTTATGTGTGATGGTTTATTCTGTTATTATTGCAAGTGGTTACTATTTATATGGTTAATGAAGTACTGATTCACTAATTAAAGATCAACATATGATGAATTAACTGAATCATAAGTTTGCTGGATATACGCTGGTTGCTTTAAAGACAGTTGCATGTACACGTGTGTTACCTTCATTGAAGTAGCATATATAAATCTGAGTATGAAATGAAAAAGTTATTGATTTGATAATATTGATTCACCACCCCTCTTAGTATTATTTACGACAATTGGTATCAGAGGAGGTCCTTCAGAAGAATCTTGATCGCTTAAAGGGATATCTTTCAAAATGAACAATCACAAAGGCATGGAATCTATCAGACTACCAATCTTCAATGGGAACAACTTGGTATATTGGGAAACACGAACTAGAGCTTATCTTCAGTCACTTAGAGCTGATTTTTGGTCAATTGTGGGGAAAGGATATCAATATCCGGCTGTAGTCCCCACGGATCTAGCAGAAAGGAAAACATATGAAATCAATGCCAAAGCTGTCAACACCTTATTGGGAAGTCTATCAGAATTAGAATTCGTCAAAGTCATGCAGCTCAACGCATCCAAGGAAATATGGGATAGAATCATTCAGAGCTATGAAGGTGACTTCGAGGTAAAATGTGCTAAACTACAAACTCTCAGAATCGAATATGAAACTCTCAATATGCATAGTGATGAAAGAATTTCTAGTTATTTCTTGCGAGTAGATGGGATTGTAAATCATATGAGAAATCTGGGTGAAGAGATAAAGGAAGCTACTTTAGTTGAGAAAATTTTGAGATCTTTGTCTTCTAAATTTGAGTCAAAAGTGTCTACCATAGAAGAAAAACAAGATCTTCAAACTACTACTGTGACTCAACTCCATGGAATCCTAATTGCCTTTGAAATGAGAAAAAGAGGTCCATCAGACATGAGAGAAGCCGTTTTTAAAGCATCGATAAAGGGAAAATAAAAGGAAGAGCACAATGAATCAGGACACATTTCAGAAGAAGAATATGAGGTAAATTTTGTCAAGAAGCTTCAAAAGGGTTCTGAAAGATTCAGAGGTAAGCTACCATTCAAATGCTTTGCTTGTGGTAGAGTTGGTCATTACGCTACTAAATGCCCTCATGTTAAAGAAAAGATGTCTGCAGAAGGTAATAGAAGTTATTATACTCATGATGATAGTGATGACTTGTCCAATAGTGATCAAGATGATCAAGAAATTAAACTACTCACGACGTATGAAAATGATGCCTTAGAAAAGGAAGATTTCTTTAAAGAAATTAGTCAACTCAAAAGCAGTTTGGGAGAAATGGATACAATCATAAACACAGTGACACATCAACTCACTGAAAAGGACAAACACAATGAAGTGTTAGAATGTGAAGTAGTAAGTCCAAGGAAAGAACTTGAAATACAAAGAATTTGAATCTTAGATTTGCTAAAGGATAAAAAACGTTAGATGAAATCATCAAAGTTCAGCGTTTTCCTATTATAAAGACCACTCTTGGTTTTCATGAAGGTGAATCTAGCTCACAAGATGAGGTAAGGAACTCCAATGCAAAATCTGAAATGCTCAACAAGGAGATAAAAGGTCAACCCCATCAACAACCAAGGAAAGAAAGACTTCAAAGAAAAACATTTCCACCTAACTATGGAAGGGATAATTGTTTCTTTTCTCTGACAAATAATGTTGAATGTTTTAAATTTCATAATTTTGGACATGTTGCAGCCAGATGCAGAAGTAGAATGGTTCAAGACCGTCACACAGAAAGATCATCAATTTCTAGGTACTTTAAGGGATATTGTTTTGCTTGTAATGTGTTTGGTCACAAAGACATTGATTGCAATAGAAGGAATATGAAACATGTAAGATGATATGTGTGTAACAATTTTGGACATAAAGCAAAGGAATGTAGGAGAAAATTTCAGCCACCATACAAAAAGGAGAAGACATCATCACAATCCAAGGTATTGAAGAAGAAGGAATTGTTGTCAGAAAGATGTGGAATAGCTTAGTTTACAAACATAACAGACCCAGGGGGAGCTAAAAGTGTAAAATTTCAATATTCCAATTCTCATATGCAGTTATTATGAAGAGAAGTCGCGTATATACGTGAGTTAGAAGCTACACAGTTGCATATATGGTGTTTTGAAAAAAAAGCAGCGAGACAGACTCAGGAAATGGGGTTTGATATGGTTTAGTCAATTATCAATTATCTATTCTATTCTGATTGATGATGGTTACAGTCTACTGATGATATGTGGAAGTATTTTTGGCCCTCATAAGTTGTTAATAAGTTGATGAATAACTGGTTGATGAAGAAGCCTTGATGATTCTTACTAACAAATGCAATGATCAGATCTGATAGTAAACAATTGGCACAGGTTCAGGGGGAGCATATGTTTCTAATAATGCATTGTTGGAATTATATTAGAAGACCTTGGTACATGAAGATGCTTATATTGATTGATCCACATAATTTGTTTGATTCAGGTGACTCTTTTTGATGATGGAGATATACATGCTATTGATGTTGATGCTGCTGACAAATGCTGATGGTGCAAATCATATATGGTGTATGATAGTTATTGATGACTATCATGGTCTTTTTTAGACTATTCGCCCTTGTTATAAATTTCATGTATATCATGTTATGTAAAGGTCATGAAAATACCTAATTTGTAACCCCACTATACTTGGTTGGCTGGATGAGTCAAAATTGGTGTATCCCCACTTGGTTGGGAGATTGATGTATGCATGAGTCATTGGTGATAGGAAGGCTCACTTAGTTGAGTTATAGAGTCATGTTATTCTTTTGAAAAATATTTTTTTTGTAGACTCTGCATGTGCTTAGGGGGAGCATGGAAATTTTAGTGCATCTCAACATGTACAAAGGGGGAGCTTAATCAGAGAATTCAACATGTACTCAGGGGGAGAATGGACAACATAATGTATATCAAAGGGGGAGAATATCTTGGTCTACCCTTTGCTCTTGATGTCAAAGGGGAAGAGTGTCTTAGTGTTGTTGTTGCCATCAAGTCCAAAGGGGGAGATTGTTGGCATTACGATATAGGTGTTGTCCTTGATGGAAACTCACTCAGATGACAGTTCACAATGCAACAGGTTAACAGCAAAGGATTACAAATCACACTCCAGAGATTGAAGAAAGAGAGTAGTTTAAGAAGTATACATTGGTTCACTTTGTCCAAGCAGCGTATACATGCGGGTTAACAGAACAAAAGGAGCGTATACATATACATGCACTTTCACATAAGGAAAAGTGTGTATGGGATGGAAAATCAAGGTTTTGGTCCAAGGTATTGGTCCGAGGTATTTGGTTTGAGGTATTGGTTCGAGGTATTTGGTCCAAGGTATTGGTCCTAAGTGGTTTTGGTCCAAGGTATTGAGAAAGGCCTAAAACTATATAAGGAGGAGAAGATCATTAAGCCAAGTGTGGAAGTAATGAATATATTATGAAGAGTGAGATCAAAAGCAAATATGCATGTTATGGGTTTATGGTGCTTTACTTGATCTGAACTAAGGATGAACCTTAGCGGTTGATGGGGGATGATATCTAATGATGGATCAGGATCATGAGACCTAAAATGAATTATTATAATATGGTTTGATCATGGATAGTCTAGATCTAAATGATAATGCATGATTTTCACTGTAAATATTCTGATATGGGTATGACTGAAGTCTAGAATAATTGTGATGTTTTAAGTTAGCATTTGCAGATCTGTACACTGGTTCTCTTTGGTAAAAGTGCATATACATGCTGGTTCAACACATCAAAGTAGCGTATACATTATGAAATATGATATTTGAAGTTGCAGTTGGTTATGGTTGTTGATGCAGAATTCTGGGTTCTGCTATGTGTTCTGAACATTCAGATTGATTGATTGTGATTTGCTTTAGTGATGACGGGTTTTCAGTGATTGGTTTTATAATAGTGGTGATTGATTTTGAGTTTTAATGTTGCTGATGGGTCCAGTATGAAAATATGATGAAACGAGGCCTTCATATTGTGGTGTTGTGTTCCAGGAGTATCCAGTCTGAAAATTTATGGAACGTGGTCCCTGGAGGAAGAGAGAAGGTCATAGCCTTTTGTAGGCTGGTGCCTACATACTGGTAAAAATATCAGCTAGTATAAGAGCCAGGGGTTGGAGCTCCCTTCATGTAGTAGCTGGAAAATGAGTGAAGGTTGGAGCCTTCTGTAGGTCGGCACCTACGTACTAGTAAACGAATTGGCTAGTACAAAAGCTAGGGGGTTGTAGCTCCCTTCCAATAGAAGCTGGAGAATGAGAGAAGGTTGTAGCCTTCTCTAGGTGGGTGTCTGTGTATTGGTATGAGTCTGCACCAGTACAAGATTGTAAACAAGTTTTTCTTATATTAAAAGAAGACTGCAATAGGTGGTTTTTGTCCCACATTGGGTTTCCACCTTAAATCTTGGTGTTCATGTGTGATGGTTTATTCGATTATTACTGCACATGGTTACTGTTTATATGGTTAATGAAGTAGTGATGCACTGATTAAAGATAAACATACGATGAATTAACTGAATAATAAGTTTGCTGGATATATTCTAGTTGCTTTAAAGACAGTTGCGTGTACATGCGTGTTACCTTCATTGATGTAGCGTATATAAATCTGAGTATGAAATGAAAAATTTATTGATTTGATAATACTGATTCACACCCCCCCCCCAAGTATTACTTCCAACAGTAATCATGTATATTTCATTAATGCAATATATATCATTCATGGAACCATAGCTTTCTGTTGACTAGCTTGTGTGTTGTGTAGTGTACTAGCCCCTGCTGGGAAGGAAGGGCCCTCCTTCTTAGAAGGGATCACTAGTTTGGAAGGTACTCTAGCAATTTTACTTATTTCCTCTCAATTATATTTCATGTGTTATTTATGTTACTCTTATTATTAGCCTTGGTCATGCTTTAATGATTGCAAAATTTTAACCTCTATATTATGTAACAAAATAGGTCCTAGAATGGTCCCTTTTTTAGTGTGAAAGTTATTTAATTCTTATTATAGTTTGATGGTGTGTCCATTTTATTTGAATATTTGTTTCAACATCTGTTGAGAGAATTATTTCCAGGTGTGTTTTTATTTTTGAATAAGAGTGAGATTAATTTTATTTTGCATTTTGTTTAAATTTATTGAGAGTGTGAACAAGGTTTGAGAGTGTAACAACCAAAGTGTTGAATTGTTGAGAGTTTGATTACAACGATTGAATTTGACATTCATTAACACTATTCATCACCGCCCCTGTATATATTTTGTGTAATAGCCTTGGAATAACAAAACCTACCCGGATTGACAATTAATGTGAAGAGTTGGAACTATTACTCTAAATTAAAAGGACAATTGTTTTTCCAAACAACAAGTTGAAGAAAAATCCATAAACAACTTTGAAATAATGCAAGTTGAAGCAAAGATTGGAATGTTTTATGAAATATGAAGTAGAATTATTTAAGGGTAAAAGTAAACATATAATAATTCAAAAGTGTGTAAAATAATTAAATAAACAATCTACAATTTGAATCAATCAGATTTGCCAATAACGGAGGCCTTAGTTTACATTTTAGTGAAGCAAGACAATTTTGTCCTACTTAAAAAATGCACCCCCAACCTTCATTACAAGGCCAAATTGAATGATTTAGATTGGGGAGTACTTTTTTACTCACAATTAACAATAATTTTGCAAACATATATATATATATATATATATATATATATATATATATATATATATATATATATATATATATATATATATATATATTTGTGCAAGAATATGCCAAATTGGAAGCAAGATAATTTTTGCCTGCTTCACACAAATGTATGCCCAACCTTTATTTCAAGGGAAAATTGAATGATTCAAATTCGAGAGTATTTTTTAACTCCTAGGTAACATTGATCCAAATAAATATTTTTATTTTTTCACATAAATATTTTTGTTGTTTAAGAATACTCCAAATTGCATGGGTTCCATAGGGTAAAAGGCAAGGTTTGTGTGCCTCAAATAAATGCATACCAGGAATGTTTGGGAACAAGGGGATGGACTAAGAAAATTCAAATTTGAATTTTAATAGGTGAAAGTTTTAGTTTCTCGGTTAAAACCCTATAATTAAGGCCAGATGACCTTATTTTAGTATTAATTAGGTTTAAATGTTGCCAATGAATAGGTAAAGAGATAACACCTAGGGTTTTCAAGGTCTATTTAGGGTTTTTCTATTATTGTTTTAAGTTTAATATTGGGTCAAGTGACCTAGTTAGGGTTTGAAGATAAACAGGTAAGGAGAATGGAGAAAAATAAGACTAGTTTTTATTTCTTGTTCAGAAGTGAAGTCTAAGTAGATTTAGGGTTTCAATGCCACTCATCAGTTGGAAAAGTCTTGAATATGAATTCCTAACATACATCAAAATGGTGACTAGAATTCTAGGTTTTAAGAGAATGAAGGAACTTATGGGATTCACTATCATCTAGGGACTTTCTACTAACATTCAATATTTAAGATTCACCTGGGTGTTAACATGCCATGATAATACCTCATGAAAACAAATAAGATTTCAATGTTAAACAAATACTAAAAGATGACAAATTAAAACAAATCTCATAAAACACATAGTACCTTATAAAACAAAAAATTTAATCATCATGAGCATTAGTTCTACAACAATTCTACTCTTCCTCAATAGTAATAGAATTCCAAACAAGAAAAAGAAAAATGTAAAGAGAGTGAACTCCTTCCTCTTATCACTAATGTGTTGCGATTTACAAATTATAAGTCTATTCCTATTTATACATGACCTAAGAGACGTTTGAAATGTGTGGGGAATATGAATCCCCACATAGAATGAAGTAAATCCTTATTAAATTTGGGTGGACAATAACTCATCCTCATTAAATTTCTGTTGTGCATGAATACTCCAAATTGGATTGATTTTATTAGGTAAAAAGAAGGGATTGTGTGCCTCAAATAAATGCACACCAGGACCTATAATTAACTGGAAATCAAATAATGATCATTCCATCCTAAATATACAAAAATTTTCTACAAGATATTATACTCATTATCCTAAAGGAAATCTTACTCACTAAAATCCAAATATGTTAATGTAGAAATTCCTTATATTTGCCAATGATTAAGTTAGAACAAATGTGCACTCCCAGGCCAAACCAATTACATTCTTGGTAATGACATTTGAAATGGGACATGATTTTAATATTCCTAATATTAGGATATAACCTTGCATCATGTTTGAAAAATATCCTACATAACTATATTTCCCACAAATTCACACCTTTCACATTAGGCAAGTCGAAGAAAAACTTAAAATGTTGTGTGAAATCCAAAGTATAAATATTTAAACTCAAAGTAAAGATATAACAATGTAAAAGTGTGTAAAATAATTAAATAAACAATCTATAAATTGAAAATCGTATTGGCCAATAAATGAAACATGGACGTTCATTTTAGTGAAGCAAGGCAATTTTAGCCTGATTCACAAATATACACACCCAACCTTCATTTCAAGGCCAAATTGAATGATTCAACTTGGAGAGTATTTTTTTACTCATAGGTAACATTAATACAATTAAATATTTTTATTTTTTCATATATATGTTTGTGTTGTTCGAGAATACTCCAAATTGCATGGATTTCAAAGGGTAAAAGGAAGGGTTTGTGTGCCTCAAATAAATGCACACCAGGAATTTTTGGGAACAAGGTGATGGACTAAGAAAAATCAAACTTGAATTTTAATAGTTGAAACTTGTAGTTTCTTGGTTAAAGCCATACAAGTAAGGCTGTGTGACATTATTTTAGTACTAATTAGGTTCAAATGTTTCCAAGGGTTAGATAAAGGGATAACACCTAGGGTTTGCAAGGTCTATTTTAGGATTTTATATATTGTACATATTTTTCAAGGTTTTTATTTTAAAATTAGGTCAAGTGACCTGTTAGGACATTTACGATGCAATACATACCTTTTGTAATAGTTTCACATAATGTAGATCAAAATATTTCTCCATATGTAATATCCAAGTTCTCGGATCCTTGCCATTAAACTTCCTCATATCTATTTTTCCTTCTTTTAGGAGCTCAATCTTGAAACGCCTATGACTCTGTAATTTCAGATCTCCAAGTTCTGAAATTTTATCTTGTGATATCCCTTTGAGTCCTCTTTCCAACCCCATAGGTTTTATCAAGGTTTGATTCTCCAAGGAATAGTTATTCTCACTCTCCCATGATGACCTAATTATAGAATGGTTCAGCAGAGAGAACTTGTACGAAGTTCCACGTGTCATTTTTGTTGACATTCGGCCTTGAAAACGATACCCAAAAAACTACCATTCGTCTTATTTCTGTAACTTTTTACGAAATTTGAATATGATGCTCAGATGAAGTATTGATGCACTGATTAAAGATCAAGATATGATGAATTAAATGAGTCATAAGTTTGCTGGATATACATTGGTTTCTTTAAAGACAGTTGCGTGTACATGCGTGTTACGTTCATTGAAGTAGTGTATATAATATGAGTATGAAATGAAAAATTTATTGATTTGATAATACTGATTCAAATCCCCCTCTCAGTATTATTTCCAACAGTAAACATGTATATTTCATTAATGCAATATATATCATTCATGGAACCATACCTTTCTGTTGACTAGCTTGTGTGTTGTGTAGTTTACTAGCCCCTGCTGGGAAGGAAGGGCCCTCCTTCTTAGAAGGGATCACTAGTTAGGAAGGTACTATAGCTCTTTTATTTATTTCCTCTCAATTATATTTCATGTGTGATTTATGTTACTGTTATTATTAGTCTTGTTCATGCTTTAATGATTGCAAAATTCTAACCTATATATTATGTAACAAAATAGGTCCTCGAATGGTCCCTTTGTTAGTGTGAAAGTTATTTAATTCTTATTATAGTTTGATGATGTGTCCATTTTATTTGAATGCGTGTTTCAACATTTGTTAAGAGAATGATTTCCAAGAGTGTTTTTCTTTGTTGAATAAGAGTGACAACTTGAAAGATTAATTTTATTCTGCATTGTGTTTAAATTTATTGAGAGTGTGAACAAGGTTTGAGAGTGTAACAACCAAAGTGTTGAATTGTTGAGAGTTTGATTACAACGATTGAGTTTGACATTCATTAACACTATTCATCATCGCCCTTGCATATATTTTGTGTAATAGGCTTGGAATAACAAAACCTACCCAGATTGACTATTAATGTGAAGAGTTGGAACTATTACTCTAAATTAAAAGGACAATTGTTCTTCCCAACAACACACTAAAGAAAAATCTATACACAACTTTGAAATAAAGCAAGTTGAAGCAAAGATTTGAATGTTTTATAAAATATGAAGTAGAATTATTTAAGGATAAAAGTAAACATATAATAATTCAAAAGTGTGTAAAATAATTAAATAAACAATCTACAATTTGAATCAATTAGATTTGCCAATAACGGAAGCCTTGGTTTACATTAGTGAAGAAAGACAATTTTGTCCTACTTAAAAAAAATGCACGCCCAACCTTCATTACAAGGCCAAATTGAATGATTTAGATTGGAGGTACTTTTTTACTTACAATTAACAATAATTTTACACAAATATTTTTTTTTGTGCAAGAATATGCCAAATTGGATAAATTTAGTAGGGTTAAAGTGAAGGTTTGTGTGCCTCAAATAAATGCACACCAGGACCTGTGCTTAATTGAATTTTCAATAATGATCATTACAACCTAAATCTAAAACCATTTTATGCAACATACCATATTCATATTCATAAAGGAAATTTATACACTAAAATCCAAGTTTGTTGGAATAACAATTGATCATATCTAACAATGATCACAGTTAGAACAAATATGCACTCCTAGTCCAAACCAATTACACTCTTGGTATTGAAATTTGAAATGGGACATGATTAGAAAATTCCTAACCTTAGGATATAACCTTGCATCATGTCTAACAAATATCCTACATAACTATGTTTCCCACTTATACACAACTTTCACAAAAGGAAAATCAAAGAAAAACTTGAAATGTTTTATGTAATATGAAGTATAAATATTTAAACTCAAAATAAATATATAACAATGTAAAAGTGTGTAAAATCATTAAATAAACAATCTACAATTTAATCAATCAGATTGGTCAATAAATAAAGCCTTGGTGCGCATCTTAGTGAAGCAAGGCAATTTTGGCTTGCTTCACACAAATGTATGTCCAACCTTTATTTCAAGGACAAATTGAATGATTTTAATTAGAGAGTAATTTTTTACTCCTAGGTAACATTGATGCAAATGAATATTTTTATTTTTTCACATAAATATCTCTATTGTTTAAGAATACTCCAAATTGCATGGATTCCATAGTGTAAAGGGCAAGGTTTGTGTGCCTCAAATAAATGCACACCAGGAATGTTTGGGAACAAGGGGATGGACTAAGAAAAATCAAATTTTAATTTTAATAGTTGAAAGTTTTAGTTTCTTGGTTAAAACCCTATAATTAAGGCCATATGACCTTATTTTAGTATTAATTAGGTTTAAATGTTGCCAATGGATAGGTAAAGAGATAACACCTTGGGTTTTCAAGGTCTATTTAGGGTTTTTCTATATTGTACATATTGTTTAGGGTTTTCAGTTTAACATTGGGTCAAGTGACCTAGTTAGGGTTTGAAGATAAATAGGTAAGGAGAATGGAGACAAATAAGACTAGTTTTTATTTCTTGTTCGGAAATGAAGTCTAAGTAGATTTAGGGTTTCAATGCACTCATTGGTTGGAAAAGTCCTGAATAGGAATTCCTAACATACATCAAAATGGTGACTAGAATTATAGGTTTTAAGAGAATGAAGGAACTTATGGGGTTCACTATCAACTAGGGACTTTATACTAACATTCAATATTTAAGATTCACCTAGGTGCTAACATGCCATGATAATACTTCATGAAAACAAATAACATTTCAATGTTAAACAAATATTAAAATATGAAAAATTAAAACAAATCTCACAAAACACATAGTACCTTATAAAACAAAAAATTTAATCATCATGAGCATTAGTTATACAACAATGCTACTCTTCCTCAATAGTAGTAGAATTCCAAAGAAGAAAAAACAAAATGTAAGGAGAGTGAACTCCTTCCTCTTATCACCAATGTGTTGCGATTTGAAAATTAGAAGTCTATTCCTATTTATACATGACCTAAGAGACCCTTGAAATGTGTGGGGAACATGAATCCCCACATAGCATGAATTAAATCCTCATTAAATTTTGGTGGACAATAACTCATCCTCATTAAATTTATGTTGTGCATGAATACTCCAAACTCGATTGAATTTATGAAGTAAAATGAAAGGATTGTGTGCCTCGAATAAATGCACACTAGGACCTATAATTAACTGAAAATTCAATAGTGATCATTCCATCTTAAATATACAAGCATTTTCTACAAGATATTATACTCATTATCCTAAAGGAAATCTTACTCACTAAAATCCAAATATGTTAATGTAGAAATTACTTATATCTACCAATGATCAAGTTAGAACAAATGTGCACTCTCGGGCCAAACCAATTACATTCTTGGTAATGAAATTTGAAATGGGACATGATTTTAATATTCCTAATATTAGGATATAACCTTGCATCATGTTTGAAAAATATCCTACATAACTATGTTTCCCACAAATACACAACTTTCACATTAGGCAAGTCGAATAAAAACTTAAAATGTTGTGTGAAATCTAAAGTATAAATATTTAAACTCAAAGTAAAGATATAACAATGTAAAAGTGTGCAAAATAATTAAATAAACAATCTATAAATTGAATCAATCGTATTGGCCAATAAATGAATCATGGACGTTCGTTTTAGTGAAGCAAGGCAATTTTAGCCTGCTTCACAAATATACACACCCAACCTTCATTTCAAGGCCAAATTGAATGATTCAGCTTGGAGAGTACTTTTTTTTACTCATAGGTAACATTAATACAATTAAATATTTTTATTTTTTCATATATATGTTTGTGTTGTTCAAGAATACTCCGAATTGCATGGATTTCAAAGGGCAAAAGAAAGGGTTTGTGTGCCTCAAATAAATGCACACCAGGAATGGTTAGGAACAAGGTGATGGACTAAGAAAAATCAAATTTGAATTTTAATAGTTAAAACTTGTAGCTTCTTGGTTAAAGCCATACAATTAAGGCTGTGTGACATTATTTTAGTACTAATTAGGTTCAAATGTTTCCAAGGGGTAGATAAAGAGATAACACCTATGGTTTGCAAGGCCTATTTTAGGATTCTATATATTGTACATATTTTTTAGGGTTTTTAGTTTAAAATTAGGTCAAGTGACTTGTTAGGACATTTACTATCAAAAGGTTTGGGTTCTATTTTAATGGAAAAAAGGACATTTACTATCATTTATCAAAAACCAGTTGCATGATGAAAATTTGCTCAATTCTACCCTTGACAAAGAAATGATGTCCATCTTACATGCCATCAAAATTTTGCAGCCCTATTTTTGAAAGTGTTATTTTAATAAACTGTATTTTACATCTAAACATTAAATTTTAATTTTTAATTCCATGTCTGAGAAAAAATAGGAGTAAAGGAGCAAAGTTAAAGTACCTTATAAACAATTTTATTCACTTAATACAATTTTCCTTTTTTTTATAAAAGTGATTTATAGAAAACTAAAACAATAAGTTAAAAATAATAATTTGCACATGCATTCCTCACAATTTATTCAGTCCACTTTCCTGCATTCAACAACCATTCCTCATGGTTTATTCAACGTGCATTCTTGCATTCAACATGCACTCCTCAGGGTTTATTTAGCGTGCATTATTACATTCAACGTTCATTCAGCTAGTGAGCCTTGTACTTAGGCAACAGTGACCACAAACATTTGACACATGGGGTTCCCAAGAGAATTTATCGGTTAAAAAATTCAAAGAGAGTGTTGATACATGGAGAGATACAAATAATTGTCCACCAAGTATGCTAGATATCCTGAGAAGAGCAGAGGTTTATAAATTTATATTTGGACAATTTGATTTCCAAAATGATGAGATAGATGAGGCCATAGAAAATTATGATGATAAAGCCATGGAATTAAAAATATTTGGGCAGAGGATTAACCTGGACCCTGATTTGGTTGCAAGAGAAAACAAAATTCCATGTAGAGGGGGAGAAATATTTAACTCCAAGAAAACCCCTAAGCTAGAAAAGATTGAAATGACTAGTAAAATATGTGGGAAAAAAGTATTTGTTCCAAGGAATGGATTAAAAATGCAATATGTTCCCCAAGGACTATACAAATCCTTGATTCAAGTTTTCATTAGGACAATTATGAATCATCACAAGCTTGATATTTTTGGTGACTTCATGAGGCTAGTTATTTATTGGGTTGAAGGTAGGGCCATATATGTCCATCATCTGTTGTCTAAAAAATTACAATATGCCATGCAAGAAAGTAAAATTAAGAAGGTTAAGATCAATTTCCCGGAAACACTGCAAAAAATTATTAATCTGTATTGACCCAATGTTCAAACAAGGCATCTTAAAACTTACATTAGGATATCAAAACCAAAGAAAACCATTGAGGAAGAACCTGAACAAACTCTAGTTGAAGGTGTGGAAAATTTTGATGATACAATTTTCCATGTTGAAGATATAGTTTCTAGTGTTCTAGAAAACTTACATGTATGTATGGATGAATATGTGTAGTAGGAAGGTATGAACCATTATATGGAAACATGTAATGATGATTTTTCTATAATAGATATAATTCCTTCTAATAAGTTGGTACCTTAGCATAATTTCCCTTTCATGGGTGATTCAATATCTACATTTCCAAGTTTAAATGTGCACAGTCCAACATACAATTCGATAACATATTTTTTTTCTCAATATATGATAGAATGATCAATTACAAACAAGTTGAAATGGAGGATTATTCCTCTATATACAAATATAAGGAAAATGATCTAGGTGGCTCAAAGGACACACACAGGACAAAGAGGGCTTATGAAAGCTCAAAAATAAAAGTGATTAGAATGATTTCAAACCAGGACCAGAGCATAGATCTCGTCGTCTTGATCACAGTGGTGTGAACAGTTTGTCAAACCGAGTCCGTATGCGAAAGTTAGAAGCAGTCAAAGTTCAATTGACTTTTGCTGACTGAGCAGGCTTAAGGAGGCTGCAATTTGGACAAAATCCTGCCACTGGATTCCAGCTAACCTAGGCCAGATTCTGGGAGAATTTTTGTCCGGGTTAATTTGTCTCCTTCTGTCCTTTTTTCAAATTTTTGAAAATGACTCTTATTATTAAAAATTCATATATATATATATATATATATATATATATATATATATAGATATATATATATATATATATATAAAGGAGGTTGTGGGACACCACCCCCACCACCCCATGCTTACCCATCATACACCATACGACATAATTAAAATGGACTGGTGGGAGTTGAACCCACGGTCAGCGGGTCAGCCAGCCCCACCCACATGGCGGCTGCACATTCAATGCCGCTAAAACAAATAACTGCACCAACCCAAATAAATGTGCCCAATCGTAAACTGTTAACGCATAAGCTCAAGGGGTTACGGAGGGTATGGGGCAGGCTGCCCAATGCGGACCTGACCCCTAAAATCCCTTAATGTGGTTTCATAAAACAAATGAAGGTTAAACATGGAGGAGGCAGGGTTTGACCACCTGACCTCCTCCACCTAATGCAGAATTCGAACCAACTCACCAAACTGATTTTATTGATTAATCCGCCTAAAAATGTATATAAGCTTTCATTTCACCAGTGCATGGGGGCAGATGGATGAACCAGGAGTGGGCACAGAAATCTAGATGAATATTTTTTTTAATTAATTTTTAATGTAGGTGGAACCATGACTGAGCGAAATTTCTAGGAGGGTGAAATTTTTGCAGTGTCCAAACTGGACAAACTTTATGTCAATCATACACCTCTCTGTGACACAAACTTGATGGTGCAGTCAGTTTCCTGATCTGAGAAGCTGACTTGCAGGGGACCCAGAGGAGGGAATCTTTGAGGAATCTAGGGGGAATCTAAAAGATTCATTAAGCCCCAGATTTTCACTTTCTCAAAATTCAGAAATTTAATAATCAATTTTGCACTATTCGACGCCACAAATCTGATGGTGTGTTCAAATTTTCTATTTTCTCATTTCATTTTTTGGCCACTTTTCTAAGTGGAGTGCAGGTGTCAGCGTTCATGTGCGAGCAACCATTTCCATGAGATTCGACGCTGTGAGATTGATGGTACGACCAACTTCAACAACTTTACATCCTTTTCTTCAGATGGCCCCAAGATGTGAGGTATATGCAGCGCGTTCATGTACTTCTTTTGCTATGTATTGTGCTGCACCAAACCCTGTTTGATGTTTGATGTGGGATCTTGATTCTTACTTGTCTCATGATTCCTACTTGATGTGATGCGGAATCATCTATGTGATGTACTTGTTGTCATGATTTGTCATGTTTTATTTGAGATCCCTTTGTCGTTATGTTGATGGGATTCTCATGTTGTCACCATGTATGTCTGCATTGAGATCACTTTTATGCCATGTTGGCGTGATGCTCATCGTGCATGATTTTATGTCATACTGATAGGAGTGATTTTGAATGAGAGTTCCTGTAGTAAAACATCTCTTGCAGTCACTCTTGCGTGATGGAATTTTCCTTATATGATAGCGATATCACCTCTTATGTACATCATCACTATTGACAACACTTAATGTAGCAGCCTACACCATCTTAACACTGGGGCCCAGAGATGTAGTCCCTCTTGGACGAACTCTGTTATCAACGGCTTATGTATTTATGTTGCTGATGATTGACATGTTCCTCTTCTTTACAACATGCACATGTATTCATTTATGTTCTTTTAAAAATGCAATTTAACACATCACGAAAGTAAAAGGTCTTGGAAGGGTCCTTCGTCACACCTGGACCTGGATCAAGTGGTATTAGAGCGGTCTTTGTGTGGATGTGAATTGAAAGTGTGAACAATGGAACGTGTAGTGACAGAGGATGAAAAAGCAATGTACGAGACCATGCTCAAAATTTCCAAAAGGGTGGAAATAATGTATGAAACTCTACAGAAAAAGATAGAGGAAAAGGAGTGATTGCAGCTTCAGTTGCGAGCCATGGAAGAGGTCCTGGAAGAACAGAAGCACAACAACCAAAGTATTCAAATAGATAACGCTGAATTGAAGATGTTCCTACATGAAGAGAAAGAGGAAAAACATAGTTCGCTACGACAACTTCAAGCAAAGGACGAGGCCTTGGAAAAGTTGCAGGGTGACCCATGTGAGGTAAAATGTGATTCTCTGAATTCATGTATGTGTCTTGATGATGATTTTGCTATTTTTGAAATTCATACCACAAGAATTGGCTCCAGATTGTTGAAGAAAATGGGGTATGAAGGGAAAGGCTTGGGTGTTAATGGCCAAGGCATTGTCAACCCCATCAAAGTAGAGGAATTACCCTGTTGAATAGGACTTGGGTATGTCAAAAAAGAAGTTGGGGAATGCACCGAGATAGCTAGCAAACCACCAACAACAGATGATGAGAAGCCCTCATCAGTCCTTTACAAATCGATAAAGGACGTAAAAGATGTTGATTTAATTTCAGTTTAATCTTCACATAGTATGATTTTTGTTGGAGATGCAGAGATACTAATTACAGAGACAAACATGAGGCTCCTTACTAGGACGAGGCACAAGGAGGAAAAAGAACTTGGTGTTAATAACCAAGGTATAACTCAACCATTGGAGGTTGTGCAGAGACCTCAATTTGCAAGCTTGAGAAACACCAAAGGAGAATGCTCGAATGTGTCAGATTCTTCCGAGACATCATCTATATCATCAAGGAAAGAGAATGACGAGAACACATCCCCATCATCCCATGGCAGTTTCCATTGCAGGGAAAGAGCTGAGGCAAGCTCTCATCGCCATACTTGCACCAGAGATGGTAAGGAAAGGTATTATCAGTTTCAATATTCAAATATTCATTTCAATGATAATTATGTTTTTAAAGATGAACGTAAAACATGGCATTGAAAAACATTTACCTTTTATGGATTACATAACCATACATTTTCTAAGTGCTGGAAAAGAATGATAGCACACAAAAGAATGAGGCGTGAACGACCTTTTCAATGAAAGGTAAAGAAACATGTTAAGTAGATCTGGAGGAAGAAAACCTATTGCATTCATTGTGACAAAAGTGGCCATCAAAGAGCCACTAGTTGGAGGCTCCATCCAGAGCAACACCTTAAAGACAAAGCGTCGGTGCATGAACCAGGTGACGCAATTGTTCGACAGGCAAAACCACCACAGGGAGGCAACCCATTCACCTTGATAAGTGAAAAATGATTTCTAGATATGTTAGCATTTCATGGTTGTACTTTTGTAAATCATTTGTTGCATTTTAAAATGTAAAAGTGTTGATGTGTTTTCCATCACTTGTTTAGCAACAATGATGTCTAGTCTTATTCTGAGTTACATGTTGAACTGTGAAAGTGATGTTGTGTTTCCATCACTCGTCAAAACAAAAATAGTGTTTGGCCTTATATTTTTCAATCATGTGTTGCAGTGATGATGTGTTTGGCATCACTTGTTGAAGCAACAATGTTATGTTGGCCTTGTTTTCATAGTTGGGGTATTGTGTCCATTTTGATGTAAACTTGACCACCGAGTATGTGTTATAAACTTGTGGCAAGTATAGGATGCTTGGGTCATTAGTTGGTCATGAAAGTAAAGAATGTAATTTTAGAAAACAATGTGCTACAAGTTGTAGAGGTTGCAGGTGTTGACTCATTGGTTAAGGCTCCAAAGAACAAAGGTGAAGGAGGTGGAAGCGAGACCTTTTCAGGATGCTTGTGATGTAGACAAGGTACAGAGAAGTTGTAGCTTATTTTTCATGCTTTTGGAGGACCAAAAGCTCCTTAGTGGGGAGGATTGATCTAT
Source organism: Pinus tabuliformis (assembly GCA_031772625.1). Lineage (NCBI taxonomy): Eukaryota > Viridiplantae > Streptophyta > Pinopsida > Pinales > Pinaceae > Pinus > Pinus tabuliformis. The sequence continues at coordinate 587,904,565 of CM062811.1, forward strand.
GTGGCTCCAGGGACACACATAGGACAAAGAGGGCTTATGAAAGATCTAAAATCAAAGTGATCAGAATGATTTCAAACCAAGACCAGAGCATATATCTTGTCACTTGATCGTTGTGGTGTGAACGGTTCATTAAACCGAGTTTGTATGCGAAAGTTAGAAGCAGTCAAAGTTAAGTTGAATTTTTGCTGACTGGGCAGGCTTAAGGAGGTTGCAATTTGGGCAAAATCCAACCATCGGATTCTGGCCAACCTGGGCCAGATTTTGGGCAAATTTGTGGCCAGGTTAATTTGTCTCCTTTGGTGCTTTTTTTCAAAATTTTGAAAATGACTCTTATATATATATATATATATATATATATATATATATATATATATATATATATAGGAGGTGGTGGGCCACCACCCCCACCAGCGATACACCATACAACATAATTAAAAGGGGCTCATGGGAGTTGAACCCACGGCCGACAGGTCACGATGTTGACTTTCCCTTTTTGCACAGGTGCTTCACTCTAAACCGTTGATCTTACCATTCAATCCAACAGTCGTTGATCTACCCGATCAACAAACCCAATCACCATCCTCCACCATTTGATCAAGGCATGCTTGATCTAATGGTCAATAGCAATATCACACGAGAGACTTACGTGGCACTTAACCACCCTTACAGAGCTGATATGGTTTATAAACTCTTGGTCTATAAGAGTTCGGGTCCAGATTTGAGATTATCATCTGATCATCTTAAAACCCGATATCCATTGGATAATAGAGGCCATCAAATCCTACTGTCTACGGCCCTTCAACTAGCACGTGGATTACCAAACAGCTCAACCCCCGTAGTTGACTTCGACATAAGCGTTTGAAATTTAGATCGATGGTTGTGATTGAGTGCGGGCCTTCGACCATGATCAAGACATTTGTACACTCCTATCCCCCGTGGTCTATTCCTTTGCCATTATTATTTAAGCCATTAATACCCGTCGATTTAAACGATCCGACGCTCCCTCTGTGCTTGTTTTCTTATGATGGAAATTACATCCAACGTACATTAACTCTGACATACTTTGTTCACACTCATACACATATATCATATTAACGCTAGGTTGCCATCGATCCTTACAGTGATTGGTGGTCGACCAATGAACACATAACACAGGAATTAACTCAATAGCACATAAACACACAGGCATACGAATTCCATATAACACACAGTTTATATTATACATAGTATAATTACAGTCTAAGGCATTTCAGCCTTAGTCACAAATTCTCCTCTCGACTACATTGAATCCACACTTTGTTTACACAAATGTTTCCTACCCCTCTCTATCTCTTCTCACACACATAGACTCTTTATAGAGAAATTACAAAGTCGTGGATAATCTAAGATCCACGATCTCCTCCCATAATCTCTCAAATAAATCCCCTAAATCTCTCTACACACATACATGGTAGATAATCACATTAAATTAAGTCTTCTCGAAACTTATCAATTCCATCAAATTATCTTGTTTTCAATAGAAATTTGCTCCTAGTTTACATGATTTTCCATGTCTCTCCCTCCATAGCTCTGAATTTGATTTTTGATTAAGGGTGGTCGGATGCTCCTGCATTAGAAACAAATAGCTCAACCCCTGTAGTTGAATTCGACATAAGCATTTGAAATTTAGATTGACGGTTATGATTGAGTGCGGGCCTTCGACCATGATCAAGACATCCGTACACTCCTATCCCACGCGGTCTATTCCTCCACCATTATTATTTCAACCATTAATACCTGTCGATCTAAATGATCCGATGCTCCCTCTACGCTTGTTCGCTTATGACAGAAATTACGTCAAACATCCATTAACTCTGCCATACTCTGTTCACACTCATACACATATATTGTATTAACGCTAGGTCACCATCGGTCCTTACAGTGATCGATGGTCAATCAATGAACCAATAACATGGGAATTAACTCAATAGAACATAAAAACATAGACATACGAATTCCATATAACACATAGTTTATATTATACACAATATAATTACAGTCTAAGGAATTTTAGCCTTGGTCACAAATTCTCGTCTCGAATACATTGAATCCACACTCTGTTTACACAAATGTTTCCTGCCCCTTTCTATCTCTTCTCGCACACACAGACTCTTTGTAGAGAAATTACAAAGTCATGGATCATCTAAGATCCATGATTTCCTCCCTCAATCGCTCAATCAAATTGCCTAAATCTCTCTTCATACATACATGGCAGATAATTACATTAAATTAAGTCTTCTCGAGACTTATCAATTCTATCAAATTAGCTCATTTTTAACAGAATTTTCTCTCAGTTTACATGATTGTCCACATCTCCCCCTCCATAGCTTTGACTTTGTATTTTGATTAAGGGTGGTCAGATGCTCTTTCATAAGAAACAAACATCTCAACCCCCGTAGTTAATGTAGAAAGTCTAAATGCAGATTAACTTGATAATGAAATATATCTAAAGCAAAATACTTAATCTACTTCTACAATCAAACTTGCGGAAGCTGAATCAATTTGAGCAAGATCAAGCAGAAAACATATAACAGAGAAGAAGAATCAATACACATGAAACATAGAAGAATACTCTGGGGAAAGCCTCAGCTAAAAACCCCACTATCTGTATTATCATACAAGGTGGAAATACATCAAGATTACACAAAGCTTTAGCTCTCACAGCTAGCCAGCTCTCAGTATAATCCTCCTAGATGCTCACAAGAAAACAAGGCTTCTCACAAACCTTCTCCTCTGCCCTCCAAGCCTCCTATTTCCTTGCACTGTTTCTCCTGGGTGATCCTACTGTTACCAAGTGTAACACTGATCACTCACACTGATCTCACACCTTGTAAAACTGCGCAATCCTCAAGGAACCTTTTTCCTTCTGCATGGATGAGTTTCCTTTATAGGAAAAATCATGCAACTGATAGTAACCTATCCTTGACATTTAGCTCAACTGGGTCTTTCTCTGAATAGACATGCATGAGTTTCTGATGAGAGAATCTTCAGTTATCTGGAGTACACTAGTTGGATGCATGCATGCATTAACTCACTGAACTCACAATTAGTTCCTCACACTGTTTGGAACTAATTTAACTAGAATTAACTCAGTTAAATGAGCTAACTAATTACAACTCAATTATAACTCATCCTTATCTCCTTAATTAAGGGATAATATCCTTAATTTAAGGGATAACTGTTGAATGACTTCACAAATAATTCTAATTGAATTTCTCCAACTAATTAATCCATAATGAGTTAATTACTTATTTTTCAAACAACTGGTGAGACTAAATTCGAATTTTAATTCTCAATTTTAATTCAAGGACAAATTAGAAATGGAATATTCTGGATTCTATTTTTATCATTTCGTATTGCTATTTTCAACAGTTGACTTCAACATAAGCGTTTGAAATTTAGATCGATGGTTGTGATTGAGTGCAGGCCTTCAACCATGATCAAGACATCCGTACACTCCTATCCCCCGTGGTCTATTCCTCTGCCATTCTTATTTCAGCCATTAATACCCATCGATCTAAACAATTCGATGCTCCCTCTGTGCTTGTTTGCTTATGATGGAAATTACGTCAAACATCCATTAACTCTGCCATAATCTGTTCACACTCATACACATATATCGTATTAACGCTAGGTCGCCATCGATCCTTACAGTGATCAATGGTTGATCAATGAACCAATAACACAGGAATTAACTCAATAGCACATAAACGCACAGATATATGAATTCCATATAACACACAGTTTACATTATACACAGTATAATTACAATCTAAGGCATTTCTACCTTAGTTACAAATTCTCCTCTCGACTAAATTGAATCGATACTCTGTTTAGACATATGTTTCCTGCCCCTTTCTATCTCTTCTCACACACATAGGCTCTTTATAGAGAAGTTACAAAGTCGTGGATCATCTAAGATCCATGATCTCCTCCCACAATCGTTCAATCAAATCCCCTAAATCTCTCTACACACATACATGACAGATAATTACATTAAATTAAGTCTTCTCGAGACTTATTAATTCCATCAAATTAGCTCGTTTTTAACTGAAATTTGCTCCCGGTTTACATGATTTTCCACGTCTTCCCCCTCCATAGCTCTGACTTTGACTTTTGATTAAGGGTGGTCGGATGCTCTTGCATCAATGAGTGAAGGCTTTAGAGGACAATATCTTAACCATGGATTCTCTGGGTGATCTATATGCCTCACCACCACTTGTTGAATCATTGAAGAAAATAGTAAATGAAAGTGAAAAAATAATTATAGAGCTACACAACGATATCATGAGCGGCTAAAAAGCACAAGATTTGGGATGTGACATGGAGATACAAAATTTGAAATCTCAGGTTTTTGATTTGTAGCACCAATTACAGATGGAAAAAAAACAATAAGAAAATAAACCAATCAACAACAATCGAGTGAAAAATAACTTGAGGATAAAGTAAAACAACTCACTAGTGAATTGGCCAATTGTAGATATCAACTAAAATATACAAAGGAATATATTGAAAGGAAGGAAACTGAGCACAAGTAGAAATATAAGAAGAATGTGGATTTATTGAACATGCTAAGCCAAGAAAAAGCCAATTTGAGAGAAAATTATGAAAGGAAAATTCAAGAGATTCAACAAGAGTTATAAGATGTGTCTGTTGTAGTGCCTGAAAAATCAAAGGTATCCATATAAGGAAAGATACACTCTTCTTCTTAAGAGGAGGGATTGCAGAATCCTCCCAAGCATCCTCGAGTTTCAAAATAGCAATTTTTAGGTGTTTTATCTATGTAGACACATTTCAAGATATATATATATATATATATATATATATATATATATATATATTCTATTAATGTGCATTCTTGAATAAATTGCTAGTATTTTTTGAATACTTACTTTTATGCCTCCTTCATGGAGTTTTTATCTGGTTGTGGTCTCATTAAGATCTAGTTACACTTTTCTTTTTGGACAATGTAATGGAATTTTATAATATGATAACTTACTAAACCAAGATATCAGTGCTATGTAATGTACTAAATTTCTATTTGAAATACAAAATATGTCTTGTTTCCATAGTAGAACAAATTTACAATATGTTTAGTGCATCATATGGCAAAATTGACCATAGGGTGCCTCAAAAGGAAATTTGGGGGTTGTTAGCACTAGAGGTGTAATTTAAACCTAAATGGTAAAAAAAACTTGGCTTACGCCTCGGGGATTAACACCGTCTCAATTAATCAAGCAAAGATGTGCGTTGTTTGGAAAGGTCTCCATTATTCTCTAACATGGTTTTTTTCTATTAATAATGAAATTGCATAAAACTTACATGAGATACAAATTTAGCAGCATAAAAAAAAATAACTGCATAATAATATTATATATATCAACATCACCAGGAATATAATCCACATATCCTTATCTCACCAGACAAATATCCTTCTAAGACTGGAAAAATAGTACAAAAATAAGGCTTCAAGTCTCAAGAAATTGTGTCAACTCCAGCTCCAACATTCCAAAGTATCAAGAAAAATAATTAATGTCTTAGTTAGAAAAGAAAGAATATACAATTTGAATAAACAATATTGGCCAAGAAATGAAGCCTGGGTGTGCATTTTAGTGAAGCAAGGCAATTTTGGCCTACTTGAAAAAAATGCATGCCCAATCTTCATTACAAGGCCAAATTAAATGATTCACTTGGAGAGTATTTTTTTACTCATAAAGAACATTAATACAATTAAAATTTTCTAATTTTTCCCATAGAAAATAATTTTGCTTAGGCTTAGTGAAATATTTCAATTTGTTTTATAATATAAATTAATGAACAAAATTTTCATACATTTAGCCTAATGGTTTGGATTTACATTGTTTTACATATACGATATATGTAATTATATTTTTTAACAATTTCATATTTAATGTATTGTTATTCAATAGGATCTTCATCCTAGTTCAGTCTAGGTCTATCCAATATGCTGACAACACCTATAAACCATTATCAACCAATAAATGACTACTAACCATTCTAACTCTTATCCAAGTAATCCTATTTTTTTCTACCAACAATTCATACCAAATATTGAACACTTTAAGGATATTGCAATAGGTAATTTATATCGATACAATAATATTGAGGCATTTCAAAGTTTGGGCCATAAAAATCATCATTTTTTAAACATGGATTACAAATAATTCTAAAAATTTAGAAGTCTTGCTCATTAACATTATTGTCTGCAACAATGTCATCTAGTGTATCATTGTCAATGTTCATATGTTCTTTCAAGTATTTAATATTATGATCATCCTCATCTTGACTTGCATCATCTTCATCATCATTGAAATTTGACTGCAGACCATCTATATTGTTACTAGATGTATTTGGATCATCATTTTCTATACCATCCATATTGTTGTCTTCTATAACATCATCTAACTTTGGATTGTTGTCTTCTTTTCCTGAACATAACCATCTTCAACATCATCATGGATGTCAATTTCTTCGATGTTCTCTAATTCCTCTCTCTCATTTTGTTGGCCATCATTGTTTTTCTTAGTATCCACTAATGCATCGTCAAATACATGCCTTAATCTTGGATCATAATGTATGAAAAATATCCATTTTAGGTCCAAAATATCTTCATAGAAAAATACTTGCACATGAACAACATACATATATTAGACCTATGTTATAACAATTTTATTGTTTAATAAACACACACACACACACATTCGTAATAAAATATGAATTAATAGATTAATGATCATTATCGCTTCTTGTTTGATTTAAAGAAATACCTTCTCACAATGAATTGGTAGAACAAAAGTCTCCTTATCATATGGTAGGAACCTTGAGGAATCTATAGAAAAAAATCCAATTATGTCTTCATGTCCTCTCAAATTATTCATATCATCTACACTTACTAATACAATATTTAAAAGAGCAGTAATCCAACTCAATAATTTTTTGTATTTTCACAACATATTGTAGATTACTTTCAATAATATTCTCATCTTTTGAGCTTGATCGATTGGATTGCTTGCTGAAATCAACCAAATTCCACAATCAAAGGATTGTCTCTTTACATCTACACTTTCTACCTAATAATGCCAACCATATGTCCACATTGCAAGATATTTGCTCGCCTGGGAAACACCATTTATCTCAGCCAAAACAAAGATAATGAGGAATATTAAAATAGTTAATAGTGTAAAAAATGTAAGGAAATAAGATTTTGTAAAATTCCAGCTGTACCTTTCTTTCACATCCTCTACAAATGTTGATTTCATCTTCTTTTATGTTTGAATCCATAACTGCATCATCAATTTGATTTTGAATTTTTTTAGTAACCCATTGTAGTGTGTAAACTTTGGACCATTCCCCAAGTAGATTCATGGGAAGTGGATTATTTCTTGGGTTCAATATCTTAACTTGTCTCCTTTCTTGTAATACTTCTTCTCTCTTTTTATCATATAAATTAATCCATTTGTTCATAATGTCCATGTGGTACAAAATGAACTTGTCAAGTATAATACTTTTGTTTACACCTATTACATGTCAACATGCTTATTTCAAACTCCAAATGTCATGATGTATATCTGACAAATAAATTACAAAGTAAGTTAATGATTGCAAGGAAAACAACCACAATGATCATGAATTTACTTACTAATTTCTACCTCACCACCATTGGATTGCGGTTTTTCTCCATCAATAATATTTGGTTCTCGTTCTTCATCCTAGAAGCATGGCCCATCTTTAAAATCCTTACCAAGGAATTCACATAGGAAGAAAAATATTCATTGAACACATACCCTTCAGCCATGCAACGCTCTCGATGTGCCTCTTGTTGGACATATATTTTTAGAGTTTTCATATACCTCTCAAAGAAAAACATCCACCTCGTTGATATGACACCTACCAATTTAATGTCATCAACTAGGTGTATAAGGAAATGGACTTCTAGGTTCATGCATTAGAGGAAATTTCAGCCTAAAAGTGGCTTCCTAAGGAAAAATAATAAAATAATAGTTAAAATAATAAAATAGGAGTTATGAATTTTGGAGGGAAAAGATGAAAACTATTTTTTTTTAATAGCATTTTTGGCTTATCTCCTCACAGGTTTACTCAAGTTTCAAGTGTAGACACTCATTGGATGCAAAATTAAATTCCACATCCAAAAAGTACCCATTATGTATACTATTGAGAATATCACATTGATAAAAATTGAAGATACATTAAAAAAGCCTATTCAACACGCTTTTTTGATGTATCTTCAATTTTTTTATTATCCATGTGGACCTTCTCAAAAGTATTAATAAGGGGTACGCGTTGGATGTGGAATTTAATTCCGCATATAATGAGAGTTTACACTTGAAATTTGAGTAAACCTATAAGGAGATAAGCCAAAAATACAATTAAAGAAAGTAAGTTTTCTTATTTTCCCTCCAAAATATTTACATGTACCTCTATTTAAATTTAAAGGACTTTGATTGTTTTACATATTATGACATGGAAATTACATGAAAATTTCACGGGCACTTTTATCTTTTATGCTGAAATTTCGTCTAATGAAACTTTTAGTGAGCTCCTTCTCAAATACACATATAATTTACGAAATTTCCTTCTTCCATTTTGGTACTTCACATTCATGGATCTCCTTGGAGGTCACCTACCTATTTTAATAATAGAAAATTAGTATGAACCTTTAGTCAAAAATTAAAAATTAATATAATATCTTTATATCTCTCAAACATGAACATTTCATATCACATAAATTGAAAATGCTGACAATCAACTTATGGCGTTTGTTAAGTTAATGATAAGACATGAATCCCCCCTAATTGCTAATGGCATGATATGTTATCAAACAATTTTTTCAAAGGTCATTAGTAATTTTTTTCACACAACAAAATAACAAAATATATTTTGTGCTTAGTCAATGTTACTAATAAAAATTAAATGATGAGAATAACTTCATGAGATTATGAAAATCATGTTTTTTAAATCCTGTGAGATGTCCATCAATTGTAATTTTTTTTTCCAATGAACCATAGCCAATAGGTGTCCTCATTGAATGAATGAGTTTTTTAAGTTAGTCTACTTTTTTTCCCAAAATCCATGGATGTTATGAAACTAGCTCAAGAAGAGATAGAAAAGATAGATCAACGCCTTAGAATTCAGCCTCTTCGAGGGGGCAACCTCCTTTACATTACATAAATGAACAATTCTTGGATGATTCAAATGACAAAACCTCCTTTCTATATATAGGAGTCTAAGGAGTCACAATATAATCCAGCCGACCTAACAATAATAATATAAAGCCACAAAAATAACAATAGAGGGATTCTATGGGCACATTAATAACAATATGGGGGCAATAGGGGCACAACAATATAAATAAGGGGTATAACTACAATAGTAATGGGGTAATCACTAGTATTATAGGGACCCAACATGCCCCTCTCCTTCAAAAAAGTGTTGTCCTCAACGCTTGAGTAGTTCTTGATACTTCTGCATAAAATTCTCATCCTCCCATGTGGAATCTTCAGCAGATAAGTTCTTCCACTTGATAAGATACTCTGAAATTGATCGATTTCGTAGCTGTCGAGTTCTTGTTTCTATAACTGCTTCCAGTTCCAATATAATTTTTCCTTCCTCATCAAGTTCTGGCAATATTGTTTGAACTGGGAGCTTGTTGCCTATAACCTTCTTTAAGCATGAAACATGGAAAACTGGGTGCAATCGAGAAGCTGCAGGAAGCTCCAATTTGTATGCCATAGTACCAATCTTTTGCAACACCTTGTACAGACCATAATACTTTGGTGATAATTTATTATCCTTCTTAGCTTGCTTGAGGGACATTTGCTTATATGGTTGTAGCCGTAGGAATACCCAATCACCTACATCAAAACTTCTTTCACTGCGATGTTGATCTGCCTGTTGTTTCATTCTATTCTGTGCCAACACGAGGTTATCCTTTAAGAGTTGGAGGACTTGTTGTTGATGTTCGATGTGATGTTCCACTGCCTGAACCTTAGAATTTTCTCTTAAATATGATGTGATGGATGGTGGTTGATACCCATAAAGTGCCATAAATGGGGTCATTTTTGTTGCTGTATGAAAGGAAGTGTTATACCACCATTCAGCCAGAGGCAACCATTTGACCCATTGTGTCTGTTTATCAGATACAAAGCAACGAAGATATCCTTCCAAACATTTGTTTACTATCTCAGTTTGCCCATCAGATTGAGGATGATAAGATGAGCTATGAGCTAACTGAGTACCAAGACAAGAAAATAATTCTGTCCAAAAATTTCCAGTGAAAATGGGATCTCTGTCACTTACAATAATCTTTGGGTTTCCATGTAGCTTTTGAATTGTTTCCATAAATGCAGTAGAAACTGTACTGGCTTTAAATGGATGTGATAATGCACAAAAGTGTGCATACTTGGTAAGTCTGTCAACTACCACCATGATGACACTCTTTCCCTCAGACTTGGGTAAACCTGTGATAAAATCCATTGAAACCTCCTCCCAACGTTGGCTTGGAATGGATAAAGGTTGTAATAGACCTGATGTCTTAATTGTTTCAACTTTATTTTGTTGGCAAACCAAACATTCTGCCACAAACTTTTGAATATCTGATTTAAGGCCATCCCAAAAAAATTCCTTCTTAACCCTGTGGTAAGTTTTTAAAAATCCTGAGTGCCCTCCTAAGGGAGAAGTGTGCAATTCCATAAGAATCTTTTGTTTTAGCTGGGAATTCTTACAGAGGTATAAGCGATCTTTGTACCATAACGAATCATTTTTCCAGCTAAATGTATCAGACGTACTGGAATCTTGTTGTAGCTTTCGAATAAGTGCCCACACTTCTTCGTCATTCTTCCATTCCTCCCTTGCTTCATTTATCCAATCTGGTTGGATAATAGAAATAGCGCACAACAATGCTTCCACATCCTCATCCTTTCTTGAGAGTGCATCTGCCACCACATTTTGCTTCCCTTTTTTGTAGATGATTTCAAAGTCATAACCCAACATCTTTGTGACCCACTTTTGTTGCTCTTCAGAGGATAATCTTTGTTCTAAAAAGTATTTAAGGCTATCATGATCCGTTTTTACCTTGAAGTGTCTTCCCATTAGGTAGGGTCGCCATTTCTTAAGTGCATGGAGTATTGCCAACATTTCCTTCTCATAAATAGCTTTTATTAAAAACTTTCCCTTGATTGGACGACTTTCAAAAGCAATGGGTCTTTCATCTTGCATTAGAACAGCACCAATTCCATTTCCTGAAGCATCACATTCCACAATAAAGGTTTTTGTGAAGTCCGGTGTAGCTAAGACCGGTGCTTGGCACATTGCCTCTTTAAGATGTTCAAAGGCCTTTGTTGCTTCCAGAGTCCATGAAAATGCATCTTTCTTCAATAATGTTGTTAGAGGTGCTGCTATTCTCCCATAATTCTTAACAAATTTGCGATAATACCCTGTTAACCCAAGAAATCTCGCAAATGCTTTATGGATGTGGGGATTTTCCATTCCTTAATGGCTTTAATTTTGCTAGGGTCTACCTTAACGCCTTCATGAGATACAATATGACCCAAATATTCCACCTCCTGGACTCCAAAAAACATTTGGATCTTTTGGCATATAATTGTTTCTCCTCCAATAGTTGTAGCACCCTGTCAACATGTTCAACATGATCCTTCCAAGACTTGCTGTAGATTAGTATATCATCAAAAAATACTAACACAAATTTTCTAAGGAATGGTTTGAAAATTGAATTCATCAAACCTTGAAATGTTGAAGGTGCATTGGTAAGGCCAAAAGGCATGACCAAAAATTCATAATGACCCTCATGAGTTCTAAATGCCATTTTCGGAATGTCTTCAATCTTCATTCTGATTTGATGATATCCTGAACGAAGATCCAACTTGGTGAAGTAAATTGATCCATGCAATTCATCCAGTAATTCATCAATGACAGGAATGGGGAACTTATCTTTAATAGTGAGCTTGTTGAGCTCCCTATAATCCGGACACATGCGCCATGATCCATCCTTCTTGTGCACCAATACTACTGGAGCAGAGAAAGAACTTTGACTCGGTTGAATTATACCAGCCTCTAGCATTTCTGCAACCATACGTTCAATTTCACTTTTTTGGACATAGGGATATCTGTACGGCCTGATGTTTGGAGGAACACTTCCTGGAATCAGATGAATAGCATGATCATGATCACGCATAGGTGGGAGACCTTTGGGAGTCTCAAATACCTTGGAATGATTGTCCAGGACTTTTTGGAGATCTGGAGAAATAGATGATTCTAATGTGGAAACATCTAGCGAACATAATTGTGCAATTACACCCCTTTGCTCCTTTTTTAGAAGCTTTGTCATACCATTAGAGCTGATTATCTTTCCTGGTTTCCCTGCAATACCCCTTAATTCAACTTCCTTTCCTTCCGTAGAAAATTTGATGAAAAGTTCTTGAAAATTAAAAGCTATTGTACCCAAGGATTGTAGCCATTGGACTCCTAGTACAACATCAACACCTCCCATTGGAATGGAAAGCATTGGGCTAGTCAATACATATTCTCCCATGGATAGCTTGATATTATGGCACTTTCCAGAGCAATTTATTGTTCCTCCATTTGCAATCATCACTTGACACTCTGGTGCTGGATATAGGAAGCAATTCAATTCTTTTGCTACCCTACAATGAATAAAATTGTGGGTGCTTCCTGAATCAATCAACACTATTACCTTTTTCTTCTTGATTTGTCCTTCTATCTTGATGGTTTGAGGAGTGGTAATTCCCACCAATGCATTACAAGATATGGTCGGATTTATTTGTTCTTCATCTAGGCTTTGTTCCTGGAGCATATCCTCTTCTTTTGACCTTTCTTGCTCCTTTTCTTCTTCCTCTTCACAATCTATGTAGAATAATTTCTTCTCAGCACACTTATGACCTTTAGTGTATTTGCTATCACAACTATAACAAAGCCCTTTTGCTCTTTTTTCTTCCAATTGTTGTGGTGTCAACCTTATAGGTTGTGGAAGACTAGGGGCAACTGCACTTCTGTCTTTATAGTTGTGAGTGGTATGCTTCCTGGTTGCCATAATTTTGCTTTCCATTTTTCTTGCTAACCTGAATGCCTTCTCTAATGAATCAGGTTCCCAAAGTCGAACATCATGTTGGATATTATCCTTTAAAGACCCTATGAACACATCAATCCTATGCTCCTCTGGAATATCTTTTACCCTTATGTTCAATTTTTGGAACTCCTCAATGTGCTCCATTATTGAACCCTTTTGTTTGAGACTTATCAATTGGCTAAAAAAAGTGTTGCTTTTTGTATCCTCATAATGTGCTATCAATTCTTCCGTAAAAATTGCCCAAGTGATAAATTGTTTACGAGAGCAAAGCCATTGATACCATACAAACTGATTTGGTTCCAAATATAAAGTTGCCATACATACCTTTTGTGTGTTTTGCACATTATTGAGATCGAAGAACTGCTCCATCTGTAATATCCATGTGGCAGGATCCTTGCCATCAAACTTCCTCATATCAATTTTTGGAATATGGTGGGTCTTCGATCCAACATTAGAGTCTATGGAATCATGATTAACATTTCTTTTGTTCACATCATGAGTTTCCTTTACAACCTTTTCACCATTAGTAAGTATTTCTGGTAGAAAATTTGTCAAATCTGTCTTCAAATCTGCCATGTCTGTCTTCAAATTTGTCCTCAAATCTGCCTTCAGATCATCCATCTTAGCTTCCATGCACTTTATCTTAGCTTCCACGCCATTTATCTTAGCATCTGTTAGCTTTTGTGAGCGTGACATTTGTAAAAACTAAAAAAAAAAAACTACACACCTTTTTTTTCTTTGTAGAAGCCTGATATTGAATCTGATGTATCTCTGTAATTTCGAATCATCCAGTTCTGAAATTGTGACTTGTAGTAGCCTTCTATGTCCTCTTTCCAATTCCACTAGTCTGATCCAAATTGGATTCTCCAAGAAAGAGTTATGCACAATCTCCCGCAGTGACCTGATTATAGACTAGTTACTTAGAGCGAACTTGTATGAAGTGCCACGTGTCACTGTTTCAACCTTTGACTCTAAAACATATATAAAAGAAAACTAAAGTCCGTCCTCGTTTTTTACCTTCTTACGAAATTTCAATCCGATGCTTAGAAAGAAAGTTATGACGATTTTCCCCTGGTCACTTGTTTTGAGTGTAATTTAGGAGTCTGCAAAAAGACCAACTTCCTCAGATCATATCTCCGAAAATATCATGCGAAAAGCTCTGAAATACGGACCCAGGGTTCAGCGCGATTTCTTCTCAAATGGGTTTTTTTTGCGACTTCTGAAACGTTACAGAAAAAAAGTTATAGCGAAAATGCCACGATGACCTGTTTGGAGCAGCGAAACCCTAGAATCCAAAGCTCTGATACCAAATGTTATGAAACCAGCTCAAGAAGAGATAGAAAATATAGATCAACGCCTTAGAATTCAGCCTCTTCGAGGGGGCAACCTCCTTTACATTACATAAATGAACAATTCTTGGATGATTCAAATGAAAAAACCTCCTTTCTATATATAGGAGTCTAAGGAGTCACAATATAATCCAGCCGACCTAACAATAATAATATAAAGCCACAAAAATAACAATAGAGGGATTCTATGGGAACATTAATAACAATATGGGGGCAATGGGGGCACAACAATATAAATAAGGGGTATAACTACAATAGTAATGGGGTAATAACTAGTATTATAGGGACCCAACAATGGAGCTTCTGCATATGCTTCATTTTCCCTATTTGGCCACAAATGTCTTCTATCAAATTTGGTACACGCAAGAGCAATATCTCTCCTTAAAGACAAGGTGTCCTTCTCTTTTCTTGATACATGTAAAAATATAGAATCTTTTACATTTTTGAAGATGTGCATAGGACATAATAAGTGAGCTATTAATAGATCCTTCTAGTAAGGGAGCTCATAAAATATAGATTTCATTTTCATTCCTTCTAGCATATTAACTACAACTTCTTTTGGTTCTTTAATTAAATCACCCCGATAAAAGAAATCCTCCCAAGCTTTCGATTCAACATCTTCATAATTTTTAAGCCAATCACCTACCATAATCATGGGAGGGCCTCTATTTTCAACCTTTTCCATCAAATTGATTCTTCTGGTGATTTCTAAACTTATGATCTGGTGTAGGAAAACCGTGTTATTTGCATAAATAAATTTATGTAGATCTGTACAATAACTCCCTTGAAATTGTTCCACAAATCTTGGACATGCAAATATCCCCTTTGTTTGAAGCCCTATAATTCAATAAGTAATGTTAATAACATAAAAATAATAGGATAATCGTAAGTATGAAAGTTGGGATGAAAATATATTATGAGTGTAAATACGTAAATATTTTATCTTGCCAAAACAAACACTAAGTCTTGGGGAATCATGAATATTCCAACATAGCACACCATACAAAATGAAGGACGAGAGTCAACATAAGGTGCTCCTATGTAACACTCATCCATAGGGGAATATTGTATACTATCAATCTAACTAGCCAAACACTATAATTTGAGCCTAGGAAAGAGAATGGGCACACTCCATTTGTTGCAAGACCATTTTTCCTCTATATGTTTCATTGCTTTGGAGTCAGCTGGAATTCGCATGAAGCCATCTTTACTCCTGTTGTTTGCATGCCCGTCCATCAATTGTGCAAGTGACTTACAATGAAACGTTCATTGAAGTTAGTATAATTGGCATGTGATGTAAAACCTTCTTTGGAATTGTAGGACCTTGTACATATGTACGATATCTCTTTGTCTTTGCATACATGGAATTCTACCTTGTGTTGATATTCATCTTTGTATAAAACACAATCCATTTTACATGAATGAATTTTCTTATATTCAATCCCCAACCAAACCAACAAATGCCACTATTCTTTATAAGTTGATGACAACACATTCTCTTCAGGGAATATTTTAGTTTTTAGTGGCTTGTAAGATTGACTTAGATTAAATCAATTGAATGTTTGACTTATGATGAACATGTTTGATATGTCAATCTATACTAGGACTTTTTATATACAATATATGGTTTTAAAATCACCTTAAATAAATATAAACGAAGTTGATGAATGTTTATGAATTACATACACCAATTAAAAGTGAAAAGTAATAAATAGATTTCAACTCACTTCAGTATGGTAGTGAATCCTTTATCTGACCAGACAAATAGTGACTTGACTTCTAGCATGCAAATTTTTAGGTTCTACTTGTACCTAATATGAACACAAGTGTCTGAGGTTCTTACTTGATTGAGTCTTTCAGGTTGTTATCATCAAGATTATGGTGGTGGTAATTACCCCTGCTATCATCGTTACTTTCAACCATCTAATCATTATCATCATCATTGTTTCTATCCCCAAAGAAAACTATAAGAATTTCATTCAATCCTTCTTCATGCATTGCATTTTCACTATCATCATCATAATTAAGACTAGGTGGCATGACATCAATGTATGCTAATATTGTCATCTCTTCAAAATTTTCAGCTGGTAGTGTTCTCTTCAATCTTGCTCTTTTCGCCCTAGTATGGTTTGGATCATCCCATCCAAATTTTAATAACCTAGTTTGACCTTGGATATTAGTATGTGTATCATCAATATCTTCTAGATATCAACAAACACAAGCGTTATTTAATGTTGGGCAACAATTGGATAAATCACGAATGTATCAATTTCAAAGAATCATAATGAAATATGTCTTAACAAATAAAAATATAAAATGTATGAACACACACAAACACACACATATCAATTAAATAATGGAATATTATTTTATAGACAACCTTTTTTATACAATAATTTAAAATAAAACACAATTTTGACAACATAGTTTATAAAATGCCAGTCCACACTCATTGATTATTCTTTGGTTTTTTCCCTTAAGAACATCCTTAGGGAGACCTTGTTCTTCCCTTTTCTTTCGTGTAAGAGTTCATTTTAAGAAGGGGTAATTAATAAATAATTCATCCCTAATGGTAAGGCCCATAATAGGCTTAACCATATCAATCTACCAACCTCTTTCCATATCTCCATCTTTATCATTTATAACCTCAACAAATTGACAATTCAGTCTTATAGTAGGGTCCCTTCCCTTACTACTATTTATAAATCCTGTAGTATTTTTGTATGTGTATGCATGTACATATATACATAATATGGCCTCTATTCATTTATTTTCCATTTTCCAATTGGAGACGATGTGTATACATATTCAAATTTAGACCATATGTTGACATGTTATGCTTATATTCTTCTAGCCTTCTCCATTCACCACTGTAATATGACAGACCATAATATGACATTAATCTCCTAGTGGTTTGTTGTAAATTGTTTCTATGTTTAGATCCCGCGTGGACATTTTGGACAATAAAGAGGACTATATTCACTCCATGAATATTGTAGGATTGTATCATATAGTTGTATCCCCAAAATTGAAACACCTCATACACTCTAGGTAGTTTTTGATCACTGGGCCAAGCACAATATAGTCAACGATCAAATGTCTCTTTGTAAATTAATCTCAAACTCAATGGAAAGTCATCATCTCCATCACATTCATTCTAATAGGGTATTTAGTCCACCTTCCCCTCGTCTTTAAGCAAAATATGCATCTTTAAACTAGTTCTTGTTCTGTTACTTGTTTTCATCAATTCCTCATCTTCTGAGTTTGTATATGCTCACATATTTTTATTAGATGTAGCATCAGATAAATTATTATCGCCCTCTGGGATGAATTTGGTGCTCCAAGAAAATTTAAACCAAGAAATTTATCTTGAAAGTAATCATTAAGAAAAAGATAATTCTTTAAATAATATAAAACAATGTTTAAAAGAAGAATACATATTATTTATATCAATTTGGGAAATTATTTACCACAATTCCTATTGGATTCAAATCAATTATAGGATGCATACTACGCACCAGAAGCTCATAATGTATGTAATGTATTTATACAATCACTCATTTGAATTGTTTCTTTCCATGACATACAAAACGTCCATAAACAACATTTTTCTTAAACTATTCATCCCATGTACTATAGTCCTGACCAACCCCTTGTTAATGCAATAATTTGTTGTGTATTCAAGATCCATTTTCATATCCTCTTCCATCCACTTTCCTCTATGTGATTTAACAAATTTAGATCCATTTCTGCCTACATATCTTTTTCTTTTTCTAATTGAAATCTTAGAAAATGCATTTTCTCCAATCTCCATAATCAACAAAATGCATTAATTTTTGTCAAGATTGGAAAATACACTATAAATCTTAATAATATCATGAAAATATATGGACATATCACAAAATGCTATTATATCATTTTTTCCTAATTTAAGTCAAAATTTGAGTTCCTGATGTCCCACGTCATCCATTGTGTCCTCATTTGATATGACAGAATCTATTGCCATGGCATCATGTAGCTCTTGTAATATACAAAATAGTCAATAATGTTTAGTACACCAATTATATAATTTCAATGAATATGCTATACAACACAAAAATTCACTTTAGTCATATATTTGGCATACCAATATCATGTTAATTTGGAGTTGTTTTATTTTTTATTTTTTCATGACACTAGGTATATACATTGAGCCAAAATTTCAACAAGAAAAGTATCCAACATCCCTATCCCACATGGCCATCCTATTTTTGGAACATTTCCCTTTATTATAGGATCATATTTAATCACCACTCATATGAATTTTCAACCAATAAGTTTGACCTGAGAGGCCTCATGGAAAAAAAAATGTCTTTCCCTCCTCTATCCAAGACTGCCAATGAAGAACTTCATCATATTTGCCAATGTTCAAGTTAGAACAAATATGCACTCTTGGGCCAATACTTAACCTTAATACATAACCTTTCATCATTTCTGGAAAATATCCTACATAAATATGTTTCCCACTTATACACAACTTTCACATAAGGCAAGTCCAAACAAAACTTAGAATGTTGTATGAAATATGAAGTATAAATATTTAAGCTCAAAGTAAAGATATAAAAATGAAAAAGTGTGTAAAATAATAAAAATAATAATCTTAAATTTTAATCAATGAGATTGGACAATAAATGAAGCGTGGGCATGCATTTTAGTGAAGCAAGGCAATTTTGGCCCGCTTCACAAAAATGCACACCCAACCCTCATTTCAAGGCCAAATTATACAATTGTATATTTTTAAATTTTCATATATATATATATATATATATATATATATTTGTGTTGTTCAATAATACTCCAGATTGCATGGATTTCATAGGGTAAAAGGCAGGGTTTGTGTGCCTCAAATAAATGCACACTAAGACTTGTAATTAATTTGTAGTGATATAATGATTTTTCCATCCTATGGGCCTACAAAATTATACCTTAGTATTATGGTGTAACAATTCCCTAATGGGCCTTAGTCTTGGGGTGTAGTAATGCCCTAATGGGCCTAAGTCTTGTAGTGTAACAACGCTCTAACGGGCCTTAGTTCTTGGGTATGATGGTGACACCGTTGGACCTTCTTATTTGTGATATGAGAAAATATTATGATAGAGATATGAAGAAGATACGTTGAGACCTATGATAGAGATATTGTGATAGACCTATGATAGAAATATCATGATAGACCTATGAAAAAGATATCATGACAGACCTTTGAGTATTCGGTTGCATTGTGATTGCTAATGTTCTCTCTATATAATTCCTTATGATGATATGGAGTGAATGCAATGTGAAAATGTTGAAAATGTTTTAAAATTAAATTATCTACAATAGATACTTGTAGCCCTAAGAAAATTAACATTGTTACTACTCTATTAGTTTGTAGAGATATAACAATGTAAAAGCATGTAAAATAATAAAATAAACAATCTACAATTTGAATTAATCAGATTGGCCAATAAATGAAGCATGGGCATGCATTTTAGTGAAGCAATGAAATTTTGGCCTGCTTCACAAAAATGCACACCCAACCTTCATTTCAAGGCCAAATTGAATGATTGACAGTTTGGAGAGTGTTGTTTTTCTTATAAGTAACATTAATACAATTAAATTTTCTAATTTAGTGATATGAAGGTTGAAGTTAGTGTAAATGAAAGTGTTGGAGCAATTGTAGTTCACGTGTCTCCCCAAAAGTGTCAACAATTTGTGAAGAGTAGAAACTCATTGGAAGCAAATTAGTGTTTAAAATGAGTAATTAAATAGTATACAATTTGAATCAATCAAATTGGTCAAGAAATGAAGCTTGGGTGTGCATTTTAGTGAAGCAAGACAATTTTGGCTTGCTTCACAAAAATGCACGCCCAACCTTAATTTTAAGGCCAAATTGAATGATTCAACTTGGAGAGTATTTTTTTACTCATAGGTAACATTAATACAATTAATATTTTTATTTTTTCACATATATATTTCTTTTGTTCAAGAATACTCCAAATTGCATGGATTTCATAAGGTAAAAGGCAAGGTTTGTGTGCGTCAAAATTTCTGTCAAGATTGGATATTACACTATAAATTTTAATAATTTCATGAAAAAAATGGTTATATCACAAAATTCCATTATATCCTTTTTCCCTAATTTAAGATAAAACTTGAGTACCTGATGTCTCGTGTCATCCATTGTGTCCTCATTTGATATGACATGATTTGTTGCCATGGCCTCATCTAGCTCCTGTAATACACAACATAGCAAATAATGTTTAGTACACCAATTATATCATTTAAATGAATATTATATCCAACACAAAACTTCATTTTAGTCATATATTTGAAATATTGATATCATGTTAATTTGGAGTTGAAAAAAAATAAAAATTTATGACCCTAGGTATATACATCGAGCCAAAATTTCGACAAGAAAAGTATCCAACATCCCTATCCCACATGGCCACCCTAATTTTTAAACATTTCCCTTAATCACATAATCACATTTAATCACCATTCCTATGCATTTTCAACCAATAAGTTTAACTTGAAAGGCCTCATGGAGAAAATTAACTTTCTCTCCTCTATGTTGTAGTATTAGTGAATTCATAATGACCTGTATTGTATCTGAAGATTCCATTGTCATATCTTCTTCGACCCACTTTTCTCTCTGTGATTTAGTAGTTCTATGTTGTCCACGTCCTATGTCCATGGCCTCCTTTGGATCCTGTAATACACAACAATGATAATAATTTTTAATACACTAATCAAATCCAACTACCTACAATAAAAACAATAAGTCTAGGGGAAAAATTATTGGTAGACTATATTCTCAATAGAGCATATTTTGTCCTTACAACATAAATATCAATTGATATTAGCATTTTTCCCCATGTAACAAATTTTACCACTAGTTTGTATATTAATTTTATTTCATTCCTCATTTATAACTTATTTTATGCAATTATTTTAGAGCTAATTAAATTATTCTCTAGTGAATGTAGTGGATTAGGGAAATTATTGTTATTCTACTTAATGTATTCTATTAATATTTGATTCTATTTGAGAATAATGTTATATTCTTGTAACATTTATATGCCTAATTTTTGATGGAAAAAAATAACTTGATGGCGCTAGACTAGGCACCATTCACATTGAATTTTACGCCTCAATATGATCACATTATTTGACACAACTCATAGCTAAAGTCAGCGATGGGCGAATCAAAATTGTTGGTGATGCATGAGTTGAAATTTCAAAATTCCTGCAGGCCAAGACTTCAAGATTAAATACCCACCAACTATTGAACTAAAATAAGAATCAGACTTTCTTTCTCCTCTGAGAATTTTTTTCATTATTGATAGGCATGAACCTAGAAAGAAAAGAATAAGCTCCTCTACCCCACCTAAGACTCAATCCAGGAGCTTTGAAGTCCACCCATTCTATTGCAGATCAACAATTTCGATATTGCCTTGTTTTTCTTGGATTTTTGGTGACAGTTCCAATACTCCAAAAAAAAAACCATCTTTTGATGATCTTTAGTGGATTTTAAAGGATCTCAAGGATTCATATGAAGCTTACACAAGATTTTTACTTCTCTTCCTTTTTGGTCCATAAATTGGAATTGTAAATTAAGGCATTATTGGTTCCGTGAAGAGAGGGTGGATTTAGGGTTAAATTGTGGGACACTTATTCATGTATTGGTGCAAAATGCTTTGATTATCATAAAGAATCGTTAAAAATTTAGGCAAATTCTGTATGTGATAAGTAAAAATTCTTACCTCGGTTTGAATTTCTACCCTTCATGTAGTGTGATCTCCTTCCTTGCAGTCTATTTTCCTTGGCTCTCCTCCATAGACAAGATTTTCTAGACAACCTCAAAATTTTGAGTAGAGGGAATGGAGCAGACAATGGATAAAATGAGGTAAGTTATTGTCATATTATAGATATGTAATTGTTTCTTTGATTTTTAGTTGTTTTTTAATTCTAACATTAAAACTAAAATTAAAATTAAATTATTTTATATATCTAGGGACATGACACTTATCGGGAGAAAGATGCCTTGGCTTCGATATTGGGGATGGAGGTAGTTAACAAACTTGATGACGTGAACTTGAAAATTCCTGCTAGATACGTAGAAAAATGATCAACTAAAATCAATGAAACAATGCAAGCACATCAACTGGCTGAAATGGATTTAATTTTTCCCCAACCACTCCTGGATTGAGTAGAATATCAAGGAGGAATCCATTTAGCATAACCACTAAGAATTTGGAATAGGAAACATAGAATTCCAATGCCCAATCCACTCCTAGAACACAAATCTCTTCTTCCAGTATGCCACATTATGAATCTTTCACTGGTAGCTATGATACAAGGATACAATATGATGTGGTTTTAGGCGAAATCCATAGATCAAACGTTGGTATTTTTTTTGTGAATAGGTTGAAGGAATCATGCATTTAATGGTTCAAATACCATCTCCATTTTCCATTCTCCAAGGTAATGTTTCACCTACAAAAAGAAATAACTCACATAATGGAGACAAAATTTGGCATAGGTTGGTCCGTAAAAAAGGTTAAACAACAAATGTCTAAGAACTGCAAGATATTTAGATGTAATCAAACAAAGAATATAAAAAAAACCCCTACACAAGCAAAGGCTCAAAAGAAGACCAATTGATATAAGTATGAAATTATGGAAAGAACTTGTAAAAATGTATGAGAAGTTGGATGAACGGTGAAAGTCTGGTGAGGAGACTACCCAGGTATTTGAATTTTCTTATAATATTATATCAAATTTCTTAAACAATTTTTATATTTTATTTGTGCATATTTAAATTCAATTAGTATATGTTTTAGGACAAGGCCTCCAAGGTTAAGCTTGCAAAATGAAGTGCCACACATCACAGTGGTCAGAAAGGTCTACATGCCTTGATTTGTACCTTTATAGGTATATTTAATATGTGAAATGATATATATTTTATTTCCTAGAAAAAAGTAAATGATTGCATATTAATTAGTTTAACTAGTCCATGTGCCATGTTTTGATAGGAGAACAAATATGGCCATCATCCAACAAACTTTGAAAATGACATGTTACAAAAAAAAGTGGATTGCCTTCTTTATCTAGATCGAGAACAGGGTATCAATGGTTGGATTTCAATAAGTTAGTTGGATATTTTGATGTTTATATGTTAATTTTTATTTCTTGCAACATAAATTAGAGGAAACACACCCTTGTTTGCCATATTTAGCTAATGAAAAATGTTGTACATTTTAATTGTAAAATTGGTTAGAAGATGGTTGGAACATGATAGGATAAATGGAATCCTCCTAGGGTAATATATCGGTGGAATGTTTCCAACCATATCGATGGAATGAATCCTGTTACCACACAATATAATAGGTCCCTAAGGGAGAGAAAACCTAAGGGACAACTACTAGACTAAGTGACAACAATGGGACAATGACCCACTGTCACTTTAGTAAAGGTCATGATCCGGATTTAAATAGGAACGCAACAAATTACAAATATAACCATAAATACAAAGATGCAGCAGAAATAAAACTTCATTTCATTACCATCAAATACTAAAATATGCTTACAAACATAATGGAAATAAGACTATCTCGAGTAATGGTATCTTATCTCTGAGAAGAGATGTGGCGGCTACATGCCTTTGAACTATGTTACAATGAGGCTTGAAGGCCTATTTATTATTGAGAAATAATGGAAAACCCTAAAAATCCAAAAACATAACCCTAGGAGATGAAATTCCAAACTATTGGCCCCATTGGGGTACGTTGGTACATCAACTTCCTGGGGTCATAACTTTGGCATACAATCTCCGTTTGACGCACACGGTACCTCATTAGAAATATCTATTTGAGCATTACAATTGCCAGTAGTGAATATGAAGTAGGGAAATTATAACCGCCACCAGTGGTTGTCCCAAAAAACATTCTTTAGGGCCTCAAAACAACTCTAGAAGTTCAAGACCCGAAAAATTGCCAAAAATAGTAAGTTGTGCTACAATTAAGGAAACAGAAAAATTGAAAGAAACAATGGTGGGAGTCCAAGTGGAATAGGAGGGTGGCCACCAATATACACCTGGAACATTCCTCTCCCCTTAGGAAGAAATGGTCTCCATTGTGTTGATTTCCTCCATGAGATGAGGAAACTTCTGCTAAACTTGGTCCTTGGTGAGCTACTCACCCCGGTGAAGGTGTTGGCCTACTTTGACAACTCGATATAGTTAGATCCTTTGCTATCAGTTGTTCTTGATTTGTGTGCCCATGATCCAATCAGTTGTGGTTTGTTCCATGCCGCCTAGGTTTAACTTTGTTGGTGTGAGTTGTTCTGTAATGTCGGATGTGTCCAAAAATGGTGGAAAGTAGGGTCGAAGGTAGTTCACATTGAACAATGGGTGCATGCCAAGGAATGGTGGAATACTGAGCTTGAAGGGATTGTACCCTACTACCTTGTTGATGGTGTATGACCAATATCAGAGCAGGAAAAGCTTGCAGTGGGGCCCAGTGAGGCACTCCTTTTGTAAATGTAGCCAAACTTTGTTGCCCACCTCGAACTTGTGTGGCACCCGATGCTGATCATGTCGCTACTTGTACTTAGCATTGGCTCTATCCAATATGTGATGGACCTATTGGCGGATGTGTTGAATGTTCTCAATAAAGCTGTTTGCCTTGTCGACTTTAGATTGGACATGAGCCAAATCTACCTAAGTAGCTACAAATGGTATGGCCACATCAATGGGACATAGTGGCTGGAATCCCAAGCCCACTTGAAAAGGGATGTGTCCAGTCAAGCTGTGGAGAGTTCGATTATAGCTGTGCTGGACATAGGGGAGTTTCTCATCCCATGTACATGGATGCTTTGAGTGTTACATGTGATTAATGTGTACGATCATCCTGTTGATTACCTCTATTTGGCCATCAATTTGGGGATGGAAAGCTGTGGACTTAGTGAGCTTGGTGTCCAGCATCCATAAGAGACTAGACCAAAATGTACTAAGGAACCTGCTATTCTGATTTGAGATGAGAAACTGTGGGATACAAAAGTGTACCCACACTCATTCAAAGAAGAGTTTATCAGTGGCTTTGCTATGATATTCTTCTTGCAAGCCACCAGAATGGTCATCTTCGAGAATCTGTCGACGACCACAAAATCACAGTTGTTGCCTTGCTTAGTAGAAGGAAGGTCCGACATGTAATCCATGGAAATGGATTCCCAAGGTCAATTAGGGGTAGGAAATGGAGTATAGAGGCCTTACTTCTTGATGGCCAATTTCGAAATGGCATAGACAGTGCAGGATCTGATGTACTTCTCGACATCCTGTCGAATATTCGGCCAGTAGAAATACTTCTGCAATAGTGCCACTATTTTATTGATCTTGAAATGTCTAGCAACCCGATTGTAGTTTGCTTCCAAAATCATCTTGGCACGCTCACTTGAAGGAACACAAAGGTGTCCTAGGTGGCATAACTGTGCATCCTCGAGGTGAAAATTTGGTACTTGCTGACCCTCCAAGAGTGTTTGGTATGTGTGGCTGAATTCTAGGTCGCTTTAGTAGAGAAGTGGCAAATTAGAAGTCTCGTGCCCATAAGAGTTGAGCACGATGCTTAACACCATGATCGGGGGTCGGCTGAGGAAGTCTGCAACATTATTGGTCCTGCCCTTCTTGTACTCTATATTCAAATGGAATTGTTTCAGGTATGTGGATCACTATTGATGGCGATCATTTTGCAACTTCACTTATGTCTGTATGACCTACATGGGTCAATGGTCTGTGTGGATGACCGTTTCCTTCCCTAAAATGTAATGCTTCCATTGTCGGCATGCCTGCACAATGGAATACATATCTTTGTCATAAGTGGGATACTTCCATACTGTGTCTGAAAGTGTCTCACTGTGATATTCCACTGGATGCCCCTGTTGAGTAAGGATTCCCCTAATAGTATAGTTAGAGGTATCTGTCTCAATCTCAAATGGTTGTTGCAAGTATGGTAATGTGAGCACTGGTGGAAAGCAGAGGTGATGTTTCAACTCTATGAATGCCTTCTGTTGAGATTCAAAGCAAAATAATTTTTCTTTCACTCCTTCCTTGGTGACTTGACTCAAGGTCCAAGTGATATGAGAGAACCCCAACACGAACCTTTTGTAGAAATTGACATGACCCAAAAAACTGTGGAGCTCTGTCAGAGTGGTTGGGGCTAGCTAATCTCAAATGAATTGGATCTTGGATGGATCCACATGCACTCCCGTACATCAATAATGTATCCCAGATACTGACCCTCGGTGAGGCCAAAAGTGCATTTCTCCAAATTGGCACACAACCTATTTTGTGTAGTGTTTGAGAACCTGTTTGATGTGGTGGAGGTGCTCTTCCCAACTCTAGTTGAAGATCAGGACGTCACCAAGTATACCACTACAAATAAGTTGGTGCATGGCTATAAGATGTCATCCATCATCCTCACGAAGGTTGCAGGAGCATTCCTAAATGCGAAAGGTATAACCAACCATTCAGAAAGGCCCTCCTTGGCTTTGAAGGCAGTTTTCCACACATTGAAGGGTTTGATTGGTACATCTAAGTAGCATATACCATATGAGCTATGATGTTTGAAGTTACAGGTGTTTCTGGTTGTTGATGAGTTCTTGCAGTAGAGAATTCCCTTCTTATTCGATGTTCTTCACAAAAATCGAAAAACTCATTCGAGGTAAATTCCCCTCCTCGATCAGACTTGAGGCATTTGATTCTGCGATCTGATTCGTTTTCCACCAAGGATTTGAATGATTTGAACTTTTCAAAAGCTTCATCTTTATGTTTCATAAGTCCTATCCAACACATCCTGGAAAATTCGTCAATGAACAATATAAAGTATTCTTCTCCTCGAGGTGACCTTTTCCTAGATGGACCACATACATCCGTATGGACAAGTTCAAGTGGCCTGCTAGCTGATCCTTCCTTCTCAAGGAAATTAGTTCTGTTTTGCTTACCAAATTGACATGATTTTCATATTGTATTGTCTGGAATTCTGATGTCAGGTAGATCACGAACCACCTGATATTTGCATGCTTTCCTTATCTGTGAGAAGCTTAGATTCCCCAATCTTCTGTGCCATAGCCATTGTTTATCATTCTTGCTTAGATAGCATTGTTGTTGTCCTCCCTTGAGTATATATAAATTATTTGGAGTTCTTATGCCTTTGTTCACTATTTCTCCTGTATTAAGCTCACAAACAATGCATCCATTTGATTGAAATATTACTTCAGTTCCTTGATTACACATTTGACTGACACTTAATAAATTATGCTTTAAGCCATAAACATACATAACATTTCCAGCCTTGACCTTTTCTTTCAAAAGAACAGAACCTTTACCTTGTTTGAGTGTAGGGGTGTCATTTCCAAATGAGACCTTCTTTTCCTTTTCTAAGGCACTATATGACTGAAGTTTATCTTTATCACCTGTCATATGTTTTGAGCATCCATTGTTGATGTACCATTGATTTTCCTGTCCTTCCACATATAAGGCTATCCCACTTCTTTCTGGTAGTGGTTCTTTCTTTTTCCATGTTTTGGGAATTAATGAAGCTTGCTCCTTCTGAGTTATTTGTTGAAACCTACTCCTACATTTAGAATCTTCATGACCGAAGTTGTTACAAATAGAACATTCTATTTCATTTTCAAGAGCAGAAAAGTTATTGTAGGTCCTTTTCATGATCCCAATCATACTCCTTTGTTTTTGAGCTTCTCTAGTCATGATTGTCTTGTAGGCAACACATTGAGCTACTTTGTGACCAAAGTTATGACAAGAGAAACATTGGCCATTGAAGAAACTCCTGTGATTATCAAATCTACCAACCAAATGATTGTAGTTTCTATTAATGTCCATTCTTGAGGTAAATTAAGAATGATTTACCTGTGGTTGGTTGTAACTTCTGTTCATCCTTGAAGCAGATTGCCCCCGATTTACCTGGTAGTCTTTGTTCATTCTTGAGGTAAATTGTCCCTGATTTACCTGGTGATCTCCATTGGGCCTTTGCTGTCGATTATCAACCTGCTCACTTCTCCTTGCAGCTTCAAGATAACTTTTGGAGGTAGATGGCTTCTATGCTTGAGATGTTTCTTTGGTATACCCAAGACCTGTCTTGATTAGAGGAGAACACTGTACTTTGATAATTTCATCTAAAGTTTTAGATCCTTTAGAAAATCTAAGATTAAGAGCTTTCATTTTCTCAATGTCCTTTCTAAGTCCCACAATTTCACATTCCAACTTTTCATTATGTTTCTCCATTTCAGCAAGTTGGGATGTCAGAGTATCTATAATCATGTTTTTCTCCTCTAAGCAAATTTTGAGTTTAGAAATTTCTTTATAAAGACTTTCTTCATCTATAGCATCCAAGAAATCATCATCTTCAAAAGCCATCAAAAGTCTATAATCATTACCTTGTTCATCTTCATCTCTATTTGAAAGTCTGTCACTGTCTTCATTTGTGTAATAGCTCTTCTTACTTACATTCTATTTTCTGTTCCATCTAACTGGTTCCTTACCTTTGTCAAGCTTATCTTTATGAGGACACTTGGCAGCATAGTGACCGACTCTTCCACAAGCAAAACATTTGAAAGGGAGCTTACCTTTGAATCTTCCAGAACCCCGTTGAAGGTTTTTGACAAAATTTGACTCTTCCTCTTCTTCTGACATATGTCCCGAGTCATTGTAATCTCCTTTTCTTGAGGCTTTGAATGCGGCTTCTCTCTTGTCTGATGGTCCCCCTTTTCTCATTTCGTAAGCGGTTAGGATTCCATGTAGCTGTGACATGGTAAGGCTCTGTAGATTCTATTTTTCTTCTATGGCGGAAACTTTTGATTCAAACTTAGAAGACAAAGATCTTAGAACCTTTTCAACCAAAACAACTTCTTTTATTTCTTCACCCAAATTTTTCATACAATTAACAATCTCATCTATACGTAGGAAATAGTTAGCCACACTTTCATCATTGTACATTCTGAGATTTTCATATTGAATTCTGAGAGTTTGTAGTTTTGCTCATTTTACCTGTTCATCTCCTTCATAGCTCAGAATGATCTTATCCCATATTTCTTTTGCGGTTTTGAGCTGCATAACCTTGACGAATTCTGATTGAGATAGGCTCCCTAATAGAGTATTGACCACCTTTGCATTTGTTTCATAGTGTTTCTTACCAGCCGTATCTATAGGAGTTGTTGATGAAAAAGTGTATCCTGTTTCCACAATATCCTGAACTTCTGTACCAAGAAATTGAAGATAGGCAGTGATTCTTACCTTCCAATAGATGAAGTTGCTTCCATCGAAAATTGGTGGCCTGATTGATGCTTCTTTTTAGTAGTTGCTCATGATGATAGATCTTCCTTCAAGCGATCAAGCTTGTTCAGAAGGACCGGCTCTGATACCAATTGTTGGAAATAATACTGAGAGGGGGGGGTGAATCAGTATTATCAAATCAATATAACTTTTTCATTTCCATATTCAGATTCATACACGCTACTTCAGTTAAGGCAAACTGCGTGTATACGCCACTGTGTTTGATGCAACAAGTGTATATCCAGTAAACTTACGATTCAGTTAGTTGATCCTTAATGAGTGCATCAGAACATTATTAACCATATGAATAGTAAAAAGGAGCAGTAAAATAGAACAGATCATCACACACAAGAAGCACACATGAACACCATGATATAAGGTGGAAACCCAATGTGGGTGAAAATCACCTGCTGCAAGTAATCTCTATCTTCTTTTAATAAGAAACTTCTTTTTACAATATTTTTGTACTGGTGCAGTCTTATACCAGTACACAGGCTTCTACCTGCAGAAGGCTACAACCTTCTCTCATTCTCCAGCTTCTCCTGGAAGGGAGCTACAACCCCCTTAGCTCTTGTACTAGCCGATCCTTTTACTAGTACATAGGTGCCGACCTACTGAATGCTCCAACCTTCACTTGTTTTCCAGTTGCTACTGGAAGGGAGCTACCACCCCCTTAGCTCTTGTACTAGCTGATGTACTAGTACATAGGTGCCGACCTACAAAAGGCTACAACCTTCTCTTTCTTCCTCCAGGTACCACGTTTCATAAATTTTCAGACTGGATACTCCTGAAGCACAACACCATAATCTGAAAGGCCATGTTTCATCCAATTTTCATATTGGACCCATCAATATCATTGAAGCACACAATTGTCAAGCTGTAAAAAGGGTCTCTTTCACCTCTAATTACCTCACATTAATTTTTCAATCCAGGAACGTTTTGTTATTTCAAAGAGTGTCTTAGTCTGAGGCTATCATTTGCCAGAGTAATGCTAGTAGTGTAGTGCTCAAAAATACAAGAGTAAATGGATGCTTGTTTACAACAAACTACTTTTAAAGACTAAACCATACATTCAGAAAACTAAGCAATTTAATAGTCAAGGGTTCAGTAGTAGTAACTCATCCCTTTGTAAACTGATGGGACCAAAGGAAATCAGGGAACAGGTCCTCGATTTGGGAGCCAGACAATAGATGTCACTGCCCACTACAGTCTCAGAGTGTTCTTCACACCAAAGCAATAATAATGCGAATAACAGGAAATGGAACAACAGATAAGAAATGGAACAACAACTAGGAAACTGTAACAACAATTAAGTTTAATAAGCAACAACACCTTAGTCTACAAGATCAAATGCAATCCTCTAATCAAATGGCAATCCTCTACCTTTAAGGATGAATCGAACAACACACAGAAATAGAACAACATTGATTAATAATGGACTATAGAACAACGCTTGAAAGCCACACATACATGCACATGGCACACCTTAATAGTAATCTGATCTTGGTAATCCAGTTATCAATCTTAGCTATAAAGAATACGACTGTATTTCATAATGGAACAACAATGTCCATAGATTCGACCATCGCAAGGAAATATAATCTCTAAGATGAATTTAGTAATACCAACAGTCAAGTGTTACACGACAGACATTCTATAATAGCAACAGTATCTTGTAAAAGCCAGTTATATCAGTACTTAAGGAACAACAATATGTTGCAGAGTTATATTGTCTCTGTCTCAGAAAACGATATCACTTAACATATCAAATGTGACAGAGCTATGATATAAAATAACAAAACATATCAGATTACCAAATAAGGCTGATGAGAAAACCACGCATAAACCAAAAGTAATAGTACAGGAGCAAGTGTTCCTCCAGGGTTGGGCCCTTAGCCTCCAGGGGTACACCGCTTGAAGTTATTCTAAGATAAAAGATGAAATCGCAACCAAGTCTGTATTAATGCATTAAATAGAATTACAACAGATCACTTCTCCACGAGAGTTGATGATCAAAGAGTTAAATTTAAGAAAAGTTACACAAAAGTATCATAGACTATCCCTAGGCTAATAATGCTGCCCCTTTTTATAATGGCAAAGGCGGAGATGTCTAGGTGTAAAAATAGTTAAAGCAGTGATCCCTCAGGATCAAAGGATCCTGAGGGATTTGCCGAACCGTTGGTTCTCAGTTATCTCTTTACTTTCTTGTGCCGAGCCGATATCTCCATTTCCTTTCCTGGGCTGATACGGTTTGATTTGGTTTGCCTTGTTTGCATGCGGTTCCCCATCAAAGGGACAACGGTTAACCTGGCCTTGTACTTTCCTTTGGAACGACAGTCTTTTCATTTTGCACATTAATCTTACAGATTTTATTACAATTCCTTATCATCTACCTAGTTCATGATGCAAAAGGTTTGTAAGTTTTAATGAAAAGATTCTGAAATAATCACCAAAAACATACCTTCTTTAGTACTCCACACACCCCCCTGCTTACCCTTTTTCATGCCCTCATGAAAACATGTAGTTGACATGTAAGGCAGTGAGAGAGTAGGCTGGAGATGGAATCTCATGTGGGGGTCTACAGCCATGATGCATAACTAGGTGTTCAAAAAAATGGCCTGTCTGACCCTCAGGCATCTCGTACAGGGCTTGGTATCCAGGTGCAGGGTGCCAAATAATTGGAATCTGGAACCTATATCCTCACCAGGATGGCCCTGCCCTCAAAATGATTTCACCATAAAGGTGCAAGCGGTTGGCGAATAAATTCAAATTTTCATAATTAAATGGTTCCCTGAGTTGGATATTCAGATTAGAGATCCGATATCGAAATTTAGCCGCATCAATGGCAAGGTCTTTAATAGTGAGAAAGTATTCTATTCCCTGTCCATTGATTGTTGTATGAATGGGTCCTAATGCTTCAACTATGCTTGGAGTCCCCATGAGGTTCCTATGTTTCCTCCACAACTGTACTGGATCCATAAGCTCAACTTTTACCCATAAGTCTAATCCGTTTTCTTGTCTTTGGAAAGCATTATAGGCTTTAAGCCATTTAATTTGATTAACCCCAAATGAAATAAATTCCTGTAATTGAATATCCCCAACAAAAGGGCCAGGGTTCTGCTCGGTCTCCTGGTCTAACACAAGGTTATGCAAATAGAATTCACACAGTAATCTTTGAACCTTTACCCCGTAGTGCTTACAGCAGTTTATAAAATCATCGATGGTATTAATTTGTATAGGGGCACCTACTTTAACAACCTTTATTTTCAATTGCAAATATCGTTCCATTAAAAACAAGGCATAATTCTTAACAGGGGCTCTACATGCTAGGACGTCATTGTACAAAGAGCATAAGGTATCCATATGCTTGATAACTATATCTAACCTACGAGTTACCTTCGTGACTTTTTCTTCTTCCTTTCGCCACCCTTCAAAGGCCTGGCTTTCGGATAAATTGACGTTCCTTAGTTGTTGATGTAGTTCTTAATACCTTTCTCGAGGAATCGTTTGTTCTATGAGTTTTTCTCCTGCTTGCTAAGCTTGCGTCAAACCCTCTCGTAGGGTTACCGTCCTTGGATCACTATCCCACATGGTGGTGGTGAGCGGGAGGTTCACCTGAATCTTCTTATTGTGTTTTTTCGTGGCTCGTATTCCTTTAGGGGACTGTGCCTCTGTCTGTACTTCTTTGTCACAAGCCAATACATTATGGGTAACAGTCAAATGCTGTTCCTTTTGATTTTGAACAGCAGACTGCTCCTCAACAACATTTGGAACAACAGACCGCTTTTCGACAGGGTTTTGAACAACAAGATGGACTCCGGTCCTCCAAACCTTTGTCTTGAGGGGTTTTGCTGTAATGGTTGCATGTCTCCCCCCGAAGTCCTTTTTACCCTTTTTCTTGTTTTCAAAATCCTGATCTGCTGTCGAAGTTGAACTATTACATTCAATAGTCTTTGTTGTTCTTTCCGTAATCTCTTAATTTCCTCAATTTCCTTAGAAGGAACAACAGACTGTTTACTGCGGCCTAGACTGTTATCTTGACCAATTCCTTGGTTTTCTCCTTGGGGTGCTTCTTCGTTGCTATGCTCTGGTTGCTCAGGGGCAAGAACCCTCGCTGGTTTTGTTATTTCTTGGGTGACTTCTTTTCCGCCTCCCCTTCTTCCAGAATTTCTTCTGGTGTAGTCTGGCTAGGAACTGATTGTTCCTATTCTACATCACTTCTCTCTCCTATCATATTTTCATCATGAACAAGCTGACTCTCCTTTTGTATCTCCTTGTCATGTAATTCTTCAGGTGCATTTTTATCCTGAGCAGAGTGTTCTTTTGGTTCCTCTTCAACATGGAGGCCTGGTGGGCTGAGAGGTTGGCCATATTCGCCCATATTGGCAAAAAATTTGGCCAATTCATTTTCTCTCAATGGATTCTGCAATGTGCTGCCTTCATGCTGTTCTGTTTCCTCCTCCTGCTCAGGTTGCTTGGTTTCTTCCTCCATTTCTCCTTCCTCATTTCCTTGCATTCCTTTCTCATTTTCTTCTCCTTCTAATCGTGGGGGTTGCTCATCCCTTGAATCGTTTATCTCTACTGGTTGGCTGGTAGCTCCTTGGGAATTTTCCAACCTCCCTTTAATCCGTGCTAATCGGAACGATTTCCTTCATTTTTTTGGACGCTTTGGTGTACTGGTGGCATGCTTACGTTTTGGGGATGGTGTGGTCAATCCCCCATCTATCATGGAAATTAGCTCTTCCCAGCTGCTCTATTGCTGGGTAAGGCTATGGCTAACTATTAACCGTATCAACCCATGGTGACTAACGACTGATTCTACATGCTGTGCCTTTTTCATGCTCCGTGCAACATCATGAAGTAATGAATTTAAAAATGCAGGTAAGTTTACAGAGCATTTTTGCTTTAATACGGCTAAAAGTTTAAGGTGTCGTGGTCTTACCACGTCTTTCCTGCCTTCACAGGTGATGTAGCTCTGAATAGTCTTCGCCAATTCCGCCCACGGCTCTCCTAATGCTGCTGGTAGAACCCCCTTTCCTCTAATTGTCAGGCTCTGGCCTTCCTCCTAGAAGGTTTCTATGATCTTCTGCAATCTCTCCTTCTTTAATGTCCATACAGGTCCAGTGGCTGGCAGTCCCGAGACCTCTGTGATTATGTCATCGGTGACTGCTATATGTCTCCCCCTTACTGTGGAGTGATCTTCTTTCAAGTTCTGCAAGAATTCTATTGCTACAACCTCATTGGATTCCTGTAAGCGATTGAGATAAGTTAACCATCCTGCTCTTGCCAGGATTTCCCGTGCAGCATCAGAGACTGTCAACACCTGTGGTTCTCTCCGAATTGATCTTCCTCCCTTGTAAAACCTCAGAATTGACAATGGAACAGCAAGCTGTTCATGCTGTTAAACACAGAGAAACTAACAGACGTAGGACTCGCTCAAAATCTCAAGGGCTTTACTAATGCCGTAGAGCATACTATGGAAATGGCTTAGGAATAGCAAGCCATGCAAAAATAAAGAAAAAAATAAAAAAATAGTATATTGTTAAGCCCTGCTATTCCCAAGTACACACTTTCTCGAATAGCGGTTTTACACGTAAACCAGCGAATAATGAGGTTAACGTCCCCCCTCACAATGTGATAGGCCATCCCGGCCGTCAAATAAAGGAGTGGCATGCCGATATGTCCTAGAACAGAGTCATAAAGGAACAGTGTATGGCAATATGCCATGTTTACAAAAGTAGCAAGTTACCAAAATCGAGGTGTAAAGTCGGATCGCTTAATAAGTAAGAGACTGCTGTGATATGATGCGAGGCTGGGAAGATAGGACAACTGCCATGCATACAGAGTCTCATGCGGTCATTGTCAACTTTTCTGTCATGATTGGTGATAATAGATTTACATGTGTTTAATGGGTCGAGAAATAATATACATACTCTTATGTGACTTATTACAAAGGTATAAGAGACAGAAGGATGTTAATAATTACCTATTGGTGTATAAGTAACGTGACTTCAATGCCATTAACAGAGCTCTGCTGTTGACAGGTGTCCATAACTTTGGCAGATTTGTTTGTTTCACCCATGGAACCATGATCCTTTGTGTATGCTTAGGAAATGTTGTGCGATGTCAAAATGTAGGCCATTATGCTGGCTTGGTGACCAGTTAGCCATAATGCCATTCACGAGGAAGGAGCAAAAGGTGGGCAGGTCGGCTCGTGATGAGACCTCCTGTTCCAAGGGTTCTTTATTTGATATACCTTTTGGACCATATCCTTGGTGTGGTTGCCATAGTGGGAATGCCACTTCACTTTCTTCCTCATGATCATGGTAGATTGGCTCTTGATGAGACCCCCTATCCTGCATTTTACAACTTATATAAACAAGTCATTAAAACATCATTTTTTGCTCATTTTTCTTTCTTTTTCATAAAGTACTTTCCCATTTATACACAAAGGGTGGTTCAACACTCCTTAAGAGTAGGAATGGTGGAAGAAGTCTTAACATCTCAATAGGAACATGTAAACCCTTTGCTCTTATTCCTGAATAATAATCAAAGAGAATTTAAAAGGAACCAACATGATAAAGGTAACCAATCAGAGCAGAGTTAGTGGCACAATGACAGCAAAAGATAATGGGTAAGTGTGTCCTTCTCTCTGTCCTCTTACCAATTCAGAGCAATATCTTATAAAAATAACGATTTTATAATTCACTGATTTCAGTATGTTGTGATTTTGTATCCATTGCATAAGTGCATAGCTGTGTTCTAAAAGACTTGAAAGAACATGAATAGTAGGCATCCTTAATTTAGAACAACAAAGGGAGCAAGCATAAGTAAAATGAATACGATGATGTTGTTATTTCAAAAAGGAAGAGCAAAAGAATACAAGTGGTGTTCATTTTGAAAAAGGAACAACAATATCAACAATGTTGTTCCTTTGGAAAAGGAACAGCAGAAAACACAAATGTCGTTCCTTTGGAAAAGGAACAACAAAAATAAAAATGTTGTTCCTTTGGAAAAGGAACAACAGAAAACACAAATGTCGTTCCTTTGGAAAAGGAACAACAAAAATCAAAACTGTTATTCCTTTGGAAAAGGAACAACAGAAAAGACAAATGCCGTTCCTTTGGAAAAGGAACAACAAAAATCAAAAGTGTTGTTCCTTTGGAAAAGGAACAACAGAAAACACAAATGCCATTCCTTTGGAAAAGGAACAGCAAAAATCAAGAGTGTTGTTCCTTTGGAAAAGGAACAGCAGAGAACACAAATGCCATTCGTTTGGAAAGGAACAACAAAAATCAAAATTGTTGTTCCTTTGGAAAAGGAACAACATAAAACACAAATGTCGTTCCTTTGGAAAAGGAAAAACAAAAATCAAAAGTGTTGTTCCTTTGGAAAAGGAATAGCAAAAGCACAAAGTAAAAAAAAAACAGCAACGTTAAAGCAAAATGAACGGCTGATCCAAAAGGTGTTGTTCCTTTGAAAAAGGAACAACAAAATGGAAATGCTGTCCCTTTGAGAAAAGGAACAACAGAAAATAATAAAATTGTTGCTGCGCCGAAAAGTAACAGCAAAGTGTTGATACAAAAATATGTACAAAAATGATTCAACAAAACAAAGAAATTATGTTCAAAGTGTAAAAAGAGTTAAATCACTTAATGAATCGCAGGTGAGGAAGACTTCTCTTCCTCCCCCAAAATTTCCATATCAGAGTCTCCACATAGCTGCTGGCAGAAGGACTCCCGAGTGAGCGGTTTGCGATAAATTCGAACTCGGTGGCCATTCGCCTTGAAGGCATATCCAAAACCATCAATAGTGATTAGAGTAAGAGTACCATTGTCATGTACCTTCTGGATTTTGTATGGTCCCAACCAACGAGTCTGAAGTTTCCCGGGAAAGTCCTGAAGCCTGGAATCGTACAAAAGTGCCCAGTCTCCTTCGTGGAAGACTTTTTTCTTAATGAGAGCATCATGCCATTTATCTCGCTGCTATTGGATCAGTGCAATGTTTTGAAGTGTAGAGAGCCTGATTTCATCTAGCTCATTGATCTGTTGTAATCGATTAATCTGTGCCTCGGTTAGATCTAAGCCAATTTCTTGTGTTGTTCGCAATGTTTGGATTTCGAATTCTATGGGGAAGATGGGTTGTTTTCCAAACACTAATTGATAAGGTGAGTAACTGGTAGTGCTTCTCCATGTTGTTCTGTAAGCCCACAATGCTTTTGGTAGTCTGGAAGCCCAATCACATCTATGTGACGCAATGGTTTTTGTTAGGATTGCTTCTATTATTTTATTGTTGCTTTCTACTTGACCATTTGCCTGTGGGTGGTATGGAGTAGTGATTTTATGTTGGATATGATAGTTTTTGAGTGTTGCAGCTATTTTGTTCCCAGCAAACTGTGGTCCACCATCCGTAATTATATCTCTTGGAAGGCCGTAGCGCACAAATATATGGAACAGGAACTATATGACAAAATCCTCTATAGTTCTCGGCAATGCCTCTGCTTCAACCCATTTGGTGACATATTATGTTGCCACCAAAATATATGTTTATTGGTTCGAGGATGGGTTAATTGGTCCAACGAAATCAAGGGTCCATCGCTCGAATGGTTCAATGACTAGCTGTGGGATCAGGGGCATCTCATTGGACTGACCAGGGAGTCCTGCTCTCTGGAAACTGTGACAAGCTTGGACGAATTTCTTTGCATCTTTTAAAATTGTAGGCCAATAATACCCTATTTGCAGCACCTTATGTCTAGTTCTGCGATCGGCGAAATGCCCGCCACATGGTCTGTCATGGCAGGCTTTTAAAATGTCAAAGATTTCATCCTCTCGAATGCATCTCCTGATATGCATATCTGCCCCTGCGTGGAACAGGTAGCCTCCAATCCAAGAAAATCGAACACTCTGCTGAACAATTTGTTTCCGCTCATTAGGGGTTAGATGTTTTAGTAATTTACCTATTGTTAGGTAATTGGAAACATCAGCATACCAGGGCATTTTAACAGCAACAACAAACAAATGCTCATCTGGAAATTGATCTTCAACTGCTGCTGCATCGATTGGCTTTGGCATTCGCGAGAGAAAATCAGCTACAAGATTTTCTTTCCTAGGTCGATCCTTGATTGTAATATCAAATTCCTGCAATAAAATCAGCCATCTAGTTATTCTGCCATTTGTGATAGGCTTGTTTGCTAAATATTTTATGGTAGAATGATCTGTATACAAGATAACAAGATATCCAGTAATGTAATGTCTGAACTTATTGACAGCATGTATTACAGCTAGAAATTCTTTTTCAGTAACAGTGTAATTCAATTCAGTAGGGGATAAATTTTTGCTAATATAATAAATTGCGTATGGTTTTTTATCCTCTTCCTGCCCAAGGACTACTCCAATGGCTTTATCTAAGGCATCTGATGATATATGAAATGGAAAATCCCAATTTGGTCCTCGAAGGACTGGGGCTGTGGACACAAGCTTCTTCAAATCCTGGAAAGCACATTCACATTTTTCTTTCCAAAGAAAATCAACATTACCTGTTAATGCATACAAAGGTGCAGCAATATGCGAAAAATGTTCTATAAACCTTCTATAATAACCAGAAAATCCAAGAAAACTGCGTACCTTCGTTTGAGTGGTAGGAGTGGGAATTAGCAAAATTATTTGGATTTTGGCTGGGTCTACTTGAATGCCAGCTACTGAGATATAGTGTCCTAGAATAAGTCCTTCAGTCATCATCATATAGCATTTTTCATGGCTTAAACAAAGCCTGGTAGCAATGCAGCGTTGTAGGACTTTTTCCAGTGTGTCTAATGCTAGATCGAAATCATCTCCATATGGTGTAAAGTCATCCATGTATACTTCAAGTCCTTCATTTATTAAGTCTACAAAAATGCCGAGGATAGCCCTTTAGAACGTGGTAGGAGCATTGCATAAGCCAAAAGGTAGAACTCTGTA
Organism: Pinus tabuliformis; assembly: GCA_031772625.1. Lineage (NCBI taxonomy): Eukaryota > Viridiplantae > Streptophyta > Pinopsida > Pinales > Pinaceae > Pinus > Pinus tabuliformis. The sequence continues at coordinate 587,944,417 of CM062811.1, forward strand.
GGAAAATGTTCCCTAAGGACAAGTAAAAGTGGTTTTGTCTTGGTCTTTAGGGGCAATCTGGATCTGATTATATCCACTGAAGCCATCTAGGAAAGAAAATAATTTCTTTCCTACCAAAGTGTCTAATATTTGATCGATGAATGGGAGAGGGAAGTGGTCTTTTTGTGTTGCTTTATTTAGCTCTTTGTAGTCCACACAAATCCTCCACTTCCCATTATTTTTTGGTACCACCACAAGTGGAGAGACCCATTTACTATCGGAGATAGGGTAAATGAAATTCACATCTAAGAGTTTTTGAAGTTCAACTTTTACCACATCTTTTAGATGAGGATTAAGTCTCCTTTGAGGCTGGCAAACAGGTCTCACATCTTTTTCTATGTAAATGTGGTGTGTACATAATTGGGGATCAATTCCTTTCATATCAGGGTAGTCCCATGCAAATGCTTCTTTATATCTCTTCAATAATTGGATGAGCTTTCTTTCTTGTTCGGAGGTGAGGTTGGCATTAATGTTTAAGGTCTTTCCCGGTTCAATTTCCACAATTTTACTATTTGCAATAGAGGTAATAGGTATTGTTTGGTCATGTGTTTCTTTAAGAGGATCTTCTTCTAATTCGTTATCGAATGCTGCCTCTATCATGTGACATTGTGTGCGAGATCTGAGTTCAGTTTGACTAATAAAATTATTAATGGCATCATCTTCTGTTTGGTCTTTGAAATCAAGTGCCTCTTGTATAGTTAATGGAGATCTAATGTTATCAGTAAGGTATGATACAGGGTGCCTATTAGTTTTCATTATTGTGACACTTGGCTACAATGGAGGATATAAAGCTAAGTTCTTGATATTTGCTCCTTTGGTTATGGTCATATTGCCTTGTCGGCAGCCAATATAAGCATCGAAAGTTGCAAGCCCAGGTCTACCTAAAATCAATGGATGTCCATCAAGTCAGTTTTTGGGATTTATTATCACAAAATCGGTCGTATATTCCCAGGAGTCAACAGATAACATGACATCATGTAGTGTGCCTTCTGGACCACAGATCGGTCAGCTAGTTCTAGTAAAGTAGAGGTGGGTTCTACAGATGTAATGCCTAGCTTTTGACAAGTAGTAGTTGTTAAGATATTGATTGCAGCTCCTAGATCAACTAAGGCATTGGGGAAGGTTTGACCATAAATCTGTATGGTTACTATCAGATTTCCCGGGTCTTCGTTTTTAATGGGTGTTTCTTTTCCTAATAATAAGTCAGATAGAGTGCCAACTACTTGGACTCTTGGATTGTTTGTTATATTCCTCCTTGGTTTCTTTACACACAATTCTTTGATAGTCTTTGCATATATTGGGATGTCTTGAATGGCTTGGAGGAATGGAATTTTTATGTACAAATTTTTTAATTCTCCCAGAATGTCAAAATCAGGATATTGTGTAGGTCGAGGTATGATTAATCGTTCTGGGAACGGGGGAGAGGATGTGGTTGCTTGATTATGAGTTTGTTGTTTGTTCACATCCTCTTCTTGTGATGGTTGTTCTCTAGGTAACTGATTTTCAACATGAACTGTCTTGTCTCCCTCGGTTTCAATAATATTCCTAGATCTTAGGTGAAGATCATTACTATCCCTCAGATCGGCTCCTATTTCTGGTGTTTCTACTATTTGAACAGATTGGACTGGTCTGTTATTTGGGTTAGGGTTGGGTTGGGCTGGGAGTTGTGGTCTCAGGTTAGACTAGGGGTTTTGTTGTAAGGTTGGCAATGTAGGTTGAGGGAGCGGAATGGTTCCTATTGGCTGATGCATCGGTCTTTGCAAGTTTGTCTACCAGGTTTGTTTTGGTGAAGTAGGAGGGGTCCATTGTGATGGGTATGCGTTACTTTTCCAATATGGTGGGGCATAGGGAAAATTTGGCCAATTAGGTTGGCTTGCTTGATTCGGCCACAGGTTTGATGAAGGGAATGACTACTGTGACCAATTCGGGAAGGGGGGTTGAGGTTGATTTTGCCACATATTATATTGTTGAGCATTATACTGTGGAGACTGAAAAGAAGAAGTTGGGTCTGAAAACATACCAGACTGTCGCGACTACCACTGACGGCGCTGATTGAGCGGATACACCGATTCTGGCTCTTCTTCTGCTCCCTTGTATACTGCTTTTAATCTGAGAAGTGAGGGACATCTTTCCGTAAGGTGGTCTTTTGTGCAGATGGCGCAAATTTGGACTGCATCAAGTGGACACTCCTTATGGCTATGTTTCTTCCTACATCGGGGACAGAAGATTGCCAAATTCTGTTCTGCCTCCACTTGCTTTTTTTTGGCCTGCATAATATCAAGTTGTGTTTTTAGTGTCCCTAGTATATTAGTTTTAAAATTTTCCAATAAATTTCCAATTTCTGCACGCGTTACTCCTTCTGCCGAAATTTTATTATCTCTTACAAATCGATCATGTTCTGCCAGTTTTAGTCTTGTGCTGCCTCTCAAGCTCCTGATACATAAATCAATAATGTCAGCAAAATTTTCCTGATAAATATCTCCTTTTCCCATAATGTTTAATGTTTCAATCCATTATTCCTTCGTACCCCTAATTAATGTTGTTTTTAACACATTATCAGGTAAAGGTAGTGATGCATAAGGAGATCTTTGAAGATTATACTGAAAACGTTCCACATACTCCTCTAATGTTTCATTTGGTCTAGCTACCATCTGGAATATTTCGTCTTTTAGTTCTCTAGACCTGCAATAGTCTTGATTTTTTTTAGAAAATATTCTTTCATTTGATCCCAGTTATTTATAACTCTGCCACCTAATCCCATAAACCATCTTAAAGCAGCCCCTTTTAATGTAGAGGGAAATAATTTCAGTTTCTGGGGGTCGGTGGTGTAATCATATCCCCTACACAGCACATCGAATTCAAATAGGAATGCATCTGGATCCTCTGATGTAAGACCATGGAATGTAGGGATATGCTGAAGAGGAATTGCTTTCATAGGTGCATTCGCTACAGTATCCACTATGGGGTATTGCAATGTAGAGGTTTGGGTGTTTGGCTGGTTTTGGGCCATTTGGTCAAATATATGCCAATAACCTTCTGGGATATCTAGGAGGGTATTCCTAGGTTGAGAGGGAATGGATTTAACAGGAATGGTTTTAATAGCGCTTCCTTTATCTGGGATAATGAGAGTGCCTAATGTCTGAGGAGATTGAGTTTCTTCAAAAATGATTTTTGCAGCACTTCCCTTATCTGGGCTGTTCAATGGCTGAGTTGTCCTAAGAGGAGACCTCGGTTCCTTAGTTTCCCCTGTTTCTCCTCTTCCTTCACAAAAATTGCTGAAATTCCCTTCCTGCAATAGTTCTGGAGTAGAATTTTCAATTTCTTGAAAATATTGCTCTTTAGTTTGACTATGCACCTCAGCAAAGGCTACAGATGGTGATCCTGTGGCCTGAAGGGAACTAGTAGGCTATCTGGAAATAACTTTTCTAGGTCCTACTAAAGGCTGAGATTCTGCTTTCTTAAAAATTTCGTCTATAAAGGTCAATCGGGCAAGGGTCACCAGCCCCTTAGCTTTTTCAGGCTTGGGTAGAGGTTTGGAATTCTTTTCTGGCTTTTTCTTCTTAGTCATGCACACACAAATCAACTGCTAGATTCTACCCAAACAAAATAATGACAAATCTGTAGGAAAGCGGGCAGAGGAGCAGGGCTGTTACATTATCCACACATAGGTTCTTACCTTCCCTTTTTAAAACCCAATTTTTCCCTAGTAGGATCTTACACTACTCTGAAAAGAGACAAATGGTTATACTCTTTGCCCGGCAACGATCCCAAAATGTCAAGCTGTAAAAAGGGTCTCTTTCACCTCTAATTAATCACATTAATTTGTCAATCCAGGAACGTTTTGTTATTTCAAAGAGTGTCTCAGTCTGAGGCTATCATTTGCCAGAGTAATGCTAGTATTATAGTGCTCAAAAATACAAGAGTAAATGGATGCTTGTTTACAAAAAACTATTTTTAAAGACTAAACCATACATTCAGAAAACTAAGCAATTTATCAGCTAAGGGTTCAGTAGCAGTAACTCATCCCTTTGTAAACTAATGGGACCAAAGGAAATCAGGGAACATGGCCTCGACCTGGGAGCTAGACAATAGATGTCACTGCCCACTACCTTCTCAGAATGTTCTTCACACCAAAGCAACAATAATGCGAATAACAGGAAATGGAATAGCATATAAGAAATGGAACATCAACTAGGAAACTATAACAACAATTAAGTTTAATAAGCAGCAACACCTTAGTCTACAAGATCAAATGCAACAATCGTGTCCTACGGAAATCAAATGGCAATCCTCTACCTTTAAGGATGAATCGAACAACACACAAAAATAGAACAGCACTGATTAATAATGGACTATAGAATAGCACTTGAAAGCCACACATACATGCACACGACACACCTTAATAGTAATATGATCTTGGTAATCTAGTTATCAATCTTAGTTATAAATAATACGACTGTATTTCATAATGGAGCAACAACGCCCATAGATTCAACCATCGCAAGGAAATATAATCTCTAAGATGAATTTAGTAATATCAACAGTCAAGTGTTACACCACAGACATTCTATAATTGAACAGCAATGGTATCCTGTAAAAGCTAGTTATATCAGTACTTAAGGAACAACAATACGTTGCAGAGTTATAATGTCTCTGTCTCAGAAAACGATATCACTTAATAGATCAAATGTGACAGAGCTGTGATATAAAATAACAAAACATATCAGAGTATCAAATAATACTGATGAGAAAACCACACATAAACCAAAAGTAATAGTACAGAAGCAAGTGTTCCTCCAGGGCCAGGCCCTTAGCCTCCAGGGGTACACCGCTTGAAGTTATTCCAAGATCAAAGATGAAATAGCAACCAAGTCTATATTAATGCATTAAATAGAATTAAAGCGGATCACTTCTCCACGAGAGTCGATGATCAAAGTCTTAAATTTAAGAAAAGTTACACAGAAGTATCACAGACTATCCCCGGTCTAACAATGCTGCCCATTTTTATAATCACGAAGGCGGAGATGTCTAGGTGCAAAAATAGTTAAAGCAACGATCCCTCAGGATCAAAGGATCCTGAGGGATTTGCCGAACCGTTGGCTCTCAGTTATCTCTTTACTTTCTTGCGCCGAGCCGACATCTCCATTTCCTTTCCTGGGCTGATACGCTTTGATTTGGTTTGCCTTGTTTGCATGCGGTTCCCTGTCAAAGGGACACCGTTAACCTGGCCTTGTCCTTTCCTTTGGAATGGCAGTCTTTCGTTTTTCCTTCTTCCTGCATAAGAAAATGAAAATTGTCAGTGTTTTTGTTTTGCACATTAATCTTACAGATTTTATTACAATTCCTTATCATCTACCTAGTTCATGATGAAAAAGGTTTGTAAGTTTTAATGAAAAGATGCTGAAATAATCACCAAAAACATACCTTCTTTAGTACTCCACAACAATCAATCAACACTAGCATCATCAATCTCTGAATCACCAAATACTAAATCACTGAAAATCTGTCAACAAAATGTAGTCCCCAGAACACAGAGCAGAACACTGAACTCTGCAACAATATTCAGAACCAACTGTATCATCAAAAATCATGCATTAGAGTGCATACACTACTTGGAAGTGCCAAACCAGCGTGTATATGCAACTTCACCAAAGCGAACCAGTGTATATGTCATTAATTACTTACTTATAACTTCGTTGCACTTCCTGACTTCAGACATACCGAGATCATTTCATATACAAGGATAATACATATGTTGGCAACCAGATCTAGTCCATCAGATCACATAAAGATAAGTCATCCTGATCCTGATCCATTATAGATCTCATCCATCAATAATGAAGCTAAACATAATCAACCAATCTGAATATGCAGAATATTGACACCAGTAAACAGTCATCAGAACTCATCAACAACCAGAAACACCTGTAACTTCAAACATCATAGCTCATATGGTATACGCTACTTAGATGTATCTAACCTGCGTATGTACGAGCTTTTATCATAGTCAACCAGCGTATACATCTATAAATATTCAACAATGATTTGCAGCTATTCCAAACTTGAGTTATACCCAGATCATAACATTTACAGAACATTACATGCGTCAGTATACATATCTAGACTAAACAAGATCAAACCGTATAGAGATGATTCATTCCAAGCCGTTAGATCCCGATCTATCCTTAGATCTTGTTCTCCATCAACCATTGAGATTCCTCCTTAGCTTAGATCAAGCAATGCATCATGAACCCATAACCTGCATACTGGATCTCATCCTTCATCAGATATTCAAGACTTTCTCAATGCCTTTGCCTAATGATCTTCTTCTTCTTTTATAGTCTTAGGCCTTACTCAATACCATGGTCCAAAACCATTAAGAACCAACACTAGGGACCCAATACCTGGGTTCAACACTTTGGACGCAATACCAAGGACCAAAACCACAGGTCTAAATACCACAGACCCAAAAATAAGCTTTCCCACATGTAAGCGCTTTTCCGTGCATGAAAGTGCGTGCATACGCATACGTGACTTTTGATCAGCAATCTCGCGTGTATACGCGTCTTTGTATATAGAGAACCTGCGTGTATACCCTACTTGGTATATAGCAAACCTGCGTATATATGCAACTTGGTACATAGTGAACTTGCGTATAACCTGCATATGTACACGACTTGGTATATAGTGAACCTGCGTATATACTCTTCTTTCTTCATTCTTTGTAGTCTGATCATCAAGTCTTTGCTACTGAGTTGCTGCACTATGATCTGTCATCTGTGTGAGTTGCCATCAAGGACAACACTTGTAGCATAATGCCAACAATCCAGAATTCAAGTTGATCTTGCTAAAATATTTTCCCCCCTTTAGTTGGTCCAAAAGGTCATCAATTTGTGGGATTGGGTACCTATTCTAGATAGTGATCTTATTCAACACTCAATAGTCAATACAGAGTCTCCAAGTCCCATCCTTCTTCTGTACCAACACGATTGGGCTCCCACAGGATGATGAACACGGCCGGATGTGATATTTCTACAACAAATCCTGAATCTACCTATTGATTTCATCGTTCTCCAGAACAAAGCACCGATAGATGGTTCCATTTGGCAACGACACACCTGGGGTTAGATTGATGGAGTGCTTGACCTAACAATGAAGAAGCATCCTTGCAGGGGAGGTGAATATGTCCTTGTACTCTGCCATGACCTTGTCCATCTATTCTTGTCATGTGGAGGGGCCCTGTCTAGAGGCCGTGGCCACCGTATTCTTCTTTCCCTGAGAGAGTATCATCAGGAAAACAAATTTCCTGGTTTTGGAAATGATCTTACTGCATTGTTTTGCAGTAACCAAAGAGATGGAAGCAGGCAGTGCTACCTATGGTATCCTATACAACTTATTTCCCAAGGTAACAATAACAACACGAGGCCTTGACTCATACACAACATGTCACTTCCACAAGTATGTTGGCCTAATAATACATCACAAACATCAAGAGGAGAAACATCACATAATACCTGACCTATGAAGGGCTTGATGCTTTATGGAAGGAGACACTACTAGTTGATGCGAAGATCTCATCCTTCATGAAGCCACCTGATGGTGTAGGGTTGTGGGTGTGCTATGGTCCCTAAGACCAGTCGCTTCACGAACTTTCCTGAAATGAGGTTATTTTGGTTCCTGCTATCGACAATCAACTATAGTGGGGAACCCTTTACCCACATCTGGGAGTGGAAGAGGCACTCCTCCTACTCTCGATATCCAGGTTCCTCCTTCTAGATCTTCATGGTGGAAACAATGGCGTTGGGCTCCACATCGATAATCTACTTGCCTTTTTCATTCCTCTTGTCAGGTTCTGACTCAGAGTCAGAACATGCATCTAATTTAGAAGCCTTCATATCGGCCACCTTTGATTGCTTGGCTTGACGCTCACTTGTGTTGTGAGTGGAGCTCCTATGGAACTCACACCACTTTCCCGTGTCCTTCTTCGGCTTCACGGTGTTGTTATTTGCTTGCGGCTTTGGTAGGTTGTCTTAGGCCGCCCTACCTTGGCTTTGTCCTTTGTTTTGTGGTTTGGGGGAACCTTTCCCTTGCTTTGTATTTGTAGATCCAAAGTCTCGCTTTTTCTTTTTAAGCTTCTGCTTGATTTTGACAGCGTATCGATACACTGTGCCGAGTGAGGAGAAGTCTAGGAAATCCATCTCATCCAGGATGTACCTGTGTAGGTAGCCGCAATACTTTAGTACCCAATTTTTCTTAGAAACTTTGATACTCAGCTTCGTACGAAGGGTATAAAAAATCAGTAAACTTCGACATGTCTTGGTCCCTTCCCTGCCGCAATGTTGTCCACTTTATGTATTTATCCTCATAGCTCCCAATAGGGTAGTCCTGCTCCTTGATGGTGTCACAAAACAAATTCCAAGTGGATGCGACTAAAAATAGTGAGGGTGTAATTCCATCCTTTTTCTCATAGTAGTTTTCCCACCAGTCCTTGATGTGGGGGGCAGATTTGAGAAGAGAAAGAGTAATCTTTTCCTCGCTAGAAAAATCGTGAATAGAAAAGCATGCTTCTAGAAGATTTAACCATTTATCTGTTAGTGCCTAGATTTACCTCATGCTGAAAAGATAGGTTCCGGGGCCAACATTAAACCACGCTCAGCCTGGTAGCTAGCCCTACCAGGTCAGGAGAGGGATCTCTTCGGGTTAATCTCAACCAATTATGATCGATGAGGGATTGAGATAACTGAAATATCTTCTGATCTTAGGCTAGGTATATGTGTGAAAAATTTTGATTGAATAAAATGATGTTTTTGTTGGCTTAGATGGAAAGGTAGATTTTGGGTGCGGGGATTGAGGCTCAGTCCCCCATAGATCTCAATGGGGCAAGGTAGGAAATTGTTTTTGGCACTTAAAATTGAATGAGATGGAAGGAATAGATAGGTGAGGTGCTGAAGAGGGAAAGAGAAACCATGGATCCTCCCTAAACAGCTGAAAACATCAAGAAACTAAAGCAAACTTGAAGTAGAGCACTACAATTTCAATGGATTCTACTTACATTCTTGTTTGTTTAGTTTATAAGAAACAAGATAGAGAATGGCATACATGACATATAAGAAAATTCACAATTACAAAGAAAAGCACTGTACCAAGACAAATTGCCACATGGATCCCAAAGAGTGCTGCAAATCCTGGTCTCAATTCCTTTGCCAAAATGCTGATATGAATGTACAATGAAGCTCAAGGCTTTCTCAAAAGTCCAACCCTGCTAATCATTGAAAGATCACAAGATATAGACAAAGCATAAATCATCCTAGCCTCTAAGGGTCGAGCTCACAAGTTTAGGAGCTGTTCCAACTAATTCTAAACTGAGAACTAGAAATCAGGCAGTGAAACAACTTGCCTCTAGAAACTAGGGAACTGATTCATTTAGTTTCAAACAACATTTTAACCAATGAATCTACCTCCATAAGTGAAAATTTGACATATTTACATCATGATCCATCAATATACATTAAATTACATTACAAATTTACCATTAGGAAAGTGAAAAAGTCAAACTAGCCAAAGTTGGGCGAAAAACAGAGCAATACTTGGTCAAACTGGCATTTTTTTCTCTATGCACCGTGCCTGATTCTCTATGTGTAGCACCTGTTTGGACCCACTTTTGGAGGCCTTTCTGATGTCTAAATTCACTCCAAGTGTGCTTGTTGGAAAGATCTACCTGTCTATTTCCACTTGCCCCTCCAAAACTCAGTTCTCCCAACACTACTTCCTGTGTGTCAAAATAGGGGCAGAAAGGCCTTTTTTTGAGTGTTTTTGACCTTTTTAAGGGCTCAAAACCTACCCCAATTTCTTGGCCATAGGTAGGAAAGCATAATTGTTCATGCCAAATCCAAAAATGCTGAGTTTTTGTGATTTGGAGCATCCTAGCAAAAGCGAGCGCCACGTGGCGCGATGCATAGGGTAGAAATTCTTGTTTTTGTGCCAAAAAATTTCAAAAATGCAAAAAGTGCTCCAATTTTTTTGAAATTTTGGCTGAGTCTTCTCCATCAAGAGCTATGTTGGGCCAAGGAAGCCTCAACCAATATCTGAAGTTGATCATGCTCCTTTTTCCTCTTTGATGCCTTCTTCAATTTTGCCTTTAAACTCTTGATTCTCACCTTGCAAACTTTGTTCCTCGCCATGTAATGAAAAGCCATGTGTCTCAACAAGTCTTTCTCCTTGTTGGCCTTCTCCAACAATCTCTCTAAGTGGATATTGACTCTCTCGAGCCAAGACTCCCGATCGGCATTGATTTCTTGCTCTAGTGAAGTGAACTCCACCCTCCTCCTTTGGGCAGCATGGCGTTTCTACCGAATGTTTTTCCACCTTCATGAGGTCTCCTGAACCTCTGTAGGAGAGTCACTATGTGTCTCTTCACCACGGTCATATGAAGGATCAGATGCCATCTCTACTAGTGGATGAACTGTCTTGGAGCTGCCTTGATGAGAAGAAGGTGATTTGTGATGTGTTTTGACTTTTTCCACCAAGGGAAAAGTGATATGAGGGACTGTAGAGGGAGGGAAAAATGAGGGATTTTAGGACTGTTAGGATAGGATAGGGTTTATTTAGGGAAACAAGGGATTATGAAATGATTTAGGAGTTTTGGGTATAGCACTAGGGTTTGGGAGTTTGTGTTTGAGATTTTGGGGAAATGGGAATTGGGGTATGGGATTAGTGAATTTAGGGGTATGTGAATGTAGGGAATAGGAAAATCAAGGGAAAAATGGAGTAAGGGAATGTGAGGTGGGGGGAAAATAACTTGGCAGCCAAATAGTTAATACAAAACTCTAGCACTATTTTCCTTGGTAGGGTTTGATGATAAAAACACCATAAGACAACCACAAGCACTAACCTTGGATGAAAAGCAATGATGGAAGCCCAACTTACTTGTACAAGTGAAGACCCACACGTTTTGAGCGATTTGGAGCAAGTTTTTGAAGTTTTTGGGCTTGCTGGCTGTATGCACCGCACATCAAACCCAATGCACCGTGCCAGTTATGTGCGCTGTACCCATGTAAATTTACACTACAGAGCACTAACCAATGCGCTGCGCCACCTGCCCAATGCATCATGATTTTTCTAGGAGACTTTTGGGGGCCTTCTCGGTGTCCAAATTGGGCTCACGATAGCTTGTTGGAAAGGTCTTTGAGTCTACTTTCCAACCCAACTTGAATTTTTCAATTTGGAGTTCATTTTCCCTATCAAAAGTCAAATCTCCCAATATTGGTCAAAATGTGCAAAATGAGGCTGCCTAAAGGCAGAGTTCTGTTGCAGTCAACTTTTGAAGGGCTTCCTAAACTCCAAATTGAGCTCATGATAGCTCATTGGAAATATATTTGTGTTTAGTTATCATTTGAATCATCAAAAAATTCATTTGGCCAACCTAGCTAGGACAAAACTTGATTTTTCGAAGGTCACTTCAGAGGTGCATCAATTCTCCTGAGGCAACTGTATTTTTGACATTTATCTAAAACCATTACACCTATGTAAAAATGAAGGATTTTTTTCTTCCTTGGAATATTTTGGACAAAAACCTCTCTCAATTTTCCAAAATTCATCTTTTCTTGCTCAGAAACATCATTTTAGTAAAACCTACCCCGATGTGTGGAATAGGGGATTTGTTGAAATGAAGTGAAATGAAGGGGATAAGGGGCTTCTAAATACTTTAGAAAATTTTTGGAAGTGGGAAAGGATGTTAGGAAGTAGGGGAGAGATTAATTTCAAAGATTGAGTGAGGGGAAGGGGTCCAAAAAGGAAAAACATAGGCATAGCCTAGAAAATTGTCAAGTTGTAGCAAGAAACTAGGGTTTGTGCGAAAATGAAGAATTTGAGGGATCTCAGAGATGGGAAGTATTTAATAAGGTACATTAAGGATAGGGGAAGGTGCATGAACATCCGGATACAAGTTTTTCTAGTGATTTGATCATCAAGGAGAAATTACCTTCAAAACCCTAGGAGAGGGAAATGAACTTTACCTAGGCGCAACTGAAGCATGAACAAGGTGTAAAATGACCCATTGGACCCTGACATGATGATGAAAACCCTCTGAATGATGGTGCACTCAGCTGAATGGTGACATGGACTGACATTTGGACAACTTTGAAAGGAGTAAAAGCAAACCCTAGACCTAATTCCTAGTGACCAAATTTTGCTTGAAGACTCACTGAAATGACAAAATTTGACCTTGACACCTTAAAATCACTTTGTAAGAGCATGTTTGATCACTGGAGGAAGGATGCAAAAAATGACGCTAACATTATCTATGATGTGTTCATCTATTTGGCCCTCAAATATGGGAATGTCAAAGTTTACCTGTACCTTAAAAGGAGTGGTGCCTCCAGAGTGGCTGCTGGATGTGGATGCGCTGCCGGTGGGAAACCGTTGAAGAATATGAGCAAAGTTATCCATCATCGAGTTCCTTTATTTCTTGAGGGCCTCATTGAGCAATATTTTGATAGGATCTCCTACTCCCTCGTCTTTATTTTCTTCCCCCATGGGTAGATGCCGAGGTTTTCTAGGCTGATCTTGTAAAAGTTTAACCAGATCGAGCCCTAACTCCTTATACCCTGACCTCGTTGGGGACATGCAAAGAAAACCAGAGAAAGAGTAGACTGCTATGATATCACTGATTCAAATTTAAACAAGAACACAACAAATCACATGTATTACCATAAATACAGAGATGCAGTAGAAATAACACTTCATTTCATTAATATCAAATACTAAAATATTCTTACAAACTGAATGGAAATAAGACTAGCTTAGGTGATGGTAGCTTATCTTTGAGAAGAGATGTGGTGGCTACATGCCTATGAATTGTGTTACAATGAGGCTTGAAGGCATATTTATTATTGAGAAACAATGGAAAACCATAAACATCCAAAAACCTAACCCTAGGAGATGAAACACCAAACTATGGGCCCCATTGGTGTATGTTGGTACATCAACTTCTTGGAGTCATAAGTTTGGCATACGATCTCCATTTGATGCACACGGTACATTGTTAGAAATATATATCCGAGGATTACGACTGTTGATAGGAAGCACATAGTTGTTTTCCCAAAAAATGTTATTTATGGCCTTAAAATGGCTCTGGAAGTGAAGGACCCGAAAAACTGCCAAAAATTGTAAATTGTGCTACAATTAAGGAAACTCAATAACTGAAAGAAACAATGGTGGGGGTCCAAGTGGAATAGGCAGGTGGCCACCAATATCCACCTAGATCAGGTCCCTTTCTCTTTATAGGATTTCACTGATGGGAGGAGTTTCAAGACCACACTACCAAAATCGAGGTTTTCCAAGTAGTTCCCTTCCTAAAGCTATAATCTTTTAGGGGAGATCCCACAAGATTAGTATCGAGGATTAACCCCCAATTTAAGGTGAGGGAACAAGACTACAATCAAAACCATTCCTTCTTCTAAGTCACCTAATATTCCATAACCAAAGTGCCTGAGGATAAACAAGCATAAGCACCTAATTTCACAATGAAAAACATACATTTAGGATTTGATTTCCCACCATCAAACACATGCTCTCGATATATGGGCGAGGGGACATATGACTGACTCAAGGAGAGAAGATCAAATGGCACAATACATCAGCTACACTAGTGGTTGTTAGGGGATGTCGGATATCGAATGAAGAAAAATATCAGAGAAACTCTCTCTTATGGGGTCACCCGCTTTTGGTGAGTAACATTGCCCACCATACCTTGTGTTGTCACCCTAGAGACAGTTCCTGGCTGAAAGGGAAACAATGATTAGGACATCCACATAACTATTTAAAAACATATAAAATATTGTTAAAAATTTACTAAAATGTGCATAAAGGTGATATATTCCCTTGTGTAACATAACTTAATCTTGGAGATAAATATTTATGATTGTTGGCTTGTTGGGGCCTGACCGAGGTTTATTTTTAATTAGCCAAACAAATCCCTACACTACTGGCCCTTTCGGCGTCAACCTGTGGAGCATGGTCCAAAGTCTCTCTCGAAGCAGTATGGGGGGATGCTGGAACTAAGTTTCTGCACCCTAAGATGGTTGTGATGTCATTTTATTCCTTCTATTCCTGCCTTCGTGTAGGTCACTTAGTTATAGGGCTTGCCAAACTAGCCCTCTATTCCGGCCAACAGTACCTCTGCGAAAAGGTATGGTTAACCTTCATGCAACCCTAACCTACGACTCAGGTACTTTCACGCTGCTAGGGCAGCATACTGTGCAAATTCCCAAACTAGTCTAAGTGTCCTATTTATCTTATTAGATACTCACGGTTAGCACCGCGTAAACAAATATTCTTATTTGCGTTCAGTTAACCAATGTAATTACATTCATTCACACATCATATAATCATTATAAAGGAAATTCATACATAAAATGACAAGATGCATTAATCGGAAGAAAGACACAAAATTTGCAGAATACTTCTCTTTATTGATATCTTCAAGCGATTATAGACTCTATCCACTATGTGCACACAACTACAGGGGTTCGAGCACTCAGCTGCAGGCTTCCACCCTAGGCCTCTGCGCACTTAGCTGCAGAGCCTTTACTTACGCTACGAACCAGAACTTAGACTCCTTACTTCAGAGCTATGACTCTCTAAGACTTATCTCCCATGACTCTAAAAGTACTTAGAGGTTAGCTCTTTTTATACAATCACATGGTCCGCGGACCATAGGTAGATATTTTACAACCGAATTTACTTTACAAAAATAAGGGCATCCGACCCTTTATGACTCATGACACCTTCATGCTCCGTGACCACAAAATGCGAAGTCTTTACAAGTTTATTACAAAATTTGACCCAAAACATGGGCTTTTAGCCCCAAAATTGTCCTTGAGGGATCCCGTTCCCAACAGGCCCCCAACACAAACATTGTGACTTTCCCTTGAGTCACTCAGTAGGTGCAGAGATATTTGCATGAAGACCTTCCAGCTCAAGTCATATGACCGCAACCTCAGTAGTGAACTGAGTTGCTGCCTGCTTCACATCTTCGACCATCTGCTCGGTCACTTTCCGATCGACTTGGGCGATTTCTCCCTAGGTAGTGCAGCTCCCTTCGCGCTGTTGTGAACCCTGTGACACTTGCTTCAAATAATTTTCCAATTGCACAACTCCCCAACCCAGGAAGTGTAGTTTATAGTTCTGCACCTCCTTTCAGCTACCTGGAGTGCTAAGACTATGCTGCCTTCATATAGTCACATGGTCAAACCGCTAGTGTATGGCTTCAATCTACTTCCATTCAACTTTCCTGGGAAGGGATCTCCATTCAATTTGACTAGCTGTACTGCTCCTCCATCGGTAATATCCTTAATGACATAGGGCCCTATCCAGTGCATCCTGAACTTCCCTAGAAATTTATCAAATTTATAGTCATATAAAAAAACCAGTTCATTTACCTTAAAGGTGTGCAACTTAATGTGCCGATCATGCCATGTTTTTTCGCGCTTTTTTTGGACCTGTTTGTGAAATCCAACTAGAAATCTCTCTTCCTCAAGCTCATCCAGCTGAGTGAGCCTTTCCTTTAGGGCTCCGCGATCTGTCATTCCTGTGAGTGTCGCTATGAGTGGACTAGGCATGATGTATTCCATGGGCATTACTGCTTCAACACCATAGACAAGCCTAAAGGGAGTTTGTCTGGTCAACTTCTTGCATGTCGTCCGATAAGCCCATAGTACTGTAGGTATGTGTAGGTCCCAATCACTTCGATGAGCATTGAAAACCTTGGTCAACACGTTATCTAGCACTTTATTAAATGTTTCCACCGTCCCATTAGCCTGCGAGTGATAAGGCGTGCTATTCTAGTGATATACTGAAATTCCTCCATCAGCACACTGATCGTCTCATTTAGAAAGTGTGTACTATGATCACTCATCAAAATATTCAGACAGACAAATCACGTTAGTACATACTCAAAGAGGAACTTTGCAGCAGTCGTGCCTTTGAAATCCTTCACAGGCTGTTTCTCTGCCCATCGGGTCAAATACTCCGTCGCGGTGATAATGTACATCGCTCCTGTCTTTCCTTGGGGTTGGATGGGTCCCACAAAGTCTATCGCCCATTTCTCAAAGGGTTGTAACGTCATCTATGGATTTAGAGGCATCTCATCCCTCTACGATGGCCTGCTAGTTCTTTGACATACATCGTACGCCTTGCAATACACTTTTGAATCTTGATGGAGGGTTGGCCACCACAACCCCGCACGTAGAATCTTCTACGTGGTCGCTCTCCCTGCATAATGTCCTCCTGTGGTTCCCCTATGGGCGTCCATGAGGATGCTGCTTCTTTCAAAATCCGGTACATAGTGTTGGAATATCTCATCAGACCCCATTTTGTACAGATGCCTAGCAATGATAGAAAAATATGTCGCACGTGCCACTAAATCCTTCTTCTGCTAGATGGTGTACCCTTTTGGGGTAGTTCCTGTTTTCAGGAAGTATATTATATACTCGAAATGACCATCCATGATGCGCACTGCAAAAAGATACATGTCGGGCAATCCTTCCTCCAGATTAGTGGGCTCTTCTCCTGTTTCGATGCACGATAGATGGTCTAGTCCCGCATTTAGTCGTCTAGGCTTCACAATAGCTTCAAAATCATATTCTTGGAACAATAAAAACCACCTACAGATTCTCCCCCCTAACATAGGTTTATTGACCAGGTACTTCAACGCAAAATGATCTGTGTACATATTAAAATGGCCTCCCAAAAAGTAGTGTCTTAACTTTCAGAGCGCGTATACCATGGCTAACCCTTCGCGCTCGGCGGTGGAATAATTCTTTTCTTCCTTAGAAAATCTTCTGCTTGCGAACACTATAGGATGGACCAAGTCTTCTCCACTAGCCTGTGTCAGTACTGCTCCCAGCGCGATACATGACGCGTCGACGTTTACATGAAACTCCTTCTAATCTGGAAAGACTAAAATCAGTGCAGTGACCATCTTTTCCTTCAATACATCCAAGCTCTTCTTACAGGCCTCTTTCTAGCAGAATGTGACATCCTTCTTCAGTAACTTCTCCATAGGTACGGCGATCGCTACATAGCCTTTGATAAACTTTCTGTAATATCCTGTATGTCCTAGGGTAGCACACAGCTGTTTCACACTCCTTGGCACCTCCAAGTTCAGTATCACTGCGATCTTCGTGGGGTCTACCATTAGTCCCTGTCTGCAAACCACATGACCTAGCAGGGTCCCAAAAGGAACACAAAACAAGAACTTCTTCAGATTGAGTGTGATCTGGTATCTTCGACAGGTATCTAGCATTAGGCGCAAGCTTGCTACATGGCATTTCACCAGCCCAAACATAGTCCAATCATCAAAGTATACTTCCAGGAACTTATGAATAAACTCCTTGAATGCAACAATGACTACGCACGAGAAAATCGCAGGCGCATTCTTCAACCCAAACGGCATTACAGTGTACTGGAAATAACCCCACTCAGTCGCGAAGGTTGTCTTTCTCCTATCCTCTGGTGTGATTTTGATCTGATGGTACCCAAAGAACCCATCAATTAGGGAATATGCTTTCTGGCCACCTACATTATCCAACACTTCATCTGTGAATGGAGCCGAGAAAGGATCATGTACACAAGCATCATTCAACTTTCTGAGATCCATGCATATCCTTATTTCATCCTTCTTCTTCTTCTCTTGTAACACCATTGGGATTACCCAATCAGATTCTTCCATAGGATCAATGATGCCTACAACGAGCATCTTGTCTAGCTCTAAGCAGACCTTCTCCTTATACTTTGGATTGAGACGGTAAGGTGTTTTCTTAACTGGCTTCGCGTCGAACTTCAATGTGATATTCATAACACTAGGTCCTTGATTATCCCTTTTAGATCCATAAACTTGGTAGGGAATAAATCCTGGCATTCGCAGAGCAATTCAGTGACCTTATCTACCGTCGCGTCGTCCCAGTAGTCTCCAATCTTCTCTAATTTGGCCTCTACCTCCGTACCAATGTTTACCTATTTCATTTTTAGCAATGTAGTTATATCAGGATTCTCAACCTGCAGTCCTTCAACCTTGCAGTGACCTTCTGTTTCCGGGATGCTAATCTTTCGTGGATCATCATCCTCTTCTTCTGTGGTTACGTTATAGCATTCTAGCACGTGACTCAGCTGAGTAGCCCACTCAGGCTGAATCAGGCCTAAAGGATCCTGCGGTATCCTATAGATTCTTACTTTCACCTCTTGTAGTGCCTCGTCAATACAATCAAACCCATCTTCAACGCTGAATGTCATTATGAATCCTTCATGAAAAATATCCCATTCTCCTATACCATGGCAAAGCTCTATTTCTACATACCAGTTCATCAGGACAACATGCAGTGTGTGACAGAACAAGTGCACCCATTCAGGTTGGGGTTTCTCTCCATAAGCTGGAGCCCATTTGGACAAGCACATGTGTGGATCATCCTACGCATCATATTTTTTTCTTATTTGCAACTTCAGCTTCCTAAAGCGTGTCCTCATCATCCTCCTACATTCGCGCCAATCATCAAAGTTTCCCTTGTGGGTACCCCACCATCTTGTGGGCATAGCGCACGGTGCCCAGTCCAACGCCTGGTGTTAGGTTCCTATACCAATAGGTGTCATATATCATGATTGACTTAGTTGTCTCTAAAATATGTACATACCTTTGCTTCTGCAAATGTTTTCCATATTTGTAAAAAATCCAAAAAATTAAAAAATGTAAAGAGGGTATGTCCTAGAAAAAGAATAAAAGGACAAAAAGAATGAAAAGGTCAGAAAAAATAAAATAAAAAATGAACCCCAAGAAAAAGAAAAAGACCAGGAAAGTGTGCAAGTCCAAATGCCACTACTATTTTACTTGTTGTACAATAATGATTGTGTGCAACTTGTTACTTATGCCACAATCCATGGTAACCAAACAATTTAATCTTGGTTATTCCATGTTTTGAATTTCTTGTTTATAGATAGAGAATAAAATCTGACCAAACTGTTTAATCTTGGCAGATAAGTAGATAGGTAGAGTAAAAAATAAAAGGAGCTCAACAGTTTAATCTGAGCCCTTGGATGTAATAAGGATAGACTTAGACAGATTTCCATTGTAAAATAAAAGAAAAGGTTTTGATAAGGGTTTTCCAGTTTAAGTGCACCCTAAATAAAAGAAGAAAAAATGGTAGGACAAGTAGGTAGGGTAAGTAGATGAATGGTTGCAGAATTATGTGTGATGAATGATTATCTAGATATCAAGTCATATACTTTCATCATCAAAAGCACTTAAAGATATGGATGACAATGAAGACATTTTACATCATATACAAAAGTCAAACTAATTAACCTCCTCATTCATTTTTTCCCTAAATTTTGCTAATTTCCCATAAGTACTAAAGGCACCAACAACCTGAAAGTTAAAGGGGCTTAGAGCATTTCTCTAACTTCTAGAGGGACCAGACCCTCGGCCCAATAACTTGTAAGGCCTAAGTGCTAAAGCCCCTTCATCAAAATTCACCCCCTCCATAATTCATTCATTCCCTTCAAATCTTTTTCCCAGGGTAAAATCACTCTTTTACTTAGGAAAAATAAATGGTCCTTCATAAAAACCCCCCAAACACATTTTAGCCTAAGTCATAATGTTGGATGATGAATTTATTTTTGAAAACATTTACTTAGTGCATTTTCTTTTCCATGGTTCATATTAACTTCTAATTTTTATTATTTAACTCCCAAAACACATTACCCTTCCCCATATTATTATTAATAAAAACCCCAAAATTAATAAATATCCCATCCTGAAGGTTTGAAAAATAAACCATAAATAAAGTTAATTAAATTGTATTAGTTAATCGAATCACGATTAATTAAGATCCAAACCCCCCGCTGCATTAAAAAAGGGATTAATTAGTCACCTGGACTAATTAATAACCTCTTCGCCAATACAATCATCCCCGATATAATTAAAGTCATTTAATTATGTTGATTATGCCATCGGGCCCACTCCATTAACTCCCTAACACTTTCTGCTGTCGACTGTTGTTTGATCTGCCTTCCCGCATCCAACGACTCTCGCTCATATCGCGCGGGCCTTTTGGTCGAACGTTAACTACCCAATATAAGTTGTTTTGACTTTTCATTCGATGCTACGTGTCATTCAATTTGTGGCATCGCGCGACCCTCTGCCAAAACCACCAACCTCCCAAAAGCAGTGCGATAGAGTTCGCTTACCGCCCCCGCTTCCCACTCTCCACATATGACAAATTGTCCACTATTCATTCAAAGCTTACCCACCAATATCAACCATTTACCCGTTTAAACACGAAAACCCCAGTTTTCTTCCTTTTCACCCGATTATGCAGTAAAATCCTTTGTATCCCATCTGCACCACCTAAAGCCTCTGTTAACTAATTTGAGCATGGTTTATCTCCCGAAACGTACTCTGGAATCACTCCACAGACCTCTCAAGCTCAAATGAAACCTTTTCAACCTCCCCTGCAAACCAATGCTTTCTTAACAGTTTGTTTTGTTTTACAGGTGATCAGAAGACCACAGCCTTGGATAAACAGTCTTAATACTAGTCATAAGACCTGTTTGGTCCAAGATTATTATCAAATCTATTCAAACAAAGATGGAAAATAAAACATAGAGTTAAAAGACAAGTAGAGGAAACATGAAATTAAATGATTTACTGTTGAAATAGACAGTAAAAAACCTTAAATATACTGTGAAGGTAAAAGGAAATAGTAAATAACAGTCAAAGTGTATCAAGGTTAAAGAGTATCAGATTGAAGACCAAGTCAAGCAAATCAGCTAGCATGAAGATAAACAGTAGGGAAGACAGTTACAAAGCAGAGCATACAAATTCATGTCAAAGTGAAGACAGATGAGAAAAAACAGTGGTAAAAGTAAACAGTAAAAGTAAACTTGGATGCAGTAAAGGTTAAACAGAGATGAAAACACTTTCACCAGCAACAATGAAGTTTATCCAAAGTAAAAGTGAAAAATAGTTAAAAGAAATTTAAGGTTAAAAGATGAAATCAGAGCAAAAATGGTACATTCTTCAAAAATCCCCTGTTTAAGTCATAGTTTTGTAGAAACTATTGTGGCCAATCAAATAAGTATTTCGAGAAAAAGGAGGAGGGTTTTGTTCCTAACATGCCAATCTACAAAAAGATATCTCACTTTTTACACAGGTATTACCAAAAGGGAGATAAGTGCATGTATTCACAGCCTATTGTTCAGTTTGTGCAAAGTCCTGTTTTTGACATATTTTTGCAGAGCATATTGTGAACATCTAGACATGAATTTTGGGAAATTGAGAGAGGTTTATCTCAAAAACATTCTTATATACAATAAACTATTTCACTTTTTACATATCTATCTCTAATTGAGATATACAAGCGTATCATTGGACCCTAAGTTTGCAGAATTTTTGGAGCAGAATGCACAAAGAAAGGATGCAGTTAGTGACTGGGATGCCTCATCATCAATTAAGAGTTGCTATCAAATTCAACTTTCTCTTCTTTGTCACCATAAATCCATAAAATTAGTGCCAAATAGATTCATTAGTTTTGAATGTCCTTTATTTAAGTTTTATTAATGTAAAACAGTTTGAGATATTTGTAAAACCAATATTGATATTTTTTCAAGATATTTCAGTTTAGAATTAGTATAAATACTTCTCCATTTGAAGTATTTTGGGTGGATTCTATAACATCTCTGTAACTCTATGCTATCAAGCTGAGAAAGCTTTTGTACTCAAACTTGGATTTTTGCTGGAAAATGAATGAAAGTTGAGGACATTTCATCAGATTCTTGTGCAGTATAATTGCAAATAAGTATTCTATCCTTGTGATTTTATGTGTTTTCTATATGTTTCAATGTTTCATGCATCTGAAATCTAAATGGTAAAATATTCAAAGTATATCAGAATTGGCTTTATCGCTCTTTGCTATCAACAGTCTACCATTTATATGTTTTCTTCTAAACTATCTCGATAAAGGAATTCTTGTTTACAAAAGATTTTTCGGCGAAAATCACATGAAATATCATTTGTCGACGCGTTTCGAACCAACCAGTGTGGTTCATCGTCAGGACAAGTTGAAGAAACAGATCCAGCTTAGCATGTTAAATAGACCGAGCAGAGCCTCCAACGGCTAGTTTGACCAACCGCTAATATTGACTAATGGACCGGGATCAAAACATTTTTAATAATAAAAAGGAGATAAAAATAATTTAAATTAGTGATAATAGTTTATTAATAAATAGTTAAAAATTATAGGTTAATTATTCTTTAAAAGGAAATTAGTTGCAAAGGACCAGTTCTATGAATAAATTAAATGTGAATACGAGTTGAATGTGAATAAAAATAGCTAAATAATAAAAATAAATAAATAATAAATAATAATAATAATAATAATAAAAATAACAATAAAAAATAAATAAATAAAAATAAATAAATAAATAAATAAATAAATAAATAAAAAAAAAAAAAAATAAAAATAAATAAATAAATAAAAGTAAAAATAAAAATAAAAATAAAAATAATAAAAATAATAAGAAATAAAAATAAAATAAATAAAAATAAAAATAAAATAAATAAATAAAAAATAACTAAATAAATAAAATAAAATAATGAAATAATAATAATAATAATAAAAATAAAAATAAATAATTAATAAAAAAAAATAAAAAATAAATAAATAACTAAATAAATAAAAAAATAAAAATAACTAAAAATAAAAATAGTAATAATACACTGCTAAGTTAGTTGAGATCTGCCTCACTTCCACCTTTTTTTGTTTTGAGGGAGAGTTCTACGAGCAAACCTGCGGGGTTGCCATGGGCTCACCCCTCTCCCCGGTTGTTGCTAATCTATTTATGGAAGATTTTGAGTCCAAGGCTCTAAACTCTTCCCGACTCTTGCCTAAGCTTTGGAAAAGATTTGTGGATGATACCAATGTTATCTGGTCGCACGGCCAAGAAGAATTAGATCTCTTCTTCGATCATCTCAATAATCAATCCTCTGCCATTAAATTCACTAAAGAGCAGGAAGTTGATGGTTGCCTTCCATTCCTCGATATTCTTATTTCTAGGAATAGTGATGGTTCCCTCGCCCACCAAGTTTTTCGGAAGAAAACCCATACTGAGCAGTATCTTCATGCCAGTTCCCACCATTTCCCGGCTCAAAAGATGGGTGTTCTCAATACCCTTGCTACTAGAGCCCTAAGAATCTCAGATAAGCAGAGCTTTGAGAAGGAGAAATCCCATCTCCTTGATGTCTTTGTCAAGAATGGTTATAGTAGATACATGGGTCTGAAGGCTTTCCTTAAAGCTTCCAAGAATTCTCTGTCTAAAAGGGAACCAAAGGAGCGGGTTCCTGGTGTCCATATTCCGTATGTTCAGGGGACTACTGATAAGATTGGAAGGATTCTCAGGAGGTATAATGTCCTTGTGACCTTTAGGCCCTTGAACACCATTCGTGCATCCCTTAGATCTGTGAAGGATCCTATCGACCCTAAAGATATGAAAGGTGTGTATTTGATCCCTTGTTCCTGTGGGACCCCCTATATTGGGGAGACTAGTCGCTCCATTAATCAATGGATTAGTGAGCATTCAGCGGACCTTAGACATAGGCAAACTAAGTCTTCCGCTTTAGCTGAGCATGCTGAGAAAACCAATCATCATGTCTGTATTGAGGAGGCTAGTTTTATTGCTAAGGTTGCGCACTTCCATCATCGGAAATTTAGGGAAGCGCTTGAGATTGAAAGGAGGCCTAACAATCTCAACAGAGAAGATGGTTGGAAGATCAGTAGGTGTTGGGTCTCGGCACTCCTTTCTTAGTCATTTTTCCGCCTCCTTCATTTTTTTTATTATTATTAATTTTATTTTATTTTTATTTATTATTATTTTATTTGTATTTGTATTTTATTTATTTATTTATTTATTTTATTATTATTATTATTATTATTTCAGTAGGTGTTGGGTCCCGGCACTCCTTTCTTAGTCATTTTTCCGCCTCCATTTTTTTTTATTATTATTTATTATTATTAATTTTATTTTATTTTTATTTATTATTATTTTATTTGTATTTGTATTTTATTTATTTATTTATTTATTTTATTATTAATTAATTAATTAATTAATTTATCTATTTTATTATTATTATTATTATTATTATTATTTTTTGTTATTTTTATTTATTTATTTATTATTTATTTTTATTTTTATTGTTATTTATTATTATTATTATTATTATTATTTTTTTTTTCATTATTTTATTTTATTTTTATTTTTATTTATTTTATTTTTATTTATTATTATTTATTATTATTTTTATTTTTATTTTTTATTTTTATTTTAATTTTTACTTATATTTATTTATTTATTTATTTTTATTTTTATTTTTATTTTTATTATTATTATTATTTATTTATTTTTATTATTTAGTTATTTTTATTCACATTTAACTCGTATTCACATTTAATTTATTCATAGAACTGGTCCTTTGCAACTAATTTCCTTTTAAAGAATAATTAACCTATAATTTTTAACTATTTATTAATAAACTATTATCACTAATTTAAATTATTTTTATCTCCTTTTTATTATTAAAAATGTTTTGATCCCGGTCCATTAGTCAATATTAGCGGTTGGTCAAACTAGCCGTTGGAGGCTCTGCTCGGTCTATTTAACATGCTAAGCTGGATCTGTTTCTTCAACTTGTCCTGACGATGAACCACACTAGTTGGTTCGAAACGCGTCGACAAATGATATTTCATGTGATTTTCGCCGAAAAATCTTTTGTAAACTTGATATGGATCACAGAAGCCTAAACTCTATAAAGGAATTCTTAATTGCTTCTCTATCCCTGTAGTTTTTCTCTAATAAGTCCCTGGTATTGGATTCTTAATTTCCCTCTGCTAGTTAACCTATCTTCCTTTCATCTTTCTAATCCTAACTTAAGGATTCTTAATTGCCCTTTAGTTTTGAGAAGAAATATCATCCATTCAAGCCCCAAAGTTTGTTTTTATTCTGCTATCCTGCCTATTGAAATCCTACCTCAACAATTTGACTTGGTCCAATGAATTATCCTTGATTGACTCCATAGCCCAATGGCCTAATAGCCTAGTTTTCCCATTTGTTTCAAAACCCCACCACTTTCAAACAAAATAACCTTACCAAACATTAATATCTAGCCTAATATCATATCAAAACATAGCTAAATCATAAAGAGAGAGCCCTCTCTGGACTTAGGTGGGCTAGCACTCGAGTCTAAAAGATTGGTTTGTGGTTACCTCAGAAATTTCTTTCTTTAACCTTGAGAAAATTCTGAGTGATAACACCTGGAAGCGCTGCTTTTCTGGTACCTCCTTCTCAAATACATCCAAAAATATATCTACATCATTCAGGCCATCATAAGTGGGCAAATTTCTTACCTTTGATGACACACAGTGCAACGACTGGGTCATCATGTTACAACTCAGTGTAGTTACCTCATGTAACCTATTCTACTAGTGCTCTAATTCCTCATCAGAGTCTGAGGTGCATGAAATCTCATGATCCCATGTAATTCGTCCATCTGTTGTTGGATTCACCCAGTCTTGGTCTCGTGCGGTTATCCTATAGATATAGTGCAGATTGTCATCGCTCTCATAATCGCGGACTGGTTCAGTATAGCATGATCCTTCAATAAGATCTAGGGGCAATATTAGGTGGAGTGATTTATTCTCAAATATCATCTTTCGCTTCTTTAGGTTGATTACCCTGTTCATATCAGTTGCCCAATCAATGCCAAGGAGCATAGGATAGGGGTTTCTATCATCCACAATTTATATTACTTCAAAGTCACCTAGTGTGCTCACGGCTTTAATATCTACAATCACCCCTCGTAGCCACCCCATGGGGATGATATTCTGCAGATCCGCCATCCTTACCTGAATCAGAGACCATTGTAGCGCGGGTCTTCCCATTCGCTCCCAAGTCTGTTTTGGTAGGACATTTCTGTGTGACCCTAGGTCCAAGATAACCTGATCCATCTCATACTCTCCTACCTGTGCATTCAGTGTCATTTCCCGTCCCGTCCTTTTTTTATGCTTACCAAGCTTTCATACTATGCGTGGCTCAGCTGGAGTGTTTCCAGTGCATCTCTTTATGAGCTCCTGCAACCCCTTCACAGCCTTGCTATCACGTAGTATCTTCATGCAAGTCTCCAAGAAGGTTGTAAGCATAAAGGGGTCCATCTCTTGATCAGGCTTATCCTTGCTCCCTGAGGTGGAGGCCTCATCGAAACTCTTCTTCACCTCCATGAATGTTTCACATGTGCACTCCAAATTGAAATTAGTCTCGTTCACTAGAGCTTTGTGAACCCATGTGTTGTCGTCAGGTTGTTTCCCCTTATCATCTCCTATTGTGGTTCCACTTCGAAGCATTATATTTACATTTGGATCCTCTTCTCGCAGCTGAAACCTCATCATATGCAGGTTCTGAGTCGGTGGGGTGGTAGCACCCCTTTGTCACGTATCTTATCTATCAACATAGGACAATCTTATGTTTCATGATCAAACAGAGTGAAATACTTGCATGATGGATGCGTAGGGTTAGTGCAATCACTGGCATAGTGTCTTGGTCCTTCACAATCATAGTAGATCAACTGTCCTCGACCTCTCCTAGGTCCTCCTCCACCTTGGCCTCATTCGCGCCCCTGAAATCCCATTTGCGCCATCCCCGCGCTTTGGTCATGGGGCTGCATTTTTGCCTGTACGCTATAGGTAGGAGTTCTATCCATCATCAATTCATAGCTTCTGCAATTACGTTCATCATGCCCTAACGACCTACAGAAGTTGCAGAATAGTTGCTACGGTGTCTGTACAAACTTATGCAACAAATGACAGTTATCCGTGGCATGCTTTCCTTCCACCTAACATATAGCACACCACAATGCAGGTCCCATGCTCAGTCTTGCCTGAGCTTCCAGCTTCAAAGGCATTGGTCCCCCTCCTGCAATATAGTTCACAATGATTAGACAATGGTCTTTGTCATGCCCCTAACTCTTGCATTTCAAAAACCATACTCATTCGCGCACCTCTGGTTGAATTGTTTTGTCCTACTTCAAACTTTGCATCTCCAGGTAAATATTTTTCAACTGTGCATGGATCTAATGAACCCCTAGATTTGGATCTTGCATCGGTGTTTGATGATGTCTCATTGCAATCTCCAAGGTCTCTACCTGAGTCGTTATCTTCTGTTGTGACAACGCAACCCTTAGGTGAGGTAGGAGCAAAGCCATAAACCATTCGTGATGTTTTCTGTCTGTTAAGTTCATGTTAGCCTCACGGATTTTACACTTCAACCTCTGATCTAATTCCTGAGGTGTCTCACCTTGTTTCATCATGATTTCCTTGAACTCCACAATCGACTGTGCCTCAGATTTAGGCCTACTAAATTCTTTATTTAGTGTTGTTTGTATGTCTGCCACTCCAGCATTCGGGATATCATTAGAGTACTTGATGTACCAGGTTAGTGCGTGATCTTGTAGAGCACTAACCAGGGTTGCATTCTTCATGTTATCATCTATAACGCCCTGAGCTTCCCATACAACTTTCACAATGAACCAGAACTAGTCTGGGTCCTCATCTCCCAAGCCTTTGAAGAAAGGTAGTTTCACTGAATTTGCCATATTGAACTATGGTGGAGCTGGAGGTGGTACCAATGAAGTCGCAGGTGATGGTGGTGAAGTTGGAGGTGGTGTGGGTGGAGGTGGCAGTCGCAGGAATCCTTCTCTTATTAACTAAATAACACTTCGGGGAGAAACCTGTGATATTCCCTCTTCATCACCTTGCAGAGGTGAAATCAATGGACTATATTCAAAACCCTTTCTTCCTTCATTCCTATAATTTTTTCCGCTTCTCTTAGCTCCAAACATCAAGGTAGATGCATAACCTGTTTTTCGCGCAATAACATTTTAATCTAGGTATTCAAATATTTCACGTACTTACCTCGTGGACCATTGAAAAAGTGCTGCTCCACCTCACTATATCTGATTGAGGTGTCGACCACGAATTCAATTACAAATCCTGGTATGACGCTATCGAGCCAATGATCGACAGTGTGAGTGATCTTATCCTCAGATGCTTCCAATATGCGCACCAGCTTCGGGGTCCAAACAATAGGACCGTCAAGTTTCCACCTTCCTTGGCTATCTTCTATCTTTGCGATCCACCCGTATAACTCAACCAAAAAGGAACATAAGAAGATCTCATGTATTTCTATATATAGTTACCTATCCAACCACTATTCCCTTGTCAGTTGTGGACTTCTATTGTCCTGCCCAGTGAATTCGTGGATCTTCCTATCCAACCAGCCTCTAATCTCTTTCTTAGTTGGATTCCAGTGATACAACATCACACATCTCTTATGCAGATTCCGGTCCCAGTGACAGAACAATTTATTGGCTTGTTGGGGCCTGACCGAGGTTCAACGTTAATTATCCAAATAAATCCCTACACTAATGGCCCTTTCGGCATCAGTCAGCGGAGCGCGGACCAAAGTCTCACCTGAAGCAGTATGGGGGGATGCTGGAACCAAGTTTCCGCACCTTGAGATGGTCGTGATGTCATTTTATTCCTTCTACTCCTAACTTTGCACATGTCACTTAGTTCTAGGGCTTGCTAGACTAGCCCTCTATTCTGGCTGTTAGTACCTCTGCGAAAAGGTATGATCGACCTTCGTGCAGCCCTAACCTGCGGCTCAGGTACTTTCACGTTGCTAGGGCAGCGTACCGTGCAGATTCCCAAACTAGTCTAAGTGTCTTACTTATCTTATTAGATACTCACAGTTAGCACCGTGTAAATAGATATTCTTATTTGTGTTCAGTTATCCAATGTAATTACATTCATTCATGCATCATATAAGCATTATAAAGGAAATTCATACATGAAATGACAAGATGCGTTAATTGGAACAAAGACACAAAATTTGAAGAATGCTTCTGTTTATTGATATCTTCAAGTGATTACAGACTCTATCTGCCTTGCGCACATAGCTGTAGGGGTCTGCGCACTCAACTGCCGACTTCCACCCTAGGCCTCTGCACACTCAACTGCAGATCCTCTACCTATGTTATGACCCGAAACTTAAACTCCTTACTTCAGAGCTATGACTCTCTAAGACTTATCTCCCATGACTCTAAAACTACTTAGAGCTTATCTCTTTTTATACAGTCTAATGGTCCACAAACCATGGGTAGATCTTTTACAACCAACTTTACTTTACAAAATTAAGGGAGGACAACCCTTTATGACTAATGACACCTTTGCGCTTCGCGACCGCAAAATGTAGAGTCTTTACAAATTTATTACAAAATTCGACCCAAAACATGGGCTTTTAGCCCCAAAACTGTCCTTGGGGGATCCTGTTCCCAAGAATGCCCATATTGGCCTTATATTAGCAATGATTTAATTATTTTGTGGAAAGGAGAACCGATAAGAGGCTAGGTGTAACAACCCTGGGTTGAAAATCCATGTAATAAAGTTAATAAAGGAAAAAATAAGACTAGGGTCATGGGCCACGTATTTCAAGTTGAATGTTGGGGAAAACATTCTAGTGGGTGTTTGTTTGGTTTATTATGGCAAAGGGGAAATTGGCAAAGGCAATGGAAAAGGCATTTGAAAAGGTAAAAAGGTATTTATTGGCATTTATTTATGAAAATAATGGAAAATAGGAGAAAAGGAATATGAAAGGTCACAGGTTACATGTGAGGAAGATATTGGAGGAAAAATAGAGGAAATTGAAGAAATTAGAGGCCTCGATGATAAAAAGGCTTATGAGGATCAGTTCATGGCCTTTTGACATTTTTTGGTGGAGTTATCTCACCATTCTCTGTCCCTCACTTAGGGAATTCTTGGAGCATTATAGCATTGGAGAATGGAAGGAAAAGGAAGGAAAAGTAGGTAAAGGGAAGTAAAAATAAAGCAAGGAACAATTGGATCATGTGGCTACAATGGGATTACTTGTAGGTATCAAGTTTCATGTATGATTTCCTGGCTAGTTTTGGCATGCATGGTATATGCATGTGTGTATTTGGTCCTCTTGTTGTCATTGGCATGGGTTTTTCTAGGTGTGATAGTGGTTTTGACCCTATCCTTTCCATTTACAGATAACCATGGTGTGATGGGGTTCGTGTACTTGGTTGAGTTGGATTGCTAGATGATTTTGAAACTAAGTGGTGTGGTCTCACGAAAATTCCCAAAGGCCCAGGAATCCCTTGACTGGTAAATGGCGGGATACATGATAAAGCCTGAGGGTGGAGATGGAAAAATTCCTCACAATTTAGGTGGAGAGATTTAGAGTCATCTATTCTTGTTTAGGGTCTAGTGATCCCTTGACAAGTTTATGGTGGGATTGTGGTAAATCCTGATAGTGTATGTTTAGTGTTTTGAGCGTAGGAATTCCTTAACGGTTATATGGTGGAATAAACCGTAAATCCAGGTTATATAGATGAGGGTTTCAGGCCTAGGAATCCCTTGACTGGTAATGGTGGGATACACAGTAAGGCTTGAGGAAGCCCTGGTTGGCTTTGTTTTGAGTCCCACTTT
Organism: Pinus tabuliformis; assembly: GCA_031772625.1. NCBI lineage: Eukaryota > Viridiplantae > Streptophyta > Pinopsida > Pinales > Pinaceae > Pinus > Pinus tabuliformis. The sequence goes on from CM062811.1 coordinate 587,975,061, forward strand.
CATGCTTGGAATATGACACAGGGGTGATTGGCTGAAAGAAATATTTGGTTCAGCCTAATTTATGGTCGGATGGTACATGGAAGTCTGTGACTTGGTTGGATTTTGCATATGTCAATAGGATCTCTTTTCCCCTCGTATTTCATGAGTATTTATACTTATTATTATGTGTCTTTAGTGGTTGTTCTATCATTTTTATTATTCTAGTTATATGTTGGCTATAAACATGGTTTTATGTTAGATCTTAGTCATGTCTCTCATCATGTTTTGATTAATAAATGAAATTTTAATGAATGAATGACCTAATAAATGATATTGCAGTTATGGTGAGAAGGAATCATACCTTCTTGCCAATTCTCAAATAAGTATGAGAGCCCTATGTTCAAATGTGTATTTAGGTCAAGTTTTGGTCTAAGTTTTGTATGGAAGGCCTTGTCCATATTTCATTTATCATTTCTGAGAGTTTCATTAAGTTTTTGGCAGTGGTTTGGAGAGTAGCCTTGAAAACCTTCCTCAAATCTTGTGGTCGTAGGTATAGAATTGGGTGAAAAAGATTGCAATTTCTCCCTTTCAGGCTTGTGCATGTGATTGGAGGGTTATATTCGAATTCCAACAGTGTTGTGACAATGTCTAGGAATCTAGGACACAAAAACAAATGTTTAACTCAGGGCATGGGCACCTGGGAGGGTGGTTTAGCCATTGGGCAGCCTGTAATACTTGAGGAAGGTCATTAAGGTCTTGGTTGTGTCGATTCCACTTCCTTAAGGTGATATAGGAGGTTGAGTCATATCATAGTAACTCTTCGTCACATGTTTACCCCAGTAGCCCGGTTAACTTGGGTAAATATGGGAGGAGGGTGTTACATTAGGGTTTATAACTTGGGCCCTTTAATATAATCCAAATTTAGAACTCTAAGATGAAAGTATGAATGATTTAAATTAAGAATGGAAGTGTAGAAATAGTGGAGATCCTTTTAATATGTCTTTGAACATAACTTATAGGTATTCACTATAATTATTAAAGATGCATAAAATAAATTTGTAACTTGCTCAAACAAATCTGCTGTGATCATACACATGCTTCAAAGAAGGAAAATGAATATGGAAAACACATAAGAGAAACAATATATACTATAATGTATCAATACATACTGGACTCAACCTAGTGACATTTATTATTATCTCCAAGGAATCCAAAATGACTACACATGTACTCAAAATTCCAAAAATCCAAACCCTTTTCTAGTGGTTCTCATGTATTTTAAATATTACATCAAAATCAACTAAGAAGGTAATTGTCAAAACATCTATAAATACTTAACTATATATAACTAAAAAGTCTTTTACAATGTTACAAAATGAAATTTTCTCATTTTTGAGAAATCTGATGACTAGTGGAACATTGACATTGAGGATTGGTGCTTGGTTCCAACATTTGAATTTTGAATTCAATAGGAGTAACAAACCTTTAACACTTCTTCCAATGTTCTTCATATGGGAGCATACATTGGATCATTTTTTGGAATGAAAGTTTCAACTTCGAAAGGTTTTTATAGTTAGGTTTTGCAACAAATAGTGTCTTCATCAGCAAAAGCAGTTGGAAGTCCCTATGCAGATAATTCACTATAGTTCTTCAATTTAGAATTGCAACCTTTTCATGTGCTTTATCTACTGTTATTTTAACAACCACTACTTCCTTTTCATGTAGTTACCAAGAAATCATATTTCCTTGTTGCTCCCAATAACTAGGTAGACCAACTCTAGTCCTCTGGTCAAATTTGGAATCAAACAAAGATACTAACTTGTGAACCTCCTTTAATATGTTCTCAACCTGAATACAAAGTAGGTTTTTCTCATTCATTTTATTGATTTCCATAATTACTCCATCTCTGTTTATGATATCTAATGCCCTTAGTTTAGTTAAAATTTTCCATTTAAATATTTGATCACATTTTTAGCCTTCACTACTTATTTTTGTACAATTTTCTTGCATGCATCAATGCTTAATTCAAATCCATTCATCATAATATTCTATTGATAAATTATATGAATATACTACCATATAGAATAGACCTCCTGGATGATATCATCCCAAATAATTTGTTTAGCTTCAATTAGAGAGATATTTCCCTTCAATTTGGTTTTTAACTCCTTGATCTCATCTTGTGTTGCCTTGTTCTTGGTGGTCAATTGATCATTGTTTTCTTTTTTTGTATGTAGACGCATCTCCTTGATATCAAGCTATTCCTTTACCTATTTAGGTTATCCTGAATTTTCTTTAGTTTAACCTTTGAAAGTTTAAGTTTTTCCATAAATTTTGTAAGATTCTCTGAGGGGTCATTTGACTCATCTAGGACCACAATAGTGCAAACATTGTTTTATTATTATTAATTGTTGTCAACCCTGCACTTCTTCCTCCAAAATGAAAATTTATTTGTTTTTCTCCACTAACTCTCTCATCAACATTTCCTTCTTTTTCTCAACACGATCTATTTAAGCTATTTTAGTGTGCTTAGTCCGAGGCATTTTCAACTTATTCCTTAATGAATTCATCTCATATTATGTGTTTTGCAACAATGTTTTCATAACTTCCTTTTTTTCTGGATCTATTCCCAATTTAATAATTAGCTTCTTGTAGTCCTAATTTTGAATATGCAATGCTCTAGAATTTTCCTTTTCTTACTTGAGCTGATTTGAAACTTTATCCAAAATATTATATTCTTTACTTATTGTCAAAGAGCTTTTGCTTAGGTCACTATAGAGGATTTCCCCTATTTGTCTATGCAAATTAATATTGTTAGGAAGTGGGGTGTCATCTACATTTATAGATAAATATAATGTTTTAAAATTAGGCCCTAAAGGAAGAGATTGAAAAACTATATGCATGAGGGAAAATTTTAATTGGATCCTTTAGAAATCCATAGTAGAGAGTAGTCTTTTTTGATAAGTTGGAGTTGCTTGTGTTGCTAGTTGACTTGCCATGTTGCTTCTCACCTTATGAATTATTTCTTAAATCTATTGATGATTCCTCTGTAAAAATTTGTGGTGGAGGGTGTTATCTCAAAATTAGACCCTGATAGGCTGCTGGTTAGGTTGAATCTAAGTAACTATTTCAAACCTACTTTAGGCTGAGGCCTAGCCTCCTCAACCTGAGAGGGCTCTCTCTTGATGGATTAATGATTTCGATAAAAGATAAGAGGGCTAACTCTTATAGAACAAGTGTGAAAAATATGAATGCTGGAAACACATTAAACAACTATCCATTGGGCTTATGGAGTCAACAACACCTCAATATAACAGTGAATTTAACCTTACATGGAAGTCAGGGCATTCAACATTTAGACATTCAGAACATCAACTCATATGGAACCACACAGTTTATAAATGCATACAGGAAATCAGAGCACATTCAGTGAATTCTGAGTGATTATACATCTATACCACTGTAAGAATTAAGAAAAGGACAACATCACATATTCTGAACATAAGAAATCCTTCATGAATCCTGAGAAGTAAAGTCAAAATTATATTACTGAAAATGAGTCTTACATAAGCCAAATACAAGCTTTGTTATAAAGTTTTCCAACCCTGATTACATTTCTGTTTCAGCTATATATAGAGCTCTTATTCTAACTGATCGAGATTCCTCCTCCAGCATGAGGGGAATTCGAAAACTACTTCTAATGACACCTATTAACCCTTTAACTAACTAATAAATACAACAAAGTGTTGACTGGAGTTTTTTTAGAGATCTAAATCAACTATGACTCTAACTCCATATTACATGCATGATGGCTTTAATTAAGATGATTCCTCGTTCTTTGACATCTGGTTCCCTTCTAGTTTAGTTGTGATGGTCTTCAAGGCTCCATAGTTGTCTTCAATGACACATGTTTTCCAATGCCCTGAAAGATAGGAAACTACCCCTGTTTACTGGTCTTTAGTTTTCCCCAAAATATTCGAATGCAAATAAGCATGTCCTTTATCCTTTAATTACCCAAAATAGAGCAGACTGCCACGTCCTTGATGCGTTGTAAGCTTTTTCCCATGTACATGTGTGCAGGCAAAAGTTTCTTGTAAACTGTCTGATATATCCTGAACTGTGGTAAATGTGCTCACTTTACGGCAAAAATTTAAAGTTGGATTTGAATATATATTTTCTCCACCCGCCTTGACCTGGTTGACTGTTGATAGCTTCAGATGATGCCTTGTATGCCTTTTAGACGTTTCCCTTTCAAAATTCCCGCTTATAATTCAAAACTGCTTGATTTACGTTGAAATCATCACTTTCAGCAGTTTCGTAGCGCGCTACGAAACTGCTGAGTTATTTAAAACAGCTTGTTTTTAACCTGAGGCCTTTATTAGCCCAGTGCTTTATTTCCAAAAAGCTTCTTTAGACTTTCCACAGGTCAAATAGGAATTTATATTTCTTCAGAAAGATAAGATCAAGCAAACTTGTCAAAATTTTTGAAGCAAAATCTTACTTGAAATGAAAACTCATTTAGCAGGTCCTTTAAGCTGGCTTAGCTGTGCCTTCAGATCTTCAATTTGTTTCTTCATAGCCTTATTCCCAGCTCTCAGTTGCATATTGATCCTTCTGATGTACTTGGCTTCTTTGATCGCTGGTACTGTCCAGGTGTGAAATTGTGAATGGCCATCAACCACTGAATTCAACTGGGCTTCTACAGTTTCATTCCCTTTCCATAGAGCTTTATAATACTTTGCGTGTATGACTGCATGTCTTCTAGCAGCTTTCTTCAATTTGGCGATCTCATGCTTGGCTGATTCTAATTGGATCTTTATAGCTGCTATATTATCTTCTTGAGAAGTGATGACTGTTTTGCCTGCGTTTTTCTGTGTCTCTTCCCCTGTTTCCTCTGTTCTTGGCAATGCTTCCTGTACTTGTTGGAATCTCCTTGTCATAGGTCTTCTAGGTTTAAAAACGAACTCTTCGGCTGGCTCATCAAATTTAAGCCTTTTTGAGGCCTTGGATTTCTTGGTGCTTTCTGGTTCTGACTGTATTAACTCGATTTGAACTGGTAGAGACTGCTCAAATTCAATAGCCTGTAATAAGTCATTTAAACTTGCCTTGGACACTGGACTTTCTTCGACTGCTATAGCTTTACCTTTTTCCTTATTCATCTGGCTTCTTGTTCTTATCCTTGAGACTACTTCAGATGTGCTTGTTTCAGGTACAGTCTTTTTACCATGAGCTTTTTCCTTAGTTGATTGCTGAGGTTGATCTTGGATGACGAGTGACTTCACTTGTTTTCTTACTTGTGACTTTGGAACTCTTTTAGCCCTTGCTTATGTTTGGAGCTCAGCTATTGTAAAATCTCTAGTAGGTGGAGGAGTGAGGCCAGTCTGGCTTTTGAAGCCAGCCATAAAAATGAATGAATTCCAATCTCTGTCTATCTTTTGGAGTCCATCTAAAACCAGTAGTTTGATCAAACCATGATGAAACAAAGAGGTTTCACAATCCTCTTTCCTCAGCTGTACCTTATCACACATCTTACTCAAACTACGGAACAGATAAAAAGGTAAGTCTACGGAGACCTTCCCGGTGAAATGCAAAAGGAGTTTAAAATGGTAAGAGTAAACCTTGTTATACCTTCCTTCACAAGTCAGATATTTCTGTATGCAGGTGAGTAAGTGAGCATAATATTCTTTGACATAATTCCTGGGCACTGCCTTAGTTAAATCTTCATTTACAAATTCATCCTTCAAAAACTCCTTACAAGGATTCATGTCAAATTTGAAGTTTTTAAACCATTCCTCTTGTCCTCGTGGGATCTCTGTCACAGTAGATATCACTTCTGGCGAAACCTGCAATTCTAACATGGCTACTTTTGAATTCAAGCCTGTGAAGTTAAGTGCAAATTCTTTAGTTACCTGTGCGTGTCCTCCTTGTAACTTTTTGCAAAACTTCCAGCACCCGGCCTTTTTAAATGCTTTCTTCACCTCTTCATTTCTCAGCGTTATATCCAGGCCTTCAGGCTCAGTCCTTAGAGGTTTGCCGGATCTGTGCTCCTTTTTCTCCATTGATTCTTCCAAATCCTCGCAAACAATAACTACCAGCTCCGGTTGGAATTGTGTTTCAGCTTCTATTTGAATTCAGCCTCGCTTGATTATCAGCCTCGCTTGAATTTTAAATTTTTCCGTTTAAAATCTTTCAAGATGTAACCTTGCAGATTTGTCATTCATGCAAGACTTACGGCCATCATCAAGATTTATGCACGGTTGTCTTTCTTGGGAATGATAATTCGTGCGTATCAACAGATCTAGTGGTGGTGATAGTGGCAATGAGTGGTAAAATGTGGTAAGAGAGGTACAGGAGCTGACATGAGAAGACACGGCCTATGACTCACCTAATGGACTTGACATTTTGGGAAAGATTCGCTACGAAAGGTACGAATCCATGATTTCGCAGCGCGGTCAGTTTTAAATTTGAATGATGCGCTGCGAAACTGCCTAATCATGATTGCGCTGTGAAACTGCCTAATCATGATTGCGCTGCGAAATTACAAAAAGACACGGTGGCTGATATAAGATAACAGGTGGCTATAAAACAATGGTAGATGGAGGAGAACCAATGGGAGTTGAGAACAACTTGACTCAAAAACTCTTGAAAACTCCAGATTCTAAGGGAAAAAATTAAAACAAAATTAAACTAGCACTGACCTTTGTCATCGGGCTAGGATAAAAAGTTACATGTATCAATTTTAGTTCTAAGTGATAACAGAGGGATTTTCTTCAATTGATAATTCTTCCAAATTGATTGAAACAGAGGAGGAGGTAGAGCACTCTGGGTTTCCCAATTGCATTTTAAAATTTGGTTGATTTGAGGTTCCCTTTGTTAATTTAACTTGTATCTCTGCTTCTTCTTCTCTTTGGACCTTTGCTGTCTTTTGAAATTGTGAGTCTTCTATCTCAACATCAATTTGTTTAGGTATATTTCTCTTCAAGCTCTTCTCCCTCAGGGGTTTGAAAATCTATTCTTTGCTACATTTTTTTGTCTAGCCATGTTTCTTGATTTTCCATTTTCTCAAGTTCTGACTTGCTTTCATGAATATAAGGTGAAAAATTAATTTCCCCTATTTTATTTGAAATTCTATAATAAGAGTGATATTTCCACTTCTCTCCTTAATCAAAGCCAAACTCCCTCATCATTTCTTCAATTTGCAGGAGGGATTGTATGCTATTCATGATGAATGTTCCAACAATTCTTTCTAACTTAAAAATATACCCTTTGTGTGGAAGAACAAAATGAGCTTGGTCAACATTTAAACTCCACATTATTCAAGAGAAGATATACTCATAGGAAAAAATATTGGCAAATGATATGGTGGTACTTCATCCCCATACAATCTTATCTCAGTGTAATATTTAAAAATGTACTAGTCCCCCACTTTGGTGTCCTTTCTAAGCTGCACCAACTCTTTTGTTTCAAGAAAAATCCTAAGAAGCTACTGATTGTTCAAGATAGTATATACAATGGCTATGAAAGATGACAAGTAATAAGAAAATCCCTCATTATTTTTTTTCTTCCTAACAACACCAGTCCATTTAATCACAAATTTCATTTGATTCTTTGAATCCCACATATTCAGACCTAGATGCCCAAACTTATCAGTATGTACATATAAGAACATATAGACTAGGACAAAAGGATATCTAAAATAACCATAAATATGATAGTTCTGAAATTGAAAAATGATTGACTTGGCTAGGTAATAAGGTATATCCAAAACAATATTTGGTTGTAACATCAAACTCAAAAACCCCAGGTTTGTTCACTTACTATCCCAATATCATATTCTCCCAAAAGAGACAAAATTATAACTAAGATATCTTGTGTATCTTTAGAAAATAATGTTGTTAGATAATTCACTACAGGTGGAGGAATTTGGGAATTTTGTGGTAGAATGAGTTTAAACGAACCTTCCTTATTCTCTTTAGAAAGATGTCAATAAGTGAGGAGTAAGGACTCATCTAAAAATCTCTTGGGATACTCTATTGTAGGAAAATTAAAATATTTGTGTATTATATATAAAATGAACTAAAAAATATTCTCCCCTAAATAATACATAACAAAATTCATATTTGGGACAAGGGAAGACGCTAACCAGCTGACAAATTCAAGGAAATTATATGTATGTGGGACAATTTCATGATAAAGGCTAGACTGGATGATTTGGAAAAGATTATTTGAGTCACTATAATGGTCAATAACTTCTTGTCAAATCTCTAAAAGGTCTAAGGTGCAATAAAAATAATATACTTTAGCTTCTTTGTCCATAAGGTGTATATGAACAAACGACATAGAGGTTGTAGGTTTTTTAGTTGATTTCATGGTTTTATATATGTTTACAATTTGAAAGAAAGGACAAGGAAGAAATGTGGAATTATGAGTTACCCAGTAACCAATGATAGTGAAGAGCTGAATGCTGATGTGGAATTGACAATCTACACTCTGGACACTTGGTGTTGTAACTTTGCAACTGGAGGACAAAGAAAATAACATGTAGGATGACCTTTTATCTTTTTTTGTATTAAGAAAGAAAAATGAAAAATCCTGATGATGTAAGAGGTATGGAAGGGTGACATGGATGTATAGGAGATGGCGTGGAGGTGTGAGGTGGATTAATGACATGTAAGGGCCTGCTCACTTGCCTAGCTCACCTAACGGGTACATGAGCCATCGCAAACTTTCGATGCGTGGTTTTCATAAAAACCATTAACCACTTCTAAGGGGTCCCCATATTGGTTTGTGAAAAGTAGAGGGGACTTGTCAAAATGAATCGTGGTCATTGATTTAGAGATGGATTGTTTATCCATCCTTATATATGACAAGTCCTCATCCCATAACTTTTAATTTCTTTAACTTGCCAGAAAGCCTTTGATTCCTTAGGTTGATTCCAATGAGTGACGATCTGACCCCAAACTTGTGTGTGCTTTAATTTCCAATTTATAAAAGTTCGGACCCACTTTTATATAGTTTAAGGTTGTGATTTTCATCCTAAAATGTTAGGTTTGTATACAAAATATAAATAAAACTTTTGAAAAGGGACTGTTATATAAAAATTTTCCTAGTCCCTACATCGAAAGTCTTATATATATATATATATATATATATATTGATTTTTTTGTAGGAAAAGTAAAATGTAACCTTTGACTACAACACCTTGCATTAAATAACTAGGGTCGTTGAATTCTTTACCCTTCTAACTGTTCATTCTTCTTCATTAGGGATACCATTTGGGTACTAACGTAGACCATGCTCTTATGTAGGCCTTCCAATTGACTCGATAGGTGTCTCATCTCCTTCTTTATCTCGTGCATCTTGTCACATTAACACCCTCTAGGAGGAGGGTAGCTAGTCATGACATGATTGTATCTAGGAATTTCTAAAACCCAAGCCTCCAAGTATTTCCAAAATTAAGACTACCACAACATTGAAAAAATAACACAACAATAGGATTGGAGGGACAAAGCATTTTTGAGTATTTGACAAGACTAGTCAACTCAAAAACCACTTTAAAATCCAAATATAAACGAAAAACTAAAATTAAAAACCTATCCATACTTTCAACATGGAAAATAGGTTCATTACCATCCATAGGTGACCTATAATTTTTCCTCTCTCCCCACATAGATGTTTACTTTTATGGACCAGATTTGAAAACCATATAATATATTGCACTTTTCAACATTGACTCAGGCATATTCATCATTAACCATTAACCACTAGGGTACTAACAATGGTAATTTTCTTAGGGCTAGAGGTCTATGTTGTATATAATTGCATTTTAAAACATTTTCAGCATTTTCACTTTGCATTCACCCCATATCATCATAAGTAATTTTGTAGAGAGAACATTAGTAATAAAAATGCAATGAAATAGTTATAGGTCTGTCATAGGGATCAACATATCTCCTTCATACATTTTTCATAATCGTTTCTCATATCACATATAAGAAGGCCCAACGAGGCCGATTTCATACCTAGGAACTAAGTCCCATTAGGGTCCTATTACAATAAAATATTGAGGCTCATTAGGGCACTATTACACCACAAGACTGATGCCCATTTTTTGTCTAGGAAAATCCTCTCTGCGGACAGAGACGATCCCTCTAGCCCAATGAGTGGGACTAACAAACTACGTGACAATCTACAAGACGCTTTCCTAAATTACAATCGAAATGAGAGAAGCGGAAGATGGCCTACCTTATTCTGATGCTATAACATATTCCTTTGTTGAATATCTCTGTTCACTTGCGTTTCAAGATTAGCTCTACTACTCATAGTGTTTGGACACCTGTGCAAGAGATCAAAGATACAACAAAGAATACAAGTACAAATAGCATAATCGAAAGTAATCAACTTAACGAATCAAGGAGCATTAAGATAAATGATGCATTAACACAAACATTTATGGAAAGTGAAGCAACAGTTGTATATATTAATGAAATAAAGGAGGAAGCATACAACCAAGCCTTGATGTCAATAAGCTCTCCTTGAGTGAATGTCCAAGTCCAAGCTCAAGATCTCTAAGAACTCCTCCAAGTCAAATGAGTATCATGTAGGCACTATCTCAACATAAGGGTGCAAATAGCCAAAGATGAACCATTTTGGAATGGGAAAGGATGAATATATAAGTAGGGAGAGGGAGTTAGGATCTATCCAAAAATAGGGGAAGATCCTCATCTCAAGGAGGTAGCTCAAAGGGATAAGATCAAAGGCCAATATTGGGAGAATTTGACCACATCCACATCGAAAAACCTCCATCTCATCATTCTGGAAGCCTATAGATCATGAAGCTTCTTTTCCTTTTTGGGAAAAATTTCCTTTTAGGGGTCAATGTGGGTATCCAAGCAAAAAGTGCACTCGTATCACGAGGCTAGTATAGTGCAGCTAGTGATTAACACAAGTTTCTAGTGTCAGGGTTGCATTGGTCCTGAAATTAGGGTTTTAGAGTTTACTTCTTCAAGGAAGGCTCAAGGCATGTTTCCATTAGCGTTTCAGAGAGGATTTGAGATGCATATCAAGATGGGTACATTGCATGATTGCCAAGTTTTTGGCACTTCAGGGTATGACACAGATAAGTGTAGGAAGTGTGACAAAATACTGTGTAACAAATGCCCCCTAAAGCATAAAGGCAGAAAAAAGAGATATGGATGAGATGCTTTACGAACTTTTGAAGGGATGAGAACAAACACTATTAGGAGACCTACAAATCAAGGACACATATACATATATGATATCAAAAGATGAATCCACAGTATGGACACAACCATCCAAATATAAAGGACTACATGAAAGGATCCATGGTATGGGCGCAACCATCCAAATGAAAAGGATCATCTGTAAATCTAAGATCTAAGGTATGGGCACAACCATCCAATATAGAAGGATCATCATCATAAATATAAAGTCCCACATTATGGTCACAACCATCCAATATAGAAGGATCATCATCATAAATATAAAGTCCCATGGTATGGTCACAACCATCAGCATAGTAGAAACATGCGTACAGTCATGAACAATACATAGCTCCATGCATCCTGATTCATATCAAACAAGACTCAAGGTCTTGCACTCCATCCCAACCTGATCAAAGTATGAATTCTAACATGTGAATGAATGTGTCGAAGTCAAACATGATAGAAATCCACTTGATTCCTTGTAAATGATGTGGATTCCTAATAGGTATGAGAGGAACCACCAATAATGACAATGGTCCTCAAGGCATGACAGTACAATCTGTGAATGTGAAAATGAAGCTGAAGTTGAACACTCATGGAATCATCCAATCATAGGCCAATGATGTAAACCTATCATCAGATGCAAAGAACTTTCCATTAAGGCATGCAATCTCTAAGGTACTAAAAGGGATTTTTTAAGTCATCTTCTTGGATAATGAGCTGAAGTCATAGGAAGTGACCCCTTGAAGGAGGGCCATGATGATTCCCTCATCATTGACATGAAACAAGGAATAAAGTGAAATGAATGAGTATGATCCAATACTGTAGCAAAGGGTCAGACAATCTATAGGTAATAAACAATAGATAGGACTTATCTTGAACATATCGGCGACACGACTCCAGAGTGTGGCAACATTTGACCCAACATAGGACCAAGGGTCATGATGACGAAATGGAATAGCTAGATGAGAGGAAAAATAGATTACCCAAACCCAGAAGGACAAGTGACTGAGTGAGGTATCCCAAACTTGACACGAGAAATAGACAAGTGTCATGTTAAGAGTGACATGCTGCCTATACAAGAGATGTCTCACTTTCATTTTTTCCCACTATTTCTATTGAGTACCCCAATTATTTTTATCACAAGCTTGAAGGGGATAGCAAATTCTTGTCGTATAAGTTCATTCTTCCAATGAATCCATCCTAGTAAGTTTTATGAGTCTTAGGAAGAAGAAACTCGGTCTCGTCATGGTGACGAGTCTTTTGCAGTTAAATTTTTAGTGAGTCTGATGGAAGGATAACTTAGTATCGTTTTCATATTTAGAGATTTTGAAAAAGAGAGGAAAAAGAAAACTCCATCATGTACCTTTTCGTAATTTGTCTCCCAAACCCAAAAAGGTAGAAAAAAAATATTCGAGAGAACCTCGAGCATTTCGACCAAGGTGTACCATTTTCATAAATAGTCGATCTCAACTCGAAAAAGGGGTAAACTTATATTGAGATGACATCAATTCATTGAATTTAATGAGTTCGAAAGGACACATACTTGACAATATTTTAATATTTAGAGTCAGCAAAGAGCTTAAATATGACTCCATGGGGGTTCCTTCTTCATTTATTTTTAACATGTCTGAAAAAGAGATAAAACAAAACTCGTTGAATCAGTAAAAAATGATCATTGTAACCACCGAAAAGAACCTATAATTGCACAAAGACAACCACACATCAATGATATTGAGAAAAATAATAAAATATTGGCAAAAAATGTGTTTAACTTATAAATAGACCAAAAGTAAAATTATTTTTACCATTTCACTTGGAGTAAAGTGGAGAGTGCATTTTACCCCATTTTCTTCGATTTTTCAGGCGAGCAGTGTGGGAGATCGAGGGCATCATTTCACGAACTGCCAGCTGCAGGTAAGAGCTCTACCTTTTCTTTTTCTTTTTACTTTACTTTCATGTTGTTTCTTAGTGTTTTTGTCAGCAAGAAGATGGGATTTCAAAACTTTAAATCGGGGAGAAATCAACATGGATTTGCTCATCGTATCTGTGTTGATTGCCTGTGAGTCTGAAAGGCTCTTACGTTGCCAACGCGAGATTAATTAAAACATTCACGCTAGCTACAAGGCATAAAAATTAAAGAGAAATCTTCTCCCTTGAGCTAAATTTTTGAGTTTTTATCCCATGAAATAGCATATAATCATTGTTAATGGTTGTTTTACAAGAGATTTCGACAATATGGTAATTGAATGGAAGGAAAGAGACCATGAGGCAGAAGATCACCAGGCTGCCCAATATCCTAAATGTGTCAATGCTTTGAGGAACTGCGGGCTACTGAAATTATTCCAAACCCCAAGACTCCGAGCCCAAAACGAGCTACTAAAATACCTTATCAGTTTATGGGATGTCGATCGGGAGATATTTGTTTAGTCAATTTAGTATGTCCTAAATTGCTACATTAATTATCAATCCGGGAGTCGTAAACTGATGAAGTGTGGCACACTATATGTGCAAGAAAACCTCTTTCTTACTTTTATTGTTTTCAATTTTATTTTGTTTTTGGGGTTTTGTCTTTGTTGGTCTCCTAATGCAAATGGAAATCCTATTCCTAGGTTTTAAGAATACTTTTAGAGGGCAAGTATGGATGTATATTTAAGACAAGGTTTATGTCTCGTATGACAATTTCTAGAACTTAGCACTTCAAAAGATCTCAAAGCATGCTATTGATAAAATTAGTACTTGAATAGGAATGTAAATATGCAGCTACTTAAATCAAACAAAATATGAAATATTGATCGTGAAGTCATTGTGTCTGCTGCCCATCTAATTATAGAAATAAAATCTAAACTATTGCACTCAAAAAAAAAATTGCAGACTAATGAAAGAAAGATCAATTTACTTCACTTATAATTTGATAGCTCACCAATTAACTTCTCGGGTTAAGCCATGGCACTAGAGATAACGTCAAATAACATGAATAATTGATATCTAAACTACCTACTTGCAGATTAATGAAAGAAAAATCAAATTACTTCACTTATAATCCGATAGCTCGCCAAGTAGCTTCTCGGGTTAAGCCATGGCACCGGAGAAACGTCAAATAACATGAAGAACTTGATATCTAAACTACCTACTTGCAGATTAATGAAAGAAAAATCAAATTGCTTCACTTATAATCCAATAGCTCGCCAAGTAGCTTCTCGGGTTAAGCCATGGCACCGGAGATAACATCAAATAACATGAAGAACTTGATATCTAAACTACCTACTTGCAGATTAATAAAAGCAAAATCAAATTACTTCACTTATAATCCAATAGCTCGCCAAGTAGCTTCTCAGGTTAAGCCATGGCACCAGAGATAATGTCAAATAACATGAAGAACTTGATATCTAAACTACCTAATAGCAGCAAACAAATATCACTAAAATCAAAGAATAACTGAAATTGAAAAGCTTAAAAAGTTCAGCAGAGAAGCAAATCTCATGTCACTATTTGATACAAAAATTATATGAAAAAGCTCGAGCATAACCTATCATGAAACACACTGATCAACGTTAGTAAAAAGTATGCAATGCTGCAAAATCATGTATAGGAATAAAGGATTAACACCATAAACAAATTATGAAAAATATATAGTGGAAATAAGAAAAATGATACATGAAAAACTTTACAAAAACAAAAAGAAAAACCTCATCTAGCAGGGGCCCTCTGCATGACCTTTGGTTAATACGTTGTCAACCCAAAATCACACTTTAAACAGTCATAAAAAAACATAGTTTTTATATTGCAAAACAAAGGATATGTCTTCTCGTTACAGCAGCAGGACTAACGCTACAACAACAACATAAAAACTAACATCAAGACTAACTAGTGTTTGCAAATGCTATATTCATAGAGGAAAATAGATAACTACTTTTTCTGTGGGAAATCTTCAGCAGAGGACATGTAAACAGGATAGAACCCGTAAGTTCAGCCTCCTGGTTGCCATGATCATTCAATATACAAAAGGTGGATGTTGGATTTGCGTCATGGAGATAGCCTGCAGCTGTCAAGAGGGATCCACGAATCTAAGAATGGTCTCAGACTTTTCACGTGCTGAAATAGAGACCTATTTGATGTAGGACTCTTTGTTTGACCGTCCTTTGACCAAGTCTTTTCTTCACAAATTCAACTGAACAAATAGGACCTTGTCCATGTGTAGATCATTTCTGAGCTGCCTACGTGCCTTGTTTCACTGGCCGATACCTGTAACCTATAGAACAATAAACATGGTTGTGGAATTGTGAGTCAGCTGCGGAAAGTGGCTACATTCTGTAACTGATGAAAAAAATCTAAATCAAATAGCACACACAAGGATATAGTTAGAAAACCACTCAAATGCACTCCTAGAATCAATATGTAATGATCTTTGATAGCTTATGAGGCACTAATGTGGGAAAAAGGTCTAGGAAAGTATGTAGAAGAGAGGTAGTTTTAGGGCTCAACATACCCCCATGTGAAGATGTTGCATGTCCTCATGCAACCAAAACTGTGACTATCCTTCCTTCAATTCATATGCTCTGAGACTTCTGCTAATACATCTAGCCTTCTTTTCTTCCTCCTTGGTGTCACTGACATCCTGGGTTTCATCATTAGGCACCTGTATTTGAGGTTGATGAGGGCTCTGCTCAACCTCCTATTCTTTTTCTTCAATTTCCTATTTTTCTTGTGCCACGATCTAAGATGCAACATGGTGTTGTCATGGATAATTTTATCCAACCTGCTCTATTCTTTCAATGTTTCATTTTCCCTTTTGATGTGTCTATTCAGGACTTCTAGTTCAAAAACTTCCTGTTTTAATGATTGGATCAAAACTTCCTGAGCTGTATCAGGCTGATTAGATGAAGTGCCCTGGTCTGTTGCAGTATTTTCCAATGATTCAATAAAATCATACATCTGTTGCTGAGTTGGATCTATTTCTGGTGTAGCCTTTCTTGGATTGATTTCAAAATCTAGTTGAGGAAAAGGAGAATGTTGTGGACTATGGTTAGGAGGAGTGATTGCTGGTGACTGTTCTGGTGTTTCCCCTCCTAAGTCTATGAAGTGAGCCCCTTTGATTTGCACTTTCTTCAATTTGCCTTTAAGTCTTGAGCTCCTTCTTAAATTTTGTGAGCTGGTATCTCCCTTTTCTACACTCTGTTTTTCCTTTCCTTTTTCTTTTGTCTTAGTTGATTGTTCTTTAAGATGAATTAGTCTTTCAGAAAGTATATGTTCCTCTTTTGAGGAAAGTTCTGGGGTTTGATAAACATCTTCAACATTTCTTTTCCCCTTCTTCTTCACTTGTTTTCTAACCTCAGTGGAAGTTTTAGGCAACATTTCTTCCTTACTGGTTTCTTTAGTTATACTAGTAGGAGTATCTTGAATGTTTACACTTGTTTTTCTTCTCCTACTTTTTCTTGTTGAGCTACCCTCAGGTGTTTCAGGTGGGTCTTGAAAGAAATTTCTAATCAGGAATTGTTCCCATGTGTCCTTTCTTTCCTTCAATTTATTTTTCATTCAAAATTTTAACAAGGTCGTGATGATAAAGATGAGGCTGTACATCATCCAGATTCTTTTGTACAGTGGTGGACATATTTTTCAAGCTACTCAACAAGAAATAAGGCAGATTGATGGTTTGATTCTCCAGAAAATTCATTAATAATCTTATATGGTACATGTACATGGACCCAAACCTTCCTTCACATGTAATAAACTTCTGAATTATCAACAACAAACTAGTCCATTTTTCCTTTAGGGTAGAAACAGGGATTTCACGTTTAAAAATGATTATATCCATACCTGGGTTACGCAAAATGATCCTCCAAGCCCTCTCATCGAAGTCTTTGTTTTTGAACCATCATTCTCCTTCCTGTGGGAGCTCTGTTGCTGCTGCAATGGATGCCTCTGTTACTGAAAATTTGATATCCCCAACCTCAACTTCCATGCCGTTGAAGGACCTTGCAAATGTCTTTGTGACTTCTTTATTATGACCCCTGAATTTTTGGATAAACTGCAGCCACCTTGCTTTCCTTAACGTGCTCTTTAGCTGTGGATAACCCTCCATGAATTTAGGCCCGTCTGGCTCTGTTCTTACCAGAAGGCCCATTCCTTCCTCTTGCTTTGAAAATACCTCTGTAAGTGATGGACTGTAAGTGATGGTTTGACGGAGGCGGAACGATTTTATAAGTGGAAGATGGAGGAGGATTGCGGAGAAAACCAGTAGTTACAAAACAGAAAGAATATAGAGCATGCAATGAAAATGAGTTCATGGAGTAGAGGTTTGTATAAACAACCCTGAACTGGCAATCGTAAACTCAATGTGAGAGTATGGAAACAGAGTGAGTCTGGCAGAATTTTAAAATAAAAGGTTGTGGAATGGATGTTAGAAAATTCACAAAATGACTTCAGAGTGGTGTGTCAGAGGAGAGCCGTGGTCAATTGTCTTATGTCTTGATGATTAACTGGTTCAACAGGTGTAATGCGGAGGTACAATTAAGTACGAGTTAGATTCAAAAGAGGATAATGAGGCCGTTGGAATTTGATGAGGAGTTCATGGTGGAGTTATGCAAAGGTCATGGAGGATTTGAGGAAGCTATCAATTCGAATCATTACACATGATGGAGTGAGTGGTTTTACAACTATACAGATTATGTGTTTTAAAATGCTATTTGAAATTGATTTTTCTCATACCTTAGAATCTTACCACTTCCGTTCACTAAGTTTTGATTAGATACTTCTTGTTGGTGCTTTAGGTGCTAACATCTTTAAAATATTTCCCTCTTCCATACCTGCATATGGTTTTCATCATTACTTGGCTAACATTTGATTGTCACTGCAGAGTAGCAGAGTATTAGCTGCAGAATCATCAATCAGTTGCGGAATCAGTATTCAACTGCGTAATTAGAATTCGGATACGGAAACTGACATAGTGAATATATGACTTGGCGAAGTGAATGGAGATGGATGGAAATGAATGATGACTAAATGAATGATATATGAAAACTGGACATGAAAGGAATTTTATTGGTGGAATGTGATGGTGAAATGGAATGAAATGAAGTGAAGTGAAATGACATGAAATGGAACAACTATGAATGAAATGAGAGAGATTTTTTTGGAAAATATAGGGTGTCAGAAGCTTCTGATTTTCACCCTGTATTTTTTATATAAGACTGTCAATCAGTGATTGGTTTTCAGGCTTATACATTTTTTTTTTCTTTTAAGAAACAATGAAAAGAACAAAGACTAGGCTGGTGGAGAGGAAGGATTCTTTTTCACCAGCCTTATTGCAGAATTATCTTGAAAGATTTTGACAAATTCCTCCTTTGAGAGTGGCTTATAATAAATCTTCAATCTATGACCATTCACAATGAGTGGAGTTTGATACTCATTAATGGTTTCGATTCTTACCGCTCCATTGCTAAAAACTTTTTCAATCTCATATGGCCCAAGCCAATGAGTCTGAAATTTACCTTTGAAATCTTTGAACTTGGAATCAAATAGAAATTCCCAATCCCCTTCTTGAAACTTTTTCTCCTTGATATATTTGTCATGCCACTTAGCTCTTTGATATTGAACTAGATTAGTTCTTAGGATTGCTTCTTGTTTGATCTCATCTATTTCATTCAACTGCTCCATTCTATGCTTTTGAGCTTCTGATAGATCCATTCCCAATTTAAATACCATCTTGAATGTCTTAACTTGGAACTCAATGGGGAGAAAAACTTCTTTCCCATAAACAAGTTCATAGGGAGAATGTCTTGTTGTGTTCCTCCATGTGGTTCTATAGGCCCATAAGGCTTCAGGAAGCCTTTCTGCCCAATCTCTTTTGTGCAGATGAATAGTCTTGGTAATGATGCCTTCAAATACTTTGTTTGTGGACTCTACTTGACCATTTGCTTGCGGATGGTAAGGAGTGGATTTTCTGTGCTTGAATTTGTACTCTTCCATTAGCTTCTCCATCAGTTTGGATGTGAATTGACCTCCTTGATCTGTCACAATTTCTCTTGGAACACCAAAGCGAGTAAAAATATCCTCATAAAGAAAGCTAACAATTGAATCCTCAGTAGCAGAAAATAATGCTTTGGCTTCTACCCATTTAGTGACATAATCAATACATACCAAGATATACTTTTTCTATTTAGATGGTGGATTAATAGGTCCAATAAAGTCTAAAGCCCATTTTTCAAAGGGTTCGATGAGTACCGATGGTTGTAATGGCATCTCATTTGAGGGAGTAGGTTTTCCTACTCTTTGGCAGTTGTCACACCTTTTGACATATTGTTTTGTATCTTTGAAGAGGGACGACCAATAATGTCCTAAAGAAAGGATTTTATACGTTGTCCTTTTGTCAACAAAGTGTCCACCACATGGTTCATCATGACATGCTTTGAGAATATCAAGCATTTCATCTTCCCTGGCACATATTCTGATCACAAGGTCTGGCCGTGTTTTAAACAATTCGTTAGAAATCCATGAATATTTTGAACTCTTCTGAATAATCTTTCTTCTTTCACTAGGAAATAAATGTGGAGGTAGTTTCCCTCTAACAAAATAGTTAGCCATATCTGCATACCAAGGTGTCTTAGTAGTTACTGCAAATAAATATTCATCAGGAAGCTTGTCCTCTATAGGAGAATATTCTTTGGTATTTTGAATCTTAGACAAGAAATCAGCTACTGTGTTTTGTTTCCCTACTCTATCTAACACAGTAATATTGAATTCCTGTAAAAGTAGGAGCCATCTTGTAACTCTGCCATTAGTAACAGGTTTTTTCATTAGATATCTAATTGCAAAATGATTAGTATCAATAAAAGTTTCATGGTCTGTTATATAATTTCTGAACTTATTGATTGCATGAACAACAACTAAGAACTCCTTTTCAGTCACAGTATAATTCAACTCAGTGGGGGTTAAATTTTTACTGGTATAGTAAATGGCATAAGGAACTAATTCTTTTTGTCCAAACACAGCCCCTAAAGCTGTATCTGAAGCATCTGTAGAAATATGAAAGGAAATTTCTAATTTGGTCCTCTCAAGATAGACACTTCAGATATTCTTGTTTTCAAAGTTTCAAATGCTGATTGGCGATTAGGACTCCATTTGAATTCACAGTCTTTTGTAAGTAGTTTAAAGAGTGGAGATGCTATTTTGGTAAAGTTTTCTATAAATATTCTATAATATCCAGTAAATCCCAGAAAACTTCTAACATCTTTTTGACAATTTGGAATAGGTAAATTGGAGATGACTTCAACCATTGATTTATCAACTTTAATCCCATCCCCTAAAATATGATGTCCTAAAACAATACCTTCAGTAAACATCATAAAGCATTTTTCATGGCTTAATGAAAGGTTTGTTTCTTACATCTTATAAGGACTTTTTCGAAATTTTCTAATGCCTCTTCAAATGTATTACCATAAACTGTAAAATCATCCATATATACCTCTACATAATCATGGATTAGATTAGAAAAAATTCCTAGTACTTCTCTTTGGAATGTTGCGGGTGCATTACATAATCCAAAAGGAAGCACTCGGTAAGCAAAAGTTCCCCATGGACAGGTAAATGTGGTTTTATACTGATCCTTAGGTGCTAACTGAATTTGATTATAACCACTAAAACCATCCAGAAATGAAAAGTACTTTTTGCCTGCTAATGTATCTAATACTTGATTGATAAAGGGCAAAGGAAAGTGGTCCTTCAAAGTTGCTTTATTCAATTCCCTGTAATCAATGCACACCCTCCATTTACCATTCTTTTTGGGTACTATAACCAAGGGAGAAACCCATCGGCTATCTGAAATTGGGTAAATGAAGTTTACATTGAGTAGTTTTTGGAGCTTTTCTTTCACAATCTCCCCAAAATTTGGATTCATCCTTCTCTGAGGTTGTCTGATTGGTCTACTATTTTCCTCAATATAGATATGATGTATGCAAGTCTTAGGGTAAATACCTTTCATATCAGTATACTCCCATGCAAATGCAGTAGAATGTTTTTGCAAGATTCTAGTTAGCTCTTCCTGTTGTAACTTTTCCAAATTTTTGTTGATATTCAATGTTTTACCTGGAAAAATTTCAACTGCAGAACTACCAAACTCTTCCATAGAGTAAAGAGGTATTTGCCTTGATGACAAATATTCAATATCAGAATCTAACTGAAATTGTGTGTGGTCATATTCTGAAGATGTTTCAAAATTTTCTAATGTGTTCAAAATTTGACTATCTTCACTAACTTCAGAGATAGTAAAGACAGGTTGTATAATATCTTCATCATTGACCCATTCATTGTCTCCTACTTCTGTAATTGCTTTTGTTGGAGGATACAAATTGAATTTCTTTGTTGAAATACCATCAGAAATGTACATATCCCCAGATCTACAACTAATGAAAGCATCAGCTATGGCTAGCCAAGGTCTTCCTAAGATGAGTGGGTGCCCTCCTAGATTACTCTTGGGAGTCAAAATCATGAAATCTACTGGATATTCCCAAGAATATAAGGAGACTGAAATATCTTCTAATACACCATCTGGTTTGATTACTGATCTATCTACAAGTTGCAGTAAGGTGGGTGTAAAAAGAAGATTAGGAAGTTTAAGCTGTTCCATAATTTGTCTACTCATAATGTTTATAACAACCCCTAAGTCAATCAATGTATTTGGAATTTCTATCGCATTTATGTGTGTCTTGACAATTGAACTACCTGGATCCACATATTTCTGCATGGTAATCTTTCCCATCATGATATCTGCAATTTTTCCTACTAGGTGGATTCTTTTTGTATCTCTTGGTTTCCTACTTGGTCTTTTGAAACTCAACTCCTTTATTGTTTTTGCTAGAATAGGAATCTCCCTAATGGATTGTAGCAAGGGAATCTTGATACAAACATTATTTAATTCATCTAGGAAATCATAGTCAGGAAACAAGATTTGTTTTTCCACCCCTTTTTCAATTTGTAATCTTTCAGGGAAAGGAGGTGTGGATGAAGATGCAGGTTGCTAAACTATAGGAGTTGTGGGGGTTGACTCTTTTTCTTTTTCCTTTTGAATGATTGGGTTTTGAAGGAATGCTTCCTTAGAACCTTTATTGATTTTAAGAGAATCCTCCTCAGAGGCATCTTGCTCTTGAACATCTATAGAAGGTTTTTCCTTTTCTAAAATTCTACCAGATCTAAGTTGAACATCATTAAGAGGAACAATCATATAGGTAGGAAATTGTTGTCCTTCTACCATGTAAGCATTCTGAGATTTTTGTTGTTGGGATTTGGTAATGGCTGGGCTGGTAGTTTATTTGGCTTTTGTTGAAATGGAAGCAAGAGTTGAGAATTTTGATTTTGTTGAGAAGGTTGTTGTTGTGGAAATGGAAATGAAAGTTGTAGATTTTGATTTGGAAGTTGTGGATTTTGTTGTTGATTTTGAAAAGATGGAGGATATTGATAAAATTGAGCAAATCTCCCATAAGGATTTTGTACCCCTTGTACCCATGATTGATATGGATTTTTAGGTTGGGGCCAAGGTTGTTGCCAAGAATTCCAATTTGGTGGGAGCTAAAAATTCATAGGATTGTTAAATCCTTGATTTTGTTGCCCTTGCCAAGGTCTTCTTGAAAAAAAACAAAGGGATTCTACTGAATTTGGATCTTCCTGAAAGATAGCTTTGAGCCCAGGAATTGAAGGACAATCCTTGGTCTCATAACTTTCTGAGCAAATCATACATGTTTCTACAACTTTTGCATCCAAGGGGCATTCCCTTAGAGCATGTTTCTTCCTACATTTTGGGAAAAAGATGGCTAAGGCATTAGCTTCTATTTTCTGCTTGTTTTGAATTTTAAGGGTGTTTAGTTGTTCACTGAGGCTCCCCAGAATATCAATTTTGAACTAATAAAGCATATTGCCAATCTCTGCCCTACTTACTGATACAGTTGTAGATTTGTTTGCTCTAATAAGAGAAGGATCTCTAGGCCCTTTTCCGATTTTAGATTTTCCCCTTGAAAGATGGACACATAGTTCTGCTATGTCATGTAGTGGAAGTTGAGAAATGTCTCCCTTCCCCATCATGTTTAAAATATCTATCCATTCATCTCTAATGGCTTTCAATAGAAGGGCTTTCAAAGTTTCCTCGTCTAAATTGCTCATTTTTCACTCTCTTTAAGTTGTATTGAAATCTTTCAAGTAAATCCTCCAAGTTCTTGTCCTCTTTTTGCATCATTTTGAATACCTCATCCTTATGATTAGTGGGCATACAATAATCCAGATATCTATCCAAAAATGTTTGCTTCATATCATTCCAAGTCCTAATAGATTGAGTGTCTAATCCCATGAACCATTTCAAAGCAGCTCCTTTCAATGTTGAAATAAATAGTTTGAATTTTTCAGAGTCTTCCATGTAGTCATAGGTTCAGCACAAGGCTTCAAACTCAAATAGAAATGTTTTAGGATCCTCACTTCGCAACCCATAAAAGTTTGGGAGGACAGATGGTGAAATGTTTTTCATTGTTGTATGGGTTTCCTCATCAACTATAGGGAATCCAAATGAGTTATCTCCTTCCCTATTTCCCCCATTGTTACCTCTACCTCCTCCATTGTTACCTCCATTGTTTCCTCTACCACCACCTCCATTATTTCCCCTACCTCTACTTCTACCCCCTCCTCCAAATAGAGAATATTCTCCATCTAGTACTTCTTCTGCCATGCTAGTTTCCTCAGGGTCTTCTGGTTCTTCTATTTATGGTTGATGAGAGAGAGTCTCTCCCTTTCCTTCTTCTCCAAGTGATTCTACTTCTTCAATTGCAATATGTTACCCTATAGAAGTGAAGAAGGGTTCTTTTCCTAGATCAGATTTAGTAGATAGCGTGGGAGAATCTTCTAATTCATTTACTGCCCCTTGAATTCCAGGAATCCTAAGGCTGGGAGTATGAGTCTGGGATGGAGGTGTATCTTGTCTATGCCTTGAAGTAGCTGGAGTTGTAAAAATCGAACTTTTGGCCCTAGCTATAAACCATCCCCTAGAATCTCTTTCTCTATGCATGTCAGTTTTTATTTTTTAATTTTTTTTAATGATTTTTTTTTAGTTGGGCTAGTAATCCTTTTTCTGATCTTCCAGATCACACTAGGTGCAAGAAGAGAGCATACTCAAGAAATTATTAAACTAATAGTTCTCTTTTCCGATCCTCCAGATCACACTAGGTGCAAGAGGAGAGCATACTTCAAGAAGCTATCAAATTTTCCCCTTTTTTTCTTTTTTTGAATGTAAAAGATAGGCTACCTAGTTACACTTCCTTGGCAACGACACCAAAATGTTTAGTTAATTTAGTATGTCATAAATTGCTAAATTAATTATTAATCCGAGAGTCGTAAACTGATGAAGTGTGGCGCATTGTATGTGCAAGACAACCTCTTTCTTACTTTTATTGTTTTCAAATTTTTTTTTTTTTTGGGGTTTTTTCTTCGTTGGTCTCCTAATGCAAATGGAAATCCTTTTCCTAGGTTTTAAGAATACTTTTAGAGGGCAAGTATGGATGTAGATTTAAGACAAGGTTTATGTCTCTTATGATAATTTTGAGAACTTAGCACTTCAAAAGATCTCAAAACATGCTATTGATAAAATTAGTACTTGAACAGGAACGTAAATATCCAGTTACTTAAATCAAACAAAAGATGAAATACTGATCATGAAATCACTGTCTCTGCTGCCCATATAATTACAGAAATAAAATCTAAACTATTGCACTCGAGAAAGCAAAAATTGCAGACTAATGAAAGCAAGATCAATTTACTTCACTTATAATTCGATAGCTTGCCAATTAACTTCTCGGGTTAAGCCATGGCATTGGAGATAACATCAAATAACATGAATAATTGATATCTAAACTACCTACTTGCAGATTAATGAAAGCAAAATCAAATTACTTCACTTATAATCTGATAGCTCACTAAGTAGCTTCTCGGGTTAAGCCATGGCACTAGAGATAACGCCAAATAACATGAAGAACTTGATATCTAAACTACCTACTTGTAGATTAATGAAAGAAAAATCAAATTGTTTCACTTATAATCCAATAGCCTGCCAAGTAGCTTCTTGGGTTAAGCCATGGCACCAGAGATAACGTCAAATAACATGAAGAACTTGATATATAAACTTCCTACTTGCAGATTAATAAAAGAAAAATCAAATTACTTCACTTATAATCTGATAGCTCATCAAGTAGCTTCTTGGGTTAAGCCATGGCACCAGAGATAACGTCAAATAACATGAAGAACTTGATATATAAACTACCTAATAGCAGCAAACAAATATCACTGAAATCAAAGCATAACTGAAATTAAAAATCTTAAAAAGTTCAGCAGAGAAGCAAATATCATGTCACTATTTGATGCAAAAATTATATGAAAAATCTCGAGCATAACCTATCCTGAAACACACTGATCAGCATTAGTAAAAAGTATGCAATGCTGCAAAATCATGTACAGGAATAAAGGATTAACACTATAAACAAATTATGAAAATTATATAGTGGAAATAAGAGAAAAGATGCATGAAAAACTTTACAAAAATGAAAAGCAAAACCTCAGCGAGCAGGGGCCCTCTACATGGCCTTTGGTTAATACGCTATCAACCCAAAATCATGCTTTAAACAGTCATAAGAAATAGAGTTTTTATATTGCAAAAAAGAGGATATGTTTTCTTGTTACAACAACAGGACTAGTGCTATAACAACAACATAAAATCTAACATCAAGACTAACTACTTGCGTTTGCAAACACTTTATTTGTAGAGGAAAATAGATAACTGTTTTTTTTGTGGGAAATCTTCAGCAAAGGACACGTAAATAGGAAAATGCCCGTAAGTTCAGCCTCCTGGTTGCCATGATCATTCAATCTACAAAAGGTGGATTTTGGATTTTCATCATGGAGATGGCCTGCAGCTGTCAAGAGGGATCCACGAATCTAGGAATGGTCTCGGACTTTTCACGTGCTGAAATAAAGACCTATTTGATGTAGGACTCCTTGTTTGATCGTCCTTTGACCAAGGCTTTTCTTCACGAATTTGATTGAACGGATAGGACCTTGTCCATGTGTAGATCATTTCTGAGCTACCCACGTGCCTCGTTTCACCTGCTGACACCTGTAACCTATAGAACAATAAAAATAGCTGCGGAATTGCGAGTCAGCTGTAGAAAGTGGCTACATTCCGTAGCTGATGAACAAAATCTAAATCAAATAGCACACACAAGGATATAGTTAGAAAACCACTTAAATGCACTCCTAGAATCAATATGTAATGATCTTTGATAGCTTATGAGGCACTGATGTGGGAAAAAGGTCTAGGAAAGTATGTAGAAGAGAGGTAGTTTTAGGGCTCAACAATATTCATCATTAGAGACCAAGAATTGGAGCTGGAAATAACAGAAATTTACTTCATTACTGGATTTTCCAGAAGAGGGGAAAAGGTTCAACTCTTTGGATCTCATGATGGAGGTGAGAGCACCAATTCCCTAATCAAAAGGCATTGCCTGGGTGCAAAGACAATAGTGAGCGAGAAGGTGAAGATACTGAATATCGACAATATTCCCTTGGGGACACTTCTACACACCATGGACTGTATAGCTAGGTCATAGGATTTACACAAAATTTCAAAATCTCAATTCCATTATGTGGTAGAATTCCTTGCTCCAACAATATTCAATTGGTGTGAGGGGTTGTTAGCCAACATGAAGAGGAAACTGACCAAAGGCAAGCGGGAAACTTGAAGAAGTTCAGATTTAGTGAGCGTGTGCCCTTATTTTGGTATCAGTGGACAGAGGTGTCGAATCATGCTCCACAAGATTCGAGGCTACTGAGATGGAGTGAGCTCATGCCTGATGGAGGAGGGGGATAGTAGATGAATTTCCCTCCACAATTCTAATGTTGGTTGCACCGAAAACTGATCATTGTGGATGACTATGCCTATGTAGGCACATACTTCATATGGGATCTAGATCTCCCTCTCGGATCAGGTGAACAGTGGATTGATGCAGGTAAAACTCATTTTTTGGATTTTTCAAGTTTTATGAGTTTTTTATTAAAGTCTATCTAAGAGTTTACTTGTGATGAATGTGCATATGTGGGACTAGAAAGACCTCCTGGCATGTTGCCAATAACACGACGAGTAGCACGTCAGATGGAAGATGCTCCATACAAGGAAGGAGCCGATCCTATGGTAGAGATAGAACGAAATCTAGAGGTGATCACTCGAGGGATTTCAGAGTATGCGACCATAGATGACGTGCCACTAGGATACTAGAGGCACATAGTAGGAGTGTATGCGAGATTGCGTTGACTTTTAGGCCGAGTGATCAGAGTGGTCTCATGCTATCGAGATAATCATGCGAACGAATAGCCTTTCTAGTCATGTTTTTTGCACTGTTGTAGGCTTTGAAATCCATGTGTTCCGGAAGATATATATATATATATATATATATATATATATATATATATATATATATATATATATATATATATATATATATATATATATATAGATATCTATATATATCTATATATACATATGCATGTTTTATCTTATACTTATGTGTTCATGTGTCATGATGATATGATTAGTTTTATGAATTATGCAAATGTCTATCAATAACATAATTTTCTAATGCATTTATTAATGTATTCAACTTGCGTGGAATTTGTTGATATGTGATATAATCAAAATGTCTTTCTAGTTACCGAACACATAGATACATACACAAAATTTGTGGATTTCTTATTGAATAATGACTATTCAATTGTAACACAACGAGTTGTGAATCTAACTTAACAACTAAATTTCTAATGCCAAGAGTAACTGCTTCTGATAAAAGTTCAATAACTACACTATACTCGACAATATTATTAGTTGTTCATCACAGGAAAATACCTTGTGAATTGATCAACTCGCCATCAGGGGCAAAGAGTGCCCAAGCTGCAGAAGATAAGTTCCGTGTGCTATGACAAGCATCATCAGCAAAACCAACATAATAGTTTGACGACATTGCAAACCGAGTGGAACACAAGGTAAGCAGAAGGAACATGTTTGCAAAGCAAACAATCACACCAAAAAATCATAACCACGCACCAATGAATTTACACACTAATGTACAAAAGTAATTACACGAAGTTCACACATAATACTTTTTCAGGTAAAGCCCGTTGCAGGGATGTGATAATGCATTACCTTCATATTCAACTAGCTCATAGGCACCTTTTTGCAAGACATGTTTAACGAAATATGGCCCATGCCACATAGGTTCTAACTTCCCAGCTCCCAACTTATCATTGGCTTAGTCATACAACAAGACCAAGTCACCTTCACTGAAAATGCGTGGAGAAACAGTTTTATCAAAATAAGCTTTAACTTGTTTTTCTGTGCCTTGATCACCATTGCAACAAAACGATGGGTCTCATCGAGTCTCTTGAGATAAAGTAACTGTTCATGTTCAAGTGAGGTATCGGGGATTAGTTCAATAACTATTTTTAATGAAGGAATTTCACATTTGATTGGGAGTGTTGCCTCTAAACCATAAACTAGCTGAAATGGAGTGAAACCAGTGGCTATCTTAGCTGAATTCTGGTAAGCCCAAAGAGTCGAGAATAGCATGAGATGCTCATCCTATTTATACTTCCCAATGGTTTGTTGAAGCATAATAATAAAAAATTTGTTAGTTTCATCAACTTGGCCATTGGCCTGTGTATAGTAAGGGGTTAAGCTATCATGGCAAAGACCCAACTAAGCAGTTAGCTGTGCCATCATTTACTAACATCCATGATCAGTGACATTGGCTTGAGGGATGCTAAAACATGCTATTAGACGGTTAAAGAGGAACTGAGCAGTAGTGATACTGTCGGCATTACATGTAAGCATCATCTTGGCCCATTTAGTGAAGTAGTCAATGATGACAATGATATAGCCATGCCCCCCGAATGAGCGAGGGTTACATGTCATGAAATCTATGCCCCATTTAGCAAATGGGCCAATGGTAACAAATGGGTGTAAGGGTGCTAGCAAGGCGCACTATTTACGGTTATAAATCTAACATTTATGGCACTTTTGAATAACCATAATATAATATTTGAATATAGAAGGCTAGAAATAACAGTGGCATAGCCTGACATGTGACCACCACATGTCCAAGAGTGGAAGTGTTGGCTTGAGGGGGCATAACCCAGGTTCGGTGTTAGTTAGCCAAACAAATCCCTACACTACTGGCCCTTTTGGCCTCAACTCATGGAGCGCAGACTGAAGTCTCACCCGAAGCAGTATGGGGGGATGCTCGAACCAAGTTTCCACACCCTTGAGATGGATATGATGTTGGTTTGTTTCAGCTAGACTTGCCTTCGCGCAGGTCGCTTAACCCTCTGTTCCACCATTTAGTACCTTCGCAAAAGGGTGTAATTTGGCTTCCGCGTAGCCCTAACCAGGGGCTGAAGTCCTTTCGTGCTACTAGGGAGCGAATTGCGATATCTCCCAACTAGGATAAGTGTCTTTCTTATCTTATTAACATATCTTAGTTAGCTTCGCGTAAACATATGTTCTTACTTGCGTTTACTTAACCAATACATTTACATACATTCACACATCATATAAGAATTATAAGTGAAATTCATACCCAATATAACAGATGCATAAACAGGAAATAAGATGCAGAAATTATGGAATAATTATCTTTATTGATAATTTTGGATGATTACAGACTCGACCCGCCCTACGCACTCAGCTATAGGGGTTCGTGCACTCAACTGCGGACTTCTAAGCCTCTACGCACTTAGCTGCAAAGCCTCTACCTACACTACGACCCAATACTTAGACTTATACTTCAGAGCTATCTCTCATACATGTTAGATATTTCTCATTCCCCCTAACTACTTAGAGTTTAACTCTATTTATACAATCCCATGGTCCGTGAACCATGGGTAGATCTTTTACATCTGACATTACATTTTCAAAATAAGGGCAGACAACCTTATGACTCTTTAACACCTACACACTCCACAACCATAAAATGTAGAGTCTTTACATTTGGATTGCAAAATTGGACTAAAATATGGGCTTTTAGCCCCAAAACTGCCCTTGGGGGATCCCACGCCCAACAAGACCCCAACATAAACATCGTGACTCACCCTTGAGTCACTCTGCAGGTGTGGAGATCTTAGCGCAAAGACCTCCTAGCTTTGTTTGGGTCGCCGCAACTTCAGTAGCACACTGAGCGACTGCCTACTAGACTTCTTCCACTCGCTGTTCAGTGACTGACGTTGAACTATTGCCCTGAATCTTCTGCTGAGCTGCCTGCAGTTGTGCTAGATTTCCTTCAATGGAGACTGTGATCGTATATGCCTAATCTATCCATGGTTGTAGGCGCAGCTTTAAGACTGCTTCTTTGTGCCAAGCAGCATCCACCTGTTCCTTTAGTGCCTTTGCCTCCTACATCCGTGTGAGCCTCTATGTAAGGGTAACTGTTTGCATGGTCCCTTTGACCTTGTCATACTTTTTTTGTAGCTCGCATGCCTCTGTCTCCAGGTGCTCTACATTCGAGTCCTCCTGCAGGGTGGTTAGGACCTCGAATGACTGTTCAAAAAGCTACATGCAGTTTGCTACTACATTGTTGACCACCACTATTGCTATTGTAACAATGGTGGTATGTTGTTCCCTGACTTCTGTTGGAGTTGAAAGTTGATCCCTCAACCGTAATTCTGTGATCTGTAGGTTCAGCTCTAGTTGAACCCTGGCCATCTCTGCTCGAGCGTCGTGCACCCCTATGGCCAACTTGCAGACACGCGCCTCTACTGATTCTTCTGCCTGAATTTCCAACTCCGTGACCATTCGACAGGCTTCCTCCACTTCCTGCATTATTTGCTTATTTTTCTCCACTCCCTCATTGCGTTGCAGGCGCAACTACTTGTTGTTGATGTGCTTCTCGGTCATCATCTGTAGAGCATGACTCTCCCTGGCCCAAAGTTCCGCGGTGACTCCATCTTGCAAGAGGTAGAGTGCCTCTCGAGGGAGCATAGCAATATTCAATCCTACCCCTTTCAGGCTGCTAACCGTGGGCCTATCAGCCTCATTCTCTATAGTAAGTGCTCCATCTGGTAACACTATTGTGTTGGTCACCCTTGTGCTCAACATCTCCTCAATAGTTGAAATGCTGATCGCGAGGTTGGTGGACACTGTGCCAACCTTGAGAGTGCGAACCTGTAACTCCTATAGCTCTATCTAGAGAGTCCTTAATACCAACTGCTATTGCTCTTCGAACTATTGGAGGGCCTCCACAGTGACATCCCTCATTGTTTCTCCAATATCATGCAAATCCCCCTTAGTGAGGGTGATTGGGTCAAAGGATGTCTTTGATGCCTTGGTTTTCTTTCATGGCACTGCCTTCTCTCACGGTCACAGACGCTTGAGTTGGGTGGATGTCATCTGTGGTCCATGCCACCTTGTTCTATCTCTGTTTCTGCCTCAGTCCCAGGCGAAGGTGACTTCTGTCCTTCGTGCTCTTCTCCTCCTTTTTTCTATTTTTTTTTGTTGTTGTTGTTCTGCTGTGACTTTTTTCCATACACAACTAATAGCAAAACAACTGAATTTTTAAAATGCCAAGTTTTTTCGCTGGATAGCCACTTGTAATTTATAGGGATTTTTGAATTCAAATCTGACCGTTCACCCCACATTCGGCCCATTAATGCTAGATTGGCGGCAGATTTTCAAGAATCTAAAACTGATGATCAAATCATGAATAGTGACTTTAATGGTCACTTTCAAGTAGACCTGTGGGCTAGCGCAACTGTCTTCGCGTTGTCGCAAACCATGTGACACTTCGCTGTTTTGTGCAGATCACCAACCCGAGCAGTGTAGTTTATAGTCCCGCGTCTCCTTTCAGCTTCCTGGAGCACTAAGACTGTTCTTCTGTCACCTAGTCAGTTGGCCAAGCCACCTGTGTATGGCTTCAATCGACTGTCATTCACCTTTCCTGGGAAGGGATCACCATTCAACTTAACCAACTGGACCATGCCACTATTGATAATCTCATTAATAACATAGGGCCCCAGCTAATGCATTCTGAATTTCCCTGGAAATTTATCAAACTTACTGTCAAACAACATCACCAAGTCATTCACCTTAAAGGTGCATAGCTTAATATGTTGGTCATGCCACGCTTTTTCATGTTGCTTTTGGACTTGCTGGTGAAATCTAGCCAAAAATCTCTCTTCTTTGAGCTCATCGAACTGCGCGAGCCTCTCTTGTAGGGCTCCAAAATCTGTCATACCCATGAGTGTTGCTATGCATAGACTAGGCATGATGTATTCCATAGGCATTACGGTTTCCACACCATAGACAAGCCTAAAAGGGGTTTGTCCTGCCAGCTTTTTGCATGTTGTATGATAAGCCCACAATACTACAAGTATGCATAGGTCCCAATCACTTCGCTGAGCATTTCAAACCTTGGTCAATGCATTTTCAAGCACTTTGTTGAATGCCTCCACTATCCCATTAGCTTGTGGGTGATAATTTGTGCTCTTTTGATGATACACGTGAAATTATTTCGTCAGTGTGCTAATCGTTTCATTTAGAAAGTGTGTACCCCAATCACTCATCAAAATATTTGGACATCCAAATCACGTCAGTACATGCTCAAATAGAAACTTCGCGGTAGTCATGCCCGTGCAATCCTTCACTGGATGCACTTCTTCCCAACGAGTCAAGTACTACGTCACAGTGATAATGTACCTCACACCTATCTTTCCTTGAGGCTGAATAGGTCCTACAAAATCTATCGCCCACTTTTCAAAGGATTGTAACGTTATTTGTAGATTCAAAGGCATTTCATCCCTCTGCGATGGCCTGCCCGTTCTTTGACATACATCACATGCCTTGCAATATGCTTTTGAATCCCGATGAAGGGTTGGCCACCACAACCCTACGCGTAGAATCTTCTGCATGGTTTCTCTCCCTGCATAATGTCCTCCCACGGTGCCCCCATGAGCGTCCGCGAGGATGCTGCTTCGTTCAAACTCAGGTACATACCTTTGCAATATCTCATCAATCCCAATCTTGTATATATGCCCAATAATGACAAAAAAATCTACTGCGTGCACCACTAATTCCTTATTTTGTTGGACAGAATATCCTTTCGGCATCATTCCTGTTGTTAGGAAGTGTATTATATCCTCAAAATGTCCATCTGCGACATGCACAACAAAGTGCTTCATGTCGGTAATCCTTCCTCCAAATTAACAGTTCCTTTCCTGTTTCGATGCACGGCAGATGGTTTGGTCCTGTGTTCAATTGTCCAGGCTTCACAACAACTTCAAAATCGTACTCTTGGAACAATAAGAGCCATATACAAATTCGTCCCCCCAACACAGGCTTATTGACTAGGTACTTTAGCGCGGAATGATCCGTATACATCTTAAAGTGACCTCCTGGCAAGTAGTGTCGATACTTCTGGAGCGAATACACCATAGCTAGCCCCTTGCATTCAGTGGTAGAATTGTTCTTCTCTGCTTTGGATAATCTACGGCTTGTGAACACGATAGGATGGTCCAAGCCTTCTCCGCCATCTTGTGTTAGTACTACCCCCAACACTATACACAACGCGTCGACATGTACACGCAACTCTTTCTTCTAGTTCAGGAAGACTAGAATCGACACGGTAACCATCTTTTCTTTCAATATATCCAATATTTTCTTATAGTCATCGTTCTAGCAGAATGTGACATCCTTCTTCAACAAATTTTCCATCGGTGCATGATTTGGGCATAGCCTTTGATAAACTTCTTGTAATATACCATATGTCCTAGAGTAGTGCGCAACTGTTTCATACTCCTTGGCACTATCAAGTTCAAAATCACAACGATCTTCATGGGGTCTACCATCAGCCCTTGTCTGCAAACCACATACCCTAATATGTTCCTAAAACGAACACAAAACACACACTTCTTGAGGTTGAGCGTGATCTGGTATCTTCGATAGGTATCCAACATCAAGCGTAAGCTCGCTATATGGCACTTATCCATCCCAAATACATTCCAATCATCAAAATATACCTCCAGGAACTTATGAATGAATTCCTTGAATGCCACAATGACCACGCGCGAAAATATAGAAGGTGCATTCTTCAACCCAAATGACATTACAGTGTATTGAAAACAATCCCACTTAGTCACAAAGGTTGTCTTAATCCTATCCTCCGGCACGATTTTGAATTGGTGTGTCGCACGGAATGAGTCGATCTTGCGGACAAGATAGACCTTCCTAGAATCTAAAGAAGACCTAATGACAAGCAAACCAACCAGACACTATCTTTCTCTAAATATGCTTCAATAAACAATAGCAAACAAGTGTTTTTAGGGCCTACCTTTGGTCCAACGCAAGCTTGTGGATGCCCTCGCTCCTTTGATCCAAATGAGCTCCTTTTCGCGAATCTGCAAACACAAACAAGGCAAACAAATCAAATAGCACCTGAAAAACCAATTGCATAAAACATATTTAACATGAAAGTCAAGGAGTCCATGAAACAAATAACATAAGATACTTGTTGAGAAAAATGAGTTTGATTGTATTAATTCAAAAGAAGAAGAACTTTACAACCCGTGCCTTGACGCTGTACAAGCTCCTCCCAGGGTCCAACAAGATGTCTCCTCTACTTTGACAAGTTTCACTCACTCTTCAATGGAACCAAGAGGTATGTGATCTCTCCTCTCAAGCTCAACCAAAGAGTCTTAATTTCACCAGCATTTACCCTCACAATGTTCAGCTTCTAACCTCCTTAGTCCTCACCCCAATGCCTGTATTTATAGTGCAATGGAGGGAAGTTACTAGGTCCTCCTTCAAAGGGATAAAGCCCTCCTTCAAAGGGATAGCTCCTTTAGTCAAGGGATTAGCTCCTTCTCTTTTGGGATGCATGAACCACCTCAGAGCAAACAATCCACGTCAAAATTCCTTCTAGAAAACTCTAGAATTAACCCAAAGTGAGTTTTTTTAAGATAAAACTTGTGCCTTTTTACTTTCACAGGGGTCCGCACCTACACCGTTAGGGACAGAGCGGGTAGGTACGCAACTTTTGTACACAGAAGGTGCGGGACCGCAGGTGACCATGAGAGAAAGTGCGGAACCAGAGTTACATTGATTTTTAATGTCTTTCTCCCACTTCCAAAGCTTGATTTGAAGAGTTGAGGTCTTAGACTTGCTTGGGAGGACAATACAAGTGATGATAGACCCATACTGACTGTAAATAATCATGGTGACGATATTTTAGTGTAACATGGTGGTACCCAAAGAACACATCAATGAAGGAGTATGCTTCCTGGCCACCTACATTGTCCAACATTTCATTCATGAATGGAGTTGGCAAAGGATCATGCACACAAGTGTCATTCAGTTTTCTAAGACCCACACATATCCTTATTTCATCCTTGTGCTTCTTCTCTTGCACCACCATTGGGCTTACCCAATCAGATTCCTCCATAGGCTTAATGATGCCGAACGCTAGCATCTTATCTAGATCTAAGCATACCTTCTCCTTGTACTTTGGATTTAGGTGGTAAGGCGTCTGCTTAACTAGATTCGCATCGAGTTTTAATGTGATCTCCATCACTCCTAGATCTCCAATTATTCCTTTCAAATCTGTATAATTAGTAGGGAATAAGTCCTGATATTCATGAAGTAATTTAGCGACCTTATCCACCATCGTGTCGTCCCAGTAGTCTCCAATCTTTGTGAAGTTGGGTTCTTCCTCCGTACTAATGTTCACCTGTTTAGTTTTCACCAACGTAGTTATATCAGGGTTCTCAATCTGTGGTCCCTGAACCTCGCGGAGGACTTCTATATCTGGAATGTTAATCTTCCGTGGGTCTTCGTCCTCCTCTTTAGCAGTTAAATTATAACATTTCAATGTGCAACTCAGTTGAGTAGCCCATTTAGGTTGAATCAGGTCTAAAGGATCATGCAATATCCTAAAGGTAACTGCTTTCACCTCTTGTAGCGCGTCATCAATACTGTCAAATCCATCCTCAAAACTGAATGTCATCATGAATCCTTTGCACAGGATATCCCATTTACCTATCCCATGGTGGAGCTCTGTTTCTATATACCAATTCATTGGGATAACATCAAGGGTATGACAGAACAGGTGCACCCACTTAGGTTGAGGCTTTTCTCCATAAGCCTGCATCCATTTGGCCATATGCACGCGCGGATCATTCTACCCATTGTACTTTTCTATCAGTTGCATCTTAGGCTTTCCAAACCATGCTTGCATCATCCTCCTATATTCATGCCAATCATTGAAGCTTCCCTTGTGCGTACCCCACCATCTTGCGGGCGTAGCATGTAGCACCCAGTCCAAGGCCTCGAAGCGTTGATTTTTTGGCACCTCCCTTTCAAAAGCATCCAAAAAGGTATCTACCTTAGTTAGACCATCATAAGTAGATAGATTTCTTGCCTCAAACGACACACAACGCAACGACTAGGTCATCATATTGCAATTCAGTGTAGTTACTTCGTGTAACCGATTCTGCTAGTGTTATATTTCTTTGTCAGAATATGAAGTGCATGAACTCTCATGCTCCCATGTAATCCATCCATTTGCGGTGGGATTCACCCAGTCTTGGTCTCCAACTATTATCTTATAGATGCAATCCAGATCATCATCATTCTCATTGTCGCGGACTGGTTCTGTATAGCGCGATCATTCAACAAGATCTAGGGGTATTATTACTCGCAGTGATTTCTTCTCAAAGATCATATTTCACTTCTTCAAATTGATTACCCAATTCATATCAGTAGCCTAGTCAATTCCCAGGATTGTAGGGTAGGGATTGTTGTCATATACAATCTCTATTACTTGAAAATTGGCCAGCACGCTAGCTCCCTCGGTATCCACGGTCACTCCCTGCAGCCGCCCCATGGGTATGATTTTCTGCTAATTCACCATCCTTGGCTGAATCAGAGACCATTGCAGTGCGGGTCTCCCCATTCACTCCCATGTCTATTTTAGTAGATCATTCGCATCTGATCCCAAATCTAGAATGACTTGATCCATTTCGTATTCTCCGATCTACGCGGTGAGTCTCATTTCACGCCTCGTCCTTGTCTCATGCTTACCAATATTTTAGATTACGCATGGTTTACCTAGCACAGTCCCAACACATCTATTGATGAGTTATTGTAACCTTTCACCGCCTTACTATCGTGCAGTAACTTCATACAGATTTCCAAGAAAGTTGTAAGCATAAAGGGGTCCATCTCTGGCTCAGGCTTATCCTTGCTTCCTGAAGTGGAGGCCTCAGCGAAGCTCTTCTTAGCTTCCATGAATGCTTCATGAGCGCGCTCCAAATCAAACTCAACCTCTTTTGTTGGGGCTTTGTGAACCCATGTACTGTCTTCCAGCTGTTTCCCCTTGTCATCTCCTATCACGATTCCACTTTGGAGCACTATATTTATGTTCAGATCTTCCTCGTGCAGCTCAAACCTCATCATCTGTAGGTTCTAAGTTGGGGGAGGTGGTAGCACCCCTTTGTCACGTATCCTAGCTATCCGCATAGGACAATCTTTTGTTTCATGTTCAAACAACGTGCAATACTTGCACGACAGGTGCATTGGATTAGTGCAATCATGGGCATAGTGTCTTGGCCCTCTGCAATTGTAGCAAATAAAATTTCCTCGACCCCTACTAGGTCCTCCTCCGCCTTAGCCTCATTCGCGCCCCTGAAATCTTGTCCGCGCCATCCCTGTATTCTGGTCAAGGGGTCATGTTTTAGACTGAACCTTGTAGGCGGGAGTTCTATCCATCATCAATTCATAGCTCTTGCAAGTCCGCTCATCATGTCCTACCGACCTGTAAAAGTTGCAGAACAACTGTTACGGTGTTTGCACATACTTCTGAAGCAAGTGACAATTATCTATGGCCTGTTTTCCGGCTACTTGACAGATTGTTGATTTGAGGCTTCTGTGATCTATATTTTGTGTTTTGTTATCTTCTGGAGCCATTGCATTTAGGTTTTGTTATATTTGACATTTCGAACCAACCTCTGTGGTTCATCATCAGGAATAGATCCATGAGTGAATAAGTCAGAGCTCAAAAAGGTTTTAATAGGTACAACTAAAGTTGGGATGGGAATGAATGTTGGCCGACAGTGTGGGTAATGATATATTTATTTATTTTTTACTTTTAATGATATGTGTTTATTTGATTTATTTGGTGAATAAGTTTTATTTAGATTAGTTTATGCTATAGTTTATTAAATTATGATTTTATTTATTAGTTAATGTTAATTGATATGAATCAATAAACTAAAATTATTAATGGTGAATTAATAAACTCAAGTTATTAATAAAGTAAATTAATAAATTTAATAAACTAAAGTTATTAATAAACTAAATTAATGTGTTTATTTAATTTATTAGTTATAGTTTATTAAATTTATGATTTTATTGATATGTGTTTATTTGATTTACTAGTTAATGTTAATTAATATGAATTAATAAAATAAAATTATTAATGGTGAATTAATGAACTAAAGTTATTAATAAACTAGATTAATGGTGAATTAAAGCTATTAAATTTAAATTTATGAAATATGTTGAAATAACGTTTGTGAAAATTATTTAATTATTGATGATTTTATGTAACGGGTTTGTGTTATAATGTAAAGTCATGGAGGTAAAGTCAAGGGACAACGGGGTGAATTTATTTAATTATTAATGATTTTATGAAAATAGTTATATGATTCTTGGGTTTGTGTCCGCTGATTTCATAGAGTTAGGATGGGTGATATAATTCGTATTTAGTTTCTCGAATTTTAGGGTTTGTTTGTGCCTTTCTTGTTCTTCAATTTTGATGGATTTTAATGCTAGGCAAGCGTCTATTCTGGACAAGATCATCGGACCTATGTGGTTCGATAAAATTAGGTGCAAGTTCAAAGCTTTTTGGTTTAGAAGGTTCAGTACAACCCGAATTTTATAGATTTCTGAATGGATGAGAGCTAGGTTGGCTGTAGTGAAAATGTGATTATTCCTGAAGTTTTTAAGGTTGTGGTTGATGGAGGCAAATGAAGGGATGATGGAGGTGTCTCTACACCGTTTGAGAAATGCGAGATCTGACTTCTTTTTTGCAATCAGTGATCTAAACCGTTCCAATAAACGAACTTCTCTTAATTTCTCCCTCCTATATAGGTCAAAAATTGTTGATTTGAGGCTTCTACAATCTATATTTTGTGTATTGTTATCTTTTGGAGCCATCACACTTAGGTTTTTTTATATTCGACGTTTTGTACCAACCTCCATGGTTCATCATCAGGAATAGATCCATGAGTGAATAAGTCAGAGCTTAACTAGGTTTTAATAGGTACAACTAAAGTTGGGATGGGAGTGAATTTTGGTTGACAGTATGGGTAATGATATATTTATTTTATTTTTTATTTTTAATGATATGTGTTTATTTGATTTATTTGGTGAATAAGTTTTATTTTGATTAGTTTATGCTATAGTTTATTAAATTTATGATTTTATTTATTAGTTAATGTTAACTAATATGAATTAATAAACTAAAATTATTAATGGTGAATTAATAAACTCAAGTTATTAATAAACTAAATTAATAAATTTAATAAACTAAAGTTATTAATAAATTAAATTAATGTGTTTATTTAATTTATTAGTTTTTTTTTTTTTTGCTTGTTAAGACTAACCTACGTACCCATGGGGGATTTGAACCGGTGACCTATCGCAAGGAGTGCCTTAACAACGCACCCATTCACCGTCAATCCAAAGCCCCGTGGGCTTATTTAATTTATTAGTTATAGTTTATTTAATTTATGATTTTATTAATATGTGTTTATTTGATTTACTAGTTAATGTTAATTAATATGAATTAATAAACTAAAATTATTAATGGTGAACTAAAGTTATTAAATTTAAATTTATGAAATATGTTGAAATAGCGTTTGTGAAAATTATTTAATTATCGATGATTTTATGTAACAGGTTTAATGATTTTAGGGTTTGTGTTATAATGTAAAGTCATGGAGGTAAAGTTAAGGGATAAGGCGGTGAATTTATTTAATTATTAATGATTTATGAAAATAGTTATATGATTCCTGGGTTTGTGTCCGCTGATTTCAGAGAGTTAGGATGGGTGATATAATTCGTATTTAGTTTCTCGAATTTTAGGGTTTGTTTGTGCCTTTTTTGTTCTTCAATTTTGATGGATTTTAATTCTAAGCAAGCATCTATTCTGGACAAGAGAACTGAATCTATGTGGTTCGATAAAATTAGGTGCAGGTTCAAAGCTTTTTGGTTTAAAAAGTTTAGTACAACCCAAATTTTACAGATTTCTGAACGGGTGAGAGCTAGGTTGGCTGTAGTGAAAATGTGATTATTCCTAGAGTTTTTAAGGTTGTGGTTGATGGAGGCAAACGAAGGGATGCTACCGCACCATAAAGTAGGCGCTGTGCTAGGTCCTGCTTGAGCTTCCAGCCTTAAAGGCATCAGTCCTCCTCATGCAAGGTAATTTGTGAAGACCGGGCAATGGTCTTTATCATGACCCTGACTCTTGCATTTCAAGCACCATACCTCTTCGCATACCTCTGGTCGAACCGTCTTGTCCTGCTTCAGATTCTGCATCTTAAGGCACATATTCTGCAGCTATGCGTGGATCTATTGAACTCCTAGATTAGGATCTTACATCAGAGTCTCATGTAATCTCATGGAAATCTCCAAGGCCTCTGCCTGAGTGGTTATCTTTTGCTGTGACAATGCACTCCTTAAGTGTGCTTGTAGTGAAGCCATAAACCACTCATGATGTCGTCCATCTCTCAAATTCATATTGGCTTCGTAATTTGACATTTCAATCTTTGATCGAGTTCCCATGGTGTCTCACGTATTTGCATCATGATTTATTTGAATCCCACAATTGACTGCGCTTCAGATTTAGGCCTGCTAAATTCCTTATTTAGTGCTGCTTGGATGTCCGCTACTCTCACATTTAGGTTATCGTTGGAGTACTTAATATACCAGGTCAACACGCGATCATACAGAGTGCTAACCAGTGTTTCTTTCTTTATATGGTCATATGTAACACCTTGAGCTTCCCATACAGCCCTCACAACGAACTAGAATTGGTCCAGGTCCTCATTTCGTAAGCCTTTGAACAAAGGAAACTTCGCTGTGTTTGCCATACTGAATCGCAGTGGAGGTGGAGGTGGTACGGGTGAAGTTGGAGGTGATGGTGGTGAAGCGAGTGGTGGTGGTATTCGCAGGAATCCTTGTTTTATCAACTGAATATCCATTCATGGAGAGACCTTCACAATCCCTTCTTCATCCCCTTGCAGAGGTGAAATCAAGGGGCTATGCTTTGGACCCTTATTTCCTTCATTTTTGTAAAATCTTCTGCTTCGCATAGTCTTGAACATCAAGGTAGGTGCATAACCCATTTTTTGCACAACAATATCTTAATCCAAGTATTCAAAGATTTTACGTACTTACCCCGCAATCCTTTGAAAAAGCTTCGCTCTACCTCTCTATAGCTGACTGAGGTGTTGACCACGAATTCAGACATAAATCCTCCTATGATGAAATCGAGCCAATGATCGACACCGCGGGTGATCTTATACTCTGACGCTTCCAACCTTCACACTAGCTTTAGAGTCCACACAATAGGATTGTCAAGTTTCCACATTCCTTGGCTATCTACTAGCTTCACGATCCAATCATATAGCTTAGTAGGAAAGGAGGTGAAAAAGATTTCGTGGATCTCTGTATATAGGTATCGGTCCAACCATTTTTCTTTTAATAGTCACGGGTTTCTGTTTTCTTGTGCTGTGAACTCATGAATCCTTCTGTCCAACCAGCCTTCAATTTCTTTCTTAGTTGGATTCCAGTGATACGAAATCACACATCTCTTATGTAGATTCCAATCTTGGCAATAGAACCATTTGTTGGTTTGAGGGGGCCTAAACCAGGTTCAATGTTAGTTAGCCAAACAAATCCCTACACTACTGGCCCTTTCGGCCTTAGGGCGCGGAGCATGAATTGAAGTCTCACCTGAAGAAGTATGGGGGGATGCTGGAACCAAGTTTACACACCCTTGAGATGGATATGATGTCGATTTATTTCATCTAGAACTCCCTTTAGTACCTTCAGTACCACCCTCTGTTCCACCCTTCAGTACCTTCATAAAAGGGTACAATCGGGTTCTGCATAGCCCTAACGAGGGGTTGAAGTCCTTTCGCTCTAGTAGGGTAGTGAACTGCGATATCTCCCAACTAGGCTAAGTGTATTCCTTATCTTATTAACAAATCTTAGTTAGCTTTGCGTAAACAGATGTTCTTACTTGCATTTATTAACCAATACATTTACATACATTCGCTCATCATATAAGCATTATAAGTGAAATTCATACCCAATATAATAGATGCATAAATAGGAAATAAGATGCAGAAATTATGGAATACTTCTCTTTATTGATAATTCTGGATGATTACAGACTCGAGCCACCCTGCGCACTCAGCTGCAGGGGTCCGCGCACTCAACTGCA
This sequence comes from Pinus tabuliformis, assembly GCA_031772625.1. NCBI lineage: Eukaryota > Viridiplantae > Streptophyta > Pinopsida > Pinales > Pinaceae > Pinus > Pinus tabuliformis. The sequence goes on from CM062811.1 coordinate 588,017,833, forward strand.
GACTTCTAGGCCTCTGTGCACTTAGCTACAGATCCTCTACCTATGCTATGACCCAAGACTTAGACTTCTACTTTAGAGCTATCTCTCATACATGTTCGATCTTTCTTCATTCCCCCTAACTACTTAGAGCTTAGCTCTATTTATACAATCCCATGGTCTGTCGAACATGGGTAGATCTTTTACAACTAATATTACATTTTCAAAATAAGGGCGGACAACCCTATGACTCTTTAACACCTACGCACTCCGTGACCACAAAATGTGGAGTCTTTACATTTGGATTACAAAATTGGACCAAAATATGGGCTTTTAGCCCCAAAAATACCCTTGGGGGATCCCGTGCCCAACAGGAATTCATTCAAGACTCGTTCATCCTCTTCAAGTGTTAGACATTTACAAAGAATTTAATCAACACTGACTTAGTACAATGTATCACCAATAATCCAATAAGGTTGAGACTGATGCCAGATGCAGTGTCAGTCAGATCGAGACAACTTGGATTGGAAGGTCTGGGTCTGAAGATAAACAATAATATCTCCTTACCATGGTTGAGAGTGCTAATTAGAAGCAAAGTTTCATGAAGAATATGCTCAGTAAAATTAGTGGAGGTGTTTGCAGAAGGAAGGGCATAGATCAATTTAGAAAAAATGAGTGATTTCTTTGATTTGGCGGCGGTAAGACTCTTGAATGGAAACAATAAATATCAAAGACGCATACCAAGTAATGAGTGAAGGGTGATATAGATACCCTAGAAACCAAAGAAAGCACTCAATATTCAAAAATACTTTAGCAAAGCCAAGAGACCAATTGTAATCACACAAGGATTTCAATCAAGATAAATACACTGTAGTCACACTGGAAAAACACTGACAAAGATAAAAGACATGGAAAATAAGAAGAAACCCTAATTTTATTATATCCTCTCAGATCATCGCATCTATTAAAGGAAAACAGTCCATGCAAGGCAGATCAGTGCTACTGTAATTAAAAAATCGGCGTTGACAATGCTATTGTTATAGCAGAAAACACACTGGGTGAGAAAACTAAGGAAAAAATAAACAATCTTGAAGATAAGAGTAGGATAAACATTCTCATGTAATAATCAGTGATTGTAAATATCTACAGTGATGCACACAAGCCAAGAAACTGATGGTTGGTCAAACTCATCAGAGAATCTAATTGAGGGAATGGATGGAAAGGGTTATAGCTTCCCTAGTGAAGTCACCATTTTGTTGTCTAGGAAAATCCACTTTGCAGACAAAGATGATCCCTCTAGCCCAATGAGTGGGACTAGCAACCTATGTGACAATCTTCAAGCTTATCTCTATTGCTCATAATGTTTGGATACCTGCACAAGAGATAAAAGGAACAACAAAGCATACAAGTACAAATAACATAATCGAAAGTAATCCACTTAACAGATCAAGGAGCATTAAGATAAATGATGCATTAACACAAAAATTTATGGAAAGTGAACCAATAGTTGTATATATTAATGAAATAAAGGAGGAAGCATACAACCAAGCATTGATGTCAATAAGCTCTCCTTGAGTGAATGTCCAAGTCCAAGCTCAAGCTCTCCAAGCACACCTTCTCTAAGTCAAATGAGTAGCATGGAGACACTATCTCAGCATAAGGGTCCAAATAGCCAAATACCAACCATTTGGGAATGGGAGAGGATGGATATATAGGCAGGGAGAGGGAGTTAGGATCTATCCAAATATAGGGTAAGACCCTCATCTCAAGGAGGTAGCTCATAGGGATAAGATCAAAGGGCAATATTGGGAGAATTCGACCACATCCACACCAAGAAACCTCCAGCTCGTCATTCTGGAAGCCTCTAGATCACGAAGCTTCTTGTCCTCTTTGGGAAAAAATTCCTTTTAGGGATCAGCGTGGGTATCCAAGAAAAAAGTGCGATGGCATCATGAGGCTAGTATAATGCAACTAGCGATCAACACGAGTTGTCAATGTCAGGGTTGTGTTGGTCCTGAAATTAAGTTTTTAGAGCTTACTTCTTCAGGGAAGGCTGAAGGCATGTTTCAATCATTATTTCAAGGAGGACCTAAGCTTCATATTAGGATGGGCACACTGCATGATTGCCAAGTTTTGGGCACTTCAGGGTATGACTCAGGGAAGTGCAGGAGGCATGACAAAATACTGTGTAACACCATTAAGGAAATGTTACTTCACAATATTGAGGACCATTAGGGTGTTGTGGTTTTATCACAGATAAGAAGGCCTAAGGAGGCCACTGTCATACCCAAAAATTGAGGCCCATTAGGGCATTGCTACAACACAATAATGATTCCCATTAGGGAGATAATACACCACAAGACTAAGGCCCATTTTGGAGTTGTTGCACCATAAGACTAAGTTACACCACAAGAATTAGGTACAATTACATAGAACCATAGGAGGGAATTATCATTATATCAATACCAATAAATTACAGGTCCTGGTGTGCATTTATTTGAGGCACACAAACCTTGCCTTTTATGCTTTGAAATCCATGCAATTTGGAGTATTCTTGATCTGGAGATCAATTTTTTTCTCAAAAATGAAAATGCTCAGAATCTCTTCACACTAGTGTCAATTCATAGTGTTCGTCGTTATGATTCCAAAGACACTTGAATCACCTCAATATGATGTCGTATGTCAAAGTTTTGATGTTATGATCATTTGAATCAATAGTTAAAAAAATTGCAGGTGTGTTGACTGGGCAGTTTGTACTACTGATGTCATCATGTATATTATGCGTACAGTTGATCAACCAGAACTCTCCATGTGTCAGGTTTGTATAAGTGCAGGTTGTCATAATCTGATTGATTGAAGTTTTGTTTTGGTGGACTAATGGTAGGTTGCCACGTGGCCTAATCGAAGGTCACCACGTGGCTCCTCAACAGATAAAAAAAATGTTTATGAGTGACATAGCCTTGACAGGGATCGACATGAAGACCTACTGCAACTCAACTCCCACCTCTTCCAACTCACTTATGGGTGGTTCTTAACCCCATATGTTTTCAACCCTATTTAAACTTTAGTTATGGGTGCATTGGGAGGAGGGGTCGGGCGGTGAGCCTCGAACCTCAGTCATATTACTGCCATAGAACAATGGCATAGTCACAATAGAGCATCGACATGAGTTTAAAGATTGGATCCTGGTCATATACACCCTCCACAAGACTTGATGCGGAGATGAACGAAGCTGTAATAGAATGGCGACTAGCCCCTGAATTTATTCACCTCCATAAGACCATCGACAAGTGGAAAGGGAACTTGGTGGTGAGGGTGGGGCTGTAGGCGCTAACTGTGGGTTCCATTTCCACTCATGTGACCAAGGCAGAGGATTTATGTCAGAGGGTGCAGGCAGTTAGCCCTGACCCTCGGTTCATGGCGCCCTATGTGATCACTACGTAGGACTTCAGCGACAGGGGTGGTTGGTTAGCCTAGGCCCCCATCGGCGGGGGCGAGCAGTTACACCACGCCCTAGCCATATCTCCTCCACGTTACCTTCACCTAATGAAAAATGTGTCAAGGTCAGCAGGGGAAGATAGTTGGCCCAACCCTCAGCCTTATGGTGCCCATGTGGCTATATTTCTTCCCCTAAGGGGTTATTGGACATTTAAAATAAGTGACAATTTGCATCAAACATGAACCAAATTGTCAGCTCGTGAGTGGTTTAAAGGGGGGATTTGTCACTTAGTCTGTAGGTTAATCCAATTTGGAGGAAAAATAGCATGAATAACTTGGGAGAGACATAACTTGATGAGTGTTTGGTCTTTTTGAGTCCAAGAAGAGCCTAAATAGGGGTTTTTGGGCATTCTGAATCCAACGGAAGCCTTTGTTTACTGATTGGAGCACTTTTGGAAGGCTTTTTGTTTTTTGTTATTTTATTTTATTTTATTTTATAGGTTTGAGTTTATGGGTGCCAGGGACAATCGATGGTTTGAAGCAATTTTTGAAGGCTTTTGAGCATGAAGAGGAACTTGTAGGGGTTTTATAGCCTTCATATGTTATATGAAGCAGCTGTGACTTCTATGGTGCAACTCTTCTCTATATTTTCTCATTATGTATTTTTTGAGGAAAGCTCTCTTTTAGTACTTCAATTTGGAATTGTTGTACATGTATGCTCATTTTATGATGGAGTACAGGGTCTTGATGTGAGAGACCTTTTCCCTTTTCTTGTTGAATGTTTCATGACTGAATCTAGGTGGTCATGCTTTTTAGAGTGAGTTTTTTGCAAGAGAATGTTTCCTTGAAGGGAAAACTAGCCACTCATTTGTTAACACATTTCATGTACTCTTTATCACTAAAATCCATGGAGTAGTCTAGCTGTATTAGCAGGCTCGGAGATGTAGCCCAAGAGGGGTGAACTCCATCACCAAATTTTGTTTTGTCTCTCTTCTTGATTGCATTTACAAGTTTCATGATAATACGTTTCTTTTTTAAAGTTCACATGAAAACTAACTCATTATCCTTGAAGAGATCATAAAACGTGTTTTTGTTTTTCATAAGACCCATTTTGACTTGCAAAGTGTCAGAGGATGGTCAATTTTTAGGAAAGAGAATTTTTCCTCCAATTTCAAATCAATTGGTATTGAAGCTGGTTCGGACCAATTTGCAGTTATGGGAAAGAATCTTGAAAGTCTCCAAGAGCTAGATGAGATGAAATTGTCTCTTTGAATGGTGAATGCTGAATTAAGGAGATTACTTGAAGTTGTTGAAGAGGCACATGCGCCTTTTGCAGCTTGTGATTGAGGAACAAGTTGGTGAGAGTCCCACTCCGAAAGCAACAAATAATTCCTCCAAGATGAAGCCAATTTGTCGGCATGGTCCAAACATAGGTTATGGACCCTATGTGGAGAATTATGCTTGCGCGTTTTGTCAGAATCTTAAAAGATTCTCATTATATGCCTATTGGTAAAAGTAGGTGCCTTGAGTCATCTTAAAATTAGTCATCAACATCTGAAGAAGAAAAGATGGGTGGCAAATCCAAGGAGGTAATAAATATCTCTAGTTCAAATCCTTTAGTTTATGTTAATAACACATATTTTGTAGCCTTTGAACAACATACTAAAGGACTTGTTATGAAGCTACTACCTCACATGGGTTATGGAGGAGGAGGCCTCAAAATCAATGGTGAAGGTATTACCAATCCTATCGAGGTAAAGGAGAGACCAAGATATCAAGGATTGGGTTATGGTCATTGAGAGTTTGGAGAGTGTTCTAAACTTTTTGAGGTAAAGAAATCATCATATGATGATATCTCACACCAAGATGGTAGTGATAATGGGAATTCATCTCCCAAGAGAGATGAATGTTTTGAAGGAATTTACATGTCATCGTCCAGTCCTCATCATCAAAGTTACAACCCATGTAACATCTATAAATGTCATGCAAATCTTCCAAATGTTGGTAATTTTGATTATTTGTGGGACATGTATCCTTGCACTTTTTGTGATGCAGTTGATCATTGTGTGGTTGATTGTGAGCAACACAAAGTGATGGTCAAAATAATGGACCAAATTCTTGGCATCAAGCATGAAGAACCTCCCTCAAATTTGAAGACTTCCTTTTCGATGGGCAAACGAAAGTATTTCTCTACCCATTGTCACATGAATGGGAATGGGAATGAAAGGTGTTGGGAACTTCAACCAGAACTTCGTCCCAAGAAGGATAAAGAGGTCATGTAATCTAATGAAAGGAAATAAACATGTGGCAAAGAGGATACTGGCATAGCTCCTAAGGCAACCTTCAAAGAAAAATAGATGTAGAAAAATAACCCATAATTCTAGGATAGGAAAAGATTGGGTAGAATATTTTGTATAGTTTGTTGCTTTGTAAATTGTAGATACTTGTTGTTCATTACCTGTTTTAGATATTTTGTAAAGTGAAATAAGAATAATCACTATTTGCAACAAGTATGGTTTTCATTTGACATGTCATGCTACGTTGACTTTTTTATGAGTCCAATTGTTTGAGGACTTTTTGGGATGAGAAATGTTTGTTGTCCAATATGTCTACAATTATGTCATGTACTCACCAATACAAGTGTTTCAAGATTAAGCTTGTTGTGAATAAAATATTTGATAAAGATTGTACAAGAAATGACTATGCTTTTGTGGACAAAGACAAATGTGTCATTGAATTATTGCAGCTAGATTACTTTTGTGTACAAGCACAATTTGAGGATAGTAAAGCAAAGTTTGAATCAGTGCATGACAAGCATTGAGTTGCTTCTGATTTCCAAGATGGAAAGTCAAGTTTTTCTTCAAAAAAGGGACTTCAAGATGAATTTGTTTGAGCCATGAAATATGGTTTGGAGAGAATGTTCAGAATCCATCGATGTTTTTGTCCCTGCATGATTATAAGAATTGTGGTTCGATTCTTGATAGGAAGGTAATGAATTCACACAGAGGATAGATGGAGTACCTTGATTGGAGCTTGAAGGCACCAATTGAAAACAAAACATTAAGGATTGAGATTGGGAAAGTTTATGAGAATTTTCCTCATTTTGTTTATTAGGAGAAGATAAAATTTTGGAGTCCAAAAGTTCCTAGTGGGGAGATATGATCTGAAGATCAATTTTTTTCTCAAGAATTAAAGTGCCCAAAATATTTTGAAACTCACGTCAATTCATAGTGTTTGTCATTCTGATTCCAACGACATTTGAATCACCTCAATCCAATATAGTATGACAAGGTTATGATGTTTTGATCATTTGGCTCAAGAGCTAAAATATTTGCAGGTATGTTGACTGTGCTACTAACTGGGAAGTCCTTAATGCTAATATCAGCATGTCTACTAGGTGTAATCAACTAACCAAAACTTGCCATGTGTTGGGTTCATAGAGGTGAAGGTTGTCACAATCTGATTGGTCAAAGTTTTATTTTGGTTGCCCAATGGGAGGCTGCCACATGGCCCAATAGGAGGCTGCCACATGGCACCTCCACGCAAGTTAATTTTTTTATGGGCTAGATGGCCTTGGTGGGGATCAAACTGATGAATTGCTGCAATTCAAATCCAATCTCTACCAAATTCCCTATGGGTGGTTCTTAACCATATAGGAATTTAACCATATTTAAAATTTAGTTATGGGTACATTGGGAGGAGGGGCTAGGTAGTAAACCCCAACCCCTGGTCACATTACCTCCATAAAACCATGGTGTAGTCACAATGAAGCACCAAAGAGAGTTTAAGGATTGGATCCTAGTCATATACACCCTCCACAAGACCTGGCGCAAAGATGAACGAAGTTGTAATGGAATGGGGACTAGCCCTTGGAGGTATTCACCTCCATAGGACCATCGGCAAGTGGAAAGGGTGCTTGGTAGAGGGGGTAGGTTGTAGGCCCTAGCCTAGAGTTCCATTACTACTCGTGTGACCAAAGCGAAGGAGTTATGCTGGAGGGCACAGGTAGTTATCCTCGACCCTCGGTTCTCGACGCCCTATGTGACCACTACCTAAGACTACAGTGGCACGGGTGGGTGGTTAGCCCCGACCCCCGACCACATCTCCTCCATGTGATCTTCGATCAATGAGAAAGGTGCCAAGGTTGGAGTGGGCATACCGTTTGGCCAACACTCGTCCTTATGGTGCCCATGTGGCCATATTTTTTTGCCTAAGGGGTTATTGAGAATTTAAACTAGGTGATAATTTGCACCGTATGCAGGGGAAATTTTCACTTCCTAAGTGGTTTAAAGGGTGTATTTGTTTCTCACTTGGTAGGTTGATCCAATTTGGAGGATGAATAGTAGGAAAAACTTGGGAGAGCTATAACTTGATGTGTTTTTTGTCTTTTTGAGCCCAAGAAGAGCCTAAATATGGGTTTTTGGGCATTTTGAATCCATTGGAAGCCTTTGTTTATTGATTGGAGCACTTTTGGAAGGAATTTTTGCAGGATTGAGTCTATGGGTGCCAGGGACAATCAATGGTTTGAAGCAGTTTTTGAAGGCTTTTGAGCATGGAGAGGACCTTGTAGGGGTTTTCTAGCCTTCATATGTTATCTGTAGTAGTTATGACTTCTATGGTGAAACTTTTATTTACATTTTCTCATTATGTATTTTTGAGGAAAACTCTCTTTTAGTACTTCAATGTGGAATTGTTGTACATGTATGCTCATTTTTATATGGAGTACAAGGTCTTGATGTGAGAGCCCTTTTCTTGTTGACTGTTTCATGACTGACTGTAGGTGGTCATGCTTTTTAGAGTGAGTGTTATTTGTATAGAATGTTTTCTTAAAGCGGAACTAGCCACTCATGTTTCAACACATTTCATGCACTCTTTATCATTGAAATATATGGAGTGGTCTAGCTATGTTAGTAGGCCCATAGATGTAGCCCAGGAGGGGTGAAATCTGTCACCAAATTCTGTTTTATCTCTCCTTGATTTCCTTTATGATTTTCATGGTAATATGTTGCTTGTTTAAAGTTCAAATGAAAACTAACTCATTATCCTTGAAGAGACCATAAAACTTAATTTTTTTTTCATAAGACCCATTTTTACTTGTAAAGTGCTAGAGGTAGGTCAATTTTTAGGAAGGAGAATTTTTACTCCAATTTCAGATCAATTCTTGAACAACATAAATATATATGTGAAAAATTAAAATTATTTAATTGTATTAATGTTACTTATGAGTGAAAAAATACTCTCCAAGTTCAATCATTCAATTTGGGATTGAAATGAAGGTTGGGTGTGCATTTTTGTGAAGCAGGTAAATGTTGTCTTGCTTCACTAAAATGCACACTCATGTTTCATTTCTTAGCCAATATGATTGATTCAAATTGTATATTATTCAATTAGTGATTATCAATCTTGGTGTGCATTTATTTGAGGCATACAACGTTGCCTTTTACCATATAAAATCAATCCAATTTGGAGTATTCATGCACACCATAAATTTAATGAGGATGAGTAACTCTCCACCCAAATTTAATGAGGTTTTACTTCATGCTATGTGAGAAGGCATGTTCCACACACATTTCAAAGGTCTCATAGGTCATGTATAAATAGGAAGATACTTATAATTTGTAAATCATAACACATTGGTGATGTTGTCATATTTTTTATACATATTTAGCCAATGAAAAATGTTGTACGCTCTAATTGTAAAATTGGTTGGAATATGGTTGGAACATAGGATAAATGACATCCTCCTAGGCTAATATGTGGGTGAAATATTTCCCACCATATATTGCATTAAATGACTAGGGCCCTTGAATTCTATAACCTAATTCCATCTCTTCATTCTTCTACATTTGGGATTCCATCTAGGTACTAATGTAGGCCATTGCATTATTCCTTATAATTTACTAGGTAGGTGTCTCATCTCCTTCCTTATCTCTCACTTCTTATCACTATAACACACTCTAGGAGGAGGATAGCTAGCTATGACATGATTGTATCTAGGAATTTTCAAAATCCAAGACTCCAAGTATTTCCAGAATTAAGACTACTATCACATAAGAAAAAGAAAACAATAAGAGGATTAGAGGGACAAAGACTTTTTAAGTATTTCACAAGAATTATCAACTTAAAAATCACATTAAAATCCAAATAGAAACAAAAACTGAAATTATAAACCTATCCATATTTTCAACCGGGAAAATAAATTCATTACCATCCATAGATGACTTATAATTTTTCCTCTCTCCCCACATATATTTGATTTTATGGACCAAATTTGAAAACCATATAATTTATTGCACTTTTCAACATTTTCTCAAGCACATTCATAATTAACCATTAACCAATAAAATACTAAAAATGTTAATTTTCTTAGGGATAGAAGTATCTGTTGTAGATAATTGCATTTTAAAACATTTTCAACATTTTCACATTGCATTCACCCCATATCATAATAAGAAATTATGTAGAGAGAACATTAGAAATAACAATGTAGTGGAACAATTATAGTTTTATCACGATATCTCTGTTATGGATTTGTCATGATATTTCTGTCATAAGGCTCAACATATCTCCTTCATATCTCTATCATAATCTTTTATCATATCATATATAAGAAGGCTCAAAGAGGGTGTTTTCATACCCATGAACTTCGGCCCATTAGGGAGTTGTTATAAGACAACACAAAAAAGTGGCTTGTCCTCGAGCCACTCAGTCCTTCTTCGACCTCCATGGATCCAAAAAATATGTCCTTACTGAGGTTGTATTCTTTCTCTTGGTACAATAGGCGCATGGGTAAATGGGGAATCTAGGTTCCCTAGAGCTCTTCAAATAGAAAAGGAGGGCTTAACCACATCCCCCCTCTCCACAACGATGCTCTCAGAATGAGAAAATTGATCACCACTATTGCTCTAGTTCTAGGTACCATGCCTATCCCTGATCATTTCTCTCTTATCCTTGCTATACCTGCTCCTTCCTTTGGTGGGTAGTGTCAAGTATTTGGTCTTCCTTCCTTCTTCAAGCTACTTTGAGGGTTTCATGGGTGGGGTGGATCAAATGTTTTCCACCATCCACCCTATTTCCTCAAAGTGATTCTAGCTCCTTCTACTTGCTAAAATAAGGATTCTACTCAATTTAAAGTAACAGTTAGGGGTGTCCCCCTGTCTTTTCATCATGCATAAGGGAAAAATCCCATCCTACTACTACAACCCCCGGAGTGGGAACTGTGCCGACACCGCTTTGCCATATGAAGTCGCAAAGCCTTCCTTAAAGGGGTGTTGTGATTGAATTACTAGTGAGAATGTAGCATGACATGAGAAACATCTCTATGATTAGAAGGGGCATTGGTATTTTCCACCCATCACAACTTAACCACCGCCCATGGAAGAAAACTCCTTTTCTATATATGTCACTTCCATCTCTTCTAACACAGTCACTTATTCCATAACCATGTCATCTAACCATGGGCAATCCCCGAGGCCCATTCTCACATCATTTCCTCCATCTCTTTCAATTATCCTTCAGCTCCCTCTGTGAGCTCCCTCATACTCCTTTGGTTTGGCACCACTCTTGCGCTCCTTCTCCTGGTTCCATCTTAAACTAGCCTCATATCCTCTAATCCTCTATTACTCAAAGACTTCCTTTCACCAATTATTTAGTTCCTCAATAATACCTTGGATAGTATTTTATAGTGTTTCACTCTTCCCGCTTCTTCATCATGGTTACTTGTGACTTTAACTCGACCATTATGGTTTTTTGATCCGAATCACTTCGAGTCTGAACAAACCTGGTTTACAATCTTCCTTCAGATCAACTCGATAAGTCTTTTCACATGTGCTACCTATCGTGCCCCAACCAATATCAAATTATTTTATATTTTTTACCTTGGTATTAGCCTCATTAGTGGTCAACACCTTGGAATTCCATGGTTTAATTTGACAAATCACATGCTCTCTTGTGCAATAAAATTTGATTTAACAATCCATCCAACCACTTTCTTTCTTTTAATAAAATATTACCATGTAGGGAATGAGTACTTTGATGCAACTCCCATCACGTTGTCCTAACCTTCCCCTAAGTTTCTAAGCCTTCACATGGTAAAGTATATTTCCACTGGTGCTCCTAGTCTAAAATATTTTTGACTCCTGACCTTAATTCTGTTAAATATTTTTCATTCAAATATTTAATTATGTTCTTGGCCTTAAGTGTTTCTTTTCGCACTTGTTTCTTACATATACCAATTCTCATTTATGATCCTCTTATCATAATATTCTACGGTGAAATTATATGAATATATTCCCATATAGATTTTTTTTTTGAATAATGTCATCCCAAACAATTTGTCTAGCATCAATTAAAGAACTGTTACCTTTCAACTTTATTTTCAAATCATTGATTTCATCTTGAGCTACCTTATACTTATTGGTAAGTTGGTTGTTATTTTCATTTTCTATGTTCAATTTCCTCTCCTTTACATTCAAATACTCCCTTACCATGACCAAATCATCTTGGGGTTTCTTTAGTTGAACTTCTAAAATTCTAAGCTCTACCACGACCTTTGTCAATTTCTCTGAGGGGTCATTTGATTCAACTTGAACTAAAATGGTGCAAACATGTTTTTTAATTAAATATTGTAGTCTTTGAAAATGTTCCTACAAAATAACAATCTCTTTATTTCTTTCAACTAATTCTCCTATTAATGATTCTTTTTATTTTTCAACATGAGCCAACTCAACTGTTTGAGCATGTTCAATCCCACACATTTTTAACTTCTTCCTAAATGATTGCACCTCAGATTCTATGTTCTACAATAGGGTCTTGATGGCTTCCCTGTCATTTGGATCTACTCCTAGTTTAATGATTATTTTCTTGTACTTTTCATTTTAGATATGTAGTGCTCTAGAATTTTCCTTTTCCTGTTTCAGTTATGTTGTCACCCAAAAAATGATCACCTAGACATTTCTTACTACGTTGATTGAAATACACCATTTAGGATAAGTTTTACCATGATTAAACCACTTTCAGCATAGTAAATGGTTTACTATTAATTTAGTAAACCATTTTCATAAATTATTTCTCATTAAATTCCAAAAAACCCCATGAGAATAATTAAATAAATCATTATTTATTTAATATTATCTAGAAATAATTATTAAATCATTATTTGATGATTATTTCTTATCACTTTTGACTTAACCACCTTGGAATAGTTAAATAAATTATTATTTATTTATTATTCCTTATTTATCCCCTATTTTCCTTATAAGATAATTGTTAAATCATTATTTAATAATTATTTTAAATTCATATTTGTCTTAATCCTCACAAAGTGATGAGGAAATCATTTTTATTTGTTAATTAATTTAACAACTTTTAAAATAAAGATATTTGACCATTTTGAATATATTTTCCCTCTAAAAATATAATAAAATATTCACAATGAACATATTTTGATTTAGTTAATAATAATTTATTATTTTATGATGCTCAATCTATTTCAATATTTTGTTATAAATAGAGAGTTTTCTCTCCATTCTTCACCATGACCATTTTCATCGTCCCCATTATCGTCTCATAACATTTGAGCTCCCACTTGAGTTCAAGCACCTTTTGTTTTATTTTTTGCCCGTTGCATACCAAATATTGAGAGAGAGAAGCATGTTGCTAAAGCACAAGGTCAAGAAGGACCCATCTCATAGAGGGGGAATTGCAGACCCAATTCTGTAATCACTCCTCACCAAATGTATTATTCTTGATTAATAAAATTGATATTCTCCATTGGGTTGTTGCACTTATTTTCTATTGGTATATGTTTCTATTTGCATATTGTATTTTGCTGTAGGGTTTTTCTAAAATTTTGCTATAGATCTAGAGCATAGACATAACCATATTTTGTTGTTAGGGTTGTAAGTCACCTTTAACTTAAGTGAAGGTATTTTCACTCACTTGTAGAAATATTTCACAGTAACAAGCTGGTTGGAAACTTCAAAATATTTATGCTTTGCTCACTATCAAAGAACGTTTGATCATGTCACTATAGATCATTTCCCCAACTTGTCTGTGAAAATTTATCTTGTTGGGCAGGGGAATATCAACCACATTAATAGGTAAATCCAATGTTATGAAATCTGGTCTTGAAGAAATAAATTGAGTAGCAGGACGTGTAAAAAAAGATTTAATTGATTTCTCTCTAAGTCCATAGCAGAGAGTAGTTTTGTTTGATAACTTGAGGTTCCTTGATATTTTAGCTATGTTTCCATACTAATTCTTATTTTATAACTCCTTTATTTAGTTTATCGATAATTCTTCTACAAAATTTCAAATGAAGAAGGAGTCTCTTCCATTGTGAATGCTACCAAATCAGTGGAGATAGAAGAGGGAGTAGTGTCCAGGCCTGAACTCATTTAAGGTTTAGTGTCTGACAATGTTTTGAGCATGGATTATGCCATGAGGGCCCAAATGACTTGAAGCCCGAATGTGGGCCCAAACTCAAACTCATTTAGAGGTTTTAGGGTTCAGTGAGGATTTTCATATGACTTTATGTTGTGGGCTGAAGTATCGAAAATTATTTACAACACAAAAATCATTACAAAACATGGTAATGGATAAACCTATGTCGCACTATTGAGGAGTTGACATGGAACATTGGAGACATGTCATGTGCAGTTGTTGGAGGCTTGTTTGGAGGGCCAAGTGGCCTAAATTTGAGTGACACATGGGGCCCCTCAGAGAAGGCCACATGGACAATATGATGTTAGTGTGGTGTTAGGATGCTTTCATCTCAGAACCTTGAATAAGGAATATAGGAGTGTGATGGTGAAAGGGATGAAGTTGATGGAATTCCCCCCAAAAAATAATACAAAGTTTAACGTATCAAGATATTAAGGTGTTGAACCTCGGGAAAGCTTGTATTATTTGTGAAAGAGCCAAGGGAGTAGGAAGGGCAAAATGACATGGAAAGGTATGGAAGTATGTGGTTTTACATTGTTGCTAATGGGGTAAGCCACGTGGGCCACCCACTTAGCCCCACATGGAAACCATGTTGACATGGCAATGTTTAACTAGGGCCAAGCTTTGAATGAACATAAATTCTGATCCATAAGCTAGTTTGGGGGAAAAAATATTATCATCAGAAAGTTCTCAATGAGAAAAACACAATGGTGTTAATTATTATAATTTTTAATGAAGTTAATACAATAAAAGGAATTTTGAGACCCCGTTTCCATAATGAAATCATGGAGGGTAGCTTAGATTGATGTAACACCTCCCACAACCTAAGAATAGAATTCATTGAAACTGTTATTTTCCAACTTGGATCAAGCAACACTATTTTTGGGTTGTTCCCTAGGTGAGATTGCCTACACAGAAACATTTTCCTAATATCCTATCTTAGAGATGGCATCCATAGTGGATCCCTAAGGCTGAAAGAAAAATAGCTCATAAGTAGTCATTTCCACATGCATAGATTTGATGAAAGATAATTATTTTACTATCATTTGTAAATTATGCTCATAATGTTTGTATGTCAAAAATATTGTGCTTGAATCCGAAATTTTGTGGGGGAATCCACTTGAATTGTGTATGTGAAGAAGGATAAAACATCCTATTATCCTCCAATTAAACCAATGTGGTTTGTGGGACATGTTCTCAGACCCCTTATTAGGAATAGGGAAACCAACATCGGGAGGTAAAACACCTACCCTCTCTCACATAGAAGGGCTCTATACCCTTATTGTTATGCATAAAATTCCATATTATTGCTACCGAAATAAGTATCATGTGCACACTTTGAATTCCACATTTCGATTTGCATATAAATTTGATTTATGAGTTTTTGGAAGCTTTGGGTATAATTGAAGTTGGTTTTACATTTTGATATTTGGATTTTTTTTTTGGTGAAGTGGGTACCTCACTAACTAAGAAACTTCAACCTTGTATAATATTTGGGATTTCCTTAGAATCTTGTCATAACTCTGCTTTTTCTATGACATTTATATAATTATTCCATTCAATTTAACCTTATTAAGCCTTTGTATTACAAGTATTTCATAAGCATATTAAACCCATAATATATTAGAGTAATAGGCACACATCTAATATAAATATTGATTAGGAATGATTACAGTTGGAGTTACAAGAAAATAAGAATGATGGGACTCAAAATGCAAGAACAAGAAAGGGGAATCCCTCTTCTTATGAATTAACATGATGACCATCAAAGGCCTAAAGAAATCCACAAAAAAGTGTTAGACAATATTTCAATCATGTTTTCAGTACAATAGTTGGTTGGAAGGCACAATAAGGTCTGAATTACTTAATAAAATTCTCCCTTTCCACATTACACATGAGACTAGCAACTGCTCCATATTCTATAAACCCATATAAAGATATTCATATAAAGCAATAAGTCTATCAAGAAAACTAATGTAAACCTATCTTAATATGGTTTAATGGTATTCCTCAAGGTTATTTAAGAAAACAAAAATTCCACTACTGTACAAAAAATAGTTCACCCACCTAACATAGGTCACTATTGCATATTCTACAAATTGTGAGGTTTCCAATTGAAACATACCTTGTCAAAAATACTACCACAGACCCATATGAACTTGGTTCAATGTACAAATCAATGTTTAATACCAAGGCTTTTCAAATGATGCTAAAATCAACTCAATTAGAGCTCATATAAAAATATTATGCCTCTCACAAGTTGACATGCTTTGTTGACCACCATGGTACAAGTGGATGCCACATAACCCTCCATTACTCACACTTGTTGTTCTAACCACACATGTTCTTTCCAAAAATATTATATAAGGTCCTAATATTATCACTAATTGAGGGTTTGGGAAGTTAAATCCCTGACCCTATAGGGATTTCAGGTTATGTTAAGTACCATGTTGCTAGGATGAGAAGGGGTCCCACTCTTTAACAATGCATTTTTTCACAGCTAAAGAAAAAAATATTTGAGTGGTATTTTAATAGCATATTAGAGTAGAAGGAGGATTATATAGCATCCATTTTGGCCACAACATCAACATAGTAACCCCATAGTGAGTTCCAATTCCTTTAACTATACATTTTATAACTGAAGAAAAGAGATAATAACATAGAAATGACCCTCTAGATGTTTTTTTCTCATGTATTGGGTTTCTTAGGATAAATATTATGTTGATTTAATTAGTTGGTGTGTAAATGTTCTTATTATTTCATTTTTATCTTCAATCATTTCATAAAATTGAAGTGAATATAGTAATTAATTAATATGGGATCTAAGGAAAATTAGTTTGCATAGTCTAATATTTTAAAATATTATAAGATTTATTGTGATGAACTATTATAGTGGAATATCCATGACAATTTATGGATGATATTGATATTAGAGCTAGGATATCTTTGGAGTATTTGTGGAAAAACTTAGGATCTATGAATTGGATTAAGAAAAAGGTAAATAATTTGTGTGAATGTTGGATGAATAGATTTACAACAATGCTTGAGATCCAACAAAGGAGCGGTTTTTGAGGATGTAATAACAAGTCACTCATATATATTGCAATATGACCCTCCTAATGGAAAATTTAGCAAGAAAACTCAAGCTCATGTTTAGGGAGGTTATAGGATCTTAATCAAAGATCTATTTATAGGGGAAATTGGTAGATAACTATGATCCATAATAGGATTCAACAAAAAGATATTGAGGAATAACAAGCAAGTTCTAGTTCCATGACCCCTTAATAACCCTTATTTAAAATGGAATTGAAAGTGGATATCAAGCCATGATAAGGTGAGATCGATGCTATAAAGTTGAAACATTGGATGAAATAGTTAATTATTTACTTATGTGTCCACCATATATAAGAAAAGCAGAAGGTTTTGTTTTAAGACTAAAATTAGAGGGCCATCCATCAACCTAGTGATCCACCAATAACTAGGTCGGAGGATTTGGAAACCCTAATTAAGTCCTATTTCTACCTTATTGGTTACGTATAGGACAATTAGATCCATGGGAACTACTAGGCTAAGGCATGGGTAGATTGTGCAAGAGTACACTACCAAGTTCAAGAAGATGACTATCATGCTAAGTATCTCTCCAAAGAACCAAAATGTAATCCTCAAGTATTTGTGTCATCTACAAATTCATTTGCAAAATAAAGAGATGATATTTAAGCCAAGGATAATTGATGACAATTATGTGTAAGAAAAATACATGGAAAGTATAAGCAACAAAAAAGGAAAACCAAGTGGTTCCAAATAGAAAGAGCACAAACATGATCACTCAATAAAAAATTATATCAAGCTAAAAATTACATGGGATTTTAACTGTGACATCAATATACATCTTTTAACATAAAGAAATATTAGTAGATAAAAAATTTATTTTAGTGAGCGCATGTGAATCTCTTTAAGTATGGTGTTGAACCTTGCTCTGATACCACTTTGTAACACCCCCTTCCACCCCCTTGGGTCATTCTTGGGTAGTGGTAGCTATCAAATCAAGCTAACGCACCCTCCAAAGTCCTGTCATGGAAATGGGGTTACAAAATTTCCTCATATTTAAACTTCCCCAAATCTAAAAACTAACATTTCTTGTTGAGAGCTTTTCGGTGATATAAATTTTATCACGATCCAAGATATAGATAAAGAGTTATGGCCATTTGAATTTGCACTTTTTAAACCCTTTCATGTCATCATGGATACCATGTGGCACTCACGGTGTGGACCACATGGCTTGCCTTGTCAACATAGGAGTCTTATGTGGTAGGCCACTTCCTCTTGGGCCTTGCCATGTCATCTCTCCCTTATATCATTCAAAATATTTGTCTCAACATAAGTACCCTAGTCCACGATGAAATCACATATTACAAATGGGTCCAAGGTGAGACAAACTCTTTCCACGGAAATTGAAGGGAGGAATTCCCATCTCCACCCCTGTCAATCTCGACCCTTTTCCTCAACATACATGCCATAGTTCATATCAAGTTCTGAGGACCCCAAGGTATTGTGACATGAATATCTCCATTGATTTCCAGGGAATACCTCTCAATCTTGGCCCTATCAATCTCACACATTTTTCCTATGGCACACCTCCTTTCCTTCCTGGGGTCCTAAGGCAATGTTGACAGTGCTGCACCCACCAACATTCAAGGGATCTCCCTGGTGTGAAGTTCCAACTAGATCTCACACCATTTGGTGTAGGATTCCCATCCGATATGATGGCCCAGTTGCCATTATATTAAATGTTTTCCTTAGCTCTTGCTTGTCAACACATGGGAGTGGTCTGCTTTGTCTTTGAGGTTCGTGTGCCTGGTGAGTGCTAGTGTTACTTGTGTCAAGGTTCTTTTACCACAGAGAGTGAGGGTGGAAGTGAGTCTCCAGTAGAATGTGAAGAGTCCCAACTCTGTCATAGACACACAACATGACAAGACATGTGCAACTTCTGATATAGCAGTCCACACGGATGTGTCCGTCACACACACAAGAAGGAATAGCACATACAACACTCAACAGAGTAGTCTGCACGAGTGCGACAGTCATTATAACAAGTTTATAGGAAATGTTTTGTTTGATGTTCGGTGAGGCAGCCCACACGGGCAGGACAATGTTAAAAACTTACACAACACATTTTCATAAACATATGTGTTAGAACAACCAAAAGAGTTCAAATGTTTTAACACAGGTTAAAGAAACATGCATTACAATTGTTCCAAGAGTAGTCTTACCAACAATTACAATACATGTGTGTAAATGTGCTGGCCTGTTATTAGGTTTGAATTAAGTGAAAGTTACATGACCCATTGGTACACCATACATCACTAACCCCATAAAAGGGGTGATGGAGCCACTGGTCACTCCTCAAAGAAAAGACTACAAACTTTCAAGGCTATGTGGGAGGAGCCAAGGTGAAAAGTCTTTTGCATGTACAAATGAGGGGGTATTTATAGCCAAGGGTGAAATTGGCACTTATGAGGCGCTTGTGACTATTCGACTTCCGTCATGATTGTTTGACTTATTTGAATCTTCAACTTTACATGAATCTTCATATGACATGTGGGTCTCTTAGACTTCCACATTACATTACATTCATTTTACAAAAGTATGGAACATAGTAGTGCTATGGCCAACATGACACTTGACACGACTCGACATGACAGTGCTGGTATGTTCATGCTGATGTTGTTGTTCATGTCGAGCTCTAGTGTTGCTAAGTGATGGATATGCTCTTGGTGCATTGTAGCTTCACCTACACATGGGAAGGTGTGCATAGTCTTCGATGGTCTTGGTGTTAGCTTGATGTCACATGTTCACGTTGCTGCTTTTCTTTATACTATGGAATGCTTCACATGTTTTTTGTTCACGAAAAAATCTCCTCACGTGCATCATCTGTTCGCGAAAGCATCCCTTCACATGCATCGTTTGTTTGTGAAAAAGTATCCTTGCACGCATCATTTGTTCATCCATTCTTGAAAAAGTTCCCTCGTATGTGCTCTCCTTGTTCATCTCGTTTGTCATCGCATCATGTCTCATCCATATACCTTTATCTACAATCACTCATGACAAGATGACATCAAATCCATAAACCTTCTAGTCTACCATGATGCATTTTCATTCGCTTTCGGATGTAGGTGACTGGGAGAGAGGACAAGACTATGAAACTGTGCAAGGCATGTTTTAAGCTGGGATGCTGGCTCCGAGCACTACTGGTGAAAATTGCGCAAAAGCCACTCAGAGACTAAGATGGAAAATTTGGAACAGGAGTTATTGTTTGTAGGATCTGGCTCAGCTGGCGGGTAAATCTGCACAATTTTGAGGGAAACAGTGCAAGCAGTAGAGGATCTTGGCAGTAAAAACTACACAATTCCTCTGGGGAGCCGGCGGTGAGTTACAGGAGGCTTGCTGGGAAAAAATGCACATTTTTTTCAAGGAGTTGACAACAGGCTATGAGAGTGTTGGTGACAAAAATTTCACAATTACTGGGAGGCTGACTTGGTGAACACCTTTGCATATTTTCTAAGCTGAGCGGGATGCTGGGCAAGTGAGGGACTGCTCATGAAATCTACATATTTTTTTGGGTGAGCAGCATGTTGGTTGAATGGGTGGCTGGCTAGAAAAACTATGCAATTTTTTGAGGGAGACAATGACGAACATTAGGTGTCTGTCCGGCATGTCTGTGCAGTTTCTTTAGTTAGCGGAGCAAGCATGTTTGACATCTTTTGCACAATTTTTGAGGGGAGTGAGTCCTGGGGTCACTGCCCTGTCAAACTCTCTAGTTGACTAGCAGAAGCTTGGTTGATGTGCTTGCAGGCAACAGAGATTGAAATGGTTTGTTGGACACTTCTACGCAATTCTGGGTTACAGTCGGTTGAGTCAATTATAGGGTGGAGGTCCGACTATTGAAGGGTGATCACAAGTTCAACAAAATGACAAAGTGTGCGAGCGAGTGAACTTGTGCACACGTGACCTTGTGAATACACACTCAACATGACTCATCAACAAGATGCCTCAAACCATCACGATAACATATACTCCACGTGACTGATTGACGGTGCACTTGTGATAGATCATTGAATAACCACGACGATGCTTATGTGAAAATTGATACAACTTCGTGTGCAAGTGCAACAGATTTTACATAGCGAATACAACTTGTGTACATGAAGTGGGACCTTGTGTGTGGCTAGAACATGGCTGCAAACATGACATGGTGACCAACATGAAAAAAAGATGTATGTTGAATGGTCAAATGAGGAGGGTGCAAAGACTCACTACAAGCTCATGGGATGAGCTCGAGTGCTTTCAAACATCAAGGAACAACCCCGAGACGGCTCTGAAAATGGATGCAGGCCAAAATTTTGGAGGGTGTTGGAATAGTTACAACACTTGGCGACACATTGGTTGAATTCTAGATTCTCTATTTTGGTCCATTTATAGGATAGGGCCTTAGTCTTTTAGGGAGTATTGAATCATTGTACGTGTTACTTCGGCCTCCCCACTTACCCCATGGATAGCCGTGGTTACCTTTCCCCAAATCATTCAAACACAACAACAAGTTTCAGCTTGATCACAATGTTTCAAAATCAGGAAGGGTAGTTTGGCTCGATAGTTAAAAATTTTCAAAGTATAAGTTTTCATCTCTAGTGTTGCTCCACTGCTAGCAGGCCTAGACAGTACCCCAGCAGAGTCACATAGGAACACACTCATTTCTCCACTACCAGTGAGCCTGGTCAGTACCCCGTTGGAGTTGCATGCTTCACCTCTTTGCACAAGAATCCTTTCTCTTCTTTTGCCGTTGTATTTTTTAAGAGGACTGTGCATAGGAACTTATTTATTTTTGGGGCGGAAGAGGGATCCTGACTTATTGAGAGTATAAGAGGTTGTTGCTTCAGAGGAGCATGTAAGACCTTTGAAATTGGTTTCCTCATTTAGATTTTCCCCTTCTCTATTTCTACTAGTTGGATGAGCTTGAATAAACAGAGTAGAAAGATGAGTATGGGCATGAGGTTTCCCTTGCAAACAGATCATATTTTCCATCAAGAATTCATAGACTGAAGGTTACAACCAAGCATAGAGAAGACAGATGCAGGATAGGCCAAGTGCTGCAGTGTCACAAGACTTCTTTAGATCTCAGCGACATATTCGTTCAAAAGCCAGAAATCAATAAAGGACAACATTTATTTACAAAACACAAAGATAGTAGGATAATAAACAAACAAAACAAAAATGAAACAGAAATAGTAAGAAAAGAAAAAAGGAAAAATAATAAGCAGTAAACAAAATATGTACATAGCATAGGGTGCAACCTCGACTTACTGGAAATAATGCTTGAGATATTGGCCGTTGATAGGAAGGTTGTCAATCCTCCTGTCAAGTGATTGGAGATGGTATATGTGTGGTCCAAGCTTCTATATATAGTGTATGGACCAATCAAGATTAAGTCACCAACATCGAAGTTAGGTTTCCCTGCAAACTTCTTGTTGAACCATCTATTGATACAGTTCTGGTGGAGTGTAAACTTTTCTTTTTTTTCATCCTTTCTTACTGTACTTTTTGAAGTGTATCCATCATATGCTGAACTAGAAGACAAGGCTTGCCCTGAGATTCTTGAGACAACTGAAGCTCATGTAAGTAGATGTTGGGTGGTAGGATGTCTTCTTTCTGTAGACCAGGAAGTATGGTGAGGTATTCAGAGAGGGTTTGGGTGTTACATGGTTAGCCCATAAGGAATTCGTCAAGGTAGAGTGCTAGTTACGCTGCCCAGAGTAAACGTTCTTTTTTATTATACAGATAAGGTTTCTTGTCTTGGATTCTATGAGACCGTTTACCTATGGGTAGTGGTTATATGAGTGTTTCAGCACAATATCATTTTGCAATGCAAAATCATAAAGCTTTAAAGATAAAAATTTTGTTGCATTGTCAAATACAAGTGATACAAGGATGTCAAAGCACGAGATGATGTTATGTTAGAGGAAGCTAATGACTTCCTGGTTGTTCACTTGCTTGAGTGGAAATGCTTCTATCCACCATGTGAAGTAATCATTTGCTGTCAAAATGTAGTGGTGTAGTTTCGATGAATGTGGTAAAATTTCTCCGATGATGTCCAGGCCCCATTATTGGAATGATTCAGTCACTACAATAGGGTACAATGGGGTTGCTAACCTTCGTGTTTTGTTGGTGCATCATTGACAAATCAGGCACTTGTGGTCGTAAGTGTGTGCATCCTTGAATAATGTGGGCCATTAGAAACCGGCTTGCATAACCTTGTGTGCAGTGGTATTTCTTGTAAAGTGATCCTCGGCTGGTCCGTCATACAGATCTTGTAAAAACTTATCTAATTCATGTGGCTCCAGGCACCTAAGAAAGATTCTGTTACTATGCTTTATGTAAAGCGCTCCATGCACCAATTGATAGGCTAAAGTTTTAAGCTGCAGTGCCTTATTTTGTCTCATGAAAAAGTGAGAGGGTATGGTTCTATGCTCAAGGTACTAGCGCACATCTTTGTACCAATATTTTTTGCTTGCAGTGGGTGGTGCTCGCACTACATCATACATTTCAATTTCCTACTCCCAACTAGCGATATCTGCTTCTTCTTCCTATGCATGTACTGCCTCAGATGCAAGTTTGCAGAGACCATGACCCTTGATAGTGTGAACTGGCTTGATTTCAAGATCATACTCTTGCAAGCCTATCATCCAGTTTTCACGTCGTTCACCCATCCCTTGCTGTATGAGCAGTGACCGGACTTCTAGGTGAGGCATATACACTATGCAATGGTTCTTTAGCAAGTAGAGTTTGAAGTGTTTCATCGCCTTGTATACTACATATGGTTGTTTGTCAACGATGGGGTAGTTGAGTTTAGGTCCCTGCATTCTTGCACTCATAAAGGAGATGGGGCATTTTTCGTTCAGTTCATCCTTCTGAGTGAGTACCGGAGCAAGCGAGCTGTCGGAGGTGAAGGTGTATAAAAGGAAGTATTTGTTGAAATTTGGGTTGTAGAGTGCAGTTGCTTCTGCAACAGCCTGCTTTATACAGGTGAATGCATACTTTTACCTCTTACCACAGCTGTAGACTGAATCCTTCTTGATCATGTCTTGCATTTGTTTTACTATTAGTGCATAGTGTCGAGATAAAATTCTGGAGGAAGTTTATCTTTGCTAAGAAGGACTACATTGCTTTCTTGTTGGTTGGGTGAGGGATCTATGTAATAATCTAGACCCAGTACAGATCAACCTTGATCCCTCTTTTGGAAATGATGTGGCCAAGGAGGTTCCCCTTAGACACTGCAAATTTGCTCTTTTTGGGATTCAAGGAAATCCCGTATTTTCGACATCACTCAAAATTTTCTTCAGATGGTGTATGTTGTTTTCCCATTTCCTTGAAAACACAATCACATCATCGAGGTACACCACTACACTTTGTTCGATGAGTCTGCGAAAGGTGATGTCCATGGCGTGCTGAAAGGTTTCCCTTACATTCACAAGCCAAAACGACCTTCGTCTATATGTGAACATACCCCACTTGGTACGGAAAGGTAGTTTTGAGTTAATTAGGTTAATAAAAAATTGTCAAGTAAGGAAAACATTTGTGCCCCAGATACTGTCTGCAAAATTTTCTCCATAGATGACACAGGGTAGTTGTCTTTATACAAGGTGTAGTTCAAGTTCCAGAAATCAACACACAAGACGATTTCCTTGGATTTCTTATGTACAAGAGTAAGGTTTGAAACCCATGTAGAATGACGAACTCTATATATGATCCATGCATCCAACAACTTGGTGGGCTCTTTCTGTATGAGGGGTTCAAGTGACGGATGTACTTTCCTCAACCTCTGTTGATATGGCTTGACCCCTTCTTTGATCGGAAGTATTGTTGGATTATTCGCCTATTGTAAGTTTTCAAATCGTGATATTTCCACGTGAACACATCCGGGTACTATTTGAAAAAGCGGACAAAGGATTTTCACTCCTACTGCATGCAATACATACCGAGATTGATGAACTTCGGATCTTGTTTTGTCCCCAAGTTAATCAGTTCGTGCATCATGGTAGAGCTATGGGCTTTGCTATTCCTTGGTCCCTGAAAGCATTCTTGCAAGTCATAGAGCTTTTCCAAAGATATCGCACCCTTGAGGATGAGGTTTCCTTTCTTGTCGTCAGCCCCAGCTTACAGAGACAGCTCGTGCTCGTGTTTGTCAATCACTACATCTTTGAAGATATCATTGTTGGCCATGAAATACAATATCTGTTGATCATCATAAAATATGTTTAAATTAGTTATGTTATCTAGGATAGAAGGTCTATAAAAAATTTCAATAGTAAATCTATCCCTAAGGGGTGACATTCTAGAAGCTACGTTTGCCAAGGTATTGGCAGCTGCATTACGTGTTCTTGGTACAATAGTGATATTAAATTCTTGGAAGTTAGAGATCAGTCACCATAACTAGTTCTGGTAACTTTTGAGATGAGGTGATAAATAGTGTATGGTGTTACATACTTGCCGTACCACTATTTCCAAATCACCTACCACTTTGAGCGAGGTTAATGGCTTTTTGTAAGCCCAAAATGAGTGCTTCATATTAAAAAATGTTGTTTGTGCACTCGAACTCCAAGCGGCTTGAAATCAAATGTTTCCTATTTTTTGGGTCGATTAAGGCACACCTGGCTCGATAGCCATCCTTTTCCTTTGATCCATTAAAGTACATGGTCCACAAATCGTCTGTACACGGACCATTCGACACGTTTGCACTACTTCTACTGCTATCGCTACTGCTATTGCTACTAATGTTACAATGCACTGTACATGTTTCATTTCCATTAGTTGGGCAAGGAAGGAGACCCAACTGCATGTCTGGTGGGGTTGGAGTTGGCTGTTTGTGATAACACTCTAGCGTTGTTTCCAAGAGGAAGTTACCGAACATGATCTCTGCATAGGCCAACGGTTCATTTTTTCCATTGATGGGAGTGAATTTGTACCTCATGTATCTCTCAGATAACACCAGATTTGATTGTTTTTCCATTGTATGGAAGCCACATGTGTGACCAGTCTCTAGAAAAATACCCATTCAACTTGCTAGACCAGTCTCTGTTAAGTAGTAAGCCATACACTTCTGATATGTCCACAACAACAATGGTTATGCATTGGTGAAATCGATCTTCATGAGATTGTCAGATAATCACATCCCAAAGTTCACCAATGGCTGGCACAAATGTTCGATTGAGTTGGATGATTTACACAGATGTCTTGCTCCATTGCACATTGATCTTTTTGGCAATGGAGAGTGGCATGACATTGGCTACCATGTTGGGTGTGGAGCCTGATTATCTTATTTATTCAGAGGTATCACTGCATTGGACCCCAGTTTGTAATGTGGCAGCAACACCGCCCATAATATTTGTGTTGCAAGAGGGGTCCAGAGGGGATGGTAGTGATCTTTAGGAGCCCCCCTTGTGGGGAATCGGGGGTAGCGCCCCCGAAGTTAAAAATAGATGTAAAATTACCTTGTAAAATGTTGTAATTTCGTAGTCGATCTGGGCTATTCATTAGGCAGAGATTCGATGATAGAAGTTATGTTTAATTTAGAGTTTTTTGCCCTAGAAGGCAACCCCTCGCTATATATGAGGGAATTGTATTGTGTCTACGTAGATCTGTATTCTGAACGAGAAAGAGAGAGGAGACTGAGCAAGAGAGAAGAGGGAGTTATAGTGGATTTGTTGTAGGTTGTATCTCTTCAGTTTGCTGGATAATATAAAAGGAAGGGCTAGTTGTTTCTTGTGGATGTAGCCAAAATTAGGTGAACCATGTATATTTTTGTTTATATTTATGCAATATATTTTATGTGTTCCATTGCTCTGTAATATATAATTTACTAACAACTGGTATCAAAGCCAAAGGTCTATTTGGCTGAGAAACTCACAGGAGAGAATGGTTCCTGGTTCGAGTGGGAGTAATGGCGGAAGATGGTAGATTTAGGGTCAAAAATTTAACATCCAAAACTACTAGCTGTGGAAGATGCAGATATTGGCATTATGATACAGATGTTGTCCTTGATGGTAACTCACTCAAATGAAAGATCACAGTACAACATGTCAACAACAAATAATTACAAATCAGACTACAAAGAATGTAGAAAGAGAGGTATACGCACGTTCACCTTTACCAAATTGCGTATACACACAAATTCACTGAACAAAAGTAGCATATATGTACACATGCACTTTCACAGAAGGAAAAGCACGTATATCTTGGAAAACTAAGATTTTGTTCCGAAGTATTCGATCCAAGGTATTTTGATCCAAGGTATTTGGTCCAAGTTATTAACCCTAGGTATTTGGTCCAAGGTATTGGTCCTAAGTGGTTTAGGTCCATGGTATTGAGAAAGGCCTAAAACTGTACAAGGAGGAGAAGATCATTAGGCCATGTGTGCAAGTATCGAATATCTGATGAAGTGTGAGATCTAGTATGAAGGTTATTAGCTTATGGTGTTGTGCTTGATCTGAACCAAGGATGAACCTTAGCGGTTGATAAGGGATAAGATCTAATGATGGATTGGGATCTTAACGCTTTAAATGCATAATATTTATGTGGTTTGATCATTTATAGTCTAGATCTGAATACTAAAGAATTTGTTATTTTGTAAATATTATGATTTGGGTATAACTGAAGTCCGGAATAGTTGCAGAATTATGAATTAATATTTGCAGATGTGTACATTGGTTGGCTTTGATAAAAGCACGTATACATACTGGTTCGACATATGGAAGTAGCGTATACATTATAAAGTATGTTTCAGTTGTTTCTATTTGTTGTTGCAGAGTTTTGGGTTTTAGTTTGGGTTCTGGTGACTATTTTTTGGTGACAATATTCTGAATGATCAGATTGATTGTGACTCAATGATGGTGATTGATTGATTTAGTTGTGATTGATTCAGAAGGTAATGATTGAGTTTCAGTGATTGGTTGATGCATATGTATTTGATGATTGTATTAATGGATCCAGTCTGAAAATTTATGAAACATGGTCCTTGTAGGAAGGAAGAAGGTCGTAGCCTTCTATAGTTCATCGCCTGTGTACTAGTAAACATATCGGCTAGTAAAAGAGTTAGGGGTTTGTAGCTCCCTTCTAATAGAAGCTGGAGAATGAGAGAAGGTTGTAACCTTCTGCAGGTAGAAGCCTGCGTACTGGTATGATTCTGCACTAGTTCAAGATTGTAAATAGATTTTCTCATTATTAAAAGAAGATAGAGACGACAGCAGCAAGTGGTTTTTACCCACATTGGGTTTCCACCTTATATCTTGGTGTTCATGTGTGTTGCTTATGTGTGATGCTTTATTATGATTTTATTGCACTGTCTAATAAATCTATGATATATTGGTTAAAGTTCAATGCATGATAAATTCGATAAATCAAAAGTTCTCTTCATATACACTGGTTGCTTTAATTATAGTCGTGTGTACACACTAGTTCACTTAGATGAAGTAGCGTATACAAATCTATTTGGGAAATAAAATTATTAATCTGATAATACTGATTCACCCCCCCGCCCCCTCTCAGTATTATTTCCAACAATTGGTATTAGAGCAGGTCCTTCAGAAGAAGCTTGATTACTTGAAGGGAGATCCATCATCATGAGTAATCAATAAAGCATGGGATCCATCAGATCGCCAATCTTTGATGGGAAAAAATTTGTTTATTGGAAAATAAGAACCACAACCTATCTACAATCACTTGGAACATATGTCTGGGAAATTGTGGAAGGAGGATATACATTTCCAACAACAATTCCTATAGATACGGCAGGTAAAAAGAAATATGAAACCAATGCCAGGGCTGTCAATACTTTATTGGGAAGTCTATACAATCAGAGTTTGTCAAAGTCATGTAGCTTAAATCAGCCAAAGAAATATGGGACAAAATCGTTTTGAGCTACGAAGGAGACTCTCAGGTAAAATGTGCTAAACTTCAAACTCTCAAAATTCAGTATGAAACTCTTAAGATGCATAGTGATGAAAGTATAGCTAGTTATTTCTTACGTTTAGATGAGGTTGCTAATTGTATGAAGAATTTGGGTGAAGATATAGAGGAAGTTACTTTAGTTGAGAAAGTTTTGAGATCCTTGTCTACTAAATTTGAATCAAAAGTGTCTGCCATAGAAGAAAAACAGGATCTGCAGACTATCACTATGACACAGCTTCAAAGGATCTTAACTGCCTTTGAGATGAGAAAAGGAGGTCCATCAGATATGAGAGAAGCCACATTTAAAGCTTCAGAAAAAGGAAAGGAAGAACACAATGAATCAGGACATATTTCAGAAGAAGAAGATGAGGTAAAATTTATCAATAAGCTTCAACAGGGTTTCGGAAGATTTAGAGGTAAGATACCCTTCAAATGCTTTGCCTTTGGCAGATTCGGTCATTATGCCACCAAATGTCCTCATAAAGATAAAAATGAAAAAGGGAAGGAATATGCAAAATGGAATAGAAAACAAGTTGTAAATAAAAGGAGTTACTATACTCATGAAGATAGCAATGGTTTATCAAGTGATGAATATGAAAATAGTAATGACTATAGACTTCTAATGGCTTATGACGATGATAAATTTTGGGATTCTTTAGAAGATGATGACCTTCATGAAGAAATCTCTAAACTCAAAATATGTTTAGAAGAAAAGAATATGATTATAGATAACTTGACATACCAACTTGTTGAAAAATAAAAACACAATGAAAAAATAGAATGTGAAATTGTGGGTCTAGGAAAGGATCTTGGGAAAATGAAATCTCTAAATCTTAGACAGGGAAAATTTTAAGAACCACCCTAAATTTATATCTATAATAAATGGATGAATCCCCATGATACATAGGAAAAATGGGAGGCGATTTTCACTATATATATATATATATATATATATATATATATATATATATATATATATATATATTTGGTGAATTTCTCACCAGATTATATTATCTTGTAAAGTCATGGCGAATATTTCACTGAATTATAAAATCTTGTAAGATCTTGGAAAATCTTTCACTGAATAATAAAACATTGTGAAGTCTTGGCGAATGTTTTGTTAAAGTATGAAACCATATATGATAATAATAAAACATATTCATTAAATTGTAATATACTAACATACATGTTTGGAAAAAAGAAACATAATTTTCGCTTCCTACAAACAATGTTGCAAGTTTTAGTGACCATGTTTGTCATGGTAGGAGAGATTAATGTTTTCTCTACCACTTTTATGAAGCTACCACTTTTGCCAAGCTATCAAATTTCTTTCTTATTCCATTAGAAAAAAAAAAAAAACAACAACAACAACATCAATTTTGTTTACCCCAACACGCCAACAAGTAGCAAGCCCCAACTATATAATATAATGAAGTAGTAGGTATCCCAAAGGCCTGAAGGGGATCTAATGGAAAGAAGTGACCATTGTCAGAAGCCTTCCAATCAATATATAGATATATAATTGTAGATTTATTATTATTTTAATTGGAAATCTTCAATTAAATAATAAAATTTAATCACGTCTCTCCCAATCTAAATTTCTTATTATCATAATTCACTACCTTCATACCATTCTTAACAAAATTGTAACATGTGGGTTAATTTCCTTTTTGGTGCACAATCTCTGCCTTTTAGGACAATATGGTGCAGTGACCCAACTCCTACAAGTCATTACGACAAACTAAGAATCAGCAGAGAAGATGAAAGGTTGTACAAACCAACATATTTTTCAAAAAACTAATCCAAGATCAGTATCTTAACTTTTTCATGAAGATATCATATTGAGAATGCTTGAAAAATGGTGGGAAATATGGGTAATGACTATCCTTCTTCTACAAGGGTGATGCGGAAAGAGTTAAGATTTCATTGTTTTGAATTTTTTTGTGTTAAATCTGAAAAACCAATATTAATGGAGATATCGGTATTTTTTACTAAATTTTGTGAAGTGACTATATCTAGATTTAACCATTCACCTTAAGATTTTTTTTACAATATAATTTCCTAAGTCTATTTAATATCTTCATTCTCATAAAAACCAACCTATATCCATCTTAAATCCACATCTACCACTCTTAGAGGGATGAAATCTATTTATCCCTCCCAGCGCTTGGTAGACCCAGAATTAAGATGGATCTAAGCTGATAAAATTTCCCCTTTAAATAGCCTATGCTCACATGAATACCATGGTATTACCATGGGTTATCATAAACCTAGAGCTTAAAAACTACTATTAGTAATTTATAAAAATTAATAAAATTAATAATTGATTTTTATTTTAACCAAGTTAAAATGTTTAAGTGACATTAAATTACAAGATCCATTTTACTCTTGATCTACCAAGCCCCGAGAGAGATCAAATATTTTTTCACTCTATGTTAGTTTGCATATCATGATATTTGATCCAAAGTAAAGATGGATCTATGCTAGTATAATTCCCCCTTTAAATAGGCTGCATTCCATGTGAATACTATGGGTCAATACCATGTGCTATCTTTATTTTTATTGATATCAATATTAGGGTTAATAGTTTTTTTTTTTTGCATGGTATTAATAATAATTTGGCCCATAGGCTTCACCTAAATATAACACATTTTTGAGTGTTTGTAAATATAAGGGGGCTTATGGAGTAAATATAAAAAATGTTTTATTTATTTACCATACCTCTCGTTTATTTATATTTTTATTAATTTACCATACCTTTTTGCCCATAGGATTCAATTAAATAAAACCTCTTTTTGAGCCTTCTTAAATAGAAAGAGGTTTTATGTATTTAGCATACCTATAGTTTATTTATATTTTTATTTATTTACCATACCTTTGAAGTATAAAAATAGGTTTTATTTATTTACCATACCTCCACTTTATTTATATTTTTATTTATTTACACGCTTGCTTGTTCATAAATATAAGGTGACATATGGAGTAAATATAAAAAAATTTTTTATTTATTTTAATTAATTTACCATACCTCTTTTATAAATATGGTATTTGGCCCATAGGATTCACTTAAATGAAATGTCATTTTTTAGCCTTCTTAAATAGAAAGAGGGCTATGGACTAAATATAAAAAGAGGTTTTATTTATTTACCATACCTCTAGTTTATTTGTATTTTTATTTATTTACCATACCTTTGGAGTAAGTATAAGAGGAGCTTTTATTTATTTACCATACTGCCACTGTATTTATATTTTTATTTATAACTATCATAAATACATTTTCTTGAAAATGAGGGCGAATGGAAGATTGTAACTCCTAATTTCAAGGGGTAAATTTACTTTTTTTACCCTCTCCCTTAAAATAAGGTCGGCTAACCTTCATACCTAATTTTTTTATAAAATAAGTTTGAGGCGATTTGTAACAATGTACTATGATACAAAATATTCACCCAATAAAAATATAAAACCCCTTAATTTAGCCCAAGGGCGAAAATTCACCCCTAAAATTTTCCATGATCTTAGATTTGCTAAACGATCAGAAACCTTAAATGAAATTATCAAAGTGCAGCATTATCCTTTGATAAAGACATGTCTTGGATATACTGAAGAAGCATCTCAATCACAGAAGCTGTCAACCTCCACTAAAATCTACCTTGATGCAACAAAGACCAGTGAACAATATGACAATCGTCAGCAAAGGCATAAAGCAAATCACCAGGTAAATTAGACTCAATTTATTCCAAGGATGAATAGAAGCCACAATAAACCTCAGGTAAATCATTCTCAATTTACTCCAAAGATGAATATCAATAGAAACTAC
Organism: Pinus tabuliformis; assembly: GCA_031772625.1. Lineage (NCBI taxonomy): Eukaryota > Viridiplantae > Streptophyta > Pinopsida > Pinales > Pinaceae > Pinus > Pinus tabuliformis. Next base: position 588,050,504 of record CM062811.1, read on the forward strand.
AATCACCAGATTAATAGATTCGATAGTTGTACGAACTTCTTTAATGGACAATGTTTCTCATGTCATAATTTTGGACACAAAGCTACTCAATGTGTTGCTTACAAAACGATCATGACTAGAGAAGCACAAAATCAAAGGAATGTGACAGGGATCAAGAAAAATTCCTATAATAACTTTTCTCTTTTGAAAATGAAATAGAATGCTCAAACTGTAACAACTTTGGCCATGAAGAATATGAATGCAGGAGAAAATTTCGGAAAACATCTCGAAAGGAGAAAACTCCATTAAATCCCAAGATATGGAGAAGGAAAGAATCTCAAACAGAAAGATGTGGTATAGCCTTGTATGCAGAAGGACAAGAAAATCAGTGGTACATCGACAGTGGATGCTCAAAACACATGACAGGTGTTAAGGGAATGTTCCCCTACAGCTTTTGGGTTGAAACCCTAGCAGATTGAAAGTTGTCTATACAGAGAAACACACATTCACACAGCCATTATGCTAATATAAGCAAATTCTATGATAAGGGGCGTACCTGAGGTCCTACATTTGAGAAGGTCCTTTAGGGTCCAAACCCTTCTTGGAGTTCCTTCTGCTCCTTTGACCTGCAAAACAACCAATTCAAGAGAGCACAACAGTATATGGACTAAACCTTATAAAGAAACCATCTTCATATTATAAAGAAAGGTAGTTAGTTATGAAATTTAAACAACCATTCACATATGAATTCTAACATGAATATCATAAACATGAAGAAGATTTATATCAGGAACCAAGACATGTGTTTCTTTTATTATAGACAAATAAAGTACAGAAAAGGAATAATTTCACCTGAGTCGTCCTTTCGCAGGCTCCAAGCAAAGCCTTCTTCCGGATTCGTCCAGCCTCAAGCCTTTAACAAACTCCTTCCATGACTTACTCCATGATATCACAAGTAGTGGATGGACATCAACACACAAGGAAACAAGGGTTTCCTATACAAATGGGGGAAGTGCAGGAGGCACAAGGATCTTCAGACCTGGTCAGGGAAAAATATCAGCATAATAACCTTTCTCTCTCTTCTCTCCTCCTTTAGGCCTTCCCATTGAAGCCTTTTTATACTTCTTCCAAAGTAGTTTTTTAGTTGGGAGTTGGTTGGGAACATTTGGGCCACGGGCACTAATAGTTGATCAGCAGGTAAAACCCGTGATCTCCGCTCGAAATTAAGGAGTTTTATATCATTTTAAGTGTTTTAATACATATACGCAGGTTGGGTATATGCCTACCTGCGTATACACACGTTTAACTCAGGGCAATGTCGCATATAAGGGATAAAACACTATTTTTTAAATTTTGGACCAGGTTTGGAAGGAGGGGTTGCCCTAGGCCATGAGTGCAGCATCACAAACCATAAGAGTGAGATTTGGAGCTATAACAGATGCCCCCTAATATATGAGGTCAGAAGGGGTACATGATGGCCGAAATGTATTAAGAAAGTACATGGAAAGGAAATCTGTCAAAAACCGAGAAGGACTTCACTAGAATTCAGCTTGCCAAGCCACAAAAGGAGATCAGAAAGAAACACTGTCTGAGGCGGGCATACCCATGCTCAGAAAAAGTAAAGCATGTCCGCATATCAAGTACAATCGGATCCACTAAGTATACAAGTATAAATGACTGGAAAATACATAATGGATCATCCGATCATGATCAAACAAGTACATGTCTGAATATCACATATAAGACTGTCAATGATGCTAAAAGATGCAATGGATCATTGATATCAAAGACTGATCCCAAAAGGTATCAACTGAACATGATGGAATAAGATGGTACTACAATGCAAACTCAGGTGCCAACATATAGAATGTCGCCATGACTAACCGCAACATATAAGGTGGAGTGGTATCAACTAGCAGTAACAGGAGCAACTGTCAAGTGAACCAATGAATGCTGATACAACCTGAGGTCTTCACTGACCGCCGTGGTACATTTCTACACCATGGGAATAAATGATCTGAAGTCGACCATGTGAAAAATCGTTTGATTACCGGTCATTGATGTATACTGTTAAAAAACGCGAGACTACTCACTGATAATGATAATGAGTGTCAAGGTACCCAGTACAATCTAATAAGTGTGAATAGATGAGCTGGAGTCGAACACCTGTAAGAATCTATCGATCATGAGACAATGATGGTTTCCCACTGTCGATAGTGAAGGATCTGCCACTAATGACTGCAAACCCCAAGGTACTACCAAATGGACTCTAGATCTTTGCCCCATAGCAATGAGTCGGAGTCGATAGGGAAAGATCCGCTAGAAGGAAGGAATTAAGGCATCCTTCATCAATCTAGCGCGAGTGTAACCCATAGGCCAATAATGTGGAAGGAATCGGACGAAAGAGATGTAGTAACCCAACCGAAGTACGTTTCCGGTGTACACAAGATGTGGCTAGCGCACGACAGAAACCCTCTGAACCAACCAATAATGGAAGCTGACACAGAGGCGAGGTATCGACCAATAGGGTCAAATGGAAACCAAGGTACTGCACGAATCCCAATGTGTGATAGTGTAAGCTGATGTCGAACACAAGGGAAACCACTCAGTCAAAGACCCATGATACTGATCGATGTTGAGCACAAGGTGACCTATCAATAATGAAAATAGGGCCAGGGTGCAGCTCTAGGCCTATCCTCAGAGCAAGGTGTCGTCGTCAATAAGGACAAGACCCGCCAGCAAGAAGTCAACGAAGACCTTCTCAAACTGGCACGAGTAAAGGACCAATATAGCTGATGTGATGATAGACATGATACTGACAACCAGGGATGGCCGACTGAAAAATGAGTTAAGAGACACTGTAGAGAGGCCAACTTAGGATAACTTCCCTTGAACAAAAGCACGAATCAATGTGACTATGTGGAAGCATATGATGACTCTGTATAAGCTTGTCATGCAGGAGGCACGAAAGAACCCTCCATATGATTGGAAGAGATAACCAATCGGGGGAGAACTGACTCAATAACAAGGTTATGGCATACCTAAGTTAAACTAAATCCTGCCCAAACAGAGGAGACTTTGCTTTGAGTGCTTTGTTCAAGGGCGACACGACTGACTCTAGCTGCCAATAATAAATGGAAATATTGTCCCATTCCCACTCTGTTTTGGAATATTTAATTTTTTTGTCTTTTTCTATTAAGCTTGAAAAAGAATAAAAGAATGCTATGGTATAGTGGAAAGAACGAGTGTCAGTGAAACAGATGATCTAGTTCCTCGGAATGGAACGTTCCTATGCTTAATGCAGGGAGGTGAAAATTGGTCAGTGACACTCAAAGGTGCGTTCCTTCCACGGGTCAAGGTGTGTCAAGTTGCAGAAGTCAGAGGTATGCAAGGTTGATTTTGCAGTCGTCATGGTCAAAAGTTGTCTTAAACACGAGTCCAAGTGAAGCCGGCTCTAGGCCAAAAGGTGCAAGTAGTCAACATGCAATGCAGTAGTACAACTCAACACAAAGGAGCCTCTAGGGTACAAGGCCAGAACGAAGCGAAGAAGCTAAGAGGAATGAGTCTTCAACGCATAAGTCATGGCGGGACTACAGAGGACTCCCGAGCCAACTAAAATCAGAGCAACATGGGCAACCAATGCCAGTGAGGTGCTAACTATGATGCCCATGTAAAGGATGGCTCTACCATCATGTCATGATTTAATGAATCGGCGAGTGAAGATGGCTTACGAACCATAACATGATGGGCTCGACCCTATGGTAGATGTATCGACAAATGGAGGCTAGTATGCATAATGCAATGGAAAAATGGTGTCCCTAACCTATATGCCAGTGAGAAAACAATACCTACCATGACGGGTCAGCAGTCATGGAATCATCTTGAAACTTTCGAAAAAACATCCAAAATGTCCTGAAAACCAAACCATTAGACAGAGCTTCAGAGACAAAAAGATTTAAAAATCTTGAAAATTGCAAGATATACACGACTGTACTTATGTATAGATTGCGTGTATACGTGAATGTGCCTAAGGAAACCTGCGTATACATGGGTTCACTTAAGGAAACATGCGTATATATGCTTCTATAACTAAGAAAAATAGCGTATATAAAAGATTTCAAGAAAAATAAAAAACAGTCTGAAGAAACTGGCAAAACTTAGAATTCAAGAACAGACCACATAGCAACAGCAAGCAAATAGGCAGCTAAGCCCTGATTGGCTTGAAAACACCCAAACTAGGAACAACAACAATGTTGTCCCCAACGGAGTCGCCAATTCTGTTAAGGGAAATGTTCCCCTAGGGCTTTTGGGTTGAAACCCTAGCAGACTGAAAGTTGTCTATACAGAGAAACACACATTCACACAGCCATTATGCTAATATAAGAAAATTCTATGATAAGGGGCGTACCTGAGGTCCTACGTTTGAGAAGGTCCTTTAGGGTCCAAACCCTTCTTGGAGTTCCTTTTACTCCTTTGACCTGCAAAACAACCAATTCAAGAGAGCACAACAGTATATGGACTAACCTTATAAATAAACCATCTTCATATTATAAAGAAAGGTAGTTAGTTATGAAATTTAAACAACCATTCACATATGAATTCTAACATGAATATCATAAACATGAAGAAGATTTATATCAGGAACCAAGACATGTGTTTCTTTTATTATAGACAAATAAAGTACAGAAAAGGAATAATTTCACCTGAGTTGTCCTTTCGCAGGCTCCAAGCAAAGCCTTCTTCCGGATTCGTCCAGCCTCAAGCCTTTAACAAACTCCTTCCATGACTTACTCCATGATATCACAAGTAGTGGATGGACATCAACACACAAGGAAACAAGGGTTTCCTGTACAAATGGGGGAAGTGTAGGAGGCACAAGGATCTTCAGACTTGGTCGGTGAAAAATCTCAGCATAATAACCTTTCTCTCTCTTCTCTCCTCCTTTAGGCCTTCCCATTGAAGCCTTTTTATACTTCTCCCAAAGTAGTTTTTTAGTTGGGAGTTGGTTGGGAACAGTTGGGCCACGAGCACTAACAGGTGATCAGCAAGTAAAACCCGCGATCTCCACCCGAAATTAAGGAGTTTTATATTTTTTTAAGTGTTTTAATACATATACGTGGGTTGGGTATATGCCTACCCATGTATACACGCGTTTAACTCAGGGAAATGTCGCGTATAAGGGATAAAACACTGTTTTTTAAATTTTGGACCAGGTCTGGAAGGAGGGGCTACCCTAGGCCATGAGTGCAGCATCACAAACCATAAGAGTGAGATTTGGAGCTATAACAACAGCTGACAAAGAAAAACTTCACTCATATAATGCCTTAGAAAAGGAAAAGAATGTCTCATTTGGAAATGACACTCCTGTTGTCATAAAAGGTAAAGGCTCCATTTTCTTGAAAGAAAAGGTTAAAGCTAGGAATGTTATGTATGTAAACGGTCTAAAGCATAACGTGTTGTGTGTCAGTCAAATGTGTGATCAAGGAAATGAAATGGTGTTTCGATCAAATGGATGTGTTGTTTGTGAGCTTGATACACGAGAAACCGTGATCAAAGGTACAAGAACTCCAAACAACTTATACATACTTAAGGGAGGATAACAACAGTGCTATCTAAGAAAAAATGATGAAAACTGGTTGTGGCATATAAGATTAGGACATCTAAGCTTTTCTCAAACAAGAAAAGCATGCAGATTCAAGGTTGTTTGTGATCTTCTAGATATCAGCATCCCTAAAAATACAATATGCAAGCCATGTCAATTCGGCAAGAAAACCAGAGCTTACTTCATTGAAAAAGAAGGGTCAGCTAGTAAGCCTCTTGAACTTGTCCATACTGATTTATGTGGACCATTAAGGAAAAATTCACTTCGTGGAAAAGAATACTTTATTTTGTTCATTGATGATTTTTCTAGAATGTGTTGGATAGGTCTTCTAAAGCATAAAGATGAAGCAATTGAAAAGTTCAAAGCCTTCAAAGCTTTGGTTGAAAATGAATCAGATCGCAAAATCAAATGCCATAGATCTGATCGAGGAGGGGAATTTACCTCGAATAAATTCTTTGACTTTTGTGAAAAACATGGAATAAAAAGGCAGTTCTCCATCACAAGGACTCCTCAGCAAAATGGAGTGGTAGAAAGAATGAACAGAACTGTTCAACAAATGGCTTGAGCTATGCTAGATGAATCTAGAACTCTTGCAACCTTCTGGGGTGAAGCTACATTCGCCACCATAACTATTCTCAGCCAAACAAATGTTCGGGTAAACAACACTCAAACTCCACATGAACTTTGGTATGGTAAGACTCCTTCTATAAAATAATTTAAAGTTTTTGGAAGCAAATGTTATATCAAAAGGACCGATGAAAAACTTGGTAAGTTTGAGCCCAGAGCAGATGAAGGTATTCTTCTTGGTTACTCTTCCCGAAGTAAAGGATATAAATGTTATAATAAAAGACTTGGGAAAATTGTTGAAAGTATTGATGTTGTAGTTGATGAAGCATGCAAAAATCCAAAACAGATAAAAACCGAAAATTATGACAATGAAGAAGATGAGGATTATTTTCCCACATCAAATCACAATGATTCTAAAGAAGAAACCAATGAAGCACCATAAGAAGAGATAATGGTAGAAGAAAAGACTCCGTCTAGGTATGTTCAGAAAAATCATCCAGAAACTCAAATTTAGGGGAAAAAGAGGCAGGTGTATAGACAAGAATAACTATTACAGAAACCTCAAGATATCTAGCATTAATATCCTCCGTCGAACCTCAAAATGTAAATGAAGCATGCAAAGATGAATGTTGGGTCAAGGCCATGAATGAAGAACTTGAGCAAATTGAAAAGAATAATACTTGGAAATTAGTTCCTAGACCTCATGATAAAAATATTATAGGAACTAAATGGATATTCAAAAACAAGCTAAATGAAAATGGAGAAGTTATTAGAAACAAGGCCAAACTTGTGTGTAAAGGGTATACTCAACAAGAAGGTATAGATATTGAAGAAACTTTTGCACCTGTTGCTATACTTGAAGCCATAAGGATGTTTCTTACTCTTTCTAGCTTTCAGAAATTCAAAGTATACCAAATGGATGTAAAATCTGCTTTCCTTAATGGAGATTTAGAAGAAGAAGTCTATATTGAACAACCAAAAGGATTCATTCTTGGAAATGATGTAAAACTTGTATGCAGACTCAAAAAGGCTCTCTATGGTCTGAAACAGGCTCCAAGGGCCTTGTATTACCGCCTTGACAAATATCTACACCAATAGGGTTTTTCAAAAGGGTCAACAGATAGCAATTTATATACAAATATTGACACTAATAAATTGCTAATAATTTTTGTTTATGTTGATGATATCATTTTTGGTAGAAATGAAGAAACCATGAGTTATAATTTTGCTTCAGTAATGTAGCAAGAATTTGAAATGTCCTTGCTTGGTGAACTCACCTATTTTCTTGGTTTACAAGTTCAACAAAATAAAGATGGTATTTTTCTTTCACAAACCAAATATCTCAAATAGATCTTGAAAATGTATGACATGGAATATTCTAAACCTGTATGTACGCCAATGGTAATAGGATGCAGTCTCAGCTCAAATGATGAATCAACAGTAGTACATCAACCAACTTACAGATCCATGATTGGTAGTTTGCTTTATCTAATAGGTACCCGACCTCATATCATGCATGCAGTAGGAATTGTTGGAAGACTCCAAGAAAATCCAAAGGAATCACACCTTCAGGCAGTCAAAATAATTTTCAAATATCTTCAAGGAACACAGAACTTTGGTTTATGGTATCCTAGAGATATAGATCTTACTCTTCATGCATATACAGATGCAGATTAGGCAGGAAGTGTTGATGACAGAAAAAGCACTAGTGGTGGTGCATTCTATATGGGTTCCAGGTTAGTGTGTTGGTTTAGCAAGAAACTAAGTTCAATTGTGTTATCTACAACTGAAGCATAATATGTGGCTGCTACATCTTGGTGCACACAACTACTTTGGATGATGCAAACATTGCAAGAAATTCAGATCACATGTACTCCACCCATCTCCATTCTATGTGATAATACAAGTGCCATCAGTATTTCAAATAATCCAGTCATGCACTCCAAGACCAAGCATATACCCATGAAATACCATTTTCTACGTGAACAACTGCTTGAACAAAAGGTCAAATTGGAGTATGTTCCCTCCAAAGAACAAGTTGTTGATATATTCACTAAACCACTGCCCAGAGAGACATTTGAATATCTCAGACAAAAGTTGGGAGTAGTTTCTGCATCATCCTACTGTTAAATCCAAATTTTCAAGGAAAGGTTATTATACATGTGTTTCATGAAGTATAGTCATGTACACACACGGGTTTCTGTGGGTCAAGGAGCGTATATATTTTTCAGACAAGAAAAACAGTGGGGCAGGCTCTGATATGGGTGCTCTGACTGATATTGATGATTAAAACAATGTAAACTTTGAAATGGGAACTATAAACTCAAAGCGAGAACTTTGCCCAAAAAACCCCGAAAAAACATGAAAAACGGTGCTAAAAGTGGAAAGTGTGTACACTAGAATGATGGTTTTTCTTTTAGGGTCAATTTTGAACATGTTTTAAAAATGGTAGTGAGAACGAATTTTTTGTGCAAAAATTGTGCAAAAATTAGCCTGAAAATGAAAAGTGCTAATAATGGAACGATGGATTTTTTTTTTTGGGTTAATTTTCAACATTTTAAAAAAATGTCAGTAAAACTGAATTTTTATGTGCAAAAATTGTGCAAAAAACACCCTCAAAATGAAAAGTGTTGATGCTCGAATAACACTTTTTTTTTGGGTAAATTTTCAACATTTTGAAATAATGGTGTAAAAGATTTTGTTATGAATCCGAAAAACATTAAAATTTCAAAAAAAAAATGAAAACATAAAATTAAAAATAAAAACAAAAATAAAAACAATGAAAAAAACACAAAAAAAAGTAAAAAAAAAAACCAAAATGTAAATAAAAATATATATTAAAAACAAAACATAAAATAAAAAAAAATCAATCATAAAAATGTAAAATAAATAAATAAATAAATAAATAAACCTATAAAATATAAGAATTAAAAAATTAAAAAAAAATTAAAGAAATAAATAATAAGAAAAACATATTTTTAAAAAAATAACATTTTTTTAATGTGGTAAATCATAAGAAAAATTTGGAAAAAAAAAAAAAAAAAACTATAAAATTAAGTAAAAATAGGAAATTTTTGAAAAGCATTAAGAAAATTTAAAAAAATAAAATAAAATTAAAAACAAACTAGATTAAAAAAAATAGAACAATAACAAAAAAAAACGAAAAAAAATTAAAAAACTACAAAAATTAAGATTAAAAACATTTTCAAAAAACCCTAAAAAACAAAAATATGCTTAAATTAAAAATAAAATAAAAACAAAAAAAACAATTAAAATTTAAAAAAAAAATACATATTTTCAAATTAAACATCATTTTAAAAAAACATTAAAATTAAAAAATTCTAAATATATTTTTGATATTTTTTAAAATAACATTTAAGATATATATATATATATATATATATATATATATATATACAATAAACATATTTAACAAAATTTATTTTTTATTTAAAAAAAAACAATTTTATCGGCCACCGCCCCATGGGTGGCCAGGCGGTAGCTATTCGATTCCAAGAATTGAATAGCGACTTCCCGGCCACCCCCACGTGCGTTTGGGCAGTAGCTATCTGATTCTCAGAATCAGATAGCCACCGCTCAGCCGCTTGTGGGGGTGTCCGGGTGGTGGTTATCTAATTCTCAGAATCAGATAGCCACCGCTCAGCCGCTTGTGGGGGTGTCCGGGTGGTGGTTATCTAATTCTCAGAATCAGATAGCCACCGCTTAAGAATCGGATATCCACCTCAAGGGCAGCCAGAGGGTGGTTATCCGATTCCGAGAATCGGATAGCCACTGCCTGACCACCAGTGGGGGTGGTTATCTAATTCTCCGAATCGAATAGCCATCGCTCGACTGCCCGTGGGGGTGGCTATCCGATTCTCGGATCGAATAACCATCGCCCAGATGCCCATTGGGGTGGCTATCCAATTCTCAAAATCGTTTAGCCATCACCTGGTTGCACATGGGGATGGACATCCGATTCTCGGAATCGGATAGCCACCACCCAGCCATCTGTGGGGGTGGCTATCCGGTTCCGAGAATCAGATAGCTACCGCCCAGCCACTCGTGGGGGTGGCCGGGCGGTGGCTATCTGATTCTCAAAATTAGATGGCCACCGCTCGGTCGCCTGTGGGGGTGGCTGGGTGGTGGCTATCCGATTCCAAGAATCGGATAGCCACCCCCATGGGTAGTCGAGCAGTGGTTATTCGATTCTGATTATGGGAACTGATACTCTTATGCGTTCAATATTTGTAATATGTGATTTTCGCGTTAATTTTAAGTTAATCATTATTTTTTGAAAAAAAGTGATTATTATTATTTTTTTGACATGAAATTCATAAAAAACCCTATTATTTAACCACTTTTAGTTAAAATTTTCGTATAAAAATTGTGATTTTGACATGTCAATTCTAGCAAAAAATTATCAAAACATGTAGTTTTTTAGTTATATTTATGTTAAAAATGGCTATTCTTATGTCCATTGTTAAAAAATATTGTTTTTTAGAAACAATTATTTCATGTGGATTGAAAAATTAATTAAGGATGTATAAATATGTAGAATATCGAAAATTCAAAATATCGACCTTATAATTTAAAAATGCAAAACAATAAAAACCTCACTACAAAAAAATTAAAATTAAAATAAAAACAAGAAAATATGAAGAAAACGACCACTTCAAAAATGATTAAATTTACAAAATAATTATTTACATTTCATACATTAGAAAATTTAAAGTAAAAAAATATGTCTTTTAAAAAAAGGGTCTCATGCAGAATTACCACTTTTTAAAATCAACATGAAAATCACTACCATTCTAAAACGCAATGTACATAAAAAAAATTGAAGTGCCAAAAACTATGTTCTAAAAAAAACATGTGTGTTCTGCATCACCCCTTTTCAAAATTAGGTCACTTTTTTGCTATCTCTATGAAACGGGTAACAGTTTCAGTTCCCGTTTCAAAGTTTACATTGTTAATATGCTATGTTCATTAATTTTATTTGACTGACAAAGATACCTTGATCATTGACCTGTTAACAATGCATTGGTAGCACCGGTTCAGGGGGAGCATTCGCCTTCACATACATTCAACATTGTTGGCATTATGGTTGTTGAGTCCAGCTATGGCATAAGATATTTATACCATTTGTTGCTCAAGTCATGTAAAAGTCTAGGGTGTGACATGTCTTCTCATACATTTGAATGAGTCCTCTTGGAAAATGATGTAATTTGTATCCCCACTTTACATGGGATAGATGATGTAATATTTCTTGTTTTTGTCATGTATAAACAATTGGCATATCCCCACTTGGTTGGATGGATGAGTCAAATTTGGTATATCCCCACTTGGTTGGGAGATGGATGTATGTATGAGACATTGGCGATAGGAAGGTTATCCTCACATAGTTGAGTTATAGAGTCATGTTATTTTTTTAGAAAATCTTTTTGCAAACTTTTCTTGTGCTCAGCGGGAGCATGGACGGTTTCAGTACATCTCAGCATGTACAAAAGGGGAGCTCAATCAGAGAATTCAACATGTACTCTGGGGGAGCATGACCAACATAATGTATGTCAAAGGAGAAATTATCTTGGTCCACCCTTTGCCCTTGATGTCAAAGGGGGAGAGTGACTTGATGTTGTTGTTTCCATCCAGTCCAAAGGGGGAGATTGTTGGCATTATGATACAGATTTTGTCCTTGATGGCAACTCACTCAGATGAAAGATCACAGTACAACATGTCAACAACAAAGAATTACAGATCAGACTACAAAGAATGAAGAAAGAGAGGTATACGCAGGTTCACATTGACCAAACTGCGTATACACACAGATTCACTGAACACAAGTAGCATATACGTACACATGCACTTTCACAAAAGGAAAAGCGCGTATGTCTTGGAAAACTAAGTTTTTTGTCCCAAGTATTTGGTCCAAGGTATTTTGATCCAAGGTATTGGTCCAAGGTATTTGGTCTGAGGTATTGACCCTAGGTATTTGGTCTAAGGTAATGGTCCATGGTATTGAGAAATGCCTAAAACTATATAAGGAGGAGAAGATCATTAGGCCATGTGTGCAAGTATATAATATCTGATGAAGTGTGAGATCTAGTATGCAGGTTATTGGCTTATGGTGCTATGCTTGATCTGAACCAAGGATGAACCTTAGCAGTTGATAAGGGATAAGATCTAATGATGGATCGAGATCTTAAGGTTTGAAATGAATTATCTTTATGTGGTTTGATCATGTATAGTCTAGATCTGAATACTGATGCATGTGTTATTTAGTAAATATTATGATCTGGGTATAATTGAAGTCTTGAATAGCTACATAATTAAGAATTAATATTTGCAAATGTGTATGCTGGTTGGCTTTGATAAAGGTGCGTATACACACTAGTACGCTGGTTGGCTTTAATAAAAGTGTGTATACCTTATAAAGTATGTTTCAGTTGTTTTTGTTTGCTGTTGTAGAGTTTTGGGTTCTGGTGACTCTTTTCTGGTGACAATATTCTGAATGATCAGATTGATTGTGATTCAACGATGGTGATTAATTGATTCATTTGTGGTTGATTCAGAAATTGATGATTGAGTTTCAGTGATTGGTTGATGTAGATGTATTTGATGATTGTATTGCAGTTATGACGTTGTTGATGGATCCAATCTGAAAATTTATGAAACGTGGTCCTTGGAGGAATAAAGAAGGTCGTAGCCTTTTGTAGGTCGCCACCTACGTACTAGTAAACATATCAACTAGTACAAGAGTTAGGGGGTTGTAGCTCCCTTCTAGTAGAAGCTGGAGAACAAGAGAAGGTTGTAACCTTCTACAGATAGAATCCTGCGTACTGGTATGAGTCTGCACTAGTACAAGATTGTAAACATATTTTTTCATTATTAAAATAAGATAGAGACGATAGCATCAGGTGGTTTTTACGCACATTGGGTTTCCACCTTATATATTGGTGTTCATGTGTGTTGCTTATGTGTGATGCTTTATTCTGCTTTTATGGCATTGTCTAATAAATCTCTGATATACTGGTTAAAGTTCAATGCATGATAAATTGGCTAAATCAAAAGTTCTCTGCATATACGCTAGTTGATTTAATTATAGTCGCATGTACATGCTAGTTCACTTAGCTGAAGTAGCGTATACAAATCTTTCTGGGAAATAAAATTATTGATCTGATAACACTGATTCACCCCCCCTCTCATTATTATTTCCAACAGCTGATGGAAGATTATTTGTACTAGAAATATCTATACCTACCATTAAGCGGAAATAAAAAGAATCTAACGAGTATGACAGACACAAAATGGGATATTCTCGACAGAAAGGCACTTGGAACAATACAGTTATGCCTAGCGGCATCCCTTTAATATTTCAAAGGAAACGACAACATAGGGTTTAATGAAGGAATTGGCCAAACTATATGAAAAATCCTCAGCCTCAAATAAGGTATTTGTTATGAAGCATTTATTTAATATGAAGATATCAGAAGGTGGATCTGTTGCTAATCATTTAAATCAATTTAATACAGTTACCAGTCAGTTAAGTTCTATAGGGGTAACTTTTGATGATGAAGTTAGGGCTCTATTATTTCTATGTTCATTGCCAGAAAATTGGAATGGTTTAGTTATTGCCATTAGTAACCCTGTCTTTGGATCTAGTACTTTAAAGTTTGATGATGTTGTCGGTGCAATCCTTAGTAAGGAAATGCGATGGAAAATATCTAGTGAGACATCAGATAATGCTTTGACTGCAGAGACAAGGGGAAAAAGATGGAAAGAGGAAAGATCCTAGGATATCACAGTAAGTCAAGGAAAGGCAGATCCAAGTCCAGATTGGGGATAGTGTGCTGGAAATAGGGGAAGAAAGGACACCTGAAGAAAGACTGCAAGTCTCAGAAGGGAAAAGAAGGAGATGCGCAACAAGAAAACAATCATGAAGAGAATGTGATAGGTGATGTGTTACAAGATGTTTTTATTCTTTCATTAGAAAATATTATTGATGCTTGGGTGGTAGATTCAGGGGCCTCATTCCATGACACACATGATAGGAAATATTTTCGTGATTATGTTCAAGGAGATTTTGGACAGGTTCAATTGGGTGATGATAAACCCTGTAAAGTCATAGGAATGGATACATTTTTCATAAAACAACAGAATGGAAATCAATGGCTATTGAAGGAGGTAAGGCATGTTCTAGATCTAAATAAAAATCTGATTTGAACAGGGAAATTGGGAGGTGAAGGATGTGTAACTACTTTTACAGATAAAACTTGGAAGGTCACTAAAGGAGCCCTGGTAATAGCGAAAGGAGAAAAGGTTTGTACATTGTATTTATGCAATGGTATTTCTAACTCTGTTAATGCTTTAACCTTTACAAGAGAAGATACGACATTGTGGCATCATAGGCTTGGGCACATGAGTGAGAAGGGGATGAAGATTCTTCACTCAAGAAATTTGTTGCCAAGTTTGAAGCATGTTGATTAAAATTCAGCGATAATTGTGTGTATGGAAAACATAAGAGAGTCATATTCCTTAGAGATGGGAAAGAAAAGAAGAGCGAAAAATTAGAGCTTGTGAATACAGATGTATGGTGACCTTCTCAGGTATCATCTCTTGGTGGATCTTGTCATTATGTTATTGTTATTAATGATGCAACCAAAAAAACCTGGATTTATTGTATTTGAAATAAATTTGATGTATTTGATACTTTCAAGAAATGGAAAGCTTTGGTTGAAAATTAGACAGGAAAAAGGTTGAAGTGTCTCAGATCAGACAATGGAGGTGAATATTGCAACAAAAAGTTTGATAGGTACTGTTCAGAGAATGGAATTCACAGAGAGAAGATAGTTCCAAGAACACCACAAGAAAATGGTGTGTCAGAAAGGATGAACAGGATAATCATGGAGCATGCAAGGTGTGTCAGATTGCATGCAAGATTGCCTTTACAATTTTGGGCAGATGCTATAGATATTGTTGTTTATCTAATAAACAGAGGGCCTTCAAGTTCCTTGGATGGTGGTATTTCAGAGGAGGCATGGACATGTAAAAAGGAAAATTACTCATTTTTAAAGACTTTTGGTTGTGAAACCTTTATCCACATTAATAAAGAAAATAGAAAAAAGCTTGAGGCAAAATCAAAGGAATGTATCTTTATTGGATATGGTGTTAATGATTTTGGTTATCACTTTTATGATTATGAAAAACACAAAATCATTAGGAGAAGAGATGTCATATTCAATGAAAAGGTTTTGTATAAGGATCAGATGTAGGAAAAGAAACAAGAAAAAGAAAACAAAGAATACACAGTGCTTGATGAGATCACAGAAAAAGTGAAGGTGCTTGAAAATCATTATGATCAACATCTAGCACAATAATAATAACCACAACAACAACAAGCACCTCAAATGCCTGAAAGTGGTGTTAGAATATCTACTAGGATAAGTAGACCCCCTGAATGATACTCTCCTTCATTATATTATGTATTGTTGACTAATTCTGGTGAATAGAATGTTATGAAGAAATAGTGTTGGTAGAAACCAAGAAGAAGTGGGAGCAAGCCATGAAAGAAGAGATGGACTCCTTAGCACATAACCAGACTTGGGACTTAGGCAGGTTGCCTGCAGATAAAACAACATTGCAAAATAAATGGGTTTACAGGTTGAAGGAAGAAGATGGAGGTAGAAAATGTATAAAGCTAGACTTATGGTGAAGGGGTTTGCACAGAAAAAGGGTATATACTTTGATGAGATATTTTCTCCTATTGTTAAAATGACTTCAATTAGAACTATTTTAAGTCTAGTAGCAGCTCAAGATTTGCATCTTGAGTAGTTAGATGTAAAGACAACCTTTCTCCCTGGGGATTTTGAGGAAGAGATATATATGCAGTAGCCACAGGGATATGAGGTAAAAGGGAAAGAGAAACTAGTGTCCAGGTTGAAGAAGAGCATGCATAGCTTAAAACAGGTTCCAAGGCGGTGGTATCTAAAATTTGATAGGTTTATGTCTGAACAAGGTTAAATACTAGATGTCACTCTGATCATTGTATTTATCTCAAAAGGAAAAATGATGGTAGCTATATTATATTTTTATTGTATGTAGATGACATGCTTGTTGCAGGTTTTAACATGCAGGAAATAAATGCGCTCAAAAGAAAATTGGCAAATTCATTTGCAATGAAGGATTTGGGTGCTGCAAAACAAATCCTTGGTATGGGAATAACTAGAAATAGGAAGAATCGAAAATTAACATTGTCTTAGAGTGAGTACATAGAAAAGGTGTTGAAAAGATTTAATATGAAAAATGCAAAACCAGTTAGTATACCTTTGGCTAACCATTTCAAACTAAGTAAGGTGGTGTGTCCCAAGACTCAGGAAGAAATGGCTTATATGTATAAATTTCCATATGCATCAGCAGTTGGAAGCTTAATGTATGCAATGGTCTGCACAAGGCCTGATATTGCACATGCAATGGGAATTGTAAGTAGGTACATGAACAATCTAGGAAAAGAACATTGGATGGCGGTGAAGTGGATTCTCAGGTATTTGAGAGGTACCAAAAATCAAGCATTATGATTTGGTGGCTCAAACATTGCTCTATAGGGATATGTTTATGCAGATATGGCGGGTGATAGAGATAACAGGAGGAGCACCACAGGGTATGTGTTTATTGTAGGTGGAACAACTATTAGTTAGGTTTCAAAACCGCAAAGTGTTGTTGCACTCTCAAGAACGGAAGCAAAGTATGTTACTGATACAGAGGCTAGTAAAGAAATGATTTAGTTACAAAGGTTTCTGGATTAATTAGATAAGAAGCAGGAGTTGGGCAGGTTATACAATGACAGCCAGAGGGCCATACATCTTGCAAAGAACACTACATTTCATTCCAAGACTAAACGTATACACCTCAAGTACCATTTCATACGGCCAGTGTTGGAAGATGGATAGTTGAAGCTGGAAAAGATACACACTAGCCATAATCCTGCAGATATATTAACAAAAGTTGTAACCGGGGAGAAACTGAGATTCTGCTCAGTTTCAATTGGTCTTCAAGTATGATGAAGAAGATGAAAAATAGTCAGGTCGAAAGTGGAGTCATTGTCCAAGAAATGAAGCAACGATGGAGTTTCTATACTGAGTCTCCAAGTGGGATATTGTTGGGTGTGGAGCCCGATTATCCTCTTTATTCATAGGTATCACCGCATTGGACCCCAGTTCCTAATGTGGCGGCAACGCTGTTTGCATTGTGAGACAAGTGTTGTCCTTGATGGAAAATCACACAGATGATAAATTATAGTGCAGCAAAGTTATTTTCAAGTTCACTCACTTTCATGCAGAGAAAAGTTTCTTTCATGTAGAGAAAAGTTCACGCACTTTCATGCAGAGAAAAGTTTCTTTAATGTAGAGAAAAGATCATGCACTTTCATGATTGGTTCATGGTATTAGTCCGATAGTTTTTGATCCTATGGTTTTGGTCCGTGGTATTGCATCCAAAAGTGTTGATCCCAAGTATTGGGTCCATGGTATTGAATTGTTATGGTTTTGGTCCGTGGTATTGTGAAAGGCCTAAGGCTATAAAAGGGAAAGGAGATCATTTGGCTGCACACTTATGGGTTGAATATCTTAAGGTGAGCTAGATCTGAAATACTTGTGATCGGTTGGTGAGTGATAGCTAGATCTGAATGGGTCGAGATCTCCATGGTGCATGATCAGATCTATAGATCTGATAGTCTGGGGTATGCTTGAAGACTGAAAAACTATCTATACCCGCAGGACCGCAAGAGCGACACGGTGCAGGTGTGGATACCCGCAGAGCAGAGGAGTGTGCAAGTGCGGATGTAGCCGCAGGACCGCAGGTGCGACACGGTACAGGTGCGGATACCCGCAGAGAAGAAGAGTGCGTAGGTGCAGATGTAGCCGCAGGACCGCAGGTGTGACACGGTGCAGGTGCGGATACCCGCAGAGCAGAAGAGTGCGTAGTGCGGATACCCGTCGATAAGAAGATTGTGTAGGTGTGGATACCCGCATATCAGAAAGTAGCACAGGCGTGGATGTTCGCAGATGTCGTTTGGTGAAGTTGCGGACCCTGCTTGAAATTTGTTTTAACTGCCTTTGACTATTCTGCAGGGTTCTGGGTGCAAAATTGATGTTTGGTTACTGGTATTGAGTTTTGATAATAGCATAATTATGATTAGCTTCAGTATTGATGGTTGAATGGATCAAGTTCTTAATGACTCATCTTTATGTGATCTGATGGACTAGATCTGGTTGCTAACTCACATATTATCCTTGTAATGTATTGATTTGGTGTTTGGGTGATTCAGAAGATTGATTGATTATGTGCTTCAATGATATTAATGGGTCGAGTATGAAAATTGGATGAAACGTGGCCTTTCAGATTATGTGTTGTGCTTCAGGTGTATCCAGTCTGAAAATGTATGAAACGTGGTACCTGGAGGAGAGAAGATTGTAGGCTGGTGCCTATGTACTAGTATCTTAGCTAGTACAAGAGCTAAGAGGGTGGTAGCTCCCTTCCAGTAGCAGTTGAAAACTTTGGAGCATTGTAGCAGGTAGCAGTCTGCATACTAGTAAATGGATCGGCTAGTACAAGAACTATGGGGGTTGTAGCTCCCTTCCATGAGAGATTGGAGAACAAGAGAGGGTTGTAGCTCTCTGCAGGTAGAAGCCTGCGTACTGGTATAAGAATGCACCAGTATAGAAATATTGTAAAAGGATTTTCTTATTAAGAAGAAGATTGAGATGACTTGCAGTAGGTGGTTTTCTTCCACATTGGGTTTCCACCTTATATCATGGTGTTCATATGTGTGGCTTATGTGTGATGATCTGTTCTATTTTACTGCACTTGTTTACTGTTAATATGGTTGATAATGTTCTAATGCACTCATTAAGGATCAACTAACTGAATCATAAGAAGGTGTGGAAGTAGCATATATGAATCTGAATATGGAAATGAAAAATTTTTATTGAATGTGATAATACTGATTCACCCCACCCTCTCAGTATTATTTCCAACAATTGGTATCAGAGCAGGTCCTTTTGTAGAAGCTTGATCGCTTGAAGGAGATCCGTGGAACAATGGGAAAGAAGCTTAAGAATAAAGCGCCTAAGCAGAAGAAGACATCTCAGAAGAACTATGACAGTGGGAGAATCGATTGGGGATTATGTGGAAGAAGCACTTCAGATTCAGAATCATTTCAGAATGAAGATGAACTATCAGGTATGAATTTGTTATCCTCTGATGTTCCAGCTATATATCCATTTGGAAAAGATGAAAGTGATAGCGAAACAACTGAATTTTATTTTATGGGTGAGCAAGAAAGATATCAAATAGAGGTAGAATTTAAAAGGCTTATAGACAAAATTAGAGATCAACAAGATCTATGTGTCTTCAAAGAAGAAGCTGCCAAACTAAAAGCTCAACTAGAGGAAGGAAACAAGGTAAGGAAGTTATATCAAAAGTTACAGGATGAAGTAACATCTCTAAGAGATGAAGTCAATGAAAGAAGCACAACCATCAAGAAACTCAGAGATAGATCCAGTTACTATGAAAGTCTTGAAGCCACGATCTGCTCGCTAAAAGAAGATCTTGAAGAATCAAAGAAGCAGAATAAAGATCTACTCCAAGCTCTTGAAAAACAAGAAAATGAAGTTCTTGAATTAAGGCATTAGTTGGAAGAAGGAAGGAAAGCTGAAGAAGACATGAAGAAGCACTATCATGAAAAGGAAGAGCATCTCCAGGTTGAGGTAAATATTCTAAATGATAAATTAGAAGAAAAGGATAAGCTCTTACGATTTCAAGATAGTACTAAGATCTTGGATGATATTCTTAGTAGTCAGAGGTCTCCTGCTATCAAAATTGGTCTTGGTTTTCATGAATCTATTGAAGGAGAATCTAGTTCACAAAGTAAGACAAGGGACTCTACTGCAAAATCTGAAATTCTCAATAAGGAGATGAAAGGTCAATCTCATCATCAACCAAGGAAAGAAATTCTTCAAAGAAAATCTTTTACTCCTCCTATGAATAATGTTGAATGTTATGTATGTCATAATCTTGGACATGTTGCAGCCAGATGTAGAAGAAGAAGGGTTCAAGACCATCATGCAGAAAGATCATCACATTCAAGGTACTTTAATGGATATTGCTTTGCTTGCAATATGTTTGGTCACAGAGCTGTTGATTGCTATAGAAGAAATATGAGACATGTAAGATGTTACACATGTAACAAGCTTGGACATATAGCTAAGGAATGCAGGAACAAAGTATGGGCACCACACCAAAAGGAGAAAACGTCATCATCACACTTGAAGATGTGGAAAAAGAAATAAGTACAGTCAAAAAGAGGCGGCACAGCAGAACATACAGACATAACAGAATCAGAGGGAGCTGGAAGTGTAAAACTTCAGTGTCCTAAATCTCATACGCAAGTTTCTTAAAGAGAAGTCACGTATATACGCGAGTTGGTTATGGCATAGTCGCGTATATGAGGAAAGGCAGTAGGGACAGGTTCAGGAAAAGGATCAATTATGATTTGGTTTATTATTTGCGCTGTTTGATAATGGTTACAATTTGCTGATGATGTGTGGAAATGACTTGATGGTTAGAAGTGTTTTGTTTCTAACTTGATAATGATGATGACTTGATACTTCTTGCTGATATGCATGATCATATCTGACAGTAAACAAGATGGCATAGGTTTAGGGGGAGCATATGCTTTTAATGCATTGTTGGCATTATGGTTAATAGTCCTTGGTGATGATGCTTATATGGATAAATGATTCATCTTGCTATGATATGGTTATGAGTTTTTCAGATGATTCTTGGGGTTACATAGTTGATATTTAGATCAGATTTGTGGTTGATTCTCTAATGGTGCTTACATTGTGATCTTCATAAGGATAAGGAAAAGTACATAGCTTGAATTCACATCTTCTTTACTTGATGATGAGTCACCCATATGCTGTTGTCGTCATATGCATAAAGATCATATATTACAGTTATGATGCAGGATTCCTATTGTTCTTGGCACATATATGGATGAGGATTGTTGGCTGGATATATGGATGATTATTCAAAGTTGCATTGTTGGAGACATGATGATGATGAGTTCTTACCTATATGATGATAGATTGTTTCGTACATATGCTGATTGATGCAGATATTCCCAATTGATGATACTTGGTTCATGTAGATCTGGATGGCTATGGTGTTTCTCACATATGATAGAATGTGAATGATTATGTATATACAGAATTCTATTCAAAAGGATGAATTGATACGGACATACCTTGATGATTCATGCACTGATACAAGTTGCTGGTCTAGTTGTTGTTGACAGAAGCTATGTAGCAGATCATACAGTGTTGTTGCTGATGTCATGTATATCATTCGATGTAAAGGTCATATCAAGACTCATGATGTAATAGTGTGTCTCTATCTATTGTAGTCATTTGATGAGATCTCTTCAGGTCATGTAATGGCCTATGTTGGTTTCCCCACTATGCCTGGGATGAATGATGTTATTCTCTTATGTTATCATATGTAAACTTTTGGTATATCACCATTGTGATGGGAGATAGATGTATGTATGAGTCTTTGGTGATAGGAAGGTCATTTATGATGTATAGAGTCATGTTATTCTTGTAGAACATCTTTTTGCAGACCTTGCTTACAGTCAGGGGGAGCATGAACAAGCATATTTCAGCAGAGCAGAGATTTCAGCATGTTCTCAGAAAGAGCATGGATAGATTGGTGCACCATGGCATATACAAAGGGGGAGCTCATTCAGAGATTTCAGCAGGTACTCAGGGGGAGTATGGACAACAAAGGAAGAGAATATCTTGGTCCGCCCTTTGCCCTTGATGTCAAAGGGGGAGAGTGATTTGGTATTGTTGCCATCAAGTCCAAAGGGGGAGATTGTTGACATTATGATGCATGTGTTGTACTTGATGGCAACCAACTCATAGAAGATCAACTCACTTATATATATCTAGATGAATCTACGGAAGAGATATCAGATGTGACAGAGTGCATGGGATGCCGGACAACTCAAAGGAATCAGATGACAGTTCTCAGGTTAGCTTTGCCATCAAGTCCAAAGGGGGAGATTGTTGGCATTATGAGACAAGTGTTGTCCTTGATGGCAAATCACACAGATGATAAATTATAGTGCAGCAAAGTTATTTTCAAGTTCACGCACTTTCATGCAGAGAAACGTTTCTTTCATGTAGAGAAAAGTTCATGCACTTTCATGCAAAGAAAAGTTTCTTTCATGTAGAGAAAAGTTCACGCACTTTCATGTAGAGAAAAGTTTCTTTCATGTAGAGAAAAGATCACGCACTTTCATGATTGGTTCATGGTATTAGTCCGACATTTTTTGATCCTATGGTTTTGGTCCGTGGTATTGTGAAAGGCCTAAGGCTATAAAAGGGAAAGGAGATCATTTGGCTGCACACTTATGGGTTGAATATCTTAAGGTGAGCTAGATCTGAGTGATAGCTAGATCTAAATGGGTCGAGATCTCCATGGCACATGATCAGATATATAGATCTGATAGTCTGGGGTATGCTTGAAGACTGAAAAACTATCTATACCCGCAGGACCGCAGGAGCGACATGGTGCAGGTGCGGATATCCGCAGAGCAGAGGAGTGCGTAGGTGCGGATGTAGCCGCAGGACCATAGGTGCAACACGGTACAGGTGCAGATACTCGCAGAGCAGAAGAGTGCGCAGGTACGGATGTAGCCATAGGACCGCAGGTGCGACACGGTGCTGGTGCGAATACCCGCAAAGCAGAAGAGTGTGCAGTGCGGATACCTGCAGATAATAAGATTGTGCAGGTGCGGATACCCGCATATCAGAAAGTAGCACAAGCGTGGATGTTCGTAGATGTCGTTTGGTGAAGTTGCGGACCCTGCTTGAAATTTGTTTTAACTGCCTTTGACTATTCTGCAGGGTTCTGGGTGCAAAATTGATGTCTGGTTACTGGTATTGAGTTCTGATAACAGCATGATTATGATTAGCTTCAGTATTGATGGTTGAATGGTTCAAGTTATTAATGACTCATCTTTATGTGATCTGATGGACTAGATCTGGTTGCTAACTCACATATTATCCTTGTATATGTATTGATCTGGTGTTTGGGTGATTCAGAAGATTGATTGATTATGTGCTTCAATGATATTAATGGGTCCAGTATGAAAATTGGATGAAACGCGGCCTTTCAAATTATGTGTTGTGCTTCAGGTGTATCTAGTCTGAAAATGTATGAAACGTGGTACCTGGAGGAGAGAAGATTGTAGGCCGATGCCTACGTACTAGTGTCTTAGCTAGTACAAGAAATAAGGGGGTGGTAGCTCCCTTCCAGTAGCAGTTGAAAACTTTGGAGCATTGTAGCAGGTAGCAGCCTGCGTACTAGTAAATGGATCGGCTAGTACAAGAACTATGGGGGTTGTAGCTCCCTTCCAGGAGAGATTGGAGAAAGAGAGAGGGTTGTAGCTCTCTGCAGGTAGAAGCCTGCGTACTGGTATAAGACTGCACCAGTACAGAAATATTGTAAAAAGATTTTCTTATTAAGAAAAAGATTGAGATGACTTGCAGCAGGTGGTTTTCTCCCACATTGGGTTTCCACCTTATATCATGGTGTTCATGTGTGTGGCTTATGTGTGATGATCTGTTCTATTTTACTGCACCTGTTTACTGTTAGTATGGTTGATAATGTTCTAATGCACTCATTAAGGATCAACTAACTGAATCATAAGAAGTTGTGGAAGTAGCATATATGAATCTGAATATGGAAATGAAAAAGTTTTATTGAATGTGATAATACTGATTCACCCCCCTCTCAGTATTATTTCCAACAAACGGCGCCTATAATATTTGCACTACAAGGGGGGTCCCCGAAGCTAAAAATAGATTTAAAATTCCCTTGTAAAATGTTGCAATTTCATAGTTAATATGGGTTGTTCATTAGGCGTTGATCTGATGGTATAAGTTATGTTTAATTTAGGGTTTTTTTCCCTAGAAGGCAACCCCTCACTATATATGAGGGAATTGTATTGCGTCTATGTAGATCTATATTCTGAGCGAGAAAGAGAGAGGAGATTGAGCAAGAGAGAAGAGGGAATTACAGCGGATCTGCTGTAGGTTGTATCTCTTCATTTTGTTGGATAATATAAAAGGAAGGACTGGTTGTTTCCCGTGGACGTAGCCCAAATTGGATGAACCACATATATTTGTGTCTCTCTTGTTATGCATTTTCTGTGTTTATATTTCTGCAATATATTTTATATGTTCCATTTCTTTATAATATATAATTTACTAACATGTTGCGCCAGAGTCAACCAAACAATTGTGAACATTACAATTAAAGATTTCAAATGAAAGAAGGAATGGAGGGAAAACATAGTTTTCTTCTTCCATCTAGAGTGTGTTTAGCATAGTTGAGAGTGATCTGGGAGGTGTGCTTGCTCCCTTGCTGGTAGTGGCTGTGTTGTCCGTAGATGTTTGCCCCAGTGCGCAACAAGATTTGCTGCAGAGTCTAAATCCTAGCCAACTCGAATAAACTGATGTTTTCATGAGTTTTCTTCATGTCTTCCATAATGTTGTAATCCAAAGTTGGTAGAATCACTGATATGTCTGGGGTGAGACTAGTGTTCGTGTTGTCCAGTGGAGTGTTCTGTAGTTTGCTCCTCATGGACATACTCTTGTCCGCCACTATCTTCCTGGGTTTGTTTTGTGTTTTCTTCTTTTGGACGAATGGTGGATCAACATTCCTTAGTAGTTCAAGCCTTTGTTGCATTTCCCCAAATGTAGGGGGAGTCCCTTGACTTCTGAGATTGTAACAACCATTTTTATTTTGGGTCTGCTTCTCGGTGTTTGTCTTTTGCACTAGTTGCAAGAAATAATACATGTTCACCACCTGCCTAGTGCTTGATGCCTCAGTAGGTGCAACATATTTGTCATCATCCATGTCTCTCAGCTATCACTACAAACTGCTCATCATGTTTGGAATTTGGTCTCATAATGAGCCTACAACTCATTTCCAGTCCGAACAAGACCCTTTCGAGTGCTCATCTTCATGAAATGAGCAAAAATCATTGTTCGCACACTGTTCGAGCTAGAACACTGAGCTGGAGCTCTACATAGTTCTAGTTGGGAAGCGATTGCTGCCTAATGACATGCTTCCTTATATTTTTTTGGGCAGCTGGCTACTCGCAGATGTGTCAACTATTCATTGTTTGAGCTCATACACTTCTGTTGTCAAGTTTTTGACCAGATGAGAAAGGGTTTCAATATCACTCACTTCCTTGTCTTCACACTTGCTCAACACAGCCGGGGGCTTCCTCCTCACATCTCTAGAGTCCTTCATTGGTTCGTCATCCTTGATGACTCCAATCTTGTGTAGGTCTTTCTCAATAATGATTTCCTCTGCGTAATTTTCTAACAATGTTGGTTTCGCAGCTCGCTTGACAAACTACACAATACTGGTTGGTACTGCGGACATGTATTAATCAACAGTAATGGAGTCATGAGGTTTCGTGTTGCTGCAAACTTATTCAATATGTGCAGAAACCTCTGATTGAAATATTTTACCTTTTATTTCTCCTCCATATTCAAGCTTCCCAATTCTTTGAGTAACATGTCTGGGGTCTTGTCATCAACAAATTTTCCAGAAACATGCATTTGAACGTACCCCAGTTATGGATGGAGTTGATAGGAAGGATGTGATGCCATATTGCTACACGACCATCCAAGGTACATATGAACAATCTACATGCAACGTCATCGTACCGTACCTCAAGTGTTTGCAGTTGTAGGTAGAAGTTGTGCAAGTGATCTCCTACCTTCACTGTGCTGTCAGGGTCAAAATTTGTGAGAAATATCTCTGAGTGCTTTGGCATCCTGTGCAAAGCACTCGGGAGAGCCAATGGTCACTAAGTCATCCATTCTAGATTTTGGTCAGTCGTGTCTTCTTCTTCTTCTTCCTCCTCCTCTTCATTACAATCTGATGGTTCCGGCTTTGAGTCTATTGGTTCATATCTACCCCCGCCTCCTTCGCTGCCTTCCCCTCCACCTCCTGTACTAGAATTTGAGCCCAAGATCACGACGGTGTCTCATTCTCCCGGTTGGAAGACCGGAGGTTCCTATCCATTCTCAACAACTTCTGCCATATCTTCAAGTGTGGCAAGAACTACTTCTTCCACTGATGATACAAAAACTCTTGTGGGAGTGCTTTTTGGATTTGTTGATGCATATGGAAGGCGCTATATTCTTAGGATTAGTTTGACTACTTTCGCAAAATGACGGGTGATGGGATGGACAGAGTGGAGGTGCTGGTACAAAACTTCACATTCATGTATGGGAGGTGAGGATTAACCAACTTCAAAGTCTCGCGTAGGTGAAAGGGAGTGTGAGTTACTACCTTGACCAGATGATTGATGAGTGGGGGTGAGAGGACGTTTAACCATAAACAACTGGCGACCCTCCTTCTAGTGCCAGAAATGTTGATGATGTTGGACCTACCAACATTCATGGGATCTCAACAGTATAAAGTACCAACTAGACCTCATACCATTTGGTGTAGGAGTCCCATTCGATATGATGGCCCGATTGCCATTATCTTAAATTTTTTCCTTAGCTCTTGGTTGTCAGCACATGAGAGTGGTCCGCTTTGTCTTCGAGGTTTGTGTTCCTGGTGAGTGCAAATGTTACTTGTGTCAAGGTTCTTTCACTGCAGAGAGAGAGGTTGGAAGTGAGTCTCCAGTCGAATGGGAAGAGTCCTAACTCTTTCATAGACACACAACATGACAGGACATGCGCAACTTCCGGTGAAGCAGTCCACATGGATGCGATAGTCACACACACAAGAAGGAATAACATGTACAACACTCAACGGAGTAGTTCGCACGAGTGCGACGGTCGTTATAACAATTTTATGGGAAAGGTTTTGTCTGATATCCAATGAGGCAGCCAACGTGGGTAGCATAGCGTTAACAACTTATACAACACATTTTCTTAAACATATGAAATATTAGAACAACCAAAAGAGTTCAAATTTTTTAACACAGGTTAAAGCAACATGCATTACAATTGTTCCAAGATTAGTCTTACAAACAATTACAATACATGTGTGAAAATGTGTTGGCTTGTTATTAGGCTTCTGATTTAAAGGAAAGTTCCAAGACACATTGGTACACCATACATCACTAACCTCGTAAAAGGGGTGTTGGAGCCACCGCTCGCTCCTCAAAGAAAAGACTACAGACTCTCAAGGCTATGTGGGAGAAGCCAAAGTGAAAAGCCTTTTGCATGTACAAATGAAGGGGTATTTATAGCCAAGGGTGAAACTGGCCCTTGTGACTGTTCAATTTCCCTCATGGTTGTTTGACTTATTTGAATCTTCAGCTTTACATGACTCTTCATATGACATGTGGGTCTCTTGGACTTCCACGTTACATTAAATTTATTTAAAAATGTATGGCCCACAATAGTGATGTGGTTGACATGACTGATGACACGACTCGACACGACAGTGCTGGTATGTTCATGCTGCTGCTGGTGTACATGTCGAGCTACAGTGTTGTTGAGTGATAGGTATGCTCTTGGTGTATCGTAGCTTCACCTTCGCATGGCAAGGTGTGCGGAGTCTTCTATGGTCTTGGTGTTCACTTGATGTCTCATGTGCACGTTGCTCCTTTGGTTATACTTTGGCATGCTTCTAATGTTCGTCCATTTGCGAATAAATCTCCTCGTATGCATTTTCTATTCGCAAAAAAATGTCCTTGCATGCATTGTCTATTCATCTGTTCGCGAACAAATTTCCTTGCATGTGCTCTCCTGGTTCATCCTGTTCGTCATCGCGTCATGTATCATCTATGCACCTATATCTTCAATCACTCATGACAAGACGACATCAAATCCATAAACCTCCTAGTCTACCATGATGCATTGTCATTCTATTTCAGATGCAGGTGACCGAGAGAGAGGACAAGGCTGTGAAACTGCACAAGGCAAGTTTCAAGCTAGGATGCCGGCTCTGGGCATTGCTGGTGAAAATTGTACAGAAGTCACTCAGAGACTAAGATGGACAATCTGGATCAGCACTGACGGTCTGTAGGATCTGGCTCAGTTGGTGGGTAGATCTGTGCAATTTTTGAGGGAAGAAGTGCAGGTAGCAGAGGGGCTTGGCAGCAAAAACTGTGCAATTCCTTTGGGGAGCTGGCAACAGGTTGTAGGAGGCTTGCAGGGAAAAAATGCATATTTTTTTCTGGGAGCTGGTAGCGAGCTATGGGAGTGATGGTGACAAAAAATGTGCAATTTCTAGGAGGCTAACCTGCTGAACAACTCTGTGTCGTTTTTGAGCTGAGTGGGATGCTAGGAAGATGAGGGACTGCTCATGAAATTTGCACAGTTTTAAGGGTGAGGAGAAGATCTGTTGAATGGGTGGATGGCTGGAAAAACTGTACAATTTTTGGAGGGAGACAGTGATGGAGACTGGGTGTCTGTCCGTCTTGTCTGCGTAGTTTCTTTAGTTAGCAAAGCGGCCATGTTTGGTAGATTTTGTGCAGTTTTTGAGGGGAGTGAGTCTTGGGGTCACTGCCCGATCAAACTCTCTAGTTGACCAATAAGAGGCTTGGTTGATGTGCTTACAGGTATCGTAGATTGAAATGGCTTGTTGGACACTTCTGCGCTATTTTGGGTGACAGTCAGTCGAGTCGATTCTACTATGGAGGTTTGACTGTTGGAGGGTGATCCTATTGTTAGAACTTCAGAAAAATGACTAAGTGTGTGAGTGAGTGAACTTGTGCATACATGACCTTGCGAACACACACTCAACATGACTCGATGACAAGATGCCTCAAACCATCAAGACAACACATACTCCACGTCACTGACTGACAGTGTGAGCGAAAAGCGCGACACTTGTGATAGATCATTGAATGATTGTGATGACGCTTGCACGATAGTGCATAGAACTTCACGTGTGAGTGTGATGAATGTTTACATAGTGAAAAAAACTTGTGCACACAAAGCAGGACCTTGTGTATGGCCCGAACATGGCTGTAAGGATGACATGTTGACCAACATGCAAAAGGATGTTCGTTGAACGGTCAAGCGAGGAGGGTGCAAAGACTTACTATGAGCTCACGTGATGAGACCGAGTGCTTGCAAACATCAAGGAAAAACCCAAAGAAGGCTCCTAAATTGGATGTAGGCAAAAATTTTGGAGTGCGTTGCGGCTGCTACAACATACATGAATTTCTACGTCAATTTCTAGGGAAATACCTATCAATATTGGTCCCTTTTGTCTCAACCCTTTTTCCCATGGTGCACCTCCTTTCCTCTATGAAGTCTTGAGCTAAGAATATCTATGTCGATTTCAAGGGAACTTTCTCTCAATATTGGTCCCATTAGTCTTAACCCTTCTTCCCATGAAGCACCTGTTTTCCTCACCAAGGTCCCACATGATCCATTTAATTCTAACCATCATGATCTTAATGCATACATAATAGTTAACATGGATGCCCTCGAATCTTAGTCAAATATGGGCTATCCTCCCTGGGTTTATGAAAGACACATATATGTGCATGTATATATGTTGACAAGAATGCCCTCAATGCTTGGACTTAATGTCCTATCCCTCCTGAGCTTATGCACAAACACACACACACACACACAACTCCTAAATTTTTCATCATCTTTTCTCGATTCTTATAGAATTTTGGCTATATATCCTAATATTTAACACATATACACATATATAATTATTTACATAGTAATGTCCTTAGTCAGCATAACAAAGCATAAAACCACTGAGGAGGCCATAATTGATTATCATAAGCATGACAGAGTTACAGGGAATATCAAACCTCCCACACATGCACATTTATAAATCAAACATTCATTTAATGAATAATAAAATTCCCATTAGAAACATATGCCATAAGGAAACAATATAACATCATAATGAAAATGTTATTCACAAGAGCATAAGTAAACCACTTATCTTATGTTATAGATGAAATTGACAACTGGGATTGGGACTCTAACTCTCAACGCAACCTTAGATTGACTGTATTGCTAGATTTATTGCATTTAATAACCCCTAAGTGAGATCCATAATCAGAGGGAATTTTTGGCTAGTCTCAACTAGAATTCTTACTCATCTTCTAAGAGGACGGGGTCATTTACCAAGTGTTTATCAGTTGTCATAGTTCAAGGCAAGAACTATAGGTCTCCTGTAGCTCATAATTTCTGGGTGGCTTATCATATTACTTTACAATCTCTAAGTGGTTTATCAACCCTTCTTGGATATCACTAATAGGTTGATCAGTTCTTTAAGAAAACATCTTGTGAATTCTACCCTGCATGGTGGTTTCTTAGCCTTGTTGGAAAGAAATAAGGTTTTTATCAACTTCCTCAACAAGCTATTAATATTTTATCAGCCACACAATAAGAACCATCACCCATGACTCTCCTCTAAGAATTATAGTGACCTATCCAAGCCAGGACACTCATAGTTTGTGGCTTCATAACTTTTAGACAAGGAATTCCATTTCCCTAGCCTCAAAAAGATTTTCCAACGCTCAACATGCACTTCAAATTTTCGTTCCTCAAATGCTTTTTTGTCCTATACTATGCTCTTTGGCCTTCTCTCATTTTATATCCAAATATCCCCTCCTATTCCATTTCCTTTCTATTTTTTTGCATCCCCTTTCATTCATGGGGTTGTTTATATTCCCAGTGTCACTTTTGTTCCCTTAGCATTGGAGATGTGGGGGATTCCCTTGGAGATCTTCTTACTAGTTGTTGAGTGAGGTGTATGGGTGGTTATGCCAACCTAACACCACTCATAACTCCCCTTAGATCATGGATCACTGTCCCTTTTCCATCAGTTCTAGTCAAATGAGACTCTATTTATATTTTTAATAATACATTACAAAAATTGGGAGCGTATGCTAGGGGTGTTACAAATCCCACTCCCTTGAAGAGAACACTGTCCTTGATGTTCTTTTTGAGATGAAAAACAAACACATAAACTAAGATTTATGTATACAACTCTTACATGCACTTATTAAACAAACAAAATATTGGTACAAAACCATTATTTTCTCACTCATATCCAAAGTGACTTCATCAGGTCCAAGGTGCTTCCATTGCACCTTGACCTGATCTATTACTCAATTTTGGAGCATGTTTTCTCCTCTAATCTAGGATGGACAATGGTTATGGTTGGTAATCTCTGTAGAGTTCCACATGTATCATAAACCAATCAACAAAATGATTAGCATCATCAACATACTTCTTAAATAATGAAACATGAAAAATGTTGTGTGCCTTTATTGTGGGTGGTAGGGACAATCTGTAAGCCATTGGCTCCACGCTTTCAAAAAATATGAAAAGTTATGGAATATCTAGGTGCTAGCTTGGCACATGAGCCACTTTGAGTGATTTTTTCTTTGGATTAATGCAGAGATAGACATGCTCTCCCACTTGAAACTCTTTATGTATTCTCTACTAGTCTGTATAACTCTTCTATCTATCCTAGGCTTCCTTTAACTTTTGTTTGACCTTGACCATTTGCTACTCCATTTATTTTAACATATATGGGCCAAGGAGTACTGTATTCACTGTATCATCCCAACTGATAGAAGTATTGCATTTTTTGCCATATAGTGCCTCAAATGGACTCACTCCTAGTGACTCTTGATAATTATTATTATATGCAAAATCCACTAGTGGAAGGCAGTATTTGTACTTGGTTGATACATGACATACATCCTCAACATGCCTTCCAAGTTTATGTTCACTCTTTATGTTTGGCCATCTATCTGAGAATAGTAAGTAGTGCTAAAAGCTAGTTAGGTTCCAAAACCAACAAATAATGATTTTCAAATGTAAAAAGTGAACTTGACATCTCTATTTGATATTATCTTTTTAGGTACTCCATGCAACCTAAATATTTCTTTCATGAAGATTTGACCTATATCAATTGCCTTATGAGTAGATTTAACAACCATAAAGTGAGTTTCTTTTATGAACTTATCCACTAGGACCATGATAACATCATTTTACATAGATATATTGGGTAATCGGGTGATGAATTCCATAGATATGACTTCCCATTTCCACTCCAACATTGGAATTGGTTGCAACGAGTCCATTGGATTCCTACATTCTACCCTTACTTATTGGCATTTCAAACACTTAACAATGTATTCTGCAATGTCCTTCTTTATTCCTGTAAAATCATACATTTTCATCATGGTTGTCATCATCTTTTGGTAGCCAAGATGACTTGAGTAAGGTCTCCTATGGAACTCATCCATGATCATCTTCCTCAAATAAATTGTTTTAGGTACATTTTTTTTTTTTTTTTAACATTAGTTTGGCATCATCATTGAGCTGATAACTTCTACTCATAGATCCATCTAATTTATTTTACGAAAATATCTTCCCATATTGGTAATGTTCAACATTCATCAACCACTCATAATTAATTCTTTCCTTGATGTTAAATGAGCATGTGCTCAAGGCTAATAGGTGAACCTCTTGCAAACTTGTGTTGAGTGCATCTTCCACCTTATTTATTTTCCTTTGATGTGTTTGATATTAAAGTCAAATTCACTGATAAAAGTGAACCACCTAGTTTTTATGGCATTTAGCTTGGACTAGTCAAACAAATATTTCAGTCCACCATGGTATGTCATCAACACAAATATCCTTTCCAATAAGTAATTTCTCCACATTTTTAATGCATGCATAAAGGCTACCAACTCTAAGTCATGAGGAACATAATTCCTTTCATGATAATTCAATCTCCTGCACTCAGAGAAGACTACATGTCCTTCTTGCATCAAGACTTCATTAAGTCTCTCATTACAAGCATCAGTGCAAACTACAAAATCTTTTTCTACGCCAACTGTTCTCAAGATAGGTGCAAAAGTGAGTAACTACTTTAGCTACTCAAAACTAGCAATGTATTCATGAGTCCATTGGAATTTAACTCCTTTTATTTATAAGGAAGTGATGGGATTTTGTTGATCGGATATAATGTACCAGCAATAGCTTGTGGTTTTCCCTGGTGTAAAATCCAAATTAGAACTTACACCATTTAGGATATAAGCCCCATCTGGTATGTAGGTCTGACTACCATCAAGTTAGTTTCACTCTAGGCTGTCAAATGAGGAGATGTTAGGATGAGGTCAAGAAAGAAATTCTCAGAGAATAGGGATGATATCAACTCAAGATTAACAACTTGCAGGACAAGATCCAAGAATGTAACAACAAATAATAATAATAAGCATGCCACAAGGTGGGTTAGTAAGCTAAAACAACCTTAGAGACATGTGAATAGGAACATACCAGAGGTTAATTGCAAATAACTTCACAATAGATTACCAACATGGCCTAGAATAAGAAAGCAATAAATCAAAGAAAAAATGCAATCAATAAGCCAAGAATTAGTTTATTAACATATCACCATATGAAAGCACACATACAAACATAGTGTTAATATAGGAGAGCCAATACAACCACCATAAGATACATGGGAATCAATGCCAAACTTGGTGAACTTCTTATTAATGTTGATGCAAATACAAGTACATGTCCTGCAAACCATCAAAGCCTAACAATGAAACATGGGCTGCTCATACTATCTCTTAAAGAAAAACCCTAGCCTTACCTCAAATCTCCCTACTAGCTATCAAGAGCTGAGTTCCTCTAGCTCTCAAGCACAAAACAACTACCTAAAGCTAGTCTAGCTCAAGTGCTAAAGTCCTTTGAGAATGAGGCATGAGGGTATATTTATAAAGGTGAGGTGAATGTTCACCTATTGTAACCTTTCATAAATCCTCATGACTCTTGAAACTCCTCACGACTCTCTCTCATTCCTAATGAATCTCAGGATAGATGTTGGCATCACGATGAGAAATATCTACATTATAGTGGCAAAGAAGACATGAGGGGAGTATAAAGGGTTTTGGAAACCCTAGCATATTCATTGTTGATGTGATTTCCAGGTCATGCGACAAGGTTGAATTTTTCATTGGCTACACTGAATGCCTATTTTCTTGCTACAACAACTACCATGATGATTTACAAAATTCCTTGGGCCGCTACATGGATCCAACTAGTCTATTTGTCAAAATCCTAGGTTTGTAGCCTTTGTGAGAAACCCTAGCTTTCTCCATATGGTTAACATTTTCGCTCCTTTCCTTCTACCTACAAAAAAATGACACTGGTCACACATATTTACAAAGAATGATACTAAAATCACAATCAATGGATTGAAATAATGACATAAATTTGGCCCCTTATATGGTCCCTTTCTATTCAACGGTGTTGTTAATGCAAGTGTCCTTTGCCGGGTCTTTCTAGGCTTCAAAATGTTTATGGAAGATCTTGAAATAGTAACCACTTTGCTAAAATTTTCATAATGGATCCAAAGTAGTTGCAGGGTATTTGTTCTTGATTTTATCTTTAAATGCTTGTTGTCCTTCAAAATTCATTGCTAAAATAAAATTGCACAAAAAATTGCCATAAGTGTCTTTGCCTGATGTAAAGAGCCAACATATCTATTAACATCATTGTAATAACTGTCCACATATTTATTGAACAAATATTGCTTGCCAAATGGATGTATGATAGGCATTGGTCATGCATCCATCAATGAAACAATGAGAGAAACCTCTCTAAGAAACCCACATTGACCAAATTTAATGACAAGCATTAATGCCTCCAAAGAAAGCGGAAGAATTCCAAGCAAATTTCCATATAATATTGGTTCATACTTCCCCTATAATGAGATGTTACTTTTAGAGCATCTAAAGGAACCAACAAATCTAATGCATATTGAATAATTTTCCAATTTGGTGGGTTAAGAGTCCTTTGAAATATAAATTTTGGGCCATTCATGGCCTTTAATGTAGCACAAATAATCATGACAACTTTCGCATGACTGGTTTTTCATATTTATAAAAAATATCAAACAAACATCATGAAACAAATTGGAAGACCTAACCATCACATGTAAGGTCTGTTCTTCCTTTGGCATGATCTGCTTGAGATTTTGAGGACCAAACTAGATGCATCACATGTTTTTGTTGTTTTCATTCCAAACATGTCTAATGAGCAACATGAATCAATAACGTAAGATAGCCCAAGTGTGTTCATAGAAGATTCTCCAATGTTTGTTGCAAGTATTACCTTTATATAAGAATGAAAAATTCGTGTAATTCTTGTTGCTTGTTCAGTATCAAAGTTATTATGAAGAACATGGACCTTGAAGCACATCCTAGAATGTCTTAAAAGAAACCAATGCAAATTTAGGGGCTGATATGTTGGAAGGAAAACTAAAATTCTATTTCTTAGGTCTTATTCTTGTTCATGAATATGCATCACTAGATCTTGAATCGCGTAGTGCACTTCATCATTTATATCAGTTTCATCATGGTTTTTTTAGATGATTCCAAATTTGATAGACATCAAGGATTATTTTAAGTTCAAGTGCCTGTTTAAGGTACATCATTATGAGACTCTTAAGATAGTCGCATTGTTGCTGATTTGGAGCTTTATAGTTATAAGACCAAGATTAGTAGCATACACGGGGGTTTGACTTAATGAACCTCTGACATAACACGTGCATTCATGGCATACTAAACAATACCCTTAATTTGACTACATATTGGAAAATACCTTAAAATATCACACTATTTAACCCCTTGCCAATACAAACCCAATACACCTTCCCAATTTAAAAAACTCTACTTTCACTAGATATTGTAGGTATCCATTTTTCATTAACATTTTTTATTCTCCTTTATATTTTTCATTAACTTTCAGGTCCATTTTTTGTACCTACCAATATAAAAACCCTTTACCCCCTATTATATGCTCAATATATTGTGTTGTTTTTCACTCAATATATATCCCCCAGTATGAATGCACGTGGTATGGTATTGCTCCCTCAGTGAAGCCCCTGTGGTTGCATATAACGTCTAAAACATAGTTACCGATCAAATGAGAACTTTACCGATTACCCGTTTTCTTCAGGTAGCAAAAATATCATCCAATTTTGGAAAGTGCTAATTCAGAATACACCATTTTTTTTGGAGCATATTTTTGACACTTTAAATTTTCTTATGTATCAAGTATGAACATTTTTTTTTTTTAATGTTAGTGATTTTCATGCTAATTTTGAAAAGTGTTGATGCAATATCAACCTCTTTTTTTAAGAGGGCTTATTTTTGACACTTTAAATTTTCTAATGTATTAAGTGTGAATAATTTTTTTAAATGTTGATTATTTTACCATTTTTCAAGTTGTCATATTCAACTTCTTGTTTTTCGTCCTAAGATGTTTATTTTTTAAGGGTCTTCCGAAAATGTGTTTTTTGTTTTTCTTTGCAATGTTTTTTTATAATGAAATTTTACTTTGATTTGCAAAGTTTGAAAAAAATAATAACATTAATGTTTTTAGGTTGGGTTTTTTATATAATTATATATCGTTGGTTAATACTTCAATACACATAAAATAATTGTCACTAAAAAATAGAAATTTTAAACACTCGACAAAAAAGACACATGTTGCATATAGATACAATTAACAGAATATGTATTTCAAGACCTTTTCCCTATAAATGACATGTTAAATACAATTTTTTATGAAAAATTTGAGTAAAAAGATTGAAAGGAGAACAACTTTTATGAAATTTTTATGTATTTTATATTCAAAGATGATGGCATTTTTATTTTTATTTTTTTTCAAAAAAAAAAAAAAAATTGATTCAGATAAGATTTAAAGTAAAAATAACAAAAAAAATGTTAAAAAAACAGAACAAGCAATTTAAAACAACCAATAAATTAAAATATATATATATATATATATATATATATATATATATATATATATATATATATCCTTAAAAAAAATTACAAACATAAAGGTCAAAAAATAAAAATACAATTAAATTGTTAAAAAAAATAACATTTTTTTTAATTTTTTTTCAAATTAACCAAAAAAACATTAAAAAAATCAAATTGAAAAAAAGAAAGAAATAGAAAACATATTAGAAAAACAAATTAAAAACTATATAATAATAATAATAATAATAATAATAAAATGTTTTAAAATAAAAAAAATACATTTAAAACCAATTAAATTTGTATATATAAAAAAATAAAAATAAAAATAAAAAATTCGAGGCCTAGGCGAGCAGGTAGGTTGCGTGCAACATCCCCTGCCTACCCAGGCCGTGGCCTCGCGACCCTATGCGGGCAAGTCGATTCTAGCTCCCCGTGTGTAGAGGCCTTGGGTTTTCAATTCTTTTTTTATAAATCTAATTTTTATAAAATGATTTAAAAAAAATCATGGTTTTTTTTTTAATGTCTTATTTTTTTATAAGTTTATGTTTTCTTAAATTATTTCTTTTAAAGTTTTTTTAATTTTTTAATTTTTTATGGTGTTTTTAAATTTTCTTTTAATGTTTTTTTTTTTTTTAATTTATCCCATCAATATTATTTATTTATTATTATTTTTTTGGATTATTTTTTTTTTTAAATTATATTTTTTTGGATTTTATTTATTTATTTATAATTATTTTCTTTTATAGGCTAATTTCGTTTTTTTTTTAAATATATTTTTTATGATTTTTATTTTTGTCTTTTTTTTAATATTGGATTTCTTTTAGGTCATGTTTTTTAATATTTTTTTTTAAATATGTATTTTTATTTACTTGTCATTATTATTATTATTATTATTTTCCAATGTTTCTATATTCTAAATATATTTGATTAGATACATATGTCAAAATAAAAAGTATGTAGAAGTAATAGGTCTAAGAGAATATTTTTTTGTTAATGGTGAACTTCCTTTGCCATAGGATTTTCGAAATGACAACATTTTTTTTTGTGTAATCTCTGCTTTTTGCCCACATTCAATATGTTTATTAGCTTCAATTTATTAAATTCAAAAGAAATATAATTTTATTATATATATCTATATATATATATATATATATATATATATATATATATAGTTTCCCCGATGGGGGTGACATAATTGAAATAACATGTGGCAAATGGGTGGTGTACGAAGCCTGCCTAGCTTCCACGCGCCCACTAAATGCTCCTTAATGACTATGGGCATCATTAATACCTAGCAGGTGGGCGTCCTTCCCGCTGGTTGCATCATTAAATCTCCATCTCGGCCTGGGAAGGCTTTCAGTGTATTGTGTTGGGCGATGAGGTGGGGGTCTGTAGAGAATTTGGGTTTCGAATTGTGGTTTGCCTGACAACGGTCATGGCCCTGGGCAAGCGAGGGATGTGAGGTATGGATTAGTTGGGAGCAAGGCGAGGTCTCGTCCTGGGGAGGCCCGTGGGATCCTAGCACGTCGAGGGTGGTTGCGACACTGTGGCTCCGCCGGGGTCTTTTGAGTTTGTTGTTTGTGTGTCTAGTTCTACCCATAGAGGATGAATTATGCTTTGGGTCACGTCACTGGCTCCTTAGTCTGTGTTTCAGCTCCAGTTAGGTTTCGAGGTGGGAGCGCCTCAGGTCAGTTCCATCAGTATTGGAAGGGGTGGGTCTGTGACGACTACCTCTTGCTATCCTACATGCTTGGTGGGTTGCACAACTCTCATCGGGAATGGTGCAATTCATGCGAATTTGATTTGGGGTGGCATAGAGGGCCTCAGGAAGCTGAAGTGTCAAGCCTCTAGTCCGGGGTCGACAGGTTTTGGTAATTGGTTCTGTGATTTCCTCTCCACTACTCATTTTGGTTCAATTTGGTTTTTTCTGTCAAAAGGGAGGTTATACTACAGGACCCTTGGAAAGTGATGCTCTGATCAGTGTGGGCTTATCTGTCTGTCATTGGTCATCTGTAATTCCCTTTGGCTCACCTCAATGCCACACCAGAGGGGTCATCTGCATCGAGGGGGAGATGCTCCTCATCCAAAAGTGAATCAACAACATAATGAGGGCAACCATTTGTCCTTTGGTGATGCCACTGTTCAAGACACGGAGGAGGATGTGGCCATTTCTCCTGCTCTCTATCTGAGGTAGGTTTTAGCTCGAGTTAGCTTGAATACGATTGCAGACTAGCGACACCATGTCCAAATGAATATAGATATTATGAAGAACTAATGCTACGAGGACCAGAACAAACTGGTGGCTTACATCAATGATGTACAACATGTCCAAAATGAGATCCTGGACAATTTGGAAAGCCTTCGACGACAACATCGATGCACCAACGATCACCTTCACACTTTGGAGGTGAGGATAGAACACATTGACTTCCACATGCATGATCATGCAACTCTATTTGTTGCCCCTCCTATATTTATGCCCAATCCGCCTCCTTGAGAGGTTGTTTCTTATTGTAGATGTGGCTCAATTTTGGTAAATGTATGGTATGGCCAGTAGGCCAAGCGAAAATAAATTCTGGTACTAGGTGTAACTATTTTCCTCGAGGCCCTATGCTCTCTAAATCTGGCTGGCATGAGAAGAAAAGGTCTTTGGAGATGAATTTTGTACTTAGTTTCCTTTCAATAATATAATGCAAGTTTGTTGACCATAAAAATAAATAAATAATGAAATATAGGTTTTTAAAAATAATTTGCAATTTTCAAAATCTTAAAATTATTTAAAAATAAATTATTTACATAAATTTCCAACAAAAAAACAAATGTTTTAATGTAGAGGGTATCAAAAACTCCAAAATCACTTATAAATTCTTTTGTTTTGTAAAGTTGTTCATTTATCATAATTGAAGTGTTGCCTATCAAGTTACTTCAATACATTATATAAAAAAGAACATTATATTTAATAAATTTTTATTAATATGATAAACTTAAAATAAAAATAAATTAATATAAATTAAATCGTAATAATTTTTTAAAAGAATATTAACATCATGGCTGAAAATTGTTGGAATTTTAAGGATTTTCATAGAAGTGATATTTTATCTTTAATGCCATGCTTGAAAATCGTTGGAATTCTAAGGCTTTTCAGAGACAAGATATTTTATCTTTAATGCCATGCCTGAAAATCGTTGGAATTTTAAGACTTTTCAGAGATGTGATATTTTATATTTAATGTTATGCATGTCTTTGACATTTTAGGGTTTTTCGAAGTCATGATATTTTATTTTGAGGTCATTATTAAAAAATGTTGAAAAAAAAGACGTTATTCCAATATAACACTTTTCATTTTTAGCGTGTATTTTGCACAATTTTTTTTTGGCTTTTATATTTCCATTTTTTTAAAATCTTTATCATGAAAAAAATAATTATTTAACATATAGCACTTTTTTTTCCAATTGTTTTTCATAGTTTTTTTGAAGTTTTTTAGCTAGAGTTCTAGCTTTGAGATAATAGTTGTCGTTTGATCAATAACTTTGTTCTAAAGACAAGTCACAATCCTTTTTGCCAATCATATCACTTTTAAATGGGGTGACAAGTATTAGTTAGAAGCATTTCTTTCACATTGCATAATGGATGACAGAGCGTAGATACCAAAAGTTTGACTTGCGACCTCATGCTAGTCGCACTAGTAGGTCACAAACTTTAGAGTAAGCATAGATTGTAGCCCATGAGCTTTAGAACTCTCAACTTTATAAAATAAGTTCATAAAATAATCCACCAGTGGAAACGTTTGGTTGGATTCTACAAGCTTCAGTGGTTTATGACGACAACCCTTATCCTGATTGTAGGTTATCAAAACCTACTTACATGGCTTCTCTAGCCCACCTCTCCCTCTCCGTTTACTTAAATGAACATTGATGGAGATATGCATTAATTACTATTAAAAAAAACTATGCAAACCGGATGATACATACATCGAGCATGCAATCGCCCTAGTTTTTTGATGACCGTCAACATAAATATCTTTAAAGCATCTGACAATGACCATCACATGGTCATCCATGGACCATCTGTTGTGAATTTTCTTTTTAAGACTCAGTCCCACACCAGGCAATGTGAAATTTAAATTCTGAATTTTGAAGTCTACTTAGCGATCCCCACGAATACCCAAAATACCTTGAGAGACTGTCCTTTTTGTAGAGGGTTTCTTCAATTTTGTTTTAAAATTTGGTGGGATTTTTTACAATGGTAATTTTGAGTTTTGTAACTTTCATAATCTTAATCTTTTAGGGATTTTTGAGGGCCATATTATTTATGTATTTTAAAATATATTTTAAAGGGTGAAAACCAATTATTTTGAGAAACGATTCATTACTGAATTTTAATTAAAAAATTAAAAGATATAATGGTAAATAGTTTATTTATTATTTCCATATATTTTTAAATAAATTTTATTTAGAATTTTGTATAATTTAATTATTTGAAATAATATTGATATGATTAATGATGTGTATTCAAAAATATCCAAATTAGTTTTGTAAGACATCCTTATGTACATATTCTCATCCTTGGCGATCCCTAAAGCTATTATGGGAAAAATAAGAAATATACAAATATCCTTATTTTATGGGGAGCTAAATAACAATTAAAATGTGTCCTTATCACTTCAGAAAAATTATGCTATCCTAACCGTATCCTAACCACCTCGGTGGTTTGGGAATGAGAGACCCTAAAATACTCAATTAATTGCTATGAGCCAAAATTTGTTGGTGGTGGCTTAAAAACCCATCCGCTTTATGGAGTAATGTATGGAAGCAAAAATACATGGCAACAACAAATGATAGTTTGATAATTTGGATAGGGGGTGGAATTAAGGGATTTCATCTCTAGAATTCATCGTGGAAATCAAAACATAAACTTATTCCTCTTTTGGGAGGATTCTTAGTAGCAATGGACCCAAATTGGAAAAAAGAGAGTTAAATGAGATAAAAAATTGTTTGATATTGTAAGGTATAGTACTAGTGTACTAGTATTGGGCGCAACCTCAATCTCAACAATATATTAGTATTAGTGTACTAGTACTAGTGTACTAGTATTGGGGAAATGTCTTAAAGGATATTTTAGCTTAGAGGGGCCTTGTAGATTAATAGCTAGCATAGAAGGACACCCTAGTAAAACTAAATGGAAAAAGATATGTGACTCCAAATTCTAGCCAAAGGTGACCCTCTTCCTATAACTTTCATGCAAAACAAAATCTTAACTTGGTAAAATCTCCAAAAATTGGTTTAGAAACAACTGAGCATCTACTTAACAATTATAGATTTACATTAGAAATATGGGATCACTTGGCCATAATTTTTAGAGAATCAAAATTGGAACATAACCAATATTCGTTCAACACTTTATGAATGGAATTTTGGACCTTTAAAAGTACTATAATGAACTAAACATAGAAATTTTCCCGAGATTTATAACATGGGAATTAAGGAAGGAAAGGAATAGAAGAATCTTCAAATATTAGTCATTAAATGTGGACACTATTATAGCTCCATAATGGGAAGGGTAAGTGAAACAATCCTCATAATATCAAGTGGTCTACACAAGATTTGGAATGTAATTCCAAGGAATCATGCATTCTCACACTTTTGGGGCTCAACCAATATTTTACAAATTTTCAAGCAACACAACCCTAGCCCATTCCTTGAAGTCCTAACAAATAACAACCACCTTCTCCTAGTTTCTTAAAGTTAAAATTTGATAGAGCCTCTAGAGGTAATCCTTGCCTTGCTAGTTTCAGAGGGGTATTTAGAAGTTATCATGGGTAAATTACTCACATTTATATGGGAATACAGGAAATGAAACTAATAATGTGGCGAAACTCTCATCCTTGGAGAAAGGCCTAATAATATCCAAGCATCTTAATTATCAAAAATTGATAACATAAGGGGATTATAAAACTATTGTCCTAATGATAAAGAAACTACAAAATGGATCTATCCCCCCAAGTTCTCTAATAGATGGAGACTAATGATTAGCTTAACAAGAATCAAAGTCTTAAAGGTAATAGTATCCCTTGTACTATCACATATATGAAGAATAGGAAATAAGTTGGAAAATAAAATAGCTAACAAAAGTCTACAATACAAGTAGATATCTTGGAAAAAAAATCTCCATCCTCTTCTTCATGTGCTAAGAACCATGTGCAAACAAATTGTAGAAATGGACAAAGCTCCCCAAGGTGGGTGCACATCTAGTGAGGTGACCTTCTTGCATTGAGATGAAAACCATCTGTTTAATATGGGTGGTAGGCTTCCCATCAAATGTGATATGGATGGCTTAGCATAAAAATATGCTTGTTTGGTATTTTGTTTAGTTCATGGGAGGGCGTTGTGATGATAGCCTTTATTGCGTGGCACTCTAGTGAAGGGAAATTTGTTTTGAATTCTAAATGCAAGAGCACTTGAGTATTACTTATGGCGATTAACAAGAAGGAAATAACATATCATAAGACAGGATGGAGTAATGGAAATTGAGGAGGGAGGGTTGAAGCTCTTGGTATAGTTTATTTAGTTCCATGCCACTATTTATCATGGGCACTCCTAACCTTTTATAGTCCTACTATTGTCAAAATATTATAGGTTTGGAAAAGAGGAAATTAAAAGTCAATCCTATAATAGAATTTTCGTTGCATGTAAGATTGATGATAGTTTTCAATTGGAAAGTACTCAGTCTAGAGTGCACTACCTCTAGTTCGTTGCAAAATTAGATAAGGATTCTTAGGTTTGCTACAGTTGTAATTTCTGTTATGCACAACCATTTAGTTGTAGACATTTTTCTATCAAAATTTTGTAGAAATTATGGATTAATCATATTTTGGATATTTATCCCCTCTCAAGAACTTCTAATTCGAGGAGGTGTGTTTTTTATGACTTAATTCAATTTTTTTCAGCCTCCATTTCACCCCCTACAATTAATGTTTCTCTTTGTTGGGAGTTCCCTGCTAATTGTTAAGCTAGGTTATCCTTCTCTGGCATCCTAGTCACCCTCCTTGTGCCCCTTCTTAGAGTTCCTACTATCTCTATTTTTCCTCTCCTCCCCATCTAAACTTTGTATTTGATTTCCCCTTCCCTCCCTAGGATCATAAACTCTGTTCAACCCCTCCCTAGTGCCCCCGGGTCATGGCAAGGGGTGGTCTCTCCTCTGCTCACCATGGAGGCAAAAGAGAACAACTTGACCCCTCCCTTGCCCCTAATCTTGCTTCCCCCTCTTAGCCAAACCCATGCCCAATCAATAGCTCAAGTGGTTATGACCCAATATAGAGAAATTATCCTTGAAGTAGTCCAAAGAGTAATGTTTGATGTTAAAGAACAAGTCTAAGAAGCCAAAAGTTTAATTCCAGATAGGAAATTGGACCGTGAAACCAGTGAATGGATACTTGGCGTGGGTAACTCTACTAGAGCATGCAAATCCTCTTACATGCAAACCATTAATATTTACTAGCATACTAAAACACTCATGGGAAGAGTGTTGAGAAGTGTAGCAAGAAAGGCTTAATTTGACTTAGCCTTGGTTAGAATGAGAAAATTCAAAATTTTCATATCAATGGACAACTTGGAAGAAATTAACTAGTGTGTCATGGCTCTTGTCAATCAATTAGCTCGGTAAATTTGTGTTAGTGGGCTTGGAGTTTAGTTTACATGTGTTGGTTACTAATTTATAGTAATCCAATTTAGTTATTTCTAATTGTACTTAGTAAAACTAGTTCCAACATTTGATAGAACTAGTTGGAGGTCAGTTGTGCAGTGGGACATTAGTCTAATTCAGAGATCATCCAATTAACTGATCAATCAACTAAAAATAGTCATGAATGCAAGGAATTTGAATAGCTCAGTTGTGGTGGAGATTCCAAG
Organism: Pinus tabuliformis; assembly: GCA_031772625.1. Lineage (NCBI taxonomy): Eukaryota > Viridiplantae > Streptophyta > Pinopsida > Pinales > Pinaceae > Pinus > Pinus tabuliformis. The sequence goes on from CM062811.1 coordinate 588,095,445, forward strand.
GCAATGTAACATCAATTATATACTAGTATGGAGTGTACAAGTGTTGCATGCAATCAGTGATCAATCGTTGGGAACTGCACAATCAATTTAGAGGAAATTTCTAAAGAATAGGGGTCAATTTCCTTAGAATTTGCACAAGGAAATAAGAGCTCAAGTGGGGGAATAAATTGATTAAGTCTGGGTCAAAGCTTCTCATTGAGTAGAGAGAACAATTATTCTTTTGCAGGTTGAGCTTAGAGTTAGAGCTAGCAATTGTAATAGATTCTCTATTCATTTGAATAATTCAAGTAGGCTTAAGGGGTTTTTACCAATTGGTTTCCCTTAGATACATTTATGTACTTGTGTATGTGATTGATGCATGTTTGTGAATGTTGTTATAAATTGTGAATTAATTTCTGCAAATTAGTAGAGTAGAATTGTGTCTCTTGATTTAGATTAAATTTCTTGAGTAGTTGCAATTCTATCACCATATTTCTACAACAAGTTCTTATTGATAGAGCATACTCTCAACAAGAAATGACCATCTACATGGAAAAATTAATGGACAAGGTGGATAGACTCGGCAAGGTCTCGATTCTAGCCAAGAAATTGGAAAAATTTTACTTCCTATTCAAAAAATGACAGTAGGCTCTAGACTCTGGTGGACTTTCGAACTGAATGATGATCATGTGATTCATATCTTTCAAGAAGAAAATCAGTCATAATGTAGTGTTTTTAACTCTATCAACTCATGTTTTATTTTATTTTCTAGTCTTCCATTTTGAGAGACTACTTGGTAGACTATAGAATACACAATTGTAAAATTTTGAACATATGTTATTGGTTTAGTTTCTCAAGTGGCCACTAACTAATAATAACTATTTATGGATACACTTTATCATTTAAAAGTAAACATATAAATTATTATACACTATTTTCCACATAATATCATTTTAAAAATAATACATACATGGTGGATGGTTATAATGTATGCTCATTGAATAAGTATCTCAGTTGGTAAAAAAGTATGTGAATAGTGATTCATATTAGTTATCAATTATATGTTTATAAAATGGTGTATATATATATATATATATATATATATATATATATATATATATATATAAAATAAATTCAATTAAATTATAAAAAATAAATTTAATTAAATATAATATACATTTTATTACTTTATAATTTTTTTTATTTTAAATAAAATTAATAAATAAATATAAAAGTTTGTATTATTGAATTTGATTAAAATAATAATATAAAATATGTAGAAGTAATAAACTAATTTAAATTTAAATTTTTTATTTTGAAACATATTTAAAAAATATATTATATAATAAAATTTTCTGATTTTTAATTACAATTAAGGAAGGGTTGAAATGTAGTAATAAAAAAATTATTAATAAGTAACTTTTAAGCACATTAATAAGTAGTTTTATAAAATTATGTTTTTTTAAGTGTAACATTACATAAGGTAAGATAATATAATGTTTTTTTGACGAACTAAAGGTTAATTTAAATAATAAATTGTGGGCAAGATGTGTATCTTCACTATTAGTTGAATGGTGGATTTAACATAAGTAGAACGGCTTGTATTATATTTGTCAATTCCATCTGTGACTTTTTGAGGATAAAAAATATACCAATTTTTACACTAAAAAATCATATACCAATTTTTAACACAAAAATATCTAGTTTACAAAAGATTTTTCGGCGGAAATCACATGAAATATCATTTTCCGACCCGTTTCGAACCAACCAGTGTGGTTCATCGTAACTTGTCCTGACGATGAACCACACTGGTTGGTTCGAAACGCATCGGCAAATGATATTTCATGTGATTTCCGCGAAAAATCTTTTGTAAACTTGATATGGATCACAGAAGCCTCAACTCTACAACAAAAATATCTATTTAAATTGGAACAAGGGTTTTATGATTTAATTGGAGATAAGAATTACTATATTTATTTCCTTACTTTTGCATAGCTACATATCATCATAATGGTTTGTTTTAATTTCCCACATAAAAAGAAATTGTTAAAAACACAAATCTTTATTTCTAAATTTGTGTATTTCAAAATTTAAAAGCAAAAACCCCCTAAACTAATTTACTATGTCTAGTTAACAAATAAAAATACAAATAAACATTAAGACTTGAATTTGCAAATAAAAAACAAATTTAAATCTAAAGTTTAATTTCTGCAACCATCTAACCTTCCAACATTTAATCACACTTGCTATTATCCCCTAACAAATAAAAAACAAATTTAAATCTAAAGTTTAATTTCTGCAGCCATCTAACCTTCCAACATTTAATCACACTTGCTATTATCCCCTAATTAAAAAGCAAAGAGTAACTCAAAAATAACCATAACCAATAGTTGTACGAAAAAACTAAAAAGAAAAATAACCAGAGGAAGTGGGAATAACGGGAATAACGGTAGCCAATAGCTGTAAAAATGAAAAACCCAAAATAGAAATAAGAAATTTTCTGTTTATAATACCGTCGAAAAAAATAAGCAGGAACAAACTGTTTGTAATACCAAAAAACACTGGGACAAACGGTAAGCAAAAGAAAATTATTTATAAACCAAAAACTAAAAGTAGAATTAAGCAATTTACTGTTTAGAATGCCACCGATTAGGCCATAATTTCAAGACCAAGGACTTTCTGTGATGCTGGAAGTGCTAAAACATGGAGCGAGCAGGGAGGTCAGTGATATTCGTAGTACCAACCAAAAGAAATAAAAAAAATATACCGATAACAAATTGTTTATAATAACAACGAGAAAAACCTGTCCATGAACTTGTTATTGCTTCATTCACTAACAAGCGGAGTGGTGACTGTCTTCGCTCAAGTTTGTGTGTCTCGAAAAGACATCCGTTAATTTCGTGTATTTTTTGAGCTGGTAGTTACAGATTATTAGAAAAATGAAAAAGGAAATTACGAGTAAGACGGTTTTTGTCATATTTATGGAATGCGTTATGAATTATTTATCAATGTTGTGATTTCAATAAATTGTTGTCAGATTTTAGAGAAATTTGACCAGAAAAACCCACCGAAAAAACTTCCAAAAAATCTTACTAAAAACTACACCGTTAGGTATGATTTTCAAATTTGAAATAAGCGAGAGTTTCAAATTTCAAATGGGTGTTACCAGTGTTGAGAGAATGATGCAAGGCGAGATGGTCATCCGGCAGGACCAGAGCAGGATGCTCATGGATACTTTATGTTGATAGTTGTACGCAATAGCCGCTGGATGTTCCATGTATGCATGCCACTTGATGTGCAAAATCTTAATGACTTATGTACGATAGTGAGATGGGATGTAAACGAAAACCATAACGGAAAGGGCGGGGCCCAGTGAACCACGTCAATAAGTCCAAAGCACCCTGCAACCGACATAAGTTTGGCGGTTTATGACTATACACCACCAGTGAGGTGTAACTGATTTGACTAGTCATATTCGTTAGGAAAAGATGACAAGAAGTTTATGTCAAGTTCCATTGTGCGCATCTCAATGGTGACTATACCCATGACAGTTAACGTTTATGACTATACACCACCACTGACGTGTAACTGATTTGACTAGTCATATTGCTTAGGAAAAGATGACAAGAAGTTTATGTCAAGTTCCATTGTGCGCATCTCAATGGTGACTATACCCATGACAGTTAACGTTTATGACTATACACCACCAGTGAGGTGTAACTGATTTGACTAGGCATATTCCTCGGGAAAAGATGACAACAAGTTTATGTCAAGTTCCATTGTGCGCATCTCAATGGTGACTATACCCATGACAGTTAACGTTTATGACTATACACCACCACTGACGTGTAACTGATTTGACTAGTCATATTGCTTAGGAAAAGATGACAAGAAGTTTATGTCAAGTTCCATTGTGCGCATCTCAATGGTGACTATACCCATGACAGTTAACGTTTATGACTATACACCACCAGTGAGGTGTAACTGATTTGACTAGGCATATTCCTCGGGAAAAGATGACAACAAGTTTATGTCAAGTTCCATTGTGCGCATCTCAATGGTGACTATACCCATGACAGTTAACGCTCGAGTCAAACAAACTATGAATTTTCCATGGCCTCAACTTCTTTTATCACCATGCAACTATCTAATAATTCTCTCCAATTGGAAGCCATCACAATACTTCTTACCAAATGATTGGCAATGTATTTATAACATTGTATACTCATGTGTGTTCCAAGGCAATCTAAGTTCTATTGTGCGATGACTTGCAATTGCTCTTCATGTCAATTTGAGGTCGGATTCCACCAATGTTTACCATAGACTACGACTGATTATAAATAAATATTCGAAGGTAGGGGCTCGCTATCATGATTTGTGTGCCAGTTTCATCGCGTGTGATAGATCTAGTGAGGTCGCAATTTAATCAGCAAGGCCAGGTCACATTGTCACATTGAAGTCGCAATTTAATCAGCAAGGCCAGGTCGCATTGTCAACCTAAGAAATGTCTTAACGTGAATCAAGATCCAATATCTTGTCAAGGAATGCTTTGGTTTCAGTTGGGACCAAAGAAACTGCAACAACAATAATTGTTGCAAGCGTACGTTTCTCTGGTGCAACCACTTCATAGTCTCCCTAGTTTTGCAATAGCTCGCAGATTATCCAACACATGCTTCACAGCATGTTCAAATGGAACACGAATCACAGTAAGATAATCTGCATTTGCAAATGAGATTTCTCTGAGTCGTTGTTCCCACATAGACCACTCTTTTGCATAGGAACCCTGATTGCTATCCAAATTTCCCTGCATGTTAGTGTGAAGCTTGTATAAAGCCAGTCCTTCATTCAAGATACTTTTAATTGAATCAAGAAAAGGATCCATGCCCGGTTTCAACAAAGGCATTTTAACAAGCAAGCCAAAACACTCACACAATTTTGCGTCAAATTCACTTCTACGCTTCCCCTCATAGAAATTGTAAAACATGAGTATAACATAGGAAACATTCTTTGAGTTTTTATCTAGACTACCTAGGTGGTTAGCTCGCTAAAGAACATGAAACATGAAGACTGCCAAAGCATCAAGAGTAAAAGGATTCGTACCTGTGCCATCTATCAACTTTGCATGATCGATGTGTCCAATGAAAACATGTGCATTTGTTATCTACTCTTGTGTAGATGGTGTTGTGTGTTGGGTGTCTTTTGCGTATTTTTTCTTGTGCTTTGTCATGAGGAACATTGCAACATATCCTTGTAATGCGTAGTGTGTCCTTTGATAACTTGATGTATTGCTACTTATATGTTGTTTCCTTTTGTGCTTCCATGTCACATGGTCTTTATCACAAACTCTCGAACCTACCTGTATGCATAATGTAATATAAGTTAATAAATCTGGTAATATGAAATGGATTGGATTTGCAAACTTTAGGGCTAGGGTTTTTGGCATGAAATAGATGATGAAAAAATGGTAGTTTGAGTTTTGTGAAGCCTCATAACTCATTAAAATTGTTCCATCTCTCATGAATGTTGCGTACCATGTAAAAGGTAGGTTTTGGAAGTTAATTCTACATATATTAAAAATCCCTTCGAATAAACACATGGATTCCAAAATCCCTTCAAACAAACACATGGATTCCTAAAGGGCTTAATACATGATTCATTTCCTAATCATGATAATGAGATTAGCATAACTAAGAATTCCATTAAAATGTCAATGAAGGTGAAAGTTGGGACCACAAATGGGATCAGGATGACATGGTATAGTCCTTCATGATAGTCATGATAGCATAGGGTTTTAGAGGTGGAAAAGAAAGTTATAGATTCTTAAACCCTAAGGCATTTAAAGGGTGAAAGTAAGACACGATATGATCATCATCATAAGAAACTTTCCTATCATGCTAAACCCTAATGAGTATGTTAGAATGGGAATCACAAGGAAGAAGAGTGAACATGAATGATATGTGACATGAAACTATGAGTATCGAGAGGGTTTGATGACGACTTGGTCATTGGAAACCTCAACTAATTCAAAAAGCAATAATAAACCTTAGGATCTTGCATAAGCATTCAGGGGCCCAAAATTTGATGATAAGTGAATTTTTTGGTGGGTGTTGTAGTGATTGCAATAGATTCCCAATCTTTGAGAAGCTATGAATGAACCTTAAATAATAACCATTTAATCCCATAAAGGATCTAACCTTCGTCACATTAGAGGGAGTGGGCCATTCCATTATTGCTTTGATCTTCTTTGGGCCTACAACCATGACTTCTTATGAAATAACATGTCCTAAGTAGTGAACATGGGTTTGGAAAAAATCACACTTGCTAAGTTTTTCATACAACTTATTCTTCCTTAGAAGTTGTGAATTGCTCTCAAATGGTATTCGTGCTCTTCTTTATTCTATGAATACACAAGAATTTCATCCAAAAAGATGAGTACAAATTATCTAGGTAAGCCTAAGAACATTATTCATTAGGCATATGAAGGTTGCTAGGATGTTTGTAAGCGTAAAGGGCACCACTACAAACTCTTAATGGCCATACCTCATCGAGAATGCAATATTGTGAATGTCCCCATCCTTAATTTTGACCTAATGATAGCCAAATCGTAGATTGATTTTGGAAAACACAACGACTCCTCTTAGTTGGTTGAATTGTCTATTTCCAAGTAGATTTATTTGAGAAGGATGAGATGCATTGTCATATGGCTTGGGATTTCATGTTAAACACAACTCACTAGGACCTAGGTGTCCACTTTCATTCTCTCATACCCTTGACAAGCCTATATAAGGAGGCCATTCCTTAGGGAAAAGAAAAAGAAAAAAAAGATAGTAATGAAATGATGGTGAAATACTAAGATAGGAATCCTTACATGTGAAAGGTATCCTTAATTTCAACAATTAACTAAAGGGGAACTAGAGCCAAGTGATCAAAAATGTCTTCATAATATAGACACAATGATTTCTTACCCATAAAGATTGTATGTGATCTACTTATGTTAGATATGGATTAGTTTGAGAAATATAGATATGATCTTGCATATCTCACCTTTTCACCTTTTGGAAAGAAAGGTTTGGTGTTTGTGGATTATGTGCATGTTACATCTATTGAAGAAAGGACTAGGGACCTCAAGATATAAAGTGGGATCTCCTACAACATCATCAATCAAGATCATAATAACCCTCATCAAAGAAGGTATGTCTTCCCTCCTGATGCAGGTGATGAGCCCCCAAATTGGGTAACCTATTGGGCTCATTTTGCCTAATTATCCTTGTTCAGTCCTTGTTCAATCCTCCATTTTTCATATCTTATGCATTATTTTTTAGTATGTTTATGTCATTTGTAAAAATTAGGGTGGTCACTCTTCCTAGGTGGCTAACACGTGCTTATTTCAGGTTTTTTGACACATGTTGGAGCAAAACCGAGCAATCATGGGCTAGAAGACAGCCAAGCTTGAGGTGAGGATTCGTATGGGGGTTTTCTATGACATTAGATAGCCCTTCCTCGAGATCTTCACCCCCAAACTCCGAGCTCACAGGCCACCAAATCCGAATCTTGAAGGCAACCAAGCAGATTTTGGAAAAGGGACTATCTACCAACAGTTGGACAGCAAAGTCCCCCAGATTTAGGAGGCCTGCTAGGGCCCTCGTGGTGTATAAATGATAAGGCCTCAGCCTTCGTAAGGGACTTTTTGAAACCATTGCATATTTTTGCACTACAGTGTTGTCAGCTTTAGCTCGTTTTAGACTTGTAACCATTTTGGCATAACTCTTGACTGATGACTATTTTTTGATAATGATAAGCAGTCCTATTCCATATCAACTCTGAGTTTTCTATAGGAGCCATAGCTCTCAGGGTTGGGCCCAACCTGAGAGCCTAGGGTCTCCTTTATGTACTGTTATCTTTCCTTTAAGCATCGTTGTTTTCCTTTTGTGCATTTTCAAACGTATTTCTATTAGGCAGATTAAGTTGCGTGGATTAACTAGGTCAATGTTTATGAATAGAATGCTTCAGATTTTTAGAATAGATTGGTAGGATAATAACAGGAAAAAGGCTCCAAAAGAAGGCTCAACAAACACTTTTGGTTTCACCTCTTCCTTATTGGATCAGGGGCTGGAATTGAAGTAACCGTGTTGTCCCAAACAAAAACACTAGTTTGCTTTACCATGCAATCCTTAGTGTACTGTTTTCATTTGCAGAAGTTGGTTATGTGTTCAGATCTCTGAAATGTTTCATTGCATAGTTGATATAAATGGTTCTCTTTCAAATAAAGCTACTGTTCATTCACTTTATTGTTAATTAGATTAGATTAGCTAGGACTTTGATTACTTGCAAGACTTTGTTGATTCAGTTGAATGTATACGGTGCAGAGCATCTCTACCACTCTTTCATCCACCTAAGCTTCATCAGAGCCATCTGCTCCATCTCCTAGCTAGGTTCCTCGTCTCACATCTGTCCTCTTGCCCATGTAACCCTACCTTTTTGTGCAATCATTGTTTCAGCCTTCTTTGAGCCAATTTAGCCATCTACACCTCACCACTCCGTCCACCAGTCCCTGGGCCACTTCAGATCCCTATCCTACTTCCATATCCATTCATGCATCTTCCCTCACTCACCCATCCTCCAAAATCCAATTTTTAAACATCCTGTAGAAATTTCTGAACATCCTGTAGAAATTCCTGAACATCCTGTAGAACCCCTACAAGCTTCCTGTAGAAGCTCACAAATGAGGTTTCTTGATAGCCAAACTTTTTGAAACTCTCTGGAAGGGTGTTAGGGACTCCTTAGACCCTCTCTGAACCTTCCTGACCTCTTCCAAGCATTTCTCCTCCTTGATCCACCCCTGCACGGTCAATGAACAGTGAAAGCATATGCATGATGAAACTGACGACTTAATCAAAAATACAAAAAGATGTTTTCTTCAGATAGAGGTAGTCTAGACACATGTATTTTACCTTCATAGAAGTAATGGCATCTCTTTCAGTAGTTTTCATTCTCTCCTTTGCATCAGTAGGACTAGCTGGTAGAATTAGGGTTTGCTAGGGTTTGCGTTTTCCTTCAGTTTTTCAATCTCTTTTCGCAAATAGATTAGCTTCCTTCAAGTTAGCTTTCATCCATCAATTAAAAAGCTTCTTCTAAGAGCTCATAGAAGTTGGCTTAAGCTCCTAGCAGACTTGTGCCAGCTGACCAAGTGACAGCTGCGGCAAGAGCTAGTACTTGTGCATACAGCGCCGTCGCTTCCAAGTTTGTTACAAACTACCGGGTTGATAAAAGTAAAGACAGGAGTCCCAGGAGTTGCAGCATTATTGCTGCAATACTGGAGCCCATCACCTTTTTGGCGCCGTTTCCAGGGAAGTGTCAGAGTATTTGTGATTGTTGCTTTTCTTCTATTTTCCTACTCTCACCTTTTGCTAAGTAGTTTATTTCATTTCCATTCTGCAATTTCATTTCTGCAAAAGTAAACTAGACATTTCCTGCTTTCGTAGATTAACCTTTTGATTTTGCAAGCGTAGAATAGAATTTCAATTCTGCAAGTGTAGTCTAGTATTTCCTTCTCACAATTTGATTTCAGCAAAATAGATTAGTCTTTCCCTACTTTCATTTCAATTCCGCATTTTCATTTCTGCAAGATAGATTTTAGTTAGTTGCAATTCCATCTGTTTCAGTTTTGCAGGTACAAGCAGAAAAAAGAAAAAACAACCAAAAGTCCTTTCATGCCTCGTAGGAACAGAGATAATACCGGAAAATTCCTACCCAACACCCCCACCACTTCACTAAGTCACCCTTCACTCTTCTTTGGTGGCAGTGATCCAGAAGAACCTATAGGTGAACCTCCTGAGATATACGAAGATCCTATAACAGAAGAAGAGCAAGAAAATATTCCTTGTGAGACTATGGCTGACAACAGAAATGGTAGAGACGATGATGAAAGAATAGAAGGTACCTTCCCCATCCGAGAGACTAACGGGGACATGAAAATGAAGAACATAAGTCCCTCAGCCTTACCTCATTTCCATGGATTGACCACTGAAGACCCTGATACCTTCCTGTTTGAGTTTGTTGTCCTTTGTCGAACTTATGACTATACAAAAGACGAGCAAAATTTGAAACTTTTTCCCTCCACCCTCAAGGATGTAGCATTACGCTGGTTCATGGGGTTGCCTGGAAATAGTATCACTACTTGGGCTCAGATGCAGCAAGCCTTTAACAACAAATATCGGGATTACTGTAGGTCAAAGGAATCCAAAGGGGAAATCTTTCAGATGACCATGGGAAATGATGAGTCTCTAGAGGACTATGAGGAAAGGTTCCAACTTAGCTATAAACGGGCCAGGTGCACACTTGACCCTGAATCTCTAAAGTTGGTTCTACTCTGAGGAGTCCCTGAAGACCTTCTAGATACCCTTCACATGCTAGCTGGAGGATATGTTTACCAACTACCTTATGAGGATATAAAGACTGTGTTTAGAAACCACTCTAGGGCAGCCCGAAAAAGAGGTAGGGGGAATCCACTTTCAGCTAGTACTACCTTCTCCAAGCATGAGTTTGCTAATCAGCTGGAAGACCTCAAAAGTGAGGTGAGATAGACCATTGCCATGCAACTTGATACGCTCCGAATCCAACAAAAGAAAGAGGAAGCTGAGAGGGCTTTGGCCATTTTCTGTCTCATATGTACAAGGAAGCACCCTAAGAACGAGTGTCCATTACACTCAGTGGAGGTATGTTTCGTTTGTGAGGAGAACCACCCTACAAAACAATGCCCAACCTTGCCCAAATTCAAAGCCATGTACCAAGGGACTGAGGCATCCACTCAACCTCTCTACTTCCTCAACCAAAGGCGACCGCATGGACCTAGACCTTACCAGCAGGGGATGCAAGGGACATCCCAATCTTATTATAGCCCCAACCAATCTGCTCACATGCCTTCTTGGGGTCCCCCTGCTCATCCTTCCTGGTCTGCACCTTCTCCATGGTCTTATCCACCTCAATACCATTCTCAACCCACTGCTCATTCGTTTCACTCACATGTCCAGCCACAACCTCAGTGGAATGCACCTCAACCGGGGTGGAGGCCCCAATACAACTCTCCTCCTGTCATTCTGCCTCCACCACCTGCTCAACCACAACCATTACCTCCTGCTCCTCCAAGACAACCCCAGATGCCTGCCCAACCGAACCCGAACCCCAACAACCGACATGCCCAGCAGGTATACACTCAGGAAACAACATGTCCTACCTATGCTGTGGAGATCCAGGAGATCAACCTGCGATCTGGAATGACACTTCTAGATCGCCAACCTCCTCCCCCAGAGGACGAGGAGGAGAAACAGGAAAGTGAACCCAAAGCCACTCCACCCTTTCCTGAGCAACTAACAGTAACCACACAACCAAACCCAGAGGAGACTGAACTTCTAGGGGAACTAAAACAGTTGTGTGTGAAAATACCCCTTCTCCAGGCCATCAAAGATGTACCGATATACAAAAAATTGATTAAGGAGAAGTTTTTCAGGAACCCAGGTAGGAGAAAGAGAGATGTCTCGACGATCAATGTCATAGGACAACTGTCTGATCTAATGTTGGGGCAAGTAATCTGTCCAAAGTATTTGGACCCTGGGGGTCCTGTAGTTGATGTTCACATCAATGACACCATCATACCCCACACCTTGATTGATCTAGGGGCTGCCATTAATGTGATGACCAGGGACACCATGCTTAAACTCAACCTTTAGGGTTCCTTAAGGAAGACTTCGAGAGTCCTGCAATTGGCAGGTCGCTCCACCGTGACTCCCGAAGGGATTGTGGAGGATGTCTTGGTCTCGGTTGACTCTTGGGAGTATCGTGCGGACTTCTTAGTCCTTCAACCAAAGGCAAAGCTTACTGGGTACCCCCTCATTTTGGGAAGGCCTTGGTTAACCATTGCGGATGCTTACATCAGTTGCCGAGCTAGAAACATGACCATCAAAAATGGTCCTATGTCCAAGTAGCTAGTCCTATACCCTCCTGGCCAGCCCCTGCTAGAATATGACTTACCGCTCTGGCTGGAAGAAGGAGATGAGGATGAGGTATACTCTGCACCCTTGTGCACCATAGAAACCACTAGGGGAGGTCCTCAAACCGAGGATGATTTGATTGAGACCTTGATTCGGAATCCACCTCCCAGTGCACTGTCCTTAGAGGAATTGGTGGAGGATACCCAAGCCAGCACCTTAGTGGACCTCTGTGTGACTGATCCAACCTCTCCCAGAATTAAGAATGTGGAGTTTGGCCCCAGAAGAACTTTGAAGATCAGCTCCTCCCTATCTCCTTCCCAAGAGAAGGAGTTGTGTAGCTTACTAAACAAACATTTAGATGCTTTCGCCTGGAGCTATAAGGAGATGAAAGGAGTCCATCCTTCAGCCTGTACCCATCACATCTACATTAAAGAAGATTGTAAACTAGTTAGGCAACCTCAGAGGAGAATGAATCCAGCCCTTAAGGACATTGTCAAAGAAGAGTTGCAAAAATTGTTGGATGCAGGATTCATCTATCCTATCTCTGATAGTGAGTGGGTCTCGCCCCTAGTGCTTGTGCTCAAGAAGAATGGGAAGTGGAGAATCTATGTAGATTACTGGGAAATTAACAAAGCCACTAAGAAAGACCATTTCCCTTTGCCTTTCATAGATTAGGTGTTTGATGGATTGGCAGGGAATAAGTTTTTCTCTTTCCTAGATGGGTTCAACGGGTATAACCAGATCCAAATCAGCCCGGAAGACCAAGATAAAACCACCTTCACCTGTCCTTGGGGTACCTTTGCCTATCGCGTCCTTCCCTTTGGGCTATGCAATGCTCCCACCACTTTCCATAGAGTAGTATTGAGCATCTTCTCTGAGTTGGTCCATGATTCGGTAGAAATCTACATGGATGACTTCACTCCTTATGGGTCCAACTTTCGAGAAGCATTGACCAATCTAGGAAAAGTTCTAACCAAGTGCATTGAGATGAACCTGTCCCTCAGTCCTGAAAAATGTGAATTCCTGATGACTGAAGGGACCGTGCTAGGACATACCATTTCTCGCCAAGGACTACAGGTGGATCCTAATAAAATTGGTTTCATCCAAAGGGTCCCACCTCCTCAAAAGGTAAGGGATGTTCAGAGTTTCCTAGGCTTAGCAGGATATTATCGAAGATTCATTAAAGACTTCAGCAAGCTAGCCTCGCCTTTGTTTGGACTCTTAGGGAAAGATGTTGAGTTTAAATGGACTGACAACTGTCAAGGGGCACTAGATGAGTTGAAAGAAAAGCTGGTGTCCGCCCCGATCTTGAGAGGTCCAAACTGGGCCCTACCTTTCCACATCCACACTGATGCCTCGAACAAAGCCATAGGGGTAGCCTTAGGACAAATTGAGGAGAAACTCCCATATGCCATATACTTTGTCAGCAAAAACTTATCCAAGGCAGAAATGAACTATACTGTAACCGAGAAAGAGTTCCTGGCCATAGTCCATTCCCTAAACAAGTTCAGACACTACATCACCAGTTATCAAACATTTGTGCACACTGATCATGCTGCGATTAGATATTTAATGAATAAGCCTGATGTGAATGCTCGTATTATTAGATGGTTACTTTTGTTGCAGCAGTTTGATTTGACTATCGTTGACAAACCAGGTAAAGAAAATGTTGTTGCTGACTTCTTGTCTAGATTGGATTTGCCTGCAGGTGAAGAAGGAACAGTGGATGACCAGATGCCAGATGAACATCTATTTGCTATCTCAGTACTCTCTCCATGGTTTGCTGATATAGCAAATTACTTGGTCTCAGCATAGTTCCCTCCACATCTGTCCTCAGAAGAGAAGAGAAAAATTGTAAGGAAGAGTGCCCCGTTCACATGGATTGGGGGCAACTTGTTTAAGCTTGGTCCAGATTAGATCTTGAGACGTTGTGTTAGGAATGAGGAAGTCTTTGACATCCTCCTAACCTGTCACGATGGACCTTGTGGAGGCCACTTTGCAGCAAAAAAGACTGCCTTCAAAATTCTACAGGCAGGCTACTATTGGCCTACTCTCCATCAGGATGTCAGAAGATATGTCAGCCAGTGTGACCGATGTCAGAGGATGGGGAAACCGACTCCAAGAGATGAAATGCCTCTCCAACCTCAAGTGACCTTTGAGCCATTTGAGAAGTGGGGCATGGATTTTGTGGGTCCTATCAACCCTCCTTCAAAGCAATGGTCTTACATCATTGTGTGCACCGACTATCTGACCAAGTGGGTAGAAACAAAGGCAATCAAAGTAGCAATAGAAGAAAAGGTGGCTGAGTTTCTGAGAGAAAATATCTTCTACAAGTTTGGCTACCCAAGAGAGTTAGTCACAGATCAAGGAAGCCAGTTCACCTCCAACCTGATTAAAGATTTGCTCGCTCATCACAAGATCAAGCACAAGACTTCCACCCCCTATCATCCTCAAGCAAATGGGCAGGTGGAAGTCACTAATCGAGCATTGGAAGGGATTTTGACCAAGATTGTGAGCAGCAGCAGAAAGGATTGGGTAGATCGCCTGGTTGAGGCCACTTGGGCCTACAACACCACTTGGAAGACCACAACTAGTTTCACACCTTATGAGCTGGTCTACGGGAAGAAAGCTTTGCTGTCCATAGAGTTCGAGTACAATACATTGAGGGTGGCAGCTCAGCTGGACCTAGATCTCAGCCATGCTCAACGAGAGATTATTGCAGCTGAATGGGTTAGACGAACAAAGAATGCAGGCCCTCCTCCACTCAAAAGTAGTTCAACTCCAGAGGAAGATATGGCATGACCGACACCTTAATGAGAAGCAATTCCAGCCGGGAGATTGGGCGCTGCTGTATGACTCAAGATACAAGGATTTCAAAGGGAAGCTGAGGACAAGATGGTTAGGACCATATACAGTGGAGAAATGTAACGACAATGGTTCCGTCCTTATCCGGACCATTGATGAAGAAGCCATCCCCATGCTCGTCAATGGGCATCGACTAAAGATCTACAGGAAACCTCTTTCGAGGCAAGAGTTCATCGAAACTGTGGAAAAATCAGTGCTGGTAATAGAGAAGGGTTCTGCCTCTGTTTTGGCCACACCCTGAGCATCATCATAAAAAAAAAGGGAAAAAATACAATAAAAAAGATCCTTGGGTGAAAACGACTCTGAGGCGCCCAAGGCAGATGGTAGGGGTGAAAACCTCATTGAGACACCCCTGTTGTCTCTCTGAAAAAGAATTTGAATAAAAAGACCCTTGGGCAAAAACATCTTTGAGGCACCCAAGGCAGATAGTAGGGGTGAAAACCTCATTGAGGCACCCCTGCTGTCTCTTTAAAAAAAAAAAAAAAAAGAGAAAAAGAAAGAGAGAAAGAAAAAGAAGGAAGAAACAGAGAGAAAAAAAACAAGTTTAATCCCTGGAAATTATTGCAGGTTGCAGGAACACAATGTAGAAAGGAGGCCTCCCAACACCAGGACAAGGGTCCCTACCAAGTTACCAGGCATCCTCACATCCACTCCCTTCATGAACACTCATTTTTTTCAGGATTCAGACACAATCTAGTTGTGGTTCAACCTTCTACATGAAGCTATAGGACTTTCTACAGGAAGTTCTGTATTTCTGCAGGAAACATCCTGTAGAGCCTTTGGGCAGGCCAGAATCGAT
Source organism: Pinus tabuliformis (assembly GCA_031772625.1). Classification (NCBI taxonomy): domain Eukaryota; kingdom Viridiplantae; phylum Streptophyta; class Pinopsida; order Pinales; family Pinaceae; genus Pinus; species Pinus tabuliformis. Next base: position 588,111,075 of record CM062811.1, read on the forward strand.
TATGGAGAGGGATTTGAAGCTTGAAGTCTGTTGAGGAGGCATGCAACCACTCCTTTCTTCCATCCTCCACTTGTTTCATCTCCTTTCACCACCATTGCCACCATCTGGTTGAATATACATGCACAGTCATACTAGAAGCCTATTTTCTCATATAAAAATTTGTTTTTTTCAAGTGAAAAATAAAGCATGCAGAGGCCCGCACACTTTACTTGTCAAGGCACCCTCAGGACCCTTCATCCGTGAATGCAACTTTGTTTGTTTCAGCATGCACCCCAGGAGGAGAAACGGCTACAGGATGTCCTACAGGAATCCTGTAGCAGCTAATCCGACTGGAGCACATACCATGGAGACACCAGCAACTCACATCAAACGAAGCCGGTGCATGCAGCATTCACCACTAGAGAGTCGGGTCTCAAGGTCTTGGAACCAACATCAGCCAATGGAAGAGGAGCTCCAACACCCATGCGCAAAGCAACAGCAAGCAAATCCAGCATTCCTCATCCTGAAGCCTGAAAAAATCATCCATGGCCGCACAGGTAAGTGCCTAACCTTATTCGTCGAATTACATGAACTATACTCTAAAATTTGCATGACTGTGAGAATGGGTGGATTGAACAAGGTTGGTGGCCATTCAACTTGCCACCCATAGCCAGTGAGATGGCCTCGTAGGATCCGAATGGGCTTGGTTGTGCAAAAAAGACGGGCAGTTGACACGTGGGAAGTGTCTAGTCAGGGAGAATCGGCAGTGTGATAGAAATGGCAGCGGTGAATGCAGAAGGAAGGATTCGGCGGTCAGAGACACGTCGAGGAATGATGGCTGTGACGTCGACCAATGGATCGGCCTGGACAGCTCACCCCCGCGCCATGAATTCCGCAGCATTTCAAATTGGCCGGTCGAATAACTCACAGTAAACTGTTGTCATTCGCACTTGCAACCATTTTTGCAGCCGAGTATGCGTCCTCCTCCTCTGCAAGTTGTTAGCCCGAGCTTCTCGGTCTGTTCCAACGTCCTTCCGCAACTCAGACTCGTCCAAAACCACCGTAACGTCCTCCAGAAGCCGGGAAAGCTTTCTACAGGAAGGTGCGCTACAGGAAGCCCGACATTACGAAGAAGCTTGGACTATTCACATTAAGGGTGGCAATTCTCAGATAGGTAGGCCCGAACATACCTTTCCCATGCAAAATAGTTCAAAAGGTGGTGAATTCGACGTGCTGGGGTAGAGAAAAATTTAAAAGCAAGTCTGTCTGCGAATCCAAAAGCAGTTTACTTATCGTTGCATGAAATTATCTTCGTGGTTTTCGTCCAAGATTTTCTCCACGAAGTCCTGAGTTAAATTCCTCCTGTAGAGAAGTGAGACACTGTCAAGGCTAACCGGTGGAAAAACTGTGAATTTTATATGATTGTGTGTATGTTGGAAACATAGCCCTGCACTCTGTTTAGAGAAATCCCAAGTCGTCCTTCTGTACACGAGCAGTCATGTTTCAAAACAGAGGAATTGATACGAAGAGGCCTGCAGATACCATTTTTGACACTCTGAGAAGGAAACACGCCTAAAATTCCCTTTCTGCTCAAAGCGCAAGCAAAAACAGAGTCTTTTTCACCATGCCAGGAGGGTTTATCCAAAAGGAACCCTCGAACTCCAAGAAACTCCGAGAAACCCCTGAGGTGGTAGACTTATTTTCTCGTGCACACTGGATGACATTCTGTGACAAACTTCAAGGTTAGGATGATGAAATTACAGAAGAATTCCTAAGGTCCCTGAAGCTGAAATCGAAGACACTAGCCACTATCAACTTCAGAGGATTGACCCTAAGACTCACCCCACAGCTCATTAGCAGAGTCACTGACCTACCGATGGGGGTACCCTGGGATAAGGAGGAGAGAAAATTGGGTCAAAAGGCTAAAAAGGAGTTCTTCTTGCCAGAGGAACAATTTTCAGAGGACAAGAATGGGGTCCAAAGAACTAGCCTACAGCCATTTTGGAGCGAAGTCAACCTCCAAATTATGAAGTATATTACTTGTGAGGGGCGATTCATCATCATATATGGTTATCATTTCCATTTGCTAACAGAACTCAGGCACCAAATGGATCTGCTCTCCGAACAAAAATTGAGCATCCCCTACTTCCTCCTGCAATCCTTGATCGAGTGTGCCACAAAGCTGAGGGAGGGGACACCAGACCAGCTGGCCCATCATGGGCTTATCAAGCTCCTTGTGGAAGATGCACTCCATACTTACACTATCCCTCTCTCCTGGGAAATTTTTCGAAATATGTCTAAGGATGATGACATATGAATTTTGGCCGAGGAGCTCACTTCCTCTAGCAGCAAGGAGAAGGAGCACACCAAGGTAGAAAAGAAAGCTAAAGGTCAAGAAACCCTGGGCAAACCACCAAAGAAGGAACAGGAAGAGCCACGAGAAAAAGGCCAAGTTGCTGAGGCCAAAACAGTGGGTGGTAAAATAACACAAACACCTAGGGAGGAAAGACTGCAGAGCAGGGCAGAAAGGACCGAGGAATTCCAAGCCAGTGAAGGCACCCCTAAGGCAGCCTCAGCCAAGCTAAAGGAAAAATCACCCTCAGCCAAGTAGGCTAAAACAGTGCCCACTGGTTCTATAGGAAGCCAGAAGGCCATTTCTACGGGAAGTCCAAAAACTGCTTCTACAGGAAGCCAGAAACCAGCCACTACAGGCATTTCTACAGGAAGTCTGAAGAAAGGGCAGCAGAAGGAGAAATCGGCCGAGATTCTAGCTAGGGAGGCAGCAGTTGTGCTGGCCACCCTAAGCACCTCTCCCAAGCAGAAGGAAAAGTGAAAGAGGGAGCCTCCCCTATACTTTAAGGCAAGAAGAAGTGTAAGAATTAAAACCGGCAGACCCCAACCTCCATCCAAAGAACCAATTACCATTGTAGACACCCCTACCACACCAAAGGAGAGGTCCCCCTCCAAGGCATCCATCACTTATGAGCGGGGAAGCCCGAAGACGTCCACCTGGAGGGAGAGAATGGAAAGGTTGGACACAAAAACCTCTCTACAGGATGCTGAAACTATTCTACAGGAAACATTGGCTAGACTGAAGGAGACCGAAGAAATGGAGGGTGAGGCAGCCAAATCACCACAGAAGGAAGAAGTGGTCGAGCACATTATGGAACCTAGCCCCAGCCTAGCTTGGGCTCCTGTTATAACTTCTTGGAGGCCGAAAAGATCATTCCTCAGAAATTCACAGTGCCACTCTTCCTTGCACTAGAGGAAGAGAGGGTGAGGACCCACAGTTGGATGAAAATCACTAAGTCCAAGGGAGTAGCAGATATAGGTCCTTTGGAGGAGCAGCTCAAAGAGGCCAGAAGAGAATTGGCTATGGTGCGACATGTGGAGAGAATCCAGCGGGTCAGGCTACATGAATAAAATGAGCAGCTCAAACAACAGCTACAGTCATAGGGACAGAGGCAGGAAGACAGGCCTCACATCTTAGGGGAACAAAAGAAATAAGAGGGGCCCACAACAACCACAAATACCCATTATGAACAACAAAGGAAGGAAGGGACACAAACTGAAATTGAGGCACTGAACCGGCAGCTCCAGGAACAAGAACTACAGATACATTCTCTAAAACAGTAGCTGCAAGAAAAGGAGGCCCAACTGGCCTGCATGGCCAGCTGGGCAATGGAAGCTCTACAGTGCAGGAAGCCTGCCAAATCCTATGCCCTTTACCTCAAGGACCAATGGTTACAGTTTCAAATCAATACCTTGGCTCAAAGGGGCATCACCCCTTTCCAAAATTATCATCAGTTTGTAGCTTTATGTGGCAGCAGTTCATCTGAGGATAGGGCCAAATTGGCAGAGTTCTACTTGCACAACTTTGCCCTTCCGGACATGAATGCATGGGATCCTAACATGGTGATAGGGGATATCCAGCTTATGGCCATGGCCTCTTGGATGAGCCATGAGGAGAAGAGGGTAGTAGAAGTCCGCAATATCATAGGCAGAGAGCTTAGTGAGCCTCTCATGATCAGAGCAGAGCCAGATGACCCATCAGCAGTGATAAGCGCCCACCAGCACTTGGCCAACAGTCCTCAGGATCTGCCGGAATACATTGAGCAACAGGCTCAAGCCATTGCCCATTTTGAAGATATGGAGAGACTGTTGGGAGAAAACTGTATGCATGCCTGCAAAATGTGGTGGAACACACTACCTCACAGCCTGAACATAAGGGAATACCATTCTCCCACTAGGATGAGGGAGGCCTTGGCAAGGGTACCTCTCTACAAAAAGTTGATGCAGAACTTGCAGGCCAATTGGATTGGCTTGAAATTTAGTCCTCCTTTACTTCTGGGATTGCTAGAAGGAGTAAAGGAAGAGGAGGAGGGTAGGCAATGGGAAGAAGTGGAGAGGAAGGCAGGATTCCACGACCGGGAAGAGGATATCACAGCAGAGGCTTGGGACGTGAGGGAGGCGATCAAAGCCATGAAGGATGATGAGCTAGACTAGTTTCTTAGAGGAGCAACCGAATCAATAGGGGGGTGATGATGAGCCCCCAAATTGGGTAACCTATTGGGCTCATTTTGCCTAATTATCCTTGTTCAGTCCTTGTTCAATCCTCCATTTTTCATAGCTTATGCATTATTTTTTAGTATGTTTATGTCATTTGTACGAATAAGGGTGGTCACTCTTCCTAGGTGGCTAACACGTGCTTATTTCAGGTTTTTTGACACATGTTGGAGCAAAACCGAGCAATCATGGGCTAGAAGACAGCCAAGCTTGAGGTGAGGATTCATAGGGGGTTGTCTATGACATTAAATAGCCCTTCCTTGGGATCTTCACCCCCAAACTCCGAGCTCACAGGCCACCAAAACCGGATCTTGAAGGCAGCCAAGCAGATTTTGGAAAAGGGATTGTCTACTAACAGTTGGACAACCAAGTCCCCCAGATTTAGGAGGCCTGCTAGGGCCCTCGTGGTGTATAAATGATAAGGCCTCAGCCTTCGTAAGGGACTTTTTGAAACCATTGCATATTTTTGCACTACAGTGCTGTCAGCTTTAGCTCGTTTTCTTGTAGCCATTTTGGCATAACTCTTGACTAATGACTATTTTTTGATAATGATAAGCAGTCCTATTTCATATCAACTCTGAGTTTTCTATAGGAGCCGTAGCTCTCAGGGTTGGGCCCAACCTGAGAGCCTAGGGCCTCCTTTATGTACTGTTATCTTCCATTTAAGCATCGTTGTTTTCCTTTTGTGCATTTGCAAACGTATCTCTGTTAGGCAGATTAAGTTGTGTGGATTAACTAGGTCACTGTTTATGAATAGAATGCTTCAGATTTTTAGAATAGATTGGTAGGATAATAACAGGAAAAAGGCTCCAAAAGAAGGGTCAACAAACACTTTTGGTATCACCTCTTCCTTATTGGATCAGGGGCTGGAATTGAAGTAACCGTGCTGTCCCAAACAAAAACACTAGTTTGCTTTACCATGCAATCCTTAGTGTACTGTTTTCATTTGCAGAAGTTGGTTATGTGTTCAGATCTATGAAATGTTTCATTGCATAGTTGATATACATGGTTCTCTTTCAAATAAAGCTGTTGTTCATTCACTTTATTGTTAATTAGATTAGATTAGCTAGGACTTTGATTACTTGCAAGACTTTGGTGATTCAGTTGAATGTATACGATGCAAAGCATCTCTACCACTCTTTCATCCACCTAAGCTTCATCAGAGCCATCTACTCCATCTCCTAGCTAGGTTCCTCGTCTCACATTTGTCCTCTTGCCCAGGTAACCCTACATTTTTGTGCAATCATTGTTTCAACCTTCTTTGGGCCAATTTAGCCATTTACACCTTCTCACCACTCCATCCACCAGTCCCTGGGCCACTTCAGACCCCTATCCTACTTCCATATCCATTCATGCATCTTCCCTCACTCACCCATCCTCTAAAATCCAATTTTTAAACATCCTGTAGAAATTTTTGAACATCCTGTAGAAATTCCTGAACATCCTGTAGAACCCCTGCAGACTTCCTGTAGAAGCTCACAAATGAGGTTTCTTGATAGCCAAACTTTGTGAAACTCTCTGGAAGGGTGTTAGGGACTCCTTAGACCCTCTCTGAACCTTCCCGACCTCTTCCAAGCATTTCTCCTCCTTGATCCACCCATGCACAGTCAAAGAACAGTGAAAGAATATGCATGATGAAACTGACGACTTAATCAAAAATACAAAAAGATGTTTTCTTCAGATAGAGGTAGTCTAGACACATGTATTTTACCTTCATAGAAGTAATGGCATCTCTTTCAGTAGTTTTCATTCTCTCCTTTGCATCAGTAGGACTAGCTAGTAGAATTAGGGTTTGATAGGGTTTGTGTTTTCCTTTAGTTTTTCAATCTCTTTTCGCAAATAGATTAGCGTCCTTCGAGTTAGCTTTCATCCATCAATTAAAAAGCTTCTTCTAAGAGCTCATAGAAGTTGGCTTAAGCTCCTAGCGGACTTGTGCCAGCTGACCAAGTGATAGCTGCGAAAAGAGCTAGTACTTGCGCATACAACACTGTCGCTTCCAAGTTTGTTACAAACTACCGGGTTGATAAAAGTAAAGATGGGAGTTCCAAGAGTTGCAGAATTATTGCTGCAATACTGGAGCCCACCAGCAAGAGCATCTAGACCTGGCCAACAATGTGACAGGGTGGTCACATGTTGTGGCTAATGCATATTTGGAGGAAGACTTAGTTGTTAAATTTGTATTAATTTCAATAAGTGTAAGTAGTTAAGAGTGGTCTAATTCTGAACAGAATTAGGAATAAATGGCAAGTGATCCTCCCTGCGTGGAGATCAAGCCAAGTGGTCTAGTTTGTTTAGATGAGGATAGGATTGAATTCTAACTGTATAACTAATTCCTTCATGTGTGGAAAGAAGTAGTTAGATATGACATATGTATAACTTCTTTTGATTTGCTTAAAGGAGGGGAAGTAAGAGGAGACAGGGGGATGGGAGGAATTTGTAAGCCTACGGGTAGTATGAGAAGAGGAGGCCATTAATTAGAGTAATCAGGCCCGAGGAATTAAAAGAAAGCCTTCAGATATATGTTTGTATACAGAGGATTGACTGGGGTGTTAAGTTCTCTGTCTCATAGTGAGTTCCAATTGCATTCGAGTTTAGTGGTGGTGGGTGTAGTGTTAAACCAGTTTATGGTTGTTCTATCTGTTTTGTTCTCTCTGTTGTTTATGGTTGTTCTGGTGTTCGATTACTTTTGTCGTATCACATTAATTCCATTGCATTTGGTAATGATATATACAGTGGTTTCCTCGCTCCGTGTTGTGGCTTTGATTGGTGTTTGTTTTAAATTGTTCCTTTTCTGGTAACCAACTCATGTTTGAAAGCTCCCAGAAAATCCGCAAAGACCCTGGCCAAGTCCGTGAGCTCTAGCCCACCAAAGGCAGAGCCTGAGGTTGTCGAGAAAGAAGAGTCGAAGCCGTCGCTGAGCGTTGAAACACCGAACGCCAAAGAGAAAGCCATCGTGCTGTTTCAAGATTCGAACGAGCCAAGTGTCGAGGCCAAGGCCGAGGTGGAGAAAGAAATCCCCAACAGGTATCCACTGACATTACCTCAGAGTTGGTTGCACTTCCAGTTCTTTCAGGACTGAGACTTCTTTCTGCGTTTCTTGAAGATTGTATCTCATCCAATTGACTGCAAAGGAAGCCTGTCTCACCAGTCATTTGGCGAACTTGTGCTTGGAGATTTTGCATGCTTCATACATGTTCAGGATTAGTTTATTTTGGTGAAGAACGAGCTGGAGCAGGGTGCCATAATCTGGATGCATATCAGCAGGAGGATGAGGGAAAAGTAGACATACTTCCCGACTCTCTATCTGGAACCTCCTCTTGCTATTTCGAACCAGAGTCCAATGGTATACAAGTACACAATCCGCAGGTTGCAGGACTATATTGCAGCCTTGGGAAGCAAAGGCAATCCGGATGATGGTGGGGTGTTGCTAGATATTGTTGTGAAGAAGCTCGAGTCCTCGTTCATGTTGATTCTGTTTGAGAACAGCCTGTCGAGGAATCTCAAGGTAAGCAGTGAAATACCCCAATCGAAACAAGCATTTTTTGGTATTGAACGCCTTCCGATGATTGCAGAGTTCCTTAAGAGAAATGGTAGGGCTCAGACATGTTTGAAACTGTATTGGGAAATTAGAATTAGGACTGTTAAGAGCAGTTTTCAATCCATGAAAGCTTATTACCTGAACTACAATTCTACTGAAATTGTTCATAAGCTGAAGTCCACTGATGTGGAAGGGCATGTTTCACATTGGTTGAGATTGTTAGAAGTGATGGTGAGGGATTTGATGTGGTCTGAAAAGGTTTTGTGCAGTGAAATATTTGAGAATTTTGACAAGGAGGTATGGATGGAGTGTTTTTGGAAGTTGGTTGCAGCTGACGGTATGGGTGCAATTATCCTGTTTGGGGAAATCATTGCTATGAGTCAGAGAGAGCCATAGAAGGTCTTTAAGCTGCTTGACATGTTTGAAGGCTTGGAAAACTTGAAGGATGAGGTGGAGAATGTCTTTGAAGGACAAATGGATGCCAATCTTCAGTCAATTGCAAAAATTGCTGCTTTGTGCAATGATGCGGGCATTGCATATACTGGTCATCAATACTGCTCTATTGGCGTTCCCACTGAAGCAGCTTTGAAGGTGCTGGTAGAAAATATGAAATTACCAGGTTTGGGGGAGCATGTAAAGGCTCGAAAGGATGATGATCGTTCAATTTCTGCAGAAATCTGATTAGGTTGTTATGAGTGGTGGAGTGAAAGAGAACACAGAGTTGCTACTTTAGAGTTTGATCGAATGTGCAAGTCAATGGGGGTTATTGTTAATTCAAATGTAGGAAATAACACATTGCTGGTGAAGGGTGTAGTTGAGAGTCTACTAGAGAGAAGCTCCAAGATTCAGCTATCTAATGGAACAATTTTTCAATTAGATATAGATGTTAGACAGTGCATATTGCAAAAACTCAAAGGGATGACTTTAGGAGCTCTACGATGTTTAGGTTTTGCATATAAAGAAGAGATTAATGAATTCTCTACATTTGATGGAGAGGAACATCTTGCCCACAAGCTTTTGCTTGATCCTGATAATTACTCATCAATTGGAAGTGATTTGATCTTTGCTAGTTTTGTAGGAATAAGTGACCCTCCACATGCAGAGGTCCATAGAGCAATTAGCAATTGCAGAGGAGTTGGAGTTTGTGTGTTGGTTATTAAAGGTGATGAAAAGAATACAACAGAATCCATATGTCATGAGATTGGGATTTTTGAGCTAGAAGTTAATCTTCAGGATAGAAGCTTCATAAGAAGAGAATTTATGGCTCTTCCTGTTGCCCAACATCGAGAAATTTTAAGAGGATGTAGTTGCGTGTTTTCCAGAGCTGAACCTAAGCATAAGCAAGAAATAGTTCGAATGTTGAAGGAAGGAAACTCACATAATCATGTGATGCAGAGGGAAGAGCACGCTGTTGACTGTAATGTGTTGAATCTTCAAGGCAAAAAGTGTGTGGAACTTGGCTCGGGTTGTGGACTGGCTAGTTGTGTTGCAGCCCTTCTCGGTGCCCAAGTCATTTTGACAGACTTGCTCGACCGCTTGAGATTGCTTAAAAAGAACATGGAAGCCGAAGAACTCGTAGCAGAACTCAAAACTCTAGATTTGAAATTAAATAAGAAGTTTGTAGGCAAGGTCATTAATACCCCAGCTGTTAAAACGAAGCAAATAATTAGTTTCCTTTAGTGGGCATTCAAGCAGACTGGTTATGTGCCAAGTCCCTGTGAATTGACTTCCCTTATTTCAGTTATGCATAATAAGGGTGGGGTTAAGCTGGATCTGTTGAGAAGTTTGATTGAAGAGACCACAGAAAACCACGAAGGAGTTATTGATAATTCCGTGTTGAATACTTTGATTCAATATCTGGGTCGTTTTGAGGGAGCCAAAGAGGCCCTAGAGGTTTTCAAACAGTTTGATAAGTTCAAATGCGAGCCTAGAAGTAAGTCCTATTACTTGACAATTCGGGCACTTTGCATGAGTTCTCTTTATGATGAGGCATGGAGTGTTTTTGAAGAAATGGACAAGAATGGCCATTTTCCATGTGCCTCCACTATTGGTAAGATTATCCAGTTGTTTTGTAGAGGCATGCAGCCGAATGAAGCCCATGCGATTTACAAGGAGTTTCCAAGGCATCTTACCCTATATGCCCTGGTCTGGTCTCTTTGCGTTGTAGCAGAAACACCAGAGGTTGCTGCTGAAATTTTAAAGTTGATCAAGAAGGAAAAGAACCATCATGCTATAGAAAATGGGGCATTACAGCACAAATGAGGGAGACTTGAAGGACAAACAACAACAACAGTAACCAAAGACAAATTACCAACCCAAGTATGGGATCCAGGAGGACACAGATCAGAAGCGCATGATCAAGAGATCATGGTTAATTTAAACTTTGGGAGTCTAATGCAGGAGCATCTAGACTTGGCTAACAATGTGATGGGGTGGTCACATGTTGTGGCTAATGCAAGTTTGGAGGAATACTTAGTTGTTAAATTTGTATTAATTTCAATAAGTGTAAGTAGTTAAGAGTGGTCTAAATCTGAACAGAATTAGGAATAAATGGCAAGTGATCCTCCCTGCATGGAGATCAAGCCAAGTGGTCTAGTTTTTTTAGGTGAGGATAGGATTGAATTCTAACTGTATAACTAATTCCTTCATGTGTGGAAAGAAGTAGTTAGATATGACATATGTATAACTTCTTTTGATTTGCTGAAAGGAGGGGTAGCAAGAGGAGACAGGGGGATGGGAGGCATTTATAAGCCTACGGGCAGTATGATAAAAGAAGGCCATTAATTAGAGTAATCAGGCCTAAGGAAAAAAAAAACCTTCAAATATATGTTTGTATACAGAGGATTCACTGGGATGTTAAGTTCTCTGTCTCATAGTGAGTTCCAATTGCATTCGAATTTAGTGGTGGTGGGTGTAGTGTTAAACAAGTTTATGGTTGTTCTATCCATTTTGTTCTCTCTGGTGTTTATGGTTGTTCCGGTGTTTGATTACTTCTGTCATATCACATTAATTCCATTGCATTTGGTAATGATATATACGGCGGTTTCCTCGCTCTGTGTTGTGGCTTTGATTGGTGTTTGTTTTAAATTGTTCCTTTTCTGGTAACCAACTCATGTTTGAAAGCTCCCAGCAAATCTGCAAAGACCCTGGCTAATTCTGTGAGCTCTAGCCCAACGAAGGCAGAGCCTGAGGTTGTCAAGAAAGAAAAGTCAAAGTCGTCGTTGAGCATTGAAACACCGAACGCCAAAGAGAAAGCCGTCGAGCCATTTCAAGGTTCGAACGAGCCAAGTGTCGAGGTTGAGGCCAAGGCAGAGAAAGAAATCCCCAACAGGTATCCATTGACATTACCTCGGAGTTGGTTGCACTTCCAGTTCTTTCAGGACTAAGATTTCTGTCTGCGTTTCTTGAATATTGTATCTCATCCGATTGACTGCGAAGGAAGCCTGTCTCACCAGTCATTTGGCGAACTTGTGCTTGGAGATTTTGCATGCTTCATACATGTTCAGGATTAGTTGATTTTGGTGAAGAACGAGCTGGAGCAGGGTGCCATAATCTGGATGCATATCAACAGGAGGATGAGGGCAAAGTAGGCATACTTCCCGACCTTTGAGAGCCTCATTAGTGCTAGTCTCGCTATTATTTTCCATTTGAAGCAAAGGAATTAACAAGAGATGAAAAGTACATAAAAGAAAAAGCCTAAAGAACACTTCTGATAAGGCTTATGGGCCATAATCCACAGGCCTCAGAATCGATTATTTAAGGGAAAGGGATTTTGATTAATCCCTAGATTCTATTCCCCATCAACTCCCATCTATTTCCATTGCATGATTGTGAAGTGTATGGAGGGATTGATCTAGGGGGTTATTAGTGGGTGATCTATAAATAAGTTTATACAAACCTTGGGAAATTTTTCAGAATTTTATCTCGGCCATAGGGGAAAATTCCTATTAAAATATATACGCAAATGTCATGCATTAGTTTCTTTGGGAATGGGTATGATGCATTACAAACTTGGAATCAAGGTTATGGAGGGGCATTGGGCCAATTTATTGATATAAAACAACTGCTAGAATTGTAGGATTTACTAACCAATTGAAAAGTTGATTCATTAGTGGTCGGTGATGGTAAACTTATAGAGTTCACCAAAGAGTCCCTCAACTCTTTGACTTCTACATCCAACTGAACTTTTAAGAGCATTTTCAAATTTGTTCAGGGGGAGAGACCAATACGAAGAGAGAATGTTATTTCCTTTTAGTTTACCAAAACAAAACTTAGTCAATAATCTGTGACATTTTGTTATCAAGAAGAATAAAATAGATAAATGATGGTAATTATCATAAGGTCATTACTATCTTTAACCATATTCTTATGATAATCCAAGTTCTTATGAGGTATTCATTGGAAGAGGAAGTGCATATGCATTTCAAATAAAGCTTGATATTCGAATTACTTATTTATTTAAAGCAATACTATCAAATACCACAATCAGAGAATATTTTGTACAACCTTTGTGAACATGATAGGTCAACCATCATCCAACTAGCAACATCAAGACATTTTGGACCATACTTAGTAAGCTAGCTTCTAGTGATGAAGTTTTGTAGCTTGATATGTTGGAAATTATTTTCATCCTTGGCCTCACATAATAATGCTGATAGTGTCTTTATGAATATGGATACATTACAGAATAGATCCTCAACTTAGATATCAGGTTAAAGAGCATTCACGATAATAATGTTGGGCATGATGTACATAATGTTTTTAAAATAGATATCCAATTGTTGGGTTTTATTCCCATGATATTCTTTCTATTGGATATTGTAGTTATGTTCACTAAAAATGAGGGGTAAGACTTGTTCAACAATGCTCTTGCATGTTATATGAAATAGACTCAAAGAACCTTAGAAAAGTTTTAAATAGTATTCTAATTGATATGTCAAATGTGCCCAACTAACTTCCTTTTACTTCAATATTTTAAGTTTTATTTTTTATTTTCTTGGGGTGAGGGGGTGGAGGTAGGGAAGGTTGATAGCAAGAAAAGCCTTAATCAAGGCTAATACTATCCGTGAAATTTTTGTTGAAAATGACTAAAATTGAATCCTTCTTCTTTACACCCATAATATGATAAATATCTACTATCTGACGAACATAGGTGCAAATCTACTCACTTAACATTTCAGAAAACCTCATAATCAAGGTAATAACATCACCTATGATACCAAATTTTAAAGTCTCCCCATTCATAAATCTTTCTATACCATATAATTTTTTTCCTAAAATCTAAAAACAAGAAAAGGAGGATTTTGCAAGAAGAGAAGAGTAATTATGTTCAAGCATTTCCAGATTACTCACATTGGTCATTTTGTTTGTCATGATAGAGATACAAAATCTGATCTCACGTCATAAATATGTGAGAGATGCAGGGTTATAAAGGATATTTAAAATGAAATATAAAATAAAATAAAATAAAATAACAAAGGATGAAATTGAATTAAATATTTTTAATTTAAAATCATATAATAAAATGAATATATTAATAAAAAAATGATGAATATGAACTTCACATAATAATAATAATAATAATAATAATAATAATAATAATAATAATAATAATAATAATTATTATTATATTTTTATATTATTATGTTATATCATGAAAAAATAGAAATATAAAATAAATGATTTATTGAGATTATCTTTTGGATTAATCACATAGAATGATTTTCACATAGAATAAAGGTCACCAAATTATTCTATATGATCAATCCTAATAATAATCTCAAACAATATTAATATATTATTAAATATAAATTAATACATTCTTATAATTAATAAAAATTAAAAAATAATAATATCAAAATTGAAAAAACTAATATTAACAAAAAAAAATTAATAATATAAGTGATGAATACATATTTTTAAATATATATATATGTTTGGAATCTGCTGAGGCTTTTGCACTAGTCTCAGAACACTTCAGCTATATCATGCTGTGTGAGCACTAGAGTCATGATCGATGAAGATTATATCAAATTCTCTATTCACCAAGTCCAATTATAGAATGTCCTTGCGAATGTGTGAGGAATATCCTCACATCGTGTTCAAGCATTTCATGTGATACCTCTTCGCTGCCCATGTTTATTTCCTCACCGGTACATAACATTCATACGAATCTAATGGACTCTACTCCACCTTATACTCTTTTTATTTAAATTCAAACCTAATGGACTCCATGACAACTAATCCTCTTTTCATCTTTCGGTGGGAAGCTTCTTCACAACAAAAATAACCGAAGGACTTTTTGAACGAAACCCGCAGGCATTCATGGATTCGGCCAGCAGGAGAATGCTTTCTGCATGCATTCATAATGCCAATAGTGATGATTGAATGAATACGCGACAACCCAAAATCTATTATAAATTCATTTCACACTCACACATTCTGTATCACATTACCAGTCTGCATCTAGTATTGGTACTAGATTTGGGGTTGCCGAAGGAACGATTGAATTCTCACTGTAAAATCCTTAACCTAATGGCACAGTCTGTAATTGCGGTGCGGTGGCTAGTTTTGGCGTCTATCGCGCTTGTAATGATTTTGTTGCCCAAAATGGGGTTGGTATTAGTGGATGCCCGGGGCATCACCCCGGAGTTGTTGGAGGGATCTACCAGTGAGGATAAACATCTCGGTCGAGGTAGTGCTCTTTCAGAGTCTGATAACGATGGTGATGGTGTTGCTTCGGTTGGCCAGGGGGCCCCTAGGATTATGACTTCGAACCGTAGTGGTCGAGGAGGAAATGGGTCTGGCTCCGGGTCGGGGTCCGGTTCAGGTATTGCCTCTGGTTGCGGCGGAAACGGTTCCGCTTCTGCTTCTGGCTCGGGCTCTGGTTCTGGTTCCGGGACCGGCGGAGGCACTGGAAGCGCTGGCGGTTCTGGTTCTGGCAGCGGCAAGGGATCTGGTTCTGGATCGGGCAGGTGCAACAACGGTGGAAGCTCTGCGTCTGGTTCGGGTTCGGGTTCTGGGTCTGGGTCTGGGTCTGGCCAATCTCCAAGAGGCCCCGGGAGTGCACCTGCAACACCCGGACGAGGAATATAGATTTATATTCACCTCCTTAGTTTGATGTTTATAGGAACGTGGATAAATAAATAAATAAGAGCGAGCATGGCTACCTCTACTACTTTCCTAGGTTAAAATGTTGGGTGCGTAGTTGTTAGCATGTCAAACTTTCACGGCTGTGTACAGGAGACATCATCTATGTTTGATGTTTGCTGGAATATTGTTTGAATTTTAGCACTCCATGTTTTATTTTGCAATTTCGTTGAATACTAATTACAACGACTCATTTCAACATCCTGGCTATTCCATAATTTGAAATTTCTTATTAATCTTGGCTATTCCATAATTTGAAATTTCTTATTAATTTTATTGGGTTTTAGACTTTTAATTTTGGAAGTTCGTAAAATAGCAGCTGCAATGAGCCCATTTCAACAGCGTAGAGTTCTGATTCTGTCTGTGTTTTAATTTGTCCCGAAACTTCAAATCTCTCAGCCTAAAGGAATTTGGCTGTTGCTATGTAATAATTTGTTTCCACTTCAAATACACAGATTTTGATCTTTTGATATATTATGGTTATGTCAACTATTTCTAAGACGTAAAAGACATATTCATGGTTTCGTTTGTAAATAAAATGTACATATATGCAATGTGTGAAAAAGAAAAAAAAGGGAAGGAAAACTCAACAATAAATTAACACAATCATATTTATATTTATATAAATGTGATAAATGAGATAGATATATCATATCATAATTTATATTAGTATTAATATTAATTTTATTAATAATATTAATATTATATTCACAATAATAAAAAAAGTTAAAATAATTTTACAAATTAATACTGACACATATACAAAAATACTATAAAAATAATTGAACACAATTTAATAAAACAAAAGAGTTTTATATTAATAAAAATTAATAAACTAAATATATAACATTATTTTTATAGAAAAATACAAAATCATAACATCAACGAATGTGAAATGTTGCTAAAATAATGTTGTCAATTAAAAATATAAAATAAAGTGACTAATTAAGTATAAGCATAGGCGAAATGGAATACATTGAAGAGAACATAAATTTCGACATGAACAACAATTGTTGTCAATCACTAACAAGAATTAACAATAGTTAAGAAATGGCAATTCTGACAATGTCGTTGACAACGCAACAAAGAAAAGAGATGAAATAAAGAGATGAAATCTTAAACATTACAGGATGAATGACAACAATCCAAAGTTTAGTAACATTGAAATAAATAATAAAAACAATAACACCACAATCGACAATAAAATTCAACTCTCAACACTTTACCAGAACAAAATTATTTCATAGTAGACTCTTCCAAAACATAGCCAGAGCGGTGGCAAAAACAACACCAAGTTAAATCAACAGGATAATGATCATGATACTTCGCTTTCAAGCCAGTCCCTTCTCATTTTCCTCCCTTATTCTCTTTGGTGCAAATGATATAAAGTTTGAAAAATTGATTTCATTCCACTCAAAACACGGATATTCTCATCAACAACATGAGGATGGAAGACATGTCTTCTATCAAAACTTACATGAATAAAGGTAACAAAACTAATGGTTCTTGCAATTGAATTAGTCACTCTGATGTAATAATTACCATCAATGTTCTCCATACCTGTCAATCATTGATGAAAACATACAATTAAAATTAGTACATCCAAAGAGTAGAAATTAACGGAAACATAACTATTTATTTATGAATTTTCTTCTTTCATATTCAAACATAAATATAAAAGGAGTCAAAAGAAGGAAAGAATAAAGCATAAACAACTCTAATTCAACAAATCAAACCACAATTGCTCTGAAATAGTATATTTACTAAAAAATTAATTTTAAAAAGATTCAAAAGAAGGACAAAATAAAAAGTCAACAACTACAATTCAAGAAATCAAACCACAATTGCTATGAAATAGTCTATTTACTAAAAAATCATTTATGAACACTAAACTACATTGATGATAGATACCCCAAAAATGATATTGAATTTAATCGCTCCTCCTCTTTCTCTTTAAGTGTAACATATTCACTATCTTTAATTTTTGCATAATGTTGAAAAGGAAAAGGCAGTGAAATCCGCAAACTATCTATTGATTTCACTCTCGATCTAGCAGTAAATGTTATACCATGTCTTTCTCTGTAACCAATATCTACAATGGCTCATTGCAAAGTCATCCCCTGTGATTTGTGTATTGTCAACGCCCATGCCATTTTCAAAGGAATTTGCCTCATATCCCCCCTAAGAACAGTCATAATGGGTACAAAAATTGGAAAATCCTTATCAAATGGAATACCACAATACTTTTCAAACATAACTGTAACAAATTGTGGTAGTTGCGGCAGCTTTGAACTAGGCACAAAGAAAATATTTTCAATATATCTAAGTGCACCATTAACGAGACCAACTTCAACCCACAAATTACACGCTAACATCACACGCTCTCCACTACGTAGAAGTACTTTAGACTCCAATATATCATCATCACTATCATTATTCCTGTTCTTCTACTGCTTTCTGAAACACATCTCGCAACAAGAGAATTTAATGCTTTAAACATTTTTTGATTGTACAAATTGACGAGATTATTTGTCGCAGAAGAGTCAAACAAAATCCTTTGATGTTGATCCAAGCAAGCATTAAGATAGGTCATAAGAAAATTCTAATTAGCAAGAGAAGGCCGTGCATTTATAATATTGGTTAAAAGATTTCGAAAAGATGCTTGTTTGGGATCATCTCCTTGCTACCTATAAATTTTGTCCAGAGAACCTATAATGTTCAAGCTTTCCCACAAAACTTTCCTAGTTGTTCTACCTACATACAATGGTTTATCCTTAATAGGAGGTAGCTACAGAAGGTCACCCTCAAGAATGATGGACCTACCACCAAAAGGATAGTCCTTATTTTCAGGAAAGGCTTCTCGTAAATGATAATCTATTTGTATGAATAGCCCTGGACATAAAAAGTTCATCTCATCAATCAATATATATTGAACATGTCTCATTTCCTCTTAGAACACTACCAGAGCCCACCCACATAGTGGCTTCATATCTTTTATAGGATTTTTTAAGCAGATTGTATTGTTTTTCCACATATGTTAAAAGAAGCAATACCAGTTGGAGCAAGTAATAGCAATGGAATTTTTCCATTCATTGTTGCACTAGAAAGGGCATGAGAAATAAACCCAATGAAAGAAGACTTCCCTACTCCAATAGTACCTGGAATAATAATTTTCAAAAGCACTATCATTTCCACCACTAACGAAGTGTTGGGAAATAATTCCCAAAGCAGCTAGTTATTTTTTTGATAGAGACAAAGGTGGAAAATATGTGTCTGTAATGAACCTAGAATTAAAAAAACCTACAGACTGCACATTCTTTGCAAAATTTGCCCCTTCTTCTAATAAATCATTTGACACCACCATTTCTTGCCAATTATAATCAACATCAAAGTCCCTTCTACCAAGTTTATCAAGGTCTGAAATGTATACACAACTTGGAGGAACTAACCACGAAAAAAACTGCCACTCTTCAAAATCTCGATCAACATTTTCTTTATGTATAAGTGGCTTCACATCCTCTTCATCACCTTAATTTGGCAAAGGGTCTTGATCAACATGCCATGAATGATATCTCCAACTTCTCCAACTCTCAACAATACTTTTAGTGGAAGACCTAATATCTGAACCAAGATCACGAAATGGATTGTATAAAAGCAACTCACTCCGGCGAAATGTTTCAAACTCTTCAGACCCCTCATCAGGAACAACATAAAACCATGGCCAAACATAAACCATAGCCTGCTTATCACATGGCCTCCGTTTTTCCTGCCTACAATTCTCCTCAAAACTCCATGATCTTCTTGTTTCTATCAAGCATAAATGTTCCAAAAAAATAGATCAGCTTTGATAAACTTGAATGAAATTATTTTCACACAAAAATTCATCAGAATGCAACAAAACCCTTTGATACACTTTCTTGCCAACATTCAAGGAGAATAATTTTTGACTATAGATAATAAGAGGCAGCTTTATCAACAAATGACATGTCTCTTGATCTCCAACGCCATGATCAACAAGCATCTCAAAAAGGAACCTTTTATATGTAGATAATGTAGGAGTCTCAATACCACTCCCACTAGCAACTGTGGTCAATGTTTCATGATAACCTTAAGATATCCTCTCTGCCTTTGAAGCATATTTTGAAATATAGTTTAAAACCTGATGTCGAGAAAGAACTGGCTGATAATCAAAATTTTCTCGCCACATTGTTAAAACATCAACATTATGAACATTTAAACAGTCATCATTTCGTGTTGATTCATACTTCTTTTCCCCTTTCTCATCTACCGATAATGTTGACTCTGGATGAACTTCCCATGGAGCATGATAGTGACATGAAAGAATAGACCTATTTTTACATAAACAAGAATCAACACTACACTTTATATGCCTTTGCAAATAGTTAACCAAATGCTCATAATCTTCTTCGACATTAGAAGAAAAAATTTGTTTAGTGTTCAAAACACATGGATCATCATTTAAAGTTCGAGGGATCATGACATTTTGATGATGTATGTCACGAAGATTCCATGTTGTAACTTATTTGTCAAAGGACCTCTTTTCTACACCAACAATGGTCACATTAGACCAATCCATTGTTTCCATATCCAATGCTTCAGGCAACCACAAAAAACTGTGGATATGGGCAGAACCTCTATGATGCCACTCGTACCTGAAAATATTGAAAATATGCAGTTAAAATATAATAATAAATCATAAAAACACACATTTTCCTTCAAATCATTATAAAATTGTTGGAAAGGAAGAACAACAAACATATACCAAAAGTCTCTACCACCAATATATCTTTGCAAGGCTCTGTCACGGAAGATATTAAATATTTGGTGCATGTATAGAAACTATATGCAGGTACCGAATAACAATTTTGAATCTTTTTGGCATGTTCACTTTGTCGATGAGAATCTATGCTTGAAGGCATGACACTATGAAAATTAGGCCACTTTGTGTCAAAAACACACAATGTAAAAAAAAAGTAGGACAACCCAATTAGTTGATCATATTTGTTAATTCAGAACGACACTTTGTCCAATAAGCTCTTGTACACCTCTGACAAGATCAAAAATGCATTAATTTCATAGCTAACTTATTATTTGGCAAATCAGAAAGCTGTTGACGTAACTCCTAAACAGTTGTAGGCACATTTTCATGAAAATTTTTCTTCAAAAAAATGAAGTTGTTCGCTGACTACGATGCTGCATAATCATACTCAACAAGAAATATCGAAAGCAAGGATGGATACCAAATATATGATAATAAAATCTCAATAGATGCAAACCATATTAATGCATTTTACATTACAAATTCGAGGATGCAACCATTCAACATCACTTGTAGGGAATAAAGTGGGGAACGTGATATCTAGAAGAACTTTGATATTATATTCATTAATGGGAGATGTACCAATATTTGGCCAATCTATTGGTTCAATGGATGTGTTATTTCCATTTTCAATAAATCTTCTGATTCGATCAACTTTCCCGGATTCATTTGGCAAGCAAGAAATAAAGGATGACCGGTGACAATGTAAACAATTAGTCTCGTCTGTTTCAATGTCTGCATCCATCCTAGGTATATCATCAACATGACTATCAACATATTGTAACTTGCTAGAAACATCAGTAGGTCTTTCTGGGAGAGAAGCAATTGAATCCATGTCAATTTCGACATCCCTGTAGTACTTGTCCATTTCAATTTTATAACGCAACACATCCATCACACGTTGTCTCTTCACATAACATTCATAGTATTCATATTGTACACCTTGCCTTCTTACAATAAAAAAAATCTAGTTCTTCAACATGTCGTGGAAGCTTCTTTGCAATCGAAGAAATATCTTGTGGAAAACATATTGTGTGGCTGATATACTTATATTGACCACCATGAGCATGCATTACTTGAAATATTAGATTTACCTACACTATTAGCATCTCTTCAACTTGTGTCAAAACTGTTAGAACCTCAGGCTACTCACCTGGATCCATGTTGTTAAAGTGAGAAAAGCAATGCACACCTTTCTCAAACTTACATCTTTTACAAATCGACCCCTCATGCAACCTAACAATTTGTATACTAGGATAACATTCATTACATACATGGCACATATGCACAAAAACCAAACTATCAATCCTCGACCGAACTTTTTATGCACATCAACCATTTGTTCACTAAAATGATACCGACCACTTTCATTTTCTCTATGAAACACCATCCTAGCTTGGCAATCATGCGAAACAACTCATGGAACTGGAGTATTGGTTATATCATTTCTTCTATAACAAAATGAGAAACAATTCTTCTATATTCATTACACTTAACAAAATTCTAATTCAAACAAAGAAAATAATGTTTGTAACAATGAAATCTCTACACGCCAAACAAAATTTATATTATTTTAACAAAGTACAATTAATATTTTCTTCATTGTTGCATTTTCCATGAGGAAGAGGTCGAACCAATATTTCGTGCATTGCTTACAAATTTCTTTGTTGACCACTATTCAACTCAACAAAATTTTGTGAAAAAACATCAACAAAGGCATTCGTAAAATAATATAAATATAACATTGACAACCCATAAACCTTTGAAAATAAATATGCATTAAGCACCTGTGCTCCATCAAGAGGAAAATTATTCTCATATTCTTCAGCTTCAAAAATATTCTCTGTAGAGTGACGTCGACAAATATTGGTTCGAACATTTCCCAAATCATCAACCATTCTAACAAGCATATTACTATCACCAAAAACATCATATGCAACAACCTCTTCTTTGGAATTAGATTCCCTATCTTCCATTATAACCTCTGTTGCACCATTTCCATAGGCCCCAATGCTTTCATCTCTATCAAGGGTCCCTATGTAAAGAAGACCAAAATTTCAAGAGAATCAACAACAAAGAAAACCAAATCTTTTGCTACGTACATACGAAAGTTTCTAATCTTACAATCACTATTATTGTACATTTTTCCATTTCTTAAAGTTTGAAAAATTGGTCATCCACTCTCACATTGAGGAAGAAATAAAGGTTTCATTGATTCTGAATCTATTTTTTGGTTACTAATGATTTTGACACTATTTTGAAAGAACAATAAGGGCAAAAAATGAAGAGTAAAAAGTTAAGATGCATAAGAAAAGAAAATGCAAAAAAAAAAAAAATTGAACTCCCTACATTGTTCCAAAAAACACATTACATACAGATTCAGGAGGGGTAGCTATATTAACAATATAGTCACTACCAACAAACGCTTAACCCTCTTCACCAACATGACCTCCCAAATTTTGAACCATTTCAGGAAATTCCTCATTCCTACAGTTCTCAAGAACTCCAAAAACTTCATTTCTTTCATTGTTTTCAGAGGGAATACCATTTTTGTTGATATGAACACTCTCTTTCGAAACAAAATATTTCGAAAAAGGAGAAAAAGTCAGTAAACCTTAAAAAAATATAAGTTGTTTGAGATGATAAACATGCATTGAAAACAAAATTTTCACCGCTCTTTTCATACTTACAATTTACAAGTCATCCTTCTTCATCATTCACTAAAGCTCTTTTCTTTCGTTCATATCTAGATCTTCTCCATGCTTTAATGGCTTCCTTATTTTGTTGATACCACTGTAGTTGATATTCACTTAATCATTGTTGTGTAGCAGCAAAGGGATGTTTATTCGCACCAGTATTGCTTGTTATTTCACTCAACATCTCTATGAAAAAGTTTAAGTCATTTGAAAGGTCGTTTCACAATTATGTTTCATGCTATTACATACTCCACAATCTTCAAATAACTAAAAACTAAGAAAAGTGTAGAGAAGAAATATTTGAGAAATTATGTTTCCCACGAAAAACTTGGAATACATACAAAAATTTTCCCCTTACACATAATCGATAGGAGAAGTTGAATAAATTAAAAACTAATAAATATGAACAACATTCAAAATTTACCATACATATGTCGTCAATATAACTTAGAAATCTCAATTACAATGATCTTAATTTTTTTTCAAAAAGGTATTGCATTATCAAAAAACAAACATGTTCAATCCTCAAATTCTAAATCAATACATCCTGAAAATAAGTTTCCATTTTCAATGACATCATCAAAATCGTCCACCATTTGTAGATAAAACCATGACGCTATCTCCTTAATACAACTTCAAAATGTGAATTACAATGATGTCCAAAATAAATATTTAAAAACATTAAAGATATATATGGTGTTCAATAATACACAAAAACAAACATCTTCATGCCTCAAAGGCTAATTGAATACATCCACAAGTAGTGGAGGTATGTCAACAATAGAATCTGCATTATGAACCAACGAAAAAATCTTTTCATTTTCATTGACATCATCAAAATCTTCAATTGTTTGTAGATAGAATCATGATGCTTCAAGGATGGACAATCCATCAACAATTGTTGTTTTGCATATTCCGCTCAATAAATCATACAACTTTAAGTGCACTCTAGACCAACCAAGCATAAGGACTTTTTCTCCAACTATGCGCAAAGGTACATAATCTACACATTTAGTATTTATGTCGAAAGAGACAGATTCAAGAAACAACCATTTGTGTCCCCACTTATCTTCAAAATATTCTAAACTTTTCTCTTTTGACAGTAGACCAAATTCAAGATTCTCTACCTTTTCAAGTGACTAAATAGACGTGTGACAATTATTAACAACAAAAACAAGCTTATTCTTATATAACCCTAATGACATACCTTGTATGTCAACAATAGGAACAAACGAATAACCCCAATTATTTCTGTTCAATTCTAACCAGTAGATAGTATAACCATATGTAGGGTAATATTCATAATGTTTGTCTAAATATACCCAATAAAAAATTTCTTCAAAGAAGATAGCCTCCTTTGGTGGAGTTACACCACTATATGGAAGCTCATCCTCTTCCAAACATTATCAACACTATTGCAAATCAGAAAATGTGAGTCCATGTTTTCACAAACATGTTTCAAAAACGCCCATTCATAATTTTGTGGACTATATTTTTTAAATAAAGAGAAGAATCCCCGCTCCCCAACAGTAAGAAGCCAAACATTTTTGAAGGTCTTGGTAAAATGGTTGACAATGAAATAGTTTTTTGTATGAAAATAACTTCCACGCATGCTAAAGAGAATCATTGATCCCACTGTACATTCAATTCTATATGTAGAATGAAGAAAATGAAACACCATAGTCGACAAGCGACCACCATTGTTAAGGTACGACGTTAGGAAGCAATCATTGTGAAAAGAAGTGGACAAAGAAATAAATCCTAGCTCTTCCTCACGACAATGATCACAAGCCACAAGAAAAAGTGGGTTTTCCAAAACAAGACACCAGTGTCTACAAACCAACTTAAATTGCATCAACACTGTCAAAGGAAGCCAATGAAAGAGAAGCTCAATAATGTCAAAGGGGAGAAATTTCCAAATAGCAGCATCCATACCAAAAGAAACAACCTTTGCTGGCAACAAAGGAAATGTTTCCTTATGTACTACAAAGAAAATAAGAGAAATGTTAAATAACAATACGATTAGGAAAACAATAAATTTTCATCTTTACCGGCTTTCTATATACTTCAATATTTCACCAAACAAAATAGTGCAACTTAAAAATAAAAAATTATTGAAATTTATAATCGCTGTGCAAGAACCACTTCTTCAAACATTTTCTCAAAGATGGGAAAGTTAAATTTATGATAATTACACTTACAAAACATATAAAAACATAAGTTTTCATAATTTTTCATAACTTTCACACAAACATAAAGCCTTTGTAACTATATTAACAATGACAAATCCCCCATAGTCAAATCCTGATTTAGATGAGCAGATGACACAAAACCCTTTCAATATAATATTAAACTAGATATTAACCATAAATTCATATTTATGAAAGGCAAAATTTTCAATTTTTAAAGTTTTCTTAAGTTTGATGCAAACATAAAAGCTTTGTAACTATACCTGTTAAAATATACTCACGTTTAATTAAAATGCATATTTTCATAAGATCAATTTTATATATTTCAACTATATAATTTTTCATAAAAAAAAATCATTTCTATTATATTTTCTATGTATGACAAATATCATAAGTATAAAACGTAGATACATATTATTTATGGTATTAATTTTCATTCTCTTAACCATATTTTAAATGACTTATATTCTCCACCACTACACATAACACTAACACCTTAATTTTAAAAGCCTTAAATATAATACATATACTTACACATCAAAATTTTGTAGAATAGTCTAACCTTATTAATTCAAAATTTCCTAACAAAAACATTAATATCTATAAAATTTTGCAATAAACTCTTAAAGTATTAATGACCCACACACACACATATATATATACAAAAGAGATCTATTTCAATATTTCATATTTATATAATTTTAGAATCGGCCCCTACTCCACCCACCCGTGAAGCTTCCATAAAATATGAAATTTGGCAAGTATCAAAGTGCTCTTAGCATCCACTGTCATGGCAACCATTTGAGAATTCACCCCCACCCCACTCGTTTTAGCATCCACTTATATAAACAATAATGATTGAGGAATGGTACAAGTAGTTATTTCAGTCAAGAAACGAGGACGAGTGTAGACAATATTTTTTTCAAATTATGTATTATAAACTTAACTAAGTTTTACGAAAAAATTTACTACGTTTTCACACTTCGGACAACACTTGTAAACTCAATCTTCGCATGTGTTTCCTCCTTTCCTCCTTTCTAGTTAACTAAGTTTTATTAAAAAATGATCAACTAAATTTTAGAACGTTTGCTCATTATGGGCAACACTTGTAAACTCAATCTTGACGCATCAATAAATTTTAAATTTTACAATCTTTTAACACTGCAGGCAACACTTGTAAACTCAATCTTGCCACAGTTTCCTATGTGTTTATTCCTTTTCTAAGAATATAATTAGCATATTAGCTCTCCTTTTCTAAGAATATAATTAGCATATTAGCTCTCTATAAATTCAGTCCCTCAATTACCAATAACAAACAAAAGTCAACCTACTTTCTTTCACCAAAATTTCACATATATATGTCTATCTGTCGAAAGTTCACATATATATGCCTATCAACAAATTATATATTCAATTAGTTTTGTTAAACATTGAAGGTATAAAACTAATTTCAAATGTTCTATAATGGTCCATTAGGAAAAATTTAAGATGATGCACTTTGAGGGTTTTTATATTTTAGTTAGGAAAAATTTAAAGATGATGCACTTTGAGGGTTTTTATATTTTAGTTAATTTCAATAAAGATATGATTCTTGATTATTCTTGGATTGGAATTATTTTTTTCTTATATAGATTAGGGTTTGTGGATATTTACGTGTACGAAATATTTGTATGAGGGACATTTATGTTTTTTTTATGTAAGTTTATTAGTGGTTTTGTTCGTTCTCTAGATAAACAAAAGTTTTGATGATTTTGTTTTTCAAAATAAGCATATAAAAGAAATGTGAGATATTGAAAGGTATATTTTCATTAAATTTAGATAATAAATTTTGTAGCTAAAAATGTTTGTTTGTTTGTTTTTTTTTTTTAATGATAAATTATTATTTATAACATAATAAAAATAAGATATTGATAATTTATTTAAATTATTATTATTTTTTAATAGACTAAATAGGGAAAAATTGAATATCTATATATATATGAAAATCACCGAAGTAGTCGCTCAAGCATGGCCACAAATGTTAGTCTTGAATGTCAGATCCCAAAAAAGAAAACCATGAGTAAGACTAATATTTTGCTGCATAGTTGCCAAGTACCTAGAAGTATTACAATATAGAAAATAATGAAACATATAGGGAATCCCAAATCAGTGAAGACACTTTTAACCAAACATCTAGACTTCAAATTCAAGCTCCAGTAGTGCTGGAGGATCACAATGAACCTCACCAAGAAAAATCAGATCAATAGACCGCCATTACAAGAAAGACATACCTCTAACAAAACTATAAGACAATATTTCTACCACAAATTACCAATAGTGTATCTACATATGCCATCAACACCTTGGAAAATCTCATAAGCCTTATGCACCAAGCAAAACTCCAACATCCTTGTCATTACGATTAAAAAAAATGATTGATTACAATACCAACAACCCAAACAACATGAAGACAACCTCATGGTACTCTAAGGCCAAAACAACAAACATTGTTTCGCAAAATCTAAAAATGAAAAAACCCCATTGTATGCCATCCTGAAAGTCCCAAAACAGAAATCCATTAGCACATTGAAGAACATCAACACCTATCATCACCAATTAGTTGATATTAGAAGAGATTGTTAGGCCCCTATACTACTAGTGTAACCCCTTATTGTTATTAGTACAAATCCATTATTATATTGATGTACCCATGTATTCTCCATAGAAGTCCACTATTGTTATTATTGTGCCCCATAGACGCCCACTATTATTATTATTGTGCCCTTACATTATTATTGTTATGCCGGCTTTGATTATATTATGACCCCTTAGACTCATACATATATAGAAAGGAGGTCTTGTCATTTGTATCATTGAAGAATTGTTCATTTATGTAATGTAAAGGAGGTTGCCCCCTTGAAGAGGCTGAATTCTAAGGCATTTATCTCTCTTTTCTATCTTTTTGTGAGCTGGTTCCATAACATTTGGTATCAGAGCTTTGGATTCTAGGGTTTCGCTACTCCAAATAGGTCATCGTGGCATTTGCATTACAACTTTTTTCTACGACGTTTTAGATGCTAAAAAAAAAACCATTTGGGTTGAGATCATTCTGAAGCTCGGGTCTGAATTTCAGAGCTTTTCATGCTATATTTGCAGAGATATGATCTAAGGAAGTTTGCCTTTTTGCAGACTCCCGAATTACATTTCAAACAGGTGACCTGGGGAAATCATCATAACTTTTGTTTTGAGCATCAGATTGAAATTTCGTAAGTTACAGAAAGAGGACAGACTGTATTTTCCTATGTATATTTTTCAGATCGTAAGGTTAACACAGTGACACGTGGAACTTCATACAAGTTCGCTCTTTTGAAAAGGTATATAATCAGGTCATCTTGGGAGATTGTGCATAACTCTTTCTTGGAGAATATAAATTCAATCAGACTAGTGGCATTGGGAAGAGAACACAGAAGGCTCTACAGGTCGCAATTTTAAAACTAGAAGAACCAAAATTACAGAGCTACAATCGTTTCAAGATCGAGCTCCTAAAATCAAGAAAAGACGATATGAGGAAGTTTGACGGCAAGGATCCGGTAAATTGGATACTTCAGATGGAGCAATATTTTGATCTACATGGTGTATCACTGTTACAAAAGGTATGTATTGCATCTTCATATTTAGAGTCAAATCAATTTTTATGGTATAAAGGGCTTTGTTCTCGTAAACAACTTGTTACGTGGTCAATTTTCATGGAGGAAATGATAGCACATTATGAGGATACAAAGAGCAACACCTTCTTTAGAGCAACACCACAAAAATTGGAAAGAGAAAAAGGGCTTTGTTACAAAGTGGAAAGTAAAATTATGGCAACAATGAAGTCTACCCCTCACAACTATAATAATGGAAGTGTTGTTTCTCCTAGCCTTCCACAACCTACGAGAGTTACACCACAACAATTGGAAGAAAAAAGAAAAAAAGGGCTTTGTTACAATTGTGATAGAAAATGTACTAAAGGTCATAAGTGTGTTGAGAAGAAATTATTTTAAATAAAGTATGAAGAGGAGGAAGAAAAGGATCAAGAAACATCAAAAGAAGAGGATATGCGCTAGGACCCAAGCCCAGAGAAAGAAGAAATGAATCTGACCATATTTTGTAAACCATTGGCAAGAATTACCACTCCTCAAACTCTCAAGATAGAAGGACATATCAAGAAGTGAAAGATCACATCGAGAAAGAAGAAATGAATCCAACCATATCTTGTAATGCATTGGTCAGAATTACCACTTCTCGAATTATCAAGATAGAAGGACATATTAAGAAGAAAATGTTCAAGAAGTGAAAGGTCACATCGAGCATCAAGAAATGAATCTGACCATATCTTGTAAAGCATTGGAAGAAATTATCACTCCCCAAACTCTCAAGATAGAAGGACATATCAAGAAGAAGAAGGTTCAAAGAGTGAAATATGATGAAGAAAAGTATCAAGAAACATCACAAGAAAAGGATGCTCACCACGAACCAACCCCAGAGAGAGAAGAAATGAATCCGAACATATCTTGTAATTCATTTGTCGGCATTACCACTCCTCAAACTATGAAGATAGAAGGGCATATCAAGAAGAAAAAGGTAATAGTGTTGATTGATTCAGGTAGTACCCATAATTTTATTAATTGTAAGATAGCCAAGGACTTAAATTGCTTCCTCGATCCAGAACCAGAGTGTCAAGTGACGGTTGTAAGTGGGGGAACCATAAATTGCTGTGGAAAGTGCCATAATATCAAGCTATCCATGGGAGAATATTTATTGAATAGCCCAATGTTTTCTGTTCCAATGGGTGGTGCTGATGTTGTACTAGGAGTCCAATGGCTACAATCCTTGGGTAGAACAGATTTTAATTTTCAAGAACTTTTTATGAAATTTTCTTCGGAAGGAAAGGAAGTTGAATTAAGGGGTATCACAGGGAAACTAGGAAAGATAATCAACTTTGACAGAATGACAAAGTTTCTAAAGAAAGAACAATGAGGCGTAATTGCACAATTATATGCGCTAACTATTCGCACATCGAAGTCATGTATTTCTCCAGATCTCCAAAAGGTCTTGGACAATCATTCCAAGGTATTTGAGACTCCCAAAGGTCTCCCACATATTTGTGATCATGATCATGCTATTCATTTTATTCCAAGATGTGTTCCTCCAAACGTCAAGCCTTATAGATATCCATATGCCCAAAGGAGTGAAATTGAACATATGGTTGCAGAAATGGTAGAGGTTGGTACAATTATCCAACCAAATTTGATAAAAAAAAGGAAGGTATAAATGGAAGAATGGTAAAGCAGGGTGGGAACTCATTCAAAATTTGTCGACTATCCTAGTTCCAACAATATTGCTAGAACTTGACAAGGAAGGAAAAAGCATGTTGGAACCTGAAGCATTTAGATAATTGAGAAGTCGATAGCTATGAAATCGATCAATTTCAAAGCATCTCATCAAGTGGGAGAACTTACTTGTTGAAGGTTTTACATGGAAGGACAAGAATTTTATACAGAAGCATCAAGAACTACTCAAGCGTTGAGGACAACACTTTTTGAAGGAGAGGGGCATGTTAGGCCCCTATACTACTAGTGTAACCCCTTATTTTTATCAGTACAACCCCCTTATTATATTGTTGTACCCATGTATTCCCCATAGAAGCCCACTATTGTTATTATTGTGCCCTATAGAAGCCCACTATTGTTATTATTGTGCCCTTACATTATTATTGTTATATCGACTCTAATTATATTATGACCCCTTAGACTCCTATGTATAGAAAGGAGGTCTTGTCATTTGTATCATCGAAGAATTGTTCATTTATGTAATGTAAAGGAAGTTTCCCCTTGAAGAGGCTGAATTCTAAGGCGTTTATCTCTCTTTTCCATCTTTTTGTGAGCTGGTTCCATAACAAAGATCAAGGTAAGGGATTGCACACTATCAGCCGAAGGATCTGTGAGATCTCCCTACCTAGAATCATTGGTAGAAAAGGTCTCCACCCAAGCCAAATGAGCATAAAAATTATCCATAGAGAAACATAAATTATGTAACATCCTTTTGATATTATCCAAAGCTAAGAGAACATTACATGTTTCCACCTACTTATCCTTAAAGAGGATATGCAAAAGAAATGTGGTTCGTTGGTTTAAAGGCAATGAACCCATAAATTTTATCCTTATCTTGTAAAAAACACTGAGATTAGAAATCCATTTACCATCCTTGTGCATTAATTCATAATCAGAACAATAGAGACAATCCCATGCCTCCACAAATTCTAGGTTCATGACTTCCTTACTCACCTCAAGAGGAACAAAATTGAATGTTGTGGCCACTGATCATAGGAAAAAGGGCATGCCATTTTATGCCCAATGTTTCCACCTCCTCACCAACAAAATTGAATGTTGTGGCCACTGATCATAGGGCATGCCATTTTATGCCCAATGTTTCCACCTCCTCACCAACAAAATTGAATGTTGTGGCCACTGATCATAGGAAAAAGGGCATGCCATTTTATGCCCAATGTTTCCACCACCTCACCAAATCCTCATTCTCTGCCTCATGGCCATGAGTACAACTACAGATAAACACCTTGGACAACCACAAACTAGACCTTTGATAATAAAGGAGGAGGACAGATAGTGAGGAGGGCCTTGAAATCTAGATCAATGAACAATGAGGTCATCAACATAAAACCATTCGACAGAACCTAGACCTAACAAATTATCAAGCTTCCCACATTGCAAGGTCATTACGAAGACTTTATCCACAAGCCTACACACTAGAACGACCAAACCTTGAAACAAAGATACAAACTTAAATTTTTATAGAGACTTAGAAAAGAGGGAAAAAACTAGATAATATGCCACTAGCAATAGAATAAAGAACAAAAATGCATGACTAACAAAATACAACACCACCTTGGTAAGAAATCAATAGCTATTAACCCAAATAAGTAGAATTAACCACCACAATACAACATGGTCAACCCATAAAGCGATATAACTAAGAAATTTGTAGAATTAATGTCCTAAAGAAAAGAAAATGGAAATTCAAAAAAAAAACCAATAAAATAGACCTTGCTTAGGTCACAAGAAATTGGAGTAATACAAACAACCAAAAACCCAAACCAACTAGAAAATTACACTCCCAAGAGTACAAAAGGAGAGAGAGAGACCTAAGGTAGAATAAATTAAATACAGACTTGAAAAATGACCATGAGATGCTAATTGAAAATAAGAGATAACCAAATATGGAGGTCAAGGTGAGAACCTCGCCTCCTTGTAGATCAATTCTTAACTGCCATCAATTCATCACCTTGTGCCATAATTTAACATATGAAATAACATACATAACTATTACCTGAACATTAATATTACCCTACCACCTCCTCCCTTGCATAATACAAGTGTTAGGGATGCACCCTATAAAATACATTTGTAACCTCCATTTGTACACCCCCATCAGGGAAACATTATAAACGTTATCGGTATATATAGGAAAAGATAAAAAATGACACACAAAGATAAAAAATGACACACTTAGATTGGTGACACATAACTTAAATATAATCATTTATAAATAAATACATGGTAAATAAATACATGTGATAATTTCTCTTAAAATTATTTTTCACATAGAAATGACATATATGGGATTATTAGTAGTTTTCTATGTATAATGTTATTGTAAATTAATTTTAAATATGTTTTAATTTTTTTAAAAAAATTGGTGTTAATTTATGAAAAATCTAACATTTAAAGTGAACACTCTATTTATAATAATAATAATAATAATAATAATAATAATATTTGGAAAACAGATTTAAAGAAAAAAAATAAATGACGATACTTGGAAGAAATTATAAATTAATAATACTGGAAAATAAATAGATAATCAATAGAAAGAAAATAAATAAATTCTAGAAAAATTATTATATTCAACTTTTAAAATGTATGAGATATAATAAATACACAATGATGAAAGATAATAACAATATATAAATTATTTATGAAATGAATTAGATACATGATTACATAAATACATCTTAACCTTAGATTTATTATATTTCAATAGGAATTGAATTTCTAGATGTGTAAACCTCTTTTTGGGTGTAAAATTTAAGCAAAGGTTTGAGTCTCTAAAGAATGAGTCCAACTTACATATTTGTTAGAACCGGGATAAGAGAGAACCTATACTGATTTATAAGTGTATAGTATATGATATGTTTAAAAATGACATAAATATGGGTTGTACGAAAAAATGATGTAAATTGTCTTAAGAATAGTTGTATATATCAATTAATTTATTATTAAGAATTGTATAATACAATCATGAAGTTGAACTTGAAACAATATCATCATATACTTATTCATAAAAGAAAATATTTGAATTTTAATCCACAATCAAATAAACATATATTGATGTTTTCTTTTTAAATGCAATGTTCAAAAATGAATTTTTAGCATTCTTTCACAATCAGATTCAAATATAGCAATGTTCTATATTTTTTAATTTAACATACTTATGTCTTTGGATTTAACAACTTTGAAAGAATTTATACCTTTTTATACATTAAATTTTTAGTGAAATTGATGACCATTTATACTCTTAATATTAATATGGTATAAGGGTCTACGTGGTAGATTGCTAAAAGGATTTGAAGTCTCATTCTTGCATGATGTGAGAATACCTCAAATAAAAATATTCATATATTTGAGAATCTCTCAAATATAAATACTCATGGTTTTTTTATTTTTATTTATAAATTTAAATCTATTAGTTGCAAAAATCCAAATTACATTGTGAGATTAGATACACCAATTTACATCTTTTACAGACCTGGATTTAAAAAATAGGGCGATTCAAGCTATATGAATGATCTGACTCATGATTGCATTTCTGCACACATATTACGAGAACAATTATGAATAAAGTTTTTTTGTTGTCCTTTATTGAAATATGTTCCTCTGCTGAGGGTTGCATCGATGCATCTAGGGGATGCCTAATATCCTAAGAGGATGAGGTGTTGGGAGATGGATGTTGATTCTGAGTGTTATACTTCATTTAAACAGAAGGAATCTTGGACTCTTCTACTACCTTCACATCTCTCTAGCTACGGTAGCTTCTTTGCAGTTCCTTATTATAGAAAACCCCTTTTGAATAGAGGCATGTATTCTAGAGGTGTCTAGGATTTTGGTAGATTCTCCATTTGAAGGCAGTATTTTCATAGTTCAATGGTTGGATATACTCCTTTCCCTCTCGCATTAGGAGTCTTTTGCCTAACAAGCCCTCATTAAGGTCCACTTCCACACATATGTAGACATAACTTACAAAACCCTTCGATAATCTATCACTATCTACTTTGATATAACTGCCAATAGAGTCACCAATATCCTCTAGGATCTCTGGCATGATCCATTGAAGAGGCAAGTTTGGGAGCCTAACCCAAACTGGAACAGACAAGGACTTTATGGTTAGAGGATTAAAATAAGTGAACCATGGTTGAATTGAAGAACCTGCCCGAACCCAAAGCTAGGGCCCCTAATCGAAGACCTCCTTCTGATCTTGCAAATCTTTAAAGGAAACCACAAAGTATCCCTTTGAGAAAAAAAATAGATCTATGTTCTGCGTCCAATTATGGTAAACCCGTTCTCTGAGGGTAGCTGTTGAAGGCTAAAATCCATTAAAATGACATATAATGGCTCGACTTTCAAAATATTTTGTTCTTCTCCTATTAATGCTCTCATTCACCTCTAATTTTGGAATATATAATGAATGTTTTGGAATTTATTCTTATAACTCTAAAGTTTGTTTATATTTTTTAAGTTTTTAATCTAAGTGTTTATTTATTATTTTTATTCTAAAATTAATGATGAAGGTTGAAAAGGGTTTTCATTAAGTCTTTTATAACTTGAAAATTCTGGATGCTAAGATATATGAATATATTGTTTAGCCCTTTCACTACGCCCAAGGTTATAGCTCTTTCTACACCATATGACTATGGGTTGGGATAAACACTTCAATCCCAAAATTTCCAAGACAACAAGCTTTCATTAAGAATTCAATCTTCAAAGGACTGAAGCTGATTTTGAAAGGGCATGGACTGGCCCAAAATAATTTTGAAGGTATAAAATCATCGAGAGCCTCGAAAGGCATTGGAAAATCTACCCCTAACCTAACTACATCTGAAAATAAATCAAAGAGAGGCCCAATGACCAACTCCACAACTTCACCCAAGTGAATGATGTTATTCTCACTCCTTTAAGGTTGCAACTTCGTAGTTCAATATACAAAAATTACAAACAATGAGGCCACTAATTTGGCTTATCATTGAGGAAACAAGGACCCTATAACTCCTTAATAATAGATCAATAAACTATCTTCCAAAGGTATCTAAACTATATAATTTCCATATCTCTCCAAGGAAAATCCTCCTAGTCTTCTCATCACCAAATAGGGATACAAATAAATTGTTCATTCCCACAACTCACTTAGTAAATTCTATTCACACCATTAGATACATAGAGATTATTAGAGCTAAATTCAACTTTTATGTCCATTTTATAGTGAAATATAATTCAAAACAATTACATTTATCTTGCTTTAAGGGATACCTTTGTATACAACATGCATTTAAAAAAACAAGTAACTCAAGAAAAAATAAACTCCATTTAAGCTCATCACTTCAAGCATTATTAGTAACCCAACATGACAACATTATTGAAACTTTGAACAAGTGAATATACTTCATCAAAGAGAAATAAATATACTTATCTATGTCACTTTCAACTTTGTTGGAAATTAAAGAAGGGAAAGCCACAACCCACCTAACCATATGCTCAATTACATTATAGTTTTCTTGTACGTAGTTACCCTCTAGCTACATTTGGTACCACAAGAGGAAGAATGGTTTAATTATAGGGTAAAGACATGAAGGAAACTCTCTTTTATACAAACACATCATTGTGTTGTCTCAGAGCCTATTGAGCAAGGTCTTGTTATCATTCACAATATTACTACAATGGAGTGACACAACACAAAGTGAGTCCTCCTCTAATCCAAAGTTCCTTGGTACTTCCCCCTTTTAATTTCCCTTCATGCTTAAGTCCAATAAATTTAGTTAGAAATTATTTTCAGCTTAGATTGATGACTTCCACATTGAATCTCTTCACCAAAAAAGGTAATTTCATAGTTCCACATAGGTTTCTCTGGTTTACTTGCACATACTACTTTGTCCTGTCCATATTCCCCACACATAATAACAACAATTTCTCTTACTTTTCACATTCTCCTAACCATAATCTGAAATGAAAAAACACGATCTTCAGCTTTAGCATAACATGTGGGAAAGACCAACCACCATATCTTCCTTGAAGACACTAAGGTTATTGCTAATGAAAAACATCATTTCAAACATAAAGTGTGGGAGGCCCTTGAAAGCATCAAGCACCCTCACAACCTCAATAGGGATGGATGATTAAAATTTAGCATTTCCCTACTCCCCCGCAATACCAAGGAATAAGATGTTTTCCTTTTCTTATTAGCCTTACCACTCTTTATCACTCCCTCATCTCCTCCCCCTACCCCTCCTCGCAATGTTTCCCATGAATTTTATATCATCTTTTCCCTTATCCTCTCAAATTTCCCTATCACCCTCTCATGCTTTACCCTAGTGAATTTTATTAACCCTCCTCCTTTATTCCCCCTTTTGTCGTGATTCCATTCATTAGCCTCTCCCTCCTTTGGTTCAAACCTTAGCATATTGTTACCCCTTCCTAGCCCCAGTAATAATAATAATAATTAAAATCATATTCATAATTAATAATAATAATAATAATAATAATAATAATAATAATAATAATAATAATAATAATAATAATAATTAAAATCATATTCATAATTAATATTACTTATATCTATTGATAACATGATCTATTAATCAATATTAGTTATTAATAAAAATTTATATTGAAATGTATTAACAATAATTAAAAACATAGGTTTATTAAAATTATCATAATTTATAATAATTAATAAAGTGAAAAATTAAACATATACTTCTATTCTAAATTAAAAGTAATATATATATATATCTATATATATATATATATATATATATATATATATATATATATATATATATAGATATACAATTAAAACTAAAATTCTAATTCTAATTATATAAAGACATTCTACATTCATTTCCAATGAGTTGGTCAACTCCTCTCATCCTAGCATCTTTATATCTCATATTTATAGCTTTCATATTTTTCTCTTCTTTGTAGGTTCAGTATTGAAGATGAGTCTTGTTTTAGAAACGTGAGAAATGTGTAAGAAATGGGCCAGTGAAGAGAGTAAATAGTTGTGTTGTGCAATATCCAAGAGGTATGCTACTTAACCAAGAAATAATAGATAGTTACTAAAATAAAGAGCAAAACAAATTTTCATTAAGTCATGCCTTTTTCTATTTAAAATTCTCTTTTGAATGCAGAAATAGATTTAATACCTTGAAAAACTCATAGAATACTCAAATTGTATAGAGTTCACAAATTAAACTTGTAATTCCAACAATTTTTTATAAAATTTTAGACAAATTTCTATAAAATATGCTAAAAACCTCCTAAACATAAAACAATTAACAACTTTTTTTAATAATAACATTTATTATATTTCGATTTTATTAATTAATGTTTTTTAATATTTTTAAATTATTTAAAAAATATTAAACTATACGACTTTAATGATATTTAAATATTTATATAAATTAATTACGCCGTAAGGCGTTCCTCTGGGAAAAACTCCCCTCCAGTGTCACTCTGTACCTTCCTGCGCCCTTGATTTCGTTGTTAGACGATGGAATTAATATTCACCGTTTGATTCGAAGGGTTAGATTCATTATCCCTCGCCGCGCATAGCATCTGGCATTTGGCCGCGCATCGCATATGGCATCTGACAAGCATGCAAATCAACTTAAGTTACAGTTTTTGTTCCCAATTTTGATGGGAGGCTTTTCACACAGATTGAGTTCATATTACAAAGGGTTTTCTATCCAGATTAATGTTGGCAACAAAATTGCCATATCTCATAGTTTAGGGCGATATCATATCTATGTACCTCTTAACCTTTACATTTCTTAATCCCTTGCACGTCTTTGCCTGTATCCTCCTGTTCATCTCCAGTAAGCTCTGGAACCTACATCTATGTAACCGTTGGACTTGGATTCTTTTCCTTCAAATTCAATAGGAAAGATGTAAGGATACAATTGTGTTGGTGCTTTTGTCACACTGAGGTTGTGAATTACGAGAATGCGTGTCTTTTCTACTGCCTCACGGCCATTTGCCTGTTTTACCAGCTTCTGGCTCATCTTAACATTCAGCGTCCTCTCCTCTTTTCGGTTCTCTATTTTCTTTTGTTCTGTTTGGTTTTGTTATGTTTGTTTACGAGTTTCTTTTAGGTTTCCTTTCGTCTCCAACATGGTTTTCTGAGATGCTGTGGATTTCTTTTTTCTCAATATTGTTCAGTTTGATTTTATTGATGTTCATTGTATTTTCTGTACTGTTTTCTGTTTAATTCCTATTGATCTTCACTATATTTTCTCTGCAGCTTTCAGTTTAATTTTTAATGATCTTTTCTTTTATTTTCTCTGGATTTTTCACGCATGTGAGTGAAACTTTAAATATATTTGAATTCCCTCATCGTGTACAGTTTTGCAGTTGAATATCCGCAATCGGACATGGAGTTTAAGCAATATTGGAGGCAGCCAGGTAAATAAATAGTTCCTCGTGATAAAGATATTTTTTAAAGGGTTTGAAAAAATATTTGCACGAAGGATAATCTAGATCCTAGTTTGCAGAGAAATTGCTTAATATTATCCTGTTGCTGCTTTCATTTGCTAATATATCATATACTTTTCACATTTTTAGGTTCTTGATCGTTGAGATTAAAATCTAATTAAATATATATTACTTATATATTCCTCATCTCTTCTCTTTGCAGAGGATTGGCTTAAATTGGAGGAGGGGCTATTGCGGCGTATTGTCTTTAATTGCAGAGTATTGACTCTCATTGAAAGGAGGGGCTGTAGCAGCTGATTGAAAATCTGAGTTATATTTCTTTCCTGCTCATTGTTTTCACAATTTGATATGATAAATTCGCAATGATTAGAGAATTTCATTAAATAAATTGCCTATCTAACTATCTATATAGCTCATCTCTGCCAGCTGTAGAGGATTGGCTTTAACTGGAGGAGGAGCTGCTGAGGCGGATGGTCTTTAATTGAAGAGGATTGGTTTTCATTGAAGGAGGGGCTGCCGCGGCGGATTACTATTTAATGGAATTGAAAATTGAGTAATATTTCTTGCCCGATCATTCTCTTAACAATTCGATATGATAAAATCGCAGTGATTATAGAATTTTATTAGATAACTCTTTAATATCTTGTATTCAAATTTGTTCTGCAAATTTGTTTGCTCTATTTTATGTTGAAAATTTTGATAAAATCGCAGTGATTATAGAATTTTATTAGATAACCCTTTAATATCTTGTATTCAAATTTGTTCTGCAAATTTGTTTGCTCTATTTTTAGGCCGTAAGGCGTTCCTCTGGGAAGAACTCCCCTCCAGTGCCACTCTGTACCTTCCTGCGCCCTTGATTTCGTTGTTAGACGATGGAATTAATATTCACCGTTTGATTCGAAGTGTTCAATTCATTATCCCTCGCCGCCCATAGCATCTGGCATTTGGCCGTGCATCGCATATGGCATCTGGCAAGCATGCAAATCAACTTAAGTTACAGTTTTTGTTCCCAATTTTGATGGGAGGCTTTTCACACGGATTGAGTTCACATTACAAAGGGTTTTCTATCCAGATTAATGTTGGCAACAGAATCGCCATATCTCACAGTTTAGGGCGATATCATATCTCTGTGTCGGTGTCTGCTATTCCCTAATTCTTCGTATTCATGAAAGACTGAAAGAATCGCTTGATATAATGTTTGTAAATGCCTTTCAGCTGACCGTGCTAGATAAATTTCAATCAGGGTTTTCATTCTTAGTGAATATTCCAATGTAGAATTTCCACTTATCTGTGTCAAGAAAATGACCCATGGCCAAAGTAATGGAGTCCAGTCCTATTTAGAACTATTTACTAAATATTTCTTAGTATCTTACTTCTAATTTGTTTAATTTTGTCCTCTCTCCCAATATTTTATGTTCATCTAAATATAGGGTTGTTTGCCAGGTAGTTGCAGATTGTTTGGCTTTCCACCAGTGTGATTCTGCATTTCACGCTTTCTTCAGACTCTCTATTGAGAATACCTGCTCAAGCAGCATCTTGGTTGACTCTAATATCCATCATACGAAAAAGATAATTGCAGTTGTTACCAGTCAGGGCTGTGGGACAATCATATTTGTCCTAGGGATTCCAGTTTGCTTCGAGAAAATTTTCAAGGTACTGATTCTGGTCTTATGTCAATATATGCTGCTACTTGGAGATTCCTATTTAGCAGGTCTATTTAATGGTAGGCTGGTTAGCTCTTTATTTATGACAAAGACATTTTCATACAAGGAGAGGTTTGTGAAAAGCCTTATTTGCACTGATAAGAAATCGATGTGCCCTCGCCTTTGCTACAACCCATCCTGGTGCCACTAACGTTGTCGCTGTCTATCTAGCAACTATATTATCTTTCTAATGAAACCTCCAATGCCCAAGGTTTTATATTTAGCAGCTGGGGTAGCTGCACTACGCAAAGGGCCTGAAAATTGATCCAAAGATATATACACTCCAAATATTGTGGCAAGTACCGTGTATACTGTCTACAAAAATATTTCAATTTTTAATTTTAACGGTTTGCAGAACCTATGCATTTTACTGAAAATTTTAGAAAAGTAAGCCTGTCTTGTCCCATTCAAGACAAGTCACATAAAACAAGATCATGCCAAGCTCTATCATATGTAAGTGTTTCATTCTTTTAATCAAACAAAGCTCTCCCAGCATCATCACTCCCATGTCATATCTTCTCAAATCATTTTAGTTTCCTATGTTTGTCAAGGAGTTGTCGTAGCTTCTAAATCTGATTTGCTACAACTGCCTTGACCTCTTAAAATCAATGTATGTCTGTGTCCTATGTTTATTAACTGTGATGCAGATGTCATATTAGCATCTACACAGTCCATCTCTTGAAAACATGGATTTTTTTTATTTAAAGTTTAACTTTAACGGAAAGGAAGAGATCAAATCACTGATATGTAAATGCAATTGATGATTTGCATAAACATAACAAAACAGTAAAGGGGACTAGCTCAGTCATCAACTGCAGAACCCACCTCCCATTTGCTGAAGTGCTAGTAAAACCAGGTTAGCTCTTGTTCTTCAAATCTTTTGTGCTGGATTTTCTTGATACAATGTAACTGTTGTATACATACCATCATATGTTGTCTTCATGGAAAAAACATAATATTTTATAAAGTCCAATAACAGTTTGTTAATCCAAATAAGTACTACTAGTGCAAGCATTGGCAAAATATTAGAAATACATACACATCTAACTGGATCTATTCGCTAAGGTGACACAATACTGGCATTGAGTGGAATTAAAGTGAACAGGCATAGGTGTATTTCAAATCTTAATATTGCTATAGAGATGAAAGTACACGCTAGATTTGTAGATATCTCTTCGTAGATAACAACAGATAATAGCATTTGAGCTCTTCTGCAATAGTAGGTTGAATCTATGGATTGTCAAGTCTGTGGCTAGCTCTGGCTAGTGGAGCTTAAGATGCATGCCATTTTACTGTAGACTATTTAAAGCTTTGTAGTTATTTGATTTTTAAGGTGTACCTCTTTGCATCCAATGTACAATGCTGCAGGTTTTCAGTTTTGTTTAATTTGTTTGCTTTGATTTGATGCAAGTAAATTGTAATTTATAATTAGATCACTCATGACTTTAAAAATTTGCCAAAAATCACCAATTCAAATTAAACATCCTTAAATTTGTTACATCCAGAGTACTTGGAGCACTGACTTATCATATGTATGCAGCTTATGGAGGATTTTCTTTGTTAACCTAGGTTTTAATTTAGGATGTCTTGAAGCATGCAACATAAGTGGTTCTGAGCACTTCTATAATCTTCATATACAGTCAAAATGACAAACAGAAGTTGGCAAGTATTGCAAGAGTCAAATTCTTTTTATTATTTCTTTTGTGAGATTCTGGCGTTGTATTGTTTTTATTTTTATCTAATAGCCATTTTATTCTAATTCATTGGTGCTCAGTTTTCCTTGGCCTTAGATGTTACCAAGAATATAGATGTCCTATTGTTGTTAATGAAGTCTTCATGCCTTCACAAAACTTTGTGCATTTACAGAACTTCCTGGTAATCCATATCCCAAAGCTCCCAGAATTTCCCTAATGGAGTATACATGGCAAACATCCAAAAGGAATCCCTTGAGCAAACAAATATAAAAGGATAAGTCAAAGTCTTCCAGGCTTGTGTAAGAGACAATCCCAAAGTTCTCTAATTG
The DNA here is from genome assembly GCA_031772625.1 of Pinus tabuliformis. Taxonomy (NCBI): domain Eukaryota; kingdom Viridiplantae; phylum Streptophyta; class Pinopsida; order Pinales; family Pinaceae; genus Pinus; species Pinus tabuliformis. The sequence goes on from CM062811.1 coordinate 588,153,557, forward strand.
CCAGACCGAGTACCACTCTGAGGAAAGCCAGAATTGCCAAAAAAACACCTTCAAAATCCAAAGTTGAGAATGCAAAACAGCCCACAGAAGCAGACTAACAAAAATCAAAAGGATGTGATACCCAAACTCCCATCTACAATCCTAAACATAAAGATATGATAGGTCACTAGGTTAGACTTAGGAATATACAATATTAAATAATTATTTTTCTGGCTGATGTGTTCTAACTTTTTCTACATGATAATGTAGAACAAATTATAAGGAACCACGAGGTTCCTATAATGTGGTCACCAAATAGAATTGCAGGTTTTAACTTTTATGGCACAGTTGGAGTTTGCATAGCAATAAAGAGTGAGAGAGATTTGTTATCATGTGGCATACCAGATTTTGACAATGTACTAAATCCCCATGGATATGTATTACCTTTCAATGAAGGCTATATAAAGGCAATGTCTATGAGTGTACCAGATGCCCCTGTGTACTTTCCACAAGCTTTCAGTTTTCATACGTACCCAACACATACATTGAAGCAGGGACTTATTAGTCAAAGGAATTGGGACTACATGGTGCCACTAAGAAGCAGTCTTCAGAATGTACCTTTTAAACTGCAACCTCAAGGGAATGCCCCGGAACTGCAACTACCTTTCAAACTGCATCCTCAAGGGAATGCCCAGGAACTTCAACTCCAAGATTTTTAGTACTTTGTTGTGATTGATTTTGAGGCAACTTGTGACATGGGTACACGTATTTGTCCACAAGAGATAGTGTTTTTATTTATTTATCTCATATCCGGTCCTTATTTGTGGCGATTTCCTTTCCATTTATGCAGATTATGAATAATGGAAAAGAGGGGTCACGCCCTCCATTTCCGTCCACTTATTTTCATGATCATTCCAAGATGGAGAAAAAGGAATGTTTTGATAATTTCGAGATCCATTACTGTTTTGTCTGAAACGATCTTCAGACATTCTCAATGTAAGAGAATACTTATCATTATACTCGAAGAAGTGTATTGAATGACCACTGACCCAGGACTGACGAGGATATGACAAAGATGAATCCTAGTATCCATATCAAGAGTCAAGAGGAGTGTTTATGCTGAAGACGTTATTTTCCCTTAAAGGAATTGGTGACTGGAAATAGGTTTATAACTCTATTACAATTTTGTCATGTCAATTAAGCTGATTGGATCCATGCCTTCTTTACTTGAAAGGTGATGGGTGGTAAGGTGGACATTTATCTGAAATGAAATTTTATTAGCATCCACGGAAATCCCTGAACATCTACACGAGGAGTAAAGCAATTACAGTTTTACGAAGAATTTATCTCCCCTTTAACTCCAATCTATAAAGGATCTAAAAGTATATCCGGTTACACTGTATATATTCCATGTCTAAACTGTCTAAACATGTTCTCTGATATTGCAAGACATCTTTCATGTAGATGGCAACTTGCTTGGCAGACAAGCAAAGCAAACTCTGTATAGTCTTCACATCTCACTTTATTAAGCGTTTTTCACTTATCTCGTCATCTCTCGCAGAGTTCAACATCACATGTACATTATCTTCAATTATTTCAAATCTTAATATTGCTATAGAGATGAAAGTACACGCTAGATTTGTAGATATCTCTTCGTAGATAACAACAGATAATAGCATTTGAGCTCTTCTGCAATAGTAGGTTGAATCTATGGATTGTCAAGTCTGTGGCTAGCTCTGGCTAGTGGAGCTTAAGATGCATGCCGTTTTACTGTAGACTCTTTAAAGCTTTGTAGTTATTTGATTTTTAAGGTGTACCTCTTTGCATCCAATGTACAATGTTGTAGGTTTTCAGTTTTGTTTAATTTGTTTGCTTTGCTTTGATGCAAGTAAATTGTAATTTATAATTAGATCACTCACGACTTTAAAAATTTGCCAAAAATCATGAGTTCAAATTGAACATCCTTAAATTTTTTAGATCCACAGTACTTGGAGCACTGACTTATCATATGTATGTAGCCTATGGAGGATTTTCTTTGTTAACCTAGGTTTTAATTTAGGATGTCTTGAAGCATGCAACATAAGTGGTTCTAAGCACTTCTATAATCTTCATTTACAGTCAAAACGGCAAACAGAAGTTGGCAAGTATTGCAAGAGTCAAATTCTTTTTATTATTTCTTTTGTGAGATTCTGGCATTGTATTGTTTTTATTTTTATCTAATAGCCATTTTATTCTAATTCATTGGTGCTCATTTTTCATGGGCCTTAGATGTTACCAAGAATATAGATGTCCTATTGCTGTTAATGAAGTCTTCATGCCTTCACAAAACTTTGTGCATTTACGGAACTTCCTGGTAATCCATATCCCAAAGCTCCCAGAATTGCCCTAATGGAGTATACATGGCAAACATCCAAAAGGAATCCCTTGAGCAAACAAATATAAAAGGATAAGTCAAAGTCTTCTAGGATTGAGTAAGAGACAAGCCCAAAGCTCTCTAATTGCCAGACCGAGTACCACTCTGAGGAAAGCCAGAATTGCCAAAAAAACACCTTCAAAATCCAAAGTTGAGAATGCAAAACAGCCCACAGAAGCAGACTAACAAAAATCAAAAGGATGTGATACCCAAACTCCCATCTACAAGCCTAAACATAAAGATATGATAGGTCACTAGGTTAGACTTAGGAATATACAGTATTAAATAATTGTTTTTCTAGTTGATGTGTTCTAACTTTTTCTCCATGATAATGCAGAACAAGTTATAAGGAACCATGAGGTTCCTATAATGTGGTCACCAAATAGAATTGCAGGTTTTAACTTTTATGGCACTGTTGGAGTTTGCATAGCAATAAAGAGTGAGAAAGATTTGTTTTCATGTGGCATACCAGATTTTGACAGTGTGCTAAATCCCCATGGATATGTACTACCTTTCAATGAAGGTTATATAAAGGCAATGTCTATGAGTGTACCAGATGCCCTTGTGTACTTTCCACAAGCTTTCAGTTTTCATACGTACACAACACATACATTGAAGCAGGGACTTATTAGTCAAAGGAATTGGGACTACATGGTGCCACCAGGAAGCAGTCTTCAGAATGTACCTTTTAAATTGCAACCTCAAGGAAATGCCCCAGAACTACAACTACCTTTCAAACTGTATCCTCAAGGGAATGCCCAGGAACTTCAACTCCAAGATTTTTAGTACTTCGTTGTGATTGATTTTGAGGCAACTTGTGACGTGGGTACACGTATTAGTCCACAAGAGATAGTGTTTTTTTTATTTATCTCATATCTGGTTCTTATTTGTGGCGATTTCCTTTCCATTTATGCAGATTATGAATAATGGAAAAGAGGGGTCGCGCCCTCCATTTCCGTCCACTTCTTTTCATGATCATTCCAAGATGGAGAAAAAGGAATGTTTTGATAATTTCGAGATCCATTACCGTTTCGTCTCAAACGATCTTCAGTCATTCTCAATGTAAGAGAATACTTATCATTATACTTGAAGAAGTGTATTGAATGACCACTGACCCAGGACCGATGAGGATATGACAAATATGAAATGTAGGTGTTATATATAATGTGCTAAAAGGGAACTACCGAAGAGGAAATATAAGTGTTATATATAATATGCTAAAAGGGAACTACCGTTGTTAAATCGCTTTCATTATATAGAATATATGTTTATCCAACTCGATTTGCAGTTTTCTAAATCGTCAACATTTAAAATTTCATCTTTTTGTGCTTATCGCTTCAAATCCTGATTTTAGATTGGAATTCATCCATGGTTCTCAGCTAAGACCAATCAAATTATCAAGGAAATTAATCTTCTAATCTTACTATAATAGAGATCAAATTTTGTTACTTTTACGAGGTGCCCTAAAGATTTGTTGCAAACGCTGGTCATAATAGGGCTCGCATAGTGTTGGTATTCTAGCCTTTTGAATTCTTATTGTACATCATAGATGTATTTCATGTCATATATAATAAATCTCAGGAGCCACTAACTACTGACGGACATTCATTTTGAAGTAATAATGTTACTGTTATGAAATATCTTCTTAAAGTTTCTCCATAATTTTGTGCCATGCGTACTTTTTTCAATAAACAATTGGGAAATCCCACGAAGATGAGACAACTGAGGTAGCAAGATGCATGCTTGGAAACAAAAGAAATAAATTTAAAACGTGGTTGGGAGAGCTCAAGAAACTATGTTATCACAAATAGGTTAATACCCATACTATAAAAGGAGACTGAAATTAAATGCAGGGTGCACACCGAATATTAAATGATAGTATCATGTTTAGATCATCTTCTGTATTTTTGCATTTTTTGAACAGATTCAAATCGACATGAAGTTTGTCGGGATAAAAATCCAAAAAAAGTGGCCCAAAATCTAGTGATAAGGAGGGGAAGCAATGCAGGTAATTTCCACTGCAACTTGATTCCATATTTTTACAAGTTCTTAACATAAATGGTAATTTTTTATTAAATGGCTGTTCACAAGTCAACATCTCTTTCTACCTGTTGTAGAGCTTCTTTAACTTTAATTGACCTGTTATTATAGTTAGAAGGTTATTTGTCAAATTTCATATCATAGCTATTTAAGTCTTGTCACAACCTATTGCTTATTTCCCATTTCATATCTATGATATCTTTGTCTTATTGCCGCCTTATTATATGTAATGGTTTTTTCTTCAACGAAAATGGGCACAAAGGTTCTTTAGCCAAAATTTAAGGTTCTTTCACACGCCACACCCTCATTATTTGAGTATCCTCATCCTACAACACCTCCAAAAAAAACTTCTATAGTAAAAATGCCAATGGTTGTTTTGTATCTATTAGCAAAGGCTAAAGTGAGAACAAAGAAAGAAACACATCAGAAAATTGCTATGGATGAGGGAAAGATTTTTGGTGAAGAAGGACCAATGAAAGGCCCAAAATCTAGTGATAAGGAGGGGGAAGCAATGCAGGTAATTTCCACCTACAACTTGATTCCGTACTTTTACAAGTTCTTAACGTAAATAGGATATTTTTATTAAATGGAAGTTCATAAGTCAACATCTATTTCTAGATTTTGTAGAGCTCCTTTTCCATTCATTGAACTGTTATTATAATTGGAAGTTTATTTGTCAAATTTAATATCATAGCTATTTTAGTCTTGTCGCCAATTATTAGTTATTTCCCATTTCATATCTATCATATCTTTGTCTTATTGTCACCTTATTATATGTAATGGTTTTTTCTTCAGTGAAAATGGGCACAAACGTTCTGTATAGAATATTATAGTTGAGATCTAGGAATGGAGTGTATCACACCATTGTTGTTCATGGTCATGGTTTTATTCAGAAAATCAGTGTCAATTTAACATTGTTATTTGAAGTTTATTTCTCCTTCATTTTATGATCTTGGGCTTCTTCTCAATTTTTCCATCTACATAACCCACTCTTCCTCTATGCTTATTCAGGTTAATTTAATTTTTGCAAGTGGATATTGCATCTTTAGTAGCCATTTTGTGAAATTATCTCAAATGTACCTTCAACATTATTATTTGTGTCCTCATAGGGTGATCAAAAGCCTATTTTTTAGGCCTTTATATTGTTATTTTTCATGGTAGTAAATGTTGACTAAATGATCTTGAACATTGTAAATATATCATTTTTGAAACATTATAATGTTGTGCAGAGATTGCATTGATTTTACAAGACACTTCAAGCTACTAGTTCATTTTCTATTGGCTTGCCTTACGAACGTTTTCTTTGCAACATTAGGTGCAAATGCTAGTATATATGTGATTTGCCTTAAAAAAAAAACCATGATTATCATCCATATAAATTTTTATCTTCTGTTTTTATCTTCTGTTTTTCAATTTATATAGTGAATTGAAATATACCACCTATATTAAATAAAGTCTAAAGATGTTTAAGTAAAGTCTTTAAGTAAAGTTACCTTGTTTTATGGTAAATGTTGTTTTATGATTGGCACTTATTATCATTATGAATTTCCTAAGACGATAAAATATTTGGATTGAAAGGAGAGTTACGGTTTTTATAATTATTTATAAAATATGATTTTCGAGGATAATTTATTTTATTTGTATTTTTTTAAGTAAGAAATGATTTAGGGTTTTGTAATAACATAATGTAAATATTTTATATCTATTTGGGCTACTCTACTATAGTGAACACATAGTGACTGACTGCCCAATCCAATTAATGGAAACAAGAGGACGATCTTGCTTCGCTGTGGAAAATAAACGTGTAATGAATTCCACCCATGGACAAAGCTCTACTTTTGAGAGGAAAGGAGGTAGGTAAATAACCTTACCTAAACTGAGCGAGCCTTCTAGCGGAAGCTAAACAGATTGAAGGGTTGGTTTCCTAGCTAGGTAGAGCTATTTATGTTTTAATTTTTTAAATCTATTTTTTATTAGATTTCATTTCTTATTGTTTAAGATATTGTTTTAATATTAATATTTTATTATTATTTAAAGTGATTTTGAAAAATATATAAATGAATTTAATATTTTCAAAAAACATGGAAACACTTAAATTATATTAATTTTATAGACAAGTTTTTATTGAATGAAAAAAAATTATGTAAATCAAAATATAAAATAATTAGGATAAATTTTAACAACTAATTATAAAATAGAATCTATAAAATTTTATTCAAATTTAAAATATACTTTAAAAAAATATAAATTAAAATAAACCACCTTTAAAATTGTTATATGGAAGATGATTATGAATGCGTTCTTTTTATATGACTAATTCCAATACATTAGGATGGATTAAACATGGCATGATTCATTTTTCAAAAATATAATATGCTAAAATATTTTATTATTATATATATTTTAAGATATTATGTTACTATTTAAATAACTAAATGTATCATTATTATTTTTTAAAGGTTATTATATTTTTTAAAGTCAAAATTTTTTATTAATGACAAATGTAAATATTTACATGGTTATTTCTTAAAATCTTATTGGTCTCACTCTCACAAGGTTTGTTGACCATTGCTACTAGACCATGACAAGCTATCCAAAAAAGGCACAAGCTAAGCGACCATAACTAAAGAGGCAAAAAATACCAGAATATTTCAAGAATAAATAAGACATCAAAAGACATACTCAATCGTTGGAGTTGACAAAAGTTGGGTTGTCTTACCCCATCCCTAGTGGAGGGGGAGGGCGAAAAGGGTAGGTGACATGTTGCTCCAAGTGACCAACTAGGACCTGAGATCCTCCAATTTGTCGATAATGTGCATATACCCGCGCCATACCACCACCACTTGATCCCGTAGGTGACATTGGAAATATTGAATTTGGGGCCACCATCACTACCTCATGTTCCTCACAATGATTTCTCTTATAAGTTCCATTTGCATTTTGGTGTTGGATCTACACCAGAGGATTTTCCTCTCCTCATTTTGGGTTGCTCAACTACCTCTACGAGGGCCTCAAGTGGGTGCCCTTGCAGCTGTGCTTGGGCACACAAACTCGTTTTTCTGCACTGAGGCTTGAGCTCCAACGTAGTTCCCTTGGCATCGTTGCAACTCGCAGGCATACAAGGGAAAATCAAATGTAGGTGCTCTTTCAGTTAAACGCATGTATCCCCACCATTCACCCCTCACCGAATCACACTACCTCTTCGTGGGTTGACCTCAATCCCCCCCTAGACCACCTCGCACTCCTTGGCACACACTCAGCTTTTCCTACCCTTCATAGAATTCACCAATGGCTTCAACACCCACCCCAAATTTGGCCACAAATGTGTCAATTTCCAGCCATTGTGCAATCCAATCTCCAAATCCAAATGCCTTGATTCAAACCACCCATGTCTAGTTCAAATTTTGAGGAATACGCCACCATAAGAGGAGACTTTGACTATGGATAAGAAAATGCCCTTCCAAGGTCACAGACCACTGCACTTTTTGGTCATAGAGTCACAATATAACGCAAATCCAAGAAGGCTAGAGTCAATTAGGAGAAAATCCCACCCAATTCCCCATTCACACTAAGACCAATTCCAACCACACCCTAGAGAATAAGCACTACAGTAAACCAAAACCCATAAAAATTACCAGGTGAAATGCAAAAGCAAGTTGGGATCAAGTTGCTTAGCCAATCTAGAGGATGCCATAGGGAGTGCAAGAATAAATAAAGGATTGAATTGCATTGGGATCGCTTTTGCAAGCTCATGCCACCTCTCTCACATTGCAAATTATATCAGGTTGCCTTTTCATATCCCCAATAATCATGAGTGAGTTAGAGGGATGGCTTAAAGCGTTTCACTTACCCTGAACTGCCATCACCATAATATCGTTAGAAACCCATTGTTCATCTTATGATATCTTGATCCCATCGACATTCACACAATTTATCGTGAACGCCGATGGTTGATTTCACATAGCCTAGCTGCTGCATATCCTATCACACAACTCTCCTTCCTTTCACATGCATGGAGAGTCTGGAGGGAGGCGAGACATGGCTCCCTAAAACCTTGGATTATCCACCCCATTGAGGTTTAAAATGTTACTATTCAAATAACTAAATACATCATTATTTTTTCGCAAAAATATATATCTCAATATTTTTGTATTTGTACTTGTTAAACTAATAAATTTTCAAAATCTATTTTACAAATAATTTTATTTTCAATATTACAATATTTAAAAAAAATTAATAAATTACAATATTTCTTTAAGAACAAAAAAATCAACTCACAATTATATCATTTTTAATATCTATTAAAATATTTTTAATATATGTTATAATTTACCCATAAAATATAAACTCATTAGTTTGCATAAGATTTAGTCTCTCTCATGTTACTTGCTTAAAAAAAATTGAAAATAAAAATTACCTTTGTTGATGATATATATATATATATATATATATATATATATATATATATATATATGATATGTATCATTAATTTATATGATGTAGTATTGGAACCGTAAGACTTTTTAAAAGAAAATCTTCATACGACTTTTTCAAGAATGATTAAATATGAAAGAACGCTGTATGAAATTTATGTGTATAGAGATTTTCAAATTTTTGTTATTAAGAATTGAAACACCCATTAAGATTTTTTTCCAACCTAAACAAGGATTGATTAATTATAAGGCAAGTCGTTATATGGAATTTCTGTGTACAGCGATTTCTTATTGAAACTTAAAGAGAAGATCCATTATGAATTTTTTCAATTTAAACATGGATTAATTAAATATGAAACAACTAGCTGTATGAAAATTGCAGAAATGAATTTTTTCACTTAAACTGGAATTAATTAAATATAAAACAACTAGCTGTATCGAAATTCCCAGAAATTAAACAGGGGTCAAATGCTAAATAAGATATTCACTTATTTTGAGGTGAGTCGGGATGTTATAATTTCAGTCGTTGAAACATATGCTTAATAAGATATCAATCCACGTATGTTTCTGTGCTGTGGAAAATTTATTGTAAATCTAAACTCTTCCATTGATCAACTCCTTTGGAACATGGACGTCTACTGAATTTAAGAAGCAATTAGGTTTCAGCGAACAATATCCACCAAACGGCTTCTTGCGATTGAATAACAGGACAAATTTTATTGCCAAATAAGAAAGCTCAGCTATAAGTGGTAAACCATATGTCAAGATGGCCGAGTTGGTCTAAGGTGCCAGTTTCAGGTATTGGTCCGAAAGGGCATGGGTTTGAATTCCATTCTTGACAGAAATTTGTAGGGTTTTGTATGGTATAATATTACGTCAAACTGTTATCATGTGTTTTGTATGGCATATTAGGTTAGAGTATTCTAAGTTAGAGTAAGTGTGATTGATAAATGAGTTTTTAAGGCTAAGTTTACATAATAAAAAATCTGTTATTGAAACTTAGAGCAAGTATTGTTGTGAAATGAGTTTTTAAGGCTAAGCCTACATCATAAGAGAAATTGTTTTAGTTTTAATTATTTATATAAGTAGAAAGTAAATGGTAAATTAAGTTTTATATAAATAGTTAATTGAATTTATTTGAAGAGTTCATTTTTACAAATAACATTAAAAAATGTCAATAGTCAATTGAATTTATTTAAAAGAATTAATTTTAATAAATAATATTAAAAATGAAATAGAAATATGTTAATAATAATTATATATAAAAATATGTAAATAATATATATATATATATATATATATATATATATATATAGATATATATATAGATATATAGATATTAGATGAAAATATGTATATGAAATATATGAATTTTGATTTAATAAATGGAAATATGTATACAAAATATATAGCTAGCAAATGTGAAAACATCCTTGGCAGTTTTCTCCACATAATCTCTTATGCATAAGAATCACTAATGGTCCCAACATTTGTTCCTTTACCTTAAGCTAAGGCTTCTCCTTTCCATTCATGAAGAGCATTGAGCTGATTCAAGTCTAGTTCCACGTTTTGTGATAAGAAATTTGGGTGTGGTCTTTGCCTTTGTTGAAATTTTGAAAAGTAGAGATTTATAGTTTTGTAAATCTCATTTATATCCATGGTTTGAAAGGTTGAATCTCAAATAGTAAATTAGATTTATTTATTTATTTATTTTATCTTTTAGGTTTACTTGCAAATATTAAATTATTTAATAAGAGTAAGCTAGTTTTATTTTTAAAATTATTTAATTAATCTAACTATAATTATCTATAATTATATGTTAGGTTAAATTAACATAAATAATAAACTTTTCAAATCTATTTGATAATGAAGATGATATATATTAAAAATCAAATTTATAAACCAAATTTGGACTATTTTAAATCTATATAAATTTGGACCACTAAAACTATATACATATCACAATATTATCACAAGCATGGTACAAGTCAAACTCTCCAAACCCTAGCTATGGAAATTATTGGAAAACCTTAGCCACCAATTCCTCGCTAAGAAATGCTCCCAAGAAAAATTATTAGTAACTCCACCAAAGATCCTCAACAAAATATTATTGATATTGCAAGTTATCCTTGGCACATACACCAAGCTTGCATCGCACATGCTCTCCATGGTCATGTTGTTGTCTTCCTTAAGCATTACATGCTCAATCCATGTTGCATCACATAATTCCACGAGAAAACAACTCTATCACTAAGTTCTGAATCTACATGTTTGTCCTAGGGTTTGAGTCCTTGAACCCTCACCCTTCAACTTGTGCATCAACAATACCAAAACCTACATGGAACATCAATAATATGATAACCAAGTTTTCTTTCAAGCAAGGAATCACACCAAGCTCAAGATTGAGCAAGCTAGCCTCTCCATGATCTTGACCTAACCTCCATGCATTACATAAGAAGAAGGATCCAAAATCACGCAAGGTGTTAGCTCCACTCCACGTCTTCTACCAGAAGAGAAACTCCAATCCTACAAAAAAAGTCATAAGAGAATCATCATCTCCAATCTCATGTTCTTCTCTAGAGTTTATATGTAAAGCACAAACCCTATCATTTCACAAGAGAAAACCATAGCACTTTAGAATAAAATTCTAATGTGTGTTTAAATTGGAGGTACCTTACATTGATAAGCAGTTAGGCTATATTCAACTATGTGGTAGCCTTTATAAGTTTGGAGTAATCTGCCTGTTATATACCTAGGGGGGATAATATGGGGTACCAAGGGAGGTACCCAAGATAATAATGTAATAATGGGATGGGCCATAGTAATAAATAAGGTGGTTAACCCATATCATCTAAGGGACCACAAGTAGTTAATAATAATGTAATGGGCCCATGGTATTAGTTGATGGTATGAGGGAACCATGGTAATGACCCATGGTATTGTATGTATGAGGCCTATATAGAGGCTAGAGACTCCACATGGAGAGTGAAGGATTATTGTATGAACAGGCATATGGCTTGTGGAGTGTTCTCCTTCCTTAAGGAGTGAATTTATGGTGTTGCCCTACCATAAGGGTTTGATCAATAAAGAATAATTTCATATTATTTTTGGGTTTATTTGCATTATCTTATATTTTTGTATCTGATCTATAATATTCTTGGGTTAGATCTACAACAAGTGGTATCAGAGCTATAACACTGCCCCATATCGCACTAAAAAATGTTTCGATGCAATATCTCATTCCTTGCTCTTATAAAAAAATTAAACACCATATGTCTCACTTTTCACACTTTTATTTGTGATAAATGTTTTGCTTTTGTTGTGTGATATTTTAAATTTTATATATGATACACCTTGCGTTGCACTTTTTTTAAACTCTCATCCTATACACATTAAACCTTAGAAGCATTTGTGATGAGGATGATTCTATAGGACTATATTTTAATGTTTTATATATTTCATTTACAAGCCTTTTGTATCTATAACAACCCTCGTGAAAATTCCATGTAAAAATACATATAAGGCCACGGTGATGGGACACGTATTGCAAGCTGAATGGTGGGAAAAAAACTCCTAGTGGGCGAGAATTGGCAAAGGAAATGGCTAAGGTTTTGGAAAGGCATGATGCATTTATTGGCAATTTATTTATAAAAATAAAGGAAATTAAAAGAAAATGAAGATGAAAGGTCATAGGTTGCATGTGAGGAGGAAAATGAAGGAAAATAATGGAAAGTGAAGAAAATAGAGGCTTCTAAGGATCAATGGGCAAGACTTGATCAATTTAGTTTTAGAGCTCTCTCATTGTTCTTTGTCTCTCACAGTCTTGGATACTTAGAGTTTTCTTGAAGCAATCTTGGAGGGTGTAGAATACTTGAATTCTTGGAGCAAGAAGGCAAAGGAAGAGTATAAAAGCACAAGAGGGCATCGAAATCAGCAGCTACATCATATTTTCTTGCAGGTACCGAGTTGCATGTATGTTTTCCTCACCAGTTTTGGCATGCATGGCACATGCTTGTGGATTCTTGGTCATGATCTGTCACTAACATGGAGGATTGCTTGGATTAATAGTGGATTGCTAGCCTTTCCATTTGCTAGATAGCCATGGTGATTGTGGCTTTATTTCATTGTTTGTTTTAGTCGGTTCTCGTGTTTCCTTAGCTTGGGTTGAGTTACTAGTCCTAGAAGCCTTGGTTGGACAAATTCTCTGGAGCCGGACGACAGTTATGGGTTGAGTTACTTGTCATGGGAGTTGGGTTGGAACAAATGCTCTAAAGCCCTCGAAGGCTGGGATAGAGCCTCATGAGATGCTTTTGGTGATGTCCGACCGTGAGGTGGAATAACTATTTGATGTGTTGAGGTGGATGGCATCTGGAATCCGTGGATGAGTTTTGATTGATTTGTTCAATGAGATCCCACATTCATGCTTGGAATATGGCATGGGGGTGAATGGCTAAAGAGAGATTTGGCTCAACCATTCTAAGGTTAGGTGGAACGTGGAAGTCCCATCCTCGGCTTGGATTTTGCATCATTAATGAAAGGTTATTTATCCTCGTATTCTATGACTATTATGATGGATTATATGTGGTGTACATGGTTGTGATTTCATGGATAATTTTGTCCCTATTATGCTGGTTATTTATATTTTTTATGATAGTTGCCATGAGTGGCTCTCATCATATTCTGACTTTTTATTGAATGATCAATGTATCTGTGACCCAATGGATGAAATGGAAGCTAATATTATAAGCTAAGTTACCGGAAACTCCTGAAGAATTTCCCAGAAACGCGGATCCCCGTTTCTGATACATAAACGGATACGATTCTTGTCCAAAACACTGTAAAAACGTTTTTGTGCCGTTTCAAAAAATCGGAAACTTTAGATATGGAATTGGATACGTTTCCAAGGGATTTAAATTTTTTTGGATCCGTTTCCGGTAAAACGGATCCACAAAAATTGTGATCAGAATCCACCCTAAAGCTTGAAATTTTGCATAGCCATAAATAAATAATAAAAATGAAGAAATCAGATTTGCAAATAAACTCACTATAAACAGAGTCTCATAAAATCTTTTCTAAATCTTTAGAAACAACAACACTCCATATATTTATCAAAAATTCTTACTAAGAAAAAGATAGATGTTCAAAAATGCAAATAAAGGGGTTTGATGAATGTCTTCGTAAAGAGATTTATTTGAGCGATTAATTTTCATTTTGGTTAAGGTTTTGTTAATTGTCATTGATTTTGCTTTTGATTTCATAAATCCCTCCAATATAACAAATCTTCTCTAGCCAATCTTGTGCCTGCATATAGTCACAAGACCAAGCTGACATTGAGAAGATTGAAATGTTCAGATAGGTCTTGATGGAATATCCCAATGATCCCATGGGCCTTTTAATTGTCATGCAAGGAACATAGATATCATCTGCCATGCATGACACGTTCTTTGAAGGAGTTGGACCCGAAAGCACAAAGGTTGTTGCATTTCTGATTATTTTATTAATGATGATGATAATATGTTGAATGTTATAATAATCACTAATGATGATGACAATTTTTATGCTGAATTGATGATGATGATTTGTTTATGTTGAATTCATGACGATGACTATGCATTTTTAGATATAGATTCTAGATTCTAAAAGATGAAAGGTAATATGAAATATATATATATATATATATATATATATATATAGATATATATATATATATATATATATATATATATATATATATATATATGCATGCCGTTTCCTTGCCGTATCGTATCCTCATATTTTGAAAATTTGTCGTATCCGTTTCAAACCCCGTATCCGTATCTGTTCCCGTATCCGTTTCAGTGCAACTTAGGTTATAAGGAGACAATGCTTCATAGTGAATCTCAGATAAGTATGAGACCCCTATGATCAGCTATGTTATTTACACCTGTAGGTTGTATATTTATTAAGTGGTTGAAAAAATGTCTGTCATAGCTAGTAGGGGTCTAGTCAAGGTCTTGAACAAGTATTTGCTTTAGCACTATCATTTCCATTTTATTTTACTCTTTTGAAGAGATGGTTCAATTTTGGGTAGTGACTTGGGCTCTCGGCCTGAAAAAGTGGTTCAGATCCCCGTGTCGCTGGCATAGCACTCACAAATTGGGTCTCTCATCACTCGTAGGCAAGCCTATGAGAGTGAATTTCGGGTTACAGTCCATGCATGCCTTTTCATGGGAGCAATGTATGGGAGAGAGTTTGGGTTTAATTGATTTAAATGCTAGGTTAACTCAGGGATTGGGCACCTAGAGTGGTGCATTAGCTCTTGGCGGTTCTGAAGCACCTGAGGGAGGTATGTGTGTTGTTTATCTATCGATTTTACTTCCTTAAGGTCACCTAGGCAGTTGAATCATATCATAGTAGCCACTCGTTGCATGTTTACCCTAGCTGGTCGATTGCTTGGGTAGATGTGAGAGGAGGGTGTTATAGTATCGTTTGAATCATTTAAAAAAATCCTTTATGTCCCCTTAAAAAATTGTTTCTTCACTATTATAATTTATAGGTGTCTTTTAACCATTACATTGAAATTTTTGTGTAAGTGTGATATGTCACATAACAAAAAAGTTTGTTTAAATGCAATATGTCACATTACAATAAAATTTATTTAAGTGTAATATGTTGTAGTAAAGTTTGTTTAGGTGTGGCATGTGACACTACAACAAATTTTGTTTGTGATATGTTGCATCACAACAAACAGTTGAATGGGGAATTAATAATGTCAAGACTTGAGCCCAAAACATTGAATGGGGAATTAATAATGTTAAGGCTTGGGTAAGAAGATTTTCTTTCTCCTAGTATATTGCAAAGAAGACAACATTCATACAATGGAAAAGAGGATGCAAAATATTTCAGTTGGAAATTTTCCTGTCTCGTGATATGAACAAACAAGGAGAGATGTGATCTATCATGATCAAGACAAATTTCGAGCAATGTGAAATGTGAGACTAAAATATATTTAGGTGGAACCTTGCAGATAAAAGCAATTTCAGTGTGATAAACACTATATCACAAACAAAAGAAATATAAATGTGATATAATGTAATCAAGTAATTTTCTATGAAATGTGACAACCATAATGCTTATATGTAAATAAATAATGACATGTCAAGCTCCATATAAAAATGATTTTGTGTTCAAACTTAGGTAAAATTAATATGAATTTTAAACTTCATTTTTAATCTTTTTAAAAAATTATTATTATTATTATATTTGAAAATATTTTTCTTAATTGATTATAAAACTTAATTGCAAAATTTAATTTGATTGGATGTCAAAATTAAAAAAAAACAAGTCTTTAAATATTTTTTATTAAACCTATTTTGAAATTAACATATAATTTTTCCATTAATAAAAATTTAGAAATAAATAAATAAATTTTTATTAAACAAATTTTCAAATAAACACCTAAATTTTAGGTGAAAAGTAAATAAAATATAATTAAATATATAAATTATAAAATAGGAAATAAAATCAATTTTTTAACTTTACTCTTATCCTATAATTAAATTTTAAAATTAAGATAGAGTTCAATGGCCTTAATACACTCTAATTCATTTATCTTACAGTTAACTTACAAATATGGCTTTGAAATGCAATAAACATCAAACATGAGAGAGCATTCTATTTGAGTCATGAGACTACAGTTCAGTCAATTCGCCATTCAAAAATTGATTGCACACTGCCACTAATGGAATAGATAAGGATTCTGACGGATAATAGTTAACGTTATTAAAAATAGTGCTCTATCCATTATTTTAAGACAATGAATTTAACCTTTTATATATATAAAAGGGAGAGATTGAGGGAAAGAGACACCTAAAGAATATATTTATATATAAGAGATATTTATTATTTATATTTTTAAATTGATTTTAATATTAGAATATTTTTATTTAATATTAATTTTGATTATTATATAAATTATTTTTATTTTTATTATATAATATTACCACTTCAGGATAGCCATTTCCTGTACATTTTGGGGGAAACCTCTAGTCGTTATCGACACCCGTACCAAAGTTCCCTGGGTTACTAAAATCACTCATACTTATCCAAATGTTGTGGGTTCGAATCCCATTCTTGACATTTCTTTTGGATTCCTACTCCTTTCAAATCACTCATGCTCTTGGTTGGTTCAAATACCATTCTTGACAGTGAACAAGTGGAGTTCAATTCACTCTCATTTCTCAAAAAGGGGTACGGGGTTCGAATTCTTTTATTTGAATAAATTGCGTCTGGAATAGCTCTCAAGCTTATATAGTCTTGTCTAGGATTGGACCATGAAATCGGTAAAGACCAAACCTCTCCACCTAATTATTAGACCACATCCTTCAGAATGAAGAAAAAATGATAACTCTAATAGATATGAAAAAAATTAAAAACAGACCCATAAAGGACAATGATTTCCTTTTTCATGGTGATCATAGTCAAAAGTGCTCACGAAAAATTGAACACATAATTCAGAGGAAAAGATGGATGAATGAAAAAAACTTAACTTGCATGATCTAGAGTATTTGTTGATGAAACGAATCTTTAAAATTTCTTTATTCTCCAGTCTAAATAACATGTAAATGAAATACAAGTTATTTGCCCTTATTTAAGAGATGATACAAATTTTGTAATTTTAGCTCATTTATTTAGGCTCCCATTTATTTTTTAATTAAATATTAAAATTAAATTTGAGATGTTAAATTATATTATCTAATTTTTCTGTTTTCTCTAATCTATTTGGCAAGCTCAAAATATTAAATAAGTATATTTCTATGTTAATATTTTATATTCTTTTATCACACTTTTGTAAGTATATATAATAGTTTGGAAATGTCATATAATAATATACTGAATTGTTCTTATCTTTGAGATGTGTGTAAATTACTTAATAATTTATATGTTGATTTGAAAATTATTAATCATACATGAGACAATAGAAAAATAGAGACATAAATAACAAGATCTTAAAAATAATACCACCATTCTATTATGAGGGAGAGGTCTTCTTTTATAAGCAATTCTTATTAACTTGACTAAAAATAGTTTTGCGTGGAAACAACAAAACATTATTTAGATATGCCTTCATTTTTTAAGTTGCTCAATACATGTTTTAAAAACATCAAATACGATATTAGATGTTTCCTTCCTCATAATGAGTTTCCTCGGAAGGGATACACCTTTCTTGGTTGCCCTATTCCTTCCTCTTTAGAGTCAGAAGTGTCCTTACTTCCACCACCAAATGAGGAAAATTGTGATACAATATCTATGCAAGCATCCACTTTTCCTACATGTCTCCCTTCTGAGGTACAAGGTATGATATACATGTTTGTTGGCAATATGTCCTCATCTTGGAATCAAGAATTTTATATTTTAGCAAGGGATACTAAAAATCGGGAATATCATCCATAGAATGGTGAACCATGATGGATTCCTCAAGGAGAGGTGGTTTAAAGAGCTCAAATTATTAACATTAAGCATATTATGGATGCCTAGCTAGGAAGGTAAGTCCAAGTGATATTCATTTTCTCCAATGCATTCCAGAACAATATTGAGACCATATCTAAAAGCATGCACCTTTTGGTGTTGGCCCTTGAAGCATTGCTTGTCCAACAATAGGCATACACGATCTCCTGGTTGAAATGACAAGGGTGTGTGATCTTTGTCATGCCTTTGTTTGGCACAATCCTAGGTAGCGTGCAAAGTAATAGTTATCTGAGTATTGCATTGAGATATTGAGTTTATAAAATTCTAAGTTTATTTTTGTTCTTCTTGTTGATGCGCAGAACCATAAGGCGTGATAGTTAGTGGCATCTTAGAGGGCGCACTTAGCTAAAACCAAAACCAAAATTCAAAAGGGGAGAACCCAGTAGAGGAGTGTGTGGACCCATTGTAACTATGTTTTATAATGTGAAAATATGAATCCCATTGTTTGTTCTTGGAAAAATAGATGTGAAGTGAGTGAATCGGAGTATGATTGATGACCTTGATTTGACCATCTGTTTGCAGGTGAAAGGCAGTGGAGAAAAAAAGTTGAAAACCTAGCATAGACCAGGGAGTACACCAAAAGATAATGAGAAAATGAAAATCTTGCTTAGAATTAGTGCTACTTGACAATCGAAATTGTGGCCAAATATGACGAAAGAAGATATTCACAGTCTGAGCAGCAGATTTAGTCTTATGACAAGGAAGAAATATATCCATCTTAGAAAAACAACAGACCACTACCCAAATAGCATCATGTTTGTGGAAAGTAGTAGGAAGGCCACTCAAAACTTCCATGCAAATGGATTCCCAAGGATGAGAGCACACATGTAAAGGCTAGTACAGAGCATGCTTACAATTTGATGGCTTAATTTGTGAATAAAGTGAACATGTTTGAATGTATTGTTTTTACTTGCTAGGGTAAGACATGCCAATAAAAGTGACACTAGAGATTGAGAATAGTTTTGGTTGTGCCAAAATTCCCCCCATATGAAGAGTTATGTGCTTCACTGATGAGAAGGAAATGATCATTAGTTCATGGCACACATAGCTAGTTAAATTGATGTAACCCACCATCACGAATGGCATAACCAAGAAATATGTTTTGGTTGATAATTGTAGGCTATTGCAAAGCTTCCCATATCTCACCAAATATTGAATCTATTGCATTGATGTATTTCTAGGCATCAAAAGTGGCACATCGAACCTATAGAATGTGTAAGACCTGTGTACATTGTTGGCTTAACAAATGAAACCATTTTATTAGTTGTACCCTTCTTATATTTAATCACAAGTTGGAATTTTTGAATGCAAATAGCCCACTTCATATGGAATTGCTCTTGAATCTTGATCTACGAGTTGATGAAGATCAGTCGATGATGATTAGTATGGGGTATGGTTTATTTTCCAAGAATATAATGGCACCACTGCTTCAATTCATGCACTAAGTTGTATAATTCCTTCTCATAGGTGTTGTACATAAACTTGGCCTCTACAAGAGTCTTGAATGATATGTTACATGGTAACCTCCCTATTTAAGAACAACCATAATGGAAAATTCAGAGGCTTTAGTTTCTATTTCAAATGGTTGATGAAAATTTGGCAAATGGAGAGTAGGAGTAGAGCATAAGGAATTCTCTTGCTTAGTAAAATGGCACTTAGCCTCAATATTCTAAAGAATTTTTTCTTGATTTGAAAATTGGTGTAAGGGACGGGCCAATTGGGAAAGATAAGAGACACATTTTCTTTAGAAATTAATATATCCCATGAATATCTTGAGGTCATGATCATTGGAAAGAGCTAGCCATCGTGCCAAAACTTGTAACTGAGAGGGATATGATCAAATTCCTCCTGAATAAAGTATGAATCCCAAATATTGAACTAATGGTTATCCAAAATAAGGTTTGTTCTCTTTTACCTAAAATTTATGTGTATGTTGTCGCTCAAATGTGTTGATAATGTTTTGTAGATGCTCTAACCCATATTTACTGAATACTAAAATATTATCAAGATAAATGAATAAAAAATTACCCATGTGTGACCTGAGCATATCATTGATTAATATCATAATTGTATCTGGCACATTTTTCAACCCAAATGGCATGACCAACCATTCAAATAGCTCAAACTTTGACTTGGAAGCATCTTCCATGTGCCTATTGCATGCATGTCAACTTTATGTTAGCGAGATGCCAAATCTATGTTTGTGAAGAAGTAAGCCCTTGTAAGTGGTCCAACAAATCCTTAATTCAGGGTAGGGGATGACAGTTTTTAATGGTAGCTCATATTAAGGTCATGATAATCTGTCACTAGGCACCACTCAAAATCATCCCTTTTGGGAATAATGAAAGTGGGAAATACACATGGGGGGGATGAAGGTTGAATATGGCCTGATGTTAGTAGTTGTGCAAGTTGGTGTTTTATATTAGCTGCCTCTTTACGAGTAATGTGATAGGATGGAGCACTAGGACAACCAACATAAGGAATAAGATCAATTGTGTGTTAAATAAAGCATGCTAGGTGTAGCCGCATTGGTTTTCTAAATAAACTTGTGAATTATTGAAGTAAGGGATCCATATCAAGGAATTCCAAATTGGTGAGGTTATCTAATTTGACAGAGTGAACCAAACAAAAAGAAATATATTGGTCCAAAATGAATTTCTTAATGAGAGATTTTCCAATGCGAGGTTGTGTTTGTTTAAGAAAAGAGGATGTGAGGACATAGGTTGGGCCCTCATGTTGCAAGTTGTATTGACGATATTAGCCTATTGATCTTGAATTTTGAGTAATAAATTGACACAATTGAGGGGAGAAACATCACACACTATAGTATCTCAAAAAGGGACAATATAAAATGTCATTACAAAACATTGGGAGATAGTAAGACAAGGGATTTACTTTTGTACACAACAAAGATGATATGTGGCTAGGTGTGAAGTGGTAGGAAGGTTAAGGCATTGAACCAAGTCCCATTCCACAATATTCCTCTCACTTCAATTGTCGAGGATGGGGGTATCCAATTCATGCTTGACTTGAAAATTATGGGTAACAAAAGGTGCCAACTTCATTAGCAGTGATGAGGATGAGAAAAGGGTATGCTTTGGTTAGATTTTCAAGAGAAACAACTATAGGAGAGGGAGGGGAATATGGTTTCTTGACCTTGGTAAAAGGAGTATTGTTGGTGTGCATATTTTTAAGTGCTTGACAATCATTATAAGTATGTACTAAATTGGTCTTATGGAAGATACACTAAGGGTTAATGTGAGGTATGGAGGATGAGGTAGGAGTCACAGTATAAGGACAAATAAGATAAGTACCAGTAGGATATGGACCATATTTGGGTTGAGGAGATCATCTTCGAGGATCCACTTTACATTCCACATCAAAGGCTTGAGGAAAGTCCTTGTCTAACGAAGGACTATCAAATGATTCAACTTCTCGAAGAGAAACCATTAACAAACTGGATTTAAATTTGACAATGAGTTCCTTTTCCATATTGAAGTTATGTAAATGTATGTGCAACTCGAATAAGACCTCAATGTATGATTATATTGAATGAATCATAGTTGGGAGAGCTATAACCACTTTGCAAGGAGATTTTCTAGATATCCTAGGGGATAGAAGTGTGATCTTAATGCCCGACATAAATCATGCTAAGATGTGATGTGAGGAGGGCTAGTCACTTTTAACTCTTTGACATCAATGGCTTAGAATATATTCTGTAAATTGGTATCCCTGCATACTAACACCATGCCTTCAAATTGTAGGCTAGTTATTTGAAGCTTGATGTCCTCTGCCAGCTCGGGACATGTTTTGAAATAGGTGAAGAGACTATGGATCTAAGAATCGACAACCTCTCAATTCATCTCGCTTAAAAATTTTGGAAATTAAAAGCTTGTATCCAACTACATGTGTTATGGGGGGGATCTCTATTATTGTATATTAACTAGCTCATGGAGAGACTTTTACAAATATCATATTGGTGAGTCCTTAGATGTGTTTTCTTTATGAGGTGGCATGATTTTTAACCACCCAAATGGATTGAAATGTAGATTTCAGTGAATATATCGCTTCAATCGCATTAAGAAAGGTGCACTAGGAAGGATGTTGAACAACAAAGAGATTGGCACCATTGAGCCATGAGTCTATGAAAAAAAATTGAATAGATCGATGGATTTGTGTCAACTCTTTGATATTGAGCAACAACGTGTTGAGGTCGCCAGCTTAGAATACCAATTGATCTACATGCATATTTCAGAATTATTAATCATACATGAGACAATGAAACAACAAAGATATAAAAAATAAGATCCTAAAAAGAATGCCACAATTATATTACAAGTGAGAGGCTTCCTTTTATATTATAAGCTAGACAACTTCTTCTTAACTTGATTACAAATATTTTTTCATGGAAACAAAAAAACATTATTTAGACATTTCCTTCCTTTATTAAGTTGCTCAACTAGTTTGCATGAGAAAAATAAAATACATATTTTAGAAACATCAAATACTTTATTTGATGTTGTCTTCCTCGTTATGAGTTTCTTGGAAGGGTTACGCCTTTCAAAGTTTCCCACTTAACCAATTCAACCCTATACCATATCAAATCAATATAGTTAACTAGGGTTTAAATTTACTCGATAATGAAGATAACATACACTAAAATCAAATGTGTGCATACATAAAATTTGGACTAATAAAAAACTCATATATAGAGAGAGATATTAGAGGAAAAGTACATACCACAACACTATCACAAATATGGTACAAGTCAACATCTTCAAATCCTAGCCAAGGAAACTATAAGAAACCTCTAGTCACTAATTTCTTCTATCTCGGAAACACTATCAACCAAACTTCGTTTTTTGAAGATTCTTTGGCGAAAATCACATAGAGAACATTTGTCGACACGTTTCGAACCAACCAGTGTGGTTCATCTTCAGACTTAGGTTATTAATTCCACCAAATATATTTTACAAGCTAGCAACAACATTGACAAGTCCTCCTTTCACATACACTAATCTTGCATCATAAGATCTCTCCACATGAGTGCTCCTTTTTTACGTAGGGTTTACATCCCTTAGCCATGTTGTACCACAAAAGTACTTATTACATAGGAAAGGAACTCTAGAAGTAGGCTCTAAGTCCACATATCCATCCTAGGATTTGAGTTTGGAACCCTAGGCCTTGAACTTGTGAATCAACAAAAGCACTAGAACCTACATGGAACATAAAGAATACAACAACCAAGTTTTCTAGAAAGTAAGGCATCACTCCAAACTTAAATTGGTCATGCTAGACTCTCCATGATCTCAACCTAGCCTCCATGTATTACATATGAAGAAGGACCCAAAATTATAATGTGCTAATTCTATTCTACATGTCTTCTCCTAGAGCTGAAATTCTAGTGCTACAACAAGAGCCATAAGAAAACAACCCTCTCCAATGTTATGCTCTTCCCTAGGGTTTTATTGGCACATGATATTCTATTATACCTATATCTGCTATGCAATTGGCCAACAGACCTGCTCAACATGAGCCTTTTCAGCATAACCCACAAAGTGGATGAAGTCTCACCCGGGATGCTAATTGGGGAACTACTAAAGCCAATTTTCGATGGTCATATGGGATTTCTAGAACCTTGGAACAATATAACCTTGACTTAGAGCACAAGACTAAGGCAGTTATGAAATAAACTCATAAAAATAATCCTAATACTTCCCACCATGCAACATGTCACTAGCTCTTGTGCTCGATGGTTAGTGCGTAGGTCACGATCGACACTAGGACTATGGATGACATAAATTACACCTTATGTCACCCTTATCGACATCATGGGAGATTCACACAACATTAAAGGAAATTTCAGCCTAAAAGTGGCCTCTTAATGAAAAATAATAAAATAAGATTGATGAATTTTGGATGGAAAAGAAGAAAACTACTTTTTTGTATTGTCTTTTTTACTTATCTCCTTATAGGTTTACTCATATTTTATGTGTATACACTCGTTGGATGAAAAGTTAATTTCAGCATCCAATGAGTACCCATTATGCATACTTTTGGGTAGACTATATTAATAAAAATTGAAGATACATTAAAAATTGTGTTGAGCACATTGTTTTAATGTACCTTAATTTTTTGTCAAATGTGGATCTTCTCAAAAGTATTAATAATGGGTATTCACTAGATGTGGAATTCAATTCCGCATCCAACAAATATCTACAATTCAAATTTGAGTAAACCTATAAGAATATAAGCCAAAAATAAAATAAAATAAAAAAAGGTAATTTTTTTTGCCCCTCCAAAATATTTACTTGTACCTATTTTTAAATTTAAAGGATTTTTATTGGTTTACATATTACTTACGTGAAAATTTCATGGGAACTTTTTGCCTGAAATTTCCTCTAATGTGAACCTCTGACATATCACGTGCATTCATGGTGGCCTAAACGATACCCTTATTTTGACTACATATTGGAAAATACCTATAAAATTCATATTGTTTAACCCCTACCAATATTAACCCAATACACCTTCCCAATTTAAAAAACTCGACATTAACTAAGTATAGTAGGTATCCATTTTTTCGTTATCATTATTTATACCACTTTATATTTTTTCATTAATTTTGAGCTCCATTTTTTATACTTGCCAATATAAACACTCTTTACCCACTATTATATGTTCAATATATTATGTCATTTTTTCCTCAATATATATCCCCCAATATGAATGCACATGGTATGATATTGCTCCCCTAGTGAAGCCCCCATTGTCGATATCAACAGAGTGAGACACCATTCATAATTGGAATGTTTAATCATGATTAGCTATTACCAAGCCATCAATTTACTTTTCCATTTCATACATTCAATTAGTTCAATAAAATATCATTATACAAACAATAAACCAACATACCTTCACAAAGGAAACATACAAACGCATTTAACAATATAAAGGAGACAACCCATCTTTCTTTTTATTACTTCATTGAAAAATAAACAAATTCCTGAGGCTCTACAACATGGACCATGTATAAGCTGACTCACTAGCCTTCATTACTTGCTCATAATACAAATCAGACCACAAATACAGTGCAAAACAATATAAACACTACCATAGATGATTTATGTTACACTTTGTGCTACAGTGTAGCTATAGACACAAACATTAGTACGTGGAACTATTGTAACAACAAGACACATCTATAACAACTGTCTCATCTTTGGAAATTATGATCTAATCATCCAACCATCCAACCCATGATTCTTAAGCACATCCCTATATTGGCTCCTAGTATCTTCTTGATCTCCTTTGGCTAACTTCTCCACTCCTCTAGTTGTCCTACTAGCTAGATAACCATTAGGATATTTTCTGACATCCTTTCCTTAGATGTCCCATGCCTCCTAACCATCTGCTAAAAATATGTATTTCCCACTCATCCCACTTCATCAAACTTCTTCTACTTGAAAATATCTTTAACATCTCCTACCATGACATCCCTCTCTTCCTTCACCACCAACTACAAAATCCTAACTACCTAATTTATTGGCACACATCTCTACTCTATGGACATTGTCATCTCCTTTGTGTGTGATGCCTCACTACACCACTCCTCTTTCTTCTACGCCAACTCTTACTATTGCGCACATACTTCTTCTCTCCTGCACTCGTCTATCCTATGTGTGATCACCCTCATATCACACAATTTCAAAAGATTTTGGCTCCTAACAAGCCCCCAACACAGAAATATGGTTCATCCTGAGCCACTCAATCCTTCTCCTATCACCAAGATTTCAAGAACCTCTCTTTTCACTGAGGTTGTCTTTATGCTCCTGGTATAACAGTTTGCAAAGGCATTCAGGTTGTTTGGTTGTCCCAGAACTTTGATATGAGATAGGATGTGAGTGTCATGCTCCATCTCACCATAGTGGCTCTCATAGACAAAGAACTTGAGGTACCACTGTTACTCCAAGGTTGAGTCCTATGTCTATCCCTAACCATTGCCCTCTTCTTTTTCTTATATCATCACCTTTCCTTCGTGGGTATCAAAAATAATTCTACTTTCTTGCCTTCTTCATGGTACCTTAAATACTAGTCTAAAGAGTGACACATCCTTAGTTAGATGGCCACTTCCAGATGCTCGTAGTAGCCTTTGTCCTATCTACCTTCCAAGGAAAGGAATATTCTATGGGGATCCTCATTCCACCCCATCATGCATAAGAACGAAACCCTACTCCATTAATATAGCCCCCCTAGCAGGGACTACCCTGACACATACCTGCCAAATATACTCAAAGGTCCCTCCTAGAATCCAAGTTGGGTTGAATTAATTGGTTAAACTATAGCCTTCCATGTAAACCATCCTTTTGAGTGCAAGAGGCCCTCGTTTGTCTAGCCTACATGGTGCAACCAGGCCATCACCTTTCGAGGAATGTCCTTATCCTCTTTTATCCATCTTTGGCTCTTTCTATGCAGTCTTGTCCCCCACAAAATATTCATCTTACATTGGGAACCAACATGGACACTTCCTATCTGGAAGCCTTCCATTATTCTCATTTATTCATCTCCTCTCTCTCATGTTATCATATAAATGCCCTTTCCTCGCATCATTCTTGTGCTTCTCTTTGTCTTCACGCATGGACTACTCTACTCCTATGTACTCTCTTAAGCTTAGAGATGTCTTTAATTAATTCTTCTACCAATGCTTTTCCTTGGGTGGTTTTATATAATTCTCAAATCCTTCACTCTCCCTCATTGATGAACATTACAGTGGTTTCTCCATCATTACCTGCAAATTCTAATCAATGCACCACTGAATGGAACATAATTCAAGTTCTCTCCAGTTTAGTTTGAAGGGATGGCATATAGGTGCCACCTCGCACATTCATACTAATTCTTGCCCCCTTTTATTATGTTCACCTCAGTGTTTATATCCTCTTTTGATCATGTTTTCCTAATACCCAATGGTCGAATTGATGGCTCACATGCTCTTCCTATTGTAAAAATTTAATTTGGTGATAATCCTAACTTCTTTCTTCTATTTTCAGTCATTATTTCCATACTAGGGATAGTAAGTTTGGCATCTTATCACACTGTTCTTGGCACATTTCTGACTTCTATTCTGATTGTTACTTTAGCAGAATCATTCTATTGTACACCATTGATAAGGCATCGAGGCTTAAAACATTAACTCCTGCGAGACCATTCAATATTTTCGCACAATATTTCTATGATTAGGTTGCCCCCAACAATGTGTGTTGTCTAATATTGCACTATCCTTGCACAAAACTCCCTCTGATACATGTTTTTCCACTTTAGCATGTAGTGGAATTTTATTCCATATTGTCTAACTAGCACATTCAACACCAACTTTTGTTAACTATTACCTCTAGAAACTAATCAACGACTTAAATTTAAGATATAGACCGTATACTTTATTTATGTACACATGCATGTACCTCCCATATAACTCAGAGGGTTGAAGCTCTTGGGTTAGGACCCAACCCTTGCAGCCATAGCTCCTCTTTATTGTATTGTTATCCTAGCTTAGAGTCATGTTCTCTGTGAATTTACCTAAGCAACTCATTCCCATTGTAGTAGTAGCATAGATGCATGGTTTGATTGTTCATTTGGTTAAATAGATGAAATTTCATTACAATGGTTTAGCAAAAATTTATGGGTTTCCTATTCATGTGCTTAAGCAACTTCCTATTTTCTATTCATTTGCTTGAATAGTTGCAGTCTGATTACAGTAGCATAGAACAGATTAGTTGTGATTTAGTTTGCTTCATTCATGCTTTCAATTATCCTAGTAGCAAAGAAAAGATCCACAAGGTTGCTCACACGTGTCTCGACCTCATCTCCTCCCTCTGGGACCATGATGTGAGGGAGAAACCTTGCAGCAACCCCAAAATCATAGGGTTTTGGTTTTCACAAAGGGTTTGTCATTTAAACATAGTCATTGGGTTCATCATCACTTTTTTCCTTTAATATTCATTAGCTCGATTTTCTCTCTTTTTGTCATTTAGACCTCACTCACATTCCCATGTCATTATCCTTCAGCACGAAACGCATGAGAAGAAGCTATTAAATTCATGTTTAAACACTTTTTTCCGCTAAATCGCTTTACACAACAAAACTAACTAATCACCACTCAAATTCCTTTTAGTGCTTGACTTTTCACCCTTTCAATCCCTGCTTTCGATTTGCCTCAACTGATTTGATGGCTATCGCACACCCGCTCACCAACCTGCTCAATCCATTCCCCACTGTATATTTGCCTTGCCAGTTCTGATAGCCTTCGCGCAATATTACATGGATCTCCTGTCCGACCATTATCTAGCTGAGGGCACATGATATGATTGGTTTCCCCATGCTACGTGTTGGCTAGGGAGGCTAATCACATGAAATTCTACAAAACTGCTTACAGCTTTGAGGGCGCACGATATTCTGCTTACCGCCCTCTAAACCTGCTCTCCCATTTTTGCAAGTTTTCTTTTTCCCACTTCCATCTATGCCATCGATCTATCTCCTGATTTAACGGTAGTCACTTCACCCTATACCATTTCCACACATTCCTTTTGCCCGCAATCTCTGTCATCCATCTACCAATTGATTCCACGATATAATCTCAGTTGTCGATCTCGTTAGTTGACCATGTTCGACCATTTTCCTACATACCCTCCTGCGATTTGATCTCAGCCATTCATTCACTTTCCACCTGCCTAATCCAATAGTTCTTATGCACTATTGCTCATTACATCCCTTGTCCACCATTTTGATCTCTGAACATTCTTATGCTTAGACACAGACCTAGCCTGGTCTCCATTGTTTAACCCTTAGTCTCAGTTTTGATGTTATACTTCTACAACTTGGGAAATTATCATTACATGATTTCTTTCTTCATTTCTGCTGTAGAATAACTCTCCCCTGGACTAGGTTTTCTCTCCTTCCATCAAAATCAAGCTTCTTCTGACCCTATAGAAGTCTGGCTTGGAAACCCTGGGGTCTCTTTCCAGATGAGAAGTGACAATAGGCAATGCCTTGACTTCTACTTGTGTATATAGCATAGTCACCTCCAAGTTTGTACGAACCTCGGGTTGATAAGTAAAGTTGGTAGCCCTGGGAGTTGTAGCATTCTTGCTGCAATACCTAGGCTCATCACTTTTTGGTGCCATAGCAAGGGAGGTGTCAAAGTAGTAGTGATTACTATTCTTTTCTTCTATTTTCTAGTTTCCAACTTTCTTCCATTAGTTTATTTCTACAAAAGTAATCTAGTTTCTTTCTTTCATTTTTTCATTTATCTACTTTCCTTTCCATTCTACAAGTAGTTTCCTTTTGTTAGTGTTTTTCGTTCAATTCACCACTTTCATTCTGCAAGTAGTTTTCTTTCTGTCAGTAGTTTCTTTTCATTCAGTCAGCAATTTCATTTCAATAAGTAGTTTCCATTTCATTAGTAGTTATTCATTTAATCGACAATTTCCTTTCTACAGATTACTTTCCATCTTTAAAGAAAATCTCAAAAAAAATCCAAAAACATTTCCTTTCAGGCCTTGTATGATTAAGGATAATTTAGGAAAATTCTTGCCAAATAACCCCACCTCATCCAACAATCAACCTTCTATCTTCTTCACTGACGGTGAATTAGAAGCCCCTTTAGGTGAGCAACCTGACATATTTGAGGAACCTATAGGGGAAGAAGAAGAGGAAGAACCCGTTTGTACTGAACCAATGGCTGAACAATTAAATGATAGAGGAGATAGAGGGAGAATTGTGAGTGCCTTCCCCATTAGGGAAACCAATGGGGACACTAAAATTAACAATATAAGCCCCTCCGCTCTACCTCATTTCCATGGCTTGACCATAGAGGACCCTGACACTTTCCTATTTGAGTTTGTTGTTGTTTTTTGAACCTATGACTATACAGATGATGAGAAAAAGTTGAAATTGTCTCCATCTACCCTCAAGGATGCAGAATTGCACTGGTTCATGGGTTTACCTAGAGATAGCATAGAAACTTGGGCTCAGACGTAGTAGGGCTTTAACAACAAATATAGATACTATTGTAGGTCAAAGGACACTAAAGATGAGATTTTCAAGATGAACATAGGCCAGGATGAATCCCTAGAAGACTACGAAGAGAGATTCTAGCTCAGTTACAAAAGGGTCACGTGCACACTTGACCTTGAGTCATTAAAGTTGGTCCTGCTTAGAGGAGTAAGGGAGGATATCCTAGACACCTTACATATGTTAGCAGGAGGAGATATCTACCAACTACCCTATGAGGACATCAAGACTATCTTTAGAAAACATTCTAGGGAAACCAAAAACAAGGGTAGAAGTAGTCAACCTATGGCCAGTACCCCATCTTCCAACTCATCCATCAAGAGTGAAATTGGAAAAATGTTGGAGGACTTCAAAAGTGAGATGCTACAAACCCCTGCCTTGCAACTGGATACCATGAATATCAGTAGGAAGCAAGAGGGAGCAGAGAGAGCCTTGGCCATCTTTTGTCCTAGGTGCACCAGGAGGCATCCTAGGAATAAATACCCATTAAACTATATTGAAATTTGCTCAGTCTGTGAAGAAAACCACTCCACAAATAGGTGCCCTTCCTTACCTAGACTCAAAGGAGTTGAAGGGGTCACTCAGCAGCTTTGTTACATCAACCAAAGGAGACCTCCTGGGTGTAGACCATACTAGCAGGGTATGCAAGGGTCATCCCATGCATATTACAGACCTAACCAAACCACAACTACACCTTCTTGGCAACCCCCTGCTCATCCTTCCTAGTCTACACCCCTCCTTGGTCCTATGCATTTCAATATCATTCCCAACCACCCAACCAGTCATTTCAACCTTACAATCAGCCACAACATAAGTGGAATACCCCACCCTAGGGGTCGAGGCCCCAATTCAACAATGTTCCAGCTCTATTTCCTCCATCACCTACCCAACCGCAACTCATGCACTCTGCTCCACCTAGGCAACCGCAGGTTCTTGCCCAGCCAAATCCAAACCAAAACAATAGGCAGGCCCAACAAACATATGGTGGAGAGACATCATACCCAGCTTATGCTGTTGAACTTCAGGAGATCAACCTGAGATCTCGGAGAATTCTCCCAGATAACCAACCTCCCTCTCCACATAAGGAGGTTGAGGAAAAAGGAGAGGAAAGCAACCTTAAAGAAAATCCACCCTTTCCTGAAAGATTATCCCAACCTCACCAGCCTACCCCAAAAGAAACTGAACTTTTGGGAGAATTGGAAAACCTATGTATAAATATTCCCCTTCTCTAGGCAATCAAAGATGTGGCTATTTACAATAAATTGATTAAGGAGAAGTGCTTTAAGCATCCAAGAAGAAGAAAAAGGGATGCCCCTACCATTACTATCATTGGGAAGTTATCTAACTTACTGTTGGGGTAGATAATATGTCCAAAATACTTAGACCCTGGAAGCCCTGTAGTCGATGTCCACATCAATGGCACCATTGTCCCACACACTCTGATTGATCTTAGGGATGCCATTAATGTGATGACCAAGGACACCATGCTCAAGCTTAACCTCCAAGGGTTATTAAGGAAGACCACAACAATACTGCAACTTGCAGATCATTCCATAGTCACCTTTGAGGGAATTGTGGAGGATGTGATGGTCTCCATTGATTCATGGAAGTACCGAGCAGATTTCCTAGTTCTCTAGCCTAAGGCTAAGCTAACTGGTTACCCTCTCATCCTTGAGAGGCCATGGTTGGCCACAACTGATGCCTACATTAGTTGCAAAGTTGGGAATATGACCATCAGGAATGGGCATATGTCCAGACAATTAGTCCTATACCCTCCTGCTCAACCCTCCCTAGAACATGACTTGCTTTTATGGTTGGAAGAGGAGGAAGAAGATGAGCTTTATTCTGGTGAACTATATACTTTGGAAGCCATCATAGGAGGAGGAAAACAAGATGAGTATGATGTAATTGAACACCTACTCCAAAGTCTAACTCCTAATCCATTATAACAAGAAGAAGAAGTAAAGGAAACATTGAATAGTCATCCAATTGACTTATGCTTGGCTGATTCCAATCCAATCCAAGTCAAAATCGTAGAATTTGGCCCAGAAAAAACCTTGAAGATTAATTCATATCTTTCTACTTTAGAAGAGGAACGACTATGCAACTTGTTGAAAAAGAACTTAGAAGCCTTTGCTTGGAGCTACAAGGAAATTAAGGGAGTACACCCCTCAGTGTGTACCCACCACATATACATCAAGGAAGGTTGCAAGCGAGTCAAGCAATAAAAAAGAAGGATGAATCCATCCCTCAAAGACATAGTCAAGGAATAACTGCAGAAACTTTTAGATGCAGGGTTCATTTACCCTATCTCTAATAGTGAGTGGTTCTCTGCTTTAGTGTTATTTCCCAAGAAAATGGGAAGTGGAGGATTTGTGTCAATTATAGGGAGTTGAACAAAGCCACCAAGAAGGATAATTTTCCCTTACCCTTCATTGACCAAGTGTTAGATGGTCTGGTAGGGAAGAAGATATTTTCTTTCCTAGATGGATTCAGTGGGTACAACCAAATCCAAATCTACCTAGAAGACCAGGATAAGACCACTTTCACCTGTCCTTGGGGTAATTTTTCCTATAGGGTCCTTCCTTTCGGCCTGTGCAATGCTCCTGCCACTTTCCAGAGAGCAGTCCTGAGTATCTTTGCTAAATTAGTTCATGACGTTGTGGAAATCTACATGGATGATTTTACACCTTATGGCTATGATTTCCAAGAGGCCTTGACTAACCTAGGCAAAGTATTACACAAATGCATTGAGATGAACCTATCTCTCAGTCCAGAAAAATGTGAATTCTTAATGACTGAAGGGATTGTGCTAGGTCACTCAATATCTCAGCAAGGACTGCAGGTGGACCCAAACAAAGTAGCAATCATTCAAATGGTCCCACCTCCACAAAAGCAGAGAGATGTTAGGACTTTCTCAGGGCTAGCTCGATATTAAAGAAGATTCATAAAATACTTTAGTGAGTTAGCTGCTACTTTGTTTGGACTATTGGCCAAAGATTCTGAATTTATATGGTCAAAGAGCTGTCAAGAGGCCCTAGACATTCTAAAGGGTAAAGTAACCACTGCACCAATCCTTAGAGGCCTAAATTCGGCCCTCCATTTTCACATTCATGATGATGCCTGACATAAAGCCATAGGAGTAGCCTTAGGATAGGTAGAAGAGAAATTGCCTTATGCCATCTACCTTACCAGTAAAAACCTGTCAAAGGCTGAACTAAACTCAACTGTGACAGAAAAAGAACTCCTCGTTGTTGTGCATTTATTGAACAAGTTTAGGCTTTACATTACAGGCTATTAGCCATTTATGCATATTGATGATGCTGCCATTAAATATTTGATGAACAAACTAGATGTAAATGCTAGAATCATAAGATGGTTACTTTTATTACAGCAGTTTGATCTAACTATCGTTGAAAAGCCTGGTAAGGAAAATGTTGTTGCTAACTTTCTATCTAGAATGAATCTTCCTGTAGGTGAAGAAGGAATGGTGGATGATAAATTCCAAAATGAGCATTTATTTTCTATTTCAGTGCTCTCCCCATGCTTTCCTGATATAGAAAACAATCTGGTGTCAGAACAGTTCCCACCAAACCTACCCTCGAGAGAAAAAAGCAAGATAATCAGGAAAAGTGCCCTCTTCACCTAGATTGCAGGAAATCTGTTCAAACTTGGCCGAGATCAAATATTGAGAAGATGTGTAAGGGAAGAGGAAGTCTTTGACATCCTTCTCACCTGTCATGAGGGGCCTTGTGGAGGTCACTTTGCAGCAAAGAGGACAACATTCAAGGTGTTGCAAGCAGGCTATTAAGGGCCTACTCTTCATCAGGATGTGACGAAGTATGTTAGTCAGTGTGATCAGTGCCAGAGGATGGGAAAGCTGACTCGAAGAGATGAAATGTTCCTACAACCTCAAGTGACTTTTGAGCCATTTGACTAGTGGGGCATTGGCTTCATCGGGCCTATCAACCCTCCTTCAAAGCAAAAACAACACATCATTGTGTGCACTGATTATCTGACTAAGTGGACAAAAACTAAAGAAATCAAGGCAAAAACAGAAGAAAAGGTGGTTGAGTTCCTAAGGGAAAATATATTCTACAAATTTGGGTACCCTAGAGATCTAGCCACAGTCCAAGGAAGCCAGTTCACCTCCACCATGATTGAAGAACTGCTCAAGCATCACAAGATCAAGCATAGGACCTCCACTCCTTATCATCCACAAGATAATCGGCAAGTGGAGGAGACCAACAGAGCACTAGAGAACATCTTGACGAAGGTAGTGAACAACAGCAGAAAGGATTGGTCTGAGAGACTAGTTGAGTAACTTGGGCCTATAATACAACATGGAAGACCACCACTAGATTTACACCCTAAGAGCTAGTCTATGGAAAAAAGGCTTTTATGTCCATTGAATTTGAATATAACACATTGAGGATGGCAGCCCAACTAGATTTAGATCTTAGTCATGCAGAAAAAGAAAGGTTGTTCCATTTGAATGGCCTAGATGAATTTAGAATGTAGGCCCTCCTCCATATAGAGATAATTCAGCTTCAGAGAAAGATCTGGCATGACAGACATATCAAGGAGAAGCTATTTCAAGAAAGAGGCTGGGAATTATTATATGATTCAAGGTACAAAGACTTCAAGGGCAAGCTAAGAACAAGATGGCTCAGACTATATTTGGTGGATAGATGCCATGAAAATGGTTTAGTGCAGATCAAAACTGTAGATGAAGAAGCCATTCCATTACTAGTTAATGGACACAAACTGAAAATGTACAAGAGGACTTCATATAAGCAAGAGTTCACTGACAGCATCAATAAGACAGTGATGATGGTGGAGCAAGTTTTAGCTCCTCCCTCATCAGGTTACTGAAAAAGTAAAAAAAAAAAAAAAAACAAAAAAACAAAAAAACAAAAAAACAAAAAAAAAAAAAAAAAACACAAAAAACAAAAAACAAAAAACAAAAAAAAAAAAAAAAAAAAAAAAAAAAAAAAAAAACAAAAAACAAAAAAAAAAAATAAAAAACAAAAAAACAAAAACAGAATAAGGATTCAGGTGAAAACCTCAATGAGGCATCTGAGTCCCATATTTGGGTTGAAAACCTCCATGAGGTGGCCCAAGGATGAGAAAAATGGAAAGAAAAAGAAGATCCCTAAGTGAAAACCTTCCTTGAGGTGCCTAGGGCAGATACCTAGGGTGAAAACCTAAAAAGTAATTTTTTTGCAGGTGGATGAATCAGTGAGCAAAGAGAAGATCAAAAGGGAACCCTAGCTCACATGTACTCATCACCTCCACTCCTTACCATGCACCCCTCCATCAGTTCCATTGTTTTTCACTTCATTGCTTCAATTCATGTGAATAATGTCTTTTCTATAGAATCACCTTATCCATGACCATTATCCGTGCATCCACACACACTCCTACTCCCTCTGTCCATTCATTGCAGCATCCTCACATACACCATCAGAAGACAATAGAGGAGGAAGAAGAATGGCCATCAGAAGCACCTTTGAACTTTTGACACTTGCAGTGTGGCTTTAAGGCCACAGGTAAGTATCCTACTCACTCACTCATCTCCATCATTTGATCAAAGTTTGTAAAGGTTAAGAGGTAGTTGGTTTGTATGTAAAATGGTGGCTATTTTCCTCTATAAAAAAAGGGGGCTATGCCCTTTAAAACCTCAGGATCTCTATAACATGGGCAGTCTTCAATGACTTACCAACAAAGGATGACATCGAAACCTTCATCTATGGTGTTAATCCTTCTGTCAGTGAGGAGGAGACAAAACAAGGAAAAGAATATACAGATCTAGATGGGGATGAGATGGATAAAGAATAAACTAATACAGAGGGACATGATGAAGAAGAACAGAAAGGAACATGATGCTGAAACAAAAGAGAAAGAAGGCAGTGAAAAAAAGCAGCAAGAAACAAAAGAGCTAAGTGGCTTCAGGGACAGACAAGCAGCTGAACAATCAAATCCCATGAGCCTAATAAACACCCATAATCTCATTGCAAATGATCCTCAGCTGACACTTAGATATCTTTCTACCCAAGGGCAAGTAAGTACACATTTTGAGGATATGTTTAGGCTTCTATGAAATGATAATATACATGTCTGCTAAAAAATATGGAAAACACTGCCACATAGCTTGAAGATCATAGAATATCAGTGGGTAGAAGGAGAAAGGAAAGGAGGTTGCTATAAACCAGAAGAAAAGACCATAGCAGAAGCATGAGATGTCAGAGAGGCTACCATAGCCACTAAGTTGCTCAGAGGATGAGCAACACTTTCAGTAGGGGGGTGATGATGAGTCTCATCATTGAATAATTATATGGGCCTTAATTGGCCTTAATTCACCTCCTAGCTTAGTCCAACCAACTATTCTCACAACTTATTGCATAATTTTGATTGTATTTTTCTTATGAGATGAATTAGATTTAGATATTTTGCTTCATTGTCTAATGTGCATGTACTGCTGGAATAAAGGATAAAAGCGAGGGAAATGCAAGGATAAAATGTAAATGGAAGGAACTATGGTAAAAGAACTTGGTAGAAACTCAGATGGGACAAGGGAGAGGAATTACAGGAGATAAGTCAACCTCAATTACTGCCCATCCATTTGAATATCCCTCCATAAGCTAAAAGTACAGACAACCAAATTAGGAGTACTAAAAGATAGCCAAGCAAGTGGAAGTACAAGCAGCCTCCCTACTAGAAGGCGGCCGAGCTAGTGAAAGTGACAAGACAAGTTACCATTAAGATGGGAGTTCTACCTCCCTAATTTTCAGAAAAGTTGTTGAGACTTCATATGTATAAATAGAGAGGCTTAGGACCTCGAATTTTTTTGGGGAGTTAGCTAGCCAATAGTCAGTCAGCTAGTCAGGATTCGAACTTTTACTATGGAACTCTGCTTTGTAATAGTTTGATATAATATAGTTCTTTTATAATGAAGATGAGTTTTGATTTGAACTAGCATTGAGTTAACTGAGAGGGCTGAAGCTCTTGGGTTAGGGCCCAACCCTAGAAGCCAAAGCTCCTCTTTATTGTATTGTTATCCTAGCTTAGATTCCCGTTTTATGTTCATTTACTTAAGCAATTCATTTCCATTGCAGTAGTAGCATAGATGCATGGTTTGATTGTTCATTTGGTTAAATAGATGCATTTGCATTATAGCGGTCAGCACAGATTTATGGCTTTCCTATTCATGTGCTTAAGCATCTTCTTGTTTTCTGTTCATTTTCTTGAATAGTTGCAGTCTCATTACAGTAGTGCAGAACAGATTATTTGTGATTTAGTTTGCTTCATTCATGTTCTAAATTAGCATGGTAGTAAATAAAAGATCCACAAGGTTGCTCACAGGTGTCTCGGCCTCACCTCCTCCCTCCAGGACCATGATGTCAGGGAGAAACCCTGCAACAACCCTAAAAACACAGGGTTTTGGTTTTCACAAAGGGTTTGTCGTTTAAACCCAGTCACTGAGTTCATTGTCTCTCTGCCCCTTTAGTAGTCATCAGCTCGATTCACTCTCTTTCTGTCATTCATACCTCAATCACATTCCCATGTCATTCCCCTTCAGCATGAAACGCCTGAGCAAAAGCTATTAAATTCATATTTTGATGGGTTTTGCCGATAAATCGCTTTACACAGTAGAACTGACCAATCACTGCTCAAATTCCATTTTGCACTTGACTTTTCACCCTTTAAATCCCCACCGTTTCTCTACCTCAACTGATCCGATGGCTATTGCACACTTTCTCACCAGCTTGCTTGTTCCATTCCCCACCATAGATCTACCTTGCCAAATCCGATGGCATTCACGTGATATCGCATGGATCTCTTGTCTGATCATTATCTGGCTGAAGGCACTCGATATGAGCGATTTCCCCGTGCTACATGTCGGCCGAGGAGGCTAATCGGGTGAAATTCTACAAAAATTCTTACAGCTTTGAGGGCATGTGATATTTTTCTTACCACCCTCTAAACCCTCTCTTCCATTTTCGCATGTTTTCTTTTGCCCACCTCCATCTTTGCCATCAATCTGTCTACTGATCTAATGGCTATCACTTCACCCAATACCATTTCTGCATGTTCCTTTTGCCCGAGATCTTCGTCATGCATATATCGATTGATTCCGCTATATAATCTCAGCCGTCCATCTCATTAGTTGAGCATGTTTGGCCATCTACCTACGTACCCTCCTGCGATCTAAATCTCAACCA
The DNA here is from genome assembly GCA_031772625.1 of Pinus tabuliformis. Lineage (NCBI taxonomy): Eukaryota > Viridiplantae > Streptophyta > Pinopsida > Pinales > Pinaceae > Pinus > Pinus tabuliformis. The sequence continues at coordinate 588,192,220 of CM062811.1, forward strand.
TTCATTCGCTTTCTACCCACTTGATCCAACAGTTCTTATGCACTGTTGCTCGTTGCGTTCCCTTTCCACCATTTCGATCTCCGACCATTCTTCTGCTTAGACACAGACCTAACCTAGTTTCTATTGTTTAACACTTAGTCTAAGTTTTGATGTTTTTACTTCTGCAACTTAGAAAATTAGCATTACATGATTACTTTCTTCATTTCTGTTGTAGAATAGCTCTCCCATAGACTAGGTTTTCTCTCCTTCCATCAAAATCAAGCTTCTTCTGACCCTATAGAAGTTTGGCTTGGAACCCTTGGGGTCACTTTCTAGATGAGCAGTGACAACAGGAAGTACCCTCACTTCTACTTGTGTATATAACACAGTCACCTCCAAGTTTGTACAAACCCCAGATTGATATGTAAAGTTGGTAGCCCTAGGAGTTGCAACATTCTTGTTGCAATACCTAGGCTCATCACACATACTCAGCTGATTGCAACTTTGGTCTACCTATTGCTACCTCCCCTTCAACCTCAAGAATCTATATATTCATGGGATCATTCACCTCGACCCCTATCTAGTACACTACTCTTGTGAGGTGTGGCCACCTCCAAGTGATGACTTCATGCAACCCGTTTTTCTAGTTTTCCAATGCTTATTTTGATCAGAGACACATGAGCTAATACTTCGCCAACTCAATATTCCATCTATGGTAAGGTTCACATAAACCTTCAGTGACAAGTTATCACCTTGTAGATATTCTCCAACTCTTCCCTACTCAACTCAACTTAATCCAATTCAATATACCACCTCAAATTGGTTATTTCACTTAGGCCGTGGGCTCCTATAGGTGGGATTTCAGTAAAACCCATAAACCTCACCTAAAAAATAAATTTTTAATTTTTTTGAAATTTAAAATGTTGTACATGGATATAGTTTATAAGAAACATGTATGTACGCATTTTTGTGGTGCGAAGAATTGCGTATGGATTTTTAAAAACACTTTTTTAAGATCAAGTAAAGCCTGTAAGGGAAAAGGAGTTGTTGTTGAAAATGCAACAAGAAAATATCAGTTTGACGTTTCCTTGGTCAAACCAGAGAACATTTGAATTTCTATTTCAACGGAAATATTGGAGGTAGTTAACTGACATGACATGGAACTTTTCACTCAATTAACTAAGTTAATTTGAGTTGGGGAAGCTTGAGTTCAATTTAGTATGATTGATTGCTAATTTGCAGCAATATGTTTTAGTTAATTTAAGTTATTGTGAGTTAAACTGGTTCTTACTGCTAGAAGAATTAGTGGAGGTCAAGTTGTGGAAGTGGAACTTCAACCACACTCAGTGATCGACCAGTTCACTAATTAATTAGCCCAAAATAATATTTTCATGTAGAGAATTCAAGTTACCCTTTTGAGATTGATATTCCAAGGTAGTGTACTATCAATTGTAGACTATTCCCATGTGTACACATGGTGCATGCAATCAGAGGAAGGACCTAGAGGAATTGAGCAATTCAATAGTGGGAATTCTCGAAATAATAGGGGCTAATTTCCTCATGGAATAGTGTAAGGAAATAGTGGCTTAGAGGGATTGAAAATTGGCTAAGTATTATATAGAGTCAGTCAGTCAAGCAGAGGGATAGACTATACCCTTGCATGATGTGCTCAGGCTTGAGCAAGCATATGTATTTCATATCTATTCTCTCATTAATGAAATACATATAGGAAGGGGATTTCAGCATGTTCTTTCTTAGAGAAAACCCTAGATGTGGGGAAAAACTCTAAGGTAACCTTAAACCTATTTGAGGTTGAAAGATGACCCTTCAATCTGGAGAGGGATCTCTCCCTAAAATCAACTACCCAAGGTCACAGTGGTAGAAGGTATGTAATATGTTCTATGGCCATATTATCTGATAAAAAATAATGTTGGTTGGATGGTAGAAAATTTTACCATTGGGCATGGAGTCTGACCTAATTGGTTTTATATAAACCACAGGTTCAATGAGAAAATATCAGCAAAATCAAGGTAGTAACAACTCCTTTCACAAGTTTGCAAAATTAGAGAATAGTAAAGAAATTAATGGTGATCTTTAGGTAAAAAAAAGTAATAAAAATCTGAATAAAATAATTTGGAGCACAAAGATATGAGTTCCAATTCAACATCATGGTGTTCAAATATTGAAGAACATAGGAAAATTAGAAAACAGATAAGGAATTGCAAACACGAGAATTTTTGCAAACTTCTCACATGGACTGCTATAATATTAGCTAATTACATATACTCACATTTCACAAAAAAGGCTTTCTTTCAAAAGATTCCAACACTTTTTTAGTACACAGTCCATGTCTTTATGAGAAAATTACAAACTAAGTCAATTTTCTCGTTCATACTTAATTATGAATTGCTAAATATAAAAAAGTGTATATCTAATACAAAATAAATACATTACATTTGTTCCATCATAAAACAAAAGAAATAATATGTTGTATTTGAATATATTTCTATTGATGGAGTCATGGCTGAAGCTAAGGATCCCCAAGTCGAATTTGATGAGGTGGCTCTCCAACTGAAAGTTGATTAGGCATTTTTCTAAAAATAGAAAACATTAATTCTTGTGAATTCTTGAAAAATAGGCTTCAAGATCAATTCAAATCTCTCAAAAAATGATATATGTACAAAATTTGAGAGAGGTTTTTATTAATGAACCCATTACCAACAAAAAAATATTTCGTTTTCAAATGTTCATCCTCGGTTGTTCGTAAAATGATTTTTAAAACAGTGCCTAAAACAGGACTGCAAAATTAAAAATAGGCTTCAAAAATCCTTTCGAATATTTCAAACTGTCACACCTGTGTAAAAAATGAAAGAGGTTTTTTTTAATGGGTTAGTTTTCAACAAAATCTGCTTTCATATTTCAAAAATTTGTTTCCATATGCTCGGAAACGACACCCAAAGTTACTTCCTTTTACAGGAAAAACCCAAGTAAAATAAAGCTTTTTGTTGACATCTGCTCAGTCAACACTCGTTTGATAGATTATCACTCCTTCGCTAACATGTGCTCCATCAAAGCTTTGACTTGGACAAAAAAAAATTGAATTTTTTCATTCGACGCTAATACTCTAGTTGTCAGCATTTAATTTACCATTTTTACATATTTGCACTAATACTTTGGTTGTTAGTGCATTAACATTGTTTTTTACAAATCGATGCTGACACTAAAACTGTCAGCGCTTTTAAAATTATTGACTAAAATTGTGATAAAAAGAAGTTTCTTTCCCTTAGATAAATCTTTGTGCATGTGTGATGTTTCCTCTTGCATGCCTATGATTTGTGTTCTAGATGGTGAATTAAGTTCCACATATCAGTAGAGTAGCTTTGAGTATTTGGATTTAGTAAATTTCATGAACAGTTTCAAATATACACATTAATTTTTACATGGTATGAGAGGATGATTCACAGTAGAATAGAGATTTTGAAGTTATCATTAGTGGAGGATCAGATTTGTAGCAACAATTTTTCAGAGCTAGAAGGATCGATTTCTATGGACTAAGTATCAAGTATTCAAGGAATTCATTGATAATGATATCCCAAAACTAGCACCAACTGATGCTTAGGATCTAACATAATGGAGTAAGTGTGTAGCTAAAGAGAGGATAATCGTATTGGAGGGAGTATGAGACCATATTGTCTCAAATATCCATGGGAAGGAGACTTTGTATGGAACGTGGCAAGCATTGACAGATATGTTCCAGAATAGTAGTGACCACAAGAAGGTGGCGCTAAGGATATACTTTGAAATATCAAGATGCAGAAGAATGAGACTATTCCATAGTACCTGAGTAGGTTCACATAATGTTTTGATGAAATATATCAAGTTGGTGTTACTGTCATAGAAGATGATTTGGTAACCCTAGCCCTTCTAGGCATTCCTAAGAGTTTGCATAACTACCAATATTTGGTGAATGGAAGGGAGAAACTAGCACATTACGAATTCTTGTGGTTTGATTTGGTACAGGAGAAAATAAGGTAGAATTCGAGAGACATGACTTCATCTAAGGGCGGGGATGAAGAAAATTGTGCCTTGGCTGGAAAGGAAAACAAATGGAAAGGGAATAAATCACAATCAAAAGAAGAATCCAGTCAAGGGGGTAAGAAGAAAGACTTGTCCAGAATCAAGTGCTTTCATTGTCATGAATTCAAGCACTATGCCACAAAGTGACCAAATAAGAAGACAAGACAGAAAACCTTAGGAGGAGCAACAGGTGAAGCCTTGGCTTCACAGTTTGAGTTTGACTTTACTCTCATTGCATGCATGGATAACATCGTGATGGGGAACATGTGCTACTTGGATAGTGGTGCCTCATTCCACATGTCGGGGAGTAGAGAATTTTTCAATGATTTTGAGAAGAAACATCTCTAGATGCATATCAATATGGGAGATGATGGAAGGTACAATGTGACCAGGATTGGTACAGTCACATTTCAGAGGGAGTTAGTATCCCTTGTTAGACGCAAGGATGTGATGTTAATTCCAAGTCTAAAGAAGAATCTTATCTTTGTTGTAGTTTTAGAATTCCATGGTTAGGATGTGATCTTCAGCAAAATAAAGGCATTCCTGAGACACATATCCACGAGACGGTTGAAGAAGATTGAGGTTTGTGTGAAGAACTTATACAAGCTAGATGTGGAGGATTGTTTTGCATTGAGAATAAAGGTGGAGAGGGTGAAAAGCTGAGATGTTAGAGAACTTTGGCATAGAATACTTAGACATTTACATCATGGTGCTTTCAATATCATGCAACAGATAACCACGATCCTCCCCAAAGGAGGACTAGAGCATCAGGATACATGCAAAGGGTGTACCTTTGGGAAGTGCATAAATGCCACTTTACATGATCGGTATAGTAGAGCACATACAATCCCTGAAATGATCCACTTTGATGTCTATGTACCTTTCTCGACAACCTCCACTGCCACACACAAATATTTTTTCATTTTTATTGATGACTTCTATCAGAAGTGTTAGATCTTCTTCATCCTAAAAAAGGATGATACCTTCTCGAAGTTCTTAGAATTCAAAGCATTGGTTCAAAAGAAATGAGAAAGAAGGTGAAGGATCTCCTGAGCCGTAATGGATGTGAGTAACTATCGAATTAGTTTAAAATTGTAAGTGAAAAAGAATGCATTTGACGAGAGTTGATGACACCCACAACCCATAGAAAAATGTGGTGGTTGAGATGAAGAACTGTAGTATTGTGGGAGAACTGAGGGTGATGTTGCATGCCCAAAACGTACCTCTATACTTGTGGGCTAAAGCATGAAACAAAATAGTCTATTTGTGGAACATGAGTTCTCATTGGATTCTTAGCATGATTACACCAGAGGAGGTTTTCTCAGTGAGGAAATTGGATGTGTCACACTTCAAGATTTTTGGAGCCTCTTCTTACTACCATGTCTCCAAAGTATCGAGGAAGAAGCTAGAGCCAACAATAGAATTGGGGTTATTTTTGGGTTACACAGAAACTCTCCACAACTACTGTGTATACTTGTCATCCCTCATAATGATAGTTGTGCGAAGGGATGTAAAATTTGATGAAGACAAAGCTATGTAATGCTCTCTTCAGAGGGATCTCCAGATCCCACTAGAAGAGGAGATTTTAACTCCAGAGTAGGAACCTCAAGAAGTTGTGCAGTAGCCAGAAGTTGAGGAGTAGAAAGTGGAGACAACCACTCAACCACAACCATCCATAGAAGGCAGGAAAAGGACCAGGGAAGCTGAGAGTCTTGTGTAGCATGCGAGGTAGAATGAGGGTGTTACTTCAAATCAACGTAAGCGAAGAAGGTCACCATATCGGTGCATTGGCTACATGGCTCTAATAAGTAAGCTACTAGAGACTGAGCCATCCTCTTTCGAGGAAGCAGTAAAGAAACCTATATGGTTTGATGCAATGATGGAGGAGTATGAATCCATTGTAAAAAACAATGTTTGGGAAGTGGCCCCAAGACAAGTAGAAAAATCAATTTTCAGTTCGAGGTGGATCTTCAAGGTGAAGAACACAGTAGACAGAAGCATATAAAAGTACAAGGCCATGTTTGTGGCCAAGGGGCACTCTCAGGTTGAGGGGATTGACTATGAGGAGACCTTTTTTCCTATAGCAAGGTATTGATCCATCAAATCAATCCTTGCTCTGGTTGCACATATGGGATGGAAGATCCACCAGATGGATGTGAAAACAACATTCCTCAATGGAGTTATTGAGGAGGAGGTGTATATCGAGAAACCATAAGGCTTCGGACCTTTTATTGAGAGTCTCATGTGTGCAGACTCAACCAAGCATTGTATGGTCTCAAGCAAGCACCCATGCTTGGTACACCAAGATCGATAGCTATCTCACTAGTTTGGGCTTCACCAAAAGTAATGTGGATGAAAACCTCTATCATATTTTGGTAGAAGGTAAATTATTTATTATTGTATTATATGTTGATGACTTGATTTTTACTCGCGATGAGAATCTGATCAAATCTTACAAGGAGGACCTTGCAAGTGAGTTTGAGATGAAGGACATGGGTCTCATGCACTACTTCCTCCGATTGGAAGTATGGCAAGGTGATGGGGAATTATTTTTCTCTAAGGGAAACTATGCCAACAAGATACTTTAGAGGTTCCACATGAACATATGTAAACCCATGGAGACTCCTCTAGTGATCAACTGGAAGAAAGGGGATGCCACTTCAGGCGAGGAATTGGATGCTACTATGTACCAATAGTTGGTGTGTTCACTAATGTATCTTGTGAACACATGACCAGATATGTGCTATGTAGTCAACTAGCTGATCCAAGTTATGGTTAGGCAAACCAAACTATTTTAGAGGATAACTAAGCATGCTCTATGGTACCTCAAAGGCACTACCCAATTTGGACTATGGTACAAACAGAAAAAGGGAGTGAAGTTGTGTGGATTCAGAGATGTAGATTGGGAAGGGAGTCCATTAAACGAAAGAGTACATTAGGTGTAATTTTCAGTGTTGGGTCTGCACTTGTTTCTTGGTACAAGAGGAAGCAATGATCTGTGGCACTCAACTCAACAAAAGTAGTATACATGGTTGTATGTCAAGCAACATGTGAGGGGATCTAGATGAGAAAGATAGTTGTTTGATTTTCCGGTGAGATGATGGATCCAACTGTGCTCTATTGTCATAATCAGAGTCACACAAATCTCTCTAAAAATCTTGTTTTTCACAATCAATCGAATCATATAGATATTCAGTGTCACCATTTACAAAATTGTGTACATATGAAGATAATGATATTAGAGTACAATCCAACATAGGAATAAGATGGTAATATTTTAACAAAGTCTTTGACAAGAGGGAAGTTCGAGTTCCACATGTGTAGGATAAGGGTGGCTAATAATCCCTTTCTTGCTGAGAGGAAGTGCTGAAAATGCAACAATAAAATCTCAGTTTGACTTTTCCTTGGTCAAACTAGAGAAAATTCGAAGTTCTATTTCAGTAGAAATCTTGGAGGTAGTTAACTGAGGTGATATATAAGTTCATCCTTTGGATGAATCCTCCTGAATATATTTAATGAACCCTAAGAATACATCACCCATGACCTTGGTTTTATTTTTTCCTTTTATAATGCCCATTTACTACATGGAAATTTAACCTAGGGCCGTTACAAACCCTTCCCCCTTGGGGGAACACCATCATTGGTGTAATATGACACTTATGACCAGCAAAAACTATTGAACCTAACAAACATACTTCTTATGGATCTCTATAACCCAACTCAATGCAATATTTACAATGAAAAACTGTTGAAAACATGACCAACATATTGCTTATTGGAGCTTCATAAACATAGATTGATACAGTATTTACAATGACACACACATACACACACATTGTGTGTGTGTTTGTGCATACCAAAATTAATTTTCTTCAACCAACAAATAAAGAAGGATATAACGTCTCCATCTAATCAACCATCTCTGATGTAGCTTCATTAGGCCCAAAGTGATTCCAGTACACTTTAACATGCTCTATTGATCGATTCTGGAGCATGAGTTTCTTCCATTGTAGGATGCATTGAGGCTCTGTCTAGAACTCTCCTTTTGCTTCCAACTGCAGTATATACCAAACAATCACATTATAAACATCTCATATATATATTTTAAGAAAAGAAACATGGAAAATATCATGGGTTTTCACTGATGGAGGAAAAGAAATTTTGTAGGCCACTAGTCCAATCCTCTCAAGGATCTCAAAAGGATCACAATACCAAGTTACCAACTTGGCACATGTTCTAATCTTCAAGGACCTCTTCATGGGATTGACCACAAATACACATGCTCCCCAATCAGAAACTCCTTGAATTCCCTATGTTGTTTCAGATAACTCTTCTTCCTATCCTCTCTTTCCTTCAAATTATTTGTGTTAACCTGCATCTATTTCTCCATCTCTCTCAACATATCCAGTTCAATCAACACACTGCTTAATGGATCACTCTAGATAATAGGAGCGTTACAACTCCTCCCATAGAGAACCTCAAATGGACTCATCTTCAAGGACTCCTAATACCCATTATTATAAGAAACTCCACCAATGGAAGATACTCCTACCATTTCCTATGTTGATGCATGACATACATCTTAAACATATCCTCAAAGATGTTTTTAACCCTCTTTGTTTACCCATTTATCTGCATAAAATAAGTTTTACTTAAGGCCAACTCTATTCCAAAGCCTGCAAACAAATCCATCCAAAACCTGGAAGCTAAATTGGCATCCATATTAGATATAATTCTCTTGGGAACTCCATGCATCCTTACTATCTTTTTAATGAATACTTGACCCACTTTACTAGATGAATTAGTATATTTCATTGGAATGAAGTGAGTTACCTTGCTCAACCTGTAAACCACAACCATGATTGAGTCATGCTTCCTTGATGTCCTTGACAATCCTATAATGAAATCCATGGAAATAACATCCCATTTCCATTCCAAAATCAAAATAGGTTGCAACAAACTAGTTGGATGCTTGTATTCATCTTTCACCAGATGATAGTCCAATCACCTAGCAACAAACTCGACCACTTATTTATTCAAACTAGGACAATACTAGAACTTCTTGATAACTATCAAAGTCTTATGATATCTTAGGTAACATGAATATGTCTTGACGTGAAACTCTCTTAAAATAAGCTTATTCACTTCTTCATTGTCGGGAACATAGATCTTGCTCCTAAATATAACCAAACCATCTGTTGTAAGATTATACTCCTCATCCTTATCACCTTCACCTTACTGTTGTAATCTCTACTTCATTTGTTGGTACCACTCATCATGCTTCCCTCCATGTAAGACTCGAATTGCTTGTACCCCAAATTCTAGCCACCCATGTCTGGTTCAACTTTTGAGGAGTGCACCACCATAAGAGGAGACTCTGATGTCCATAATAAAATACCCTTCGAAGGTCACATGCCACTGCACCAATGGATCGTAGAGTCACAACATAACACAGAGCCAAGGTGGCGAGAGTCAATTGGGAGAAAAGCCCACCCAATTCCCCATTCACACTCCGATCAATTTGAACAACACCCTAGAGAATAGGCACTGCAATAAACCAAAACCCATAAAAATTACCAGGTGAAATCCAAAAGCAAGTTGGGAGCAAGTTGCTTAGCTAGTTTGGAGGATGCCATAGGGAGTGCAAGAATAAATAAAGGATTGAATTGCATTGGGCTCACTTCTGCAAGCTCATGCCACCCATGTCACATTCCATATTATATCATTTTGACTTTTCATATCCCTTTTCATATCCCCAATAACCATCTGTGAGCTAGAGGAATGGCTTAAAGCGTTTCACTAACCCCGAACTTCCATCACCATAATGTCGTTACGAAACTCATTGTCCGTCGTATGAATTCTTGATCCCACGTGCATTCACATAATTGCTCATGAATGTCAATGGTTGATTTCACACAACCTTGCTGCTACATATCCTGCCATGCAATGCTCCTTCCTTACACACGAATGGAGGGTCTAGAGGGAGATTAGACATGGCTCCTGACAACCTTGGATTATCCATCCCATCGAGGTTTAAAATGCTACTATTGGAATAACTAAATGCATCATTATTTTTTCTTAAAAATAGACGTGTCAATATTTTTCTATTTGTGCTTGCTAACATAATAGATTTTCAAAATCTATTTTACAAATAAATTTATTTTCAATATTACAATATTTTAAAAAAATAATAAATTACAATATTTCTTTATAAAAAAAGATATTTTTCAATTCACAATTTTATCATTTTTTAATATCTATTAAAAAATATTTATTTACCTAACTAAAATAAAAAATATTTAATTTAGGTGGGATTTAGTCTTTCTCACTTTACTAACTAAAAAATTAAAAAATATAAATTACCTTTAAAAAAATTAATAAGAAAATCTTCATACGACTTTTTCAAGAATGATTAAATAGGAAAGAACGTTGTATGAAATTTATTTGTCTATAGATATTTTTAGTTTTTTATTATTAAGAATTGAAACACCCATTAAGCATTTTTTTCATTTTTTTCAACCTAAACAAGGATTGATTAATTATAAGGCAAGTCGTTGTATGAAATTTCTGTGTATAACGATTTTCTATTGAAACTTAAAGAGAAGTTCGATTATGAATTTTTTCAACTTAAACAGGGATTAATTAAATATAAAACAACTAGCTGTATGGAAATTCCAGAAATGAAAGTTCAGTTATGAATTTTTTCAACTTAAACCGGAACTAATTAAATATAAAACAACTAGCGTATTGAAATTCCCAGAAATTAAACAAGGATCAAATGCTATATGGATTGTATTCAACTGTACATATTATATTGCGAAATAACAAAACTCAGGTAAATGCCAGTCTACAAGTCAAGATGGCCGAGTTGGTCTAAGGCGCCAGTTTCAGGTACTAGTCCAAAAGTGCATGGGTTCGAATGCCATTCTTAATAGAATTTTGTAGCTAACCATGGGTTCGAATCCCATTCTTAATAGAATTTTGTAGCTAACCATGGGTTCAAATCCCATTCTGAATTCTCGTGACAAACATTTGTACAACTGTTTTGTGGTTTGTGGTTTGTATGGCATTACTGGCCAAACTGTTATTGCATTGGCATATTAGCTTTGTCTTTGTTTTGTAAGGCATAGTAAGTTAAACTGGTCAAACTATTATTGGATTGGCATAGTAGGTCAAACTGTTATCTGAATTTGGACAATTGTTTTGTGTTTTTTATGGCATTACTGGTCAAACTGTTATTGTATTGGTATATTAGGTTTGTCTGTGTTTTGTAAGGCATAGTAGGTCAAACTGGTCAAACTGTTATTGTATTGGCATAGAAGGTCAAACTGGTCAAACTGTTATATGTTTTGTATTGGCATTTTAGGTCAAACTGTTATCATGTTTGTATAATTTTCAGTCGGAGAAGCCTAAGCTTAAATCATAAAGAATTGTTTTATTTTTTATATAAGTAGAAAGTAAATGGTTAATTGAGTTTATTTGAAAGAGTTAATTTTCAAAAATAAGATAAAAGAAGTAAATAGTTATTTGAGTTTATTTAAAAGAATTAATTTTAACAAATAACATAAAAAAAATTAAATGGAAATATGTAAATTATATCTATATATATATAATCAATGCAATAAATAGAAATATGTAAATAAGATATAACATTAAAAAAAACTAGATCCAATAGATAAAAATATGTATATGAAATATATGAATTTTGATTTAATAAATAGAAATATGTATACAAAATATATAAATATTTATCTGTTTTAAATAAAATAACTTGCCCTAATTGCTTGAAATTGTCCACTCAGGTGTTGCAAATATGCGAACATTGTTAGTAACTTTGTCCACATAATCTCTTATATATAAGAATCACTGATGGGTCCCAACATTACCTCCTTTACCTTAAGCGAAGGCTTCTCCTTTCCATTCAGGAAGAGCATTGAGCTATTGAGCATTGAGCTATTGAGCATTGAGAAATTAGGGTGTCGTCTTTGTCTCTGTTGAATAGAGCATCACAGTTTTGTAAATCTCATTTATACCCATTGTTCATAAGGTTGAATTTCAAATAGTAAATTAGAGTGTTTATTTTTTTCCTTTTAGGTTTAATTATAAACATTAAATTATTCACCACGTTTTTGTTTTTAAAATTATTTAACTAATCTACTATAATTATTTTATTTCTAAAATTATATAACCAATCTAACTATAATTATATGTTAGGTTAAATTAGTATGAATAATAAATTTTTGAAATTTATTTGATAATGAAGGTAATATATTAAAAATCAAATATATAAGTAAACAAAATTTGGACCACTTTAAATCTATATAAATTTGGACCACTAAAGCTAAGTACATATCACAATATTATCACAAGCATGGTACAAGTCAAACTCTCCAAACCTTAGCTATGGAAATTATAGGAAAACCTTCACCACCAATTCCTCCTTGCTAAGAAGTGCTCCCAACCAAAATTACTAGTAATTCCACCAAAGATCCTCAACAAGCTAGTATTGACATTGCAAGTTTTCCTTGGCACATACACCAAGCTTGTATCACACATGCTCTCCACGGTCGTGTTGGAACACCCTCCTCTCACATCTACCCAAGTAACTAGCCAAATGGGGTAAACATGTGACAAGAGGTTACTACGATATGATTCAACTCCCTATGTGTCAGCTAAGAAAGTGGAATCGATGGAAACACACCATACAAACCTTCCACATCAACAACAAACCTATGCCTATGACTCTGAGATTTGTGCCACTTTTTCAGGCCCAGAGCTCATGTCACTATCTAGAACTCAATGAGGGGCTCAAAAATGAATTTACACAACATAACAATGATACATTTACAAAAGCATTAACAAGGACTAGACTGGACCCCTACTAGCTAGGACAGACATTTCGTCAAACATGTCACAAACATAAAAGCTACAGGTCTTAACCACAGAACTGAGCATAGGGGTCTCATACTTATCTCAGAATCACTAAGAAGCATTAATGCTTTAACACATTAGCTATAATTTCATCTATTAGGCCATAGATACATTGTTCATTCATTTACAAGTAAAAACATGATGAGAACCATACATAGACACTGTCGTAATACATGTTCATAACCAACATAATAGCAACAAAAATACCAAGGAATGAACAACCATTTAATCCACATATAAACTAGTATAATACTTAATGAAATAATAAGGAGAAATAACCTCATATTAATTATGCAAAGGGAAACCATGTTCAGGATTTCCATGAACCATCCAACCATAGACATGGTTGAGTCAAATTTCTCTTCAGCGAGTCACTTTTGTGCCATATTCCAAGAATGACTGAGAGATATCATAAAACACATCAATCATAATCATCTAGGTATTCCAGATGTCAAACCACCTCAACCCATCAAACAATGGTTCCACCTCATGTTCATACATCGCAAACCATCACCAGATTGGTCTCTACTCAAACCTTCCAGGGCTCTAGAGCATTTGTTCCAACCAAGGCTCCAGGACTAGTAACTCAACTAAAATATTCCTCGAGTCTTCCAGAGTGTTTGTCCAACTAGGGCTCCCAGGACTAGTAACTGAACCCACCAAGGGCTTCTAGAGAATTTTTCTGACCAAGGCTTCTAGGACTAGTAACTCAGCCCAAGTTGCATCATGACTTCTAGAGCGTTTTTCCAACCAGGGCTTCCCATAACTAGTAACTCAACACAAGCTACAGGAAACATGAGAACCAACCAAAAAAACAAATAAATGAAGCCACAAAACCATGGCTAACCAATAAATCGAAAGGCTAGGCAAATTCATTATCAATCCAGGCAAACCTCCATGCCAATAACAAATCATGACCAATAAACCGCATGCATATGCCATGCATGAAAAAACGAGCGAGGAAAACATACATGAAACTCGGTACTTGCAAGAAAAACTTGTTGTAGCTACTGATCTGGAAGTCCTCTTGTGCTTTCCTCCTCTCCATTTTCCTTCTTGCTCCAAAACTCCAAGGATTCCATACTTTTCAAGAGTGCTCCAAGAAAACTCTAAATGTCCAAGAGTATGAGAGGGAGAATAAAAAGAGAACTCCAAAACTGAACTCACAAATTTTTTTGTATTGATCCTCAGAAGCCTTTTCATTAATGAGGTCTCTACAGGGAAAATTTTAAGGATGAAAAATTATTTTTAAGTTTAAAAACATTGACAAAACTCACTAGTCCCTAATATGCAAACTATAAAATGTTTATTGATATATTTGCAAAATTATTCAAATTTATAATGATTTTATATATAGTGTCTATATAATGGTGGAATTTTTTAAGGTAGAATAATTTTATATTTTAAAATTTGGGCGAATCATTTTTGTAAAAAATGGAAATTGACAAATCTTTTTTGTGGAAAAGGCGTGGAAAATTAGCCCACTTGTGAATATTAGCCCCTAAAATTTTCCATGGGTCAATATTTTCTTCATTTTCTATTATTTTCCTTCATTTTCTCCCAATTTCCATTATTTTTCATAAATAAATGTGCCAAAATTTCACTTTGCCTTTCTAAAGCCTTTGCCAATTTCCTTAGGCATTAATTAATCGCCATTGATCCCAATCACTATGCTTTTTGCCCAACATTTAGCTTGGAATATGTGCCTCATCAACCGTGGTTATTATTTTTCCTTTATTAACTTTTATTAGATGGAATTTTCACTAGGGTTGTTACAAAAGCCTTCCCCTTGGGGGAACAACATCCTTAGTGTTCAACAACACCTACAACCAATAAGGCTATTGGAAGAAAAATATATTTCCCATGGAGATTTATAACTTAGCTCTTTGCAGTATTTACAAGGATCATCTTGTTGAGAAACAAATCAATCATGAAAACATAACAAGTATAACATCATAATGACATGACACCCATATCGCTTATTGGAGCTTTATAAAATAGCTCATGGTGGTGTTTACATCCATATACATATGTACATATAGGAAACATCACCAAAACATGTACCAAAAAATCCACTCAACCAGCGAATAAGGAAGGATACATAGTCCGCATCTCATCTATCATCTTCCATGTAGCTTCATCAAGCCCAAAGTGCTTCCATTTCACTTTAACTTTCTAGATTGCTCGGCTCCAGAGCATCAACATATTTCTCTGTAAAAACACATTGTGGTTTCGGCTAGAATTTTCCTTCTAACTCCACCCACAGTACAAAGCAGTCAATCACATGATCAACATCTTTAACATGCTTCTTAAGCAATGACACATGGAAAACATCATGGACTTTCCCTGTCGGAGGTGGTGCAAGTCAATAGGCTACTGGCCCAATCCTATCAATAATCCTAAAAGGTCCACAAAACCACAGTATCAACTTAGCACATGATGAAATCCGCAAGGAGCTCTTCTTTACTTTAATGTGCAAGTACACTTGTTCCTTCACTTGGAAGTCCTTGAATAGCCTATTCTGATCTGCATAGCTCTTCTTCCTATCCTTTGCTGCTTTCAAATTCTTCTTGATTACTTTCATTTCCTGCACCATGTCTGCCAACATGTGCAGTCCAATCAAGACCCTGTTAACTAGATCACTCCAACTAATGGGAGTATTACAACTCTGCCCATACAATGCCTCAAATGGAATCATCCTCAAGGATTCTTGATAGCCATTGTTATAAGTGAACTCTACTAGTGGGAGGTATTATTCCCACTTCTGCTGCTCATGCATCACATACATCCTCAACATGTCCCCCAATATCCTGTTGACCCTCTCTATCTGTCCATCTGTCCGTGGATGATAAGTTGTACTGAAGGCCAACATTTTTCCCAAACCTACAATTAACTCCTTCCAAAACATGGAAGTGAACTTCACATCCTTGTATCACACAATCTTCTTGGGAAATCCATGCAATCCGACCACGTCGCTGATGAAGGCTTGCACTACATCACTCGCTAAGAATGTAAGCTTCATTAGAATGAAGTGTGCTACCTTTGTTAACTAGTTTGCCAATACCATGATGGAATCATGCTATCTCACAGTCCTTGTAAAGCCTGTGATAGATTCCATGGAATTTCAGAATCATAATCGGTTGTAGCAGTCCACCTGGATGCTAGCACTCTACTTTCACTTGTTGACCATCCAAGCGCCTAGCCACAAACTTTGCTACGTCCCTCTATAAATTCGTCCAATAATAGAATTTCTTCATTTCTATCTGTGTCTTCTAATATCCTGGGTGACCTAAATATGGTTTCGCATGAAACTCCGTCAAGATAACCTTCACGAGTTCGTTGTTGTTTGGAACATATATCCATCTCTAAATCTAACCAATCCATCTTCCATGAGACAATAGTCCACATCCTGTACATCTGCATTTAGAACTGTACTTGTACCACTACATGTACCTGTACTTGTACCACTACATGTAGTTGTACTTGTACCAGTACCTATACTTATACCTACACCACTACCTATACCTGTACCACCACCTGCACTTGTACTTGTACCTGTACCCTCCTATAACTTGTGCACAATCTCCATATACTTGTCATCCTATTGACTTGCCTGCAAGATCCTATCGTGTAAATTTGTCCCATAAGAGCTCATAGTTGCTATGTATTTTACCTGTATCCTCCTACTAAGAGCACCTTCCACCCTATTCTCTTTAACTTTGATATACCTAATCTCAAAGTCGAATTCACTGATCCTTAGCAACCATCGAGCATGTCTGCCTTTTAGATTCAGTTTGTCAAATAAATACCGCAAACCATTATGATCACTCATCAATACAAACCTCCTGCCAAGAAGATAGTGCCTCCACATATTTAATGCATGTTTAATCACTCTTATCTCAAGATCATGTGTCAGGTAGTTCTACTCATGCTCATTTAGTTTCTATGACTCATAACATACCATGTATTCATCCTGCATAAGGACTCGACCAAGTCCTCTCTTACAAGCATCTACACATCATACAGACTCTTTGTTTGGATCTACAATCTTTAGCATTGTTGCATGTGTCAGCAATTGCTTAATCTGCTCAAAATTGGTTGCACACTACTCTATCCATTCAAAATTCTTACCTTTCCTCTACAATGATGTGATAGGATAAGTAATCTGTGATAAGTTCCTAATGAACCTCCTGTAATAACCTTCTAACCCCATAAAATATCGTACCTCATCCACATTCGTGTGAACTTCCCACTCCATGATAGATCTTACATTTCTTGGGTCAATTTCTATGTTGTCCTTGGAAACCACATTTCCCAAGTAGTGTAAATCACTCTGAAAGAAATGACACTTGCTGAGCTTAGCATACAACTCATTCTCTCTCAACAATCTTAACACTGTTGCTAAATGCTTGACATGCTCTTCTTCATTTTTTGAATATACCAATATATCATTAATGAACACAATAACAAGCTTGTCCAAATAAGGATGCAACACACTATTCATCAATCACATAAAGGTAGATGGAGCATTAGATAAACCAAATGGAACTACAAAAAACTCATAAGAGAGAGCACCTTGTTTGAGTCATGAGACTGCAATTCAGTGAATTTGCCATTCAGAAATTGAATAGATGAAGGATTCTGAAACCATGCTCCATGAAAATGCTCCACGAAACCCTTGATATATGACATTGTTAGAGGTTGGATGAAAATGTCTACCCCTTGATATATGATGTTGATACTGGTTGTATGAAAATGTCAACCAGTTTCAGAATGAAAATTCAATCGTTTATTGAGGAGTGATGGAAATGCTTCGAGATGCAGGGTTCGAACCCCGTACCTCTCGAATGCTAAATGAAAATTCCAACATTTAATGAGTGATGATAATGCTTGGAGATGCGAGGTATCGATCCCCGTACATCTAGCTACCATCTGTGGTACATCCCCATGTGAAATTATTCAAATTTGTGAAGAGTGTGAAATGCTTTAATTTCAATGATTGATACATACACTTCTTAATATATCATTCTAGGTAGTGCCTCTGCCCTGTGGAAAACTTATGGGAAATAAAAAAAAGGTAATAGAGATCGAAGCAATGATAATTTAATCTCATTTACCTTTTTAAGAATCAATTAGGGTCTATGCGATCAATTACGATATAAATGAGTCATATAGAAAAACCTAATAGTTGTAAGTATAGTTCAAAACGGCCGAGTTTCTTTATGGCGCCAGTTTTAGGCACTGGTCCGAAGGGACATGGGTTCGATTTCGATTCTTCATAGTGCTTTTGCATTGGAATACTATTATTTATAGTTCTTTTCTGTTACTAAAATCACTCATACTTGTCCGAAGGGTATGGGTTCGAATCCCATTCTTGACAATCCTTTTGGGTTCCTACTCCTTTCAAATCAATCATACTCCTTGTGGGTTCGATTCCCATTCTTGACAGTGAACAGGCGGAGTTCAATTCACCCATATTGCTCCGAAAAGGTATTGGAGTTTGAATTTTATTTTTGATACTTTTTTACTTGAAGAAATTGCTTATAGAGTAACTCTCAAATTTATATAGTTTTGTTTGAGATTAGACCTTAAATTCAGTAAAGGCTAAACCTTTTTACTTAATTATTAAACCATTTCAGTAAAGACCAAACCTTTCCACTTAATTATTAGACCACATCCTCCAGACTTAACCGTATTCCTTATAAGAAAATATGATAACTCCAGTAGATACAAAGAAGAGAGACCTAAAAACAGACACACAGGACAGTGATTGCCCTTTTTCATGGTAATCATAGCCATGAAGTGCTAACGAAAAAAGTGAACAATAGAATTCGGAGGAAAAGATGGATGAATGAAAATGCTTAACTTGCAGGATCTAGAGTAAGCGTTGATGAAATGAATCTTTAAAATTTCTTTATTTACATCATGTAAATGAAATACAATTTATTTGCCTTATTTAATATATGATAGAATTTTTGTAATTTTATCTCATTTATTTATGTTCCCATTTATTTTTTAATTAAATATTAAAATTATATTTCAGATGTTAAATTATGTTATTTAATTTTTTTATTTTGGTATAATCTAATTGGTTAGCTCAAAATATTAAATAAGTATATTTCTGTGTTAATATTTTATATTCTTTTAGCACACTTTTGTAAGCATATAATAGTTTTGAAATGTCATAAAATGATAAACCAATTTATTTTTATCTTCCAGATGTGCCTAAACTACTTAATAATTTATATGTTGATTTAAAAATTATTAATCATATATGAGACAATAGAGATATAAATAATAAGATCCTCAAAAGAATACCACCATTCTCTTATGAGGGAGAGGTCATATTTTATAAGCAATTATTATTAACTTGATTACAAATAGTTTTGCATGGAAACAACAAAAAAATATTTAGATATTGCCTTCATTTTTTAAGTTGTTCAATACATGTTTTAAGAAAATCAAATATGATATTAGATGTTGCCTTCCTCGTAATGAGTTTCCTCGGAAGGGATACACCTTTATTGGTTTCCCTATTCCTCCCTATTTAGAGCCAAAAATGTCCTTACTTCCACCACCAAATGAGGAAAATTGTGCTACAATATCTATGCAGTCATCCACTTTTCCTACACATGTCCCTTCTGAGTGACAAGGTATGATATACATGTTTTTTGGCAAGATATCCTCATCTTGGAATAAAAAATTGTATCTTTTAGCAACGGACGCTGAAAATCAGGAATATCATACATAGAAAGTTGAACTATGATGGATTCCTCAAGGGGAGGTTGTTGAAAGAGCTTCAAATTATTAACATTAAGCACATTGTGGATGCCTAGCTAGGAAGGCAAGTCCAAGTGATATGTATTTTCTCCAATGCATTCTAGAACAATATAGAGATCGTATCTAAGAGGATGCAACTTATGGTGTTGGCCCTTGAATCATTGCTTTTCCAACAAGAACCATACACGATCTCTTGGTTGAAATGACAAGGGTGTGTGATGTTTGTCATGCCTTTGTTTGGCACAATCCTATGCAGCTTGCAAAGTAATAGTTACCTGAGTATTTCATTGAGATATGGAGTCTATAAAATGCTAAGTTTATTTTTGTTCTTGTTGTTGATGTGCATAACCACAAGGGATGATAGTCAATGGTATCTTAGAGGGTGCACTTGGATAAAACCAAAAAAAAACTTCAAAAGGAGAGAACTCGTTAGAGGAGTGTGTGGGCCCATATTAACTATGTTGAATAATGTGCAAATATGAATCTGATTATTTGTTCTTGGAAAAATAGTTGTGAAGTGAGTGAACGCGAGTACGATTAACAACCTTGATTTGGCCATCTATTTGCGGGTGAAAGGTAGTGGAGAAATGAAGTTGAAAACCTAGCATAGACGAGGGAGTACACCAAAAGATATTGAGAAACTAAGAATCTTGATTAGAATTAATGCTACTCGGCAATTGAAATTGTGGCCAAATATGACGAAAGAATATATTCATAGTCTAAACAATAGATATAGTCTTATGACAAGTGTTGTAACATATTTCGACACACTGAAAATTAAAAAATTTCAGTGTGAAATTGCCATTCCTTATGAGTTAAATACTGAGGGAATATATAAATTTAATGCTTTCAGATGATTTATTTATATAATTTTAATTTTTAAATAAATTATTTTTAATAAAAATATATAAGTTTATATTTTTATTAAAAAGTTCTATTCAAAACATTAATTTTATGTTTAAAGTGGGCCAAGCCTTAGTTGTCGACCCCACCAAATCTTATTGCATTTAAATAATTCATTACCCACATTGTATTAAATAATTTCCACTCGCCCGATCGGGTATCTCGTCACTTCATTAACTTCCATCCACTTTCCTTCCATCCCTCGCATCTCGCTCTGATCTGATGGCCCATGTTCCTCCTCGGCCCTCCCTTGCCATCCGAAGGTTATCAGTGGGGGGGGGAGCGGGGGTTCCGAAGTCGGTAGTTTTGGAAACCGCCCTCCAAAACTACTTCTCCCCCATCCTAGTCTTTCGGGACTTAAAATCCTGAAATAGCTTACCACCCGAACTTACTCCCGAACGCGATTTTCATCCAACCATTTAACGTCGCTCCCACGTCATCGTCCACATCTACTCCCATGTCACTTCCTCTGTCTAATCAACCACTACCACTTATCTCCTCCTACCTCATCCCCCTCTCGCTTACAGTTCTATCCCACGCCTTCTTTCTGCATCCACATCATCTCCTACCTCCACATCATATGTTTGTCTAATGGTCAGCAGAAATTATGTTTTTTCCTATACACTGCATTGATTTAAAACATGGTTTCTGAACCCATAAGAATGAATTTTACGGAAATGAATGAGGTTGTTTCTGCCAACATCCTTATTAACAAAAACCTCTCCTAGTTTTGTAACAACTCTTATGGTTTGGGATATTTTAAAGAAACTTTGAAGACATATTTTCCCAAATTTGTCTTGTTTAGTCATATTTTTACAGAACAGATTGTGGAAAATAAAAGATGATTCTTGAGAAACTGGAGGAGGTTTGTGTTTCTAAGATGCTAAAGTACAATAACCTACTTCATATTTTACACAACTATTACATAATCAGAGATACAAGTACATCTTCACAGCCTATTTTTTGGACTTTGTAAATTCCTTTTTAGACATCTTTTTGCAGAAAGTATTGGGAACAGTTGGAGCTGAATTTTGGGAAACATAGAGAGGATTTCAGGAGGAAAATGCTCAAACACAGTTAATTACTTTGAGGCCACCTCATCAAATATGATTTGTAAAGAAATTCAAATTTCTCTTCCTTAGCAACATAAATCCTCAAGGATAGTACCAGAACTCTTCAAATAGTTTTAGTTACATTTATTTGTGCTTTATTTTTGTAATATAGTTTTCAGATATTTGTAATAGCCCTTGATATTTTTATCAAGATATTTTGCAATATATCATATAAATACTTCATCAATTGACGTAATAAGTGTGGGTTTTTTATGCCAAAACTCTTAACTCTGTAATAAAGTTATTGTTGTAGTTTTTCTAATGAAAGCCTTACGATTCTAGTTTTGACATAAATTTGTGCTTCGAGTATGTTTTTCCAGTTTTTCATATCTTATTTCTACACATGATAATAGTGTTTATAGGAAGGTCGGCAAAATTATTATCTTTCGAAATAGATTTGTTTATTGGACTATTTTTTCATCATAACTCCTCTTTAACTAGTTTTTGTTTTGCGCTTTCTGACAGCCATTAAAAGAGATTAGCTTATTAGGCTATTTGTCTGAAATAGATCCTCTTAGAATTAGTTCTAGTCTAGCCTTCTGTTTCCTTTTAAATCTATTTTGTTGGGTTGTAGAAATCTTCTACATGCATCCAAATTTTCCTAGTCATTAAGTAATCAGTTCGGCTACTCAATTATTAGGAATCTCCTTACATTCTTTGGTGAAATTCTTATACAAATTAAGTGATTCTGTCAAGCTGGAAGCTGACACTTTCAAGGGAACCATGTGAGAGAGCCTTTAAATCATAAAGAAAAATTGTCACTGATTGTCTACCACTGCCAATTAAAACCATAAATCTGGCCATTGTGCTTCAAAGGCTATTTTTCAGTGACAAGTGAACAACGTTAAACAAAGCCTCGTAACACTGAGGGAGCCCCCTCTGGTTCAAGGGCTAGCTTGAGCCTAAAGGCTAGTTGAGTTGGTTTCTTAGTGTAGTTTTTGTAGCCAAGGACTGCCTATGGGAAACATGTACAACATTGGCACTGCTATGGGGAAGCAAAGTAAAAGTCTTTCTTCGGGGAATGATAAAGTTTATATCCATTTCTCACTAGTGAACAAGGAATAGGCATTTGTATTGGTTGCATTATTTTCACCTGGCGACTCCACTTTGTCGTATGGTGATTCCACTTGATTACTGATCCCACTCTTGTTTTGAAATTTCAGCTACCTTTACTGCTATGCGAGGTTTGTTGATACTTGTAGTAAGCAGTATATGTATCTCCCTCTCACCCTTAATCAGAAATCTAAAATGTCAGCAGAGGATACAAATTTTAAAGGATACATGTGAGTATAGGTTTTCTATTGGAATTTATGTTCATATTGTATATATTCTTCATATTTTTAGTTGTTGGCAATGTGGTTTGTCAATAAATCCACTCCGCACTTGGTTACATTGGAAAGCAGATTTCACCTAACAGTGTAAGCTTTTCTAGTTCAGTTAGATAGAAGTGTGGGGATTGGATAGATATTCATAATTTTAGTATGTAGTAGATCAGTGTGCTCATTGTTTAATGAATGGTGTGATTTGAAGAGTATATGATAGATCAGCTTATATTTTCAGTCTTTAGAAATTTTTAGTTTTCAGAGTTGAAAGAGTATCCAGATTAGTGCTGACATATGGTTGCATTTCACAGTTATAGGTTGCAATATGCACTAGCAGGCTATTCAAATGATAGGGTTGATCCAGGAGAGTTGGTTATGGTAGATGATGGTTGATGATCAGGTTTACAATATAACTCCATGCCCAATGCTAAAAGCAACTGATCTGCTTGTTCTCTGCATCCCACAGGGGGAAGTAGTCCCCATTTGAGCCGATGTTGTAACATATTGCGACACACCGAAAATTAAAATTTTCCTGTGTGAAATTGCCATTCCTTCTGAGTTAAATACTGAGGGCATATATAAATTTTATACTTTTGAATGATTTATTTATATAGTTTTAATTTTTAAATAAATTATTTTTAATAAAAATATACAAGTTTATATTTTTATTAAAAAGATTTATTTAAAACATTAATTTTATGTTTAAAGTGGGCCAAGCCTTAGTTGCCAACCCCACCAAATCCTATTCCATTTAAATAATTCATTACCCACATTGCATTAAATAATTTTCACCGGCCCCAATGGGTATCCCGTCACTTCATTAAACTCCATCCACTTTCCTTCCATCTCTCGCATCTCCCTCCGATCCGACAACCCATATTCATCCTCGGCCCTCCCTTACCATCTAAAGGTTATCAGTGGGGGGTAGTTCGAAGTCAGAAATTTTGGAAATCACCCTCCAAAATTGCTTCTCCCCCATTCTAGTCATTTGAGAGTTAAAATCCTGAAATAGATTACCACCCGAACTTACTCGCGAACGCAGTTTTCATCCAACCATTTACCGCCGCTCCCACATCATCATCCACATCCGCTCCCATGTCAATTCCTCTGTCTAATCAATCACTGCCACTTATCTCCTCCTACCTCATCCCTCTCCCACTTACCACTCCATCCCATGCATTCTTTCTGCGTCCACATCATCTCCTACCTCCACGTCATATGCCCATCTCATAGTTGGCTGAAATTATGTTTTTTCCTATAGACCCCATTGATTTAAAACATGGTTTTCAGACCCATAAGAATGAATTTTATGAAACTAAAATAGGTTGTTTCTGCGAATATCCTTATTAACAAAAACTTCTCCTAGTTTGGTAACAACTCTTATGTTTTGGGAGATTTTAAAGAAACTTTGAAGACATATTTTCCCAAATTTTTCCTGTTTAGTCATATCTTTGCGGAAAAGATTGTGGCCAATAAAAGATGATTCTTCAGAAACTGAAGGAGGTTTGTGTTTCTAAGATGCTAAAGTACAATAAACTACTTCATATTTTATACAACTATTACGTAATCAGAGATACAAGTACATCTTCACAGCCTATTCTTCAGACTTTCTAAATTCGTTTTTAGACATCTTTTGCAGAAAGTATTGTGAACAGCTGGAGCCCCATTTTGGGAAACATAGAGAGGATTTTGGGATGAAAATTCTCAAAGACAGTTAGTGACTTTGAGGCCACCTCATCAAATATGAGTTGTAAACAAATTCAAATTGCTCTTCTTTAGCAATAGAAATCCTCAAGGATAGCTGTTGTGGGGAAAAATGCCTATGCAAGACGATCCTATCCACCTAAGGTGTGACAGTGCCTTAGCAAAAAACAGAGACAGCTATTCTAGTATTCTTCCTTTATGAATTAAGAATGAAGAGAGATGGATGGACTAACCGGTGTCTTCCGTTTGTCCCTCGATCCGGTTTCTCTTCTCTTTGAGAGTTCCCAGCTACTTGCCTTCTCGCTCGCCCAGCTTCAACAGGTCTCTGCAAGATCACAAGAAGAGAACACTACACAAAGACATAGATTCATATTCATAACTAGTTCAGGATTAGAAATAAACTAAACATACTAATGCAATCATACATCAAAGATACATCAGTATATAGGAGAAACCAAGATAGCTTTATTGATGAATAACAAGGTTCAGGAAGAGATACAACCAAGAAGGCTCCAATCCAGCATCTCCTTCCCAGCAAATGGAATTCCTATCTTCACCTCCCTTCAAAGCATTAAGCACCCAATGATTCCAGTCTCAAACCAACAACAATTCTTTGCAATAACAAAATTCCAGCCCCTAGATCTCATGGAGGAGAGATCCATATATAGATGTTTGGAGAGAGGATGAGTCAGATTGAGATTTGACTAGTGTCCTCTCCCTCTGTCAGTTCTTGCTTCCACTTGGAGGTTCTTGCTTCCACTTGGAGATTGAGAACCACTTACTCATCACTAGTCGAATTCACTGAGGCAAGTGTCATTGAGGAAGATTCTGGAAGCTTCCAGGGTCTTGACACCTCGTTGAATGAACTTGCCATTTGTCAATTCCCGCTCAGCGCACCCTGGTAGTGCTTCTACCTGCGTTGCAGTGCAGGTAGCCAGTGCAGACTTTGCATTTCAGTGCAGACAGCTAGTGGAGCCTCTGAATTGATCCTGAATTGACTTGTTTTTGAGCAGTTTCTGGTGGAGAACTTCTGTGAATTGTTGTGGTTTGTTGGCCTTGTTCCTCTAGGGGTAGGAACAACATGTTTAGGGACTTTGGATCCCTTAGATTATGGACATTTCCTGCTCAATGCTGTAAGGCACAAAAATGTCTATAACAGTTGCCCCCTAAAGTATGAGGCCGTTTATTGGGTGAAATGCTTTATCAGGAGGATCCGAAGTTCATCCAATGCTGGGAGGAGACCTGTAATAAGATACAATACAATACATTATTTTTCATACTGCTTTCATGATCTAGCTGAGGCGGGCATTCCCATGCTCAGCTTTATAAATTCATTTTTTTGTACATAGAACAGACAATCGTCTGATGGTAGACTGATAATTTTGATGAAATTATCATCCTTTGTGTAGGATGATTATCTGCTGCAATGATGTACATGTCAATGTCTTTATCTTTCCTGAATATATATCGCAGCCCGGATGGATGAAACTAGATCCGGGGTCTTCAAACTCGTTCGATCTTCACTCTAAGTACAAGTTGATCCATGTGAGAAATGTTCTGAAGTCGAACATGGAAAGACATCGCTTGATTACCGGTCAATGAGGTAAACCGTTAACAAGCGCGAGAGGAATCACCGATAATGATAATGACCCTCAAGGTACTGCAGTACAATTCACGTGGTGTGAATAAAGGACTTGACGTCGAACACCACGCAAAATCTTTCGGTCGAAGGTCATTGAGGTATACCTGTCGCCGGAGTGAGAAACTTGCCATTGAGGCATGCAAGCTTCAAAGTACTGAAGGGGGTGTTCCTAGATCAACTTCTTGGATAATGAGCTGATGTCGACAAGAAGCGATCCGTCAAAGGAGGGCCTTAATGTATCCCACATCAGTGACACGGAATGGAGCTAATGATTTTGATGGAGGTGAAAACGATCTGTGACATATGATTCAGGGTGGCGGTCATGAAAGGATGAAGGATAATGTACGGTAGTGGATGGGACACGGTTGACTTCTCTGAACGTCTTCTCTTGAACATGTGGCGACACTGATGCGATGGATCGGTAGCATTACCCCAAATATGGATGGTATGGCGAGACCATGGTGATGTGACCGGTGAATGAAACAACCCAACCTGATTGTGGTACGGAGGAAAAGTGTCATGTTCAAGAGCGACTTGCTACCATCAAAGTTTTCTTGAGTTTCTCCCAATTTTCCCCAGTCATTGCTGACCAGTACCTCTTTATTTTTGTCAAGCTTGAGGAGGATAACATATGCTTGTTCTATAACTTGCCCTTTGGGCAAGCCCATCGCTATGTTTTAACGAGCCTAGCGATAGTGAAACTCGTTCTCGTCTAAAGACAAGTTTGTCGCTATTTAATGATTTTAACGAGTCTAACGACAAAGATAACTCCGTCCTTTTCATTTTTAGAGAGTATGAAAAGGTACGTAAAGTCAACTCCGAAAGTCCTTTTTCGTCATCTAATCCCTTTAGTCCGAAAAAGTATAAAACAATACAGAAGGGATGAGTTTTCGATAGTTTTAACGAGCCGAACAAAAGAAGCGCTCGATCTTTTTGTTCAATAATCCCTCAGGTCCAAAAAGATTAAAATCTAGAGGAGGGATAGCACTTCTGGTCGCTTTAACGAGCTGGAAGGCCAAAACTCGGCAATCTTTTCATGTTTTACGAGTCAGATGAAAAGAGCTTAAAGAAGACTCGTCTTTTGAGGAACGAGTGATAAAACAGGTTAGCAGCTGATTCCAGGTAAGGCTTGGAATTTTCCAATCACGGCAGTGTCACAAGGATGGCTAAGTGAAATCACTCTTCGCAGCTGTTCCTCAAAATGGGTAAACAATCAAATGGAGGTGAACGATCGGCCAAATGAAAAGTGGAGGTGACGGTGCAAACACGACCACATTCACAGTGGTTATTTGCTGGGTAGTTCATTTTTTAACGAGCTTAAACGCGGATTGAAACACTTGCTCGATCTTATGTTTATTTTTTAACGAGCATGAACTATGTGCTAAAACTGCTCGGATCTTGCGTTTATTTTTTAACGAGCATGAACTGTGTGCTAAAACTGCTCGATTAATCCAGTCATATGATAAGAGTGTCTCACTGAAGATGCTATTTTTTATGGAGCTTAGATCTTACAAAGCTTTGCTCCGGATCCTTTCGTTATGCAAGTTCGGAAACGACTAATCCTATGAGTTTAAAGGGTTAGACTTACAGGTTTAAAGGGAGGACCTAAAAATTTAAAAAATAAATAGCCGCCCCTTGCTTGCACTCCGAAAGGTTTGCATGCCCCTAGGTATAAAACATAGTTTCAAGGTTACCCCTACTTTAGTCCAATAAAACATTTGTTTTACCGGGAGAGGCCTACCTCTTTCAGGTTACCCAAAGATTGTCTCGTTAATCTTTCAAACAAAACACTTCTTCGGCGATGTCTACCGAGATAGACAAAGGTAAGCGACGATGCCCACCAACTCACATAACTTTGACAAAATAATCTTATTCTAGAATAACCCCTCTTCCTAGACGGACGGGGTACAGACTAGTCATATTCTCCCGCGGAAACCTACCCTATACCCAAAGTTTTCCTGCCGAAGCAGACCAGGATGCATGCCCCCTGGGTTGCAGTCATATCCTTCCGAATTACTCGCGCTCATCGGGAGGACGGACCGTGGGTTGAGACACTTCTTGCGTGAAGAGACCATTTAGGGATGGTACATGACAATTTGCGATGCGCGATCCGAGAAATGAAAGTTGGTCCACGAGCTTGACCACTCTTCCTTCGTGCGCAAAACTCATTACTCTAAAGAGTGAGGAGACGATGGCTCCCATGCAATATATATAGTCTCGT
Source organism: Pinus tabuliformis (assembly GCA_031772625.1). Taxonomy (NCBI): domain Eukaryota; kingdom Viridiplantae; phylum Streptophyta; class Pinopsida; order Pinales; family Pinaceae; genus Pinus; species Pinus tabuliformis. The sequence goes on from CM062811.1 coordinate 588,220,891, forward strand.
CCAAGGAGTAGGTTATAATCCAAGGGTCCTTGAACGACCATCATGTTCATTTGAACGGTCTTCCCTTTCAATGTGATTGGCACATTGGGAAGAATCCCTAAAGGTCGACTGGTTCCTTTATCAAATCCTGTCAGATTTCTCATTTCAGGCAAAAGCGCTGGCGAACCAAGCGCTTTCCAAGCAATAGAGGAAAGGATACTCACAGATGCCCCCTCATCAATGATGGTGCCAGCCATTACCATTCTGTATATTTGAACGATAATTCTGAATGGTATGCTTGCTAGCAACCGGGGTCTGCCTAGTTGGTTCCAGTCGAAGGACACAACCAGGTTGCTTGGTGGTGGGACCGAATAGACGGCCGGGTATGACTCTGATGAAATTCCTTCCTGCGATAAAGGAATGGGCAAATTGCCCCCTTGTTCGTCGGAGTCTGTGTTGATGAAGAGAATTTGGACGGTGTCGTCTTTATTCTCCTCTGTGACGGTATCATTCGAAGATAGAGCCTCTGAAGGCAAAACCGGGTCAACTGCCGCCTCAACCTTTTGACTTTCGTCAGGTATGGATTCAGACGGTTCATCTTCAATGATAGGTGCTTCGGCTGACCACCTGAGCGGGCCAGCCGGGTTCTCAACTAGTGAAGGACTTGGCAGGAGTTTTTGATATCTAGGAGGAAGTTGCGCTCGTAAAATCGGGCGATCTTCCAAAACTCTTTTAGCCTCGTCTAAGAAGGGACAACGGTGGATGGCATGGTTGCCTTCACACAGTTTTCAGGGAAATCTAGCTTTCCCTCTCTGTCCTGTGGCTTCACTTTCACTAGTTGACGGTGTGCTGTCAACATGGCTATCAGAGGTTGACGCCACCGAATTGTGCAAACGGGGAGACCAGTCCCTTAGTATCCGAGGGATGCAGGGACAATCTCTGTGGAAGTGGTATCCCTTGCATATGACACATGGCGATTTAGGCCTAGTTAGTGCTGTGTGTGGATTTTTGTCAGACGACACTTGTTTGCCCCCAGTCGCTTTTGGCTCCTTCTTCTTCTTCTCTTTCTTCTTCTTTTCCTTCTTCTCCTTAGGAACTTGGTTTTTTGTTTTACCAGTTCCGTCAAGCGAAGAGGAAGGAGGAGAGGGAGAATTAGATGAAGTAGAAGGCTGGTGGGTAACTCTGGTCTGGTCTAACTGTTGATTCGACTGTTCAGGAATAGTGGTGTTCTGAACGACATTGGTTGAAAAGAACCAGACCGGCAGGCCAATTGTCAGTCCTGGAAGCGACAATGTGGCCATATGGGGCGCACCAACATCTCCCCAAGAGGAGAAGGGACTAGGATTTCCACCAAGGGGAATTCCTTGGTTGGTGGGCTCCATTTTTTCAACCTAAAGATCAACGCAGGAATAAAGGGTGATTGTTTCGTTTAAAATAAATTTTTAACGACGCTTAGACACAACTTGCTTTTTCAATTTTAAAGAGTCGAGAAAAAGCTAAAGATGACTCTAGTCTCCTTCGATGTTTTAACGAGCCCGAAGTGACAAATGCTCGGATGGACTTTTTCTGTTATAGAGTCTGAAAAAGGCCAAAAGGAACTGCTCTGGAGTTCTAGGCAGAGGGTGTGCCAAACTTTTCGCAAAACCGCAGAATACTTTTTAGGGTACGGGTGGTCGATCTTCCTGAATGCTGTGTTCAGTGCATTGCGATCAGTAGGGCGGCCGACACGGCTTCCTAAGGATAAAGGTTTTATGCCTATAGGGGTCTCCCAATATATATGCGACGGTACGTGGGAGCACAATCCGTACTGGTACTAATCGTCCCTCAGGAGGAATCACCCAACCATCAGTGAGGCGACCAGTGACTAGGTTTTACGACGCCGGAACACGTCTCTAGCCTAGACCTCTATGTTGTGCGTTATGTTGCAAAGCGTTGTTAAGTTCATTCGATTTATTTTAGGTTGATCTTTTTAGAAGTTTGCCTTTCTGGATCACCACGAGATGTATGATACAATTCCTAAATGCAGTCTAAAGATGATAAGCAAGCTTTATATCTTTTCAACTATGAAAATCCTAGCTACAAAGGGAAAAGAAAGACACCATCTTTTCTCAAAGAGCAATCAGCACACTCTAATGCATTTTTCCTAAATCAAGCATGCAAACTATCAAGATGCAAATGCACAATGCAGGTGTTTGTTTTCCGCTTTCTTAATATTGATGCCTAAAAAGAAAGTTTTTTGTACAACTTTGAATTTGCTTTTAAATGACAAATACAAACAAGTTTACTTTTTCGAAATCTGAAAGGGTAGAAGAGAATACAACACTTTACGACTTTCGAAATGAACACTTGATTTCGACACTTAAAAGAGACAAACTCAAACCAAAAGCAAAAGTAAATGTATAATCAACTGTAAACAACCAATGAACTCTCTCCTAAGATCACAATCAACCGATCTGAATCAAGGGCTACAGGATGATTATTTCACTCTTGCAAAGGAAAACTGTAAATGACGCCACAAACAAATAAAAACACTCATAGTCTTTTTGTACAAAAGGAGGCGGAATTCAAGTAGAGAAAAGGAGGTTTCAGACAGGTACCTATGCTGGTTACAGGCTGCAAAAAACAGAGATCAAAACAAGGCAAAACAGAGCAGAGAACTCCAGCTGCACAAGGCCTAACTGGATCAACGCACCCTCAACACAGAGGTTTTGACATTCAGTGCAGGTAGCCTTCACGGGACCTGCGTTGAAATGCAGAACCTCTTCACAGGGTCTGCGCTGAAGGAGAAACGAGAGTTCCTCACTGGGTTCTGGGTCACAGTTTGCTGATTAATCTACGGTTTCAGGCCAAATAAAAGCAACAAGCAAGGTACAATCAAAGGGATGCTTTGAGGGAGGGCTAAGATCTATCACAAAGGATCATCAAATCATTTGTGAGTCCATCGTTTAGATCATAGACAAATCCAGTGATTGGATCAAAGCAGCAGCTGTCTACTTTGCATCTGAGAATAGCAGATGCAGTTCGATTGTTGCTGTTGAGTCTATGAAACAAACAATGATAGAGACACAAATAAAATGACTAAACAGAGCATCCCCAGCGGAGTCGCCAATTTGTTGTGGGGAAAAATGCCTATGCAGGACGATCCTATCCACCTAAGGTGTGACAGTGCCTTAGCAACAAACAAAGACAGCTATTCTAGTATTCTTCCTTTATGAATTAAGAATGAAGAGAGATGGATGGACTAACCGGTGTCTTCCGTTTGTCCCTCGATCCGGTTTCTCTTCTCTTTGAGAGTTCCCAGCTACTTGCCTTCTCGCTCGCCCAGCTTCAACAGGTCTCTGCAAGATCACAAGAAGAGAACACTACACAAAGACATAGATTCATATTCATAACTAGTTCAGGATTAGAAATAAACTAAACATACTAATGCAATCATACATCAAAGATACATCAGTATATAGGAGAAACCAAGATAGCTTTATTGATGAATAACAAGGTTCAGGAAGAGATACAACCAAGAAGGCTCCAATCCAGCATCTCCTTCCCAGCAAATGGAATTCCTATCTTCACCTCCCTTTAAAGCATTAAGCACCCAATGATTCCAGTCTCAAACCAACAGCAATTCTTTGCAATAACAAAATTCCAGCCCCTAGATCTCATGGAGGAGATATCCATATATAGATGTTTGGAGAGAGGATGAGTCAGCTTGAGATCTGACTAGTGTCCTCTCCCTCTATCAGTTCTTGCTTCCACTTGGAGGTTCTTGCTTCCACTTGGAGATTGAGAACCTCTTACTCATCACTAGTCGAATTCACTGAGGCAAGTGTCATTGAGGAAGATTCTGGAAGCTTCCAGGGTCTTGACACCTCGTTGAATGAACTTGCCATTTGTCAATTCCCGCTCAGCGCACCCTGGTAGTGCTTCTACCTGCGTTGCAGTGCAGACTTTGCATTTCAGCGCAGACAGCTAGTGGAGCCTCTGAATTGATCCTGAATTGACTTGTTTTTGAGCAGTTTCTGGTGGAGAACTTCTGTGAATTGCTGTGGTTTGTTGGCCTTGTTCCTCTAGGGGTAGGAACAACATGTTTAGGGACTTTGGATCCCTTAGATTATGGACATTTCCTGCTCAATGTTGTAAGGCACAAAAATGTCTATAACAATAGCACCAGAACTCTTCAAATAGGTTTAGTTACATTTACTTGTGCTCTATTTTTGTAATACAATTTTTAGATATTTGTAATAGCCCTTGATATTTTTATCAAGGTATTTTCTAATAAATTGTATAAATACTTCATCAATTGAAGTAATAAGTGTGGGATTTTGATGCCAAAACTCTTAACTCTGTAATAAAACTTTTGTTGTAGTTTTTCTAATGAAAGCCTTATGGCTCTAGTTTTGACAGAATTTTGTGCTTTGAGTATGTTCTTCCAGTTTTTCATATCTTATTTCTACACATGACAAAATTTTTTATAGTAAGGTCTGCAAAATCATTATCTTTAGAAATAGATTTGTTTATTACACTAATTTTTCATCATAACTCCTCTTTAACTAGTTTTTGTTTTGTGCTTTCTGACAGCCATTAAAAGAGATTAGCTTATTAGGCTATTTGTTTGAAATAACTCCTCTTAGAATTGGTTTTAGTCTGGCCTTTTGTTCCTTTTAAATCTGTTCTTTTGGGCTGTAAAAATCTTCTACGCGCATCCAAATCTTCCTAGTCGTTAAGTAATTAGTCTCACCACTCAATTATTAGGAATCCCCTTACATTCTTTGGTCAAATTCTTATACAAATCAAGTTAATCTGTCATGCTTGAAGCTGATACTTTCAAAGGGAAACCTGTGAGAGAGCCTTTAAATCATAAATAAGAATTGTCATTGATCATCTACCACCCCTAATTAAAAACATAAATCTTTCCACTATGCTTCAAAGGCTGTTGTTCAGTGATAGGTGAACAACATTAAAAAAATCCTCGTAACACTGAGGGAGCCCCCTCTGGTTCAAGGGCTAGCTTGAGCCTAAAGGCTGGTTGAGTTGGTTTCCTGACGTAGTTTTTGCAGCCAAGGTCTACCTACAGGAAACATGTACGACAACAAGGAAGAAATATAGCCATATTATAAAAACAACAAACCACTACCCAAATAGCATCATGTTTGCAGAAAGTAGTAGGAAGAACACTCAAAAATTCCATGGAAATGGATTCCTAAGGATGAGAGGGCAATGTAAAGGCTAGTACATAAAATGCTTATGATTTGATGGCTTACTTTGTGAATAGAGTGTACATGCTTGAGTGTATTTTTTTTACCTGCTAGGGTAAGGCAGGCCAATAAAAGAGACACTAGCGATTGAAAATGGCTTTGTTTGTGCCAAAATTCCCCCTCTATGAAGAGTCATGTACATCACGGATGAGAAGGAAATGATCATTAGTTTGTGGCACACATAGCTCGTTAAATTGATGTAACCCACCATCACGAATGGTATAATAAAGAAGTAGAGTTTGGTTGATAATTGTAGGCTATTGCAAAGATTCCTATATCTCACCAAATATTGGATCTATTGCATAGATGTATTTCTACGAATCAAAAATGGCACAACAATCCTATATAATGTGTAAGAACTAACTAGGTGGTTGGCTTAACAAATAAACCATTTTATTAGTTGTACCTTTCTTATATTTAATCACAAGATGGAATGTTCAATGCAAGTATCCCACAGCATTTCTCTTGAATCTTGATTTATGTGTTGATGAAGATCAGTGGATGATGATATGTATGGAGTATGGTTTATTTTCCAAGAATATAATGGAACCTTTGCTACAATTCATGCACTAAGTTGTATAATTCCTTCTCATAGGAGTTGTACATAAGCTTGGCCTCTAGAAGAGTCTTGAATGGTATGTTACAGGGTAACCTCCCTATTTAAGAATAACCATATTGGAAAATTGAGAGGTTTTTGTTTCTATTTCAAATGGTTGATGCAAATTTGGTAAATGGAGATTAGGAGTAGAGCATAAGGAATTCCTGAGCTTAGTAAAATGGTGCTTAGCCTCAATGTTCTAAAGAAATTTTTCTTGATTAGAAAATTGGTTTAAAGGGTGGGTGAGTTGGGAAGAACGAGAGACACACTTTTTCTAGAAATTAATACCTCCCATGAATCTCTTGAGGTCATGAGCATTGGAAAGAGCTAGCCATTGTGCCAAAACTTGTGATTGAGATGGATATGATCAAATTTCTCTTGAATCAAGTATGAATCCCAAATATTGAACTAATGGTTATCCAAAATAAGGTTTCTTCTCTTTTACCTGAAGTTTATGTGCATGAAGTAGCTCAAATGTGTTGCACATGTGTTGTAGATGCTTTGACCCAAATTTTCTGAATACTAAAATATTATCAAGATAAATGACCATGAAATTACCTAGTTGTGGCCTAAACACATCATTGATTGATGTCATAAATGTATATGGTACATTTGTCAACGAAAATGGCATGACCGCCCATTGAAATAGTCCAAACTTTGACTTGGAAGCTTCTTCCATGTGCCTGTTGCATGCATGTGAACTTTTTGTTAACCATATGCCAAATCTATGTCTGTGAAAAAGTAAGCCCGTTGTAAGTGGCCCAACAAATCCTTAATTCGAGGTAAGGGATGCAAGTTTTTAATGGTAACTTATATTAAGGTCACAGAAATTTGTCACTAGGCACCACTCAAAATCATCCTTTTTGGGAATAATGAAAGTGGGAAATACACATGGGGAGGATGAAGGTTGAATATGGTCTGAGGTTAGTAGTTGTGAAAGTTGGTGTTCTATATCAGCTGCCTCTTGAGGAGTAAGGCAATAGGCTGCAGCACTGGGACAAGAAGGATAAGGAATAATGTCAATTATGTGTTCAATAGAGCATGCTAGGGGTAGCCACATTTATTTTCTAAATACATTTGTGAATTATTGAAGTAGGGGAGCCATATCAAGGCGTACCAAATTGGTTAGGTTATCTAGTTTGACAGGGTGAACCAAACAAAAAGAAAGATATTGGTTCAAAATGACTTTCTTAATGAGAGCTTTTCCAGTGGGAGGTTGTGTTTGTTTAAGCAAAGAGGATGTGAGGACATAGGTTTGGCACTCATGTTGCAAGTGGTATTGATGATATTAAGCATGATAAACAACATGCCTAGCCTATTGATATGGAATTTTGAGTAATAAATTAACAAAATCGAGGGGAGAAACATCACACACTATAGTATCTCAAAAAGCGACAATAGAAAATGTCACTACACAACATTGGGAGATAGTAAGACAAGGGATTTATTTTTGTACCCAACCAAGATGATATATGTCTGGGTGTGGAGTGGTGGGAAGGTTAAGTCATAAAACCAAGTCCCATGCCACAAGATTCCTTTCACTCCAATTGTCGAGGATGGGGGTATCCAATCAATGCTTGACTTGAAAATTATGGGTAACAAAAGGTTCCAACTTCATTAGCAGTGATTAGGATGAGAGAGGGGTATTCTTTGGTTAGATTTTCAAGAGAAACAAGAATAAGAGAGGGATGGAAATAAGGTTTCTAAAGCTCGGTAAAATGAGTATTTTCGGTGTGCCTATTTTTAAGTGCTTCAAAATAGTTATAAGTATGTACTAAATTGGTCTTATGGAAGATACACTAGGGTTTATTGTGATGTATGGAGGATGAGGTAGGGGTCACAGTATAAGGACCAAAAAGAGAAGTACTAATAGGAAATGGACCATATCAGGGCTTAGGCGATCATATTCAAGGATCCACTTTACAATCCACATCAAAGGCTCAAAGAAAGGCCTTGTCTAAGGAAGGACTATCGAACGATTCAACTTCTTGATGAGAAACCATTAACAAACTGGATTTAAATTTGAAAATGAGTGCCTCTTCCATATTGAAGTTATGTAAATGAATGTGCAACTCAAAGAAGACCTTAATGTAGGATTATATTGATTTATTCATAGTTGGTAGAGCTACAACCACTTTGCAAGGAGATTTTGTAGATATCATAGGGGATAGAAGTGTGATCTTAATGCCCGGCATAAATCATCCTAAGATGTGATGTGAGCAAGGCTAGTCTCTTTTATCTCTTTGATCTTAATGACTAAGAATATATTCTATAAATGGGTATCCCTGCATACTTACACCATGCCATCCAATTGTAGGCTAGTTATTTGAAGCTTCATGTCCTCTGCCATCTTGGGACATGTTTTGAAATAGGTGGAGAGATTATGGATCTAAGAATCGACAACCTCTCAATTCATCTGGCCTAAAAATTTGTGAAATTAAAAGTTTGTATCCAACTTCATGTATTATGGAGGGCATCTTTGTTACTGTAGATTTACTAGGTCATGGAGAGCCTTTGCCAAATCTCATATTGGTGAGTCCTTGGTTGAGTCGCTAGATGTGATTTATTTACAAGGTGGCATGATTTTTAACCACCCAAATGGATTAAAATGTAGATTTCAATGAATAGATCACTCCAATCACATTACGAAAGGTGCACTCAGAAGGAAATTGAAGAACGAAGGGATTGGAATTGTTGAGCCATGAGTCTATGAAAAAAATATTTGAATAGATGGATGGATTTGTGTCTACTCTTTGATGTTGAGCAACAATGTGTTGAGGTCGCCAGCTCAGAATACTAATTGATCTACATGCATATTTGAGAATCATTAATCATACATGAGACAATGAAACAACAAATACATAAAAAACACGATCCTAAAAAGAATACCACCATTTTATTACAAGGGAGAGGCTTCCTTTTATATTATAAGCTAGACAACTTTTTATTAACTTGATTACAAATAATTTTGCACGGTAACAACAAAACATTATTCAGAAATTTCCTTCCTTTCTTAAGTTGCTCAACTAGTTTGCATGAGGAAAAGGAAATACATATTTTAGAAACATAAAATACTTTATTTGATGTTGCCTTCCTCGTTATGAGTTTCTTTGAAGGGGTATGCCTCTCAAAGTTTCCCACTTAACCAATTCAACCCTATATAATATCAAATCAACATAGTTAACTAGGGCTTAAATTTACTTAGTTATGAAGATAACATACACTAAAATCAAATTTGTGCATACATATAATTTGGACTAATAAAAAACTCATATATAGAGAGAAAAATTAAAGGAAAAGTACATACCACAACACTATCACAAATATGGTACAAGTCAAGATCTTCAAATCCTAGCCAAGGAAACTATAAGAAACCTCTAGTCATTAATTTATTCTATCTGGGAAACACTATCAACCAAACTTAGGCTATTCATTCCACCAAATATCTTCTACAAGATAGAAACAAAATTGACAAGTCCTCCTTGCACATACACTAATATTGCATCACAAAATCTCTCCACATGAGTGATCTATTTTTACTTAGGGTTTACATCCCTTAGCCATATTGTACCACACAAGTACTTAGTACATAAGAAAGAAACTCTAGCAGTAGGCTCTAAGTCTACATGTCCATCCTAGGGCTTTTAGCTTGTGAACCCTAGGCCTTGAACTTGTGAATCCGAAAAAGCACTAGAACCTACATGGAACATAAAGAATAAAATAACCAAGTTTTTTGGAAAGCAAGGCATCACACCAAGATTAAATTGGTCATGCTAGTCTCTCCATCATCTCAACCTAGCCTCCATGTATTACATAAGAAGAAGGACCCAAAATCATAATGTGTTAATTCTATTGTCCATATCTTCTCCTAGAATTGAAATCCTAGTGCTACAACAAGAGCCATAAGAAAACCACCCTCTCCAATCTTATGTTCTTCTCTAGTGTTTTGTTGGCACATGAGATTCTATTAGACCCATATTTTCTATGCAATGGGCCAAAAAACCTGCTCAACATCGGCCCTTTTAGCATAACCCACAAAGTGGATGAAGTCTCACCCGAGATGCTAATTGGGGGACTACTGGAACTAAGTTTCTGTAGTCATATGGGATTGCGAGAACCCTGAAACACTATAACCCTAACTTACAACACAAGACTAAGGTAGTTATGAAACAAACTCATAACAATCATCCAATACTGCCCACCATGCAACATGTCATTGGCTATTGGCTCGATGGTTAGCTCATAGGCCACGATTGGCACTAGGACTGTGGATGACATAACTGACATGTTGTGTCACTCTTGTTGACATCACGGGAGATTCACAAAACATTGAAGGAAATTTCATCCTAAAAGTGGCCTCCTAATGAAAAAGAATAAAATAAGAGTTGTGAATTGTGGAGGGAAAAGAAGAAAACTATTTTTTTTAATTGTATTTTTTACTTATCTCCTTATAGGTTTACTCAAATTTCAAGTGTAGACACTCGTTGGATGCAAAATTAAATTCCAAATTTGATGAGTCTCCATTATGCATACTTTTGAGAAGACCCATATTAATAAAAATCAAAGATACATTAAAAAATGTGTTCAACACACTTTTTTAATGTATCCTCATTTTTTGTCAATATGGGTCTTCTCAAAAGTATTCATAATGAGTACTCTTTGGATGTGGAATTTAATTCCGCATCCATCAAATATCTACATTTGAAATTTGAGTAAACCTATAATAATATAAGCCAAAAATACAATTAAAAAAAGTATTTTTTTCCCCTCCAAAATATTTACTTGTACCTATTTTTAAATTTAAAGGATTTTTATTGGTTTACATATTACTTACGTGAAATTTTCATGGGAAATTTTAGGCAGAAATTTCTTCTAATGTGATCCTCTCACATATCACATGTGTTCATGGAGGTCTAAACAATACCCTTATTTTGACTACATCATATTAGTTAACCCCTACCAATATGAACCCAATACACCTTCCCAATTTAAAAAACTTGACATTCACTAGGTATACTGGGTATCCATTTTTTCATTAACATTCTTTATACCACTTTATATTTTTTCATTAACTTTGAGCTCCATTTTTTATACTTGCCAATATAAACACTGTTTACCCACTATTATATGTTCAATATATTATGTCATTTTTTCCTCAATACATATCCCCCAATATGAATGCACATGCTATGATATTGCTTTGTTAGTGAAGCACCCATTGTCGACATCAACATAGTGAGACACCGTTCATAATTTGAATGTTTAATCATGGTAAGCTATTACCAGGCCATCGATTTACTTTTCCATTCGATACATTCAATTAGTTCAATAAAATATTAGTATACAAACAATAAACAAACATACCATAAAAAAAGAAACATACATATGCATTTAACACTATAAAGGAGACAACCCATGTTTTTTTTTAATACTTCATTGGAAAATAAACGAAGGCCTGAGGTGCTACAACATGGACCACATATACCTTGACTCACCAACCTTCATTACTTGCTCAGAATATAAATGGGACCATAAATACAATGCAAAATCATACAAACACCACCATATATGATTTCCATTACACTTTTTGCTGAAACGTAGCAGTAGACACAAACACTAGTACGTGGAACTATTGTAACAAAAAGACACATCTATAACAATCCTCTTTTCTTTGGAAATCATGCTCTGATCATCCAACCATCCAACCCATGATTCCTGAACACGTCCCTATATTATCTCCTAGTATCTTCTTGATCTCCTTTGGCTGACTTCTCCACTACTCTACTTTTCCTCCCAGCTGGCTAACCATTAGGATATTTTCTTACATCCTTTCCTTAGATGTCCCATGCCTACTAACCATCTACTGAAAATATCTCTTTCCCGCTCATCCCACTTCATCAACCTTCATCTACTTGAAAATATCCTTGAAATCTCCTACCATGACATCCCTCTCTTCCTTGACCACCAACTACAAAATCCTAACTACATGATTTATTGGCACGCATCTCCGCTCTATGGAAATTGTCATCTCCTCTTTGTGCGATGCCTCCCTACACCACGCCTCTTCCTACTATGACAATTCTCACCATTGTGCATATACTGCTTCTCTCCCGCACTCCTCTATCCTCTGTGCGGTCACCCTCATATCACACAATTTCAAAATATTTTGGCCCCTAATAAGCCCCCAATACAAAAATATGGTTCATCCTGAGCCACTCAATCCTTCTCCTATCACCAAAATTTCAAGAACTTCTATGTTCATTGAGGTTGTCTTTATTCTCCTAGTATAGCAGTTTGCCAAGGTGGTCAGGTGGTCTTGTTGTCCTCAAACTTCGATATGAGATAGGAGGAGAGTTTCATGTTCCACCTCTCCATAATGGTTCTCATAGACAAAGAGCTTAAGGTACCACTGTTGCTCCATGTTTGAGTTCTATATCTATCACTAACCATTGCCCTCTTCTTTTTTATATACCATCACCTTTCCTTCATGGGTATCAGAAAGAATTCGACGTTGTTGCCTTCTTCATGGTACCTTGAGGGCTAGTGTAAAGAGTGACACATCCTTAGTGAGATGACCACTTCCACACCCTCGTAGTAGTACTTTCCCTATCTACCTTTGAAGGAAAGGGTTATTCTATGGGGATCCTTATTCTACCCCATCATGGGTGAAGATGAAACCTTAATCCATTACTATATTCCCCCTAGTAGGGACTACCATGACACATAGATGCGAAATATACTCAAAGGGCCCTCCTAGAATCCATGTTAGGTTGAACTAATTGGTGCAACTATAGCCTATGATGTAAACCATCCTTTTGAGTGCAAGGGGCTCTCTTTTGTTTGGCCTACTTGGTGCAACCATGCCATCACCCTTCGAGAAATATCCTTATCCTCTTTTATCCATCTTTGGATCTTTCTACGTAGTCTCATCCTCCATAAAAGATTCATCTTACATCGGGAACCAACATGGACACTTCCTATCTGGATTTCTTCCATTATTCTCATTTATTCAACTCCTCTCTCTCATTTTATCATAGAAATGCACTTTCCTCGCATCATTCTTATGTTTCTCTTTGTCTTCATGCATGGACTACTCTACTCCTCTATACTCTCTTAAACTCAGAGACCTCTTTAATTAATTCTTCTACCAATGCTTTTTCTCCAGGTGGTGTTATATAATACTCAAATCCTTTGCTCTCCCTCATTTATGAACATTACAATGGTTGATCCATCATTACTTGAAAATTATAATCACTGCACCTCTGAATGGAACATAATTCAAGTTCTCTCCATTTTAGTTTGAAGGGATGTCATACACGTGCCACCTCTCACATTCATACTAATTCATGCCTCCTTTTATTTTGTTCACCTCAGCATTATCCTCTTTTGATTGTGTTGTCCTAATACCCAAGGGCACAAACCATTATGGGAATTTTGAGTTCAAAAATGGGCCTCCTAAGGAAATTATAAAATAGTAGTGGAAATAATAAAATAAGATTAGATTACATCATCAAATTTTAGAGGGAAAAAAGAAAAAACTATTTTTTCAACTCATATTTTTAACTTATCTCCCTATGGGTTTACTCAAATTTCGATCGAAACACTCGTTGGATGCAAAATTTGATTCTGCATTCGAGGAGTACCCATGTTGCATAATTTCTATGGACCCTACTACATGAAAAATTAGAAATACTTGAAAAAAAGTGATTGCAATCACGTTTTTCATGTATTTCTCATTTTTCGTGTAGCAGGGTCCTTCGAAAGTATGAAACATGGGTACTCCCTGGATGAGGAATTAAAGTATGCCTCTGATGAGTATTCCTGCTTGAAATTTGAGTAAAACCTTAGGGATATAAGTTGAAAATACCAGTTGAAAAAGTAGTTTTATTACTTTATTATTTCTTAATCTTTTTACTTTTTTACTCAAAAAATGGCAGATCATCCCCCATGGTTGACATCATCATCTTGAATCCTATTGGTTCTTAGGTAGTTTATTTTGGTTTTACATTTTTCTTAGGAGACCCATTTTAGACGTCAAGAGTTTGCTAATGTGATGCTTCACATGCTCTTCCTACTGTAAAAATATAATTTGGTGATAATCCTAGCTTCCTTCTTCTATTTTCAGTCATTATTGCCATACTAGGTATAGTAACTTGGCATATTCTCACACGGTTCTCAACGCATCTCTAACCACTATTCTAATTGTTACTTTAGTATAATTAGTCTATTGTACACCATCGATAAGGCATCAAGGATTAAAACATTAACTCTCACCATACCGTTCAATATTTTCGCACAATATTTTTGTGATTGGGTTGCCCCCAACAATGTGTGTTGTCTAACCTTGCACTATCCTTGCATAAAACTCCATCTCACACATGTTTTTCCACTTTAACATGCAATGGAATTTTATTGCATATTGTCTAACTAGCACATTCAAGACCAACTTTTGTTAACTATTACCTATAGAAACTAATCAATGACTCAAATTTAAGATATAGACAATACAATTTATTTATGTACACATGAATATAGCTCCCTTCATCAATTTATACTTGTACCACTTCCTTTCTAGAAGTCTAAAGAATTTATGATTTCCCATGTTGTCTCATTCAGGGCCACCATCAGATTTATCCACTCAGACTCTACCACGAGTTCAATAATCCCCACTTTCAGCATCTTATCCAACTCCCACTTGACCTTATAATTATAGATTGGATTCAGTTGATATATGCACTACTTCATAGGCTTCACATTGGGTCTCAATCGAATCCTCATTTCACTTAATTCCCAAGCATCCCTTTCATTTCCTCAAACGTGTTGGGGAAAAAGTCCTGGTATTCACACAACAAGTCTGCAACCTTGTCTAATAGCTTATCATCCCAATAATCCCTTATGGAAAACATTTTCGGATTCTCCTCTATCCCAATGTTTACTTTTTGGGTTTTGGCAGGCTGCACATACTCAGCGGATTACAACTTTGGTCCACCTACTGCTAGCTCCCCTTCAACCTCTATAATTTGTATATTCATGGTATCATTAACCTCGATCCCTATCTTGTGCACTACTCTGGTGATGTGTGTGCACCTCCAAGTGTTGAACTCATGCAATCAATGTTTCTAGTTCTCCAATTCTTATTCCAATCAGAGACACATGATCCAATACTTTGCCAACTCAATATTCCATCTATGGTAGGGTTCACATAAACCTTCAGTGATGAGTTAACACCTTGTATATATTCTCCAGCTCTTCCCTACTCAACTCAACTTAAGCCAATTCAATATACCATTCTCCTTCCCATGGGTCTAGGGGCGCTATCACTTGAATGTCCCCACCTTCAAAAATCATTTGCCTCATCTTCAAATTAATGACCAACTAATTATCAAATGCCCAATCAATTCCCAATAAAACTGGGTATGGATCAGTGTCATCGAAAATCTCTATGAATTCATAGTCAATAGTACTTGCAACTCAATCAATATCTATTGGCACTCTTATCAACCTACCAATGGGGAAAATATAATGTTGATTCACTAATATTAACTAAATGGGAGAATAGGATAACTTTGGTTTTCCAATAATCTCAGAGGTACTGTTTTGAAAAATATTTACATCAGACCCTAAATCTAATATGATATTGTAAGTTTCATATTCTCCAACCGGCATGCCAAATTTCAATTCCTTGCTTGTTCTCTTCATGTAGGCTATTTGATTTACAATGCACATATATCTTTGTCAAATAGCTACTTCAGATTCATTAGCACAATGTTCCACTAACTTCCTAAATTTCTCCAGCGCTTGTGCGTCCTTCACTAACTCAAGGTAGATTTGGAGAAGGTTTTGTACTAAATATTCCTTTGTCGCAGGCTCCCTATACATAGTATCATCATAGATAGCTGGCATAACTACTTCACAGACTATCTCTGGTTTGTCCCATTCTAGAAAAACTATCTTCCTTTGCACCTCTTTATATATTTCCTTTTACTAGATAAGATCAAACATCAAAGGAGGTTTGTTGGTGGGAAAGATTCCTGAGACCCAGGTTTAAAGCCCCAACAATGCAGAATAAGAAAACAACAAATAACATTCATGCAAGCATATCAAACATTCAAATTCATAAAATATGGATAAGGGACGTACCCGGGGGTCCTACGTTTTGAGTAGATCCCATAGGGTCTAAATCCTCTACTTCCTCCTAGATGTGTAGACCTCCAAGTCAATTACAAAAACAAAGGTAGATAAAATAATTCAAATTACATGCATATAGATATGTTATATCATCATAAATAACATTCGTAATATGACAACACATTTTAAGAACAAGACATGAGCCTGTTTATTAACGAAAAGCAACAAGTACAGGAAAGCTACAACCTAATCCAAAAGAAAGGTACTAATGGAACCTTCCCCGAATCTATATAGCCTGATCCGACATAGAATTCCTCTCTAATAGGTGAAAGGAAATGCTATATAAGGGAACTAAACATCTCTACAAGGAAACAAGAGTTTCCTATAGACTCGGAGTGCAAGACGCATAGGAAAATACAGACTTTATTTGGGGGAATTTGGGTATAGTATCGATACCTCTCATATGAAATTCATTAGGCCTACCTAAGGGGTGTATATATACCACCTCAAATTGGTTTTTTCAGTTAGGCCACTCGCTCCTGTAGGTGGAATTTTGGTAAAACCCGTAAACCCCACCTCAAAAATAACTTCTTATTTATTTTTTCAAATTTAAAATGTTGTATGCAGATATAGTTTATAAGAACCATTTATGTACGCATTTTTGTGGTGGGAAGAATTGCATATGGATTTTGAATTTTTTTTTTTAAGATCAATTCAAGTCTGCAACGGAAAATGAGTTGTTGCTAAAAATGTAGCAAGAAAATATCAATTTGAATTTTCCTTGGTCAAACTGGAGAAAATTTGAATTTCAGTAGAAATATTAGAGGTATTTAATTGACATGACATGAAGCTTTTCACTCAATTAACTTAGTTAATTTGAGTTGGGGAAGCTTCAGTTCAGTTCAGTATGATTGATTGCTAATTTGTAGCAATATGTTTCAGTTAATTTGTGTTATTGTTAGTTAAACTAGTTCTAAATGTTAGAAGAACTAGTGGAGGTCAAGTTGTGGAAGTGGAGATTCAACAACACTTAGTGATTGACAAGTTAACTGGTCAATCAGCCCAGAATAATTTTTGCATGTCGATAATTTGAGTTACCCATTTGAGATGGAGATTCCAAGGTAGTTTACTATAAGTTTTAGACTATTACCATGTGTACGTGGTGCATGCAGTCAGAAGAAGGACCTAGAGGAATTGAGCAATTCAATAGTGGGGATTTTTGAAATAATAGGGGTTAATTTCCTCAAGGAAAAGTTCAAGGAAATAGGGGCTTGGATGAATTGAAAATTCGCTAAGTATGGGATAGAGTCACTCAGTTAGGTAGAGGGATAGACTATACACTTGTAGGGTGTGCTCAGGCTTGAGCAAGCATATGTGTTATAGACATTTTTGTGCCTTACAGCTCTGAGCATGAAATGTACATAAACCAAGGGATCCAAAGTCCCTAAAAGTATTGTTCCTACCCCTAAAGGAACAAGGTCAACCAATGACAACTTCTCCCAGAAGTTCTCCACCAGAAACTACTCAGAATCAGTCAAATCAGGATCATTTCAGCTGCTACACTAGCTACCTGCGTTGCATAGCACCCCAGTACACTAGCTAGGTGCGTTGCAATGCACCTAAATGAACTACCAGGGTGCACTGAGAGGGAAATACCAAATGGCAGTGTCATTCTGCGAGGTGGACAGACAATGGAAGCTTCCAGAATCTTCCTCAATGACAATTGCCTCACTGAGTTCGACCAAGGATGAGTAAGAGGCTCTCAGCCTCCAAGTGGAAGCAAGAACTGACAGAGAGAAGCCACAAGTCAAAACATAAGTTGACTCATCCTCTCTGCTTACATCTATATATGGATCCCTCATCCCAGAGATCCAGAGGCGGGAATTTTGTACTTTGCAGAGAATTGTTGTTGGTTTTGAGATTGAGATTAGTGCATTGGGTGATTTATGCTTTGTTGGAGGTGAGGAAGGGATTCCTTTGCTGGGAGGTAGATGCTGGATCGGGACTCACTTGGTTGTATCTCCTCTTGGATCTTCTTATCATATCAATAAAACTATTTGAGTTTCTCCTACATGTTTGTGTATCAATGATGTTTGTTATATATGCATGTTTAGCTTAAATCTGATCCTAAGCTATTTATGAATGTAAATCTATGTCTTTGTGTAGTTTTCCTCTTCTGTGATCTTGCAGGAACTTGGTGAAGCTGAGAAAGTAAGGGAGCAGGAAGCGGGAAGCAAACAAAGAGGAGAGCGATTGGATCAACAAACTAGCGCAAGACACAAGTTAGTTACATCCTTCCTCTTCGTTTACATTTCATAAAGAAGAATACGAAAGTAGTTTTCCTTGTTTGTTGCTAAGGCACTGTCACACCTTAGAGTGGGATAGGGGCGTTCTGAATAGATACTTTTCCCAAAAACAAAATGGTGACTCCACTGGGGATCGTGTCTAGTTAGTTTGTTTGTGTTTCTCTTGTTGTTTGTTTCATAAACACGAAAGTAGCAATTGAAATTGCATTTGCCATTATCAAATGCAAAGTAGCTGCTACTTCAATCCACTCACTAGGATTTGTTTATGATTTGAACAGCTGATCCACAAATGCTCTAATTGCCCTTTGTGATAGCTCTTAGTCCTCCTTTAAATCATCCCTCTGATTGTACCTTACTGATAGCTTTTACTCGGCCAAAAGCCATAGATTAAACTGCAAACCGTGACCCAAAACCCAGAGAAAATTCTCATTTCTGCTTTAGCGCAGGCTCTGTGAAGAGACTCTGCATTTCAATGCAGGTCCCGAGAGGGCTACCTGCGCTGCAATTTAGTTTCTCTGTGCAACAGGTGCGGTGATCAACCTTTGCCCTGTGCAACTGAGGTTCTTTGCTTCATTTTGTTTAGTTTTATCTCTGATTTTTGCAGCCTGTTATCAGTGTGTGTACCTATCTGAAAACCCATTTTCTTTGCCTTAATTCCGCCTCAGTTGTATAAAAGAAATTTTATTTGTTTTTGTGTATTTGTTACGTCATTTACAGTTTCCCATTGCAAAAGTAAACTAGTCATACTGTCGCCCTTAGATCTAGACCTGTCGTAAGTGTCGTTTTGATCTTAGGAGTAAGTTTGTTTGCTGTTGACAGTTGATTACGCTTTTACTTTTGTTTTTGGTTTGAATTTGTGAATTTCTAGTGTCGAAACAAGTGTTTAATTCAGAATCATAAAGTGTCGTAATCATCTCTACTTTGTTGATTTCGAAAAGAAGCTTGTTTGTGTTTTCACTTGAAATCGAATTTAAATTTGTACAACAACTTTATTTTTAGGCATAAATATTAAGAAAGTGAAAAAAAATACATGCACAATGCATTTTCATTTTGACAGTTTGTATGGCTTGATTTAGGAAAAGTGCATTTACAGTGTGCTCTTTGCTCTTTGAGAAAAGATTGTGTCTTTCTTTTCCCCTTGTAGCTAGGATTTTCATTGTTGAAAAGAGATAAAAACTTGCTTATCATCTTTAGACTGCATTTAGGAATTACATCTACATCTCGTGGTGATCCAAAAAGGCAAACTTCTAAGAAAGATCAGCCTAAAATAAATTGAATGAACTTAACAACGCTCTGTAACTTAACGCACAACATAGAGGTCTAGGCTAGAGACGTGTTCCGACGTCGTAAAGCCTGGTAACTATTGTCCTCACTGTTGGTTGGGTGATTCCTCCACTGTGAGACAATAAGTGCCAGTACGGATTGTGCTCCCACGTACCGTCGAGTATATATTGGGAGACCCCTATAGGCATAAAACCTTTATCCATAGGAAGCCATGTCAGCCGCCCTACTGATCGCAATGCACTGAACACAACATTCGGGAATATTGACTGCCCATACCCTAAAAAGTATTCTGCGGTTTTGCGATTGGTTTGGCACACCCTCTACCTAGATCTCCAGAGCAGTCCCTTTCGTTCCTTTTCAGACTCCTTAACGGAAAAGGTCCATCTGAGCACTTGTCACTTCAGGCTCATTAAAAATCGAAGGAGACTAGAGTCATCTTTTGTTTTTTCTTGACTCTTAAAAATTGAAAAAAAAAGTTGTGTCAAAGCGTCTAAAATTTATTTTAAATGGAATCGAAGTTAGTCTCCCTTCATCGCAAGTTCTTGTAGAATCGCTAGAAAATATTTTGGATAGACTAGATATGTCTGAACAACTGTCGACATCCAGGACTGTGTCATCCGACACAGCAGTGGCACAGCCTCCTACTACTACTCCAACGATGTTCAATGGTATACCATCTGTCCCGGCAAGTTATCAACAACAACACGGAGTCCAATCAGGGACTGTTTCAACGACATGGTCAGTTCCTATTTCTTCATCCGGATTATCATCTGGTATTTCTTATGTTGAAACTCAACAAATTGATCCAATGTGTCTTCAAAGGCCAATCTACCCTTTAAGTACTGGATTTCCACCATATGGAGGGTAGTATGCCTTTTCATTGTTCCCTCCCAGAGAACAACCATATGGGAGTTTACAACAAAGTTTAGGTCAAACTGGAATTACATCCAGCGGTTGGGTACCAATACTGCCTCAACAACCAAGGGTTGTATATTCAATGCAACCAGTCCACCCTGTGTTGAATATTCCCACTATACCTGCTATGGTGACTGAATCGCAAGTACAAGCGCTACCTGTTGTATGTCAACCCCAAGTTTCTCAAGTTGCAATACAATAGCCACTTTTCTCAATGACTCCATCACAACCTCAGGTTAGTGCCTCCTTATCTGGAGCGACTCAGGCTCAAACAAGTACTATGACTCCTCATCTTGGTCAGTCATCCAGTATTGGACAACAGCAAATGGTCAAACAACCAGGGCTGGTTCAATCTCAACAACCGCCATTCCAGCAATCATATCAAGGACCTGAGCAACAAGTCTTTGTAAGTAATGGGCAACCACATTTCCAAAGCAGTTATCAACAACCATATTATAGTGGTTATGTCCATCAACCTTGTCAAAGTTGCCAACATCAAATACATTATGCTGGTATGCAAAGACCCATTGCTCAAGCGATTCCATCTTATCCTGGGTATGCTTCGCCTAACCTGAATCAACAGTTGCCCTTTGTAGCAACTCTAGAATTACCAGATCTAAACCGGCTGACGAATGATCCAATTTCTTATGCCCCTTGGTAGCCAACGATTCCGCATAAACTTCCGTAAGATATTCCTAAATTTAATGGAAATCCAGGTGAAGATCCGTCGAATCATGTGATGACATTTCATCTCTGGTGTTCATCAAACACCCTAAACGATGATTCGATTAGGCTTCGCCTTTTTCAGAGGACGTTAACTGGTCTGGCAGCAAAATGGTATATCGAATTGCCTACAGCTTCATTCGACAACTTCAGTACCCTAGCCAAAACATTTTTAACCCATGTTCAGTTACCGATAAGGTACGAAACGGGAACTGAACTTCTTACCAACTTCAAACAAACGACGACCACTCACAAATCTGATCATATACATGAATGGCGACGTCGTCGTAGAATGGTGAAAACGTATGTTCCCGATTAGCTTTTAGCTGAATGGTTTATTAAGTCATTACTGCCTTCCATCACGGAAGATGTGGCAAAAGGGGGACTCGTCACAGAAGAGCAAGTTATCGCTCGTGCGCAATATTTGGACTTGATTTACACTCAGTCTGGCACGCTCTACGATAAAATACCTGACGCCCCTAGACCGGAATTCTCAGTTCCTCCTCCTCCTAAATCAAACAATGACTCTCATGCCATCGATGGCGTGATCGGTGCGACAGACACGAAATCGACAAAGGCTACATCTAAAAAGGCCTGTAAGATTTCTAGTCAAAATGCAAATGAGGAACTTCTTGCCTCGGAAGTAAATGCCGTGTCGACTGACAAGGGCAAACAACTGAAGCAACCAGGGGCAAGAAGAAAAAGAAAGGGAGAAAAAGGAAGCAGGATGAGTCATCTCCTAGAAAAGCTTCTGCAAACCCTTCTGGGCAACGGAAACCCCCTGCGGGGTGTCATATATGCGATGAGGATCATCAGACGAGAGATTGTCCACATAAAGCTGAAGTTAAGAAACTCTTTAAGAGTTCAAAAACCTCAGCAGTATTGACTGATCCGTTTCCAAACCCGTGAACCAAACTGGTTGCTAATCAAAATTCTTCCCGATCCCAAGTGCTTATGTTGTCTATCTCAAAGTAGCAAAATGATGCTTTGGCAAGGAATAAAGATTACGAGAATCCACATGTGTCGAATAACAAGGCTAATGAAAAACCTAGTAGTTCGACAACAACTTTGACCAAAGTTGTGCCACCCATCATTCCTGAACAAATGATAAAGTCGCCAAAGGGAGTAGTGCACAAATCAACATTTAATCCTCGCGCAAAAATAGCACAGAATTATAATATAATAGAGGACCTGGCCCAATCACCATCCGCTTTGTCGACACTTGAGGTACTGAAAAATTGCCTCTCCCAAGAGCAAGATTTATTATCAGCAATAGGTGGGATTGACCCAATGGATTCCAATCTCGTGGCCTTTGATCATAAAGGATATGACCCTCAGTTACCAGCTCAACTAGCTTTCCTTATTCAAGTGAAAGCCCTCAACAAAACTATTCATCGAACAATTATTGATGAGGGGGCATCTACATGCATTATGTCGATGAGTTGCTGGAAAACTTTAGGATCTCCAACCTTGTCGCGATCTTCGACGACATTAAAAGCATTCGACGGAAGGACATATACACCATATGGTATCCTAAGTAACTTGAATGTTGAACTAGGAGGGAAAACAGTAGAAATTGATGTTGAAGTAATCGACGGAAACCTTGATTACAACATCCTATTGGGAAGACCCTGGATATATGCCATGGCCACAGTTGTGTCGACCTACTTCAGGAAGATTGCATTTCCCTTCCAAGGAGGAATTACAATCGTCGACCAACAAACATTTCTCCCCAACAGTTCACAAGTTAAGGGAAGCATTCCAATGATCCATGGAAGCAATCATTCACTCCAAAATATCGGAGTAGGTCTCCTAAAAGACCCTGCCTTAATGGGTACTTTTGCCCTACCGCCTCCGAGTAATCTGGCGGAAGTGGCCACAGTGGAATATGAAACCTTCTATATCTAATGGATTTGGACTCCGAGGACAGTTCTTATCTCGTGTCAACCTCGTTAAAAAATGAAACAAGGAGTCATGAGGATAGTTCTTTTACTGTGTCAACCTCATTAAAAAATGAAACAAATCCCCTTTTCAAATCTCAAAGGTAAACCTTCATTCCAACCACCGAGTTGAATGCAATGAAGCTTGGGGGGCATGCACCTCTATTTGCGTTATTATGCTGGGGGCATGCAAACTTATCATCGAGCAGTTTTAGCACATAGTTCATGCTCGTTAAAAAATAAACATAAGATCGAGCAGTTTTAGCACATAGTTCATGCTCGTTAAAAAATAAACATAAGACCGAGCAAGTGTTTCAATCCGCGTTTAAGCTCATTAAAAAATGAACTATCCTCCGGTAAATAACCACCGTGAATGTAACATTATCAGCCATTAAAGCCTTGGTCATGTTTGCACCGTCACCTCCACTTTTCCATTGGCCAATCATTCACCTCCATTTGATTGTTTACCCATTTTGAGGAACAGCTGCGAAGAGTGATTTCACTAGCCATCCTTGTGACACTGCCGTGATTGAAAAATTCCAACCCTTACCTGGAATCAGCTGCTACCCGTCTTATCACTCGTTCCTCAAAAGACGAGTCTTATTTAAGCTCTTTTCATCTGACTCGTAAAATATGAAAAGATTTCCGAGTTTTGGCCTTACAACTCGTTAAAGCGACCGGAAATGCTATCCCTCCTCTAGATTTTAATCTTTTTGGACCTGAGGGATTATTGCACAAAAGGATCGAGCGCTTGTATTGTTCGGCTCGTTAAAACTATCGAAAATTCATCCCTTCTGTATTGTTTTATACTTTTTCGGACTTAAGGGATTAGATGACGAAAAAAGACTTCAGGAGTTACCTTTACGTTCCTTTTCAGACTCTCTAAAAATGAAAAGGACCGAGTTATCTTTGTCGTTAAACTCGTTAAAAACATTAATAGCGACAAACTTGTCTTTAGACGAAAACGAGTTTCACTATCGCTAGGCTCGTTAAAACATAGCGATGGGTTGGCCCGAAGGGCAAATTATAGAACAAGCATATGTTATCCTCCTCAAGCTTGACAAAAATAAAGAGGTACTGGTCAGCAATGACTGGGGAAAAATTGGGAAGAAACTCAAAGAATCTTTATCGGTAGCAAGTCGCTCTTGAACATGACACTTCCACTCCGTGCTTGAGTCGGGTTGGGTTGTTTCATTCACCGGTCACATCACCATGGTCTCGCCATACCATCCACTTTTGGGGTAAATGCTACCAATCCATCATATAAGTGTCGCCGACATGTTCAAGAGAAGTCATCTAGAGAAGTCACCCGTGTCCCATCCACTACCATACATTATACTTCATTCCTTCATGACCGCCACCCTGAACCATATATCATCAGATCGTTTTCACCTCCATCAAAATCATTTGCTCTGTTCCGTGTCATTGATGTGGGATTCATTAAGGCCCTCCTTTGACGGATCGCTTCTTGTCGACATCAGCTCATTATCCAAGAAGTTGATCTAGGGACACCCCTTCAGTACTTTGAAGCTTGCATGCCTCAATGGCAAGTTTCTCACTTCCGGCGATAGGTATACATCAATGACCTTCAACCGAAAGATTTTGCGTGGTGTTCGACGCCAAGTCCTTTATTCACACCACGTGAATTGTACTGCAATACCTTGAGGGTCATTATCATTATCGGTGATTCCTCTCGCGCTTGTTAACAGTTTACATCATTGACTGGTAATCAAGCGATGTCTTTCCATGTTCGACTTCAAAACATTGCTCACATGGATCGACTTGTACTTAGAGTAAAGATCGGACGAGATTGAAGACCCCGGATCTAGTTTCATCCATCCGGGCTGCGATATATATTCAGGAAAAATAAAAACATTGACATGTACAACATTGCAGCACAGATAATCATCCTACCAAAAGGATGATGACTTCATCAGAATCATCAGCCTACCATCAGACGATTGTCTGTCCTATGTACATAAAAATGAATTTTGAAAGCTGAGCATGGGAATGCCCGCCTCAGCTAGATCATGAAAATAGTATGAAAATGATGTATTGTATTGTATCTTATTACAAGTCTCCTCCCAGCATTGAAAGAACTTCGGATCCTCCTAATAAAGCATTTCACCCGATAAACGGCCTCATACTTTAGGGGGCAACTGTTATAGACATTTTTGTGCCTTACAGCTCTGAGCATGAAATGTCCATAAACCAAGGGATCCAAAGTCCCTAAAAGTGTTTTTCCTACCCCTAAAGGAACAAGGTCAACCAATGACATCTTCTCCCAGAAGTTCTCCACCAGAAACTACTCAGAATCAGTCAAATCAGGATCATTTCAGCTGCTACACTAGCTACCTGCGTTGCATAACACCCCAGTACACTAGCTAGGTGCGTTGCAATGAACCTAAATGCACTACTAGGGTGCGCTGAGCGGGAAATGCCAAATGGTAGTGTCATTCCGCGAGGTATACAGACAATGGAAGCTTCCAGAATCTTCCTCAATGACACTTGCCTCACTGAGTTCGACCAAGGATGAGTAAGAGGCTCTCAGCCTCCAAGTGGAAGCAAGAACTGATAGAGAGAAGCCATAAGTCAAAACATAAGCTGACTCATCCTCTCTGCTTACATATATATATGGATCCCTCATCCCAGAGATCCAGAGGCGGGAATTTTGTACTTTGCAGAGAATTGTTGTTGGTTTTGAGATTGAGATTAGTGCATTGGGTGATTTATGCTTTGTTGGAGGTGAGGAAGGGATTCCTTTGCTGGGAGGTAGATGCTGGATCGGGACTCACTTGGTTGTATCTCCTCTTGGATCTTCTTATCATATCAATAAAACTATTTTAGTTTCTCCTACATGTTTGTGTATCAATGATGTTTGTTATATATGCATGTTTAGCTTAAATATGATCCTAAGCTATTTATGAATGTAAATCTATGTCTTTGTGTAGTTTTCCTCTTCTGTGATCTTGCAGGAACTTGGTGAAGCTAAGAAAGTAAGGGAGCAGGAAGCGGGAAGCAAACAAAGAGGAGAGCGATTGGATCAACAAACTAGCACAAGACACAGGTTAGTTACATCCTTCCTCTTCGTTTACATTTCATAAAGAAGAATACGAAAGTAGTTTTCCTTGTTTGTTGCTAAGGCACTGTCACACCTTAGAGTGGGATAGGGGCGTTCTGAATAGATACTTTTCCCAACAACAATATGTATTTCATATTTATTCTCTGATTAATGAAATACATATAGGAAGATTCTTTGAGAATGATATTGCTTAGAGAAAGCCCTAGATGTGGGGAAAAACTCTAAGGTAACCTTAAACCTCTTTGAGGTTGAAATTTGGCCCTTTAACCTGGAGAGTGATCTCTCCCTAAAATCAACTACCTAAGGTCATAGTGGTAGAAGGTTTGCAATATGTTTTATGGATATATTAATTGAGAAAAAAGTAAGGTTGGTTGGACGGTAGAAAAATTTGACCATTGGGCATGAAGACTGACCTAATCATTTTTATATAAACCATAGGTTCAATGAGAAAATATTAGCAAAATCAAGATAGTAACAACTCCTTTGACAAGTTTGGGAAATTAGAGAATAGTTAAGAAATTAGTGGTGATTTTTAGGTGAAAAATAAGTAATAAATATCTGAATAAAAGAATTTGGAGCACAAATATATGATTTCCAATTCAAAACCCAAGTATTCAAATATTGAAGAACATAGGAAACTTAGAAAACATAGAGGGAAATGCAAACACAAGATTTTTTGCAAACTGCTCACATAGACTGCTGTAATATTAGTTGATTACATATACTCGCATTTCACAAAAAGGCTTTCTTTAAAAATATTCCAACCCTTGTTTATTACGGATTCCTTGTATCTATAAGAAGATTACAAACTAAATCAAGTTTGTCGTTCATACTTAATTACCATTTGCTAAATATAAAAGAGTGTATATCTAATCCAAACTAAATACATTACATTTGTTCCATCATAAAACAAAAGAAATAATATTTTGTATCTTAAGATCATGTTATTGCTGGAGTCATGGTTGAAACTAAGGATCCCCAAGTCGACTTTGATGAGGTGGCTCTCTAACTGAAAGTTGATTAGGCGTTTTTATAAAAATAGAAAAGATTAATTCTCATGAATTCCTGAAAAATAGGCTTCAAAGATCAATTTAAATCTCTGAAAACATGATAAATGTACAAAAATTGAGAGAGGTTTTTGTTAATGAACCCATTACTGACAAAATTGTCTTTGAGTTTTCAAATATTCATCCCCAGTTGTTCGTAAAGTGATTTTTAAAATAGTGGCTAAAACAATATTGGAAAATCCTTGAAAAAGGATTCAAAGATCCCTTTGAATATTTCAAACCGTCACACGTATGTAAAAAATGAAATAGGTTTTTGTTAATGGGCCAGTTTTCAACAAAATATGATTTCATATTTCAAAAATTCATTTCCATATTCTCAGAAAACATGCCCAAATTTACCTCCTTTTACGAAAAAAATAGAGTAAAACAAAGTTTTCTGCTTACATCTGCTTAGTCAATGCTCGCTTCATATATTATCACTCCTTTGCTAGCATGTGGTCCATCAAAGCCTTGCTTGGGACATAAAAAATTTGAAATTTTACATTTGACTCTAATACTCTAGCTATCGGCATTTAATTAATCATTTTTACAAAATTTCAATCATACTTTGGTTGTGAGGGCATTAACAATGTTTTTTACAAAGCTTTGCTGGCACTAAAACTATCAACGCTTTTAAAACTATTGACTAAAATTGTGATAACAAAACAATTGCTTTCCCTTAGATAAATCTTTGTGCATGTGTGATGTTTCCTCTTGCATGTCTATGATTTGTGTTCTATACGGTGAATTAACTTCCGCAGATCAGTAGAGTAGCTTTGAGTCTTGGGAATTAGTAAATTTCATGACAAGTTTTGAATCTACACATTAATTTCTACATGGTATCAGAGCATGATTCACAGTTGAGCAGATATTTCGAAGTTGTCATTGCTAGAGGATCGGATTTGAAGGATCAATTCTTCAAAGCTAGAAGGATGGATTTCTATGGAGTAAGACTTGAGTATGACCTTGAGGGGAGTTGAATTTTTTTTTCTTGGAAAGATCGCATGAAGGCAATGCTCGAAGATAATGGATTGAAGGAATTCATTGATAATGATATCTTGAAACGAGAAACAACTGATGCTTAGGATCTAACAAAATAGGAGAAGTGTGTAGCCAAGGAGAGGATAATCATATTTGAGGGAGTATAAGACCATATTGTCTCAAATATCCATGGGAAAGAGACTTCGTATGAAATGTGGCAAGCATTGACAAATCTGTTCGAGAATAGTACTGACTATAAAAGCTGGCACTCAAGGATAAACTTCAAAATATCAAGATGTAGAAGAACTAGACTATTCCACAGTACTTGTGTAGGTTCACACAATGTTATGATGAACTTGGTCAAGTTGGTGTTACTATCAAAAAATATGATTTGGTAACCCTAGCCCTTCTAGGTGTTCCCAAGAGTTTGCACAACTACCAAGATTCGATGAATGGTAGGGAGAAACTACAAAATTGGGAACGCTTGTGGTTTGATTTGGTATAGGAGGAAATAAGGTGGAATAACAAAGATAAGACTTCATCTAAGGGTGACGATGAAGAAAATTGTGCCTTGGCTAGAAAGGAAAAGAAAGGGAAAGGGAAGAAATCACAGTCCAAAGAAGAATCTAGTCAAGGGGGTAAGAAGAAATTCTTGTCTAGAACATCTGAAGGTGGACCACCACACTTTAGAACATATGCTTCTTTAAGCATCTAAAATATGTAATTTTCAACATATTAATGAAAATTATGATTTTTCCTTGCGAAAAAAAAAACATAATGTAAGTATTTTATATCTATTTGGGCTAATCTACTACATTGAATACATAGTGAGTGACTTCCCAATCCAATCAATGGGAACCATACCGAGGTGGACGATATGGCTTCGTCGTGGAAAATAAACGTGTAATAAATTCCACCCATAGACAAAGCTCTACTTTTAAGAGGAAGGGAGGTATGTAAATAAGCTTACTTATGTTGAGCGAACCTTCTAGCCGAACCTAAACATGGTGAAGGATTGGTTGCCTAGCTAGGCAAAGCTATTTATGTTTTAATTTTTTTTAGTCTATTTTTTATTAAATTTCATTTCTTATTTTTTATTATTATTTACAGTGTCTTTGAAAAAGTATAAATAAATTTAATATTTTTAAAAAACTTGAAAACACTTAAATTATATTAATTTAAAAGACAAGCTTTTATTGAATGAAAAAAAAATTAAGTAAATCAAAATATAAAATAATTAGGTTAAATTTTGAAACTAGTTATAAAATATAATCTATAAAACTGTATTCAATTTTAAAATATACTTTAAGAAAATATAAATAAAAATAAACAACCTTTAAAATTGTTATATGGAAGATGATTCATGAATGAGTTCTTTTTATATGGCTAATTCTAATACATTAGGATTGGTTAAACATGGCATGACTCATTTTTCGAAAATATAATATGTTAAAAGTTTTTTTTTTTTTTTTGATATCTAGTGGAATCAGCAATAGGGGTGGTATCGTACTCGTGTTACATCGGCTCACTAGAATCCCACCTGCTGCCACTATAACCGCTAGGAGGAACCACCCAACCAGGAGGAACCACCCAACCCACAAGAACGGTCCTCAAGTTAAGATGAGGCTTGAACCAGTGACTTACACAGAGGCACTAACAAATTAGTAGACCATCCACTGGCCACCAGACCAAACCCGTGCGAGCATATGTTAAAAGATTTTATTATTATATACACTTTTTAATATATTATGTTATTATTTAAATAACTAAATATATAATTATTTTTTAAAATGTTATCATATTTTTTAAAGTTAGAATTTTTTATTAATGATGAATATAAATATTTATATGGTTATTTCTTAAAATTTTATTCTTCTCATTCTCACAAGGTTTGTTGACCATTGCTAATAGATCATGACAAGTTGTCCAAAGAAGACACAAGCTAGCTGACCATAACTGAAGAGGCAAAAAATATCAGAATATTTTGAGAATCAATAAGACATCAATAGACATGCTCAATCATTGGAGTTGACCAAAGTTGGCTTGTCTGGCACCATTCCTAGTGGATGGGGAGGGAGAAAAGGGTACCTGACATGTTGCTCTAGGTGAGCCAACTAGGCCTCAAGATGCTCCATTTTTTCCATAATGCACATATAACCGCACCATACTGCAACCACTTACTCCTGTAGGTGACATTGGAAATATAGAATTTGGGCCCTCCGTGATTGCCTCATGTTCGTCACCACAATTTTTCTCATATGTCTCCATGTGCATTTTAACTTACTGCCTTTGTGGTGTTGGGTCTACAGGAGAGGAGTTGCCTCTCCTCCTTTTCGGTCTCTCAATGACCTCGATGAGGGTCTGGAGTGAATCCCCTTGCAGTTGTGCTTGGGCCAACAAACTATTTTTTCTGATATCGGCCTTGAGGCTTGGGTTTTCCAAGGGAGATCCTATGGCACTAGTTTCCAAATGGGAGCTACAACGCGAAGGCATACGATGGAATGTGCTCTTGCAATTTCACCCATGCAACCCCCCAATTCACCCATCACCGCAATGCACTACCTCTTCCTACCTTGACCTCAACCCTCCCTTGGACAGCGTGATACTCCTTGAAACACACTCGGCTTTTCCCACCCTTCACATAATTCACCAATGGCTCTAGCACTGACCCCAAACTTTGCCACAAAGGTGTGAATTTCTTGCTATCGTGCACATTGCTCTGCAAATCAGAACCACTTGCACCCCAAATTCTGGCCACCCATGTCTCGTTCAGCTTTTGAGGAGTGAACCACCATAAGAGGAGACACTAACACCTATAAGAAAATACCCTTCAAAGGTCCCAAACCAATGCACCAGTGGGTCTTAGAGTCACAACTTAACACGGAGCCAAGGAGACTAGAGACAATTGGGAGAAAATCCCACCCAATTCCCTATTGACACTCAGACCAATTCCAACTATACCCTAGAGAATAGGCATTACAATAAACTAGGTGAAATCCTAAACCAAGTTGGGAGCAAGTTGCTTAGCTAGGAGGATGCCATAGGGAACACAAGAATAAATAAAGGATTGAATTGCATTGGGATCACTTCTGCAAGCTCATGCCACCCCTCTCACATTCCAAATTATATCAAGCATGTCACCCCTCTCACATTCCAAATTATATCAAGCTGCCTTTTCATATCCCTTTTCATATACCCAGTAACCATCAATGAGCTAGAGGGATGGCTAGTATCACCATAATATCATTACGAAAACCATTGTCTATCTTATGAAATCTTAATCCCACCTACATTTACATAATTTCTCCTAAACATCGATGGTTGATTTCGCACAACCATGCTGCTGCATATCCTGCCACACAAACCTCCTTCCTTTCACATGCATGGAGAGTCTCCAGGGAGGCCAAAACATGGCTCTCAACAACCTTGGATTATCCACCCCATTGAGGTTTAAAATGCTACTATTTAAATAACTAAATGCATCATTATTTTTTCTTAAAATATATGTCTTAATGTTTTTGTATTTGTGCTTGTTAAAATAATAGATTTTCAAAATCTATTTTACAAATAATTTTATTTTCAATATTACAATATTTAAAAATAATAATAAATTACAATATTTTTTTATAAAAAAAATATTTTCCAATTCACTATTTTATCATTTTTTAATATCTATTAAAATAGTTTTAATATGTGTTATAATTTACTCATAAAATTTAGACTAATTAATTTGTGTGAGGTTTAATCTCTCCCATGTTACTCACTAAAAAATAAAAATACAAATTACCATTGGAAAATTAATAACCTAACCAACATATATATAATTTATTATTATTATTTAATAAATGAAAGCATTTTCAATATCTTGTCAGTGTATGTATCATTTATTATTATGATGAAGTATTGGAACCTGGAGACTTTTTAAAACAAAATCTTCATACGACTTTTTCAAGAATGATTAATTATGAACAGGGATGGAATTTGACGGGCATTTTGCCCGTCATAAGGCTTTTTGAATGTATTTGACCGCTGGAATTTGTCCATGTCCGTTTTGAGTGATGTGTCCTGAAAAATAAAAAACGTTTTTTTTTACGTTTGGAACTTTTTCCAAAACTTTCATAAGCCCGCCCAGGGTTAGAATTTTTCGCTATTATTGGGTATTTGAATGATGTCCACGGGTAATTGCACATGCAGAGCGTCAGAAACTTTTAAAAATAAAATAAAATAACCTTTATAATGATTTAAATTTTTAACTTTTAAAAATAAAATAAAATAACCTTTATAATGATTTAAATTTTTACGACTTAATATTTAAGTCAGAAAGGTTATCGATATATGTAAATATGACGCAATTTTAGAAACTTTTAAAAATAAAATAAAATAACGTTTATAATAATTTAAATTTTTACGACTTAATATTTAAGTCAGAAAAGTTATCCACATATCAATATGTAAATAAGTTATGTTGAAATAGACAGCTAGGCATTATAAATCACAGTATTGCCTTTTCTTATGTACTCGTTGCTGCACGAGGCAAGTAGCTCATTGAATTGTGAATCTTGCCCAAATGTTGGAATCTTTCCCTGGACGATTTTGGGGATCTTGCATGCAATTTCCAAATTCCAACAGTAGCAAACCCAACGCATTGCGCATTGCCCATTCCTGTTTTCTTTGTACAATCCAGACTTCGAGTTCATGATTCACACTCTCTCTCGAGTCTCAACGCATTGCCCATTCAAACTTACGCCTGTCCCCCGGCTCCAGCTCAAGATTGGCTCCAAGGCCCATTCAAACTTACGCTCGTCACCCAGCTCAAGATTGGCTCCAAGGAAATTGGGAGGAAATTACAAATTGGTGCTTCAGGTTAGTGATTGATTTTTTATTCTTCAAACACTGTGGATTTACCCTCTAATTGTTGCTGGCTTTTAATTTTTTATTTCATAAATTTCACAATAGATTTGGATATGTGTAATTACTCACCGCTATTTAAACATGGGTTTATCATTATGGAGGATATGGTTTCTTAGAGATTTAAATTCTTTTATGAAATAATTGTCGATTGTTTCACTGTCTACAAGTCTCTCCCAAAATTTACTTAATACACATTATTAATTTACTTTTTTTTTCCGAAGAAAAAGCGAACTTTTAGTGAAGAAATGAAAAATTACTTTTCATATGCTTCAGCATCTCTGTTTAGACTGTAAGATTACTTTTGCTATCCAACAAAAATGTCCTACCTTCAACAAAAAACCAGCTGTTCTTTGAATGAACGGCTGTAAACTGTTTTTTCCTTCTAATCTATTCAGCGATAAACCGTGACATCCCTTTCAAAAAAAAGCAACAGAACCATCATAAAAGATGGGTCCATCAAAGACATAAGCTTGGATCTGTGCTACCATAATTGGTTTACATGGCAATTTTTTTCCCTTACGAAAGCTGTATTTTGTTATAAGGCTTGATCGCCTCATTAGGAAGTGCAAACAAAAAGACAGCTCGGGTACATATAGCTTGACTGTCTCATTAGAAAGTATGCAAGATACTTTCCCGCGTCATTCTTGCTCTGAGATAAAAATCTATCGTGAATTTACGCATGCGAGATGGCAATACACATAAAAATTTATGTCTGCTATAAATGCCTGCGTCTTTGGATTTAAATGGTTTGAAATGGACCCCCTAGGGAAAAAATAATAAAATTTTAAACCGCTATGCAAAACATATTTCTGCGAATACAAGAAACTCATCGCCAAAACTTTCGAGGACTGGATCTTGCAAAACAGAACTCCCGTGACCTGCCGGCTACGGGCATTCCAATCTTGCAAAACAGAACTCCCGTGACCTGCCGGCTACGGGCATTCCATGATCTGCTCCCTTGTATTGCTAAGCTTGTAAAAATAATCCATTGCTTTCTGTAAAATGGCATGGTATTGCACAAATGCAATTACAGTCACAAATACATCATCCTAAGACAATAAAAGTTATTGATGCAAAGATTATTTTAAATAAAAATAAAAGAAAGATATTAGCTTCACTCTAGACACTGAAAATGTCTTCTGTGCCTAGTACCAACGAATCACCACAATCTTTGCATTTTAAGGTATAGTAGTTGTTCACATCATGCAGATAAGTTAACAATGTGATGCAGCTCCGCCTCCAAGTATTTAGTATATTGCATGCAAGTTAAGAATGTGATACAGCTCCAAGCATTTACTATTTTAGCTGTATAATAAACGTAATGTAAACTGGAAAAGAAAATTAACTATCACGGAGATATAAATGATTTCAAGCATGGATTGAAGAAATGGCCGCTTATGTGAAATCTGTTGATTCCAAGCATGTGGTGGAGATAGAAATGGCCACTTATTGCTAAGCTTGTATAAATATCGATTTCGCCTCTGTACATATTTATACTGTTGGCTGGTACGTAATTAATAACTTCTTCAATCACCAGTTTGGAAATCAAAATTTAGATGCCCAAGTTGCAATTGAAAATAATTTCTTCATAAGTGCAGCTTTTTCAAAATTTCGATTTTTTCCATGGAAATCATATAAAGCATAAGATAAAGAATAGAATCATGACAATAAATTAAATAAAGATTTAAATTATTCTAACAGCTATATCGAAACAATTACATTTGTCTAAATTTAAAATCGAATAAAAAAATATTTATATGGTAATACAATAAATCAAATAAGATATATTTAATATATTATTTTAATAAATAATTATGTTTGACTTAGAGTAAAAGATAGGGAAAAACTAATAATAAAGAATAATAATAAGATATAATAAAAATAAATATATTTAAAATATTATTCTAATATACCAATTATGTTTGACTTAGATTAAAGGATAGGAAAAAACTAATAACCAAATAAATAAAATATAAAAAGACTAAGAACTAAAGATGAGATTTTATCTAATCCTCAAAATAATGCATGGGATAACCTATAAAAGATTAATAAAACAAACTCAAAAAATATATACAATCATAATTCCATCTAAAGGTGAAAGGTTGAAAATAAAAATAAATTAAATTAAAAGAAAAACAATTTAAAAGAAAAAAATTATAATAAAGGAAAAGGGATCAAAGATGAGACACTAAATCCTAGCTAGAAATCTAAAAATAGTATTAAAACTCCTCTAACCATTGGTATAGATATGATTAAATGGTAGGTTTCACCATTCAATTATCACACTTGCCAATTATTTTGTTCAATAAGCTTTCTAATAATAAAATTTTAATTGTGTTTCTCATAGGACATCTTTATGTCAATTTTTGATTTCAAAAATATTTGGATAAATATTATCTAAGTTAATTTTTAAGATTGGACTTTACTCATCTCCATGAGATTTCATGCCTATCCGATTTCAAAATACTCCAAAAATTCCCAATCAATATTTTGAATAAATTAACTTCTAAATATATGAAGTAATTTCGTGCCCATTAGATTTCAAAATATTCCCAAAATTAGCAATCAATATTTTGAATAGGTTAACCTCTGAATATATGAATTAAAGTGCTTTGCTTTGGGTATTTGTGGGTACAGGATCAGCCAAAACATCGTACCAAGCAGGGTTGGAATTTCGATTTGAACTTTATATATATTAGTGTTTTATATATTTTTTATATTGACTTTATTGTTTTAATTATTTTTTTAATTTAATAAAAATTGTAATAATTGATTTTTTCTAACTTTAAAAAAATATTAATAATACTAATTATTAAAATATATATATATATATATATATATATATATATATATATATATATATATATTTTGTTTATAAATAGTATATAGAAATTAATATAATCAACCTAAATTATATTTTGCTTTAGAGAAAATAGGGGGTGGTTAAAAAAATATGGAATTGTTATATATTATGTTTTTTTTTTTTTTTTATATACGAGGATCTAATAAAAAAAATATTTCAAATTTAAGGATTCTATATAAAAGGTTAAATATTATTATTAAGATATTATTTATTAGTGAAGGGTTAATTTATTATGAGAACATCATTTTTGAAGGACAAAATTTTTAATATAACGTTTCTTGACAGGAAGCATAAGAACCCAAAGCGTCAAAAAAAATTGTATCACGGGTAAAGAAAAATCCAAATTCCAACCCTGATTATGAAAGAACGCTGTCTGAAATTTATGTGTATAGAGATTTTCGTTTTTTTGTTATTAAGAATTGAAATACCCATTACTTGAACAAGTATGGATTAATTATAAGGCAACTCGTTGTATGAAATTTCTGTGTATAACGATTTTCTATCGAAACTTAAACAGAAATTAAAGCTGTATGGAAATTCCAGAAATTAAAGTTTACTATGAATTTTTTCAACTTGAACCGGGATTAAATAAATATAAAACAACTAGCTGTATGGAAATTCCTAGAAATCAAATAGGGATGAAATGGTAAATGGATGGATCAATATGAAACTAAACAATAAGGATTCGTTGTATTAAACAGGGATCAAATGTACAAAGTTTATTGCGACATAAGAAAAGTCATCTAAATGCTAAGTCACAAGTCAAGATGGCCAAATTCTACAGCTGTTGGTTTTATATAATTTTGAGTTGGAGAAGTCTAAGCTTACCTAATAAAAAATTGCTTTAATTCTTTATAAAATTTTGAGTTGGAGAAGCTTAAGCTTTCTATGCTATTCTGAATCCAAATTCTACAGCTGTTGTGTTTTGTATGGCATATTAGGATAATTTTGAGTTGGAGAAGCCTAAACTTACGTAATAAAAAAATGTTTTAATTTTTTATATAATTTTGAGCTGGAGAAGCCCAAACTTACATAATAAAAAAATTGTTTTAATTTTTTATATAAGTAGAAAGTAAATGGCTAATTGAGTCTATTTGAAGAGTTAATTCTATAAAATAAAAGAAGTAAATAACCAAAAAAGTAAATGATTATTTGAGTTTATTTAAAGGAGTTAATGTCAAGAATTTTGTAGCTAACCATGGGTTTGAATCCCATTCTGAATCCAAATTCTACAGCTGTTATGTTTTGTATGGCATATTAGGATAATTTTGAGTAGCAGAAGCCTAATCTTACATAATAAAAAATTGTTTTAATTTTTTATATAATTTTGAGTTGGAGAAGCCTAAGCTTACATAATAAAAAATTGTTTTAATTCTTTATATAAATAGAAAGTAGATGGTTAATTGAGTTTATTTGAAGGGTTAATTTTCACAAATAAAATAAAATAAGTAAATAACCAAAGAAGTAAATGATTATTTGAATTTATTCAAAGGAGTTAATTTTAACCAATAACATAAAAATTAGATGGAAATATGTATATATATATAGATAGATATATAACACTAAAAAAAATCTATGCCATAGATGGGAATTTGCATATGAAATATACGAACTTTGATTTAATAGATGGAAATATATATACAAAATATATAAATATTTATTTGTTTTAAATAAAATAACTTTCCCTAATTGGTTGAAATGCAGACATCCTTTGGCAGCTTTGTGCACATAATCTCTTATATAGTCACTAACGGGTCCCAACATTGGTTGAAATTGCCTGCTCTGGTGTTGCAAATATGCCGACATCCTTTGGCAGCTTTGTGCACATAATCTCTTATATAGTCACTAACGGGTCCCAACATTAGTTCCTTTACCTTAAGCGAAGGCTTCTCCTTTCAATTCATGAAGAGCATTGAGCTGATTCAAGTCTAGTTCCAAGTTTTGTGATAAGAAATGTGGGTGTCCTCTTTGCCTCGGTTGAAATTTTGAAAAACAGAGAGTTACAGTT
This sequence comes from Pinus tabuliformis, assembly GCA_031772625.1. Classification (NCBI taxonomy): domain Eukaryota; kingdom Viridiplantae; phylum Streptophyta; class Pinopsida; order Pinales; family Pinaceae; genus Pinus; species Pinus tabuliformis. The sequence continues at coordinate 588,258,907 of CM062811.1, forward strand.
TGTCTCATTTATATCCATTCTTTGAATCTCTCTAGTAAATTAGAGTATTTTTTTTTATAATTTAATTATAAATATTAAATTATTTAATAAGAGTAAGCTAGTTTTATTTTTTAAATTATTTAATTAATCTAATTAGAATTATCTATAATTATATTTTAAATTAAATTAGTATAAATAATAAACTTTTACAATCTAATTGATAATGAAGATGATATATATTAAAAATCAAATTTATAAGTAAACAAAACTTGGACCACTTTAAATCTATATAAATTTGGACCACTAAAGCCAAATACATATTACAATATTATCATAAACATGGTACAAGTTAAACTCTCCAAACCCTAGCTATGGAAATTATAGGAAAACCTTAGCCACCAATTCCTTCTTGCTAAGAAGTGCTCCCGGCCAAAATTATAAGTAACTCCACCAAAGGTCCTCAACAAGCTATTATTGATATTGCAAGTTGTCCTTCGCACATACACCAAGCTTGTATCACACATGCTTTCCATGGTCATGTTGTTGTCTTCGTTAAGAATTACATGCTCAATCCATGTTCCATCACACAATTCCACTGGGAAAACAACTCTATCACTAAGTTTTAAGAGGACATGTTTGTCCTAGGGTTTGAGTCCTTGAACCCTAGGCCTTCAACTTGTGCATCAACAACACCAAAGCCTACATGGAACATCAAGAATATAATAACCAAGTTTTATTTCAAGCAGGGAATGACACCAACCTCAAGATTGAGCAAGCTAGCCTCTCCATGATCTTGACCTAACCTCCAAGCATTACATAAGAAGAAGGATCCAAAATCATGCAACATGTTAGCTCCACTCTCCATGCCTTCTACGAGAAGAGAAACTCCAATCCTACAACAAAATTCATAAGAGAATCATCATCTCCAATGTCATGTTCTTCTCTAGAGTGTATAGGTAAAGCACAAACCCTATCATTTCACAAGAGAAAACCATAGCACTTTAGAATAAAATTCTAATGTGTGTTTAGATTGTAGGTACATTACATTGATAAGCACTTAGGGTGTATTCAACTATGTTGCAACCTTTATAAGTTTGGAGTAATGTGCCCCACATCACACTAAAAAATGTTTGGATGCAATATCTCATTCCTTGCTCTTATAAAAAAATTAAACACCATATGTCTCACTTTTCACAGTTTTATTTGTGATAAATGTTATGTGAATAAGTCATATGCTTCTTGCTTTTGTTGTGTGACATTCTAAATTCTATATATGATACACCTTGCATTGCACTTTTTTAAACTCTCATCCTATACACATTAAACCTTAGAAGCTTCTGTGATGAGCATGCTTTTAAAGGATTGTATTTTAATGTTTTATATATTTCATTTACAAGCCTTTTGTATCGATAACAACCCTCGTGAAAATTCCATGTAAAAATATATATAAGGCCACGGTGATGGGACATGTATTCCAAGCTGAATGGTGGGAGAAAACTCCTAGTGGGTGTTGATTTCATTTATTATGGCTAAGAGAATTGACAAATGCAATGGCTAAGGTTTTGGAAAGGCATGAGGCATTTATTGGAAAATTATTTATAAAAATAAAGGAAATTAAGAGAAAAGGAAGATGAAAGGTCACAGGTTGCATGTGAGGAGGAAAATGAAGAAAATTGAGGCTTCTGAGGATCAGTGGGCAAGACTTGATCAATTTCGTTTTGGAGCTCTCTTATCATTCTCTCTCTCTCATACTCTTGGATACTTAGAGTTTCTTGGAACACTCCTAGAGGGTGTGGCATACTTGAATTATTGGAGCAAGAAGGCAAAGGAAGAGAAGAAATGTGGAAGAGGGAATCAAAATCAGCAACTACATCATATTTTCTTGAAGGTAGCAAGATTCATGTATGTTTTCCTCCCAATTTTTTCATGCATAGCACATCCATGTGGATTCTTGGTCATGATCTGTTACTGGAATGAAGGATTTCCTGGATTGACAGTGGATTGCCTAGTCTTTCCATTTCGTGGATAGCCATGGTGATTGTGGGTTTATTTCATTGTTTGTTTTAGTTGGTTCTCATGTTTCCTTTAGCTTGGGTTGAGTTACTAATCCTAGAAGCCTTGGTTGTACAAATGCTCTAGAGTTCGACGACAGCTATGGGTTGAGTTATTAGTCATGGGAGTCAGGTTGGAACGAATTCTCTAGAGCCGTGGAACATTGGGATAGAGACTAATCGGATGATGGTTTTGGTGATGTCCGACTGTGAGGTGGAATCATTATTTGGTGTGTTGAGGTGGATGGCCTCTTGAAGACCTGGATGAGTTTTGATTGATGTGTTCTATGAGATTCCACATTCATGCTTGGAATATGGCACGGGGGTGAATGGCTAAAGAGAGATTGGCTTAGCCATTCTACGGTCGAGTGGAACATGGAAGTCCCATCTCGAGCTTGGATTTTGCATCATTAATGAAAGGCTATTTTTCCTTGTATTCTATGAGTATTATGATGGATTATATGTGGTGTACATGGTTGTGATTTCATGGATAATTTTGTCGCTATTATGCTGATTATTTATAATTTTTATGACAGTAGACATGAGCGGCTCTCATAAAGTTTTGACTTGTTATTGAATGATCAATGTATCTATGACCTAATGGATGAAATGGAAGCTAATGTTATAAGGAGACAATGCTTCATAGCGAATCTCACATAAGTATGAGACCCCTATGATCAGATATGTTATTTACACTTGTAGGTTGCATATTTATTAAGTGTTTGACAAAATTCCTGTCATAGCTAGTAGGGGTCTAGTTAAGGTCTTGAACAAGTATTTGCTTTAGTATTATCATTTCCATGTTATTTTACTAATTTGAAGAGATGGTTCAATTTTAGTAGTGACCTGGGCTGTGGGCCTGAAAAAGTGGTTCAAATCCATGAGTCGCTGGCAGAGCACTGACAAATTGGGTCTCTGGTCGCTCGCAGGCAAGCCTATGAGAGTGAATTTGGGGTTACAGTCACATGCATGCCTCAACATGGGAGCAAAGTATGGGATCAACTTTGGGTTTAATTGATTTAAATGATAGGTTAACTCATGGATTGGGCACTTGGAGTGGTGAATTAGCTCTTGGAGTTCCTGAAGCACCTGAGGGATGTCTCTGTGTTGTGTATTTGTCAATTTTATTTCGTTAAGGTCAACTAGGATGTTGAATCATATCATAGTAGCCACTTGTAGCATGTTTACCCTAGCTGGCGAGTTTCTTGGGTAGTTGTGGGTAGATGTGAGAAGAGGGTGTTATAGTATTGTTTGAATCATTAAAAAAAAATCCTTTATGTGGCCTTAAAAAATCATTTCTTCATGATTATAATTTATAGGTGTCTTTTAACCTTTACATTGAAATTTTTGTGTAAGTGTGATATGTCACATAACATAACACTGCCACTAATGAATGGACACTTCCACTAATGGAATAGATGAAGGATTCTAGTAGATAATTAAAAAATGCTCCATGAAACCCTTATATGACGTTGCTAGTGGTTGCATGAAAATGTCATCCTGTTGGAAATACTTGGAGATGCAGGGTTTGAACCCCGTACCTCTTATGTGCTAAATGAAAATTCCAACATTTATTGAAGAGTGACAATAATGCTTGGAGATGTGATGTATCGATCAGATTCCAAAATTTCTTGAGGAGTGACGATGATGCTTGCAGATGTGACGTATCGATTCCCGTACCTCTAGCATGCTAAGTGAGCGCTCTACCATCTGAGCTACATCACCACGTGAAATTATTCAAATTTGTGAAGGACATGAAATGTTTTAATTTCAATGGTTGAAACATACGCTTCCTAATATATCATTCGACGTAGTGCCTCCACCCTATGGAGAACTTATGGGAAATCGAAAAAAAATTCACAGAGATCGAAATCGGGTCACCCTCGTCATAAAAAGATTACTTAAACCTATACAACAACAAAATTTTATCTATTGATGGACGTCTTTGAAACATGGACGTCAACTGAATTTAATATCATTTACCTGTTTAAGAAGCAATTAGGTTTTGCCGAGGGACTGCTTCTCTCCGATGAATTACAATATACATTAGTCACATAGAAAAACCTAAGGGTTGTAAGTATAGGTCAAAATGGCTGAGTTGCTTGAAGGAACCAGTTTTAGGCACTACTCCGAAAGGGCATGGGTTGAAATTCCATTCTTAAAATTGTTTTTGAGTTTGAATACTATTATGTTACAAGGGAACATTTTTTTAGAGGTGGGAAATTCGTTCTAAAGGTATCAATGTTCCTCGCAGCTTTCGAACTATATGGGAACATTCCCTTTTTAGCAGGAGATACAATGGGAGCTTGGGAAAGTTCCCGGAGTTTTGAAGACTATTTTTTTGGCAATCCCACTATTCTCTAAGTTTAGGGAATACAAAGCCCGTAGAGAAATATGTTGAACTGCCCACAAAACATGAATCTATGTTGAAACCTTCGCAAGAAGAAAGGCCAAAGACATCCTTAACACCCATATCCTAAATTGAGAAACTCGAGAAATCTCTTGATGGGTTAAGGAAACATGTGGCACCTCGATGTAAGGGTGATATCTAGGATGTCACGTTGATGAGTATTTATTTTGTTGTTTATGTATATATATCACAAAAGATTATGTGTGCATATTGTATGTGGCAGTCAATGCTTAAACATTAAAGTTACTTTACTTTTTATGTTAGGAATAAGTAGAGAAACATATGTAAAATTATCCCTTTGTATTTTTAAGCGAGATTATTTCAAAGACTCGTCATGTGTGAGAGAATTGACAATGAACTTAACATTTTAATATTTTTTATATATATAAGGGACAGACTCAGGGAAAGAGACACCCAAGTAATATATTTATATATAAGAGAGATTATATACTTATTATTATTATTTTCTATTGTTATATAATATTACTGCTCCTAATTAGTCGTTTCCTGTAAATTTTGGGAAAACCTCTAATCATTCCCGACACCCGTACCCAAGTTCCCAACGTTCCCACGTTCGAGAAACTCATTCAACATAGGAATACTATTATTTATAATTATTTTGGGTTCCTAAAGTCACTCATACTTTGGGTTACTAAAATCACTCATAGTTGTCTAAAGGGTGTGGGTTCGAATCCCATTCTTGACAGTGAACAGGTGGAGTTCAATTCACTCATATTTCTCCGAAAGGGGGTATGGGTTTGAATCTTATTCTTGATAGTTCTTTTACTTGAATAAATTGCGTCTCGAACAACTCTCAAGCTTATATAGTCTTGCTTAGGATTGGACCATGAAATTGTTAAACACCAAACCTCTCCACTTAATTGTTAGACCACATCCTCTAGTATTCCTTATAAGAAAAAATGATAGCTCCAGTAGATACAAGAAAGATAGACCTAAAAACAAACATAGATGACAATGATTGCCTTTTTCATGGTAACCATGGTCATGAAGTGCTAACAAAAAAATTTAACACACAATTCGGAGGAGAAGATGGATGAATGAAAAACCTTAACCTACACGATCTAGAGTAGGTGTTGATGAAATGAATCTTTAAAATTTCTTTATTCTCCAATGTAAATAACATGTAAATGAAATACAAGTTATTGGCCTTATTTAAGGGATGATACAAATTTTGTAATTTTATCTCATTTATTTATGTTCCCATTTATTTTTAATTAAATATTAAAATTGAATTTGAGATGTTAAATAATATTATCAAATTTTTCAGTTTTGTCTAATCTAATTGGCTAGCTCAAAATATTAAATAAGTATATTTCCATGTTAATATTTTATATTCTTTTAGCACACTTTTGCAAGTATATAATAGTTTGGAAATGTCATATAATAATAAACTGAATTGTTCTTATCTTCGAGATGTGTTTAAATTACTTAATAATTGACATGTTGATTTGAAAATTATTAATCATACATGAGACAATAGAACAATAGAGGCATGAATAACAAGATCTTAAAAAGAATACCACCATTCTATTATGAGGGAGAGATCTCCTTTTATAAGCAATTCTTATTAACTTGACTAAAAATAGTTTCGCATGGAAACAACAAAACATTATTTAGACATGCCTTCATTTTTTAAGTTTCTCAATACATATTCTAAAAAAATCAAATACAATATTATATGTTTCCTTCCTTATAATGAGTTTCCTCGAAAGGGATACACCTTTCTTGGTTGCTCTATTCCTCCCTATTTTGAGTCGGAAGTTGTAGAATTCTTGCAGAAACTTCAATAGATCTAGAATTCTAATTAGCTTAAACACATGTAATTTGCTGATATTCAAGAGAGTGTTATAGCTCCAAATCTCACTCTTATGGTTTGTGATGCTGTACTCATGGCCTAGAGCAACCCCTCCTTCCAAACCTGGTCCTAAAATTTAAAAAACAGTGTTTTATCCCTTATACACGACATTGCCCTGAGTTAAACGCGTGTATATGCGGGTATGTGTATAGCCAACCCGCGTGTATGTATTAAAACACTTTAAAAAATATAAAACTCCTTATTTTCGAGTGGAGATCGCGGGTTTTACCTGCTGATCACCTGTTAGTGCCCGTGGCCCAAATGTTCCCAACCAACTCCTAACTAAAAAACTACTTTGGTAGTGGTATAAAAAGACCTCAAAGGGAAGGCCTAAGGGAGGAGAGAAGAGAGAGAAAGGTTATTATGCTGAGATTTTTCCCTTGACCAGGTCTGAAGTCCCTTGTGCCTTTTACACTTCCCCCATTTTGTATAGGAAACCTTTGTTTCCTTGTGTGTTGATGTTCATCCACCATTTATGACATCATGGAGAGAGTCACGGAAGGAGTTTGTTAAAGGCTTGAGGCTGGAACGAATCCGGAAGGAAGCTTTGCTTGGAGCCTGCTGAAGGTGACTCAGGTGAAAATATTCCTTTTTATGTACTTTATTTGTCTATAATAAAAGAAACACATGTCTTGGTTCTCGAAATGAATCTTCTTTATGTTAATGATATTCATGTTTAGAATTCATATGTAAATGGTTGTTTGGATTTCCTAACTAACTACCTTTCTCTATAACATGAAGATGGTTTCTTTATAATTTTTTGTCCATGCACTATTGTGTTCTCTGAATTGGTTGTTTTGCAGGACAAAAGAGAAGAAGGGAACTCCAAGAAGGGTTTGGACCCTAAGGGCCTTCTCAAACGTAGGACCGAAGGTACATACCCCTATCATAGAATTTGCTTATAATAGCATAATGGCTGTATGAATGCATGTTTCTTTGAATAGATAACTTTCAGTCTGCTAGGGTTTATCCCCAAAAAGCCCTAGGGGAACTATTCCCTATATCAGAATTGGCGACTCCGCTGGGGACAACACTCTTGTTGTTCCTAGTTTGGGTGTTTTTCAAGCCAATCAGGGCTTAGCTGCCTTGTCTGCTTGCTGTTACTGTCTGGTCTGTTCTTGAACTTTAAGCTTTGCCAGTTTCTTCAGTTTGTTCTTTATTTTTCTTGAAGCTTTTCATATATGTTGTTTTTCTTAGTTACAGAAGCGTATATACGCTTGTTTCTTTGAGTAAACCCGCGTATACGCAGGTTTCCTCAGATACAGTCGCGTATACACGCAATCTGTACATCAGTACAATCGTGTATATATTGCAATTTTCAAGATTTATAAATCTTTTTGTCTCTGGAGGTTTGTCTAGTGGTTTGATTCGGTCTGAAACAGTCACTGTCCAGTATCAGTTATTTGTTTTACAATGAGCATCTTGTTCTGAATTCTCTCTGATTATAAGGAGTATTGGTCTTGTTTTTTTTGTTGATTGCAAGCATCATCATTTTTTACTAAAGCACGCAAGATTTCTCGCTAGGAATCTTGGTTGCTCTGATTCATCAGAGTAGGGAGATTGATCACAATCTTTGTGTTAATATTGCTTTTGGTGACTTTTTATTTGCTTGACAAAATCGCTTTTTGTGACCATCCACTTCTTTGTTTCATGAAAGTTGTTGATTCACACTTTCTTGGAATTTGTCTTTTTGATCTTTTTGGTTTTCATTGCCAAAGATTTCATTGCTGCTTTTGATTGTTAAGAGCGATTTCAAACACGTTCATTTTTGTTGAGTTTTCATCCATTGAGTGGTGTCGATTTGCAAAAGTGTTTAATTGCCTATTCTTCAATCACAAGTTTTCAGTGTTGTTGAGAGTGTTTTTTTGAAAAGACTCTTTTGTTTGTGCTTTGAAGAAAATCTTTTGAAAATCTTAGTTTTTCTTTCTTGAACTTGCTTTTCATTTGGTTTCCTTTTATTGAGTGAAAGTGCTTTATGTTTGTCTTAGAACTTGTTTTTAGTGTTTAGACGAAATGAATGGTAGCATCTCATATTCCATCTAGGCATCTTAAGTGGCAAGATAAAAATTGATAAGCAAGCAACTTTCATTTTTTGTTTTTAGAGTAGTTTTAAATCTTGCATCCGCATATAGTTGTTGCATTAGGATAGATTTGCATCCCCTTTTTAGGCATACATAGTTTTGTTAGCTTTTGTGAGTGTGAAGCATGAATTAACGAAAAGAAAAGAAAATTTTGTTTTATTAGAAGTACCTCTGAACCCTATAGAAATTGCTCTTCATCGAAAAATGAAAAAGTGCATGTGCGTGTAGTTAAGATTTTATTAATTTCTTTTGCGTCAAAAAAACACCACTAGTTTCACTTCTGTTACCTTGTGACTTAAAGAACAGCCTAATTTAAAATCAAGCGCTAACTAAAATTCACTAGAACTTTTTTTTTAGTCACTTACACCAACAAGATTAAGATTTTAGGGCCTTGGATTAGGCGAGTGGAGAGTTAACTCTCCAAGGCCATATAAACGTCAAACGTAGGAGTCTAAATAATGAGAGAAAATCCAATAGCGTTAGGAAGACCAGGAAAGCTCTGGATCTGGGAGTTAAGCACGAGGGTCTGTGAAGACAGGGAAGAGAGATACCCCCTCTCCTACTTGTCCAAACTTACCTCACGACAGTTCCGCCTGGCTTCTGCGACGAGTTGGTATCCATAGTTGCTACTCCTAGGGAACTACATAGGTGGCTGCGGAGGGGAATCCCGTGGCACCTGAGGTTGACGTTGCATCAATCTCGACAGTACTACTGGAGGGCACCCTTGCGAAGCTTGGGGGCTTGCACTGGCGCAGGCTATTGTTAGGAGGTTAGCATAACTTCCTCTGATACCTTCACTGATAGGACTCGGCCCTCATCATCCCAGACTATCTTCGGAAGGCCCCTTAATTCACTTTCTCATATTTTGGTGTCCGGTCTTAATCACCCGGAGCGGAAATACTTGGAATTTGTTTGACTGGCTGTATCTTTAGGGACTTTATAGTGTGTGCTCTATGCTCTTAGTCGGCCTAGCTTTCAATTTGTTGAGTCTTTAGTTAGATCATAACAAAAAATTCAAAGTGGCTGACCGATCTCCCAGATGATCTCGAAGACTTCGTGGTCCTTCGCCACCAAGTTTAGAGCCTTCTCCTAGAAGGCGCAAAGGCAATACTACCGGTGGGTTCTATCCCACGCCGGTTCACGCATCGGGTATTGATCCTCCTCTCGAGGGCATTAGTGACCAAGCAAGGCCTGGCACTTCTGAACAAGAGAGGGACACTCCAGTCCTTTCTCGAGTTCTCTTTCAAGCGGAGAATAACATAGAGGTAGAAGAACTCTCAGAGTCATTAGCGGCTCCAAATTCTCCACTACCATCTAGTCATCCAGACGTATTGCAATACGTTGGGACTCCAACGCATAGACCGTCAAGTCCAGGTTACGCTACGTGCTTACCATCGATGACCACTACTGGAAGCATGGCTTCTACAAGTGCTACGACTATGCAAACTCCAACATCGATGCAAGGTGGAGGAATGATTTCCATCTCCTCTGCTTCCTTGTTCGGATCTTTTGCTAGCACATCTTTAGTTGGGTCTACCTCCATTCCGTCCACGAGTGGAAATGCCCAAACCAATGCTTTTGGTACTGGATTCTTCCCATTTGGCACCCACTCACAGGGTATTCCATCGGTCCCGTTTAGTGCCGCTACATCCATGATGGGCGGATCGGCTTCGTTCCAGGGTTTTCCTTCTGGAAGTGGTCATATACCACATTCCAACCCGACGGTAGGATCCATGCCTTTTTCTTCTATAGGACAAAGTAGTAATCCTTTCCAAGGTTGGACTAACCCTGGGGTTAGTAGCGTGGGAACTGTGAATCCGTTTATTGGCCAACAAGGGAATAGGCCGTACTCCACGGTTAGTTCGTTTCAAAGTATTCCTCCCCTAGCTTTGGCTTGGAATCCGTATCAGGGGTTATAATCTCCTTACCATCCTTTAGGAGGAAACTTTGCTAGTTATGGAGGTTATACGGCCGGAGTTGGTCAAACTCTGAATTTTGCTGGATCACAAGGCTTGCCTTTTGGTTCAGCCGGTTCTACTGGTTACTTCGGGCAGCCTGGTGCCTCCCAAATTCCAGGACAATATTTTCAGAACTTTGGGAGTTCTGCCCAGTCTGGGTGGAATCCCCAAGGCCCTCCTAGGCTTCCGTTTCTGGCAATGTTGAACTTGCCAGATCTCACTAAGTTAACAAATGACCCAATCAAGTACAATCTGGCCTGGCCTCCGGTCCTAACCAAACTCCCTTTGGACATTCCAAAATTCGAAGGGAAGAGTGGTGAAGACCTAGGCGACCATGTAACCACATTCCATTTGTGGTGCTCATCTAACTCCCTTATCGATGACTCGATTAGGTTGAGACTCTTTCAGCGCACCTTGACTGGTAATGCGGCCAAATGGTATATAGAGTTGCCAGGGGGAAACTTTACATCTTTTGCTGACTTAGCCAATATTTTCTTAAATCATTTCCAGTTGCCTGTCCGCTATGATGCCAGAACTGAACTTCTGGCCACCTTTCGTCAGGATAAGGCAACTCACATTTCTGACCATATTCAGGAATGGAGACGGAGAAAGAGGCTCATTAAAGCCGAAATCCCTCTGGAGTACCGTCTCGAGTGGTTTTTGAAATCTCTACAACCTGAGATCTCCAAGGATGTCTCCATGTCTGGGGTCTATTCTGAGGAGCAAGCCATTTTTAGGGCCCAACAATTAGAATTGATCTAATCTCAGTCTGGGATCCTACAAAAATACTTTCCAGATGCTCCTGGGTCTAAGGTTGACGTAGCTAAGTCGAAGCCAGGTCCGCACGTAGATGGTAGCATTGGGACAGTAGACACAACTACCATGAACTTGTTGAATCAATTGCAGCAGTTGTCCTTGCAAACTGCTTCTAACAACCAAGTCACATCGTCTAATCCCCCCGCTTCCCAAACTTCTTCAATTAATGCCGTCCAATCTGATAACCCCAAAGGAAATCAAAATTCCAATGGAAAAAAGAAAGGACGAGGTAAGAAAAAGAACCAGGATGGGAAGCCTGATGCAAATAAATCCGGCAACAACGCTGGTGGTGGTAGAAATGAGTCGAGAAAGAAAGTCAAGTTTCCATGCAAGTTGTGCAGTGGAGACCATCTAACTCATCTCTGCCCTAAGATTGAAGACGCTCAGCGCTTGTTAGGACAGCAAGGGACTTCTAGTTCTCAAGCTGTGTTAACTAACCCGTTTCCCCAAGGGCAGCAACTTCTTGCTGGTGCGAGTTCAAACCCCGGAACCTCCGCAGGGGGCAACCAGGAAGGGGAAAAATCATCAAATGTTTTCATGATGGGTTCTAACATCCATGTGGCTACCCGGTCATGTGATTATGGTGAAGCCGAAACTTCCAAGGACAAGACTGTTCCCGGAAGTACTGACCTTCATGTTGAGCGACCCCCTCTCGAGACTATACCACGGATACCGAAAGGTTCCGCTAAACGCGCAACTATTAATCCTAATGCTAGGGCCGCCCAGAATTACTCCATTGTGGAGGATCTGGCTTAGAGTCCGTGCGTATGTCCGCTTTAGAGGTTCTCCAGTCGTGTCTGGCTCAGAGAAGCGCTTTACTCTCCGCAATTGGAGCAATCGATCCAGCTAACTCTTTAGTGCTCACTTTTGACATGTTAAATGTCAAAAAGCGACTCCCTCATCATATGGCTTTCCAAGTAAAGTCTACATACCGGAAAATCAATATTTTTCGCACCGTTATAGATGAAGGAGCTTCCACATGCGTCATGTCGATGTCATGCTGGAAGGTTATTGGATCGCCTTCGGCTATTCCTTCACCCACCATCTTGACTGCATTTGATGGTCATTGTCATAAGCTGCATGGGATTATCCCGACCTTTTCTATATGTGTTGGAGGGAAGGTCGTCAATATCGAAGTTGAAGTCATAGATGCTAACCTAGACTATAATCTCCTATTAGGAAGGAACTGGGTATACGTAATGGACGCCATCGTTTCAACTCTGTTTCATGTCATTTGCTTTCCTCATGAGGGGAAAATCGTTAAGGTTGATCAATTGGACTATTGTCCAGTTGATCCTCAAGCAAACTCTGACTCTACTGTCCCTTTAGTGGATAACCCTCACCCACCGACTGAGAATTTAGGAGTAGGGATGTATTCCTCATTGATGGGTACATCTGATCTTCCCTCTCCTTTCGCTAAAATCAATGCTATTTCATCATCTAAGGAGTCTCCTCGAGAAGAGTTCTTTCGAACTCATTATTTTTCAAACCCTTGGACCTTGCCTTCACCTATGAACACATTAGTTGAAGGACAAGTAAATGGAATGGCATTCCCTATAACTGCAGCTGAGCTTAGATATCAGTCTATTGTAGACTCTGCAGACAACCACTCTACTCGTTTTTCCAAAGAGGAGTTAGATGGTCATGTGGCCCCGGCTTGGAGCCTTGATTCTACCTCTGCCTTGGACTGCTTAGATTCGGTTTTACCTTCTGAAGAAGCAATCCTCGAAGTAATGATGGGTATAGATCGACCTTGGGAAGACTTACACCATCGTTCATACTTTCTTCCTCCATTGCAGGAAGTAGAATCTAGATTCTCCGAGCTCCTCACTAGTGATGTTTGTACGGTGTCAAACCCTTTGGCTCCAACACACACATTCGTGCCGAAGGTAATATGTCAGTAATTTCAAAAACGATACCTATAAACATCTCTAGGGACCCTAACGTCATCGAGAATATCTTCATCGGAATTGAGTGTTCCCCTGAAGAAATTCAAATTTACACCGACCTATTTAAGGAATTTCGTGATGTATTTGCTTGGTCTTATGAAGAAATGCCTGGCATTGATACTTCTATAGTCCAACATGAGATCAAGACGTATGAAAATGTGAAACCGGTTCGTCAAAGGCTTCGGCTGGTTTACCCTAGGAAAGCAGCAGTTATCAAAGCTGAGGTTGAGAAGCTGCTAAGGGCGGGTTTTATATACCCTGTTCCTCTTACTGATTGGGTTTCTAATCCAGTCCCTATGGATAAAAAGCAAGGAACAATTTGAGTATGCATCGATTTTAGGGACCTAAACAAGGCTTGTCCGAAAGATAAATACCCCACACCATTCATTGATCAGATTATCGACGAGTGTGCGAGTAATGAAATTTTTTCCTTCATGGATGGTTTTTCGGGCTATAATCAAATTTCTATCTGTCCTCAAGATCAACATAAGACAACCTTTATATGTCCCTGGGGGACCTTTGCATATAGAAAGATGCCTTTTGGTCTTAAAAATGCTGGAGCCACTTTTCAGCGGGCCATGTCATATGCTTTCCACAACATCAAACATATCATTGAGGCATACTTGGATGATCTCGCTACTTGTTCTCGAAAGAGAACTGATCATCCTAGTCATCTTCGATTGGTTTTTGAGCGATGTCATTTTTATAAAATCCAGTTGAATCCCAACAAGTGCGTTTTCGAGGTTACATCCGGTTGGTTGTTAGGGTTCATCGTGTCCAATGAAGGGATTCGGGTTGATCCCTTCAAGGTTGAGGCAATAGTTCAGTTGCCTCCCCCGTCCTCAATTCGACAACTTCAAAGTCTTCAAGGGAAGGCTAATTTCTTAAGACGGTTTATAGCAAACTATGCCAAGATCACTAAAGGGTTCATGTGTTTGCTACGGAAAGGAGTTCCATTTGTGTGGGATGACTTTGCGCAACGGTCGTTTGATGCTTTGAAAAAAGCATTAGTCTCTACCCCACTTTTGAGTCCACCAGATTATGGTAGAGACTTCCTTTTATATCTCGCAGCAGCAGAATCAACCATTGGTATGGTTCTCATTCAGGAGGACGATGCTCTCGCCGAGCTATGGTGAACAAGATAATCCTAAGTGATAAACTCGCCACATTTGTGATGGAAATCTGGCTCCCAACTTTCTTGCAATGTCCTGGGCAGTATATCTGTACATAGTCCTCTATCGTGAGGCTATTCCGTGTCCTGCCCCGGGAACGTGCTACCTCTCCCCTTCGAGAAAGGCCCGTGATAAAATAGATATCCTCCACTTCTACCCTGAGCGGCATTTGATTGATCATAAAGGCTTCCTCATCAACATCCCAATAATCGATGAGCATCTCAAGCAGACACGTGTTCGCTTTCATATTTGGAAATTTGAAAAATTTAAGCAAACCACATCCCCGTAGGGCATCTAATCCTTTTGGACTGTTCATAACTTCATTATCTACCGCTGCGTGCTCTATTTAATGCCACGTGACCGACATCCTAAGAAAAATCGATTTAAAACCACTAGTTTTTGTTTAAAAATGGTTCGCGGCGTATACGGGGGTCCTTGTGCACACAGTCGCGTATAGGGCCCGCGTATAAGCGGGTTCAATATTACCAACTCGCGTATACGCCGCGAGGAAATTTTTGACAAAAGTTCAACGGTGAAACATCAATCAAAAATCTTAAAACTAGTCACAATCAATTGCAAGCTAAGTATAAGAGTTACCTGGAGGTTTTTGACGAATTTGAACGGTTAAATCTGGCTGTGGGAAGTTTGCTCCTTTTGCTCCAAATCTTTTTCTCTCAAACTCAAATGGTAAAAATGGTGAGTCCAAAATGCTTTTTATAAGTTTTGAAAATGCAAATTTTTTTCAAAATTTTATTTTGTTTGGCCTCCTGTGACTTTTAACTTGGGAGCTTGGAATGTCGAGATTGGTCTTTTTTTCAGGACATTTTGGACGATTTTCAATTTCGAGACGGTTCCATGACTGCTGACCCGTCATGGCAGGTATCATTTTCTCACTGGCATATAGGTTAGGGAGATCATTTTTCCGTTGCATTATGCATACTAGCCTCCATTTGCCGATACATCTGCCATAGGGTTGATCCCATCGTGTTATGGTTCGTAAGCCATCTTCACTCGCTGATTCTTTAAATCATGACACGATGGTAGAGCCATCCTTTACATGGGCATCCTAGTTAGCACCTCACTGACATTTGTTGCCCATGCTGCTCCGATTTGAGTAGGCTCGGGAGTCCTCTGTAGTCCCGCCATGACTTATGCGTTGAAGACTCATTCTTCTTAGCTTCTTCGCTTTGTTCTGGCCTTATACCCTAGAGGCTCCTTTGTGTTGAGTTGTACTATTGCATTGCATGTTCACCACTTGCACCTTTTAGCCTAGAGCCGACTTCACTTGGAGTCCTGCTTAAGCCAACTTTTGACCATGACGTCTGCAAAATCAACCCTGCATACCTTTGACTTCTGCAGCTTGACACACCTTGACCCGTGGAAGGAACATACCTTTGAGTGTCACTGACCAGTTTTCACCTCCCTGCATTGAGCATAGGAACATTCCTTTCCCAGGAACTAGATCATCTGTTTCACCGACACTCGTTCTTTCCACTGTACCATAGCATTCTTTTATTCTTTTTCTAGCTTAACAGAAAAAGACAAAAAAAAATTAAATATTCCAAAAAAGAGCGGGAATGGGACAGTATTTCCATTTATTGTTGGCAGCTAGAGTCATTCATGTCGCCCTTGAACAAAGCACTCAAAACAAAGTCTCCTCCATGTGGGTGGGATTTAGTTTGACTTAGGTACACCATAACCTTGTTATTGAGTCAGTTCTCCCCCGATTGGTTATCTCTTCCAATCATATGGAGGGTTCGTTCGTGCCTCTTGCATGGCGAACTTATACAGAGTCATCATATGCTGCCACATAGTCACATTGAGTCGTGCTTTTGTTCAAGGGAAGTTAGCCTAAGTCGGCCTCTCTGTGGTGTCTCTTGATTCATTTTTCAGTCGGCCATCCCTAGTTGTCAGTGTCATGTCTATCATCGCATCAGTTATATTGGTCCTTTACTCGTGCCAGTTTGAGAAGGTCCCCATTGACTTCTCGCTGGTGGGTCTTGTCCTTATCGACGACAACATCTTGCTCTGAGGACAGGCCTAGAGCTGCACCCTGGCCCTATTTTCATTATTGATAGGTTACCTTGTGCTCAGCATCGATCAGTATCATGGGTCTTTGACTTAGTGGTTTCCCTTGTGTTCAACATTAGCTTACATTATCACACATTGGGATTCGTGCAGTACCTTGGTTTCGATTTGATGCTATTGGTGGATACCTCGCCTCTGTATCAGCTTTCATTATTGGTTGGTTCAGAGGGTTTCTGCCCTGCGCTAGCCACATCTTGTGTACGCCGGAAACGTACTTCGGTTGGGTTACTACATATTTTTCATCTAATTACTTCCACATTATTGGCCTACGGGTTACACTCACGCTAGATTGATGAAGGATGCCTTAATGCCTTCCTTCTAGTGGATCTTTCCCTATCGACTCCAACTCATTGCTCTGGGGCAAATATCTAGAGTCCATTTGGCAGTACCTTGGGGTTTGCAGTCATTAGTGGCAGATCCTTCGCTATCGACAGTGGGAAACCATCATTGTCTCCTGATCGATAGATTCTTACAGGTGTTCAACTCCAGCTCATCTATTCACACTTGTTAGATTGTACTGGGTACCTTGACGCTCATTATCATTATCGATGAGTAGTCTCGCGTTTGTTAATGGTATACATCAATGACCGGTAATCAAACGATTTCTCACATGGTCGACTTTAGATCATTTATTCCCATGGTGTAGAAATGTACCACGGCGGTCGGTGAAGACCTCAGGTTGTATCAGCATTCATTGGTTCACTTGACAGTTGCTCCTGTTGCTACTAGTTGATACCACTCCACTTTATATGTTGCAGTCAGTCATGGCGACATTCTATATGCTGGCACCTGAGTTTGCAGTGTAGTACCATCCTATTCCATCATCTTCAGTTGGTACCTTTTGGGATCAGTCTTTGATATCAGTGATCCGTTGCATCTTTCAGCATCATTGACAGTCTTATTGAGACATGTACTTGTTCATTATGATCAGATGATCCATTATGTATTTTTCAGTCATTTATACTTGTATACTTAGTGGATCCGCTTGTACTTGATATGCGGACATGCTTTACTTTTTCTGAGCATGGGTATGCCTGCCTCAGATAGTGTTTCTTTCTGATCTCCTTTGGTGGCTTGGCAGACTGAATTCTGGTGAAGTCCTCCTCGGTTTTTGACAGACTTCCTTTCCATGTACTCGCATAATATATTTCGGCCATCATGTACCCCTTCTGACCTCACATATTAGGGGGCATCTGTTATAGCTCCAAATCTCACTCTTATGTTTTTTGATGCTGTACTCATGGCCTAGGGCAACCCCTCCTTCCAGACCTGGTCCTAAAATTTAAAAAACAATGTTTTATCCCTTATACGCGACATTTCCTGAGTTAAACGCGTGTATACGCGGGTATGTGTATAGCCAACCCGCGTGTATGTATTAAAACACTTAAAAAAATATAAAACTCCTTATTTTCGGGCGGAGATCGCGGGTTTTACCTGCTGATCACCTGTTACTGCCCGTGGCCCAACTGTTCCCAACCAACTCCTAACTAAAAAACTACTTTGGGAGTGGTATAAAAAGAGCTCAAAGGGAAGGCCTAAGGGAGGAGAGAAGAGGGAGAAAGGTTATTATGCTGAGATTTTTCCCTTGACCAGGTCTGAAGTCCCTTGTGCCTTCTGCACTTCCCCCATTTTGTACAGGAAACCTTTGTTTCCTTGTGTGTTGATGTTCATCCACCATTTATGACATCATGGAGAGAGTCATGGAAGGAGTTTATTAAAGGCTTGAGGCTGGAACGGATCCGGAAGGAAGCTTTGCTTGGAGCCTGCTGAAGGTGACTCAGGTGAAAATATTCCTTTTTATGTACTTTATTTGTCTATAATAAAAGAAACACATGTCTTGGTTCCCGAAATGAATCTTCTTTATGTTAATGATATTCATGTTTAGAATTCATATGTAAATGGTTGTTTGGATTTCATAACTAACTACCTTTCTTTATAACATGAAGATGGTTTCTTTATAAGTTTTTGTCCATGTACTGTTGTGTTCTTTGAATTGGTTGTTTTGCAGGACAAAAGAGAAGAAGGGAACTCCAAGAAGGGTTTGGACCCTAAGGGCCTTCTCAAACGTAGGACCGAAGGTATGTACCTCTATCATAGAATTTTCTTATAATAGCATAATGGCTGTATGAATGCATGTTTTTTTGAATAGATAACTTTCAGTCTGCTAGGGTTTCAACCCAAAAAGCCCTAGGGGAAATTTTCCCTATATCAGAGAGGAGAGAAAGAATTTGCTCCATAAAATCAATGTATTAAATTAATGAACAATAGTAATACATGAGCAACCAAACCTCTAATCCCAAAGGGAGGTGGTTATATAGAAATTGTCGAATCTAGAAAACTAGGAAAAAACTAGTAAAAAACTAGAAAAGGCTAAGAAAATCTAAAGGGAGGCCTAAAATAGCAACAATGACTCAAGCCAACCTATGCCAACAATCAGCCATTACGAAAGCATGAGGAGGGGCACATTTCCAAAGGAAGGCAACTTTAAAACAAGCTTAAATGGTTCAGGGACCAAATCCCTTGATTTAAGTGGGAATCTTCATGTGGGGCGCCAATCCTCAAAAAACTCAAGTGGATGAGGTGTGGTTAGGTGTGAACATGAACTTAGATGTCTAAATGGTTTAGGAAAGTGGTTGGACCAATATTTCCATAATATTATGCTTTTAAAGGCCAAAAACGAGGGAAAGTTGGTCCACTGAGCTAGTTTACCAAAAACCAAGTGTGAACATGATTTTTAGTGCATGTGGCTAAGTCAAGGATACTTGGGCTAAAAAAAACAAATGTAGATGTTAGGATTATATTCCACCACTCTCCATTCATCCTAACTCACTTATATAAACTAAATCATGGCCAAGATGCCATGTTAGGTAATCAGGTTCAATAAATAAAAGATCCTCATAAAATGAAGAAAGAGGGAAAACCTCGTGGGAAACCCTCTGCCCCCAAAAAAAGAGGAAAAAAGGTCTAAGTGGCCAAAAGGGCCTACTCAACTCTCTACACCACTCCAAGAATAGCTCTCAGTTCTGAAAATTTCTTTTTAGTGAAAGGCTTGGTGAATATATCTGCAACCTGCTGCTCAGTGGGGTAGTACTGTAGTGATATGACTCGGTCATGGATCAGCTCACGGATGTAATGCATGTGAATCTCGATGTCCTTGGTCCTATACCCCTTAATGGGATCAATCAATATTTGAATGGACCCTTGGTTGTCACAAAATATGACAGTCGAAAGTGGATACTGAATACCAGACTTGGAAAGAAGCCCCTACAACCAAACAGCCTGTGTAGTTGCATTCACTGCACCTCTATACTCTGCCTTGGCTGTAGATAAAGAAATCATGGATTGCTTCTTGCTAGACCAGCAAAAAGGCCCTGAACCAAAGATAAAAATATAACCAGAGGTGGACTTGTAGTTTGTACCATCGACAGCACAATCAGAATTTGTGTACCCAATCACTGAAAGTGGGCAATCTACAACATAAAATATACCAAAAATGGAAGTACCTTTCACATATCTAAGGATTCTCTTTGCAAATTTCTAGTGAAGCTCATGGGGCACCTACATATATCTGGAAGAAACTCTTACTGCAAAATATATATCAGGTCGAGTGTGAGTAAGATACAACAAACTCCCAACCAACTGTCAATACAGTGTACTCTCCACCGAAGGTG
The DNA here is from genome assembly GCA_031772625.1 of Pinus tabuliformis. Lineage (NCBI taxonomy): Eukaryota > Viridiplantae > Streptophyta > Pinopsida > Pinales > Pinaceae > Pinus > Pinus tabuliformis. The sequence continues at coordinate 588,278,958 of CM062811.1, forward strand.
TAGTACCTGCATCCTCAAATCTGATCCCCAAAAGAAAGGGAGATGTTGCTGGCTTGCATTCTATCACCTAAAAGTAGACAAGTAGATATGATGAATACTTAGACCATGCCATCTTGACCCCTGAAGTAGACTGAGAAACTTCAAGACCAAGAAAGTAGTGCAACAGTCCCAAATCTGTCATGGAAAATCGGTCATGCAATGCTGATTTTGTTGAATCAATAGCTGAGGTAAGGTTCCCTGTCATTAGTAAATGATCTACATAAAGTACTATCAGAAAAAGGGAATCATCATGTTGCAGCAAATAAACATTCAGAGCAGATTTTCATCGAATGAATCCAATGGAAAGCAGGAAAGAATCCATCTTTGCATATGAGGCTCTGGGAGCCTAATTTAAGCCATACAAAGATTTCTTTAATCTGCAAATGAGGGAAGAGTTCTGAATGTATCCCTGTGGCTGCTCCATATATATATCCTCCTTGATATCTCCATGAGGAAATTCACTCTTCACATCCATGTGATGAACTTCGCATCTGCGAGAAGCAACAATGGATAAAACTAGTTGAATGGAGTCCATTTTGCAACAGGTGCAAATGTCTCTATGTAGTCTATGCCATGTACCTGTGAGTATACTTTTGCAACAAGTCGATAATTTTAATTTTTTATCTCACCATATACAACAATATTTGTTCGATAGATCCATCAGCATCGAACAAGAATTCTTCCTTTTGGAATTAGAACCAAGTCCCATGTGTTGTTTTCCATGAGAGGAGAGTACTCTTCATCCATGGCAACCTGGAAAAGTAGGTTTCTAGCAGCCTCAAAGTGTGACTATGGATCTGAACTAAGTGTCATATAGCAATGTATCGGAAGCAATGGTTCGATGGCAGCCAGGGCTTGAGGAGCTCCAAAAAATTGTGATCTAGTCCTTCTCGCATCTGTAGGATCACCAACTAGTTCACCCACATCTTGCAGGGTTTTCTTTGCCCAAGTTGGTAGCTGAGTTGGAGCAGCCATGACCTACTCCTCATCCTCTAAATTAGACCCACGAGGCTTCTCTGATGGCTTCTTTGAAGTGCTCAAAGAAGTTTCAGACTCCTCCTTATTAGTGGCAACAAGTGGTTCCTTGGCAGGGTCTGCTGAAAAATCATGCAGTGATTCTTTTTCAAACTTCACACTTCGAGCTACAAGGAACTTTTTAGTGTGAGAGTCTAGTAATCTGTATGCTTTGACACTGTTAGGATATCCAACAAACATACATTCAACACTTTGAGGCTCCAAATCCTTCCTCTTATTTGTCAGAATGTGAGCCCATGCTCGTGAACCAAAGATGTGAAAGTGCGACACTTTCGGTTTCTTATCGGTCCAACATTCAAATGGAGTGGTGCCCTTGAGTGCTTTGTGAGGAATGCAGTTCTGAATGTATGCTACATAATTAATAGCTTTAGCCCATAGCTTAGGAGCTCATTATTTGGACTGTAACATACAATTGTCCATCTCTTTTAACGATCGGTCTTTCCTCTTCGCGACACCATTCTGCTGTGGTGTATATGGCACTGTGTGTTGTAGCTATATACCTGCATCAATACAAAGTTGCTGCAAATCTTTGTTGACATACTCCCCCCCATTATCAGTATGGAGTATCTTAATTTTACACCCAGACTAATTCTGAACAAGTGCTTTAAATTCTATAAGGCATTCAAATTCGATTTTAATTTCAGAAAAAAATACCCAAGTAAAGCGAGAGAAATCATCTATGAAGGTGAGTACATATCGAGCCTTACTGATTGAAGGCTGTAGGAATGGGCCTGTGATGTCACTGTGAATCAGCCCAAGAGGTGAATAAGCTCTCTGTGCCTTCCCTTTGTCAAAATTTTGCTCTGGATGCTTGCCAAGAATGCATCCTTGACATACACCACTTGTGAATTTAATAGCGGACAATCCTTCTACCATGTTTTCCTTGTTGAGTTGATGCAAGTACTTATAGTTTAGATGGCCAAATCGTTCATGTAATAACCTGCTGATATCATTATATTGTGACATAAATACAATGCTAATATATTTAGGAATAAATTCGGAGAAGAAATACAAACGAGAACAGTGATCTGCAATTCCATGTGCAAGCTGTGAGCCTGTGGAAATGTTGGTAATCATTGCGAAGTCCAGAGTGAACTCCACCTTCCTTCCAAAGCCAGAATGAGTGATCTAATATATTGAGAGAAGATTTGGAGACAGCGAGGGAACATGAAGCACATTTCTGAAGCAACCCCTTCAAGGTTTACAATTCCTTCTCCACACAGCTTTGTGGGTGTGGCATCTCCTAAGTACATTGGGGATCTGGTGCTTTCTTTGATGGAGGAAAATTCCTCTTTTGATGTAGCCATATGGTTCGATGCACCTAAATCAAGGATCCAATATGATGGAGTGGATGTGACAGCCATTAAAGCATGACCATCTCGTTCTCTCCCTCTCCCATCTCCCATTCTGTTATCATCCTTCTTCTTTGCATTCTTGGGCACGGTGAGATTGTGCTGTTGTAATTACTTAGCCATCTCATCGATTGTTTTCCTCATGCAATTTTCTTCTGGATGAAAACCTTTGGAACAGTAGCTAAAAAGTGTTCTTTCCTTCTTCTTCTTAACCTTAGGCAAAGAAGAGCTCTTGGAAGATTGTATGGGTCTCTCCTTCTTTGATTCATTAAATTTACCCTTCCCTTCTTGCTTGTCTCTTTCACTACTCTTCGGAGCATCAGTAGCCGCAAGTTCTTGGTTCTTTGAACGCTTGATGGCACCCATTTTGACTAACTTAGCTTGCTCTTGAGTCAATGCTGCAATGAAGTCATTCAATGGAGGCATTTTCCATTTTTCCTGAGTCAATTTAGATGCTTCAAAAGATGATGCAAATATGGAATATTCAGGGCCTAGCTTCAAGAGAATTGAAAGGATGAGTTGATCTTCCTCTTTCTTGACTCTGCATGCATCAAGTTCAACAAGGAGGGATTTAAACTTGGTGAAGTATTCTTATAGGTTGCTGAAATGAGTTGGACTGAGGGATATGAGTTCATTCTCTAGTTGATGCACTCTCATTTCATCCTGCTTGCCGAATAGTCCTTCCAATGTGGTCCAAACCACATTGGGAGTAGTTGCTCCGCTGACATGAAAAAGGAGTTCTCTAGAAATTGATAGGCATATCAGCCCAATTGCTTCATCTAATTTATTGAAATACTTGATCTTCTCCGTTGTAGAATTCAGTTTAGTCTCCGTTCTCATTGTTACCCTGTAAAGCACTTTGCTTTGGAGGAGCAGAGTGATCTCTGTCCTCCATTCAAAGTAATTTAAAGGATTTAGAGCGAGTTTTGTGGGATGAGAGAGATGATCCATTGTTGCTTGCTATGCATTCTGATGATCTATACCTGCAAATAAAACCATGTACATTCCACTAGATCCGAACTAGCTCTGATACCATGTAGAGTTCCCGCAGAAACTCCGATATATTTAGAATTCTAATTAAATTAAACACATGTAATTTTCTGATATTCAAGAGAGGAGAGAAAGAATTTTCTTTATAAAATCAATTTATTAAATTAATGAACAATATTAGTACATGAGCAACCAAACCTCTAATCCCAAAGGTAGGTGGTTATATAGAAATTTCCAAATATAGAAAATTAGGAAAAAAACTAGTAAAAAGCTAGAAAAGGCTAAGAAAAGCTAAAGGGAGGCCTAAAATAGCAACAATGACTCAATAAAGCCTATGAAAACTATCAGCCATGAAGAAAGAAGGAGGAGGGGTGAATTTCCCAAGGAAGGCAACTTTAAAACATGCTAAAATGGTCTACGGGACCAAATCCCTTGATTTAAGGGTAATCTTCATGTGGGGCGCCAATACTCAAATAACTCAAGTGGATGAGGTGTGGTTAGGTGTGAACATCCACTTAGATGTCTAAATGGTTTAGGAAAGTGTTTGGACCAATATTTCCATAATATTAATCCTTTAAAGGCAAAAAACAATGGAAAGTTGGTCCACCGAGCTAGTTTACCAAAAACCAAGTGTGAATTTGATTTCTAGTGCATGTGGCTAAGTCAAGGATACTTAGGCTAAAAAAATAAATGCAGATGTTAGGATTATATTCCAACAGAAGTGTCCTTACTTCCACCACCAAATGAGGAAAATTGTGATACAATATCTATGCAGGCATCCACTTTTCCTACATGTGTCCCTTCTGAGTTACAAGGTATGATATGCATGTTTGTTGGTGATATGTCTTCATCTTGGAATCAAGAATAGTATTTGTTAGCAAGGGACACTGAAAATCAAGAATATCATCCATATAATGGTGAACTATGATGGATTCCTCAAGGAGAGGTAGTTTAAAGAGCTTCAAATTATTAACATTAAGCATATTGTGGATGCCTAGCTAGGAAGGCAAGTCTAAATGATATTGATTTTCTCCAATGCATTCCAGAACAATATAGAGACCATATCTAAGAGGATGCAACTTACATTGTTGGACCTTGAAGAATTTATTGTCCAAGAAGAGGCATACATGATCTCCTGGTTGAAATGACAAGGGTGTGTGATGTTTCTCATGCCTTTGTTTGGCACAATCATGGGCAGCTTCCAAAGTAATAGTTACCTGAGTATTGCATTGAGATATGGAGTCTATAAAATGCTAAGTTTATTTTGTTCTTTTTGTTGATGTGTAGAACCATAAGGCGTGATAGTCAATGGCATCTTAGAGGATACACTTAGCTAAAACCAAAACCAAACTTCAAAAGGGGAGAACTCAGTAGAGGAGTGTGTGGACCTATTGTAACTATGTTGAATAATGTGAAAATATGAATCCCATTGTTTGTTCTTGGAAAAATAGTTGTGAAGTGAGTGAACTAGAGTACTATTAACAACCTTGATTTGGCCATATGTTTGCGGGTGAAAGGAAGTGGAGAAACAAAGTTGAAAACCTAGCATAGACCAGGGAGTACACTAAAAGATACTCAGAAAATGAGAATCTTGATCAGAATTAATGCTACTCGATAATCAAAATTGTGGCCAAATATGACGAAATAAGATATTTGCAGCCTGAGAAGCAGATGTAGTCTTATGACAGGGAAGGAATATAACCATCTTAGAAAAACAATAGACCACTACCCAAATATCATCATGTTTGCATAAAGTAGTAGGAAGACCACACAAAAGTTCCATCCAAATGGATTCCCAAAGATGAGAGGGCACAGGGAAAGGCTAGTACAGAGCATGCTTACATTTTGATGGGTTACTTTGTGAATAGAGTGAACATGTTTGAATGTATTTTTTTTACTTGCTAGGGTAAGGCGGGCCAATAAAAGTGACACTACAGATTGCGAATGGTTGTGGTTGTGCCAAAATTCCCCCTATATGAAGAGTTATGTGCTTCAGGGATGAGAAGGAAATGACCATTATTTCGTGGCACACATAGCTAGTTAAATTGATGTAACCCACCATCATGAATGGTATAATCAAGAAATAATGTTTGGTTGATAATTGTAGGTTGTTTCAAAGCTTCCCATATGTCACCAAATATTGGATCTATTACATTGATGTATTTCTAGCCATCAAAAGTGGCACATCGAACCTATAGAATGTTTAAGACTTGTATAGGTGGTTGGCTTAACAAATAAACCATTTTATTAGCTGTAGCCTTCTTATATTTAATCACAAGTTGGAATCATTGAATGCAAGTAGCCCACTTCATATGGCATTTCTCTTGAATCTTGATCTATGAGTTGATGAAGATCAGTGGATGATGATTAGTATGGGGTATGGTTTATTTTCCAAGAATATAATGGCATCATTGCTTCAATTCATGCACTAAGTTGTATAATTCCTTCTCATAGGTGTTGTACATAACCTTGGCCTCTACAAGAGTCTTGAATGGTATGTTACAGGGTAACCTCCCTATTTAAGAACAACCATAATGGAAAATTGAGAGGCTTTAGTTTCTATTTCAAATGGTTGATGCAAATTTGGCAAATGGAGAGCAGGAGTATAGCATAAGGAATTCTTAAGCCTAGTAAAATGGCGCTTAGCCTCAATATTCCAAATAAATTTTTCTTGATTAGAAAATTGGTGTAAAGGATAGGCCAATTGGGAAAAATGAGAGACACATTTTTTGTAGAAATTAATAACTCCCATGAATCTCTTGAGTTCATTAGCATTGGAAAGAGCTAGCCATTGTGCCAAAACTTGTAAATGAGAGGGATATGATCGAATTCCTCTTGAATAAAGTATGAATCCTAAATATTGAACTAATGGTTATCCAAAATAAGTTTTCTTATTTTTTACTTGAATTTTGTGTGTCTATTGTATCTCAAATGTGTTGCACGTGTGTTGTAGATGCTCTGACCCAAATTTATTGAATACTAAAATATTATCAAGATAAATGACTCAAAAATTACCTAGGTGTGGCCTAAACACATCATTGATTAATATCATAAATGTATCTAGTGCATTTTTCAACCCAAATGGCATGACCAACCATTCAAATAGCCCAAAATTTGAATTGGAAGCATCTTCCATGTGCATGTTCCATGCATGTCAACTTGATGCTAGCCAAATTCCAAATCTATGTTTGTGAAGAAATAAGCCCCTTGTAAGTGGTCCAACAAATCCTTAATTCATGGTAGGGGATGGAAAATTTTAATGGTAGCTTATATTAAGGTCATGATAATCTGTCACTAGGCAACACTAAAATTCATCCTTTTGGGAATAATGAATGTGGGAAACACACATGGGGAGGATGAAGGTTGAATATGGCCTGATGTTAGTAGTTGTGCAAGTTGTTGTTTTATATTAGCTGCCTCTTGAGGAGTAAGGTGATAGGATGGAGCATTGGGCCAAGCAGCATAAGGAATAAGATAAATTGTGTATTAAATAGAGAATTCTAGGGGTAGACACATTGGTTTTCTAAATACATTTGTGAATTATTGAAGTAAGGGATCCATATTAAGGCATACTAGATTGGTGAGGTTATCTAGTTTGACTGGGTGAACCAAACAAAAAGAAAGATATTGGTCCAAAATGAATTTCTTAATGAGAGCTTTTCGAGTGGGAGGTTGTGTTTGTTTAAGAAAACATGATGTAAGGACATAGGTTGGTCCCTCATGTTGCAAGTGGTATTGACTATATTAAGCATGATAAACAATATGCCTAGCTTATTTATTTGGAATTTTGAGTAATAAATTGACACAATTGAGGGGAGAAACATCACACACTATAGTATCTCGAAAAGGGACAATATAAAATGTCACTACAAAACATTGGGAGATAGTAAGACAAGGGATTTTCATTTTTACACAACCAATATGACATGTGGCTGGGTGTGGAGTGGTGGGAAGGTTAAGGCATTGAACCAATTCTCATGCCACAAGATTCCTTTCACTCCAATTGTCGAGGATGGGGGTATCCAATTCATGCTTTACTTGAAAATTATGGGTAACAAAAGGTTCCAACTTCATTAGCAGTGATGAGGATGAGAGAGGGGTATTATTTGGTTATATTTTCAAGAGAAGCAACTATAGGAGAGGGAGGGGAATATGGTTTCTTGACCTTGGTAAAAGTAATATTATTGGTGTGCATATTTTTAAGTGTTTGACAATCATTATAAGTATGTACTAAATTGGTCTTATGGAAGATACACCAAGGGTTATTGTGAGGTATGGAGGATGAGGTAGGAGTCACAGTATAAGGACCAATAACATAAGTACCATTTGTATATGGACCATATCTGGGTTGAGGAGATCATATTCGAGGATCCACTTTACCTTCCACATTAAAGGTTCGAAGAAAGGCCTTGTCTAAGGAAGGACTATCGAACGATTCAACTTCTCGAAGAGAAACCATTAAAAAATTGGATTTAAATTTGACAATGAGTTCCTCTTCCATATTGAAGTTATGTAAATGAATGTGCAACTCGAATAAGACCTCAATGTAGGATTCTATTGGTTGATTCATAGTTGGAAGAGCTATAACCACTTTGCAAGGAGATTTTGTAGATATTATAGGGATAGAAGTGTGATCATAATGCCCGACATAAATCATCTTAGGATGTGATGTGAGCAGGGCTAGTCACTTTTATCTCTTTGATCTCAATGACTTAGAATATATTTTGTAAATTGGTATCCCCACATACTTACACCATGCCGTCCAATAGTAGGCTAGTGATTTGAATCTTTATTTCCTCTGCCATCTCAGGACATGTTTTGAAATAGGTGGACAGACTATGGATATGAGAATCGACAACCTCTCAATTCATCTCGCCTAATAATTTGGGAAATTAAAAGTGTGTTTCCAACTGCATGTGTTATGGTGGGCATCTTTGTTAATGTAGATTAACTAGCTCATGGAGAGCCTTTTCCAAATCTCATATTGGTGAGTCCTTGGCTGAGTCCTTAGATGTGTTTTCTTTACAAGGTTGCATGATTTTTAACCACCCAAATTGATTGAAATGTAGAGTGAATAGATTGCTTCAATCGCACTAAGGAGGGTGCACTGGGAAGGGTGTTGAACAACAAAGGGATTGGCACTGTTGAGCCATGAGTCTATGAAAAAAAAAATATTTGAATAGATGGATGGCTTTGTCTCAACTCTTTGATATTGAGCAAGAACTTGTTGAGGTCGCCAGCTTATAATACCAATTGATCTACATGCATATTTGAGAGTTATTAATCATATATGAGACAATGAAACAACAAATACATAAAAAAACAATATCCTAAAAAGAATACCACAATTCTATTACAAGTGAGAGGCTTCCTTTTATATTATAAGCTAGACAACTTCTTATTAACTTGATTACAAATAGTTTTTGCATGGAAACAACAAAACATTATTTAGACATTTCCTTCCTTTATTAAGTTGCTCAACTAATTTGCATGAGAAAAAGAAAATACATATTTTAGAAACATCAAATACTTTATTTCATGTTTCCTTCATCGTTATGAGTTTCTTCGAAGGGTTACGCCTTTAAAAGTTTCCCACTTAACCGATTCAACCCTATATCATATCAAATCAACATAGTTAAGTAGGGTTTAAATTTACTCAATTATGAATATAACATAAACTAAAATCTGTTGGCATTATGAGACAAGTGTTGTCCTTGATGGCGAATCACACAGATGATAAATTATAGTGCAGCAAAGTTATTTTCAAGTTCACGCACTTTCATGCAGAGAAAAGTTTTTTTCATGTAGAGAAACGTTCACACACTTTCATGCAGAGAAACGTTTCTTTCATGTAGAGAAAAGTTCACGCACTTTCATGCAGAGAAAAGTTTCTTTCATGTAGAGAAAAAGTTCACGCACTTTCATGCAGAGAAAAGTTCCTTTCATGAAGAGAAAAGTTCACGCACTTTCATGCAGAGAAAAGTTCACGCACTTTCATGGTTGGTTCATGGTATTAGTCCGACAGTCTTTGATCCTATGGTTTTGGCCCGTGGTATTGCATCCAAAAGTGTTGATCCCAAGTATTGGGTCCATGGTATTGAATTGTTATGGTTTTTGGTCCGTGGTATTGTGAAAGGCCTAAGGCTATAAAAGAGGAAGGAGATCGTTTGGCAAGGTATCTTCTGATTAATTGAATATCTGATAAAGTGCTAGATCTGGAATACGGTGATTGGGTTATGGTGCAGATCTAGATCTGAATAAAGAAGGAACCTGAGCTTTATAAGGCGGATCTACTGATGGCTCGAGATCTCCTTGGTGCACGATCAGATCTGTAGATTTGATAGTCTGGGGTATGAGTAAAGTCTAAAAAATTGATCTAGCCGCAGGACCGCAGGAGCGACACGGTGCAGGTGCGGATACCCGCAGAGCAGAAGAGTGCGGAGGTGAGGATGTAGCCGCAGGACTGCAGATGCGACACGGTGCAGGTGCGGATACCCGCAAAGTAGAAGACTGCGCAGGTGCGGATACCAGCAGATAAGAAGACTGTGCATGTGTGGATACTCGCATATTAGAAAGCAGCACATGCGCGGATGTTCACAGATGTCTATTGGTGAAGTTGCGGACCCTGTTTGAAATTTGTTTTAATTGCCTTTGACTATTCTGCAGGGTTCTGGGTTCATAATTGATGTCTGGTTACTGGTATTGAGTTTTGATAATAGCATGATTATGTTTAGCTTCAGTATTGATGGTTGAATGGATCAAGTTCTTAATGACTTATCTTTATGTGATCTGATGGACTAGATCTGGTTGCTAACCCACATATTATCCTTGTATATGTATTGATCTGGTGATTGGGTGATTCAGAAGATTGATTGATTACGTGCTTCAATGATATTAAGGGTCCAGTATGAAAATTGGATGAAACGTGGCCTTTCAGATTATGTGTTGTGCTTCAGGAGTATCTAGTATGAAAATGTATGAAATGTGGTACCCAGAGGAGAGAAGATTGTAGGTCGGTGCCTACGTACTAGTATCTTAGCTAGTACAAGAGCTAAGGGGGTGGTAGCCCCCTTTCAGTAGCAGCTGAAAACATTGGAGCATTGTAGCAGGTTGCAGCCTGCGTACTAGTAAATGGATCGGCTAGTACAAGAACTATGGGGGTTGTAGCTCCCTTCTAGGAGAGACTGGAGAACGAGAGAGGGTTGTAGCTCTCTACAGGTAGAAGCCTGCGTATTGGTATAAGAATGCACCAGTACAGAAATATTGTAAAAGGATTTTCTTATTAAGAAGAAGATTGAGATGACTTGCAGCAGGTCGTTTTCTCCCACATTGGGTTTCCACCTTATATCATGGTGTTCATGTGTGTGGCTTATGTGTGATGATCTGTTCTATTTTACTGCACCTGTTTGCTGTTAATATGGTTGATAATGTTCTAATGCACTCATTGAAGATCAATTAACTAAATCATAAGTTTACTGAATATAGGTGGGTATTCTTAACTGAAGCAGCATATATGACTTAGACTATGGAAATGAAAAAGTTATATTAACTTGATAATACTGATTCACCCCTCCCTCTCAGTATTATTTCCAACAATTGGTATCAGAGCAAGTCCTTTGGTAGAAGCTTGATCGCTTGAAGGAGATCCGTGGAACAATGGGAAAGAAGCTTGAGAAAGCGCCTAAGCAAAAGAAGACATATCAGAAGAACTATGACTGTGGGAGAATCGATTGGGGATTATGTGGAAGAAGCACTTTAGATTCAGAATCAAATTCAGAATCATTTTAGAATGAAGATGAACTATCAAGTATGAATTTTTTATCCTCTGATGTTCCAACTATCTATCCATTTGAAGGTGATGTAAGTGATAACGAAACAACTGAATGTGCTCTTATGGGTGAGCAAGAAGGATATCAAACAGAGGTAGAATTTAAGAGGCTGGCGAGCAAAATTAGATATCAAGAAGATCTATTGAACATAAAGGATGGTGCCTTCAAAGAAGTAGCTACCAGACTAAAGGCTCAACGTGAGGAAGGAAGCAAGGTAAGGAAGTTATTCAAGGATAAATATCAAAATTTGTAGGATGAAGTAACATCTCTTAGAAATGAAGTCAATGAAAGGAGCAGAAGAGTACGCAGGTGCGGATGTAGCCACAGGACTACAAGTGCGACATTGTGCAGGTGCGGATACCCACAGAGTAGAAGAGTGCACAGGCACGGATACCCGCATATAAGAAGACTGTGCAGGTGAAGATACCCGCATATCAGAAAGCAGCACAGGCGCGGATGTTCACAGATGTCTATTGGTGAAGTTGCGGACCCTGCTTGAAATTTTTTTTAACTGCCTTTGACTATTCTGCATGGTTTTGGGTTCATAATTGATGTCTGGTTACTGGTATTGAGTTCTGATAATAGCATGATTATGTTTAGCTTCAGTATTGATGGTTGAATGGATCAAGTTCTTAATGACTTATCTTTATGTGATCTGATGGACTAGATCTAGTTGCTAACCCACATATTATCCTTGTATATGTATTGATCTGGTGATTGGGTGATTCAGAAGATTGATTGATTATGTGCTTCAATGATATTAATGGGTCTACTATGAAAATTGGATGAAACCTGGCCTTTCTTGCTTTGGTTGCAATATGTTTGGTCACAAAGTTACTGATTGCTATAGAAGGAATATGAAACATGTAAGATGTTATGCATGCAACAAGCTTGGACATATAGCCAAGGAATGCAGGAACAAGGTACGGGCACCACACCAAAAGGAGAAAACATCATCACACTTGAAGATATGGAAGAAAAAGGAAGTACAGTCAGAAAAATGTGGCACAGCACAATGTAAAGGCACAACAGACTCAGAAGGAGCTGAAAGTGTGAAACTTCAGTATCCTGAATTTCATACGCAAGCTTCATAAAGGAAAGTCACGTATATATGTGAGTTGGTCATTGCACAGTCGCGTATATGATTATTTGAGGAAAGGCAGTAGGGACAGGCTCAGGAAAGAGGGTTTGATATGATTGTTGGGTCGTTAATATGCCATTATTATTATCACTTTTGAACACTTATTCCACCCATTTCTATTATTCTTCATCACGTCATTTATTATAATTTATTATTTAAATCCATGATTTATGCTCTTATGAATGAATATTATTTGTTCTCCTTTATTTCTAATAAATTGATGATTATGCATGATTTTATCAATGATAGTTTTAATAAATCAGTTGTAACATTATCTACCATTTTTAGCCTCCAAGATAATTTCCAGATTGAAGATTTGATCATTAAAAGTGCCAACTCAGAAATTCGCTGGAATAAGAAGTGACGATTTTGCGGTTGAGATTCTGAGCAAATGAAGCAGAATCTGGAAAATCTGGAACATGGGTTTTGTCCAGAACGGGCCCAATTAACTTTTTAAAGAACAGTTTGCCCAAATGCGGCTTGTACTGAGAGAAACGCAGGGTTCTTTGAGCACGATTTTCTCAGATTTATTGTTGCGGTCGTCCTCCAAATCTCAGCTGCAAAGCCAAATTCGCCTTGTTCTTGTTGATCAAATGGTTAGAAGCAAACCAATTTTGTAATAGGAATCATGTTGTACTTATCCTTATTGTAACTTCTCTCTGATCTCTCTATATTTAAATGAAAAGAGAGATCAGAGATGGGGATGATTTGTGGGATGGCTAAGAGAAGGGAGAATTGATGATTTGAATTAGAGACTCAGAAGCAAGGCTTCATGATAGGATAGGAAGAAGAAGGGATTGTTGCATGTGGTAATCCTCAAGCTTTTGCTATTGTAATGATTTCATAATTTGATGATTAATACATGATTTGGGAGTTGTTGTTCATTCTGTTCATCTGAAGTAACCCAACAGCATCCGCTGGCGGCTAAGGGCCCAGCCTCTGGTGGAGTACGCTACTGCTGCTACTGTATATTATATTCTTTTGTTTTATGCGTGGTTTGCTTATCAGTTTTACTTGGTAATATGGTATGTTCTATTATTTTACATCACAGCTCTATCACGTAATCTCATTTTCTGAGACAGAAATCTCATATCGATTTTGCAACACATTGCTGTTTCTTTAAGTGCTGATATAAATGGTTCTTACAGGATACCGTTGCTATTCAATTATGGAATGTCTGTGTTGTAACATCTTACCATTGGAATTATTGAATTCATCTTAGAAATTATATTTCCTTGCAATTGTTGAATCTATGAACGTTGCTGCTCCATTCTAAAAGACAATTGTATTATTTATAACTAAGATTGACAAGTGGATTAGCAAGATCAGATTGCTATTGAGGTGTGTCGTGTGTTAAGTTATTATGCATTTGTATTTGAATTTCCATCGTTGTTTCATATTCATTATTAGTTAATGGTGTCCTATTTCATTGTTATTTCCATTACTTGCCATTTCATTTACATTCATCAAGGACGATCTCAGGCTGTAGTGAGCCCCAACATCTGCTACCTAGCTCCCAGACCTCGGATTTGTTCTCATCAGTTATGAAAAGGATGGGTTATTGCTACCGAACCTTTGACTGATGCAATGCTTGGTGTGATTTAGCATTTTGAAGTAGTTAAGTTGTAGACATGCACCCATTTACTTTGTTGTTCATTTCTATTGATTAATTGTGCTAGTTTGCTTTTAAAGAGTTTTCCTAGTTACTTTCAATGGTAGCTTTAGTTCAAGTTCGATTTCCTTTTGATTGCTTTAAAGTAGGACTGTCAACTGTAGAGAACATTGGTTATTGCTTCCTCGTTCCCAGATTGATTGTCTTGTTTCGGTTTGATTTCAATTGCATCAATCTCTAGAGGAATGAGTTATTGCTACTGTATCCTCAATTGATGTTTGCTGAGTGAATAGTTGGATTTCAGAGCATTTGAATTTATGTTATTGTTAGATTTCTTCTTCAAGCATTCATTTACTTTTGTAGCTTTTAAGCACTATACTACAAAACATTACTCTTGAGTAAATAGTCGCCTCAGACTGAGTACACTCTTGAAATAAAAAGTCGTCCCTGGGTTGATAATTAATGTGAAGGTAATTAGGAGTTTAAAAGACACCTTTTTATCGCTCCACATTTTGGCGCCGTTGCCGGGGAGACTGTAGCCATTTCTAAAAAGTAGTGTGAATATGATGAGTGCCTGCTAGGGAAGAGTTGGATCTTAAAAACGGAAGGTAAGAACCTGCGTGCGGAGCATGTAAAAGCCCTGCTCCATTGTCTACTTTCCTAACAGATTTGATGTTTCGTTGTTGTGTAGAAATAGATGTTTGAATTTTTGTGTGAATGACTAGGAAAAAATAGAAATTTTGAAAAATAAATCACATGATTTTACTCAAGTGGTGATGTAAGCACCACCCATTTCACTAACTAATTGACAGGAACATTGGAAGAAGGAGCCTCGAATAAACACATGAAGAACATCTTCTACTATGGTAAGAAATGGCTCATGTTTCTACTTTTGAATTTCCTATCAAAGATCTAGGAGGAGTGACACAAATGCACATAATTCCCCCATCTTTACCAAATTTTCATGGTTTAGCAAATGAAGATCCAGATACATTCTTATTTGAGTTCGAAATACTTTGTAGAGGATATGATTATTGTACTAATGATCAAAGATTGAAAGTGTTTCCTCTTACTCTAAAAGGAGCAGCTCTCCGATGGTTTATGAGCCTAGGTGGGAATTGCATCCAAACATGGGAGGACATGAAGAACATATTCTTGAAGAAGTACCAAGACTATTGCAAATCCAATGAAGGTATTTTCAATATGATACAAGGGGAAGATGAAAGTTTGGAGGACTATTTAGATCGATTTCATTACAACCTTCAAAAATCAAAATATAAGCATTTGGAAAAAGAGATCTTAAAAACACTCCTTCTTAAAGGAATCAAAGATGAATTTTTAGAATTTTTAAATCTGATAGGAAAAGGTGATGTTTTTCAGTTGTCATATGATGATGTTTGTGAATTGTGCATAAGGTATTCAAGAGGAATCTCCAAGGCTGGTAAGAATTCTAGAGATGTTTGTTCTTTGTTTTCCAAATTTGCTACAAGAATAGGAGACATAAGAGCTGAAATCAATGATTTACTTGAACATTTTAAAATTGATTTTATTAGCTCTCTAAATTCACAATTGAATGCTTTGCAGGTTCAGAAAAATCAAGAATTGGATGAAGTGTTTTACCCTCATGACCGAAAGGAGCATCTCATAGATACTCACTCTTCCTTATCTGGGATGGAAGTAGCATATCAGAGAGATGAGGAAGCTGCAACAAGGTCAAAACCATGGAAATCATGGCCTACAGGTATCATTCAAAACACTTCTTCTCCATTTTCTTACTTGCATAATCCATTATGGAATATTAATGTGTTAGGGCAGCCATGTCAATCTCAATATAACCACCACCAATCTTGTCTACAAGTTGGGCATGGTTCACCTTATGATTGCATGACTACTCTCCCTCATCTTGTAGCACAAGTACATTCTCCATATTCTCCACCGGCTCTTTTGCAACATCCTGCTTGCATATCAAATTTATCCACTCAACCCAACCAACCACATCATCACAATGCTCCATTCCTTATACATTTTCCTTCTCAACTAATTCCACACCCTCACCATAATAAACCAGTACAACATGCTTACAATGTTGAACTGCCAAATTTACCCACCCTTCCCACCCATTCTATCTCACATGCGCCATTAGAGAAAATTTACAATGAGATTCAGAATGTTTCAAATTCAAAAATTGTAGAAGTTATGGGAAAAAATGAATTTTCTTTTAGTATGCATCAACAAACCATTTTAAAAGCTCAAGAACTTCATGATATGATGGATATGGGAAATAAATAAAATAAAGGATATATTGAAGATTGGTTTCACTCCATCACTTGTTTGCAACATTGCTCCACACTTCAACAATTTTTTACTCCATCTTTTCAAGGGAAGTTGGCTTCTCATACCCTAATTTTTATCAACATGTATTTTTCAAATTTGGGTATGTGCATACATGAGGCCTTATTTCTAACATGGTTCCACTGGAAATACTCTTATACATAAACATATTCGATTCTCAAAGAAGAGTAGGATAGTGGAGAAAATAAACTAAATAAAGAAATAAAACAAACACAATTTTTATTTTTTATTTTTGTAAAATTAGTTGTTTCTTTGGTTGCAACACGCTATCGAAATCAACATCGATGATAAATGTTTCAATTCATTTGTGTATGTAGATGATTTATAATAGAAATAAAAATTCTACAAACACTTATATTCATTTTTATCATCAATATGAAAAAATGCTTGAATATCATTTTTTTGGCTTGCGGGCTTGATGAAATTTCTGGAAAAACAGTCGGGACAGTCATGTTTTGAGGGACCAAAAGTGAATATTTTTAAAACCTGTTTCTATCCTAAGTATCCCTTGATGTCTACTTTCCAATCCAATTTGAATCACTCAATTTGGATTTGAAACGAAAAAGTTAGAACCGAAATATTGACAGGGTGTCTAGCAGGCAGCTTAGGAACAGAGTTGGGACAGTCAGTTTTTGGAGGCATAAATGAATGAATTTTTAAAACCTGTTTCTGTGGTAGATTCCCCTATGAATCTTGTTTACAATGCAATTGTAATCACTCATTTTCTATATCGTATGGGGAAGTTATGATCAAAATATTGACTGCTTATCGTAAATCAGCACCCTTAAAACTATGTCTTTTCGGATGTTCCTTACAATATTTTACCTATCAATTCTTCTTGTCTTCAAAACCTGTTTCTATTGGAGATAAATAAATGAATCTATTTTCATTTCCAATTTGAATCATTCAAATATGAAATCAAACAAAAAAGTTACGCTTAAAATATCAACTGTTGGTCTAAGCCGGGTAATCGACAATGACTCTATTATGCAGGTTGTTCTAACTAAAATTGAGATATCATATCATTGAATCTTTCAAATTGTTTCTATTGGAGATATGCCTTTGAATTAGCTCTCATTTCGCTTTGGAATCACTCAATTTGGACGAAAAACAAAGAAGTTGTGATTAAAACACCGCTGGTTAGTATGGTCGACCACTACTCTCCCGCAGGTGACAAATAAATTTTACTTTGTTATTTTCTTCATGGATTTGTTCTACAGAGTAACTACTTGTTAGTTTTTTGCATAATTCTTGGATTAGGGGAGCCCACGCACCTCTCTTTCTCCATGATTTAATGTTTTATTGCAGGTAGATACTCGTTTTTTTGCAGGTCTTGGGAAAATAAAGAAGGTCAATTTATGGACGAGTGATTTTTGAAAGAAATGTTAATGAAACAAAGGAATTTCATCCAAGTCATTACCCAACAGATTCATAATAGAAGAAATGAAGAATTGATTTCGATTTGAAGATTCATATCTTGTCACTGCTGCCAAAACATTTTTCAAAAAGATCATTTTTTTTTACATAACATCATAGCTATTGTAACTTAATACTGTTTTTTAAAATAAAATGTTGTTTCTTTTCTAATTTCTCTTATATTTTGTGTTTCAAGTGTTGCTTCATTCAAACTGTGACCCATCCTCAGCATCAATACAGTGAACAACTAATTCATTCTTTGCGTGCTTGCATTTCATGCTTGTGCATTTTGCCGTTCCTTTTTCACGGTTCATTTTGTTGGTTCATTTTGCCGTTCCTTTTCCACGGTTCATTTTTCCGTTCCTTTTCCATGGTTCATTTTGCCGTTCCTTTTCCATGGTTCATTTTTTCTGTTCCTTTCTGAATGGAACAACACTTCTGCACTTTCGCTTTTTACTGGTCCTTTCCAAATGGAACAACACTTTCACGTTTTGCTGTTCCTTTCCGAATGGAACAACACTTTTGCACTTTTACGTTTTGTTGTTCCTTTCTGAATGGAACATCACTTCTGCACTTTCACGTTTTGTTGTTCCTTTCCGAATGAAACAACACTTCTGCACTTTCACTTTTTGCTGTTCCTTTCCAAATGGAACAACACTTTCACATTTCGCTGTTCATTTTCGAAATAGAGCAGCATGTTTTGCTGTTCCTTTTCGAAATGGAACAACACTTCTGCACTTTTCGTTTTTGCTGTTCCTTTTCCAAAGGAATGACACTTGCATTTTTGCTGTTCCTTTTCCAAAGGAATGACGCTTTTCATTTTTACTGTTCCTTTTCCAAAGGAACGACATTTTTCATTTTTGTTGTTCCTTTTTCAGGTTTTGTTGTTCATTTTCGAAATAGAGCAGCATGTTTTGTTGTTCCTTTTCGAAATGGAACATCACTTCTGCACTTTTCGTTTTTGCTGTTCCTTTTCCAAAGGAACGACACTTGCGTTTTTGTTGTTCCTTTTCCAAAGGAACAACACTTTTCATTTTTTTTGTTCCTTTCCGAATGGAACATCACTTTTGCACTTTCACGTTTTGCTGTTCCTTTCTGAATGTAACAGCACTTTTGCACTTTCACGTTTCGATGTTCCTTTTCGAATGGAACAGCGCTTTGACACTTTTCATTTTTGCTGTTCTTTTTTTTTTGATGTTCCTTTTCCAAAGGAACGACACTTTTAGTTTTTGCTGTTCATTCAAAAGAGCAACACTTTGGGATTATTTTCGAGAGCAACCCTTCCTTCCTCTTGTGGGATCATTCCTAATTCATCTCAACCACATTTTACTGATTCCATTTTATGGCATGAAGTACACTACTTTTATGAGGACAAGAATTATGGATTCTTTTGAAGTGAGTTAATATCATTCACGTTATGATCTTTAACAGGACAGCTCCTTGATGATAGATTTTTTTTTTTAAAAGGGACACAATTATTTATATATTACTTTACTGCATTGTTTCCTGCTGTACATGATACTGATTGATCATCTTAATACCATGCTGGTTCCACCCTTCCTGGTTATAATCTTCTCTGTCTGTAATAAATGAGATTATGGGTATATTTTTTATATTGACATGTTCAACTTCTTCCGCCATCCCTGCTCTTAAGGAGTACTGAGCCTGCCTCTTTTTATCATAAAAATATGTAATAACAACAAAATTTTGTTCGCAGATGGAGGATAGGGGGTCTCATTGCGAGCCAACCTACCATGTTCATAAGGTTGTAACAAAGTGACATTCCCATTATGGCCACCACACCAGGGTTATGATCCATTGGATAGCCAAATTATCCTTGGAACAGGAGGTCTCATCACGAGCCGGCCTGATCACTTTTGCTACATCCAAGTGAATAGCAGTGTGATTATCTGGTTACCACACTAGCACACTGATCTCTTCTGTAGAACAGCACTGTAACTCTCCATTTATAAATTAAGGATCCTGGCTGATATGGGTTAAAAAGCAACCCTGCCGAGGCTATGGACGCCTACTGGTAGCAGCGGCTCTGCTTATGGTATTGAAGTTATATCTTATCAACAATTATTATTATAATACCCTTTTCTTATTTTTTTTTTTATCAGAGAAGTTATTTCCTTAACTTTTTCCCTGTTTTGAACCTTTATGCATGAGAAATTGTTTTATGATCAATCACATCATTTTCAGCTAGAATACCGTCAGCAAAGCATCTTTTTAGCATATTGTTGTCCTTTTCCGTTTTACATAAACTATCATCAATCCAAAGCATCCTATCTCTTATTCATAACTATCTTTACACACTTTGCTCTCAATATAACCATAACTTTCACCGTCCTATCATTGATAAGTGTACTCTGCTTCATTTACTGATATATTGTTCATTCCATTGCCTTGCCGTTAGCACCACCCCTTTCATATGCTTTATGGTTATGGAACCCATTTTCCAATTGGAGGGGGGAATGTATGCATTATGGGATTGCATGCAATATGATTACTGCACTTTGCCATACCTTGTTGATTTGACAACATATTAGTATTGCATGTATACATAAGTTTTTCTAATTGAAATTTTGCATGCATCTTATATGTTGCTATTCAAAGCTAACACTATGGATTCAAGAACATTGTATGCAAAATAGTACTTTGTTTACAGGAGAACAACAAGTATGGGCAGAATTCTATTCGTAGCATGACCACACTATTGCACTTAATAGAAGAGGCTCGCGAACGTGAACAATTCTTTAGACATGATGTGCTTACCTGGATTCCACCTTTTGCATCACTTTCCGCACCAACTCAGCTTCAACAACTGCCAATCCATATATGTCATTTCACATTTTTCTTTTTGGAGGTAAAACTCGAGGTAAAATAGCATAATTTTCTAATTTATTACGAATTTAGGAGAATTTAATGAAAATCCATTTTGAGCATTATTTATCATCCTTCATTTCACATCTTTACCACTTCCCCTTTTTCAGCAGCATATCATTTCCGAGTGTGGGGGAGTGTTCCTTCATTTATTTCTTATGACTATGTCATTCATATTCTTTATCATCCATTGCTATTCTTATTCATTCTCAACACCTCCCTTATTCCATGTTGTTTTACACCAAGCATAGAATTCAACAGATAGTAGCAACCACCTCTATTTGTTTTCTAGCATCACATGAGGGCATGCTAATTTTTCAAAGAGGGGGAGGAATTGCTATGCATGATGGACATTTTCTATTTTCTTTCTCATGTAAGGCATACAATTTCAGTGTAGAAATTGATTTCATAATATTTTTAAAACCATGAACTCAATTCTTGTGATCCCTAGGAAACACAGACATACTATTAAAATACACATACCTAGATAATTTCAAGATAAATTGGTTCATAAAATTTCGGAAATCATGCACTCTCACCTACAGCCATTTTGTTTATATCTCATGATCCGTGCATTAAAACAGTCTGATTTTTGGATCATAAAGACATTCATATATTATAAATCTACTTGTCAAATTTCAACAAAAGCTGGTTTGTAGTTTTTGAGAAAATGGTTAATGAAGTTTGTTGTTACTTATATCATATTTTGTTGCAACTTCATATATACATATAATTGAATGTCAATGTAAAAATTGTTATGCCTTCATCAAGAGTGCTAAAAGTGAATATTCATTAATTCAAGAAGAATTCATTTGTTCTATCCATTTCATGAGCTGAGATGAACATATTTTTTTTATTGTTTGGTTAACACATGGGTTTTTGTCTTTGGGTTGCATGAGGACATGCAATATATTCAGTTTTCGTTACATGAGGACATGCAACATATTGAGTGTGGGGGTATGTTGGGCCGTTAATATGCCATTATTATTATCACTTTTGAACACTTATTCCACCCATTTCTATTATTCTTCATCACGTCATTTATTATAATTTATTATTTAAATCCATGATTTATGCTCTTATGAATGAATATTATTTATTCTCCTTTATTTCTAATAAATTGATGATTATGCATGATTTTATCAATAATAGTTTTAATAAATCATTTGTAACATTATCTACCATTTTTAGCCTCCAAGATAATTTCCAGATTGAAGATTTGATCATTAAAAGTGCCAACTCAGAAATTCGCTGGAATAAGAAGTGACGATTTTGCGGTTGAGATTCTGAGCAAATGAAGCAGAATCTGGAAAATACGGAACATGGGTTTTTTCCAGAACAGGCCCAATTAACTTTACCGAAGAATGGTTTGCCCAAATTCAGCTTGTATTGAGCGAAACACAGGGTTCTTTGAGCACGATTTTCTCAGATTTATTGTTGCGCCGTCCTCCAAATCTCAGCTGCAAAGCCAAATTCGCCTTGTTCTTGTTGATCAAATGGTTAGAAGCAAACCAATTTTGTAATAGGAATCATGTTTTACTTATCCTTATTGTAACTTCTCTCTGATCTCTCTCTATTTAAATGAAAACAGAGATCAGAGATGGGGATGATTTGGGGGATGGCTAAGAGAAGGGAGAATTGATGATTTGAATTAGAGATTCAGAAGCAAGGCTTTATGATAGGATAGGAAGAAGAAGGGATTATTACATGTGGTAATCCTCAAGCTTTTGCTATTGTAATGATTTCATAATTTTATGATTAATACATGATTTGGGAGTTGTTGTTCATTCTGTTCATCTGAAGTAACCCAGCAGCATCCGCTGGCGGCTAAGGGCCCAGCCTCTGGTGGAGTATGCTGCTGCTACTACTGTATATTATATTATTTTATTTTATGCGTGGTTTTCTTATCAGTTTTACTTGGTAATCTGGTATGTTCTATTATTTTACATCACAGCTCTGTCACGTAATCTCATTTTCTGAGACAGAAATCTCATATCGATTTTGCAACGCATTGCTGTTTCTTTAAGTGCTAATATAAATGGTTCTTACAGGATATTGTTGCTATTCAATTATGGAATGTCTGTGTTGTAACATCTTGCCATTGGTATTATTGAATTCATCTTAGAAATTATATTTCCTTGCGATTGTTGAATCTATGAATGTTGCTGCTCCATTCTAAAAGACAATCATATTATTTATAACTAAGACTGACAAGTGGATTACCAAGATCAAATTGCTATTGAGGTGTGTCGTGTGTTAAGTTATTATGCATTTGTATTTGACTTTCCATCGTTGTTTCATATTCATTATTAGTTAATGGTGTTCTATTTCATTGTTATTTCCTTTACTTGCCATTTCATTTACATTCATCAAGGACGATCTCAGGCTGTAGTGAGCCCTAGCATCTGCTACCTAGCTCCCAGACCTCGGATTTGTTCTCATCAGTTATGAAAAGGATGGGTTATTGCTACCGAACCTTTGACTGATGCAATGCTTGGTGTGATTTAGCCTTTTGAAGTAGTTAAGTTGTAGACATGCACCCATTTACTTTGTTGTTCATTTCTATTGATTAATTGCGCTAGTTTGCTTTTAAAGAGTTTTCCTAGTTTACTTTCAATGGTAGCTTTAGTTCAAGTTCGATTTCCTTTTGATTGCTTTAAAGCAGGACTATCAACTGTAGAGAACATTGGTTGTTGCTTCCTCGTTCCCAGATTGATTGTCTTGTTCCGGTTTGATTTCAATTGCATCAATCTCTAGAGGAATGAGTTATTGGTACTGTATCCTCAATTGATGTTTGCTGAGTGAATAGTTGGATTTCAGAGCATTTGAGTTTATGTTATTGTTAGATTTCTTCTTCAAGCATTCATTTACTTTTGTAGCTTTTAAGCACTATACTACAAAACATTACTCTTGAGTAAATAGCCGCCTAAAACTGAGTACACTCTTGAAATAAAAAGTTGTCCCTGGGTTGATAATTAATGTGAAGGTAATTAGGAGTTTAAAAGACACCTTTTTATCGCTCCACAATGATTCGGTCCATTATTTAACATGTTTAATAATTGTTACAATCTGTTAATGATGTCTGGAAATGTCTTGATCCTAACTTGATGATGATGATGTCTTGATACTTCTTATTGATATATGCGTGATTAGATTAGACAGTAAACAGATGGCACAGGTTCAGGGGGAGCAGATACTTTTAATAATGCATTGTTGGCGTTATGGTTAGTGGTCCTTGGTGATGATGCTTAGGATACATCTTGCTATGATATGATTATGAGTTGTCCATGACAAAATCTCATATGATGTTTTGGGGTTACATAGTTGATGATCAGATCAGATTTGTGGTTGATTCTCTGATATAGTGCTTACATGGTGATCTTTATAAGGATAAAGAAAAGTACAAAGCTTGTATACACATCTTCATTACTTGATGATGAGTCGATAATATGCTGCTGTCGTCATATGCATAAAGATCATATAATATAGTTGATGCAAGTCTCCTATAGTTCTTGGCTCTCACGTGGATGAGGATTGCTACGGTTGATGATATTAAGCGAAAGATACATAGTACTATATACAATATTCTGGATACATGGATGATTACTCAAAATTGCATTGTTGGCAACATGATGATGATAAAATGACAGATTGATAATTACATATGTTGATTGATACAGATGTCCGCGATTGATGATACATGGATGATATATAAGATCATGGAAATCTTGATGTTAATGAGATGGCTATGATGTCTTTCAAGAGGATGAGTTAATATCTATAGGCAGACATACCTTGCTACAAGAAATTTATAGGTTGCTGATCTAAATAGTGATTGACAGATGCTGCTGATATTAGTTATTGATAACTTTCATAGTCTTGCACTAGATATTTCGTCTCTATGTCATATATGTCTTTTGTTATTAAGGTCATGTAACGGCCTATTTTGTTTTCCCCACTATGCCTTGGATGAATAATGTAATGTACTTGTTTATCATGAGTAAAACTTCTGGTGTAAGCCCACTTGGATGTATATCCTCACTTGGTTGAGAGATGGATGTATGTATGAGTCTTTGGTGATAGGAAGGTCATTTAAGATAGAGTCATGTTCTTCTTGTAGAACATCTTTTTGCAGATCTTGCCTACAGTCAGGGGGAGCATGAACAGCACACTTCAGCAGTGTAGAGACTCAGCATGTACTCAGGGGGAGCATGGACAGATTGGTACACCTTGGCATATACAAAGGGGGGAGCTCATTCAGAAATTTTAGCAGGCACTCAGGGGGAGTATGGACAACAAAGGAAGAGAATATCTTGGTCTGACCTTTGCCCTTGATGTCAAAGGGGGAGAGTGATTTGGTATTGTTTCCATCAAGTCCAAAGGGGGAGATTGTTGGCATTATGATGCATGTGTTGTACTTGATGGAAACCAACTCATAGAAGAACATCTCACTTATTTATAACTAGATGAATCGACAGAAGAGATAATAGATGTGACTGAATGCATGGGATGTTGGACAACTCAAAGGAATCAGATGACAGTTCTCAGTTTGACAAGTTAGCTTTGCCATCAAGTACAAAGGGGGAGATCGTTGGCATTATGAGACAAGTGTTGTCCTTGATGGCAAATCACACAGATGATAAATTATAGTGCAGCAAAGTTATTTTTAAGTTCACTCACTTTCATGCAGAGAAAAGATTCTTTCATGTAGAGAAAAGTTCACACACTTTCATGCAGATAAAATTTTCTTTCATGTAGAGAAAAGTTCACGCACTTTCATGCAGAGAAAAGTTTCTTTCATGTAGAGAAAAAGTTCACGCACTTTCATGCTGAGAAAAGTTCCTTTCATGAAGAGAAAAGTTCACGCACTTTCATGCAGAGAAAATTTCACGCACTTTCATTGTTGGTTCATGGTATTAGTCCGACAGTCTTTGATCCTATTGTTTTGGCCCATGGTATTGCATCCAAAAGTGTTGATCCCAAGTATTCAGTCCATGGTATTGAATTGTTATGGTTTTTGGTCCGTGGTATTGTGAAAGGCCTAAGGCTATAAAAGAGGAAGGAGATCATTTGGCAAGGTATCTTCTGATTAATTGAATATCTGATAAAGTGCTAGATCTGGAATACGGTGATTCGGTTATTGTGCAAATCTAGATCTGAATAAAGAAGGAACCTGAGCTTTATAAGGAGGATCTACTGATGGGTCGAGATCTCCTTGGTGCATGATCAGATTTGTAGATCTGATAGTCTGGGGTATGAGTAAAGTCTAAAAAATGGATCTAGCCGCAGGACCGCAGGAGCGACACGGTGCAGGTGCGGATACCCGCAGAGCAGAAGAGTGCGCAGGTGCTGATGTAGCCGTAGGACCGCAGGTGCGACACGGTGCAGGTGCGGATACCCGCAGAGTAGAAGAGTGCGCAGGTGCGGATACCCACAGATAAGAAGACTGTGCAGGTGCGGATACCCGCATATCAGAAAGCAGCATAGGCGCGGATGTTCGCGGATGTCTATTGGTGAAGTTGTGGACCCTGCTTGAAATTTGTTTTAACTGCCTTTGACTATTCTGTAGGGTTCTGAGTTCATAATTGATGTCTGGTTGCTGATATTGAGTTCTGATAATAGCATGATTATGTTTAGCTTCAGTATTGATGGTTGAATGGATCAAGTTCTTAATGACTTATCTTTATGTGATCTGATGGACTAGATCTGGTTGCTAACCCACATATTATCCTTGTATATGTATTGATCTGGTGATTGGGTGATTTAGAATATTGATTGATTATGTGCTTCAATGATATTAATGGGTCCAGTATGAAAATTGGATGAAACATGGCCTTTCATATTATGTGTTGTGCTTCAGGAGTATCTAGTATGAAAATGTATGAAACGTGGTACCCAGAGGAGAGAAGATTGTAGGCCGGTGCCTACGTACTAGAATCTTAGCTAGTAAAAGAGCTAAGGGGGTGGCAGCTCCCTTTCAGTAGCAGTTGAAAACATTGGAGCATTGTAGCAGGTAGCAGCTTACGTACTAGTAAATGGATCGGCTAGTACAAGAACTATGGGGGTTGTAGCTCCCTTCCAGGAGAGACTGGAGAACGAGAGAGGGTTGTAGCTCTTTGCAGGTAGAAGCCTGCGTACTGGTATAAGAATGTACCAGTACAGAAATATTGTAAAAGGATTTTCTTATTAAGAAGAAGATTGAGATGACTTGCAGCAGGTGGTTTTCTCCCACATTAGGTTTCCACCTTATATCATGGTGTTCATGTGTGTGGCTTATGTGTGATGATCTATTCTATTTTACTGCACCTGTTTGCTGTTAATATGGTTGATAATGTTATAATGCACTCATTGAAGATCAATTAACTAAATCATAAGTTTACTGAATATACGTGGGTATTCTTAACTGAAGCAGCATATATGACTCAGACTATGGAAATGAAAAGGTTATATTAACTTGATAATATTGATTCTCCCCCCCCCCCCTCTCAGTATTATTTCCAAAAAATTCAAATTTGTGCATACATAAAATTTGGACTAATAAAAAACTCATATATAGAGAGAAAAATTAAAGGAAAAGTACATACCACAACACTATCAAAAATATGGTACAAGTCAAGATCTTCAAATCCTAGCCAAGGAAACTATAAGAAACCTCTACTCACTAATTTCTTCTATGTGGGGAACACTATCAACCAAACTTAGGTTATTAATTCCACCAAATATCTTCTACAAGCTAGCAACAAAATTAACAAGTCCTCCTTCCACATACACTAATCTTGCATCATGAAATCTCTCCACATGAGTGCTTTTTCTTTACTTAGGGTTTACATTCCTTAGCGCTCTTGTACCACACAAGTACTTAGTACATAGGAAAGAAACTCTAGCAATAGGCTCTAAGTCCACATATCCATCCTAGGACTTTGAGTTTGTGAACCCTAGGCCTTGAACTCGTGAATCGACAAAAGCACTAGAACCTACATGGAACATAAAGAATACAATAACTAAGTTTTCTAGAAAGCAATGCGTCACACCAATATTAAATTGGTAATGTTAGGCTCTCCATGATCTCACCCTAGCCTCCATGTAGTACATAAGAAGAAGGACCCAAAATCATAATGTGCTAATTCTATTCTCCATCTCTTCTTATAGAGTTGAAATTCTAGTGCTACAACAAGAGCCATAAGAAAACAACCCTCTCTAATATTATTATATTTTCTAGGGTTTTATTGGCACATGAGATTCTATCAGACCTAGATTTTCTACACAATTGGCCAACAAACCTACTCAACATCAATCCTTTTAGAATAACCTACAAAGTGGATGAAGTCTCACCCAATATGCTAATGGGGGGACTTTTGGAGCCAAGATTCTATAGTCATATTGGATTGCTACAACACTGAAATCCTATAACCTTGAATTAGAGCACAAGACTAAGGAAGTTATGAAACAAGCTCATAACAATAATCCTAATACTACCCTCCATGCAACGCGTCACAAGCTCTTGTGCTCGATGGTTAGCGCGTAGGTCACGATCAAAACTACGACTATGGATGACATAACTTACACCTTCTATCACTCTTTGCGACATCATGGGAGATTCACACAACATTAAGGGAAATTCCAGCCTAAAAGTGGCCTCCTAATGAAAAATAAGAAAATAAGAGTTATGAATTTTGGAAGGAAAAGAAGAAAACTACTTTTTTTATTATATTTTTTACTTATCTCCTTATAGGTTTACTCAATTTTAAGTGTAGACACTCGTTGGATGAAAAATTAAATTCCACATCCAACAAGTACCCATTATGCATACTTTTGAATAGACCTATATCAATAAAATTTGAAGATACATTAAAAAAATGTGTTGAGCACATTTTTTTAATGTACCTTCATTTTTTGAAAATGTGGGTCTTCTAAAAAGTATTGATAATGGGTACTCATTGGATGTGGAATTTAATTCCGCATCAAACAAATATCTACATTTGAAATTTGAGTAAACCTATAAGGAGATAAGGAAAAAAAATTGAAAAAGCATTTTTCCCCTCCAAAATATTTACTTGTACCTATTTTTAAATTTAAAGGATTTTTATTGGTTTACATATTACTTACGTGAAAATTTCATGGGAACTTTTTGGTTGAAATTTCCTCTAATGTGAACCTCTGACATATCACATGCATTCCTGACAGCCTAAACAATACCCTTATTTTGAATACATATTGGAAAATACCTCTAAAAATCATATTGTTCAACCCCTAACAATATGAACCCAATACACCTTCCCAATTTAAAAAACTCTACATTAACTAGGTATAGTAGGTCTCCATTTTCTCATTATCATTCTTTATACCACTTCATATTTTTTCATTAATTTTGAGCTCCATTTTTTATACTTGTCAATATAAACATTGTTTACCCACTATTATATGTTCAATATATTATGTCATTTTTTCCTCAATATATATCCCCCAATATGAGTGAACATGGTATGATATTTCTCCCCTAGTGAATCCCCCATTGTCAACATCAACCACGGTGGCTTCACTCAATGAACCTTAGACCTATCACGTACATTCGTGGCATATTAAACAAAACCCTTAATTTGACTACATATTGGAAAATACCCCTAAAAATCAAATTATTTAACCCCCTACCAATACCAACCCAATACACTTTCCCAATTTAAAAAACCCCTACTTCCACTAGATATTGCAGGTATCCATTTTTTCATTAACATTTTTTATACTTGTTTATATTTTTTCATTAAATTTGAGCTCCATTTTTTATACATGACAATATAAAAACCCTTTACCCCTATATATCCCCCAATATATTATGTCAATTTTTCCTCAATATAAATCCCCCAATATGAACCCACGTGGTATGGTATTGCTCCCCCAATGAAGTCCCCATGACATCAACAAAGTGAGACACCATTCATAATTGGAATGTTTAATCATGATAAGCTATCACCAAGCCATATATTTACTTGTCCATTCGATACATTCAATTAGTTCAATAAAATATCATTATACAAACAATAAACAAACATATCGTCCCAAAAGAAACATACAAATTCATTTAACAATATAAAGAAGACAACCCATCTTTATTTTTATTACTTCATTGAAAATAAACAAAGGCCTGAGGTGCTACAACATGGACCATGTATAACCTAACTCACCAACCTTCATTACTTGCTTAGAATACAAATGGGACCACAAATACAGTGAAAAACCATACATAAACTACCATATATGATTTTTGTTACACTTCGTGCTACAAGGAAACTATAGACATAAACATTAGTACTTGGAACTATTGTAACAAAAGGACACATCTATAAAAATCATCTCGTCTTTGGAAATCATGGTTTGATCATCCAACCATCCAACCCATGATTCTCAGACACATCCCTGTATTGGCTCCTAGTATCTTCTTGATCTCCTTTGGTTTAATTCTCCACTCCTCTAGTTCTCCTGCATGTTGGATAACCATTAGGACATTTTTTGACATCCTTTCTTTAGATGTCCCATGCCTCCTAACCATCTATTGAAAATATCTCTTTCCCGCTCATCCCACTTCATCAACCTTCTTCTACTTGAAAATATCTTTAACATCTCCTACCATGACATCCCTCTCATCCTCCACGACCAACTACAAAATCCTAACTACCTAATTTATTGGTACGCATCTACCCTCTATGTGCATTTTCATCTCCTTTGTGCATGATGCCTCCCTCCGCCACTCCTCTTCCTCCTGCGCCAACTCTCACTACTGCGCACATACTACTTGTCTCTCGCACTCCTCTATCCTATGTGTGATCACCCTCATATCACATAATTTCAAAATATTTTGGCCCCTAACACAAAAATATGGTTCATCCTAAACCACTCAATCCTTCTCCTATCACCAATATTTCAAGAACCTCTTTTTTCATTGAGGTTGTCTTTATGCTCCTGGTATAGGAGTTTTCAAAGGTGTTGAGGTGGTCTGGTTGTCCTAGAACTTTGATATGAGATAGGAGGTGAGTGTCATGTTCCATCTCTCCATAGTGCCTCTCATAGACAAATAGCTTGAGGTACCATTGTTACTAAATGATTGAGTCCTATGTCTATCTCTAACCATTCCTCTCTTCTTCTTTTTATACCATCACCTTTCCTTCATGGGTATTAGAAGGAATTCTACATTCTTGCCTTCTTCATGGTACCTTGAGGGCTAGTGTAAAGAGTGAAACATCCTTAGTTAGATGGCCACTTCCATACCCTCGTAGTAGTCTTTGTCTGATCTACCTTCCAAGCAAAAGCATATTCTATGGGGATCCTCATTCCACCCCATCATGCATGAGGACGAAACCCTACTCCATTAATATAGCCCCTTAGCAGGGACTACCCTGACACATGCCAACCAAATATACTTAAAGGGCCCTCCTAGAATCCATGTCAGGTTGAACTAATTGGTACAATTATAGCCTTCCATGTAAACCATACTTCTAAGTGCAAGGGGCCCTCTTTTGTCTAGCCTACAAGGCGCAACCAAATCATCACCCTTCGAGGAATCTCCTTATCCTCTTTTATCCATATTTGGCTCTTTCTACGCAGTCTTGCCCTCCATGAAAGATTCATCTTACATCGGGAACCAACATGGACACTTCCTAACTGGATGTCTTCCATTATTCTCATTTATTCATCTCCTCTCTCTCATGTTAAAATAGAAATTCCCTTTCCTCGCATCATTCTTGTGCTTCTCTTTGTCTTCACGCATGGACTACTCTAGTCCTATGTACTCTCTTACGCTTAGATATTTCTTTAATTAATTATTCTACCAATGCTTTTTCCCCTGGTGGTGTTATATAATCCTCGAATCTTTCACTCTACCTGATTGCTAAACATTACAGTGGTTGCTCCATCATTACTTGCAAATTGTAATCAATGCACCTCTAAATGGAACATAAGTCAAGTTATCTGCAGTTTAGTTTGAATGGATGGCATATAGGTGCCACCTCTCACATTCATATTAATTCCTACCCCCTTTTATTCTGTTCACCTCAGTGTTTATATCCTCTTTTGATCATGTTTTCCTAATACCCAATGGTCGAGCTGATGGCTCACATGCTCTTCCTACTGTAAAAATACAATTTGGTGATAATCCTAGCTTCTTTCTTCTATTTTCAATCATTATTGCCATACTAGGGATAATAAGTTTGGCATATTCTCACATGGTTCTTGGCACATTTATCAATGTTATTCTAATTTTTACTTTAGTAGAATCATTCTATTGTACACCATTGATAAGGCATCGAGGATTAAAACATTAACTCCCACCAGACCGTTCAATATTTTGGCACAATATGTTTGTGATTGGGTTGCCCCCAACAATGTGTTGTGTCTAATGTGTCACTATCCTTGCACAAAAATCCCTCTGATACAAGTTTTTCCACTTTAGCATGTAGTGGAATTTATTCCATATTGTCTAACTAGCACATTTAACACCAACATCTATTAATCATTACCTCTAGAAACTAATGAATGACTTAAATTTAAGATATAGACAATATACTTTATTTATGTACACATGCATATACCTGCCTTCATCATCTTATACCTGTACCACTTCCTTTCTAGAAGTATAAGCAATTTATGATTTCGCCTATTGTCTCATTCAGGGCCACCATCGGATTTATCCACTGAGAATTTTCCACAAGTTCAATAATCCCCACTTTTAGAATCTTATCCAACTCCCACTTGACCTTATCCTTGTAGATTGGATTCAATTCATATATCCACTACTTCATAGGCTTCACATTGGTCCTCAATGGAATCCTCATCTCGCTTAATTCATGAGCATCCTTTCCATTTCTTCCAACGCATTGGGGAACAAGTACTGATATTTGCACAACAAGTCTGCAACCTTCTCTAATATCTTATCATACCAATAATTCCCCATGGAAACCATTTTCAGATTCTCCTTTGTCCCAATGTTTACTTTTTGGGTGTTGATAGGCTACACATACTCACCTGATTGCAACTTTGGTTCACCTAATGCTAGCTCCCCTTCAACCTCTAGAATCTTTATATTCATGGGATCATTCACCTCAGTCCCTATCTAGTGCACTACTCTAGTGAGGCGTGTGCACCTCCAAGTGATGACCTCATGTAGTTGATTTTTATAGTTTTCCAATGCTTATTTTGATTAGAGACACATGACCCAATACTCACCAACTCAATATTCCATCTATGGTAGGGTTCACATAAACCTTTGGTGATGATTTATCAGCTTGTAGATATTCTCCAACTCTTCCCTACTTAGCTCAACTTAAGCTAATTCAGTATACCATTCTACTTCCCATGGGTCTAGGGACACTATCACTTGAATGTCCACACCTTCAAAAATCATTTGTATCATCGTCAAGTTAATGACCGTTTGATTATGAAATTATGAATCAATTCCCAATAATGTTGGGTATGGATCATTGCCATAGACAATCTCTATGAATTAAAAGTCAGCAGTACTTGCAACTCCATCAATATCTACTGGCACTCTTATCAGCCTACCAATGGGGAAAATGAGATGTTGATTAACTAATATTAAATGAATGGGAGACTAGGTTAGCTTTGGTTTTCCAATAATTTCCCAGGTACTCTTTGGAAAAATATTTACATCAGACCCAAAATCCAATATGATATTGTAAATTTCATATTCTCCAACCTTCATGCCAAATTTTAATTCCTTACTTGTCCTCTTCATGTGGGCTACCTGATTTACAATGCGCAGATATCTTTGCGCAATAGCTACTTCAGATTCATTAGCACAATGTTCCACTAGCTTCCTAAATTTCTCCTGCACCTATGCATCCTTCACTAACTCAAGCTAGCTTTAGAGAAGGTTTTGGACTGAAATGCCTTTGTCGAATGCTCCCTATATGTAGTATCATCATAGACAACTGACATAATTGTTTCGCAGACTATCTCTGGTTTGTCCCATTCTACAACAACTATCTCCCTTCAGACCTCTTTATAGGTTTCCTTTTACGAGATAGAATCAAACATTAGAGGAGGTTTCTTGGTGAGAAATATTCCCAAGAGCCAGAGTTCAAAGCCCCAATAGTGTAGAATAAGGAAACAACAAATAACACTCATGCAAGCATATCAAATATTCGAATTCACAAAATATGGATAAGAGACGTACCCAGGGATCCTACGTTTTGAGCAGATCCTATAGGGTCTAGACCCTATACTTCCTCCCAGATGTGTAGAAATCCAAGTCAATTACAAAAACATAGACAGATAATATAATTCAAATTACATGCATATAGATATGTTAGATCCTCATAAATAACATTCATAAGATGACAACATATTTCAAGAACAAGACATGAGCCTTTATATTAATGAAAAGCAACAAGTACAGGAAAGCTAGAACCTAATCCAAACCAAAGGTACTGATGAAACCTTCCTCCAAATATATCTAGCCTGAGCCGACATAGAATTCCTCTCTAATAGGTGCAAGGAAATTCTAGATAAGGGAACTGAACATCTCTACAAGGAAACAAGAGTTTCCTATACACTGGGAGTGTAGGAGGCACAGGAAAATGTAGACTTTATTTGGGGGAATTTGGGTATAGTATCAATACCTCTCATATGAAATTCATTAGGCCTACCCAAGGGGTGTATATATACCACCTCAAATTGGTTATTTCAGTTAGGATATGGGCTCTTGTAGGTGGGATTTCAGTAAAACCCATAAACCCTACCTGAAAAAATAGCTTTTTATTTATTTTTTCAAATTTAAAATGTTGTATGTGGATATAGTTTATAAGAACCATGTATATACGCATCTTTGTGGTGGGAAGATTTGCGTATGAATTTTGAAAAACACTTTTTTAAGATCAAGTAAAGTCTACAAGGGAAAAGGAGTTATTGTTGAAAATGTAGCAAGAAAATATTAGTTTGACTTTTCCTTGGTCAAACCAGAGAAAATTCGAATTTCTATTTCAGCAGAAATTTTGGAGTTAGTTAACTAACATGACATGGAACTTTTCACTCAATTAACTTAGCTATTTTGACTTGGCGAAGCTTGAGTTCAGTTTAGTATGATTGATTGCTAATTTGTAGCAACTTGTTTTAGTTAATTGAAGTTATTGTCAGCTAAACTAGTTCTAATTGTTAGAAGAATTAGCAGAGGTCAAGTTGTGGAATTGGTATTTCAACCACAATCAATGATCGACCAATTCACTAATTAATTATCCCAGAATAATTTTTTCATGTAGAGAATTTGAGTTACCCATTTGAGATTGATATTCCAAGGTAGTGTACTATTATTTGTCAACTATTCCCATGTGTACACGTGGTGCATGCAATCAAAGGAAGGACCTAGAGGAATTGAGGAATTCAATAGTGGGAATTTTTGAAATAATAGGGGCTAATTTCCTCATGGAACAGTGCAAGGAAATAGGGGCTTGAAGGGATTGAAAATTGGATAAGTATTAGATAGAGTCAGTGAGTCAAGCAGAGGGATAGATTATACACTTGCAGGGTGTGCTCAAGCTTGAGCAAGCATATGTATTTCATATCTATTCTTTGATTAATGAAATACATATAGGAAGGGGATTTGAGCATGTTATTGCTTAGAGAAAACCCTAGATATGGGAAAAAAATCTTAGGTAACCTTAAACCTCTATTAGGTTGAAAGTTGACCCTTCAACCTAGAGAGGGATATCTCCCTAAAATCAACAGCACAAGGTCACAGTGGTATAAGGTATGTAATATGTTCTATGGCCATATTAATGGATAAAAAGATAAGTTTGGTTGGACGGTAGGAAATTTGACCATTTGGCATGGAGTCTGACCTAATCAGTTTTATATAAACCATAGGTTCAATGAGGAAATATCAACAAAATCAAGATAGTAACAACTCCTTTGACAAGTTTTGGAAATCAGAGAATAGTAAAAAATTAGTGGTGATATTTAGGTGAAAAACAAGTAATAGATATCTAATTAAAATAATTTGGAGCATAAAGATATGAGTTCCAATTCAACACCGTAGTATTCAAATATTGAAGAACATAGGAAACTTAGAAAACAGATAGGGAATTGCAAACAAGAGAAGTTTTGCAAACTTCTCACATAGATAGCTATAATATTAGCTAATTACATATACTCACATTTCACAAAAAGGGCTTTCTTTCAAAAGATTCCAACCCTTCTTTATTATACAATCCCCACCTTTATGAGAAAATTACAAACTAAATCAAGTTTCTCATTCATACTTAATTACAAATTGCCAAATATAAAAGAGAGTATATCTAATCCAAACCAAATACATTACATTTGTTCCATCATAAAACAAAAGAAATAATATTTTGTATATGAATATTTTGCTATTGATGGAGTCATGGCAGAAGCTAAGGATCCCCAAGTTGAATTTGATGAGGTGGTGTTAGGATTCCAAGAAACTCTCCTAAGTTGTAGCTCGGAGATGCCTGGTAACATATAAATTCAACTATTGTTGCAGGTTTAATGGAAAGAATGATGGTTTGGTTCAAATCAGATAACCACTTCTACTTTGTTTCACTCCAGACATGCATGAACACCCTCAAACTACAAGGCTTTAGACCACCAATGCTCACTGTTTTAGATATAAGGTGAATATGGAGAATATAAACCACACCAGCAAATACACAATACCATGTGATGGCTGGCTACAACTAGTAAAGTAACCTATAAATCTAATCTATTAATGCAAAGACAAGATGATAGCTCTCCTGCATTAGATAGAAAGAAACCTGAGAAACCTATTCAGTGATGCATTCGAGATTCTAACACAGAGATAAGATGATAGTTATGCAGTGCTAAACATCAAGAGGTTAAGAACGAAGCATATCAAGCACAAGCTCAGAACAAAGGAAAATGGATGGTGAGCAGTTAATAGCAAAAGAAGTTTGTATTACCTAAAAATGAAAATGAGATGCTGCAAGTGACAAAATGTCTACAATTTATAGAAGTTGAACCTTACATCGAATGCCAACCTTCATTACATCTTTCTTCTGGATATTTATAAGTTTACAGTTCTAGGCCACTTGGCCGTTCAGGTATGGAGAGGTCATAATTGACCACCAACTGCATTTAACTGCCTGATGGAGTCTCTGAACATGGTCTCTTGATTCAGTGGGTGAATCTGATATGTTCAGGTGCTGTGCTATCCTTTAGGTGGTTGGAGTGCTCGTACTGGTGGAGTCCATGACTGATAAATTCAATTACAGAGTCGTGATGTGTCCTCTTCTCCCTTGGCCATGCTTTCTATTAAATATGGTTGTTGGGGGTCTTACTATGACTGATATTAGCATAGTTGATCATCTCCCTCTTCGGGCAAATAGAATGGTCAAGGACGTGGGATGCATGGGTACACGAACAGTTGGGATGAGAGAGACAGGTGACCGTCAGATCGAGGAAATGAATAGTGGATATGGCTTGGTGGAGGCTATCGGTCGAGATGAGAGCGGGGTGTGTTAGTGTTGTTAGATCTTTAGCAGGCATATCAGACGGTCATTGAGCTACGAAGCTACATGGACGTTTAACGGGCGGGGTAGTTTGGTCGGGTGGTAATGGTTTTCATCGCACAGCTTTCGGGTGCTAAGCGGTAAATTCCTGAGGTCGAGCGATTCCATTTAGTAATCGACACGTAGTGGCAAATGAGAGAGAGAAATGGCTCTCATCGCACGCTAATGCTTGACTAAGTTGGCGGCGCGATGAAAGTGAAGATCGTTAGTTCTTGGCAGAGATGATCTGACGGTGGGGAGTGGTAGAGCGGGTAGCCTTTATCGGATGAGATGGGAGCCATCGAATTGGCTGTGGTGACCAACGGTACAGAAGGGATGAGGGGTTTATGAGCACTTGAGGGAATATGGGTGAGGTTTTATGGGTGCTTTGGGGTTTTACACTCAGGGCTAAGGTCAAAGGGGGTTACTTGTTGGGTTTAGGAGGCAAATAGGGAAACAGAGGTGATGGAGAGTAAGCGGGATGAAAGAAGAAAGGAAAAAATGAGCAAATGTGAGCCCCCCTTTTGGACACCACCAAACAGACCAAGCTTTTCTCTGACATTAGAAACTCAGCGCTGTATAGCAAGGCTAACACTGGCACCTTCTGGGGATGAAATCCTCCCTGTGAGGTTTCAAGAACTGTAGACCACTGCCTTTCATACAAAAAAAAATCAGCAACATTTCCTAATGTTCCATTGGGCATGGAGTCTAATTAAGCCTACACTAAAACTTTGTAAAAGAACATATTTACAATGCTGAGGCCTAAAGGCCTTAAACAACATAAACTTTTAGAAACCACACACTGACTGGACCATCAAAAACTGTTTCACCTTCTATACTTTGCATCATGAAAGTGTTGTTCCCCTGGACCTGAGCAATAACAAAAGGTCCAATCCACAGAGCATCGAAATTCCCATGATTGCCCTTCTTTTCCTTCAGTGCATCCCACTTAAGAACCAAGTCTCCAATTTGAAAATTGTCCATCTTTGCACTTCTGTCAAAAAATTCCTTGATTATCTTTTGATGTGCTACAGCTTTCTCAATCAATTGATCTCTGATTTGATGCACTTCATCTAAGTCACTAATCCTCCTTGCCATGCCATTTTCCTCATTCTACTCGTCCTGCAAGAACTTGGCCACAGGGAGGGTTAACTGGATTGGGAACAAAACCTCAGTGCCATATACCAGCTTGAATGGAGAGTTCCCTGTGGACTTCTTGGTGGTCATCATGTCAGCCCGCAATGCGAACTTCAGCTTGGAATCCCAGTTCCTTTTATTGTCTTCTAGCAGCTTCTTGATTATCCATATCAGGCTCTTATTGGATGATTCTGCTAGGCCATTACCTTGAGGGTAATATGAGGTGGAATGTACTAGCTTAATGCTCATTGAGTCACACATGTCCACCAATTCTTTTGCCCTGTAGGCCACTGCATTGTCTGTACCCAATTTATGTGGACAACCAAACCTGGTGAAAATGTTTTCTGTCAAAAACTTCATGACCACATGGTGATCAACTTTCCTAGTAGGGATGGCCTCAATCCATTTAGTGAAGTAGTTAGTGGCTTCTAAGATCCATCTATGCTAGCCACTAGAATGTGGATTAATTTCCCCTATGAAATCCAAGCCCCATTACTGGAAAGGGCCACTGGCATGTATTGGCTTCAAAGGTAAAGACTTCAACTGCTGTTTTCCTCCAAACCTGTGGCA
The DNA here is from genome assembly GCA_031772625.1 of Pinus tabuliformis. Classification (NCBI taxonomy): domain Eukaryota; kingdom Viridiplantae; phylum Streptophyta; class Pinopsida; order Pinales; family Pinaceae; genus Pinus; species Pinus tabuliformis. Next base: position 588,317,849 of record CM062811.1, read on the forward strand.
CCTATCACAATATTTTACAAATAAAATGACATCAGAAAAGAGGGTGGGCCAATAATACCCAGCTCTGAGAATCTTGTGGGCTGTGGTTTTCCAGTAGTGATGTCCTCCAAAGATGCTAGAATGAAACTGATGCATGACCTCCACAGAATTTCCTTTGTCCAAACATCTTAAAAGGATTCTAGATGGATCCCTCCAATAAAGCAAGCTTTCATGAATATAAAACTTGGCTGCTCGAAGCTTAATAGTCCTAGCGTGGTGCGAACTAAGACTTGGAGGGACTTCGAGCTGCAGCAGAAAATGAGATATTTTCTCATACCATTCACAGGAGGCCAACTTTTCAACCAAAGACTCGTTCTGTCCTTGTTCAACTATTTCTCCCCCTGTCTGTCTGTCATCTGCATTTGTGCTTATCCAATTCATGTCTAGCATCTTGCAATTTTCTTTAGCCATCAGCGTGGCAAGGCCCTAACCATTAACAAGCTTGGTGGGCTTCAACTCTATGTTGAATTCAATGAGCTTTGCAATCCATTTAGCCATCCTTCCATCAACATCTGGCTGCGTTAGGACATCTTTTACTGAAGCAAAGGACATATATGCAATTACCTTGGAAATATTTTAGAGATTTGATAAGGGCATATGCCAATTTTTCGATAATATCGTACTTAAGTTCAACATCCCTTAAGGTTTTGTTGAAGAATGCCACTAGATGTTCTAAACCCTTATCATATTTCTACAATAAGATTGTTGTGAGGGTGTTGCCAGAAGCAAAGGAGAAGATATGGAACTCCTTGCTATAGTTTGGGCTAATCAAAATAGGAGCTTCCATAATAGCTCTTTTGATGGCTTCAAAAGGTTTTCTAGCTACACCAGTCCATTTGATCTTTGATCCCTTTTTTAGCATGGAGGTGATGTGTTTTAGCAGTTCTGCAAAATTAGGAATGAAGCTCCTTACAAAAATTATTTTTCCCAGAAACGATTGGATGTCCTTTTTTGATCTTGGGATGGACAATGTCTGTATCTCTTTTACTCTCTCTGGGTCAATCTTGACACCTACAGCAGAAACAATGTGTCATAGATGCTTGCCCTCTTCTAAAGAAAATTGTGACTTTTTAGGATTCACTGATATCCCAAACCTTCTGCACTTCAAAAACACTTTCTTCAAATGTTGCAAATGATCTTGATGGTTGCTGGAGTATGCTGTTATATCATCCAGGTAGACAAGGACAAACTTATCCTTCTCTCCCATGAACGTTATATCCATGGCTCTCTAAAAGGTGGCCCTAGCATTCATCAGCCCAAAAGGCATCTTAGAGTACATAAAATTACCCCAAGGAGTGGTGAAAGTAGTCTTTTATTGGTCATCTGGATGTACAGCAACTTGGTTATACCCTGAAAATCCATCCAGGAAAGACATTACTTTCGCTCCTGAGACTTTCTGTAACAAATGCTCCATCTTTGGCAGGGGATAATTGTCTTTCTTAGAGCATTTTTTTAGGTTCCTGAAATCGACACACAACCTAATTTCTCCACTTTTCTTCCTCACCACTACCAATTTTGCTACCCATTTTGAATACCTCAGAGGAGCTATGATTTTGGCAGCCAACAACTTCTTGATTTCTTTTTCAATCAGAGGGAGGAGAAAAGGATTTATGGGTCTCAGCTTCTGTTTGAAAGGAATGGTGTCTTTCTGCAATGGGATCTTATGTTGGATGACCTTTTTGTCATAAGTTTTAAGGCCACTATATTCCCAGGAAAAGACATCAGCAAACTACTTCATTAAGGTGCAGTACTCAGAACTTTGGGCAGCAGAAAAATGGGTGGACAGATTTATATACTTTGGATGATCTGGACTCCCTACGTTATTCTTATGGATTGCAGACTGATATTCTTTTTGGGCAACCTTATGAGGCACATCATTATGGTCAAATAGCTTCTCTAGTGGCACTATCCCTTTAGGTATATGATTGCTAGGCAGCTGAACAATACTGTCTTGGCCAATTCTATTCTTTAGCTGGGGTTGGGGACATTTCTCCAAGGTTTCATTCTCTTGATCAATTTTCATTTCAAAGAATTCATCAATGACTTGCAGAAACCTATTTACTTCATCATCATCCTCAAAAAATTTCTAGTGCTGGACATTATCAGGAAAGGATGGTTTATATTTTATTTGGACTTCATAAACCACTTTAGGGGGTATGGGAGGGATGAACATGCTAGCAGACATAGCAAGGGAATCAATAAGCTGATTTTTTACTCTAGGAATATATGAGATACAAAAACTATCAAAAGAATCTTTGAGTCTCTATACCTCATCTCTGTATGCTTTCAGCCTTGGGTGCCTTGCTTAGAACTTTTTGTTCACTTGTTGAATGATGAGATCAACATCTCCAAACACCTTTATGTCTCTGATTCCCATGACTTTGGCAGTGTTTAAGCCCAATATCAGAGCCTCATACTCGGCTATATTGTTGGTGACCTAAAAATTCAGTTTGAAAGATAGATGTGTTCTTTCTTGTTTTGGAGACACCAGCACCACTCCTGCTCCTACAGTTTCCTTTGAATAGGCTCCATCAAAGAACATCTCCCAAGCTTGTGTCCCTTCCTCCTCCATGATCTACCATACTGGTTTCTTGAGCTGCACCGAGGCCCTCTGGGATTCTTCAATTTGGAGAATACATGCTCCAAAATCAGTGTCCATAGTGTAAATGGGATGATTAGTGGGGTTCCCCTCATCACTAATGATATAGACTAGTTGAGCTTCCCTGTATAGTCTCTTGCTCTCTCCTCCAAAAACTGCGACAGTGGCATAAGACAAGTCATTTTGTAATGTCCTCCCCAACCTCTTAATCCACCCTCTGCAAAGTAGCATACCAAACTTAGGGGGAACATCTGCTACCACAATATCCATCATCATGCTTTTCATGGGCAGCTGATTTAGGGTGTTAGCTAAGTCTTTGATTAGTGCCAGACATTTCACCTTCCTCGAATCAAAGGTCGGGTGATATCAAGGCCTAACTCTTCCATGACAGCTTTGGGCATCAGATTATGGCTGGCACCTGTGTCCAGGAGACAGTTATGGAGGGTTTTGTCATGAATGGTCAAGGAGACATAAAATGATGGGGAATTGTAATCAACAGGTTCATTCATTCGGCTAAGCACAATTGCAGGTTTATCATATTGTAGATTTACATAGTCATTGGATGCTTATGTGGCCTTCAGCTCAAGGGCATCAACGATGGGCTTTTTAAAGACCTCACTCTTTGCAAGTTCTATCAGAGGGATAGATATTTTTAGCTTTTGGACTTCTGATTCAAAACTGAAAGGGAAAGGGGACTTGTCAAGGCCTCTTACGTCTTGAGTTGGTGATTTGAGGATGATGGGATCAGCTGCTGGTTGTTGATTTGTTGCTCTGTGGGGATAGGAACTCTTTGCGCAAGATTCTCTTTGACATTACTCGTTCTTGACCTCAAGTTATATCTTTTTTGGTCTTCAATCTATAGAACAACTTCTCTGTCCCACTCTTGACTGGTCTGGTCCCTGAGTAATGACTCCTCGTAGGCAGCTAATGTCGAAAAGGTAGCACTACCCTTGTCTTCCATGCAGTGAATCTCATCCTCTTGATCAAACTGCTCCTCCTCCATGACTACGTTCTGGAAAGGAGTTTTAACCCTTTATTCTTCACTGACCTCTTTGCCCCTCTGAATGATCTGCAATTGTTCATTTTTCTTCTGAATGGATTTGGATTTCTAGGAGAAAAGGTATTAAGAAGCCTTACTTTCCCAGAACTCTGCTCAACCTTCAGCTTGGATATTTCAGCGGCCATTGACTCTATCATTTTAGTCGTTTTGTCTATTTTAGGTTTTGAAGATGAAGAAGAAGAGGAAGACTCACTTCTCTGCCTCTTTCTATTAGCATGTCCTTTGAGTTTCTCTACAACCATGATATTGGACTCCACCTCCAAGGCTGCATCTTGCATTTCAGCTAGAGTAGCACATCTTTTCTCTCTTAATAGCAGGCACAAATCATTATCAAAGGCATTGGCATAGGTGATTTTAGCAGAGGTGGGGATAGGCTTCACTTCAGCTAGTATCTTTCTATACATACGATTGAATCTTTTATTAAAGTCAGACAATGACTCCCCATTTTCCCTTTTCAGGTTTCCAAACTCAGTATGGTAGTATAGCAGGTCTTTCTTATCTCCCCAATGCTTTAAAAACACATCATCTAATGCTTCAATATCTACTATAGACCTAGGGGTCAGCTCTTTGAACCATTTTCTAGCCTCTCCATCAAGGCTTTGGACAAATACTCTCATCCACACATCATCTTCACTAATATCTAAGTTATCAGCATAGCTATAAAAAAGAGTCAAGGTATTCTTTAGCTATTACTCCCTCCATACCAGTGAACTTAGGCATATATTTCTGATATTATCCTGTAGGCATGGCATTCAAATGAATAGGCAGGACTAGGGGTCCATACCTAGTAGCTATGATTCTTTCCATTTTGGTGGGTGCTTGTGGGCCTGCCATGACGAGGGTAGATGGAAGGGTACTGGTAGTTTGGAAGGTAGGGAGCTGAGAAATAAATGACGAGGCTGAAGAAAACTGATGGACTATAGGGGAGTTTTCTTTGGACTGAGATCCCAAGGGGAACTTATTGAACAAGGAGCTTTATGAATCTTCGAGGTTATTTCTTCACTGATAATTCTAGGCTCTATATTTTCAATGCGTGAATGCTCTTACAAGCCTTTCTTGCAGAGATACATAAGATTGTTTAGGCTTGCCTGATCCTGATGCTCCTTTTCATGATACCTTGCTCTGCTTGACAATCTTCTCAGGGTCAGGCACTGGGTCAGCTGGTGATTTTTTATGATTTCTCAGAGTGTGTCTCACAAACTGAGCCAAAACTGTGATGTGGAGTCACCAAAAGGTTTGGCCTTTAGTAGAGTCACAAGATAGATGATTACAACCAAAAATGTGTCTAGACTTTTTCTATCATCAAAGATGGATCTGTGTTGTTCTCCCAGGGAAGCTAAGCTTCAATCTCCTCTCTCGGCAATGACACCAATTATGTTAGGATTCTAAGAAACTCTCCAGGGTTGTAGCTCGGAGATGCCTGGTAACATATAAATTCAACTATTGTTCGAGTTTTAATGGAAGGAATGATGGGTTAGTTCAAGCCAGATAACCACTTCTACTTTGTTTCACTCCAGACATGCATGAACAACCTCAGACTACAAGGCTTTAAACCACCAATGCTCACAGTTTTAGATATAAGGTGAATATGGAGAATACTAACCGCACCAGCAGATACACAAGACCATGTGATGGTCAGCTGCTTTGGGGTTTTGCACTCGGGGCTAAGGTCAAATGTGGTTACTTTTCAGGTTTAGGAGGCAAATAGGGAAATGGAGGTGATGGAGAGTAAGCAGGGTGAAAGAAGAAAGGAAAAAATGAACAAATGTGAGCCCCCCTTTTGGACACCACCAAACAGACCAAGCTTTTCTCTGACATTAGAAAGTCAGTGCTACATAGCAGGGCTAACAGGTGGGTCACCAACTGAAAGTTGATTAGGCGTTTTTTCTAAAAATATAAAATATTAATTCTTGTGAGTTCCTCAAAAATAGGCTTCAACGACAATTCAAATCTCTCAAAACATGATAGATGTACAAAATTTGAGAGAGTTTTTTGTTAATGAACCCATCACCGAAAAAAAAATATTTTGGTTTCCAAATATTCATCCCTCATTGTTCGTAAAATGATTTTGAAAACAGTGGCTAAAACAAGACTGCAAAATCCTGAAAAATATGTTTCAAAGAACCCTTCGAATATTTCGAACCATCACACCTGTGTAAAAAATGGAAGATGTTTTTGTTAATGGGCTAGTTTTCAACAAAATCTGCTTTCATATTTCAAAAATTCGTTTCCATATGGTCAAAAACCCACCCAAAGTTATCACCTTTTACAGGAAAAATTTGAGTAAAACAAAGTTTTTTGCTGACATCTAGTTATTCAACGCTCGTTTGATAGATTATCACTCCTTCGCTGACATGTGCTCCATCAGGGCTTTGATTTGGACTTAAAAATTTTAAATTTTTTCATTTGACGCTAATACTCTAGATTTCGACATTTAATTGACCATTTTTACATATTTGCATTGACACTTTGGTTGTTAGTGAATTAACACTGTTTTTTACAAATCGGCGCTCACACTGAAACTGTGAGCACTTTTAAAATTATTGACTAAAATTGTGATAGAAAAGAATCTTCTCTCCCTTAGATAAATCTTTGTGCATGTGTGATGTTTCCTATTGCATGGCTATGATTTGTGTTCTAGATGGTGAATTAACTTTTGCATATCAGTAGAGTATCTTTGAGTCTTAGGATTTAGTAAATCTCATGCACAATTTCAAATATACACATGAATTTCTACATGGTATCAGAGGATGATTCACAGTAGAGTAGATATTTTGAAGTTGTCATTGGTGGAGGATCGAATTTGCAGGATCAATTCTTTAGAGCTAGAAGGATGGACTTCTGTGGACTAAGACTAAAGTATGCTCTTAAGGAGAGCTAAAATTTTGTTAATTGGAAATATCACATGGAGGCAATGCTAGAAGATAATGGATTCAAGGAATTCATTGATAATGATATCCCGAAGCGAGCACCAGTTGATGCTTAGGATCTAACATAATGGAATAAGTATGTAGCTAAGGAGAGGATAATCATATTGGAGGGAGTATGAGACCATATTTTCTCAAATATCCATGGGAAAGACACTTCGTATGTGATGTGGCAAGCATTGACAGATATGTTCCAGAATAGTAGTGATCACAAGAAGCTAGTGCTCAAGGATAAACTTCAAAATATCAAGATGCAGAACAACGAGACTATTCCATAGTGCTTGAGTAGGGTCACACAATGTTGTGATGAACTTGATCAAGTTGGTGTTACTGTCACAGAAGATGATTTGGTAAGCCTATCCCTTCTAGGCATTCCCAAGAGTTTGCACACCTACCAAGATTTGGTGAATGGAAGGGAGAAACTACAAAATTATGAATTCTTGTGGCTTGATTGGGCACAGGAGGAAATAAGGTAGAATGCCAAAGACAAGACTTCATCTAAGGGTGGGCATGAAGAAAATTGTGCCTTCATTGGAAAGGAAAAGAAAGGGAAAGGGAATAAATCACAATCAAAAGCAGAATCTAGTCAAGGGGGTGTTGAGGGCCCTGAAATCGGGTCAACAACAAGGGGGATACCCACCCGGTCGGGAACCTGGTTGGAGGCTCCATGCCCATTTGGTGTAGCGGGTCCAACTGGGGATAACGGGACCAGCTTCCCGATCTAAGGGGATGTGTGTGTGTGTAGGGTTTGATTATGCTGTTTCTTGAGAACTTTTGAGGGCTAATTTAAATCTAACTCATGATTTGACTATAAGCTGCTAAAATCTAATGAAAACAACATGTGCAATCTATGCTAACCCGGGGTATATCTTTTCCATCATGCGATCTAAAAAGATTTCATATAATAACTGGTAATGAAGATTATTCAGCTACTATAAGAATATAAACCATTTAAGATAAACCATTCTGCATAAGAAGTTAAACAGGACAGTTGTGGATTGCATATCGCATGATAAATCATTCATATGTCAAGCATGAACAAATGACTCCATCGTACAAAAGTGCCAAATGGTAACCACACATTTATACACTAACATATAAATAACATCAGCTGTATATCACTTTTAGCAAATAAGTAGAAATTCATCAAGAGATAAAAGTACCATTTATGACTGATTTTTACTCACAAACTTCAAGCAATAATGATTTACTTCTACTTACTTCTAACACCTACTAAGAGTACAGAAATGCAACATCAGTAGCAGACATTAAGATGCAAATATAAATAAATCCGATCCTTCCATTCATCAAAACCTCCTCTGAGGTGCAGAAATGCATCTTCTGAGGACAAGTTTTTGACAAATTTCTGGACCCTTCTGCAATGCAATGAGAAGGGTTAAAATACTATGTCCTAATTCTAAGAATAGTATTATTACAAAATTAAGGATTCGGTTTTCAAACGACCGTCCTTTTTCTAATATAACTTAAAACAAAAAGAAAAAACATTCTAAATAAAACTACTTGTGGACTTGGCTTTTGAAGTTGCATGTTTCTAACATAGGCTTGAGAAGAGTCGGCTGGTTAATTTCCGTTCTGAGCTGGGCTGCGAAAACGGCATCTATAAGAGCTGGCACTACCTTCTCGGCTACGTGCACACTTTACCGTCATCCATTGGCTATGTGGTTTAACCAGGTACATCCAGTAATTTTCCCAATTCAGTCTAGCCAGTGCTTGGATAGCTTTCCCTTTTGCCTGTGCCTTTTGCCTCCATTCTGTCTCCAGTTGCAACTTGTTTGGTAGGTATCCCGGGGTGGTCTCTGAAATCAAATTGGCCCTGTGTAAATTTTCATTTACACAGTCGATAAGAATACTTGCCTGTGTCGCCGCTGTCTCTGCTGCTTGCTCTGCCTGCGTGATCTGCTCGTCCCATTTATTAAAGAGCATTTCTTTATGATTTTCATTAATTCTAGGTGCTCCTGCTCTTTTTCCCTCCTCATCGTCTTGCCAAGTCAGATACTCTGTCACCCTCTTGTCGTTCTGATCATATTCGCTTCGCAATTCCACCACCTGACTGGTGATTTTGTCGCTTAGCTCACAGAAGTGCCTCCACTGTGATATTTTACGCCCCAATTCTTCTTGTTGCTGCAGTAGTTTCTCGTTCAAGCCGATGGACTCTGAAATAAACTCTGCAAGCTTAGGTTCATCTTTGTGCATTTCCTGCTCCGTCTGCAGTTGTTTTTCTTTTTCTTCAAGACTCTTTTGGTAGCCTATTTGCATCTGTTGGAAGTCTTCTTGGAGCTTTTCGAGCTGTCTGGAAGCTTCATTGTTTGCGTTGGCTTGCTGTAACTGTTGTTGTAGCAGTTGTATGTGATTTTCTTGTTCCTTTAAGAGCTGCTGAACTTCAGAGGCCTTGTCAATAGTTGCAGAAGCATATGCTCTTGCAATTTCAGACAGCTTCGTAAGATTTTCTGTTGGATTATTATTTGGGTCTTTCCACAAGACGTCTAAATGTTCAGCGTCTTGAGACAGTGCATTTTCGAGCTTTCTTTTCTTTCTCTGTCTTCTCACAATTTCTTTGTGCTGGGGACTGTAGAACACATCTAGTGGGGGAATTTCTTCTACGTTAAGTAGAAGTTCTGAGGATGGAGTGATGGAGAGGTCTTCTGCTTCTGTGGTAATGCTGACTATGGTTGGAGCAACTTCTTGCACCTCCTGTGTATCGTTCACAGGCGTCTTTGGGACTTGCCCTTCGAGGTTGATTAATTCATTGAAGGACTCCCACTCTTTATCTAGCTCTGTTGTGACAAGAGGAGCTTCGATAACCGGAGGGGGAACATCTCTTGGTGGCGAGGTGATAACTTGTTGCTGAGACATTACACTTGACCGAGCTGTATCTTTGACTGCTTCTTCGTTAATTCCTTTGTCATGCACAGACTCTTCAGGATGTTCGGAACCTTCTTGCGCGGCGTTGGACTTAGATCTGGAAGTGCTGGAGTTCTCACTGAGGCTGATGCTCGGAGTTGGCTCTCTAGTAGGTATTCGCAGCCTTTCTAGTGGAATGCTGGCCAGCCTTCTATCTCTATATGACGTGAATTTCTGGAGGTCACCTGGAGATAACCTTGACTGAGCTTCTCGCAAAATCTCTTTGAGTGAGCTCTTACCCTGAAAGAGATCATCAAACAAATCTTTGTGTCCGAAGAACACTCTTATCTTGACGTTCGTAGTAAATTCTTGGGCAACTTTATTTGGGTCGAATGGCCTCACCGGGAATTTATATAATTGAAGGCACGTCACGTTTTCCACCTCACCAAAAGCGTGTCCTACATCGAATAAAGAGAAGGCCCCACAATTGACGGGAAATTGAGGCCAAATGGCCTTTTTCTTATCTTTTAATTCTTTGGTTAAGCCGCCTTCAGAGCAGGTTTGATAAGCGATTTCTCGAGCCAAAAGCTTATCTAGGACATACAAGGGTAGGACATGTGGAGGTACAGTGCTTCCATAAACTCGAATGTAAGTAAACCATTCTTCCCCAAACCATCTTGCGATGGGGATGATGTCTGCCTCGGCTTCGTGAGAGCACCTTGGGGGGTCCTTATCATATATCATTCTATATATGGGAAATATAAGCCCATGGCAAATCTGGTAAAAATGAGGGGAAAACTGGGAATCCCACAAGACTTTGTGATAGACGTGAATAGGCAACGGGTCTTGGGTAGTCCATTTCCATCCCATAATGGGGAAATTAGATACAAGGTAAACAGAATCCATAACATAAGCAGCCAAATAGAAAGGAGGATAGACCCTTTGAGAAAAGGATCTTTTGGACTTGTAACTAACCACAGCTGTATATAGAGTATCGGAAAGAATTTTAGCCAAATCTACTATATCGGCATTTGTTGCAGCGTCAATTAATGGCAGCCACTCAGATGAAAACTGGTTGATATCGGGAATACCAAACAACCTACACAGCATGGCTGCAGCAAAACAATATGGAGAAGTAAGGGAACCAGTGCTGTACATACCGTTCTTATCCTTCTTTAACGACTCATCTCTTTTAGACCATTCTTTAGTGGTGTCTGATAGATCTGGGTTCTCCATTGCGAACTTCTTAACAAATTGTGCATTATAGGTCGCTTGCGGTTCGGGCAGATGGTACATTAGCTTCAGATCTTGGGCGGCGAAAGATCCCACGAGCCCATGTCCCTGAATCTTGAATTGTCTGTTGTTTAATTCTGCATCATCCAGAATCCACTTGACCATATCTGTGTATGGTAGAATCTTAGGCCTTGCCACTATTCTGTGAAGGAATGAACATGCTAGGTCTTCTAGGGATGCTTCAGAGGAGCGTGGTGCACCTGCAACGGCAGTCACCTTCATTATTCTCGGCTTCTCCTCTTCTAATAGCCTGTACATGCCTTCCCATGTGGAGATTCCTGCATCTCGGTTGCAGGCTGTATCTGTGTATAGGGGCGCCATCTCCTTGGTCTTCTCTCTTGCTTCGGAGCTTTGAGCTTTGTTCTTCTTTCCCATTTTTACTTTGTGTTTCTTTCTGAGTCGTCTTTGCACTTTGTTCCTGCAGATTACAAGTGAAATGGAATGTCCGATCAGAAAGGTGATGGGAGAGTTTTAAATGCAAGAGATAAATCAATTACGCCACCTTACATGAAGCAAATATCCAACAAGGCACGCGTCTTTAATCCTCTTAATGACTGACAACCGATTCATTTACTAATATTAAAAGCGCATGATTTCAGGTCATGTTATGGTAAGTGGCTTTTCCTTTGAAAGGCGCGCCCACAGGATTTGTACTAAGGTGATTTTATGATTTGCTGACGTACCCTCGCATGTCGCACGATCGCAATATCGCAGATTGTAAAACTTAGTGCTTGCCAAACCTCATCTGGCTTGTTTCTGCGATATGCGATCTAGCGATCGCAATATCGCAGATCGGCGAATTTCTTGGCTTTTCGCTATGGACATTAGTATGGTGCGATGCGATGTCGTTATTAATCATGAGGGTGGCGCGTATTTTGATTTTAGAAGAGTAAAGGAGATGTTTCCTATCTTTTTGCATACGCGACTTTAAAAGACCTATCGTCTACCATAGAAAAATATCTAAGATGCCTTTTCTAAATTATGATTTGTAACTTCAAAAAGAAAGTCTAGCTTTTCCTAAAATTTTTATCTAAGGGTCCCCATTCATTTGGTATCATGATTTGATACTAAATGAATAAAAAGGGGGGGGGGGTTGTTGCTGGCCACAACAGGGGGTAAGAAGAAAGACTTTTCCATAATCAAGTGCTTTCATTGTCATGAATTCAAGCACTATGCCACGAAGTTCCCACATAAGAATGCAAGAAAGAATAACCTAAGAGGAGAAATAGGTGAAGCCTCAGCTTCATAGTTCGAGCTTGACTTTACTCTCATTGCATGCATGGCCAACATCATGATGAGGAGCGTGTGGTACTTGGATAGTGGTGCCTCATTCCACATAATGAGGAGTAGAGAATTTTTCAATGATTTTGAGGAGAAACATCTCTGGATGCACATCAAGATGGGAGATCATGGAAGGTACAATGCGACTAGGATTGGTATAGTCACTTTTCAGAGGGAGTCAGTATTACCTCTCAGATGCCAGGATGTGATGTTAATTCTAGGTCTAAAGAAGAATCTTGTCAATGTTGTAGTTTTAGAAGACCATGGTTAGGATGTGATATTCAACAAATGAAAGGCATTCCTAAGCCACATATCCACAAGACAGTTGAGTTAGATTGAGGTTTGTATGAAGAACCTATACAAGCTATATGTGGAGGATTGTTTTTCATTGTGCAAAAAGGTGGAGAAGGTTCAGAGCTATGATGTTAGATAAATTTGGCATAAAATACTTGGACATTTGCATCATTGCATTTTGAAGATCATGCAACAGATAGCCATGAGCATCTCGAAAGGAGCACTAGAGCATCATGATACATGCAAAGAGTGTACCTTTGGGAAGTACACAAATGCCACTTTCCATGATCGAGATAGTAGATCACATACAGTCCTTGAAATGATCCACCCTGATGTCTATGGACCTTTCTCAACAACCTCCACTGCCAAGCACAAATATTTTGTCATTTTTATTAGTGACTTCTCTTGAAAGTGTTAGATCTTCTTCATGCTAAAAAAGGACGATCCTTTCTCGAAGTTCTTAGAATTCAAAGCATTGGTTCAGAAGAATTGAGAAAGAAGGTGAAGGCTCTCATGAGAGGTAATTGATGTGAGTACGTATTGAACTAGTTTAAAAATTTATGTGCAAAAGAAGGCATTTGACGAGAGTTGACAACAGCCCACAACCCATAGAAAAATGTGGTGGCTGAGATGAAGAACTGTATTATTGTGGGAGAAGTGAAGGCAATGTTGCATGACCAAAACATACTTTTGTACTTGTGGGCTAAAGCATGCAACACAATAGTCTATTTGTGGAACATGAGTTCTCATCGCATTCTTAGCACGATTACACCAGAGGAGGCTTTCTTAGTGAGGGAGTTGGATGTGTCGCACTTCAAGATTTTTGGAGCCTCTTTTTACTACCATGTCACCAAATTATCGAGGAAGAAGCTAGATTCGACAACAGAATCAGGGGTATTTTTAGATTACACAGAATCTCTCCACAACTACTGTGTATACTTATCATTCCTCATAATGATAGTTGTGTGAAGGGATGTAAAATTTGATCAAGGCACAGCCATGCAATGCTCTCTTGAGAGGGAGCTTGAAATTCCACTAGAAGAGGAGCTTTTAGCTCCAGAGTAAGAACCTCAAGAAGTTGTGTTTTAGAAAATTATATACTACAGAGCAATGGAACACATAAAATATATTGCAGAAATATAAACAAAAAGAACACATAAAACAAGAGAGACACAGATATATGTGGTTCACCCAATTTGGGCTACATCCAAAGAGAAATAACCAGTCCATCCTTTTATATTATCTAGCAAACTAAAGGGATACAACCTAGAGTAGATCCATTGTAATTCCCTCTTCGCTCTCACACAATCTCCTCTCTCTTTCTCACTCAGAATATAGATCTACATAGGCACAATACAATTCCATCATATATAGTGAGGGGTTGTCTTCTAGGCAACAAATCCCTAAATTAAACATAACTTCTACCATCAGATCTTTGCCTAATGAATGGCCCAGATTGACTATGAAATTACAACATTTTACAAGGCAATTTACATTTATTTTTAGCTTCGGGGGTGCTGCCCCGATCCCTCGTCCGGGGAGGGGGGCTTGTAAATATCACAGCTAACCCCTCTGTACCCCCCTTCCAGCACAAATATTACGATCAGCGTTGCCGCCACATTAAGAACTGCAGTCGAATGCAGTGATATCTCTAATTAAAGAAGATAATCAGTCTCCATACCCAACATTGTGTAATAGCCTAAATTTGAGGAGCAGAAAGTGGAGACAATGACTCAACCATAACCATCCATATAAGGAAAGAAAAGGACCAAGGAAGTTGAGAGACTTGTGCAGGATGTGAGGGAGAATGAGGGTGCTCCTTCAAATCAACATAGGCAAAGAAGGTCACCATATCGGTGCATCGGCTACATGGCTCTAATAAGTAAGCTTCTAGAGTTTGAGCCATCCTCTTTCGAAGAAAAATTAAAGAAGATTGTATGGTTTGACACAATGGTGGAGGAGTATGAATCAATTGTAAAAAAAAATGTTTGGGAAGTGGTCCCAAGACCAGCAGAAAAATCAGTTGTGGGTTTGAGATGGATCTTCAAGGTGAATAATCCAGCAGATGGAAGCATATAAAAGTACAAGGCCATTTTTGTGGCCAAAGGGTACTCTCAGGTTGAGGGGATTGACTATGAGGAGACCTTTTCTCCTATAACAAAGTATTGATCCATCAGATCAATCCTTGCTCTGGTTGCACAGATGGGGTGGAAGATCCACCTAATGGATTTGAAAACAACATTCCTCAATGAAGTTACTGAGGAGGAGGTCTATATTGAGCAACCATAAGGCTTTGAGACCTTTTATTGAGAGTCCCATGTGTGTAGACTCACGCGAGCATTGTATGGTTCCAAAGAAATCACCTGTGCTTGGTACACTGGGATCGATAGTTATCTCACTCATTTGGGCTTCACCAAAAGTAAAGCAGATGCAAACCTTTATCATATTTTGGTAGAAGGTAAATTGAATGAGAAGTTGATCAAATCATGCAAGGAGGACCTTGCAAGCGAGTTTGAGATGAAGGACATGGGTCTCATGCACTACTTCCTTAGATTGGAAGTATGGCAAGGTGATGGGGAACTATTTTTCTCTAAGGGAGAGTATGCCAACAAGATACTGTAGAGGTTCCACATGGATAGATGTAAACCCATGGAGACTCCTCTAGCGAACAAATGGAAGAAAGAGGATGCCACTTTCCGTGAGGAAGTGGATGCTACTGTGTACGAATAGTTCGTGGGTTCATTAATGTATCTTGTGAACACACGAACACATATGTGCTATGTAGTAAACCAACTGAGCCAAGCTATGGTTAGGCCAACCAAACTATTTTGGAGGATAACTAAGCATGTTCTACGATACCTCATAGGCACTACCCAATTTGGACTATGGTATAGATGGAAAAAGGGAGTGAAGCTATGTGGATTCACAGATGTAGATTAGGCAGGGAGTCCATTAAACAAAAAGAGTGCATTAGGTTTAATTTTCAGTGTTGGGTCCGCATTGGTTTCTTGGAACAAGACGAAGCAATGATCTCTAGCACTCAACTCAACAAAAGTAGTATACATGGTTGTAATTCAAGCAACATGTGAGGCAATCTAGATGAGAAAGATACTTATTCAATTTTCCGGTGAGATGATGGATCCAACTGTGATCTACAGTGATAATCAGAGTCACGCCAATCTCTCTGAAAATCTTGTTTTTCACAATCAATCGAAGAATATAGATATTCGGTGTCACCATTTACAAGATTGTGTACAGAGGCCGATAGTGTTGTTAGAGTATAATCCAACAGAGGAACAAGATGATAATATTTTAACAAAGTATTTGTCAAGAGGGAAGTTCGAGTTCCATAGGTGTAGGATAAGGGTGGCTGATAATCCCTTTCTTGCTAAGAGGGAGTATTGAAAATGCAACAATAAAATCTCAGTTTGACTTTGCCTTGGTCAAACTAGAGAAAATTCAAAGTTCTATTTCAGTAGAAATCTTGGAGGTAGTTAACTAAGGTGATCTATAAGTTCATTGTTTGGATGAATGCTCCTGAATATATTTAACAAACCCTGAGAATACATGTCCCATGACCTTGGTTTTATTTTTTCCTTTTATAATGGTCATTTACTATATGGAAATTTAACCTGGGGCCATTACAGACCCCTCCCCCTTGTGGGAACACCATACTTGGTGTTCTATGACACTTATGACCATCCAAAACTATTGAACCTAAAAAACATACTGCTTATGGAGATTTATAACCCAACTCAGTGCAATATTTACAATGACAAACTATTGAAAACATGACCAACATACTGCATATTGGAGCTTCATAAACACAAATTGATACAATGTTTACAATGACACACATGTACGCACACAATGTGTCACTACAAGAAAAAAGGTCATTGGTGAGGGTCATGCCTATGACAGACCTTTAAGGTCCATCACCAATGTCGTATATGGTGATGGTCTTTAAAAAAGCATTGTTTTAAGTGTATATAGTGATGGTCCTTTAAGGTTTGTCACCAAAGCCATTTTCAATGACACTTTTGGTGAGGTTCGTTAAAGGCCCGTCACTAATTCTCTCTTTGGTGACAATTTTGGTGAGGGTCGTTAAAGGCCCATCACTAATTCTCTCTTTGGTGACACTTCTAGTGATGATATTTTATTGGCCGTCACTAATGATCTTTTTGGTTACTTTTGGTGACGATCAATAAATGTTCATCATCATTGATCATTCTAATGATTTTTTGATGACACTTCATGCATGTGATGAACCTTTAAGGTCCATCACCAATGTCGCATATGGTGACAATATTTAAAAAATCGTTGTTGTAAGTGTATATAATGATGGTCCTTTAAGGTTTGTCACCAAAGCCATTTTCAATGAGGGTCGTTAAATGCCCATCACTACTTCTCTCTTTGGTGACACTTTTGGTAAGGGTCGTTAAAGGCCCATCACTAATTCTCTTTTTAGTGACATTTCTAGTGATGATCTTTTATTGACCCTCACCAATGCTCTTTTTGGTTACTTTTGGTGGCAGTCAAATATTGTTCATCATCATTGATCATTCCAATCAGTTTTTGATGATGCTATGTACCTATTACTATATGTTTTGTCAAAATATAACAATTTAATACCATTGTTGTGGAGTCTTTTTCATTATGTGTCCAAGGTCATAGTGGTTATAATAGTAATTCAATTTGTTAAGAAGTAATTAGTGTGTATCATTTCCCTCAAGTCATAAGAATATAGTTTTCCTATGAGTCAACACATGAATCATCTCTATTAGGTTTATTATCTAGAAAATTTCATTTAAATAAAGTTCCACTAGTGTGTGTAGGAACTATATTATTTAGTACATAATCAAGCTCTATCAGTTCTATTAATGACAGAGACCTAGCACTCCTCAACATTCATGGCACATCTTAACATGCTTTGGAACTGTACACTAACATTCCTTAGCACCTCGCGTGTCTTGGAACATCTTTGTACCTAGAACATATTTGTACCTATAACATATTTCCATGAGTAGGATGCCCAAGCACATGTTGGCGTGCCCTAGTAGAGCATAGAACCCTCCTATCATGTGTTGGCATGCCCTGGAACAACTTGGCATAATATTGCATTGATAAACGTTAACACCTGGCACACATTGGCACTTGGCATGTATTGGAACATATTATTAGTGTGCCTAGCATGCCCCTTTTGAAAAAGATAAAGTCTCGACTTATTAACCCTCTTATGTGTTCATTTCCTTGCATTTTAGCTTGGTTATTCCTTTTGTTGCCCTGAAACTCCTTGACGCATATTGGCATACTCTGGCACCATGCACATCCTAGCACGTCTTAGCACCTAACATGCCTTGGCACTATTTGGCACATGTTTGCACACCCTGGAACTACCTAGCACACTCTAGCACTTCTTGACATTCCTTGACATTCCTTGGCATGCCTCACTCATGCTTAGCATATATTGTCACTCCCTCCTTCGCATGAAAGCTAGCACTCATTAACACTCCCTAACACACCCTCATATTCATTCACTTCCATGCATTTTGACCTAGTGATCCCTTGTGTTTTCCTAGTACTCCCTAACACTCCTCATTTGGCATTGCCACTCTCTAGCACACTCGATATGGTCTGCCACTTGATAGCATGCATCACACTCCCTGATGCACATTGGCACTTGGCACGTGTTTGCACTTGGAAAGTCTGATCATGTCTGGCATGCGTTGAGATGACTTGGTATGCTTTGGAAAGGTTTAATATTAAAGTTATTTGAGATCAATTATTGGAAACTAGATGAGAAGAAATAGAGGAATATTTTTCACTTAGAATGCATTGACACTTGGCACTTGGCACCTAGTGTTCGTGTGCCTAGCATGCCCCTCATGGAAAAGGTAAATGGATGACTTATTAACCCTATTATGTGCTCATTTCCTTGTAGTTTAACTTCTTCCTCCCTTTTTTTCCTTGACAGTCCTTGGCATGCATTATCACACCCTTGTACATCTTGGCATGCCTTAGCACTTGGCACATTTTATCTTGTTTGACATGTCTTCGTACTATCTGGCACATGTTAGCATGCTCTAGAATTCCCTAACACACCTTGGCCGTCATGACCTCACAACTACCATTACGTTTTTCCATGACTTGGGAACCTTACATTCACTAGAACACCTTGGCACTCCAAGTTTGTCATGCTCTCTGTTATCCTCCACAATGTCCCAGGCTGATGAGGAGATTGACGAAGGTAACCACAGACCAAGATTTTAGTTTGGTAGCTAGCCCTACCAAACCAGAGAGGGATCTCTCTATGAATTCACAGCTAATAGATGATTGGAATGTAAATGATTTTAGGCTAGATAGCTAGGCTTAGGTGGGTTTTGGAAAATTTAGGGTTCTGTTGCTGGATAAGGGAGAAAAACCAGGTAGCTAGGTTAGAGGATCAAAGCGTTACAACAACAAAGATATAAAGGAGAAAGGTAGCATTACTTTTGTGATGGATCTTAGGGTTTGTCGGTGTAGTGTAGTGTTTAGAATAAGCAAAAGGTATTAATGAGCATGAAACATGAATTCATTGAGCAAGAAAGAAAGTAACACATAAGGATTTTCCCATCAAAACATAGATTTATGCAAGGAATTTTGTTTATACACTGTAAGGAAAACCATTGAAGAATTTATGAATGGAAAGAGAATATGAATATATTCATATAAATCTATAATAGAGAAAAAATAATGTCACAAACTTACTGCACACAAATTCCTAGATAATAGTTGCAAATTGTGTCCTTTGATTTCCAGAAAATGTCGAAGTACAAGCTATAATAGTTCTCTCCTATGAAATCCAACCCGTTCTATCACTGAGAAACTAATACGTAATGACCAAAAAAACATATCCCCACTCTCAGGGGTCGAATCCATTACTCTAGGAACTATTCCATGAGG
Organism: Pinus tabuliformis; assembly: GCA_031772625.1. Taxonomy (NCBI): domain Eukaryota; kingdom Viridiplantae; phylum Streptophyta; class Pinopsida; order Pinales; family Pinaceae; genus Pinus; species Pinus tabuliformis. Next base: position 588,337,146 of record CM062811.1, read on the forward strand.
TGTTCTAAGAAAACCCTAATGTCTAGGGAAGTTAAAAACAACTTCTACAATTAACTTTAATTCCAACCTCTCTCATAAATGAGGTCAAATTTACATTAAAAAAAAGACTTACAAAGACTAACCACCCATTATTTACATTTAATTTTACCCCTCACATTCATCTACTTCACCCTTTTGACTTTTACCAAAGTCAAACTAGGAATTACAAAAAATTACAGAGTGAAAATTTTAAAAAAATCTCAGAAATTTTCAGGTGTGTAACAAGTTGTTGGAGGCCATTTTTGAGTGCCTTTCTGAAGTCAAAATCTAGATCTGAAGCCTTTTATGTAAATATGGCAGAGCGTATATGTCTTTACAGTATTTTCTCACTCAAAATGACCCATTTTGGGCTGAGATATGTCCATTATCCCAACGTGTCTCCAGGTGCGGAACGAAATGGAAAAAGAGGGGATGAAAGGTGATTTTTGGCCTCTTTTTTGCAAATTTCTCAAAACCTGAGCTGTAGACCATGAAAGTGGGAGAATTAGTTTTGAGCGGGGGTCACAATATTTCCAAAAATGTTGATTTTACATGATTTTGAGCCTTCAGGAAGAAGCGCAACGTGAGCTCGCTGCACTCCTAGACAGAAAATTGCCAAAAAATTGCAAGTCTGCACGAGCCTACACCAAAACATAAAATGTTCTCCAAATCCTCCCAAAATTTGTCTAGAGATGCCTAATGAGGTATGTTATGCAATAATGGATGCATCAGCAAGAAAATCTAACTTACCCTTCTCCTCTTGGTTGATTAGGGTTTCCTTGAGTTTTTCCTTCAACTGCTTGATTTTGACCTTGGCAACCTGATTCCTTGTGTAATAATGGATGGAAATTTTCTTTTGAAACTTGTTATCCATGTTGGCCTTCTCAAGGATCTTCTAAAGGTGTCAATTTAATTTTTCAAGCCAAAACTCCTTGTCCTCATTTATTTCCATGGCAATCCTCTCTTCAAAGGTCAATTCTTCCATTGGTGGCTTTTGTTCTCTTTCCCTTTGAAGTGCCTTCCTAGGACCCATTGTCCTTGGTCTCTTCCTTGACACATGTCCTTCATGTTGCTCATTGTCCTCATCATCCACCACTAACTTTCCTTTCATCTTTTTTTCTTGGCTTTGAATTGCTCTTTCTCCATGAATAATTGTTTTGCCTTAAGTTGATTGTTTTCTTGCTCAACGAATGAAATGATGAATTTGACCCTTTCCAAATTGTCCTTGAGCTCCATGATCTGAGAATCCTTCTCTTTGATGACTTGTTGCAGGTTTTAATGCTCATCATGTGCCTCCAAGTCAACTAGGTCAAAGTTATGCTCAATGGGATCCTCATCATGCAAAGAAGCCTCATGATGTGATGGTGATCCATGTTCTGCTGATGTAGTAGGCTTGGCCCCTTCCCCAATTTGAGGAGAAAACACAAGGTTTTGCCTCTATGATATGTCTTGGTCACCTCAAGCCTAGGTGCCTTCGAAACCTCATCATGTTTTCTTGATGACCCCACCTCCATGGGTTGTACTGACATGGTTTGGTGCTAGCTTGGTTAAGTGCTTATATGTGTTTTCAAGGATGCCTCAATGAAGGTGTCCCATGTCATGTTATTATCTTTCAACTGATGGAGTACTATAACATTTATTAGGCTATGGTGAAAGAGGTCGCGATAATTCACTTTTCCTTTCAATTGCACCCTTTCAGACATTTTGTTTAGGCTCCTATACAAGTAGCTGGACAAATTTAGAGTGGGAGTTGTAAAGTGCATGAGAAGTCTTATGTGGTATTGGTATAGCCTAGAAAATCTGCCCTCACACGTGAAGGAATTCATGACAGTCTTGATCAATGGTGCTTATCTCTCCAACATGTATCTAAATGGGAAAACATATGAGTGCACTCCTTTGTATTGTGATTTAAAGTAGGGTTTGTACTCTTCTAGGTCTAGGCTCATGCCTTTGAACAAGTTTTCACCATGGTTTGGTATGCCTGTAGCTTGAGAGATGATATCCACTAAAAACATGAAATCATTCCCTGCAATGGTCATCTTGTCTTCCTTCAATGTGAGTGAAAATACACCTGTGAGATGCTCATGGCAACCTACTTTATGCACTTTGTGACAAAACCCTAAACAATTGACATCTTCAAAGCATTTCATGACAAATGAGGAGGAGGTGATTTCATTGCAATTAGATGGCTCAAACCTCATTATATTTGACCCCTTGTTGTAGTTCCTCTTCTCTGATGGTGATGATTCAGGCTCCATACTTCAAATCCTAGGTGAAAGGTAAGAAAAAATAGTGAAATTTGCTACTGTGAGGGAATGAGGTGGTATGATGGACTTACGAGTTGCCTAAATTTGTAAGGAAATTTAGGAGGGTAGGGGATGATGTCAGTGAGTAGGGGAAAAGGAATTTTGGGAAATGAGTAAGGGAAAGGGGTGGAAAATACCAAAACATAGGCCTATACTAGAAAGAGATAGGGTAGATTAGGGTTTAGAGGAAAATGATAGAAAATGAGGGGATAAGGTTTTGTGATGGACGAAAATGGTGTATTAGCTACAAACAGAGGTGTAGGGACAAGAAATCTAGGGTTTAGGGAAACAACTCATCATTTGAGGATCTATTGATGGTGCTGGACCTACCAACATGTCAAGGGGGTCTCCTTGGTAAGAAGTCCCAATTGTTTAGTTAAGCCTCTATGGAGTCCAAGGTAGTCGGGGTCTCTATGTGGGCCTAGGAGTGATCTGGAGATATGGTTGCCTTTGCATTATAGTGGCTGCTCTTAGTTGACATCGGGCCTAAGATACGTATTTCCTATGGCAGACGATTCTCCATACGGTGACCAACTCCTCCTCTGTGGGTACAACCTCGCTATAGCGGCATGCAGTCGAATCCTCTTCCACCCGTTACATGAACCTGGATGTCCAGAGAAACCCACCACGCCAATCGAATATGACATAAACATAGAAAAACATGGATTACCTCCCCTGCGTTGAAGTTCTTAGATTTCCCAGTGCAATTCTGGTACACCTCCCCACTATCTGTTGACGATGTCAGTGGCGCGTTGCAGGTCATGAAGGTAGACCAACCACTCCCAAGGAAGAGCCACACCCCACATTCTCCACTTAACTACTACTCCAGAGGAGCAATTCCTTGCCGGAAGAAGACCCAGAGTGAGGCAGGGGAGGCAAGAGCCCACCATCCACTCACACCAGCCCTGGGACTACAATTCCCATCATTGTAGTTTGTCCTATGCTCTCTCGGATCCCATGGCCAAAGAGATTGCAAGTTCCAACACCCCACATACCCTTCAATCTTGAACCCATCCTACACCGTCATCCTAAGCCTTTGCCTAAGCCAAGATGCCAATACCTCGCTTCTCTCCCTCACCCAACACTCCCTCCTCATCACCCACCCTCTACAAATGACCACCCTACTGTCTTGTTCCTACATTAAGTAACACTCGTGGGAGAGCCAAACTCCCAATAACCATTAAGTTGGGCATTCTACGCATGGAGGCCCAACTGGCTCCATGCTCCAACCCACAGCCACCTATCTCATGGATTGGACACCCAGATTGGGGTCTTTTAGATCCTTATGTATCATTTTTTTAAGATCCTGCAGTTCCCTAGGGTCAAGGTCTACTTTGGTGCGAAGCTTTGACCAAGCCGCCCTGAAGTTTTTATGCGGTGGGTTCACCCCACAGTTTGCCAGCCAGTCTGCGACTTTATTGCCTTCACGGAGTACATAATTGCTAATGATGTATTAAAATTTTGTCAGGTCTTGCTGGATGCGAGAAAGTTGAGATTCCAGTCTCCAGCTCCTTGCCACATTCTCGGGGGAAGATCCATTGATAATTCTTTATACCATATCTATGATGAGGCATGAGTCCCCCACTATTTTGATTCTTCGATATTAAAGGTTGAAGGCTAGACTTAGACCCACTTCCAATCCTATCAGCTCAACCATGTTATTCATTGTTATACCACAGAAGCCAAAGTAAGCTACCCTTGGGGAGCCTACTGAGTCAAGAATGATGCCACCAAAACTTGTCAGTCCGGGATTACCCTTGGAAGCCCCATTGAAATTAATCTGGAGGTAGATATCAAGGGGGAGAGGAATGAAGAGGGGGAGCAGGCAAGGGAAGTCACAAGATAGGCATGCTCGAGTCAATCAAAGCAAACAAGAGGTTCATATGAGCAAGAATCTGGACTTCTGATGGGTCAGGGTTCCAGTCATTAGGGGACCATGATTAAAAAAGGATGAATTCCTGGATATTTGATATTGTCAAGCCCCATATGTGCACGCTAGATGGATTTTTTCCATTGAACAGGACCCAATTCCTTTTTTTCCAAGTGTTCCACAGAATTAGACCTAAGGTTAACCACGAGGCCTGATTCACCGCTGGGTTGGAGAATTTGTTAGTCTGCTAGTTCTCAAGGAGATCATGGATGTCATCTAGATGGGTATCTATTGGGCCAAACAAGTCGGAGGTATGATTCCAAACTTCACATGTTATGGGGTAATCTCCAAAGAGATGGGAAAGGGATTCTTTTGCTTTCTTGCACAACATACATATTGATGGGCCAACAAAACCCCTTTTTTGGAGGTGATCCCAGGTAAGAATCTGCTTGTGGCCCACTAGCTAGAGGAAGTGAGAAACCTTGGGCCATAGGCTACTTCTGTAGATGTGTCACCAGAAGAGGTGATTCGATTGAGCCTAACCATTAGCTTGGATGAGATAGGCTTCTTTCACTTAAAAGGTTCTTATCGTAGAACGACCCCATCTTAGTTTGTCTATCTCTTGGGATATATGAACCTAAAGTTGAGAGAGATAAGTCCCCAAGCATACCCTAACCTCCTGTGAGATCGCTCTTGGCCAATTAGCACCGTATTTCCATCTTTGTCATCCATGGTGTTCCACATCTTCCATCTAGTAATCCAATATGCATAGGGCTGAGATTGAGTGGAAGAGGGGTATCAGGTTAGAAAGCGATTGATCTTCAGCAAGTCAGGGGAGATGCTTCCAAGAGTCCTACCAGAAGAGGGAGGATTTCCCATTCCTTACTTCATAGAAGAAGTGGTGTCGAATTATATCATTATTATTATTAACGTGATTCCATATTGCATATCTAATGCTTGTAAGAGGTTCGCGAAGGTAGGCTTCTTGCAATTTTCCTTTTCCATATTTTTGAGACCAGATCATCTTCCAGAGTTCATTCCTTCCTTGTATCCACCACCACTAGAGCTTTTCTCTGAGGGTGTCACTCAAGACATCTAGATTGCATAAACTGAGCCCTCCCATGGTCTTTGGAAGCTAAAATTTATGCTAGGCTACTAATGGCCACTTTCGTTCCATCGTTGCCCCACTCCAAAGGAATCTTCTAAACGTAGCAGTCAACTCGACATAGATTCTCTTAGGGGCCAGGAGGGCAGATAGTTGATATAACGACATAGCTTGTAGAGCATATTTCACCAGCGTCACCCTCCCCATCAGGTTGAGAACACGGAAGGTCCAAGTCAATACTTTTTGGAGAGCTTATTGTAGAGGTCTTTCCAGAGGGTAATGTGGGGCAGGGTTGACAATGATGGGGACCCACAAATATTTAGAAGTTAGATATTGAAAAACCCACATCTCAGGCAAGACAAGCTTGGACAGGCCTCGGAGTGTGAAAGAAATAACCCTTGGTCCTGTCACACACTCTTATTCATTTCTCTTTGTGCATTTGAAACTAGTTCTCCCTTATGTTTCCTTGGCACTCCTAAACACTTTCTACCATGCATTGGCACACCTTAGCACGTGGAACATCTTGGCATACTTCCCTAGACTCTAACAATACTTAACACTGCCTAGCATACCTTGTCACTCCCTCCTTAGCACACCCTAAATGCACTGAAACTTCCTATCACAAACTCTTATTCATTCATTTCCATGCATTAATTTGACCTAGTTCTCCCTTGTGTTTCCCCAGAAATCCCTAACACTTCCTAGCATGTGTAGGCACACCCTAACACCTAGCACATCTTGGATGCATGCTACCGAGACACTCTATCATGTCTTAGCACTGGCTTGCATTCCATGTCACTCCATAGTTATCCCTTGTGTTCCCTTGGAACTGCCTAACACTCCTCAACTTGAATTGACATTTTCCGACATGTGTTAGTATGCATTTTCATTCCTTGGCATGTCCTGACCCTCTCTAGCTATCATGCCCTCACACTACCCTTAATTTTTTTTAAACTTGGGAACCCAACCAAGTCCTGCCTCGACTATAAAAACTTGACCAAGTTACAATTACTACAACTATACTATGTCGTGTTCACCTAAGAACTACCTATAACTCATCTCAAGCTACTCATGTCCAATCTCAACTCACCCCACTTAGCAAGTTACCAAGTCAAGGCTCATGTCCAACTGTGGCCATAAAACAACTAAGCAACATAGTTTACATTTTGACATGCCATAGAACCTTGTATGTCTAACAATCCCTTGGCACTATGTGGCACATGTTAGCATCCCCTACATTCTTGGAATTCTCTAGCACTTCCTAGCACACCCTACCACTCCTTGACATGACCTGGAAGTCTACCAAGCCTTGGCACTTCCTAGGATATAACCTTGTCACTCCCTCCTTAACACACTTGGAACTCACTGACACTCCCTATCACACACTCTCATATGTTCATTTCCATGCATTTTGAACTAATTCTCTCTTGTTTTTCCATAGCACTCCCTAACACTCCCTGGCATGCATTGGAACACCATGGAACTTGGAACATCTTGGCATGTCACCTTGTAACTCTAACATTCCTTGACACTACTTAACATACCTTGTCAGTCCCTCTTTATCACACCTAGAACTCACTGACACTCCTTGTCACACACTCTTATTGATTCATTTCCATGCATTTGAAACTAACGCTCCCTTGTGTTTCCTGGCACTCCATAACACTCCCTGGCATGAATTAGCATGCCCTAGCACCTAACACATCTTGGAATGTTTCTTTGACCTCTAACATACCTTAACACTACCTAACCGACCTTGCCACTGCCTTTTTAGCACACTTGGACCTCATTCACACTTCCTATCACAAACTCTTATTCATTCATTTACATGCAATAATTTGACCTAGTTTTATCTTGTGTTTCCTTGGCACTATGGTGGGCTCCAGTATTGCAGCAATAATGTTACAACTCCTGGGACTCCCTTCTTTACTCTTATCAACCTGGTAGTTCGTAACAAACTTGGAAGCGACGGTGCTGTATGCACAAGTACTAGCTCTTGTCGCAGCTGTCACTTTGTCAGCTGGCACAAGTCCGCTAGGGCTCAAGCCAACTTATATGAGCTCTTAGAAGAAGCTTTTTAACTAATGGATGGGAGCTAAGTCAGAGGAAGCTGATCTACTTGCAAAAAGAAACTGAAAGCCAAAAACTAACATAAACCCTAGCAAACCCTAATTCTACCAGCTAGTCCTACTAATGCAGAGGAGAGAATGCAAACTATTAGAAGAGATGCCATTACTTCTATCAAGGTAAAATGCACATGTCTAGGCTATCTCTATCTAAAGAAAACATCTTTTTGTATTTTTGAATAAGTTATCAGAATTATCATGCATGTGTTTTAACTGGCTTTTTAATGTGCAGGGGTGGATCAAGGAAGGGGAATGCTTGGAAAAGGTTGGAAAGGCTTAGAGAGGGTCTAAAGAGTCCCTAACACCCTTCCGGAGAGTTTCACAAAGTTTGGCTATCCAACAACCTCACTTGTGAGCTTCTAGAGGAAGTCTGCAGGGGTTCTACAGGATGTTTCAAGGATTTCTACAGGATGTTCAGGAATTTCTACAGGATGTTCTAAAATTGGATTTTGGAGGATGGGTGAGTGAAAGAGGATGCATGAATGGATAGAGAGGTAGGGTAGGGGTCTGAGATGACCCAGTGACTGATGGATGAAGTGATGAGAGGATGTGGAAAGCTAACTTGACTTAAGGAAGGCTAAGGTAGTGGAAGAGCAAGAAGGTAGGGTTACGTGGGCAGAAAAGTAGTTGTGAGATGAGGAAGCTAACTAGGAGATGGAGCAGCTGGCCTGGAAAAAGCTTAGGTGGATGAGAGAGAGATGGATATGCCCTACACGGTGTGTACTTAACCGAATCAACCAAATCCTGCACACAATCAAAATCTTAGTTAATCTATTCTAACTGTCAATGAAACAAATGAACAACAGCTTTATTTCCAAAGAGAACCATGTACAACACTTAATCAAAGAAACATTTAAAAAGGTCTAAATGCATGACTAACTTCTGCAAATGAAGACATTACACCAAAGATTGCATGGTCAAGCGAACTAGTGTTTTTGATGGGCAGCACTGTTTCTGCAATTTCAGCCCCTGATCCAATAAGGGAGAGGTGAAACTGGGAGTGCAGGCAACCCTTTTTCCGGAGCTTTATCAATTGTTATCCTATCAATCTATTATACACATCTGAAGCAATTCTATTCCTCAACAATGACCTATTTAACCAACACAACTAAATCTTGCTCAACAAAACCACGTTTCAAATGCATAAAAGGAAAATCACAGTGCTTAAAGGAAAGATAACAATACAAAGAAGGAGGCCCTAGGCTCTCAGGTTGGGCCCAACCCCGAGAGCTATGGCTCCTATAGAAAACTCAGAGCTGATATCAAATCTGACTGCTTCCCATTATCAAAAAATAATCATAAGTCAAGAGTTATGCCAACAATGGCTACAAAAGAACAAAACAGAGCTAGCAGCACTGTAGTACAGAATATGCAAGAGTTTTTCAAAAGTCCTTTTCGAAGGCTGAGGCCTTAACATTTATACACCACGAGGCCCTAGCTGGCCTCCTAAATCTATGGGACTTGGCTGCCCAAACTGTGAGTGAACAGCTCCTTCCAAGAAATCTGTTTGGCTGCCTTCTAGATCCGGTTTTGGTGGCCTTTGGAGCTCGGAGTTGGGGGTGAAGATCCCGAGGGAGGCTATTTAATGCCATAGAAAACCCCCCTACGAATCCTCAACCCAAGCTTGGCTGTCTCTTAGCCCATGTCTGCTCGGTTTTGCTCCAACATGTGTTAAAAAATCCTGAAATGAGCACGTGTTAGCCACCTAGGAATAGTGACTACCCTTATTCGTACAAATGACATAAACATACTAAAAAATAATGCATAAGTTATGAAAAATGAAGGATTGAACAAGGGTAATTAGGCCAAATGAGCCCAAAATGTTACCAAATTTGGGGCTCATCATCACCCCCCTGCTAAAATGATTGCTCATCCCTTAGCAACTAGTCCAGCTCCTCGTCTTTCATTGCTTTAATTTCCACTCTCACATCCCAGGCTTTTGAAGTAGTATCCTCCTCACTGTCATGGAATCCGGCCTTCTTCTCCACCTCTTCCCACTGCTTATGCTCTTCTTTTTCTGTGCTTCCTTCTACCAATCCCAAAAGCAAAGGTGGGCTTAGCTAGAGGAGGATCCAGCTGGCCTGGAGGTTCTGCATGGACTTCTTGTAGATATGTACCCGTACTAGGCCCTCCCTCATTCTAGTTGGAGTGTGATACTCCCTGATTTTGAGGCTGTGGGACAATGTGTTCCACCTTCGGGTGCAAGCATGAACACAATTGTCCCTTAATAATCACTCCATATCCTCGAAATGTGCTATAGCCTGAGCCTGCTGATTCATGTATTTTAATAAAGCTTGAGGGTTGGTTGCTAGGTGTTGGTTGGCGGATATCAATGCAGTGGGGTCCCCTCGCTCTGCTCTAATTAACAGTGGTTCATGTAACTCTCGGTTCATAACATCTTTGACCTCTGTCGCTCTCTTTTCTTCATGGTTTAACCATGAGGTAAATGCCATCAGCTGCATATCTCCCACGACTGTGTTGGGGTCCCATGAAGTTACGTTAGGAAGGGCCAAATTATGGAGGTAGAACTCTGATAGCTTGGCCTTGTCCTCTGTGGAGCTGCTATTGCATAAATCTGTGAACTGCTGGGGGTTTTGGATCTGGGAGATACCCCTCTGTGCTAATGCATTAATTTGGAATTGCAGCCACTAGTCGTGTAGGTATAGGCCATAAGATTTGGCCGGCTGCCTACATTGTAGAGCATCCATAGCCCAACTGGACATGCAGGCCAGTTGTGCCTCTTTTTCTTGCAACTTCTGTTTGAGAGCTTGTATCTCTATATTTGCTTGCAATTTCCTTTCCTGTAGTTGCTGGATTAGTTCCTCAAGATCAGCTTGCATTCCTTCTTTGCCTTGAGGTTCTACTGTAGTGTCCTCTGATGTTGTGCCCCTTTCTTTCCTCTATTCCAGTAGCTGCAGTTTGAGCTTCCCATTCTCTTGCTGTAGAAATACTCGCTAGCAGTTTCCCACGTGTTTTGCCATAGCTAATTCCCTTCTTTCCTCCTTGAGTTGTTCCTCCAAGGGGCCTATATCTGCTACTCCTTTAGATTTAGCTATCCTCATCCATGTGTGGGTCCTCACTCTTTCTTCCTCCAGCGCAAAGAAAAGCGGCACTGTGAATTTTGGTGGAATAATTTTCCCAGCCTCCAAAAAGTTATAATAAAGCTCAAGCTGGGCTGGGGGCTAGGTTCCATAATGTGTTCTACCTCTTCTTCCCTTTTTGGTGATGTGGCTGCCTCCCCCTCCATTCCTTCGGTCTCCTTGAGCCTGGCTAATGTTTCCTGTAGAACTGCTTCAACATTCTGTAGAGGGGTTTTTGAAGCTGACCTTTCCATTCTCTCCCTCCAGGTAGTTGTCTTCGGGCTCCCCTGCTCATAAGTGACTGATACTTTGGAGGGGGACTTCTCCTTTGGCGAGGTAGGAGTGTCTTCAATGGTAATTGGGTCTTTGGATGGAGGTTGGGGCCTGCCGGTTTTAATTCTTACACTTCTCCTCGCTTTGAAATACAGAGGAGTCTCCCTCGTTCGTTTCTCCTTTGGCTTGGGAGAGGTACTTAGGGTGGCCAGCACAGCTGCTGCCTCCCTAGCAAGAATTTCGGTCGTTTTCTCCTTTTGTTTTCCTTTCTCAGGACTTCCTGTAGTGGCTGATTTCTGGCTTCCTGTAGAAGTCGTTTTTAACTTTCCTGTAGAAACAGACGGCACCGTTTTATCCTGCTTGGCTGAGGGTGCTTTTTCTTTCAATTTTGCTGAGGCTGCCTTAGAGGTGCCCTCATTGACATGGAATTTTTTAGTCCTTTCGACCCTGCTCTCTAGTCGTTTCTCCCTGGGTGTTAGTGTGGTTTTGTCACCCTCTGTTTTGGCAGCTTGGTTTTTCTCTTGTTTTCCCTTCTGTTATTTCTTTGGTGTTTTGGCCATGGTTTCTTGGCCTTTACCTTTCTTCTTTGCTTGAATGGGTTCCTTCTCCTCGCTGCTAGAGGAGGTGAGCTCCTCAGCCAACACTCGGATGTCATCATCCTTAGTCAAATTTCGAAAGGTTTCCCAGGAGAGAGGGACGGTGTATGTGTGGAGTGCATATTCCCCGAGGAGCTTAATGAGCCCATGATGGGCTATCTGGTCTGGCGTTCCTTCTCTCAATTTGGTGGCACACTCAGTGATGGACTGCAGGAGGAAGTAAGGAATGCTCAACTTTTTCTCTGAGGGTAGGTCCATTTGGTGCCTAATTTCTGTGAGCAGCCGGAAATGATATCCATACACGATGCTGAATCGCCCCTCGCACGTGATATACTTCATAATTTGGAGGCTGACCTCACTCCAGAACGGCTGTAGGCTGGTTCTTCGAACTCCATTCTTGTCTTCTGAGAATTGTTCCTCTGGCAAAAAGAACTCCTTCTTAGCTTTCTGACCCAGTTTTCTCTCCTCCTTATCCCAAGGTACCCCCATCGGTAGATCAGTGACTCTGCTAATGAACTGTGGGGTGAGTCTGAGGGTCAATCCTCTGAAGTTGAAAATGACCAACGTCTTTGACTTTGGCTGCAAGGATCGCAGGAATTCTTCTGCAACCTCGTCATCATGACCTTGAAGCTTGTCACAGAATGACATCCATCGTGCACGAGAAAACAGGTCCACCACCTCAGGGGTTTCCCGTAACTTCTTTGAATCTGTAGGCTCTTTTCTAATGAACCCTCCCGGCATGGTAAACACTTGCTGTGTTGGCCTGAGCCTGCCTGCTCGTATACAAAAGTGGGTCTTTGGGATTTCCTTAGACAGAGCGCAGAGCTATGCCTCTATTATGCACACAGTTTATAAAATTCACGACTGTCTATGAGTGAGCCTTGACAGTGGCTCAATTATGAATGAAACCCTAGAGAAAATCTCGCACACACACTATGACGATAATTCTCATGCAGCAATAAGAAGACGCTTGCAAATTCATGCATAGACTGTAATTCACGGTTTCCTACCCCTTTAACACATCGACTTCACCACCTTTCAAACCAATTGCATGGGAGGACTATGTTCAAGCTTACCTCATTCCAGAATTGCCACCTTCGACGTGAACAATTCAATTTCCTCTGTAACGTTGAGCTTCCAGTAGCGCAACTTCCTGTAGAAGTCGTGCACGGGTTCTGGGAAGCGCTTTAGTGGTTCTTGGCCTTCTGTGTAGCAACAGGACGTTGGAACAGGCCAAGAACTTGAAGTAACAGCCTTCAAAAAATTTAGGATGCGTACTCGGCTGCAAAGTGGTTGAGAATAAATGAGTGCAGTGTGCCATACGTGATCTAGCCAGTGTGCCATACGTGATCTAGCAACAGGACGTTGGAACAGGCCAAGAACTTGAAGTAACAGCCTTCAGAAAATTTAGGATGCGTACTCGGCTGCAAAGTGGTTGAGAATAAATGAGTGCGGTGGTGAGCTGTCCCCATCGGCCCGTTGGCCGACGTCACCTGCTATCATTCTGCTGCATGTCTTCCTGACCGCCAAATCATTCCCTGTATATCTACCGCTGCCACTCCTGTTAGATCGCCACTTCTCTCCGACTGGATGCTTCCCACGTGTCCATTTCCTGTCTCGTCGACACAACCAAAGCTTTTCAGATCGGACGAGGCTGTCGGGCTGGGTGGTGGCCAGTTGAATGGCTACCCGACTTGTTCAATCCATTAATTTTCATATTTACACACATTTTAGAGCATCGTTCATGTAATTTGACGAAATAGGGTGAGGCACTTACCTGTGCGGCCGTGTACGTGATTTTTCTCATGCTTCAGGACGAGGGGTGACGAATCCGCTTGCTGCCACTTTGTGCACAGGCACGGGAGCTCCTTTTCATTGACTGCTGCTGGTTACAAGACTGGTTTCCTGGATGTTGATGTTGAATGCGCTGGTTTCATGAGTTGCAGGTTCCTTCATGGTGTGTGCTCTAGCCGGATCAACTGCTATAGGATTCCTGTAGGACATCCTGTAGTCGTTTCTCCTCCTAGGGTGCATGCCGAAATGGTGGAGTCACGTTCACAGGTGCAGGGTCCTCGGATCGCCTTGACAGGTAGCGCATTGGGCCTCTGCATGCTTTATTTTCCATTTGAAAATTATTTCTTCTGAGAGTCCAACGTTCTGGTATGACTGTGCAGGTATTTCAATCGTATGGCAGCAATGGTGGTGGAAGGAGGCGACAGCAGTGGGTGATGGAGAAAAACATTGGTTGCATGCCTCCTTATTGGGCTTCGAGCTTCAAATTCTTCTACATAGTCGGTCCTAGCCCGTCCAAAAATTCTACAGGAATTTTCGTGTAGAAATACATAACTTCCTGTAGAAAGTCCTGTAGCTTCCTGTAGAAGGCTAAACTATGACCAGATTGTGCCCAAACCTTGGAAGAGATGAGTGTTTATGGAGGGAATGCTGGTGAGGTCACTTGGTAGCATGGTAGGGACCCTTGTTCTTGAGTTGAGAGGCCTCCTTTTTGCATGGAATACCTGCAACCTGCATTAATTTCCAAAGATTGAGCCTGTTTTTCTGTTTCTGCCTCCTTCTTTTTTCCTTTTTTTCTTTTCCTTTTTTTTTTTAGGACACAGCAGGGGTGCCTCAATGAGGTTTTCACCCCTACTATCTGCCTTGGGTGCCTCAGAGAGGTTTTCACCCAAGGGTATTTTTTATTCCAATTTTTTCAGAGAGACAGCAGGCGCGCCTCAATGAGGTTTTCACCCCTACCATCTGCCTTGGGAGCCTCAGAAAGGTTTTCACCCAAGGATCTTTTTATTATGATTTTTTTTTTTTTTTTTTATGATGGTCAGGGTATGCCCAAAACAGAGGCAGAACCCTTCTCTATGACCAACACTGATTTTTCCACAGTTTTGATGAAATCTTGCCTCGAAAGAGGTTTCCTATAGATCTTTAGTCAATGCCCATTGACGAGCATGGGGATGGCTTCCTCATCAATGGTCCGAATAAGAACAAACCCATTATCATTACACTTCTCCACTGCATATGGTCCTAGCCATATTGTCCTCAGCTTCCCCTTGAAATCCTTATGTCTGGAATCATACATCAGCGCCCAATCTCCCGGTTGGAATTGCTTGTCATTGAGGTTTCGGTCATGCCATATCTTCCTTTGAAGTTGAACCACTTCTTAGTGTTATAGAAATTTTTGTGCCTTACAGCATAGAGCATGAAATGTCAATAATCTGAGGGATCCAAAGTCCCTAAACAAGTTGTTCTTACCCTTAGAGGAACAAGGTCAGCAAACCACAGCACTGCAAAATAGTTCTCCACTGAAAAACACTCAAAAACAGGTCAGTTTTGGATCATTGCAGTTGCTCCACTAGGCATCTGCGCTGCATAGCAGGTACAACAAAGGCTACCTGCGTTGCATAGCAAGTAGAACAAAGGCTACCTGCGTTGGGCGTACTTGGACATGTGGAGGAATCTTTTTCTCAAAGTGCCAGTGCCCAGGAAGCTTCTAAAAAGACACTTGATGATAAGATTCGCCTAATGATGAGTTAAGAGCTTCTAAAACTCCAAGTGGAAGACAGAAACTCCGAGTGAAGAACTGAAGAACAACTGGAGTTGAAGAGGACAACAAGTCACACATCAAGCTGACTTATCTTCACTCCAAAACTCTATATAAGGATCTCATCCCATGGGATCTGGAAGGCTGGAATTTAGTGCAAAGAATTGCTGTTGGTTTACAGTTGTGAGCATTGGGTGATTGCTTGAGGGAGGTGAAGAAGAGATTTCTCTCCGTCGGGAAGGTGATGCTGGATTGGACCTCTCATGGTTGTATCACCGCCTGAACCTTACTTCCATATATTAATAAAGCTTTTGAGGTTCTTCTATTCGCATGTGTTTCAATGGTGTATTGTCTTACTTGCGTCTTTGATTTATGCTAATCCTTGAATCGATTATGAATGCATGCTTCTTGTAGTTTCCTTTCTTTGTCTTGTTTGCAGGATCTCGTGTAGCTGGGCCCGTGAAAAGATTTGGAGCTAGGAGCAAGCGACAATCAAAGGAGATTGGATCGACCATTTACGCAAGACATCGGTAAGTGGATCTCTTCCTTTTATCTCTTGCATGTCATAAAGAAGAAACTTTAGATAGCTTTGCTTTCAGCTGTTGCTAAGGAACTGTCACCCTTAGAGTGGGTTAGGGTCATTTCGAGTTGGATACTTTCCCCCACAACAGACTGGCGACTCTGCTAGGGAGCGTGTCTTGTTGGTAGCTTGTGTTTCTTGCTATTCATCTCTTGAACAAAGGGAGTACCGAATCGAACTGCATGTGAGTCCTTCACATGCACAGTAGAGGGCAGCTACTCTAGCCCAGTGCTGGGCATGTTCATGATTTGAAGAGCTGATCAACAAGGACTCTTTTTGCTCTTTGTGATAGTGTTCATCTTCCTTAATCATCCTCTAGAGTATACTTGACTGATAGCCTCTGATTTGTCCAAAAACCGTTGATTTTTGAGCAAACTGTGACCCGGAATCTGGGAAGGACGAGAGTTGTCTCGTTCAGTGCAGCTGCAACAAAGGCTACCTGCACTGCAACGCAGGTCCCGAAGGGGCTACCTGCGCTGCATCGCTATTTGACAGTGCAGTACCTGCGCTGATCCAGTTTTGCCTTGTGCAACTGGGGTTCCCACTGTCTGTTGCCCAGTTTTCAATATTAGTTTTGCAGCCTGCTGTCAACCTGTATACCCAGCTGAGACCACTTTTCTTTGCCCTCATTCCGCCTCAGTTGTATGTTGAAACCGTGATTGTTCTTATTGTATTTCTTGCTTTCATTCACAGTTTCCTGTAGTGAAAGTGAGCTAGTCTTGCTGTGACCTCTTAGATCTAGACCTTTGAGAAAGTGTCGTTGTGATCCTAAGAGCTAGTTTATTGCTGTTCATAGCTACTTGAGCATTTTCTTTCGTTATCTGGTTCGAATTTCAATATTTCTTGGGTAGAAACGAGTAAATCTTAAGGTGTTCTTTTGATTGTTGGACAATACTCGTGTGCTTTCGCTTGAAATTGAATTCGAAATCGTACAACAGCTTTCTTTTTGTCATACACAACATTAAGAAAGAAGAAAAGAAATACTTGCATTGTGCATGTGCATTTTGACAGTTTGCATGTCGATTTAGGGAAAGTGCATTAGTGTGTGCTCCATGATCTGTTTGAAAAGATGATGTCTTTCTTTTCCTTCAGTAGTTAAGGTTTTCATAAGTTGAAAGAATTGAAAAAGCTTGCTTATCATTCTTAGACTGCATTTAGGAGTTGTATATACATCACGTGGTGATCCATAAAGGCAAACTGCTAAGCAAGATCAACCTAAAAAGAACTGAATTTATCTAACAACGCTTTGAAACATAACGAAACACAGTAGAGGTCTAGGTAGAGACGTGAACCGGCGTCGTTAAACATAGTGACTGTCGATCTCTACGAAGGTGGGTGATTCCTCCTGAGGGACGATAGCACTAATACGGACTTGTGCCCCCGCGTACCGTCGCGTATATTGGGGGACCCCTATAGGAACAAAGCCTTTATCCATAGGAAGCCGTGTCGACCGCCCTACTGATCGCGATGCAGTGAACACAGCATTCACGAAGATCGACCACTCGTACCGTAAAACGTATTCTGTGGTTTCGCGAAAGGTTTGGCACACCCTTGCCTAGAACTCCAGAGTAGTTTCTTTTGGCCTTTTTCAAACTCTATAACTGAAAAAGTCCATCCGAGCATTTGTCACTTCGGGCTCGTTAATACATCGAAGGAGACTAGAGTCATCCTTAGCTTTTTCTCGACTCTTAAAAGTGAAAAAGCAAGTTGTGTCTAAAGCGTCGTCATAATAAAATTCATTCTAAACGGAACATAATCACCCCTGATTCCTACGTTGATCTTAAGGTTGAGAACATGGAATGCACCGACCAAGGGATTCCACATGATGGGACCCCTAGCCCTTTCTCTTCTTGGGGAGAAGTTGGTGCGCCCCACATGGCCACATTGTCGCTTGCAGGACTGACAATTGGTCTGCCAGTATGGCTATTCTCGACCGTTGTAGTTCAGACCACCACGGTTCCTGAACAGTCGAGTCGACAGTTAGACCAGTCTAGAGCTACCCTCCAAGCTTCCACTTCTTATACACCTTCCTCCGATCCTTCTTCTTCGAAAGGTCAAGCCGCCAGAAGCGGAGCTCCCATAGAAAAGAAGAAGGAAAAGAAGAAGAAAGAAAAGAAGCAGAAGGAGCCAAAGGCGCCTGGGGGCAAGCAGAAGGTATCTAACGAAAACCCACACACAGCACGGACCGGGCCCAAATCGCCATGTGTCATATGTAGAGGGAACCACTTCCACAGTGATTGTCCCAGTATTCCCCGGATACTAAGGGACTGGTCCCCTCGTTTGCACAGTTCGGAAGCGTCAACCTCTGACAACCAGGTTGAATGCTTACCGTCGACCAGCGAAAGTGAAGGTTCTAGACGATGGAGGGGAATGAGATCCCCCTACGAACTGTGTGAAGGAAATCACACCCTTCGCCGTTGTCCCTTTTTAGACGAAGCCAAGAGAGTTTTGGAAGATCAACCGGTGGCACCGGTGCTACTTCCTCCTGGATATCAAAAACTCGCGCCAAGTCCTTCGTTGGTCGAAAATACAGCTGCCCCGCTCATGGGGCCAGCTAAAGTGTCAGTCGCTGAAAGTGAACCTACTGAACCCGGACCGGACGAAAGTCCAAAGGTCAAAACGGCAGTTGACCCAGTTCTCCCTTCAGAAGTTTCACCTTCACACACCACAGTCACTGAGGATTCATCTTCAGTTGACACCCTCAACGAAGAGAGTAAGGATGACACCATCCATATTCTTTTCGTCAACATCGATTCTGATGAGCATCTGGGCAATGTGCCCACTCCTTTATCGCAGGAAGGAGCGTCATCAGGATCATATCCGGCCGTATATTCGGTCCCACCACCAAGCAACCTAGTTGCGTCCTTTGATTGGAACCAACTAGGCAGACCCCGGTTACCAGCCAGTATACCATTTAGAATTATAGTCCAAATATACAAAATGGTGATGGCTGGAACTATCATTGATGAAGGGGCATCTGTGAGTATCCTGTCCTCTATTGCTTGGAAAGCACTGGGTTGCCCGACGCTTTTGCCCGAGACAAGGTGTCTCTCGGGTTTTGACAGGGGAACCAGTCGACCATTAGGGATTCTACCTAATGTGCCTATTACCTTGAAGGGGAAGGCCGTCAAGATGAATTTGATGGTTGTCCAAGGACCCTTGGATTATAACCTACTCCTTGGACGAGACTACATATATTGCATGGAAGCAATAGTCTCCTCACTCTTTCGAATAATGTGTTTTCCACACGAAGGAAGAATGGTCAAGCTCGTAGACCAACTTTCATTTCCGGGATCACGCATCGCGAATAGTCACATACCTATCCTCAATGGTCTTTTCAATCAAGAAAGGTCTCTTCCCCCGGTTCTTCTTCCGGATGAATGCGAGTGATTCGGGAAAGGAACGCAGGAGCCCAGGGGGCATGCATCCTGGTCTGCTCTGGAGGCAGAAAAAACCTTGGGTGTAAAGTAGAATTTCCGCGGGAGAATATGACTAGTCCGTACCCCATCCCCCCCTTCATCTTTGAGAATCTTCCTCTGAGCCATCTTCATGGAGAAGAAGGACAAGAAGACAAAGAGAGACTGGGAATCTCAGAAGGGGTTGTTAGGAGTGGGGTTGTTCTAGAATAGGATTCTTTTGTCAAGGTTACTTGTTTGACAAAGGTCATTCACCTTTGTCTAAATAGGTAGGCTCTACCAAAGAAGGGGATCCGTTTGTGGCAGCAAGTAGGTACCGGCTTTGGGTAAAAGGCCAGCCTCACCCATTAAAACAAATGTTTTAAAGGATAAGTAGGGGCAGCCCCCAAAGATAGAGACGCTGTTGTTGCCACAGATTGTAACCATCTTTGTGTACCCTAATGATAGACATCGCCGAAGAAAGTTTTGTTTGAAAAAAGAAGCAAAACAATCTTTGGGTAACCTGAAAGAGGTAGGCCTCTCCCGGTAAAACAAATGTTTTACCTGCAAATTGAGGGGTAACCTTGAAATTCGACTTACACCTGGGGGCATGCAAACCTCTTGGAATGCAAGCGCGGGTGGCTTTTTAGTTTTAGGTAGGAACCCGTAGGATGGGCCGATACCCAGCTTGCATAAAGAGAGGATATGGAGCAAAGCGTAGGGAGATGAATCTCCTTAAAAAATAGGAATCTTCCATGAGACCTTACTACTTTATGACTGGTAAAAAACGAGCAGTTTTGGCAAAGTTCATGCTCGTTAAAAAATAAACGCAAGAACCGAGCAGTTTTAGCGCATAGTTCATGCTCGTTAAAAAATAAACATAAGATTGAGCAGTGTTTTGGCGCATTCAAGCTCTTTAAAAAAAAAAAAAATGAACCCAGTACCGGTAAATAAACATCTGAGACCGTAAATTCATCAGCCATAAAAGCCTTGGTCGTGTTTGTGCACCATCACCTCCACTTCTCATTTGGCCGATCATTCACATCCACTTGATTGTTTACCTATTTTGAGGAACAGCTGCGAAGAGTGATTCCACCTAGCCATCCTTGTAATACTACCGTGATTGGAAAATTCCAACCTGTACCTGGAATCTGCTGCTATCCCTGTTTATCACTCGTTCCTCGAAAGACGAGTCTTCTTTGAGCTCTTTTCACTGACTCATAAAATATGAAAAGTTGCCGAGTTTTGGCCTTCCAGCTCGTTAAAAGGACCGGAAGAGCTATCCCTCCTCTAGATTTTAATCTTTTTGGACCTGAGGGATTATTGCACAAAAAGATCGAGCGCTTGTCTAGTTCGGCTCGATAAAGATATCGAACATTCATCCCTTTTGTATTGTTTTATACTTTTTCGGACTTAAGGGATTAGATGACGAAAAAGGACCCCTTGGAGTCTACTTTATGTACACTTTTCAGACTCTCTAAAAATGAAAAGGACCGAGTTGTCTTTGTCGCTGGGCTCGTTAAAAATATTAGATAGCGACAAACTTGTCCTTAGACAAGAACGAGTTTCCCTATCGCTAGGCTCATTAAAAACATAGCGATGGGCTTGCCCGAAGGGTAGGTTATAGATCAAGCATATGTTATCCTCCTCAAGCTTGTCAGAAAATAAAGAGGTACTGGTCAGAAATGACTCGGGAAAAATTGGGAAGAACCTCAAAGCTTAATGGTAGCAAGTCTCTCTTGAACATGACACTTTTGCCTCCGTAAATATCGGGTTGGGTTATTATCATTCACCGGTCCCTTCACCATGGTCTCGCCATACCATCCATACATGGGGTAATGCTACCGATCCATCACATCAGTGTCATTATATGTTCAAGAGATGTCATTCAGAATGTGTCAACCGGGTCCCATCCACTACCATACATCATCTTTCATCCTTCCATGACCGCCACCCTGAATCATATTTCACAAATTGTTTTCACCAATCATCACTAGCTCCGTTCCGTGTCACTGATGTGGGATTCATTAGGGCCCTCCTTTGACGGATCACTTCTTGTCGACATCAGCTCATTATCCAAGAAGTTGATCTAGGAACACCCCCCTCAGTACTTTGAAGCTTGCATGCCTCAATGGCAAGTTTCTCACTCCCGGCGATAGGTATACATTAATGACCTTCGACCAGGAGACTTTGCGTGGTGTTCGACGTCAGATCCTATATTCACACCACGTGAATTGTGCTGCAGTACCTTGAGGGTCATCATCATTATCGGTGATTCCTCTCGTGCTTGTTAACAGTTTACATTATTGACTGGTAATCAAGCGATGTCTTTCCATGTTCGACTTCAAGAAATTCTCACATGGATCGACTTGTACTAATGTGAAGATCGGACAAGTTTGAAGACCCCGGATCTAGTTTCATCCATCCGAGCTGCGATATATATTCAGGAGATAAAGACATAGACATGTGCAGCAGATGATCATCCTACTAAAAGGATGATAATTAAAAGCAGAGAATTATCCGTCTATTATCAGACGATCGTCTGTTTATGTACAACAAATGTATTTATAAAGCTGAGCATGGGAAATGCCCGCCTCAGCTAGATCATGAAAAGAAAGTATGAAAAGATAATGTATTGTATTGTATTTTGTTACAGGTCACCTCCCGGCGATTGAATGAACTTCGGATCCTCCTAATAAAGCATTTCACCCGATAAACGAGCTCATACTTTAGGGGGCAACTGTTATAGAAATTTTTGTGCCTTACAGCATAGAGCATGAAATGTCAATAATCTGAGGGATCCAAAGTCCCTAAACAAGTTGTTCTTACCCTTAGAGGAACAAGGTCAGCAAACCACAGCACTGTAAAACAGTTCTCCACTGAAAAACACTCAAAAAAAGGTCAGTTTTGGATCATTGCAGCTGCTCCACTAGGCATCTGCGCTGCATAGCAGGTACAACAAAGGCTACCTGCGTTGCATAGCAAGTAGAACAAAGGCTACCTGCGTTGGGCGTACTTGGACATGTGGAGGAATCTTTTTCTCAAAGTGCCAGTGCCCAGGAAGCTTCTAAAAAGACACTTGATGATAAGATTCGCCTAATGATGAGTTAAGAGCTTCTAAAACTCCAAGTGGAAGACAGAAACTCCGAGTGAAGAACTGAAGAACAACTGGAGTTGAAGAAGACAACAAGTCACACATCAAGCTGACTTATCTTCACTCCAAAACTCTATATAAGGATCTCATCCCATGGGATCTGGAAGGCCGGAATTTAGTGCAAAGAATTGCTGTTGGTTTACAGTTGTGAGCATTGGGTGATTGCTTGAGGGAGGTGAAGAAGAGATTTCTCTCCGTCGGGAAGGTGATGCTGGATTGGACGTCTCATGGTTGTATCACCACCTGAACCTTACTTCCATATATTAATAAAGCTTTTGAGATTCTTCTATTCGCATGTGTTTCAATGGTGTATTGTCTTACTTGCGTCTTTGATTTATGCTAATCCTTGAATCGATTATGAATGCATGCTTCTTGTAGTTTCCTTTCTTTGTCTTGTTTGCAGGATCTCATGTAGCTGGGCCCATGAAAAGACTTGGAGCTGGGAGCAAGCGGCAATCAAAGGAGATTGGATCGACCATTTGCCCAAGACATCGGTAAGTGGATCTCTTCCTTTTATCTCTTGCATGTCATAAAGAAGAAACTTTAGATAGCTTTGCTTTCAGCTGTTG
Source organism: Pinus tabuliformis (assembly GCA_031772625.1). Lineage (NCBI taxonomy): Eukaryota > Viridiplantae > Streptophyta > Pinopsida > Pinales > Pinaceae > Pinus > Pinus tabuliformis. The sequence continues at coordinate 588,359,768 of CM062811.1, forward strand.
CTAAGGAACTGTCACCCTTAGAGTGGGTTAGGGTCATTCCGAGTTGGATACTTTCCCCCACAACACTTAGTGGAGAAGGGCCTGCATTCGGTGTTCATCTAGCCCATTTAGCTGCAATAACCTTTCTTGTTGGGCATGGCTGAGATCTAGGTCCAGCTGAACTGCCATCTTCAATGTGTTGTACTCGAACTCAATTGACAGCAAAGCTCTCTTCCCATAGACCAGTTCATAAGGTGTGAAGCTAGTTGTGGTCTTCCAAGTGGTGTTGTAAGCCCAAGTGGCCTCAACAAGGCGATCTGCCCAATCCTTTCTGCTGCTGCTCACCACCTTAGTCAAAATCCCTTCTAATGCTCTATTGGTGACTTCCACCTACCCATTTGCTTGAGGATGATAGGGGGTGGAAGTCCTATGCTTGATCTTGTGATGAGCAAGCAAGTCTTCAATTAAGTTGGAGGTGAACTGGCTTCCTTGATCGGTGACCAACTCTCTTGGGTAGCCAAATTTGTAGAAGATGTTTTCTCTTAAAAACTCAGCCACCTTTTCTTCTGTCGCTGCTTTGATTGCCTTGGTTTTCGCCCACTTTGTTAGATAGTCTATGCACACAATGATGTAAGACATTTGCCTTGAAGGAGGATTGATAGGACCCACAAAATCCATACCCCACTTCTCAAATGGTTCAAGAGTCACTTGAAGTTGGAGAGGCATTTCGTCCCTTGGGGTCGGCTTCCCCATCCTTTGGCATCGGTCACATTGGCTGATATATCTCTTGACATCTTGATGAAGCGTGGGCCAATAGTAGCCTGCCTATAGAATTTTGAAGGCAGTCCTCTTGGCTGCAAAATGCCCTCCACAAGGCCCATCATGACTGGTTAGGAGGATGTCAAAGACTTCCTCCTCCCTTACACAACGCCTTAAGATCTGATCGGGGCCAAGTTTGAATAGGTTTCCCCCGATCCAAGTGAATGAGGAACTCTTCCTCACAATTCTGGTTTTCTCTTTTGAAGATAGATGCGGAGGGAACTGTGTTGAGACCAGATAGTTTGCTATATCAACAAACCATGGAGAGAGTACCGAGATAGCAAACAGATGTTCATCTGGCATCTGGTCGTCCACTGTTCCATCTTCACCTGCAGGTAAATCCAGTCTAGACAAGAAATCAGCAACAACATTTTCTTTACCTAGTTTGTCAACGATAGTCAAATCAAACTGCTGCAACAGAAGTAACCATCTAATAATACGAGCATTCACATCTGGTTTATTCATTAAATATCTAATTGCAACATGATCAGTATGTACAAATGTTTGATAGCCAGTGATGTAGTGTCGAAACTTGTTCAAGGCATGGACCACAGCCAAGAACTCTTTCTCAGTTACAGTATAATTTAGTTCTGCCTTGGATAAGTTTTTGTTGACAAAGTATATAGCATATGAGAGTTTTTGTTCAAACTGTCCTAAGGCTACCCCCATGGCTTTGTTCGAGGCATTAGTGTGGATGTGGAAAGGTAGGGCCCAGTTTGGACCTCTCAATATCGGTGCGGACACCAACTTATCGTTTAATTCATTCAGAGCCCTTTGACAGTCGTCCGTCCATTTGAACTCAACATCTTTTTCTAAGAGTCCAAATAGTGGCGAGGCTAGTTTACTGAAGTCTTTAATAAATCTTCTATAATATCCTGCTAAGCCTAAGAAACTCTGAACATCTCTTATCTTCTGAGGAGGTGGAACCTTTTTGATGAGAGAAATTTTATTAGGATCCACCTGCAATCCTTGGCGAGAAATGGTATGTCCTAGCATGGTTCCTTCAGTCATCAGGAATTCACATTTTTTAGGACTAAGGGATAGGTTCATCTCAATGCATTTGGTTAGAAATTTTCCCAGATTGGACAATGCTTCCTGGAAGTTGGACCCATAAAGAGTGAAGTCATCCATATATATTTCCACCGAATCATGGACCAGCTCAGAAAAGATGGTCGATACTGCTCTTTGGAAAGTGGTAGGAGCGTTACATAGCCCAAAGGAAAGGACTCGGTAAGCAAAGGTACCCCAAGGACAAGTGAAGGTGGTCTTATCTTGGTCTTCCAAGCTGATTTGGATCTGGTTATACCCGCTGAACCCATCTAGGAAAGAGAAGAACTTCTTCCCCGCCAGTCCATCCAACACTTGATCTATTAAAGGTAGAGGAAAGTGGTCTTTCTTGGTGGCTTTGTTAAGTTCTCGGTAGTCCACACAGATTCTCCACTTTCAATTTTTCTTGGGTACCAACACCAGAGGGGACACCCACTCGCTATCCGAGATGGGGTAGATGAATCTTGCATCCAACAGTTTTTGCAATTCTTCTTTGACAATGTCCTTAAGGGCTAGATTCATTCTCCTCTGAGGTTGCCTGACCGGTTTACAATCTTCTTTGATGTAGATATGATGGGTACAGACTGAAGGATTGACTCCTTTCATCTCCTTATAGTTCCAAGCGAAAGCATCTAGATGACTGGCCAACAGACTATACAGCTCCTTTTCCTGGGAAGGAGATAGGGAGGAGCTGATCTTTAATGTTCTCTCGGGGCCAAACTCGTGGATCGGTTACACAAAGGTCCACTAAGGTGCTGGCTTGAGTATCTTCCACCAATTTCTCTAAGGACAATGCACTGGGAGATGGATTCTGAATCAAGGTCTCAATCAAATCATCCTCGGATTGAGGACCTCCCCTGGTGGTTTCTAAGGTGCACAAGGGTGCAGAGTACACCTCATCCTCTTCTCCTTCTTCCAACCAAAGTGGTAATTCATGCTCTAATAGAGGTTGGGCAGGAGGGTATAGGACTAGCTGCTTGGACATAGGACCATTTTTGATGGTCATGTTTCTTACTTGGCAGCTTATGTAAGCATCCGCAGTGGCTAACCACTTGGTCTTCCCAAAATAAGGGGGTATCCAGTAAGATTTGCCTTTGGTTGAAGAACCAAGAAGTCCGCAAGATACTCCCAAGAGTCAACAGAGACCAAGACATCCTCCACAATCCCTTCGGGAGTCACGGTGGAGCGATCTGTGAACTGCAGGACTGTCGAGGTCTTCCTTAAGGAACCCTGAAGGTTAAGTTTGAGTATGGTATCCCTGGTCATCACATTAATGGCAGCCCCTAAATCAATCAAAGTGTGGGGTATGATTGTGCCATTGATGTGGACATCAACTACAGGACTCCCAAGATCCAAATACTTTGGACAGATTACTTGCCCCAACATAAGATCAGACAGTTGTCCTATGACATTGATGGTTGAGGCATCTCTTTTTCACCTGCCTAGGTGCCTGAAACACTTTTCCTTAACCAATTTGTTGTATATCGGTACATCTTTGATGGCGTGGAGAAGTGGTATTCTCACACACAACTGTTTGAGTTCTCCCAAAGCTCATTCTCCTCTGGGTCAGGTTGTGTGATGACTGTTAGTCTTTCAGGAAAGGGTGGAGTGGCCTTGGGTTCACTTTCCTGTTTATCTTCCTTACCCTCTGGGGGAGGAGGTTGGCAATCCGGGAGAGTCTTCCCGGATAGCAGGTTTATCTCCTGGATCTCCACAGCATAGGTAGGGCATGTTGTTTCCCTAGTATATATCTATTGGGCCTGTCGGTTGTTGGGATTCGGGTTCGGTTGAGCAGGCATTTGGGTTTGTCTTGGAGGAGCAGGAGGTAATGGTTGTGGTTGAGTTGGCGGTGGAGGAAAAATGGCGGGAGGAGTGTTGCACTGGGGCCTCCACCCCGGTTGAGGTGAATTCCACTGAGGCTGTGGCTGGACATGGGAGTGAAACAAATGAGTAGTGGGCTGAGTATGGTATTGAGGTGGGTAAGACCATGGAGGAGGCATAGACCAGGAAGGATGAGCAGGGGGACCCCAAGAAGGCATAGGAGCAGATTGGTTGGGGCTATAATAAGCTTGGGATGTCCCTTGCATCCCCTGCTGGTAAGGTCTAGGTCCATGTGGCCTCCTTTGTTTGAGGAAGTAGAGAGGTTCAGTGGGTGCCTCGGTTCCTTGGTACATGGCCTTGAACCCAGGTAAGGTTGGGCATTGTTTTGTGGGGTGATCCTCCTCACAAACGAAACATACCTCTATCGAGTGTAATGGACACTCGTTCTTAGGGTGCTTCCTTGTACACCTAGGACAGAAGATGGCCAAAGCCCTCTCAGTTTCCTCTTTCTTTTGTTGGATTTAGAATGTATCAAGTTGCATGGCAATGGTCTGTCTCACCTCACTTTTGAGGTCCTCCAGCTGATTAAAAAATTCATGCTTGGAGAAAGTAGTACTAGCTGAAAGGGGGTTTCCCCTACCTCATTTTCGGGCTGCCCTAGAGTGGTTTCTAAACACAGTCTTTATATCCTCATAAGGTAGTTGGTAAATATCTCCTCCTGCTAGCTTACGAAGGGTATCTAGAAGGTCTTCAGGGACTCCTCGGAGCAGGACCAACTTGAGAGATTCAGGGTCAAGTGTGCACTTGGCCTGCTTATAGCTAAGTTGGAACCTTTCCTCATAATCTTCTAAAAACTCATCATTTCCCATGGTCATCCGAAAGATTTCTCCCTTGGCTTCCTTGGACCTACAGTAGTCCCGGTATTTGGTATTGAAAGCTTGCTGCATCTGAGCCAAAGTGGTGATATTGTTTCCAGGTAAGCCCATGAACCAGCGTAATGCTGCATCCTTGAGGGTAGAGGGAAAGAGTTTCAATTTTTTCTCATCTTCTGTATAGTCATAGGTTCGACAAAGGACAGCAAACTCAAACAGGAAGGTATCAGGGTCTTCAGTAGTTAATCCATGGAAGTGAGGTAAAGCGGAGGGGCTTATGTTTTTCATTTTCATGTCTCCATTGGTCTCTCGGATGGGAAAGGCACCCTCTATTCTCTCATCTTCTCCTCTATTCTCAGCCATGGCTTCAGGTGGAGTGTTCTCTAACTCTTCTTCTGTTATAGGATCTTTGTATATCTCAGGAGGCTCACCTATAGGTTCTTCTGGATCACTGTCACCAAAGAAGAGAGAAGGGTGACTCAGTGAAGTGGTGGGGGTGTTGGGCAGGAATTTGTCAGTTTTATCTCTGTTCCTACGAGGCATGAAATGGAAAGGCTTTTGATTGCTTTTTGCTTTTTCTTCTTGTACCTGCAAAACTAAAAATAGATTGAACTGCGACTAGCTATCTTGTTGAAATGAAAATGCGGAATTGAAATGCAAGCAGGAAAGGACTAAGCTTTGTTTCTCAAATGAAATTGCAGGAATGAAATGCTAGTCTATGCTTGTAGAATTGAAATGCTAATCTACGCTTGCAGAAATGAAATTGCTAATCTACACTTTCAGAATTGAAATTGCTAAGCTACGCTTGCAGAATTGAAATTGCAGAATTGAAATGCTAATCTATGAAAGCAAGAAATATCTATTTTACTTTTGCGGAAATGAAATTGCAGGATGGAAATGAAATAAACTATTTAGTAGAAGGCGAGTGTAAGAAAATAGAAGGAAAGAAACAATCACCAATACTCTGACGCTTCCCCCGAAACGGCGCCAAAAAGATGGTGCGCTCCAGTATTGCAGCAATAATGCTGCAACTCCTGGGACTCCCTTATTTACTCTTATCAACCCGATAGTTCGTAACAAACTTGGAAGCGACGGTGCTGTATGCACAAGTACTAGCTCTTTCCGCAGCTGTCACTTGGTCAGCTGGCACAAGTCCGCTAGGGCTCAAGCCAACTTATATGAGCTCTTAGAAGAAGCTTTTTAACTGATGGATGGGAGCTAACTCAGAGGAAGCTGATCTACTTGCAGAAAGAAACTGAAAGCCAAAAAGTAACATAAACCCTAGCAAACCCTAATTCTACCAGCTAGTCCTACTAATGCAGAGGAGAGAATGAAAACTATTAGAAGAGATTCCATTACTTCTATGAAGGTAAAATGCACATGTCTAGGCTATCTCTATCTGAAGAGCACATCTTTTTGTATTTTTGAATAAGTTATCAGAATTATCATGCATGTGTTTTAACTGGCTTTTTACTGTGCAGGGGTGGATCAAGGAAGGGGAATTCTTGGAAAAGCTTGGGAAGTCTCAGAGAGGGTCTAAGGAGTCCCTAACACCCTTCCGGAGAGTTTCACAAAGTTTGGCTATCCAACAACCTCACTTGTGAGCTTCTACAGGAAGTTTGCAGGGGTTCTACAGGATGTTTCAGGGATTTCTACAGGATGTTCAGGAATTTCTACAGGATGTTCTAAAATTGGATTTTGGAGGATGGGTGAGTGAAAGAGGATGCATGAATGGATAGAAAGATAGGTTAGGGGTCTGAGATGACCCAATGACTGATGGATGAAGTGATGAGAGGATGTGGAAAGCTAACTTGACTTAAGGAAGGCTAAGGTAATGAAAGAGCAAGAAGGTAGGGTTATGTGGGCAGAAGAGTAGTTGTGAGATGAGGAAGCTAACTAGGAGATGGAGTAGCTGGGCTGGACAAAGCTTAGGTGGATGAGAGAGAGATGGATATGCCCTGCACGGTGTGTACTTAACCGAATCAACCAAATCCTGCACACAATCAAAATCTTAGCTAATCTATCCTAACTGTCAACAAAACAAATGAACAGCAGCTTTATTTCCAAAGAGAACCATGTACAACACTTAATCAAAGAAACATCTAAAAAGGTCTAAACGCATGACTAACTTCTACAAATGAAGACATTACACCAAAGTTTGCATGGTCAAGCAAACTAGTGTTTTTGTTGGGCAGCACTATTTCTACAATTCCAGCCCCCGATCCAATAAGGGAGAGGTGAAGCTGGGAGTGCAGGCAACCCTTTTTCTGGAGCTTTATCAATTGTTATCCTATCAATCTATTCTACACATCTGAAGCAATTCTATTCCTCAACAATGACCTATTTAACCAACACAACTAAATCTTGCTCAACAAAACCACGTTTCAAATGCATAAAAGGAAAATCACAGTGCTTAAAGGAAAGATAACAATACAAAGAAGGAGGCACTAGGCTCTCAGGTTGGGCCCAACCCCGAGAGCTATGGCTCCTATAGAAAACTCAGAGCTGATATCAAATCTGACTGCTTCCCATTACCAAAAAATAATCATAAGTCAAGAGTTATGCCAACAATGGCTACAAAAGAACAAAACAGAGCTAGCAGCACTGTAGTACAGAATATGCAAGAGTTTTTCAAAAGTACTTTTCGAAGGCTGAGGCCTTAAAATTTATACACCACGAGGCCCTAGCTAGCCTCCTAAATCTACAGGACTTGGCTGCCCAAACTGTGAGTGAACAACTCCTTCCAAGAAATCTGTTTGGCTGCCTTCTAGATCCAGTTTTGGTGGCCTTTGGAGCTCGGAGTTGGGGCTGAAGATCCCGAGGGAGGCTATTTAATGCCATAGACAACCCCCTTACGAATCTGTTGGGCTAATTTATTGACTAAATTAACATAAGTATTTAATTATCAATCTGGGTTTGTAAAACATGGAGGCAAATCCACTGTATATGGACATCGGATATAATCAAGTTTAGAAGATAAAATTTGAAGATTTAAAGAAGTACATATTACAAATATAAACCTATTTTAACAATTTCTAGTTCATTTATGTAATATATGAGGGAAGAGGCTCCTAACTTAGGAGAACCAGGTTATTCTTCCCTACAATACCACTTTCATGAAGATAAATCTAAGAGCACTAATTAACAATGGCTTATGATGCAGAAGATGTAAAAGAAGATTCTCGTAACTAAGGAGGTCCAAATTGTCCTTCTTCACAATCCTACTATATCACAATCACCATTGCTTCAAACCAGAAATGCAGAAATAACTTCAAATGAGAAATGGAGAATGAAATTCAGTTTTAGTTCAAGATCAAATAGAAGGGGAATTTAACTTAAATTCCTTTGTGTCCCTTCTTATGTAGATTAGAATTAAACCAATATTCATTCAACAATCTAAATACATTTGAAACAAAAACTAGTCTATGACAGCTATGAAAATTGAACCAAGAAGTGTACTTAGCTTGGTGTGGGGGCCCTCCACCCTTGCCTTGCACACTTGAAGAAATCTCAGCTACAAAAACTTTAGTAAATCAACCAAGCATGAACAACAAATTGGAATGAAAACAAGTTCTTCAAATTAGCTCCCAGCTCCAATTATACAAAAGTTACATACAAATTCCATTACAAAAGCCATCAAAGTCTTGGCTTTAAATAGAGGTTTAATGAAACAAACTGATCTATATTATCTCTAACACTCATATCTACTCATATCCACCTATCTAAGTCCAACTCATCCAATTCATCCCAAGAAATATGGTCAATCCCATAAAATCTCAAAACTGCCCCATTTCCTAGAGATTTTCTGGTGACTAGTCATGTTTGACCAGCCTTGACCGGGCCTAATAAAGCTTGTTCTAGCCGAACCAACTAGAGTTAGCTTAGTCCTAGTTCCCAAGCTGTCCATCCATGCATCAAACTCAAGCCCAAGTGTCCTGCAAACATGTCATCCACATAGCTATTACGGTAATTTCTGATTCAGTCCAAAATTGCACTTGAAACTCAATTTTCATAAAAACTTCTAGAAATTGCAAAATTAAAATTAAACACCTGAATATGAATAAAATACATCAAAATGAGATGGATGTGGTGGAAAATGGATGGAAAATATAAGGACTAAGTAGGTTTCCCTAAGCAAAAATAGACCAAAACTGAGGGGCAACAGAATCCTCAACCCAAGCTTGGCTGTCTCCTAGCCCATGTCTGCTTGGTTTTGCACCAACATGTGTCAAAAAATCCTGAAATGAGCACGTGTTAGCCACCTAGGAATAGTGACTACCCTTATTCGTACAAATGACATAAACATACTAAAAAATAATGCATAAGTTATGAAAAATGAAGGATTGAAGAAGGGTAATTAGGCTAAATGAGCCCAAAATGTTACCAAATTTGGGGCTCATCACACTCCCTAACACTTCATAGTACATTTTGGAACACCTTGGCATCTGGCACATCTTGGGCGTATGTCACCCTGCCACTCTACCATGACTTAGTGATGCCTAACATACCATTTCACTCACTCCTTAGCACACTTGGAACTCACTGAAACTCCCTTTCACACACTCTCCTTTATTGATTTCCATGCATTTTTACCTTGTGCTCCCTTGTGTTTCCCTATCACTCACTAACACTTCCTAGCAAATGTTGGCACACCTTGGATGCATGCCACCCTGGCACTATAGCATGACTTAGTGTTGCCTAGCATACCACGTCACTCCCTCCTTAGCACATATGGAACTCACTGACACTCCCTGTCACACACTCTTATTCATTCATTTCCATGCATTTTGACCTAGTTCTCCCTTGTGTTTCCCTGACACTCCCTAACACTCCTTAGCATGCATTGGCACACCCTAGCACTTGGAACATCTTGGTATGCTTCCCTATCACTCTAGCATGCCTTGACATTGCCTAACATACCTTGTCACTCCCTCCTTAGAACACTTAGAACTTTTTGACACTTCATTTCCATGCATTCGAAACTAGTGCTCCCTTGTGCTTCCATGATACTTGGCCCTGACGCTCCCTATCATGCTTTCGCGCCACACCCTGGCACCTGAAAAATCATGGCATGCCTTCGTACTTTACTTGGCTTGGCATGCCTATCATGCCTTGGAATTGTCTAGCATGTGTTAGTACTTACTAGCTTTCTATGGAACACCTTGGTACTCCTTAGCTATCATGCCCTCATAGATAACCTTACTTTTTTTGCGACTTGGCGACCAACCAAATCATTGGAAAAACAATGTTTTGCCCAACCCAAAGTCTCTATTTGTCTAAAAATTCTTTGTCTCAGCCCTTATTGTAACCATAGGCTTTCCTCCTACAAGTATTATTCCAACCTTATCCTAACACACTTTATCCTTGAGACACCTGGAATTCGTTGACACTCCTTGGCACAAACTCTTATTCGTCCATTTCCATGCATTTTGACCTAGTTCTCCCTTTTGATGTTATGGCAGTCCCTAACACTCCTCAACATGCATTAGAACTCTCTGACATGTGTTAGCATTCCTTTTCATTCCTTGGTATACCCTAACACTCCTTAGCGCTATCATTTCCTTACAACTACCCTTACCTTTTTTGGGACTTGGGAACCCAATCAAGTCTTGCCTCGACTACAACAACTTGACCAAGTTTCGACTACTACAACTAGACTATGACTTGCTCACCTAAGAACTGACTATAACTCATCTTAGGCTACTGTGAATATATTCTTGGACCATTACAATGTTTTATAGTATTATACTTCCCTTTACAAAACCCCCTTCTCTCTTCTGGGTTAACTTTTCTTGAGTGAACTGTCAAATGGTTGCTAATGATTTTTTTCAAGACCTTATATGAAATATTGCACAATGACACTAAATGGCATGTATCAAAACCAACAAGATCCATTTATTTTTGTAATAGTGTAAGACAGGATGTGTTTATCATGTTATTTGTAGATGCCTCATTTATTATGAGATTCAAGGGATGTTCTATTGTCTTTATCCACATAAATGCTTTAAATAACCTCACATTAGCCATGAGTGGTGAGTCCAAGTGTGAATTTGTGAAACTATTAAAATTACATCATGTTTAATTTCCTTTTACATCATGAGGTTGTTCTCAAGTAAGGTTGATGCATCATCACAAGGGAGCATGACACATTTTTGTGGGGGAGAGATTAAAGTTGTAACACAATTCAAGTGATATACACCTCCAACGTAAATGTCATTCTTATATGCTTATGTGAGGTTATTAGAGAGGTTATTTGTAGACAATACATTCAGTGTACTTGGAATTCATCGTTTCATTTCCTCGATTCTAAGATGGATTTGTACTAGGTACACTTCATGCAAATGAGAGGGGGTGTTAGTGTTTAACCCACATATGCATGAAAGCATTGAATGTTGCTCTTAGATTCCACTTGTTGTGTTCAAAGTGGGTTTATGTTATCATTAAGTTGAAACTAATCATCATGATCTTCCTCTTCTCAATAACATCTGCTAGCTTTTCCATATACATGAGATAGAGTTAGAGGTTCACCTCATATGTAGAAGCCACATTTATTATGAGATCCAAGGGAAATTATATTGTCTCTATCAAGATTTGGATGGTTAATTGTCTACATTCTTTCAATACATGTATAACTTCTTTTATAAGGGAGGTTCTTGGATTTAGATATCTATATAATGCCTTATGTGACTTTCCCCATTTGAACTCTTTTAAGGGGGTCACCTCCTTCCATGTTGCCTTGCCTACTTAGGGCCAAAGTTGACAAACCAAGATTCAAACTTTTTCAACTATCAAATTGGTGAGGCCTCATACCTCATCTTGGCCTTAATGGGACATATTTCTTCAAAGAGACTTATGAGGATTTACCATTGTAAATTGTAGGTTACATGTCATAGGACCTGTTACCCCCCTTTATATATGGGTTTTTAGAGGATATTTATAAATTTTCATTGTCATCTTAGCCTCTAGAATTATTTTCACATTGATCATTTTATAGCTGAGGTATATGCATCTATATGTAACTCATGGACTTATCATTGGCTCAATCACACATTTCCTTGGCCATCTAGGACCCTAGGTGTAGGAATAGGTTGCCTTAGCTACCACATTTAGCTTGATATATATGATCCATGTGTATATGATATCTTGAATGTGTATTATTTTTATTGCGATCACTTAAGAAATCTATTTTAACTCTTAATGCTTTGCCTATAAATTCTAAGTTGGATTGTCCCATGGTGTTTCATAATTTTACTCAAAGAAGTGTGTCATATTGATGTTTTGGGAATATACTTGGGTATTTGAGTAGGTGCTACACATAAATATTCTTGTGCCCCTTATTTCCCTTAGTCAAATTTTATCCCATGTCATTCTATAGGATATTCATTCATTTTCCTTAGGTGAGACCTTTATGATTAAGCATTCATAGATTTGTGGCAAATTATTTCCCCTTTTGTCATTTGTGATGAAAGAAAAGAAAAAAAATGAAAGCCAAAATAATTAAAGATACACTAATACGATGTATCTAAGTCTAAACTTGAAGGTTGAAGTGCAAATGCATGTAAATTTTATATCTATGAGTTGTTCCAAACTAATGAAAAACTCATTCCCTAAGTCCTAGATATAAGAAAAAGGTGAAGGAAAATTAGGCCCAATGAATGGTAACCCATGATAATGAAACCCAAGATCTCAAAATGACAACTGCAACTATTTCTAATTGTTTCCTTTGAACACTAAATGAGTGGTGTGATGAAGGGAGTATCCCAAGTAGAAATCAACTAGTCTTATATGAATTCCAAATTCTTGAAATATAATAGTGAGAAAGTGTGGCCTTTGGCTAATATCTTGGGCAATAAGCGAGATTCTCTACTTCAAAATAACATCCTTGAATCCCATTTATTTCTTCTTCCGCCAACATCAATCTAATAAAACAACGATAAAACCTAGTGTTTATGATCTAAAATAAGTTTGGGATGGAGAGCCATGTTGAATTCATTGAGGCTTGAAATGCCAAATGGAACACAAGTGGGCTGATGTTTCATTTACCTTGAATGTTTATCTAATAAAATTTTGTTGTGAGGGAAATCACACAAAGTAAAGGATAGAGGACAAGAGTAGGGTTGAACAACAAATGAACCACATAGGCATTGACAACAACACCTTGGAGTGAGGAGCTTCCATTTCATTGAGAATGATTATGTTTACAAAGCTCATCAAATGCATGGATGAGGGTCACAAGCTAAGTGTGGTGGGGGAGGGAAAGCAATTAGCACCCTTGGGTGGCTCTAATGCAAAGGGTTAGACATAATCCACATTAAATTTGAGTGTGGATCAATACAATATCACTAATTTACCATTCCATTGATTATTCTCCAAATATGGGCTAATTGTCTTGTAGCCTTGACGGTTAATTCAAGTAGCCATGAGAGAGTTGTGAGATATGTCTCCCCATTTTGGTGAGGTTAGATGTTCAATTCTCTTGGTCCTGTAGGGGACAAATGCTTGGAAGTTGGGCAGTGATGGTCTACCTAAATTACCATCCATAAAAGATGGTGAAGTAAATGGAATTTTCCCTTGCATATATATATATATATATATATATATATATATATATAAAAGAAGGCCACACATAAAGTGGGTGCTCTCCTTGTGGTTTCACCCCATTGACACAATCATTTATGTCACACAAGGCCCAACCTACTTTGTTGGAAGACTATTGTTGAAGGAAAAACATAGGAACTTGGTGGAGAAGAAGCAAAACTCCTTGTCATTGGAGGGTCATATTTTGATCACATGAAAGACAATCAATGCTTGTGGGAATATTTGGCATTAGGATACAATGTTAGAGGTCTCATTTGTATGAGAGCTCAATAGCTTCTTATTGGGAGGAGATATATGCAATAGTGTAGAGATGACATAAACACAATGAGATAACTTAATTGTGAAAACTCTAATATATAATGTAATACACACCTTTTATAAACAAAAATAAATAAATATTTATTATTCTCAATATAAATATATTATTATTCTAATTTGATTTAAATTAAATCCTTAGATTTATCTGCAGATATTATTAATTACACCAAACACATTTTAAAATGAAATAAATTATCATATATAACTAATCATATAGAAATAATTTATCCCTCCAAAAAAAATAAAAATAAAAAATTTATCCCTCCAAAAATAAAAATAAAAATTAAAAATCAAAATGATTTACCACTTGACTCTACCCCTATCTACAAAATTTCACCACCATTATCTAACCATGTGTTACCACTGCACAATCATCAATAGCAAGAAACAAAACATTTGAAAACCATTACCTCACCACGCGTTACCTCCGTGCACAATTAGCTAAAGGTGGGAAACAAAACATGACTTTTCTAACAGACCATTGATTCAGAGTGTACAAAGAAGAAAGCCAGAGAGGTTTGGCTTCTTACTCATTTCAAGGACATTGTGAGTAACTCAATAGAGTTTTGGTCCGACTTGTTACCCACCACCATCTTTTGCAATAAAACCCCGATACGATCCCCCATATCTACCGTTCCCTCTCTCAATACATGACCGAGGCACTTGGCTTCTATGGATGTATGCATCTACCTTTTTGGACTTGAATTCACGAGAATGAGAGCATGCTGTAGAGGTTAGGGTTTATTTTTTCAAATCTACATGGAGGAACAAGACAAAATTACTAGTCTTCTGTGATTTGGAGGTGCTGCAAAACGAGGAGCCACATAGAGAATATGTGGGAAATGTTAATTCTATTTCAAAAATTTAGAAGCTAATGTAGGCTATGGGAACCCACGATTTCTCTTTGAAGGACATTTTCAGGCCCAATCGCCACCGTACCATCAAGTTATTTGGTGCTCTCATCAATTTCTGGTGCTACAGGTGAGATGGATATTGTATGTTAGGAGATCCTAGCGCTAGCTTTTGTATTGGCTTTAATGTGTTTTGAAATTTTTTCTTCGTACTCAAGGAAAATACTTATTAGGGGTAGGCTATACAATAATGGAATGCAACAACAAGCTTGAAAATGAATTACTGATAGAAGAGATGAACATCGAGGTTTTTCTGCCGAAATTCTCTTATGCAAAATAATTGGTTTGCTTCAGATATTTTTTTGTAAATTTAATTAGCTTAGATTTGCATATTTATTGTTTTTTTTTATGGATCTAAACTGGAACGATAACTAAAAGAAATTGAGGTAGAGTGAAAATCAAAGCATCTTCTAACTTAAGCACTACACGCTGAAATTAAGAAGCTGCAGATGGATTTCGGCATGTTTGGGAAACATGGCACAAATAGAAAACAATTATTCAAAGTAGGATTGGGCAAATTATCATAACTCCATATCAATGGCTCGAACAACTCCTCATTAACATGAGGATATAAACTCAGAAAAGTTGGATCCCTTGTTTGCATCTGCTTTAAAGCAATTCTCCAATCATCCATAGGTGTTCTCCTCAATGTAGTGGCTAGTACATGTACCACTAGGGGAAAACCTTTACATTCATCTGCAACTTGTCTCCATGTATTCGCTTTATCCTGGGGAATACATTGGCCTTCAAAAGATATCTTGCAAAACGAATCAGCAGCTTCATCGAGGAATAGGGTTTGTACTTTCATGGACTCTTGTGCACCCATTTCTCCAGCCTGGCGAGCAGAAAATACAATCTTGCTTCCCTGCTTATTGACAAACACCATGCCCAATTGATTAATATCGAAGAATCTCTGTAAATCATCTAAGAACACAAGAACTTTCTTGTCCCTCAGAGAAGCAGACAATGACATCTTCCTATAATCAACATCATTATAGCTTGGTAAGTCATGCTTGATTTCGTGAACAATACAACTCTGCAAGTCGGCCAAATTAGGGAATTGACCAACTTTAACCCAAATCACAAAATCAAAGCCTCCTTTATTAACCTTGAAAACGTTGTATGTTCTTTATAGAAATTCTTTTTCACCAACCCCTCCCATTCCATATATAAATATTACATGAATGACCAGCTCTCCTGTAAGCAAGCTCATTAGCTTATCAGAGTTAACCTTAGACCCTACCAATCAAGTGGTTGGCTCCTCCTCCAAGACTACTGTATATTGTTGTTGCGGTGTAGAGACGACTATCATATAAATGTAGAGACTGAACTGTATATCATTAAGGAGACCCTTAAACAACTCATCGGAAGTTTTTTTCCAGTATTTCATCTGTTTTGAGACATTGAACTTGGAAGGGTCCCAATCAGTACATTTCCAAGGCTGTAACGAGCTAGGGATGAGCGTAATTCCTTTACAAATTTCAACTTTCGTCTCATCAAGCCAAGATTTCAGCAACCATGACGGCGTCTTTTTCTGATCTCAGAATTGATCATTTATATCCTCTATGAGCACTGAATAAACAACAATCTAATTTGTAGGTTGAAGTGCGTAATCTCTAGGATAATAATAAGGTAAAATCTTGGATTTTGTGAGCTCTTTTCCTTTTGCAGAGTTTAGAACTTGGCAAAACTAACTTGGATGCCAATGTCAGGCTTTTTTTTAATTTTAAAAACCTTTAAATATATCATCTTTTGGTTGAATGCTGTCACCCAATACCCAATACTTATGAGCTTTTGGATTTCTCCCTTCACTGTGTTGTATCATTATTTCTGCTAGACTTGCCAACTATAAATACTTCTCACTTACACTAAAAAGCAATCAAGTAGATATTGGTTTTTACCTTACAGTGCTTGGTTTTTGAAAACATGATATGTTTGCACATGTTTAATACCTAAATACAAATGTATAATCAATACTGCCATAGAGACCACCAAACTATGCCTGTTAGACCATGGTGCCTCCAACGTAGCTTCTCCTGTCTCTACTTCTACTAAATGCCAAAAGTAACAAATCTCCAATATGATGAAAACCTGTATACTCCATCTGGAAACCAACTATGGAAAATTTTACTGAAGCATCTTGCATCTAAACTCTTGTTTAAATCAACCTTTAACTCAACCAAAAGTGTCTTTGACATCATACTCTGAACACTAGCCTAATGAAATGTGTTGGCCCTAAACCCTCTAGTATAACATGGAGAAAATATGGGGGTTAACAAGAGGGTAGACATGAAAGGATTGAGATGATTGAGGGAGGAAAATAATTTGTACTAAAATAAAATATTATCAATAGCAACAGATTAAATGTATACAGAAAATGATGCATACTACAAATCAAAACATACATATAATTATGATAATGATACATTCTTTCTTGCTATAAAAAACAATATGATTATACTGATGAAATCTTTAATTAGCAAGTGGATATTACAATTTTCTCTCTCTCCAAAACAATATGATTATACTGATGAAATCTTTAATTAGCAAGTGGATATTACAATTTTCTCTCTCTCCTGAGATAGGTAAGCATAGGCAACATATCCACCTTAGTGCCAAACTCCATAGAATCCATATATTTTTTATACAAACTCATTTTGGTTGCAAATTTTGCAACTATATCAACTTTAGACTCTATCAACTCTATGAGGCAAACGTTGGTTGATGCACCATTAAATTCTTCCATACATTACATTCTCCATAGAATCCTGTGAGCAAAATAGTGCTTTATATTTCCTTGCCATTTTGTTTGACAATCAATGAATCTCCTCAAATTTCCACCTTCTAGCTGAGCTAACCAAGCATGAAGTTTGTTTATTCTAAATTGGTCCATACCCACAACAGTCAATGAGCTGTACAAATTTAAAATACATTTTTCACTATTTCATCTATTTAAAATGTGAGCAAACCATTGCTTAACCCTACTTTAATATTTTATGAATTTCATTGGTAACAAGGGACTCATTGACTACAAACTAGCCTAAAACTTCGGACTTGAAAGATGTTATGACTTCAATATGGTTTGACACTATTTTATCCATCTGTCATTCTTGTCCTAAATTTTCTGGCTCATGCTAATCCTTCGTGCTATCTGGAGTTAACTCATATCCCTTAATGTAGTTTGTTGGTTTTATAGTAAAGAAGTTCTTGTCATATACTATCACCAATCCTGCTGATTAGGTATCCTCACCTCTACTTGTATATTAAAGATACCATATTTTAGAATAATAACTTATGAAACTCCAATATAGTAGTGTTTCCATAGATATAAAGCATGGGGAGTAAATTTCAAGTTATCTTTTCCACTAAGAACCCTTCTTCCTATTCCATAGTCTCATTGAGTCTTAACCCCTTCCTAGAGAATTTTTTTGTTAGAATTAGGAAGATATCCTAACTATCATTGAAGTGAGGGAAAGGTCCAAATATGGCTCACAACCAACTCCCAAAAGGTTTCTTTGCCTTTCAAATTTCCAGGACAACTTCCTTGAAACAATATGCTAAGCATACCAAATTATCGCAAATATTGGAAATTCTGGCAATATAAAGGATTTGGCTTATCTAAAATGTCAAAAGCCCTAATGATACTAACTACATGTACATCTATCTCTAAATGGTGTCTAACTAAAGTTGTCAAGGAGCCTTTCCATTGATTTCCCTTGTCATACATTCACTATTGCTGAAACTGTTGTCGATATTCTAATTGACTTTTAAGTGAGGGGAAGGTCCAAATAAATATTGAAACTAAATCCCATCTATGTCTTAGGCAAACAAATTTAAATTTCTAATACATCTACCTGGAAACAATTTGATAAGTATTCTAGTTTCTTGCAAGTATTAGCAATCCTGAAAATTTAAAGATATTTAAGGTATTAGACTCAAAAGGTCCCCTAATTCTGGGTAAAGTAATACGCATCTCTAAAGGATAGTTTAACTAAAACTTGCCATGGATATAGGTTCTGCAAGCTCTGTGGAGGATGAAGGGAGAATCAAATGGTAAGAACAGGCATGACAAAATGCCACCAGAAATAAAATCCATCTTTAATCAGCTCACAGATGATGCCATGAAACTAATGGATGGTGGTGATTTCATTGAAGTAAACGATTTTGATTTCGACTGTTAGCCTTGGAATTTCCCTGTTAGGTTTTAGACAATATGGTTTTAGCTAAAACCTAACATGATATTCCATCTGCATATTTGCTTTATAGGGCATCAACATCAATTCTGTACATGTCTGCATTTTATGTAATATAATGTTTACATGTGATAGTGGAGGCTACTTATAGTTAATTGGTGTTGGATTACTATTTTATAGATTCGTTTCCTCATAATTTTAAGCCTTGGTGTCTCATAACGTAGATGTATGTCAAGAGATGAAGGATGCATTTGAAAAAGAAGCTGGTAAGTAATGTCACATATTGTTCCCCCCAGTAAGTTCATGTCACCTATTGTTCCCCCCAAAAGGGATAGAAGAAAACTTGTCCTATTGTTTAAGTTACAACACTTCAGGTCTGGGCAAATGGAGTTTTTACAAGGGATAAGTTTCCCCTTTGCTAGTAATAGGCTTCTTTTCATTCATATTCCTTTGATTTTAGTCATCCATTCAACCTGTTTACCTACCGCAACTTTTCCTGTGCTTGACTTTAATATATTTGAAACTAATTTTCTTTTATGAAACCAATATTAATGTTGACTTAAATTTATCTTCCTTTTAGTAGTGCTATAGACATTTTTGGAAACTGCAACCCCAATCATATATGTCCATAAACCAAGGGCTCCTAAGTCCCTAAAAGTGTTGTTCCATCCCCTAAAAGAACAAAGTCAGCTCATTACATCATCTCCGAGAAGTTCTCCATGAAAAACTACTCAGAACTCGTCAAAACTGGACCATCTCACATGCTCCATGGTCAAAGTGTGATGCATCGCACCTAATGCACACAGGAGGTGTGATGCATACCGAAAAGCCCTCTTATGGGGTGCGATGGGTGAGAGTGGACAAATGGCAGAGGCGTTTGGAGAGGTGGATGATCATGGAATCTTCCAGAAACTTCTCCTGTGACACTTGCCTCTCTGAATTCACCCAAGGATGAGTAAGAGATCATCATTCTCCAAGTGGAATCAAGAACTATAAGAGAGAGAACACTAATCAGATCCCAAAAGCTGACTCACCCCCTTTGCAAACATCTATATATGGATCCCTCATCCTAGAGATCCAGAGGCTACCTTGTAAAGAAGTGTTGTTGGTTTCTTGGTGTAACATCATAGTGTTGGGTGATCTAATATTTTCATGAGGTGAAGAAGGGCTTCTTGCTGACAGGATGACGTTGGGTCAGAACAATTGGTTGTAATCCTCTTTGCTCATTCTTGATATTAATAAATATTTTCAAGTTTTCCTCCACATTCTTGTATGTTTAATGGTAAATGCTTTTGTGTGGTCAATATACATATAGTCCTATATTATTTATGATTGTAGATCTCTATTCTTCGATAGTATTATGCTACTTTCATTCCACATGTAATATTTGAAGTTGTGTTGACGAGAGAGGAGTGACAAGGATCTGTCAGAAGAAGGGAGAGGAACCGAGCAAGGAACCAAGTGCAAGACAGAGGTTGGTGTCCTTCATTCCCCTCTTATCTGCTTCTCATAAAGGAAAACAAAAGTGGTTTTAGTTTGTTTGTTTCTAAGATAGCTACTAGTCTTAGTGGGACTAGCAGCTCTGCATAGACACTAGATTTACCGATAACAAAATTGCGACTCCGTTGTGGATCGAATAGTTTGTTTACTTTTCTATATTTGTTTGTTTTATAAACTTACAGACGGAGCCTGAAGTCAAGCCAGCTAGCCTTCGAACTGCATTTTCTATGCAAGTGCAAAGTAGATCAACGCTGCTTCACTCTATCTCCAGGTTTTGTTTATAAAGTGAACAATTGATTTGTAAACATCCTAATTGCCCTTGTGGTGGCTCTAGTAACCTCCTTAGATCTACCCCTTTGATTTATTTACTGATTATCACTTGCTCGGCCTAAAGCCCTGAACTGTGCTGCAAACTATGATCAAGAACTGGATCAAAAGTCTGGCACTGTACCATCGCACCCTCCCTTAAAGGATATCAGTATGCATCACACTTCCCATGTGCAATAGGTGGGATGCATACTGGAATCCCTGTGTAACAGGTGCGATGGTGAGAGAAGGCTAATGTTGCCTCGAGACTTTGGTTTTTTCTTCACTCTTTTCAACTCTATTCAGGAGTTTTGCTGTTTGTAGTCAATATACCTCTCTGTAAACCCCCTTCCTTTCCATTACTCCGCCTCCATTGTGCAAAGAACTATAAATGTTTTTATTTATTGTGAGCCATTTTCAGTTCCCTTTTACAAAGAAGTAGCGTAATTGAACTATCGTTTCTTGATTTGGAAGTGTCGCAAGTGTCGTTTTCAGTCATAGAAGAGAATCCAATTGTTCTTGATAGTCAATTACACTGTTACTCTTGTATTTGATTTGAATTAGTATTTTTTGAAGTGTCGAAAGCAAGTTTTCAATTCCAAATCGCAAGTGTTGTCATGGTCTTCATTTTGTCTCGAAAAGAAGCTTGTTAGTAATGTCGCTTTGAAAAATAATTCAGATTTTTGCTTAGCTTTCTTTTTATCATTCACACATTAAAAAGGCTGAAAACAAATACATGCATGTGCAGTTGCATTTAGACTGTTTGTTGGTTTGATTTAGGACAGTGCATATAGTGTGTGCTCTTTGCTCTATGTTGAAAGAATATCATCTCTCTTTCTTTAGTAGCTAGGATTTTCATTGCAAAAAGAAGGTTAAACGATCGTTTATCATCTTAGATTGCATTTTAGGAATTTATATCTACATCACGCAGTGAACCTAAAAGGAAAATTTCTTAAGCAAGATCAACTGTAAAATAAATTTAATGAATCTAAAAATGCTTTGGAACCTAACGCACAACATTTAGAAGTCTAGGCTAGAGACGTATTCTGGCGTCGTAAAGCCTGGTAACTGTTTTTTTCATTGCTGGTTGGGTGATTCCTCCACTTTGAGATGACAAGTGCTAGTACGGACTTGTGCTCCCACGTACCATCGAGTATATATTGGGAGACCACAATAGGCTACATCCTTTATCCATAGGAAGCCATGTATGCCGCCCTATCGATCGCAATGCACTGAACACAGCATTTGGGAAGATTGATTGTCGTACCGTAAAAAGTATTTTGTAGTTTTGCGATTGGTTTGGTAATCCCTTTGTCTAGACTTCCAGAGTAGTCTCTTTCATTCCTTTTCAGACTCCTTAAAGGAAAAGGTCCATCTGAGCACTTGTCACTTCAAGCTCATTAAAAATCGAAGGCGACTAGAGTCATCTTTCTGTTTTTTCTCGACTCTTAAAAGTTGAAAGAACAAGTTGTGTAAAAGCGTCTAAAATTTATTTTAATTGGAATAACATCACTGTTCCCTCGTTGGTCTTTAGGTTGAGAAAAATGGAGTCCACCAACCAAGGATTTCCCCTTGGAGGAAATCCTAGTCCTTTCTCCTCTTGGGGAGATCTTGCTGCACCCCATATGGCCACATTGTCGCTTCCAGGATTGGCAATTGGCTTGCCCATATGGCTCTTCTCTACCTTTGTCGCTCAGAATACCGTAATTCCTGAGCAATCAAGTCAGCAACTAAATGATACCAGAGTTACCCCCCAACCTTCCACTTCGTCCATTTCTCCCTCTCCTCCTTCCTCTTCGCTTGATGAAGCTGGTAAAGCTAAAAATCAAGTAACTAAGAAGAATAAAGAGAAGAAGAAGAAAGAGCCAAAGGCAAAAAAGGGAAACCAGGCATCATCTAGTGAAAATCCACACACTGCACCATCCAGGCATAAATCACCATGTGTCATTTGCAAAGGAGACCACTATCATCGAGATTGTCCTTGCATCCCTCGGATCTTAAGGGACTGGTCTCCTCGTTTGCACAATCCGGTGTCATCAACCTCTGATGATCATGTTGAGAATACACCGTCAACTAGTGAAAATGAAGCCTCTAGACAGAAAAGGAATTGCAAATTTCCTTGTAAACTGTGTGAAGGTGATCACGCCGTCCACCGTTGTCCCTTCTTAAACGAAGCTAAAAGAGTTTTGGACGACCATCCAGTTTCACTATTACGGCTTCCTCCTGGATATAAGAAACTCTTGCCAAGTCCATCACTAGTTGAAAATCCGACTGAAACGCCATTGTGGTCGGCTGAAGCATCTATCATTGAAGATGAACCCTCTGAATCCATACGAGACGAAAGTCAAAAGGTCGAGACAGAAGTTGACCCGGTCTTGCCTTCAGAAGATCCATCTTTGGATGATACAATCACTGAGGAGAATAAGAACGACACCGTTCAAATTCTCTTCGTAAACACAGACTCCGATGAACATGGGGGTAGTCTACCTGTTCCTTTACGACAGGAAGGAAGTTCGTTAGAGTCATATCTGGCCATCTATTTGGTCCCACCTCCAAGAAACCTATTTGTTTCCTTCGATTGCAATCTACTAGGCAAACCCTATTTACCGGCTAGTGTACCATTTTGAATCATTGTACAAATATACAGAATGGTCATGGCTGGTACCATCATAGATGAGAGGCTTCTGTAAGTATCCTTTCCTCAAGTGCTTGGGAAGCGCTTGGTTCGCCATCATTTATGCCTAAGATGAGAAATCTGACAGGCTTCGACAAAGGAACTAGTGGACCGTTAGGGATCCTTCCCAATGTGCCCATAACATTGAGAAGGAAAATTGTTTACATAAACATAATGGTAGTCCAAGGACCCTTGGATTATAATCTAATCCTTGGGCGCGACTATATGTATAGCATGGGAGTCGTTGTCTCCTCACTCTTTAGAGTAATGTGTTTTCCACACGAAGGCAGAGTGGTCAAGCTCGTAGACCAGCTGTCGTTTCCCGGCTCACACATAGCTAATAGTCAAATACCATCTCTAAATGGTCTTTTCACACAAGGAATGTTTCATCAATCCCCAGCCCGTCCACCTAATGAGCGCGAATGATTTGGGAAGACATGACTGAAACCCAGGGGGCATGTACCCTGGTTTGTTTCGGCAGGAAAACCTTGGGTATAGGGTAGGTTTCCGCAAAGGATATATGACTAGTTTATGAGATTAGACTGGAATAAGATTCCTTCATCAAAGTTATGTGAGTGGAGGCAAGTTGCGTCGCTCACCTTTGTCTATTTCGGTAGACATCGCCGAGGAAGTGTTTCGACTGAAGTGCGGATAGAACAATCTTCAGTAACCCAGAAACTCTACTTCGCTATACCTGGGGGTATGCAAACCTCTTGTAAGCAAGCGAGAAACGACCAACTAACATTTTCTCTATGATTTCGTTGACTTCAACCACCTAGGTTGGGTGAGTGGTCAAATCGACCATTCATCTTCGCAGGGGCCAAGTTGGCGCCGAAAAAGTAAAGGAGAAAGTTTCCTACCTAACCTTGGCGGTGATCTTGGTAGTTAAGTAGAGAGGCGTAGTTGGTCGTTCCTAGCTTGCATGCAAGAGGTGCCGGAGCAAAGCTTTGTAACGTGCAAGCTCCATAAAAAATGGCATCTTAGATAAGACATCCTTATTATATGACTGAATCGAGCAGTTTTTATGTGGAGTTCAAGCTCATTAAAAATTAAACATAAGCAGTGAGCAAATGTTTCATCCAGTGTTTAAGCTCATTCATTTAAAAATGAACCAATTTCCGGTAAATAACCATTGTGAATGCATTATAATCAGCTTTTGAGCCATGGTCATGTTCTCATCATCACCTCCACTCTGTTTTGGCCAATCATTCACCTCCATTTCATTGTTTACCCTTTTTGAGGAAAAATTGCGAAGAGTGATCCCGTTAGCCATCCTTGTAACGCTGCCATGACTGGAAAATTCCAAACCTTACCTGGAATCAGCTGCTACCCGAATTTATCACTTGTTCCTCGAAAAACGAGTCTCCTTTAAGCTCTTTTCATCTGACTCATAAAATATGAAAAGATTATCGAGTGATTGGCCTATCCAGCTCGTTAAACCGACCAGAAGTGCTATCCCTCCTCTAGATTTTAATCTTTTTGGACCTGAGGGATTATTACAGAAAAAGATCGAGCGCTTGTTTTGTTCGGCTCATTAAAATTACCGAAAATTCATCCCTTACGTATTATTTTATACTTTTTTTTCGACCTAAGGGATTATATGAAGAAAAAGGATTATTGGAGTTGTCTTTACGTCCCTTTCAGACTCTCTAAAATTGAAAAGGACCGAGTTGTCTTTGTCGTTAAACTTGTTAAAACCTAATAGCGACAAACTTGTCTATACAGACAAGAACGAGTTTCACTATCGCTAGGCTCATTAAAACATAGCGATGCGTTTTCCCAAAGGGAAAATTATAGAACAAGCATATGTTATCCTCCTCAAACTTGACCAAAATAAAGAGGTACTCGTCAGCAATGACTGGGAAAAATTGGGAAGAAAACTTGAAGAAACTTTATTGGTAGCAAGTCGCTCTTGAACATGACACTTTCACTCTGCATCCGAGTCAGGTTGGGTTATTCCGTTCACTGGTCATATCACCATTGGTCCATCACACCATCCACATTTGGGGTTAACACTAGCAATCCATCATGTCAGTGTCACTGGTATGTTCAAGAGAAGTCGCTCAGAGAATTCACCTATGTCTCATCAGCTGCAATACATTCATGCTCCATTCTTTCATGACCGCCACCCTGAACCTTATATCATCAGATCATTTTCACCTCCATTAACATCATTTGCTCCATTCCGTGTCGTACATGTGGGATTTATTAAGGCCCTCCTACGACAGATCGCTTCTTGTTGACATCAGCTCATTATCCAGGAAGTTGATCTAGGAACAACCCTTTCAGTACTTTGAAGCTTGCATGCCTCAATGGCAAGTTTCTCACTTCTGGCGATAGGTTTACATCAATGGCATTCGACTGAAAGATTTTGTGTGGTGTTCGATGCTAAGTCCCTTTTTCACACCACGTGAATTTTACTATAGTAACTTGAGGGTCATCATCATTATCGGTGATTCCTCTCGTGCCTGTTAACAACTTACATCATTGGCTGGTAATCAGGCGATGTCTTTCCATGTTCGACTCTAGAACATCTCTCACATGGATCAACTTGTACTTTGAGTGAAGATCGAACGAGATTGAAGACCCCGGATCTAGTTTCATCCACCCAGGCTGCGATATATACTCAGCAAAATAAAAACATCAAATGTACATCATTTCTGCACAGATAATCATCCAAACTAAGGGATGACGGCTCTACCAGAATCATCAGTCTGCACACAGACAATTCTCTGTCCTATGTACATGAAAATGAATTTATAAAGCTGAGCATGGGAATGCCCGAATCAGCTAGATCATGAAAATATTATGAAGATAATGTATTGTATTGTATTGTATCTTATTACAGGTCGCCTTCCAGCTCGAAAAACTTCGGATCCTCTTGATAAAGCATTTCACCTGACATCAAAAGATTTACGACCTCATGCTTTAGGGGGCAACTATTATAGACATTTTTGGGCACTGCAACCCCAATCATATATGTCCATAAACCAAGGCCTCCTAACTCCTTAAAGTGTTGTTCCATCCCCTAAAAGAACAAGGTCAGCTGATTACATCATCTCCAAGAAGTTCTCGATGGAAAACTACTCAGAACGGGTCAAAAATGGGCCATCTCACCTGCTCCATGGTTTAAGTGGGATGCATCCCACCTAATGCACACGGGAGGTGCGATGCATACTGAAAAGCCCTTCTATGGGGTGTGATGGGCGAGAGTGGACAAATGGTAGAGGCATTTGGAGAGGTGGATGATCATGGAATCTTCCAGAAACTTCTCCTGTGAAACTTGCCTCTCTGAATTCGCCCAGGGAAGAGTAAGAGATCATCATTCTCCAAGTGGAATCAAGAACTATCAGAGAGAGGACACTAATCAGATCCTAGAAGCTGACTCACCCCCTTTGCAAACATCTATATATGGATCCCTCATCCTAGAGATCCAGAGGCTGGAATTTTGTATCTTGTAAAGAAGTGTTGTTGGTTTCTTGGTGTAACATCATAGTGTTGGGTGATCTAAGCTTTTCATGAGGTGAAGAAGGGCTTCTTGCTGAGAGGATGATGCTGGGTCAGAACAATTGGTTGTAATCCTCTTTCCTCATTCTTGATATTAATAAAGTTATTCAAGTTTTCCTCCACATTCTTGTATGTTTAATGATATATGCTTTTGTGTGGTCAATATACATATGGTCCTATATTGTTTATGATTGTAGATCTCTGTTTTTCGATAGTATTATGCTGCTTTCATTCCACAGGTGATATTTGAAGTTGTGTTGATGAGAGAGGAGTGGAAAGGATCTGTCAGAAGAAGGGAAAGGAACCGAGCAAGGAACCAAGCGCAAGACAGAGGTTGGTGTCCTTCATTCCCCTCTTATCTGCTTCTCATAAAGGAAAATGAAAGTGGTTTTAGTTTGTTTGTTTCTAAGATAGCTACCAGTCTTAGTGGGACTAGCAGCTTTGCATAGACACTAGATTTCCTGATAACAAGTAGCTTTTGTGACCTTTTATAATTTGTCTTACAACCAAATTAGTAAAATCAAGTGCATGGGAGACTGCTTGGTGATGTATATCATGGTTTTCACTATTTTAATCTTTGCTCACATATTTGAAAAGAGCAATGTGAACATTGACCAATTTTTTGGAGGATGTCACTCATTATTGTCTTCTTTCCCACCTTGAGTCAATCATTTGAGGACACACCAACTATGTGGTGTGTGATACACCAACATAAAAGCTGTTGTATATCCTAATAAAATACTAAAAATCGAATTGTAAGGTTAAAATATGTGTTACTGTGATATGTGCCAGCCAGATTTTTGAAAACCTAGTATCTGGAAATGGCAAGGATACATCAAGTACAAAAAATGTATTAATATTTTTAAAATAAAAAAAAAAATATTAAGAGTTTTGAATTAAAACCATTCATGAATCACAATATCTGAACTAAAGTCATTAGGTAATTTATAAATCTGAATATGAATGTTGACTTTAAGTTTGATGAGCTATGCAATACACTCTTACAGTAGGACATATGAAAGAAATATATCGATACCAATAGTGAGACAGAGGGTTTAGAGCAGACCTTTGCAACTAGTTTCAATGGGAAAGGAAAATGGTTAAAAAAGAAAGGTGAATGTAATGGTAAAGATGCAACTAGAAGTTAGAAGAACATATGCCACTATAGCAAGGTGGGCCATATGAAGAAAAATTGCAAAAATAGGCTGGCTGATAAGAAAAATGGTGAGAGAGGGCCTCAACAAAAGGCTTATGTTGGGATCTCATAGCCCTTACTCCAGGGAAGAAACCCATTGGTCGAAAATGGGTATACAACTCCAAGGGAAATGTAGATGACATACTTAACAAGCACAAGGTTGGGTTGGTCACAAAATGGTACTATTAGAAAGAAGGCATTGACTATGAGCAGAAATTTCCTCCTACAACGAAGATGATAACCACCCAATTAGTTCTAGCCATGGAAACATAATTTGGTTTGAAGATCCATCAGATGGACATGAAGAGTGCCTTCCATCAGATGGAGATTTCAACAAGACGTGTATATACAGCAACGAGAGGAGCCTTGGGTTCTAGTGGAGGAGCATCTTCTTTGCAGATTGTAGAAGACTATATATAGTGTAAAGTAGACACCTTGGGCATGGTACATGAAGGTTGATAGATACTTTGATGAATAGGGTTCCAACAAAGTCCTTCAGATTCTAATTTGTATGTCAAAAGTGTTGGTATTGATATCATTCTACTTGTCATTTATGTAGGTGACATTATTATTATAGCTAGTAAGGTTAGTACTATTAAACAAATGAATTCTAATATGAAATATTTTGACATGATTGGGCTAGGCCTCCCACATTACTGTCTAGGTGTAGAAGTTTGGAAAACAGGGAGCAACATTTTTGTCTCACAAAAAGAAAAATGCTAGGATTTTACTTGACAGGTTTAGAAGTGCAAACTCTCATCTGCACCTGTGGAGATAGGGCTAAAACGTTTAGCTAAGTTTGACTCTAAAGTAGTTAATGAATCAATTTTCAGGCAACTAGTGGGGAGTGTGATATATCTTGTTGCCACTAGACTTGATTTGAGTTATGTCATGAGCTTCATTTCTAGATTCATGACAACATCAAATGTAGATATTTGGACTATAGTGAAGTGAGTGTTGAGATATGTGAAAGAGACACTTGAATATAGAAGAAGAAAAGACCCTAGGCTGTGTTGGAATAAAAAATCATATTGGGAAATTTGTGTGGATGATAGAAAATCAACTTCTCGATATGTATTCAAGCTTGGGGTGGGTGTAGTCACATAGGCTGGCAATAATGCAACATGTAGTAGTTCCTTCATTGACAAAAATAGAATATCAAGGATCAATGAAAGGAAAATTTGGGGTAGTTTGGCTAAGGAGGATGCTTTCAGAAATGGTGTTGCAGAAAATGCCAACACTCCTATTTTGTCACAATCAATGGGTGCTCATATTATCCAACTATCATGTTTTCCATGAGCGTACCAAGCATGTTAAGATTCACTACCTCTTCATCAAACACCTTATAGAGGATGGATCTATTGAACTGCATAATTGTACCACAAAGGATCAGACTATAGAGATTTTCAACGAGTATTTCAGTTCCAATAAACTTGATGTAGTTAGTAGATTGACCAGTAAGAGAGGGCGCTAAAAAAAATATTAGGTTATAATAGTCAATTAGATATTAGACATGGGCATTAATAAAGTCAATTTCTACTTTAGGCTATTTTATACTCTTATTCTTTATTTCACTTTAGTGTATTTTTTGGTCTATCCCACATTCATAAAGTGGATTTGACTTGACTAGCTTGTAGCCCTTTATATCATTATTAATGCAATCTTGATTTTCTTTACATGTTCTTGTTCTTGTTACACTGAAGATGTGGTGATAATTAGATACCCAGAACTTGTATAGAGCAGTGGAAAAAACATGTATGGCTATTGAGTCAATTGTTGTGTGCCCTAGATATCAAACAACCTTTTTGCAAATTTATGACAAAAGTCATAGATCAATGCAAATGTTGTGTAGCCATTGATAATAGGATGAAAACCACTATAGAAACATCCTTGTTAGGGCACATTGTTAGACCTAGACTAAAGTTGACGTAGGGAAGAAATCAAAACCATCTGCATGTCCTTATATTTGCAGATGCATGAAGATGTGTGCAACCCATTATTGATGTTTTTTCATATATTCAGTGGCTGATGAATTAACTCCATTGTTTTTTTGTTGGAGTTATTTATTTGTTTTGGGAAATTATTGATGAATTTTGTTAATTAATGATCAAGACTATATTAGGGATGAAGCAGTGAGTTTGCCTACCAACCAGAAAACCTTGAGAGTTGCCAAAACACTGTCCAATTTTGTTCTAGAAAGCATTTTGAAGATTTAATTCTTAAAATTATGTGCATGTTAGAATTTACCTTGTGATTTGTGAAAAACAAAAGAATTCTAGTTTTAATTAGGTAACTCAATTAGGTTTTGAGGCAAAGGGTACATGATTTGTAATTCTTAGCTTGATAAATTGTCTAGCTTAATTCCACTAAATCCTTTTATCGATGGAAAAAGATGGAAATTGAATAGAGTGGAAATATTGTTTTGATGAGTTTATGGAAATATGCCCTTCAAAATGAGGAAAATGAGAGTATGATGGAGACCTAGAGATGAATAAAGTTGAAGATATGACATGTAACTATGAATTGGGTTACCATCCAAGACAACCAGCAATCACTATGGTTGGTCACCCAGGTGCCTCAGTGGATGGTGGTAGATCGGTATGTGCTCTTAAGAAATTTTTTAGTCATCTTTGTAAAATTTGGAATTATTTTACTAGGGGATATTGGGAGGATTTGAGTAATGATAAAATGTGTTATTAACTTATTTAGTGTTGGGGCATGGAGGGTTGGTGGTAGAGTGGTAACACTCAAAATTATTGTTTCAGTAATATTTTCCACTTTATGTGTGACCAACTTAATGTTAGATGTTTTAGTTAGATGTGAGGTGGTTAAACCATCCTACCCACTACTGTTGGTATATGAATATGTCACCTAGGTTTTTTAAGTCAATTATTATTTATCCTCTCTACACCATTCCCTATGTAAATTAGGGACCTTAATTTTGTAGAAATAATTGCCAACCAGACTTCTCTAAAGTTTCACTGACATCAATGACTACATTTTGTATACATCTTTATGCTTTCCTCCCCTCCATGCTCACATCTAAAATTTAATATTTAGCAGTCTTATTCTGGGAACTTGAAAGGTCCAATTATTTTGGAAACCATTCTTGAGAAAAGAGAGAATTTTGTTACAAATTAATACTATGGAAAGTGTAATATATATTCATGCTGAAATTTTTACTGTAGACATATTTATGAAATAGAGGGGCTTTTGCATGCAACATGTTACTGCCATTTCCTAAAATTTCAACTACCTTTTTAGTTTTATCTTATTTGCATTCTCTACTTCGCCCATACACAGGGGAATATGAACTGGTGCTTTAAAATATTACATTTCCATTATGATATACTAGGGATTTACGTTTGTAATCTTGATCTTCTTATGCTTCTTTATGCATTATCCATCCGTGTAGTGATTGTGTTGCTCCAACTGATAAATTACCTTTTCCAATAGTTAAAAAAAATGAAAATACCATTGTAAAATTTCCAATCAAATATAAGTGTTTATTTCATTGGAAACTATGTAGGTGCTTGATAAGGAT
The DNA here is from genome assembly GCA_031772625.1 of Pinus tabuliformis. NCBI lineage: Eukaryota > Viridiplantae > Streptophyta > Pinopsida > Pinales > Pinaceae > Pinus > Pinus tabuliformis. The sequence continues at coordinate 588,391,052 of CM062811.1, forward strand.
GGTGGAATTTTTTCAAAAGGTAAGTTGGGTAGTGAAATTGGGTGGTCAATCCATGGGGTGCCCTATCATAGTGGAGAGTATGAGTCAACCCCAAAAATTTCTCATAGAGGTCAGTTAAATTCTTAGATTAATAGGGCTTTTATATCCACTCAATAACTCATTTTTGTTATTTTGAGACATGGTTTAACGTTGTTATGATATTTTGTGTTGGTTTTCACCAATATTGTAGATGCTTTGTGAGGAGTGGGGGCTCTTCCTTGAAATATCTAACATCATTCGATGCTTGGGGCATATGATTTTAAAGGGAATCATGGAAGCTCGCAGTGACAAGATTTGGGCCCACTTTGTTGTTGAGGTAATTCCATGGTTGCAAATAAGATAATTAATTCTCAGACCTTTGATTCCATGTAAAGCTTCCTCTTTTATTTGTGTTTGTTTGCTTGAGCTAACTGTAGACTTAAAGAATTAGCATTTGGATTTATAATAAGAATAGTGTATGCAATTTATTTTAAGCTTGAGAGTGTTTCTAGAGTTGGAGAAAAGTGCCAAACCAAACAAATTGCTACAGTTGATGCTTAATAACTAACAATTGGAGATTTTTCTTGGGAATTTGATCATGTATTGTTGTAGACCATAAGATACTCTAGCTATCAATCTCTATATTTCACCATATGTGCTCATATATGTTTTGGCATATAAAATTATGAAGGCACCCTAGCTTGATTTGTCGTGTTGTGTTATTTGGTAGTTTCATGGTATTTTTTCACAATAGTGACTTGTTGGATTGGAAGTGAAACTCTAACAATGTAAAAAGATCAATATTGTTCTAAGAACCACAAAGAAATTTGAAAATCTCAATTTTGATCTTTAGTGAGCCCTGGACATGCATGTTACTAAAGACTATTTTCATTTAGCCAAAGATGAGGTAAATCAGTGAAATTGTTTTGGGAGACTTAGTACCCTCACTCAAAGATGTAAATTAGAATTATGGAAGTGTAGGAAGATGCACAAGGAGAAATAATATAGCACTATATTTTATGGCTTCTCCATAGGTACATGTGCAGGAGGTTGTGTGCAATCAGGTCAGGCTGTAATGCAGATTTTAACCTGAGAAATGCGATTTTTCCACTTGGCATGCAATTTTGACACTTTGGAGTGCATTCTAAGTATGGAATATGATGTTTCATGGGATATAGGATAGCCCCTTTTCCTTATCATCCATCAGGTTTGCAATTTATGATCATGGCATACATTTTTTAATGCAAGTGGACATTTTGGCACTATCAAAATAATAGGTAGAAAGCAAATTTGGTCTTACAGAAAGCATATTTTGGCCCATGGGTGTATAAATCAAGGTAGGAGATGGTGTTAGTGAGAAATATGAGTAGGTTTCCCCTTAGACATGGCATGACAAAAAATCATCATAAAGGCTAACTTGGCAAATTACCCATTCCAAAGACCTCCAAGTATGGGATTAGTGATCAAGTTTGACTTTGTCAAACTCAAATATCACATATTGCTTGGTAGGATATTTAATGGTTTGGAACTTGTTTTTAATGATTAAGGCCCAGGAGGAGGATTGTCATCTTTGACACTGTAAAAGAGATTAATGTTGAGGGCTGCAAATTACTTCCTCAATCACCAATTGGATGAGAGGAATGATGATCATATTTGACTTTATCAAAGGGATAATATGTATTTATTGTAAAACAAATTTTGAATTTGCCAAATGGTAAAGGTTAGAAATTAGATAATCATTTTATACTTTGTCAAAACAATCTACATTGAGGATATTGTAAATTCTATAAGGTGTGGATTTTTTGGGGTTTAATCCTCCAAAGTTTGCAATAAGACAAAAAATGATCTCTGACAGTAGTGCAACATATGGGTAGCCATGGTTGTTCCATTCATCCTTTTCCATTTTCTATAGATCAGGCTTATATGTTAATGCTACAATTAGAAGTTATTATTGATTAGTTTGTATCTCTATTTCAGGCAGTAGAATTATTTCCCTTTATAGTCTTGAATAAAGCAAGAGTAGGAGTCATGATTCGTGTATCCTCTGTTACTCTTTGTATGTTTAAAACAATCCAAGATATCATGTTTAGAATACTTTGTTAAGAAGCTTTGGTTAATCAAGCTCTTGGTTGTTTTGCTTACATGGTCCATTGATGATTATGGTTTGAAGTGAAAGTTGGTTCATCCTAAACAATTTTATTCTTAATATAGAAACTTTTTTGATTTGAGTTATAGCATATGTTATTATAATTAGAATTCCATACTAAACCTATCCATCATTTGCAATAACTTTGGCATCTATGTGCAAGTAAAGGAATCCATCACCCAATGAGAAATGACTAGTCCTAATTGAGATCCATATTATTAGTCATCGATATATTCAAAACCTTGTTCTGTGATCTAAAATATTGCATTTGAACTCAAATTTGCATATTAGAAATGATGGAAAACCATCCTATAGCTAGAAATCCTTTAGCTATGAATATTAATTCAAATTGGGACTAACGTTTGAAAGGTTTCTTAGCTTTTGTAAACTCTATGACCAATCCTAGTTAACATGTTTAACTTCATACCCCAGACAAAATGTGGAGAGAGATCTTAAATTAGGGTAACCTCTGAATTGGAAGACATGAGTTGCATATTTATATTATGGTACAAGTTTTTGATTCAAAGAAATGAGTTTTCAAAAATTTATATCCCGGTGGAGAGCATAGTCACAAGACATGGACCCAAGAAACATTGGGCAAAGTCTAAAAAAGAAGACCGATTTGGATTCCCCAATAGAAAATTGGCATAAAATTCCATAATTAAAATAAATTCTAAAATAGTGGTTTGCCCAATTTGTAAAAGTGAGATGTTGAAATTGCCCATATTAGTGTTCAAGCCTCTTTGATGACAAAATTGCATTTGTGCTTATGGATGTAGCAACACAAAAAAAAATGGTTGGAGTTAGATGCAAGTTATGAGCATCTTTTGGCAGAATAAATGCCCCCCCCCCCTCCCCCCCACTAACAATCTCTTAGTGGACACTATTGGTTTTGATTTGTCTTGCTTATCTAGCCACATTCTGGTAAGAGGAGGCTAGTTTAGATTCTCTCTTCGAGGCATACAAAAATGGAAAATTTGTCAAAATATGTTAGATTAGTCATCTCTATCAAACTTATTTTTCAAAATTCAGGGTCAAGCTTGTTGACTAGCCCAAGAAAACACAATTAAGCTCATTACATCTTGTCTGAAATTGACAAGATTTGACTAAGCTTGGCCCAAACTCAAACAAATCAAACATTTAGAAAAAAATTTGGGAACTCTTACTTTAATGTTGGATTGTAAGCATAGAGTGTAGCACAAAACCCCAATGCCATACATAGATGATTTATTCTAGAGGACAATAGAAAATGGGCTATGATTTTCTTCCTCTTTACTAAAGAAGTGAATTCCATCTTATCAAGTGCATAATCAATCATGTTGGGTTCTTTTGTTTCCTCTAATCTTTGAGTACATGTGGACACATGTTCAAATTAGTAGATTTCGTTGCTTCTTGTCTTTTTTCTTATCATCTTTATTTTGCCCACCCCAATCTTATTCTATATGGATCTTTTTGTTATCCCCTAGATCTATTCTATAAAGGTAGAGGGGGGATATCTTGAAATATGTAACTAGGTTCGGTCTTCATAAATATGAAATGTACTCTTCATTATTTTATGTTGTAAAAAGAAAAGAAAAACTATTATTATTTTTGTAGCATGGGTTTCATGCTCAAGGTCATTTTATTTATAGTCAAGCACCCATTGAGTGCTTCTAAGGTTTGTCATGAAGTCAAGAAGTCAATAGAGTCATTTTCACTTGAAAAAGACCTCACTAGGCATCTTGTAACATGTCAAAAGAATTATTTTTGTGTATAAAGTGTCAAAATACCCCTCCAAGACCAAGTCGGTCTGGCAGCTAAGAAGTCTACCTCATTAGGGCATGTAGTCCTCCCTAGAAGATTATATATTTCCCCCCACCCACTTTTCATAACTTCCATAACGATTAGGTAGGGACTTGCAACTTCGATGCTGCTTTGCTTGTTTAGTAAAATATTGTGAAAAAACTAATTTATTAAAAGTTGTAGAATTTATAATTTATGATGTTTCAAGGTCTATTTTTTAAAATTCTAATTCTTTAAAGGGTGCTAGCTCAATGGAAGAGCAGTTGCTTTACAAGTAGGATATTGGTGGTTTGATTCCATCGTGCCTTGATGTCCGTATGGAATGGCGACGATAAATTTTTGGTGACGGAGGCTCTTTTGACCATCACAAATGGGCTTATGATGGCATTTTTCGACCATCACCAAAATATGAAATGGTTATGGTCAACGAATGCCATGATATATACACATCAATAGTGATGACCATGAAAGGTCCATAACCATTAATAGTTTTTGTTGATAATAAATGGTGATGGTCATTGCCCGTCATTATAGTCATTATTTGTGATAGACCTTGAATGTCACCACAAAACCTATACTTTTGACAATGCAGCTTTTGGTGACGATCAACGAACGTCGCCATATATATGCACCAATAGTGATGGCCATGAAATATCCATCACAATAAATCATTGTTGTTCATATGAAATGGTGACGGTCACTATCCGTCATTATAATCAATATTTGTGACAGACCTTGAATGTCACCATATCACCTATACTTTTGGCGATGCCACCTTTGGTGACATTCAATTTTCGGTGACCGAGGCTATGCCCCGTCACCATTTCTTATATGAAATGGTGACGATCGCTATCCGTCACTATAAATTATTATTTGTAACAGACTTTGAATGTCACCACAACACCTATACTTTTGGCGACACCAACTATGGTGACGTTTAATTTTTGGTGGCCGAGGCTATGGCCCGTCACTATTTCTCATATGAAATGGTGATGATCGCTATCCCTCATTATAAATCATTATTGGTGATGGACTTTGAATGTTTCCACAACACCTATATGTTTGGCGATGCCACCCAAGTTCTTAGTGACGAAGGTTGTTTTGATCATCACCAATGAGGTTATGGTGACATTTTTTTCCCCTCACCAATGTCCTTTTTGCTTGTAGTGTGTGTGTGTGTGTGCGTGCGTGTGTGGATGCATACCAAAAACAATTCTCCTTAATGAACAAATAAAGAAGAATATAATGTTTCCATCTAATCAACCATCTCCAATGTAGCTTCATTAGGCCCAGAGTGCTTCCACTACACTTTAACTTTCTCTATTGATCGATTTTGGAGCATGAGTTTCCTCCATTATAGGATGCATTAAGGCTCTGGATGGAACTCTCCTTTTGGTTCCACTTGCAATATATACCAATCATCACATTATAAACATCTCATATATATATATATATATATATATATATATATATATATATATATATATATTAAGAAAAGAAACATGGAAAACATCATGGACTTTCACTGTTGGAGGAAAAGAAAGTATGTAGGCCACTGGTCCAATCCTCTCAAGGATCTCAAAAGGATCACAATACCAAGTTACCAACTTGGCACATGATCTAATATTCAAGGACCTCTTCATGGGATTGATCACAAATACACATTCTCCCCAATCAGAAACTCCTTGAATGCCCTATATTGTTTCAGATAGCTCTTCTTCTTATCATCTGTTTCCTTCAACTTATTTGTGATAACCTGCATCTATTTCTCCATCTCTCTCCACATATCTAGTCCAATCAATGCACTGCTCACTGGATCACTCTAGCTGATAGGAGTGTTACAAGATTTCCCATAGAGAACCTTAAATGGACTCATCTTCAAGGATTCCTGATACCCATTATTATAAGAAACTCCACCAATGGAAGATACTCCTCCCATTTCCTATGTTGATGCATGGCATACATCCTAAACATATCCTCAAAGATCTTGTTAACCCTCTTTGTTTACCCATTTTTCTGCAGATAATAACTTGTACTTAAGGCCAACTCTATCCCAAAGCTTGTAAACAAAGCCATCGAAAACCTGGAAGTTAAATTGGCATCTCTATCTGATATAATCCTCACTATCTTTTTAATGAATACTTGAGCCACTTCACTAGATGAATTAGTATATTTCATTGTAATGAAGTGAGTTACCATGCTCAACCTGTCGACCACAACCATGATCAAGTCATGCTTCCTTGATGTTCTTGGCAATCCTATAATGAAATCCATGGAAATAACATCCAATTTCCATTCCAAAATCAGTATAGGTTGCAACAAACTAGTTGGATGCTTGTATTCAACTTTCACTAGCTGATAGTACAATCACCTAGCAACAAACTCAACCACCTATTTATTCAAATTAGGCGAATACTAGAACTTCTTGATAGTTGTAAAAGTTTTTTTATATCTTAGTTAACCTGAACATGTCTTGACATGAAACTCTCTTAAAATAAGCTTCTTCAATTCACCATTGTCAGGAACATAGATCTTGCTCCTAAATCTAACCAAACCATCTGTTCTAAGATGATACTCCTCATCCTTATCACCTTCACCTTACTATTCTAATCTCTACTTCGTTTGTTGGTACCTCTCATCATGCTTATCTGCATGTAAGACTTGATTTTATAAATGTGTCCCATAAGAACTCAGAACTAAAATATGATTCACCTGCACTTTCCTTCTAAGATCATCTACAACCCGGTTCTCATTTCCTTTGATGTAACTAATCTTGAAATCAAACTCACTAACAATATCCAACCATCTAGCTTGCATTGCATTCAAGTTGGGTTGGTCAAGCAAGTACCTCAATCCATTATGATCACTCATCAAAACAAACTTCCTGCCAAGGAGATAATGTCTCCACATCTTTAGTGCACAAATGATAGTTTCCAACTCAAGATCATGAGTTACAAAATTATTCTCATTCTCATTCAGCTTTCATGATTGAAAGAAAACCACCTTCCCTTCCTACATCAGAACTTCACGAAGTCCTTCCTTGCAATCATTTTGGCAAACCACAAACTCCTTAACAGGATCTACAAACTTCAAAACTGGAGCATTGGTAGATAAGTTCTTCAATTAATCAAAACTAGATGCACACTCAACATTCCATTCAAACTTATTTCCTTTCCTCTGCAAATATTTGATAGGATATTCAATATTAGAGAAGATACTTATGAACCTCTTGTAATAACCTGCTAGTCCCATGAATGCTCTAACCTCATCTACATTCTTTGGAGTTGGCCACTCCACAATAGACTTAATCTTTTCCTGATCCACTATTATCCCCTCCTTGGAAAAAACATGTCCCATGTAATGAATCTAAGTATGAAAGAAGCTTCACTTTCTAAGCTTGGCCGATAACTTATGATCTCTCAACAATATTAATACTTTTGTGATATGCTTTTCATTATCCTCCTCATTCTTTAAATATACCAATATATCATCGATAAGTACTATCACAAACTTACCACAAACTCATAGTTGCCATACTTGTACAATATATACTTGTAGATGTATTCTTCTTTGATGTGCACTTTAAGATATCCTAATCTCATATAAATATTCAAAAATTTGGTAGCTTCCTTCAACTAATCAAACAAATCATCAATACGAGGCAATGTATACTTGTTCTTGATAGTCACCGTGTTCAATTGCCTGTAATCGATGCACAATCTGAGAGTATTGTCCTTCTTCTTTACAAACAATAGTGGTGCACCCCAAGGGGATATACTTGGCCATATGTATCCTTATTAAGAATCTCTTTAAGTTGAAACTTTAGTTCCACCAACTTAGGTGTGCTCATCTTGTAAGGTGCCTTAGATGCTGGTGCTATTCTGGGAATCAACTCAATAGAGAAATCCACCTCTATATGAGGAAAATATGGAATCTTTGTAGGAAACATATCCTGAAACTACTGTAAGATAGGATATCTCCTCAGGACTTCATCATGCTCATCTTCCTTCCCTTTGTTATTGGAATTATGTACTCCAAACAATAAACATCCTTTCCTGCCATTGCACTTAGCTTGCATGGTTGTAACCATCCTCACTAAGGCAGGATTCTTCTTTCCTTGCAAGATTATATTTTCTCCATCCTCATCCAAGCACTTAATGGACTTTTCATAGAAATCTACCTTTTTCTTGTGAATAAACAACCATTCCATGCCCAAAATCATGCTATATGAACCGAAAGAAAGCAAATTCAAATTTCTTGTTGTAGGCATGCCATTAAGCTCAAATGCATAAGATTTCATGCAATTATCAATTCTTCTCCTGGTCCCTCTAGCCAGTTGCACTAACCAATATTATGCATGCGCCACTTCCTTATTCAACCAACATTGATCCATTAGGTCAAGACTAATATAGCTATAATTTTATCCAGGTTCAAAAAAAATAGAAACAACTTGATCACAAACATTACCTTCCATCTCAATAATGGATGCTTGGTGATCTTCCTGCTTGTTATCAACTAGTACATAGATATGAGGAATGTTCTGACCTACATCCCCAACTATTTGTGCATCTTGATCACTTTAGATATAGGCATGATTTGTTATTGATTGTTAGTTTTGTTGTGCTAATTTCAATTATAAATTCACAAACATGTGGTTTTTCATTGCTTCCTGTGCATAGGTTTCCTTTGGTTGTTTGGTGATTGAAATAGGTAAATTTCATCAAGTTTAATGTGACAGACATGAACAAAATAGCTCCAAAAAATATTACTAAACAATAAACATTCAAAGTACAACGAACCATCAATAAGAGAATTTAACACAGTGTTTTGATGAAGGAGTTCACCCCTCCTTGGCTACATCTCCTTGGTCCAGCTTCCATGGCTGGGGCCACTGTATTAGTTCAATATGGAAAAAAATGTTGCTTACAAAGCTCCACTACTCCTAATACCTGCACCATGTGTTTAGAATGTCAAAATTATCTAAGAATACCTTTTCCTCAGCTCCATTTTGTCAAAAATTGCTCCAATTATGGCTCAAACAATATTTTCCTAGAAAAGCTCCTCTAAAACTGAAATAACTCTAGTTAGGGCCGCTAAATTTTGGGTTGGCACCAAAAATGGTGGAGTCCACCAAAATTCCACCATTTTAAACTAAAGTTTAATTGAATGTAAATCCAAGTTTAACTGGAGGATTAGTGTTAATCGCACGGCTTAGGCTGACTACTTTCCAAAACCGCTGGCGGTCTCTGCAGAGGGTTGAGATGTCGTGTAACTGTTTTTTAGCACTGGCCACTAGATTAAATAACCATAACCATAAACTATGACCTAGTGGTTTCTGCAGTGGTGTTACATGGTGACATTAACCGTGTTCACATCTTGCAGTAATTATTGCAGTTATGGGTTTGTGGAGCTACTCGCCTAACCATTTGTGGTAACCCTAGGCACGTTCACATTGAAAGGGCTGGCCTTCAGGCTTGCCCTCCCTTAACCGCCAACCTTGAACCCAACACACATTAAATATATATGTGCCACTATAACACTTAAGTGACAACTGGTAGCGGAGGTGGTAGAGAGTCTTTGATTGTGTAGTAGAGGTCACGGGGTCGAACCCTAGTGCCTCCATACAATATTTTGTTGAACTGCCCTCTACCTAGGTCATTGGGAAGTGCCAAGTGTTGGCCTCCTGGCTTGCCACATGGTAGTCCCTCATTGGTCCAAAAGTACCAATCAACTGCACCATGTCACCAACATGAAACCCGAAAAGAACATGACACTTGTCACTCTGTGATTAGATTTTGACCGTCTGTTGACCCTACCTAGTCACTTGTCACATCAACAGTACGGACTGTTGACTGTGCAGTGACTAGGAATTTTTTTTGCCAATTTCACCTGTTTAGTAAAGTGAACAGAACTTAATAAATTCATCATACAAACTCGTTTTTCAGTGAAACAAGTTGAGTTAGGATAATTTTTCTGAGACGAATGCATTCGTTCAGGTTTTTAAGCCATTCTCACAACCTTTATTTTTGAGTTAAATACTGAGCGCCTGATCATTCCTCTCCACTAGAAGCCTTTTGGACCCCAAAAGATACTATCAATCATTCAACAGGTGAGGGAATGGATTCCTCACCTTATCGATCTACAACCATTTTTCTTTAGAAGGATTTTGTCCCTTGAGTCCTACTCTAAGGTATTTGACATCCCCTCTTTTCGAAGTCCTGGTTCTTTTGTCAAATATGAGATCATGTTGAAGCTCGTTTAGATATTCTCGCAAGAAATAATCATAGATGGCAATTGAACATGATTTCCTTGATCATCAATCAAAGGAGGATCAAATAATTTGAAATTATCAACATTAAAAATAGAGTATATTTTCATATAAGGAGGCAAATCGAACTTAAATGCATTGTTACCAATCATTCCCATAATTTTAAAAGGACCATAACATATTGGTTTAAGATTTTTACCTTCCCCTTGAAGTCTCTCTTTTCTAATATATTGCCAAACTTCATCACCAACTTGAAATTTGCGATCAACCTGGTTTTTTTCATGCCTTTCCTTGTAGCTGCTTTGAATTTTCTCAAGATGTTCCTACACTGTATGATGTATCAACTAAATTTTCTCTATGAACTTCCTTGCCTTATCGATGTCACTTTGACCATCGATGGCGACATTTTTCTTAAAGATGAATTCCAATTGTGATCTTGGAAAGTACCCATACCATGCCTCAAATGGTGATGTGTTTGTGGAAGAATGCTTTGCCCTATTATATGCATGTTGTATGTAATGAAATTGTTCATCCCACAACTTTGGATTTTCGCTGCAATATCCTCTAAGAAGATGAATGACTATTTTGTTGACCACCTCAGTTTGTCCATCTGTTTATGGATGAAAGGATGTATTATTCTTCAGATTTGTGTCCATCATGTACCACAAATTTGACCAAAAATTCCCAACAAATTGAGAATCTCAATCACTCACAATAGAAGTAGAAAGACCAAAATGAACCCAAATGTTTTGGAAGAAAAAATGAGCTGTTTGTTCAGCTGTAATTTTCTTTTTACATGGTGTTAGTATACACAATTTGTTTAACCTGTCTACAACTACATACAAGTAATCATGACCTTTCCTTGACAATGGAAGACCTCCTACAAAATCCATTGAGATACTCTCCCATGGATGTGAAGGTACCGGAAGTGGAGTGTACAATCCAAGTTTCCAGTTTCTAGGATTACTTGTTGCACACAAAGAACATCCTCTTATGAAACGAGAAGCATTATCAAACATGCGTGTCCAATAACAATAACTTTGGAGATTCACTACTACCTTGCTTACACCAAAGTGTCCAGCAATAAATGAAGTGTGTGCCTCCCTTATGATATTGTTTCTTTATCCCTTTGGAATACACAACTTTCCCAAATTATACAAAAAAATTTTATGTACATGATAATCCAATTCTTCAATTTGGTTTCCTTGACTCAAGCTTGCATACACATATTGAAAGTCACTATCATTTTCATATTTCTCATTGTAACTTTCATGCAAAACAGAATTATGCTTGAGTATAATAGATGAATTTACAATAAGCCTTGAAAGCATATAGCTACCTTATTGTAGATTCCCTTTTTATACCTAATAACCAAATGAAATTGTTGTAGAAAACCCATCCATATGAAATGTCGTGACTGTTGCAACTTCGACCGTGATTGTATTACTAAAATGGTTGATGATTGGTATGGATAATGGTCTCTTTCCCCATCATGTAGTGTTTCCATTTATTAACACTCTGTACCAATGCGTAAAGTTCTTTGTCATAAGTGGGATAGTTAGTTACAGCTCCATTAAAAATTTCAGAATGAAATGAAATGGGCTTACAATGCTACATAAGAACTGCTCCCATGGCATAAGAACTAGCATCCATTTGAATCTCAAATGGCTTTCTAAGATTCGGAAGAGCCAATACCGGTGCCGAACTGATATTTTTCTTCAAAGCATCAAATTCTTTCTGTTGTACATCTCCCCAATGGAAGACTTTCTTGACACTTGTCAATTCATGTAATGGATCTACAATGGGAGAAAAAATAGCAATAAACTTTCTCCAATATTGTGCTACCCCTAAAAAGGTTCTTACCTCTATAACTATATTGGGCTTGGGCCAATTCAAAATGACCTCAACGTTAGAGGGGTCGATCTTCAGCTCACCTTCTCCAACAATCTGTCCCAAATACACTAAATATGTCTTGCCAAATTCACACTTTGACATATTTAAAAACAACTATTTTTCCTCAAGACATGAAGTACTTTATTTACATGCATGACATGTCCATCTCTGGATTTGCTAAATATGAGTATATAATCCAAGTACACAATGACAAATTCATCTAGAAATGGTCTCAATACATGATTCATAACCCTCATGAAAGTAGCTGGAGCATCTGTAAGACTGAAAGGCATAACAAGCCACTCAAAAAATCCTTGTTTTGTTTTAAATGTGGTTTTACAAATGTCCTCTTCATCTATTCTAACTTGATGATAACCACTTCGTAAATCTAACATAGTGAAATACTTTGCATACCTCAACTGATCAAGCAAATCATCAATCCTTGGGAGTGGATAACGATTCTTTACCATGATTTTGTTCAGTGCACAGAAATCCACACACATGCACCAAGTTCCATCTTTCTTTGGCACCAAGAAAATAGGCGAACCACGGGGCGAAGTAGATGGGTGGATGATACCTTTGTTAAGAAATTCTTAAATTTTCTTTCTAATTTACATGCTCTCCATAATCAACATATGATACATGGAAATGTTTGGAAGTGGAACATCTTGTAGCAATTGAATATCATGCTGAATTCCCCTCTTGGGAGGTAACCCCTTTCGTTCTTGAAACATCTCACCATGCTTGCTTATCACATCAAACAAATCAGATTTTAATTTTTCATCACAACCTTCAAAAGATTCATAATCAATATCATTCTTTTTCTTGATCATGAGAAGCACGAAACGTTTACTTGCATTTACTAGTCTCTTCAGCTGCCCTACATTATCCAAATAAATTTTCAGCTTTTTGCGATGGGCTATCACAATGTACTCCACCCCATTATTGAGAAATAAGAATTTGTTTTGATGGCAATAAAATACTGCTTTCCTATCATACAAATATGGACTACTCAAAATGTTTCTTGAGATGTGAAGTGGAACTACATCTAACTCAACTTCATCAATGAACTTTTCAGTAATGGCGAACTTGAACAAACACTTCCTTGTAACTTGTAAGTTTGCATTGTTAAATATCCAAACCAATGGATATGGCTTATGATAGGGTACAGTTTCAAGGTTATTCGTTTTGACCAAGTCTTCTGAAATTAAGTTTGATTGTGAACCACTATCGAATAATGCATCAATATTTGTATGATTTGAAATTACCCTTACATGAAATAACTCTATTCTTGATTCTTCATTTGGAGTGTTGTTTTGACTATTTGAGGAACTAGTGCTTGCAACAACTTCTTTCCCTGTTGTGACCATGGCTGAAATCTTGGTCTCATCACCAAAATCTGAACCAAGGTCATGTTGTGTGGTAGTGGTCCTTTTTTTTGCCCTTATTGTTTTGCTTCTCGGGCCTTAGTTCGGGATGTAGCTTCCAACAATGGGCTTCATCATGCCTAGCTTTGGAACAATGTTGGCATATGGTTTTCTCCCCTTCTTTCTTCACACTTGTATTTTTCTTTCCCTTCCATTTTACACCCTTCTCTTTCTCCTTACCCTTGAATGGATTCTTCTTACTACCCTCTTCCCGAATGTTCTCTCCCCTTGCTTCTAGATGCGTGCCTTGCACACATACCTCATCCAAATTTCTTGGATTGAACATAAGGATAATATGTTTCAAATAGGAACATAAACCCCTAATATATTTCAACAGTGTATCTTGGGAATTCAAATTTACTCCTAACAATAAAGCCTTCTTTCTAAACTCCTGGGTATAGTCTTGGACTATTTGGCCTTTAAGCTTCCTAAAATTCTACCAACTCATAATTGATTTTTTCATATAGGCTAAAGGATAAAACCATATTTTAACTACCAAAACAAATTCAACCCAAGAAATGGATATCTTACCATGAATTCACATTTCCTCTTGAATCTTTACTTCCCACTATACTAATGTTGCTCCTTCTAGCCTCAATGAAGACAACTGGATCTTTATGTCATCTTCTTGAAGGTTCTAAATTCTGTAGTATACCTCCATTTGTTGATTCCAATTGTCTGACTTCTCTGCGTTCACTTCACCATTGTACATGGGAAGTTCAAACTTAATGTCCAATTTGAGTAAGGGAATTTTTCCTTTTGGGGTTTGGGAATGAGTATGAGTAGTTGTGGTGTTGGTAGTGGAAGATGATGTTGTATGTGATCATGAAGATGATGAGGAAGATGATGAAGATGGTTGAGATGGAGGTGGCTTTCCTCCATTAACCTTGGAATCCTTCTTCTCATCTTTTTTATCCTCTAAGCTTCCTTCTCCATGTGGAGGCTTAGAACTCTCTCCAAACATTCTAGTGTTCCTCCCTTCATAGAGGAATTTAACCATCTTAGTTAAAGTGTAGAAATATTTCTTGAATTCTTCCTCTTCTCAAGAGGGACCTTTAGGCTCTCTTTCTCTAGAAATAATGGTTGTCGATTTAGGCTTAGAAATCACTACTGCTTGTACCTCTTTAATATCAGTTCAAAGAAAAACTTGAGAAGTTTCAAGTGCAGCTGGAATTGGAACTTTGGGTGGTGGAGATTGTGGCCTTGTGGCTCTCCTTCTTCTGGAAATTACCTCAAGAGTTGCAACCAACAATTTCCCTTCTCCTCTCTGCAACTTTAACCTTGCAGGCATCACAATTTTGCAACCATTAAAACCTCACTTGAAAAAAACTCAGGCAATCAAGAAAATAAACCTTTACTTTAATACCAATTTGATCTGTTATTGAATGTTATTTTTGCTATGCTAATTTCAATTACAGATTTATAAACATGTTCTTGTTCATTGCTTCCTATGCATAGTTTTCCTTAGGTTGTTTGGTGATTTCAGCAGGTAAATTCCATCAAGTTTAATGAGAGAGACATGAACAAAATAGCTTTAATAATAATTAGTAAACAACATACATTCAAAGTATCACAAACCATGAAAAAGAGAAACACAATGTTTTGATGAAGGAGTTCACCCCTCCTTGCCTACATCTCCTTGGTCGAGCTTCCATGGCTTGGGCCTCTGTATTAG
Source organism: Pinus tabuliformis (assembly GCA_031772625.1). Classification (NCBI taxonomy): domain Eukaryota; kingdom Viridiplantae; phylum Streptophyta; class Pinopsida; order Pinales; family Pinaceae; genus Pinus; species Pinus tabuliformis. The sequence continues at coordinate 588,406,261 of CM062811.1, forward strand.
CTCAATATGGAAATAATGTTGTTTACAAAGCTCTACTTCTCCTGATACATGCACCAATGTGTTAAGAATATCAAAATTACCTAGGAACACCTTTTCCTCGGCTCCATTTGGTCAAAAAATGCTCCAGTTATGGCTAAAATAGTCTTTTCCTAGAAATGCTCCTCCAAAACTGGAATAACTCTAGTTACGACCACTAAATTTGAGGTTGGCACCAAAAATGGTGGAGTCCCTAAAATTTCGTCATTTTAAAATTAGGTTTAATTAAATGTTAAGTCGAGTTTAACTGGAGGGTTAGTGTTAATCGTGTGGATCAGGCTAACTGTTTTCTGAAACCGCTAGCGGTATCTACGGAGGGTTCACGTGCTCTGTAACTATTTGTTTGCAGTAGTCGTCGGGTTAACTAACCTGTTGGTTTCTGCAGTGGTGTCACATTGTGACATTAACCGCATTTGTTGGAGCCGCTAAAGGTTAACATAATCATTTATCAGTTGCGTTCACATGTTGTATTAACTATTGTAGTTATGGGTTTGTGGAGCCACCCGTCTAACTGTTTACGGTAACCATGGGTGTGTTCACATGGGGAGGGATGACCTATGAGCTAGCCCTCGCATAACCAAAACCTTGAACCCAACATACATTAAATATATATGTGCCACTATAATAGTTAAGTGACAAATGGTAGCGGAGGCAGTAGAGAGCCTTGGACTGTGTAGCGGAGCTTGCAAGGTCAAACCCTGATGCCTCCATACAATATTTTGTTGAATTTCCCTCTACCTAGGTTGTTGGTAGGTGCGATGTGGTGGTCTTCAAGCTTGCTACGTGGCATTCTCTCATTGCTCCAAAACTAACCAATCAAACTACACCACATCACTAATATGAAACCCAATAAGAACATGACACTTGTCGCTCTGTGATTAGATGTTGACCATTTGTTGGCCCTGCCTAGTCACTTGCCACATTAGTAGTACAGACTGCTGACTGTGTAGTGACTGGGCATTTTTTTTGCAAAGTTCGCTTGTTTAGCAAAGCAAACAGAACTCAATAACTTCCTCATAGAAACTCAGTTTTCATTGAAACAGGTTGCGTTAGGATCGTTTTTCTGAGACGGACACGGTCATTAATGTTTCAAGCCATTATGAGAACTTCGATTTTTGAGCCAAATACTAAGCATCAGATCAAAGTGTGCCAACATGGTACATTAAAGGACAATCCTTCTTGCAATGATCTCTTTACAAATACAACAGTTCAATGGTTCTCTACCACTACTTTTATTTTTTTTATTGATAGGCTAAGACCCATGTCCTCTCTTAGCTGCATTGAACTTCTTATGAGGTGCTACATTTTCTTTCTCACGTACATCCTGAGATCTCCCTCTCTTCTTAGGACATTTTCCTTTTATTCTTCTCTCTACCTTTATAGTCATGCTTGAACTTAGGCTCGCACCTTGAATGTTCATATCAATGCTTCGGCTTCCTAATAGCTTCCTCTAATGACTGAGGCTCATCAAAATCAATGGAGTCTTGGAATGATAATGGAAATCCACTGATGAACCTTTGGATCTTTTCTTTCTCATCCTTGAGATAGGGAACATATCTCAGTACCTCTGGAAATCTAGTTGTATATTCAATATCTGTCATGGAACCCATCCTGAGCTCATAGAAAACCTTGGCCTTTCCATCATAATATCTCTCGAACAAGTACTTCTTCTTGAAGAGTCTTTCAAATTATTTCCAAATAAACTCCTCTTACCTGATGCGTTTGACATGCTTGATATCTGCCCACCAAATATTTGTTTTTCCTTTGATACTGAAGGTAACTATCTTGAATTTCTTATTGTCAGAGTAATCATGAAGCCTGAAGAATTTCCTTATTCTAGGCAGTCAGGCTTCTGCATCTTCTAACTTCATCATCTCACCTTCAAAATTAGTACTAGCCCTCCTTTCAAGTGTATCCAAGAGTCTACCACTCTTTACTATGTCATCCCTATCCATCCTATTCATTTTTGATACCTACTTCCATATGCACCATTAGTCCTTTCTTTCTATCTGTCTCCATGATTGATCACTAACTATCCTTGCTTCTATAGATATGAAAGGATCTAAAGAATAACTAAATTGAATTCAACTTTCTTTTCTTGAGATTTCGCAAGTATTTTTTGTGCTTCAATTAACCTCTTATTATCTACCTTGCAACTTATGATCTCTGCCTTCAAACGTTTCAATGTATCTACTATATTAGGAGAGTCTCCCTCTCCCTATTTTTCAACTGACATTTCCCAACCCACTAATGTCTCTTCCGATGTGTATGAGGAGTCATATGGATTGTACTCAACTATTCTGATCTTCATCTCTTGGCTTTCATTTTTTCTGAAACAAGCCATTGTTAGCTAAATAAAAATATGATAAAAAGTATTACCTCAACTTACAGTTGGTGAGGCTATTATATTTTCATAGTCCAATTCATATTAGCATGACACAACATCAGAATCATATCATCTTAGACATGTATATCATAATAATAACAATAAATAACTAATATGCATGCATTGTAAACCTATATACAACTAATGTACATGCATAACAATCTACATTTAACCCTAGGTCCAGTGTTATAAACCTCACTCTGATACCACTCTGTAACACCCCACCCTACTTTTACAAGCTCACTGAGGTAAACATGATATGAAAGCTACTATGCATGACCCAAATTCCAATATTTCCTTATGGAAATGGCGCCTAGCTGATCTAGATTTAAACAGGAATGCAACAAATTACATATATAACTATACACGCAGAGATGCAATAGAAATAATACTTCATTTCATTACTGTAAAATATTGAAATATTCTTACAAACAAAAATGGAAATAAACTAGCTAGGGCAATGGTAACTTATCTCTGAGAAGCGATGTGACAGCTACATGCCTCTAAAATGTCTTAAAATGAGGCTCGAAGGCCTACTTATTGTTAAGAAACAATGGAAAACCCTAAACATCAAAAAACCTAACCCTAGGAGATGAAGTGCCAAACTATGGGCCTCGTTTTTCATAAATTGGTACATCAACTTCCCGAGGTTGTAACTTTGGCATATGATCTCCGTTTGACATGCAAAATACCTCGCTAGAAAGATCTATTCAAGGAATACAACTTTGGGAAGAGAAATACATCAAACTATGCATGGATGTTGCTCCCAAGTTTCCCAAAAAATGTTGTTTGGGGCCTCAAAACGGGTCTGGAAGTTGAGGACCCTAAAAACTGCTAAAAATAGTAAACATTTCTATAATTAAGGAAACTGAAAAGATGAAAGAAACAATGGTGGATGTCCAAGTGTAATTGGTGGGTGGCCACCAATATCCACCTAGATGATTCCTCCCCCATTAGGAAGCAATGGTCCGCATTGCATTGAGTTCCTCCATTAGATGAGGAAACTTCTGCTGAACTTGGTCCCTAGTAAGCCACTTGCCCTGGTGAAGGAGTTGGCCTGCTTTGACAACTTGATACAGTTTGATATTCTGTTGGTGATTGTGCTTTATCTATGTGTCCATGATCTGATCAGTTGCAGCTTGTTCGATGCAATCTGGATTTAACTCTATGGGTGCGAGCTGTTCTGCAATGCCGGATGTGTCTAGTAATGGTGGAAAGTATGGCCGAAGGCAGTCACATTGAACACTAGGTGCAAGCCAAGGAATGGGGGAATGTTGAGCTCAAATGCATTGTCTCCCACAACCTTGGTAATGGTGTAAGGACCATAATGGAGTGGTATGAGTTTCTGATAGGCTCCGATAAGGCATTCCTTTTGCAAATGCAACCATACTATGTTGCCCACCTGAAACATGTGTGGCACTTGATGTTGATCATGTCATTGCTTTTACTTGGCATTTGATTTCTCCAGAATTTCATGGACCTACTGGAGAATATGTTGGATGTGCTCAATGAAGCTATTTGCCTTATCTGTTTCGAACTAGACATGAGCCGAAGCTGCTTGAGTAGCTACAAATGGCATGGCCACATCAATGGGACATAGTGGTTAGAATCCCAAGCCCACCTAAAAAGGGTTATGGCTAGTCGAGCTGTGGAGAGCCCAGTTATAGTTGTGTTGAACATAGGGAAGGCGCTCATCCCATGTGCATGGATGCTTTTAGTTGTACATGCACCAAATGTGTACGATTATCCTATTGACAACCTCTGTCTAGCAATCAGTTTGGGGATGGAAGGTTTTGGACTTAGTGAGTTTGGTTTCCAACATCGACCAAAGACTGGACCAAAATGTACTGAGGAAACTATTATCTTGATCTGAGATGATAGATTGTGAGATCCCAAAATGTACCCACACTTGTTCAAAGAAGAGTTTACAGTGGCTTCTGCTGTGATATTCTTCTTGCAGGCTGCTATAATGGCCATCTTCGAGAACTTGTCGACAACCACAAAAAAATAGTCATTTCCATGCTTAGTAGAAGGAAGGACTAACCTGTAATCCATGGAGATGGATTCCCAAGGTCGACTAGGGGTAGGCAACAGGGTATAGAGGCCTTGCTTCTTGATGGTCGGATTGGCAATTGCATAGGCAGTGCATGATCTAATGTACTTTTCAATGCCTTGTCAAAGATTCAGCCAATAGAAATACTTCTACAGTACTGCCATGATTTTCTTGACCCCAAAATGCCCAATAGCCCGACTGTAGTGTGCTTCCCAAATAATATTGGCACGCTCGCTTGGAGGAACACAAAGGTGACCCAGGTGGCATAACAGGGCATCCTGGAGGTGAAAATTTGGAACATGTTAACCCTCCAAAGGTGTCTGGTATGTGTGGTCAAATTCTGGGTCCCTTTTGTAGAGAAGTGGCCAATCAGAAGTCTCGTGCCCATAAGAATTGAGCACAGTGGTTAATGCCATGATCGGTGGTCGACTGAGGCAATCTGTTGCATTATTGTTGCTATGCCTCTTATACTTGGTATTCAAATGGAACCGTTGCAAATATGTGGACCACGTCTAATGGCGATCATTCTGCAATTTCCCTTAGGTCTGTATGAACCAGGGAAAATTTTAAGAACCCCCCCTAAATTTATAAATATAATAAATGGGCGAATCTCCATGGTATATAGGAAAAATGGAAGGCGATTTTATCAATAATATAATATGTATATATAATTTTTTGGCAAATCTCTCACCAGGCATCGCGAATATTTTACTCAATTATAAAATCTTGTAAGATCTTGGCGAGTCTTTCACTAAATAATAAAACTTTGTAAAGTCCTAGTGAATCTTAGCATAGGCTACATGCTGGTTTAATTCCCCCATTTAAATAGGCTACATTCCAGGTGAATACCATGGGTCAATACCATGTGCCATTTTGGTGAATACCATGGGTCAATACCATATGCCATTTTTATTTTTATTAGAATATTTTACTCAATTATAAAATCTTGTAAGATCTTGGCGAGTCTTTCACTAAATAATACCATGGGTCAATACCATGTGCCATTTTGGTGAATACCATGGGTCAATACCATGTGCCATTTTTATTTTTATTAATTCTAATATTAGGGTTAATAATGGTTTTTTGCATGGTATTAATAACAATCTAGTCCACGTTATTTGTCCCATAGTATTTTGGCCATAGGTTTCACCTAAATATAACCCATTTTTTACTCCATCAGGTGACTTATGGAGTAAATCTTAAAAAATGTTTTATTTGTTTACCATACCTCTGGTTTATTTATATTTTTATTAATTTACCATACCTCTTTTACAAATATGGTATTTGGCCCATAGGATTCACTTAAATAAAACCTCTTTCTTGAGCCTTCATAAATAGAACGAGGGTTATGGACTAAATATAAAAAGAGGTTTTATTTATTTACGATACGTCTAGTTTATTTATATTTTTATTTATTTACCATACCTTTTGAGTAAGTATAAAAAGACGTTTTATTTATTTACCATACCTCCACTTTACTTATATTTTTATTTGTTTACACCCTTACATGTATATAAGGTGACTTATGGAGTAAATATAAAAAATGTTTTATTTATTTACCATACCTCTCATTTATTTATATTTTTATTAATTTACCATACCCCTTTTATAAATATGGTATTTGGCCCATAGGATTCACTTAAATAAAACCTATTCTTGAAAATGGGCAAATGGATTCACTTAAATAAAACCTATTCTTGAACATAGGCGAATGGAAGGTTGTAAGTCCTAATTTCAAGGGCTAAATTTACCTTTTTTACCCTCTCCCTTAAAATAAGGTGGGCTATTTGAGGTGATTTGTAAAAATGTACTATGATACAAAATATTCGCCCACTAAAAATTTAAAACCTTTTAATTTCGCCAAAGGGCGAACATTCGCCCCTAAAATTATCCTTGGTATGAACTTCAGGGCCAATGGTCTGTGTGGATGACCGTTTCCTTGCCCAAAATGTAATGCTTCCATTGTTGGCAGGCCTGCACAATGGAATACATCTCTTTTTCATAAGTGGGATACTTCCGAAGTATGTCTGAAAGTGTCTCACTATGATATGCCATTGGATGCCCATGTTGAGTAAGGTCTGCCCCAATAGCATGGTCAAAGGCATCTGTCTAGACCTCAAATGGTTGTTGCAAGTCTAGTAATGTGAGCACTGGTGCCGAGTAGATGCGATATTTCAACTCTGTGAATGCCTTCTGTTGAGATTCAGACCAAAAGAATTTTTCTTTCACTGCTCCCTTGGTGACTTGACTCAAGGGCCAACTGATATGAGAAAATCCCAACACGAATCTGCGGTAGAAATTAGCAAGACCCAGAAAGCTACGAGTTCTATCAGTGTGGTTGGAGATGGCCAATCCTGAATGAATAGGATCTTGGATGGATCCACTTGCACCCCCCGTTCGTCAATAATGTATCCCAGATACTGAACCTGGGTCATGCCAAAACTGCATTTCTCCAAATTGGCACATAACTTGTGTTGCCGCAGTGTTTGGAGAACCTATCGGATGTGGTGGAGGTGGTCTTCCCAACTCTAGCTGAAGATCAGGATGTCATCCAAGTATACCACTACAAATAAGCTGGTGAATGGCCGCAAGATGTCATCCACTAGCCTCATGCAGGTTAGAGGAGCATTCGTCAATTTGAAAGGCATAACCAACAATTCAAAAATGCCCTCCTTGGATTTGAAGGTAGTCTTTCACACATCAGAGGGTTCGATTGGTACCTGGTGATATCCTAACTTCAAGTTGATCTTGCTGAAATATTTTCCCCCCTTAAGTTGGTCCAGGAGGTCATAAATCTGTGGGATTAGGTACCTATTACGGATAGTGATCTTGTTCAGCACTTGATAGTCAATACAGAGTCTCCAAGTCACATCTTTCTTTTGTACCAACATGATCAGGCTCCCACAGGGCGATGAACTCAGACAGATGTGACCTTTCTATAGCAGCTCCTGAATTTGCCTCTTGATTTCATCGTTCTCCAGAACGAAGCGACAATAGATTGGTCCATTGGGCAGTGGTGCACTTGGGGTCAGATCAACGGAGTGCTTGACCTAACAGTGCAGAGGAACCCTTGCAGGGGAGGTGAACATGTCCTCATACTCCTCCATGACTTTGTCCATATGTAGTTGTCCTGTGGAGGGGCCCTGTCTAGAGGTTGTGGCCACTCTCTTCTTCTTTCCTTGAGGGTGTATCATCAGGAAAACAAATTTCCCAGTTTTTTCAAATGAGCTTACTGCATTGTTTTGGAGTAACCAAATAGATGGTAGTAGGTGGTGCTACCTCCAGTATCCCGTACAACTTATTTCCTAAAGTAACAATAACAACACGGGACCTTGATTCATACACAAATTGTCACTTCGACAAGTATGGTTGGCCTACTAATACGTCACAAGCATCAAGGGTAGAATCGTCAGACAATACCTCATCCGTGAAGGGCTTGATGTTGTATGGAAGGTGACACTGTAGGCTCACACAAAGATCTTGTCCTTGGTGAAGCCACCCGATGGTGTATGGTTGTGGATGCACTATGGTCGATAATGCTAGCCGCTTCACGACCTTTGTTGAAATGAGGTTCTTTTGGCTCCCACTGTTGACAATGAACTGTAGCGGGGAGCCCATTACCCAAATTTGGGAGTGGAAGAGGCGTTCCTCCTCCTCTCGATCCTCAGGTTCCTCCTTTTCGATCTTCGTGGTGGCTATGGTGGCGTTGGGCTCCGCATCGATAATCTGCTTCCATTTTTCATTCCCCTTGTTGGGTTCTGGCTCAAAGTCGGAACATGCATTTGATTCTGAAACCTTTAGCTCAGTTACTAGTGACTGCTTGGCCTGACACTCACTTATGTTGTGAGTGGAGCTCTTATGGAACTCACACCACTTTCCTGTGTCCTTTTTTGGCTTTGTGGTGATGTTATTTGCTTGTAGCTTTGTTGGGTTGTCTTGGGTCGCCCCGCCTTGGCTTTGGCCTTTGTTCTACAGTTTAGGGGCACCTTTCCCTTGCTTCGGATTCACAGATCCAATTTTGTGCTTCTTCTATTTAAACTTTTGCTCGATCTTGATGGCATATTGGTATACCGTGCCGAGAAAGGAGATGTTTAGGAATTTTATTTCTTCTTTGATGTACCTGTGTAGGTAGTTATGGTATTTGAGTACCAAATGCTACTCCAATCCTTGATACCCATCATTGTGCAAAGGGTATGGAAAATATTGGTAAACTCTAGCACCTCTTGGTCCCTTCCCTGTCGTAGCATGGTCCACTTTATGTATTGATCCTCATAGCTTCCAACAGGGTAGTACTACTCCTTGATGGCAACCTAGAATTAATTCCAAGTGGTTGCGGCTGAAAACAGTGAGGCCATACTTTCATCATTCTGCTCATAATATGTTTCCCACCAGTCCTTGACATGGGGGGAGGCTTTGAGAAGAGCGAAAGTAATCTTTTCCTAGACAGAAAAATCATGAACATAAAAATACCCTTCTAGAAGATTTAACAATTTATCTGTGATGTCTACATCTATCCAACCCTCAAATATGAGAATGTCAAAGTTAACTTGTACCTTAAAGGGTGTGGTTCTGCTAGAGTAGCTGCTGGAAGTAGATGTGTTGCCCCTGGGTATTGTAGGAATTTACAGGGTAAGTTCCTCAGAAAGAATACCAAAAGGACACCGCTCACAACCAGATCTCAAATCAATACACCAGTATTTTTGACGTGGTTAAAACCCTCAAAGTGCAAGGAGGGAAACAGTCCACGGCTTGTCCCAACGTGGGTACTACAGGCAATTTATTAATCAAAGAATGAAAATTTACATAAGCTTTTCTCATGCACGGATTACCCGAACAATGACCCTCCATGCGCTTTAAATAGAACTCATGGACCAATCGGGTGTCAAGCCACGGATCAAGTGTCGGTAATACCGAGGTGAGAGTGAACCGTCGGATCACTACATATCGTGACCGTCGGATTGTAAGTTACAAAATGTACAACGGTAAAGAAACAAACTTTACCTAACTCTATACCTAACTCTAAACTAGACCAAGTTGAACTTAACTATATCCTATGTGTCGGAATATCCTAACATCCCCCCTTAAGAACAACTTGGGATAGGATTGAAGGATTTACAAATATGACACAATAGGAGAAGGAAGGAGGCACTAGAGCCTATCCCCCCTTAGTGACAACTTCCTGAACTCCAAGCATATATCGAAGTTTAGTGAACTTCGCCTCTGTGAGAGCCTTTGTGAAGATGTCTGCAACCTGATCATCTGTTGGACAATATTGCACTTCAAGAACATGGTCATGAATGAGCTTTCTGATGAAGTGCATGTGTAGTTCAATGTGTTTGCTGCGTTGATGCTGGATTGGATCTTTGCATAGCTGAATGGCACTTTGATTATCACACCAAAGTGTGGTGGGATGCTGCTGTTCAAAGCCAAACTCTGATAGGATCTGACGAAGCCACAAGGCTTCCTTACTAGCTTCCACGGCACCACGATACTCTGCTTCTGCTGACGAAAGAGAAATGGCAGCCTGTTTCTTACAAGCCCATGTAATAGGTCCTGAACCAAGAGTGAAGACATAACCGGCAGTAGACTTTCGATCATCAGGGTCACCAGCCCAGTCAGAATCAGTGAAACCAACTAACAGAGGAGCTGCTTTGGCACTGTAATGAATCCCAAACTGAACTGTACCTCGAACATAACGAAGTATTCTTTTAGCTGCTTTCCAATGACTTTCACGGGGGTTTTGCATAAAATGAGCAATAAGGCCAACAACAAAGGAAAGATCAGGACGAGTATGGGTTAAATACAAGAGTTTTCCGACAAGTTGACGGTATAAGGTAGCATCAACTTCAGGAGAAGTACAAGAGACTGAAAGTTTGACTCCAGACTGAAAGGGAGAAGGAGCTGGCTTACAGTCTTCCATGTGAAAATGACGAAGAATATCACAAGCATACTTGGACTGGGAAAGGAAAATACCCTCCTGGGATTGCAAGACTTGAAGACCGAGAAAATAGTGTAAGTGTCCTAAGTCTGTCATTTCAAATTTCTTTTTAAGGCTGGACTTCACATGGTTTATAAGGTTGGGATCACTACCAGTAAGAATAAGATCATCAACATAAAGAACAAGGATGATAAGAGAGTTGCCCACTTTCTTGGTGTAGACAGTATTGTCAGAATGACACCTAGAAAAGCCAGATTCTAAAAGAAAGTTATCCATTTTGGCATACCAAGCCCGAGGAGCTTGCTTGAGGCCATAAAGGGATTTCTTAAGTCGACAAACAAGGCTGGAGTCTGTTTGTATGAAGCCAATGGGTTGTTCCATATAGATTTCTTCCTGCAAGTCCCCATGCAAGAAGGCAGATTTAACATCCATATGATGGACTTCCCATTTTAAAGAGGCAGCAAGGGAAAGAACAAGGCAGATAGAGTTCATTTTGGCAACAGGGGAGAAGGTTTCAGTGTAGTCAATGCCTTCAACCTGTGAAAAGCCCTTTGCAACGAGATGAGCTTTATGTTTGTCAACTTTCCCATCTGGTCCATACTTGGTTCTGTAAACCCATTTACATATAACAAGTTTGCGTCCCTTTGGTAGAGGAACAAGATCCCATGTATCATTTGTCATCAATGAATGATATTCTTCATTCATAGCTGCTTCCCAATGTGGATGGCCTGAAGCTTCTGCAAAAGTGTCAGGATCATGATTTACTGGAGCTTGAGCTAGTAAAGAAGAGGCTCTTTCGAACTGAGAACGTGTACGTCGCTGATCTGTAGGATCACCGACAAGATCACCTGCTGCATCCCGAGTAGCACGGACCCATCTTGGAAGTTGAGGATCCTGAGAAGGTGGGGGAGGATTATCATCCTCGCTTTCATCATCTGAAGAAGAAATGTTTTCAAAAGTAGAAGAGATAGAAAGAGGTGGCACATCCGCCGGACTAGGCTCGCAGGCCGATTTATTTTCATCAAATTTTACATCTCTTCTAATGATAACATTTTTGGACTTAAATGGAATAAGTCTATAACCTTTTACATCTTCAGAATATCCAACAAAAGTACATTTCTCACTCTTAGGTTCTAAAGCTTTATGCTTTTCATCTGGAATATGGGCCCATGCTTCACTTCCAAACACACGAAAGTGACTTACATCTGGTTTAATGGAACTCCAAGCTTCTTCTGGAGTGATATTCTCTAGAACCTTAGTAGGAGTGCGATTGATTATATAATTTGCACAATTAATTGCTTCGGCCCAAAAACTAAGACTGAGTCCTTTAGATTGTAGCATACAATTAGCCATTTCCTTTAAGGTGCGATTTTTCCTTTCAGCTACACCATTTTGTTGTGGAGTGTATGGAACAGTATGTTGCATTTGAATTCCATTTTCGGTGCAAAAGTTGATGAATGTGTTTTTAACATATTCTCCACCATTATCAGTTCGTAGCTTAAGAATTTGATGTCCAGATTGTTTTTCAACAAAGGCTTTGAAGGCCAAAAAGGTGTTAAATACTTCACTCTTGAGTTTTAAGAAGTATACCCAAGTGCGTCTGGAGAAATCATCAATGAAAGTTAAGAAGTACTTGCAGCCAGAGAATGAAGCAACAGGAAGAGGACCACATAAATCACTGTGCACAAGCTGTAAAGGGGCTGAGGCGTGCCAAGAGGCACGTTTGTCAAAACTGTCCCGATGATGTTTTCCGAGTACACATCCGGAACAAACACCATCTCTGCAAGATACCATAGGAAGACCTGTCACCATATTTTCTTTACATAGATGCTGAAGGGAGCAATAGTTTAAGTGACCAAATCGCTCATGCCAAAGTTTGCTCACTTCATCATTATGAGCAACAAATACTGAGGGAAGATTTGATGACCCAAAGTTGTGAAACTTATACAACCTTTTGGAATCATCAGCAAGACCAGTAGCTAGAATCTGTTTAGGATCTTTTAGATCCTTGATTACAACATCATGAGGTGAAAATTCAACAATTTTACCTTCACCTGAATGAGTTATCTGATAGACAGATAGAAGGTTGCAGGATAAGGTTGGAACACATAATACATCATTAAACTGACCATTGTCTAGATGAACAGTTCCAGTCCCTACAACATTAAGAGATCTATCATCACCAACATATATATTTTTGGTGTTACAATCATTTAAAGAAGAAAACATGGCTTGGTTTTTGGCCATGTGACAAGAGGCTCCAGAATCAATGAGCCACTCATGAGAATGAGAAGAAGAAGAAGATACATTTAATGCATAACCAGACTGAGATGATTGACAATGACATGCAGAAAGTGCCATTCCGGAAGTTGAAGTTGAAGTAGGCTCCACATGGATGTTATGTTTCTTCATTGCGGCTTCCAAGGCTTCCATCTTCTTAAAGCATTTAGATTCTAAGTGGCCATCTCGATTACAAAAGTTACAATGTCTATCAGTCTTTTTCCATTTGTTTTTATTGGTCTTATCATTTTGCTGAAATGATCTTTCATTTTGAGGCTGAGATGGTTTAGGACCATTCTTTTGAGGATATGACTTCTTAGGATTCTTTGAATTTGGTTGATGCTGGGTGGCTAACACTTTCGTGGAAGAGTTTCCAAGATTAAGAAGACCAAGGTGTAAGAGTTTTTCTTGTTCTCTTATTAAGGAATCACAAAAGGAGTCAAAGGAAGGGGCCTTGTAGTCTTTTCCTTGACAAATGAAAGCTTCCCTTGTAGAATGGAAAGTGGAAACAAATACAGAGTAGGCTGGTCCCAACTTAGTAAGGATGGAATAAATAAGGTTACCATCTTCTTTCTTAACTTTAACACCTTCCAAGAGATATCTAAGGTTCTTGAATTTGGACAAGAAATCTTCAATGCAAGAAAAATTATTAGGATCCAAAGTAAGCAACTCATTTTCAAGTTGATGGGCTCTAATTTCATTTTTAATCCCAAAAACTTTAGCGAGTTTTTCTAATGCTTCATGAGGAATCTCAAGTTCTGCAATGTGGAATCTAAGATCAGGAGAAATAGACATCCCTATCAAACCACGTGCTTGATCTTGTCTATTTTCCCATTTTGCAGCCTTGTCTTCATCTTTTGGTTTCTTCTCTTGGTCTGTGGCTATTCTGAAGAGACCTTTGCTTCTAAGTAAATCTTCCATGTAGGCTACCCATTGGAAGTAGTTAGTGCTGTCAAGAATGACTTGGCATGGACTTTCCATTTTTTAAAAAAACTGAAGCTGAAGATGCTGAAAGTAAGTGTTCCAATGGATAGATCTCGAAAAAATAGGCGGTTTAAAAAAAAACGGCTCTGAAAAAGGCTTCCGGATGAAGAAGTTATGGCTTTTTGAAAAAACATTGTTGACGTTGCTGGCAAAGTGCGCGAATGTGCGGGAATGAAAAAAATTCGCCCCCACAAAATGGAGACTTGAACCCAAGACCTCTACTCTCTTAAAATAGCTTTGAACCAATTGATCTATACAAAAAATTTGAGAGAGAGAGAGAGAGAGAGAGAGAGAGGGGGGGGGGGGGCTTGGTTTGCGTGCTTGCCTTCAGAAAGCTCTTTCTCCCTACAAAACACAAAACACAAAACCCAACACGAATATGCAAAGAAAAATGAACCTTGCGGCTCGAAGTTAGCTTTAGCCAAAAAACTAGAAATTTAAAAAAAAAATCTCAAAGTTAGCTTTAGCCGAAAAACTAAATATTTTTCTCAATGTTTCTGATTTTCCGAGATCACACTAAGGTGCAGGGAAAAGAGCATACGCATGAGAAAAATCCTTCCTTTATGTTTCTGATTTGCCCAGATCGCACAGAGTCACAGGGAAAAGAGCATACGCAGAAATGAAAGGTATAGATCCGGTTACAAAAAAAAGCTAAATAAACTGAGACCGAAATAAGCAGAGAGAAAATAACAGTAAACTGCAAAAAACACTGTATACCTCCCGATCTGAAAAATGACGCAGCTAGGGCTACCGGAAACCTTTTCGCGTGAAACGAAAGGGGTTCCTCACTGGAACAGATGCTCCGAACGCAACAGAGCAGTCCTCTCGGCCCGAAAGCAGTCAGAAACAGCAGATCTAGGAACCGACAGCCGCATGCAGTTCTACCGGCTTCAGATTTGGATCACCAACGGACGCGGCCCTCAAATAGCTCTGATACCATGTAGGAATTTACAGGGTAAGTTCCTCAGAAAGAATACCAAAAGGACACCGCTCACAACCAGATCTCAAATCAATACACCAGTATTTTTGACGTGGTTAAAACCCTCAAAGTGCAAGGAGGGAAACAGTCCACGGCCTGTCCCAACGTGGGTACTACAGGCAATTTATTAATCAAAGAATGAAAATTTACATAAGCTTCTCTCATGCACGGATTACCCGAACAATGACCCTCCATGCGCTTTAAATAGAACTCATGGACCAATCGGGTGTCAAGCCACGGATCAAGTGTCGGTAATACCGAGGTGAGAGTGAACCGTCGGATCACTACATATCGTGACCGTCGGATTGTAAGTTACAAAATGTACAACGGTAAAGAAACACACTTTACCTAACTCTATACCTAACTCTAAACTAGACCAAGTTGAACTTAACTATATCCTATGTGTCGGAATATCCTAACAGGTATCCGCTGAAGGATCTAGGTAAAGTTGTCCATCATTGCATTCCTTTATCACTGGAGGGCCTCTTTAAGAAATATTTTGATAGGATCTCTTGCCCCCTCATCTTTCTTTTCATCCACCATGGGAGGATGTCAGGATTTGCGAGGCCAGTCTTGCCAAAGTTATATCCCGACCTCGTTGGGGACATGCAAAGAAAGACAGAGAAAGAGCAGACTGCTCTAATACCACTAATCCCATTGATTTGGATTTAAATAGGGACTCAAAAAATTATAGATATAACCATACATATGGAGATGCATCAGAAATAATATTTCATTTCATTACTGTAAAATACTGAAATATGCTTACAAACAGAAATGGAAATAAACTAGCTAGGGCGATGGTAGCTTATCTTTGAGAAGAGATGTGGTGGCTACATGCCTCTGAACTGGGTTACAATGAGGTTTGAAGCCCTATTTATTGTTGAGAAACAATGGAAAACCCTAAACATCCGAAAACCTAACCCTAGGAGATGAAGCACCAAACTATGGGCCCCGTTTTGGGTAATTGGTACATCAACTTCCCAGGGTTGTAACTTTGTCATATGATCTTTGTTTGACGTGCACAATACCTCGCTAGAAAGATCTACCTGAGGACTACAACTTTGGGAAGAGAACCTTTGTTGCTCCCAGTTTTCCAAAAAAACATCGTTCAAGGCTTCAAAACGGCTCCGGAAGTTCACGACTTGAAAAACTCTTAGAAATAGTAAACTGTGTTACAATTAAAGAAACTGAAAAGTAGAAAGAAACAATGGTGGGGGTGTCCAAGTGGAATTGGTTGGTCGCCACCAATATCCACCTGGATCATTGGCCTAACTTTCCAAACTTATTCAACATTTACTACAACACTCAGGAATACCTGATCACATAACAACTTGATTCCACTAGTGATCTTTCACTGAGCTGAAACTACCCTTTTTACCTAATTTACCTCCTAGTCACACACATGCAATATTTTTCATGCTATCAGAGGGATCTATCTGCATCCACAAGCCTTCCTCTATGAAACTACAACAAAGATTCTCCATTTTTGTGCATGCAGTTGTAGATTCAATGACAGAATTTCAGGGCTAGCCTACATGCCACTGCCTCTAGCTGCTCAGAGCTCTCTAGGACTATCAATGATCATCATAAGCCTACATAATATATTATTAAGCTAATATCTTTTCGAATCTTGTCCAACACATGATAAGCATTTAGAAGGATTACTTCCCTCTCAAGCTAGTTGTAACAACACCTATTAGCTCATGCATTCATATAATCATTCAGTAACTTATCAAACTATTGAGTTCCAAAATTGCCTCTTTCTTAAGCAACTTTCTCATCCTTCTTCCTTTGCTTTTCCATGGAAAATGCATCCTAAATCATCAAAATCCATTGCACATTGCCCCAAGGAATATATTTCAGTGATTTATAAGTTATATTGTTATGTTTGTTATTTGAATAGGTTTTTGTTTTTCAGCTATGGAACGTAGCCACATTCCATAGCTAACCGGTTGTTCCGCAACCATCTCCATGCTTTTGTAGGTTACAGGTGTCAAGAGAGGAAATAGATCATATGGGTAGCTGGGAAAACATTCAAGCATGGATGGTATCTTATCCATTTGACCAAGATCGGAGGACCCTGATTAAACAGGAGTCAACTGAAGAAACCTACAGCAAGTAGAACTCTGTTTTTGCATGTTTCTTCATGAATGAATCTGAGGCAGTCTACTAAAGACAAGGAAATTGTTTTCCACCTACAAAAGTAGTATCCAACAACCACTATTTGAAGATTTATGTTTCAAGGAAACTGAAGATAAAATTTTTGGATACATTACCTATCTATGTGTTTGTTGTAGATGACTTCTCTCTTAAAATAGTTGTATATTTTTCGTATAAATACCAGCGTTTAGAATGCATAACAAGTTAATGTTTTTGCTTATGTAATAGTGCAATTTCTGCTTTGTAGTGTTAGAAACTCAGTGCTCTGTTTTTAATATAGAAACTCTATTTTTTAATGGATACTTGAAGCGTGTGAAGTGTTGATTCTGCATTGCTAATCCTAGAACTTCCAAAGGGCCCCTGTGTGGTCAAGGGTACATTCCATTATTGTACATTTTATTTCTATTTGTCTTTTTTAGTTTAATTGTACATTTATTGTGTTTTTCATCATGTTCATAATTGTTTTCTAACTCTGTGTATATTGCAGCCTGTGTCATTTGTTTCCACTAACTTAGAGTAGTTGTATTCCAGCATAGAGTAGTCCTGTAGTTTTCATTTCTCTCTAGTATCTTAACTGTAGTTTTTAAATTGATGTTAGTAGCATAATTCAATTTATTTCATCTTCTATTCCTTAGTTTCTAGATTTTAAATTAAGTTGTTCAATGCCTTTTTCTTATTAGTGTAGTCACTCATGATATAAATGAATGTTTCCAAAAGCCTTTCGTTGATGGTTAATCCTCAAACTAAATGGTGAAATGTTGTATTTATGAATGATCCTTTCATTATTTTTTGAGTTAAGTAGTTCAATGCCATTTTCTTATCAGTTTAGTAACTCATGATTTAAATGGATATTTCCAAAAGCACTTTGTTGATGGTTAATCCTAAGACTAAGTGGTGACATATTTTATTTATGACTAAGTTTTTCCTTGCACTTTCATGTTTACTTTTCTTATAATGATGAAGAATGAAATCTCTCAAATATTGCTATCATAAGGAGGTAGTTCTCCCTTAATTATGTAGTAGAGTGACAACAATACTTCATTTAGTCTTGCTTTCACAAATAAAATAGTTCCAATTTCATTTTTGTTTCTTTCTACTTAGTCTAGCTACAATCCCATATTCAGTTGTTCATGAAGCCTTAATTTTGCAAGTAGGTTAGACAACAGAAGTAATTTTGTTTCAAAAATTCCATTTTTAGTTTATC
Organism: Pinus tabuliformis; assembly: GCA_031772625.1. Lineage (NCBI taxonomy): Eukaryota > Viridiplantae > Streptophyta > Pinopsida > Pinales > Pinaceae > Pinus > Pinus tabuliformis. The sequence continues at coordinate 588,424,284 of CM062811.1, forward strand.
ATAGATAACTACAATCCCATTTTCTCATTTAAGTTTTGGTTTTGTAGTTAAGTAGATAGTAGTTTCAAAGTCAATTTAGTTCATATTTTGGAAACAATTATAATAGCAAGAAGAGAGGCTCTGTTTTCACCTTCTTGTTTAAAAACTTTACTTCCAAATTTGGCCTAAAAGCACTTTTAGCTCTCACTTCATTTCTCTAGGTTCTTAGCAACAATAGATTAAGATTTTAATTACATTGCAGAACATTAGGAATCAAAAGAACAAAAACCCCAAAACAAACATAAACTTAAAAATAGTGAGGTAAGAAAGGGTCATCTAGCACATATAGTGCACTACACTTCATCAGTTTACGATACCTGGATTGATAATTTATGTAGCAATTTAGGACACTAAATTGACTAAACATTTTGGCATCGCTGCGGGGGAAGTGTAACTAGGTAGCCTTACTTCTTACATTCATAAAAAAATAAAAAACAGTGAAACAAAACAATGACATGCATAAAGAAAGAGATTCTAGGGTAGATTTATAGCTAGGGGCAGAAGTTCAATTTTCACAGCTCCACCTACTCCACCAAGGCTTACAAAGGACACACCTCCATCCCAGACTCATACTCCCAACCTTAGGATTCCTGGAATTCAAGGGGTAGGAACTCAGTTAGAAGACTCTCCCACTTCATCTACTAAACTAGACCTAGGAGAGAAAACCTTTTTCACCTCTACAGGGGAGCCTATTGTAGTTGAAGAAGTAGGAATACCTAGTGAAGAGGAAGAAGTAGAAAGTCTCTCCCATAATCCATTAACAGAAGAACCAAAATATTCTAAGGAAACTATCATGGTAGAAGAAAAATAAGACGGAGAATTCTCACTATTCAGAGGAGGGGGTAGAGGGAGAGGTAGAGGTAACAATGGAGGAGGTAGAGGAGATAGGGAAGGAGATAAATCATTTGGATTTCCTATAGTAGATGAGGAAACACATACAACAACGAAAAACATTTCACCGTCTATCCTCCCAAACTTTTATGGGTTGAGAAATGAGGATCCTGAAACATTTTTGTTTGAGTTTGAAGTCTTATGCAGAACCTATGACTATCTAGAAGACTCTCAAAAACTCAAATTGTTCCCTTCAACACTAAAAGGGGCTACTTTGAAATGGTTTATGGGGTTACTCACTCAATCCATTAGAACGTGGAATGATATGAAACAAGCATTTTTGGATAGATACTTGGATTATTGTATGCCTACCAATCACAAGGATGAAGTGTTAAAAATAATGCAAAAGGAAGATGAAAACTTAGAGGATTTTCTTGAGAGGTTTAACTACTATTTGAAAAGAGAAAAAATGAACAATTTAAATGAAGAAGCTTTGAAATATCTTTTGTTGAAGGCCATTAGAGATGAATGGAAATATATCCTTAACATGATGGGGAAGGGAGACATCTCTCAACTTCCATTTAGTGACATAGCAGAACTATGTGTCCATCTCTCAAGAGGGAAATCTAAAACTGGGAAAGGACCAAGAGATCCTTCTCTTATTAGAGCAAACAAATCTACAATTGGATCTGTAAGTAGGGCAGAAATTGGCAATATGCTTGATGAGTTTAAAACTAATATTTTAGGGAGCCTTAGTGAGCAACTAGACACCCTCAAAATCCAAAACAAGCAGAAAACAGAAGCTAATGCTTTGGCCATCTTTTGTCCAAAATGCAAAAGGAAACATGCTCTAAGGGAATGCCCTTTAGATGCAAAAATTGTAGAAACTTGTATGATTTTTTCAGAAAGTCATGAGACCAAGGGTTGTCCTTCAATCCCAAGTCTTAAGGCTATCTTTCAAGAGGAAATAGTACCAAATTCTATAGAACCTCTTTTTTTTGTTGCAAGAAGACCTTGGCAAGGGCCACAAAATCAAGGATTTAACAATCCAATGAATTTTCAGCCCCCACCAAACTGGAATTCTTGGCAACAACCTTGGCCTCAACCTCAATCACAATATCAATCTCAACAATGGGTACAAGAGGTACAAAATCCTTATGGGATATTTGCTAAATATTATCAATATCCTCCATCTTATCAAAGCTATCCTCCCCCACAAAATCAGTAGCAAAATCAACAACCAAAACTTCCAAATCAAAGCCCTCACCTTTCATTGCCATTTCCACAACAACCTCCACAACAAAGTCAAAATACTCAACTCTTACTTCCATTTCAACAAAAACCAAATCAACTACCAACCCAATCATTGCCAAACGCCAATAATAAAAACCCTCAGAATGCTTGTATGGTAGAAGGACAACAATTTCCTACTTACATGATTGTTCCTCTAGATCTTAATGATGTTCAACTTAGATCTGGTAGGATATTAGAAAAGGAAAAACCTTCTATAGATATTCAAGAACAGGATGCTTCTGAGGAGGATTCTCTGAAAGTCAATAAACGTTTTGAGGGAACATCCCTTCAAAACCAAAACATTCAAAAAGAAAAACAAAAAGAGTCAATAAACAAAACTCCTATAATTGAGCAACCAACATCTACTTCTACACCTCCTTTTCCTGAGAGATTACAAATTGATAGAGGAGTGGAAAAATAGATCTTGTTGCCCAATTATGAATTCCTATATGAATTGAATAATTTTTGTATCAATACTCCTTTGTTACAAGCCATTAGAGAAATTCCTATTCTAGTAAAAACAATAAAGGAGTTGAGCATCAAAAGACTAGGAAGAAAACTAAGAGACACAAAAAGAAATCACCTGGTAGAAAAAATAGCAGATATCATGATGGGAAAAATTGCCATGCAGAAATATGTGGATCCAGGAAGTCCAATTTTCAATACACACATAAATGGGATTGAAATTCCAAACACATTGATTGACTTAGGGGTAGCAATAAACATTATGAGTAGACAGACTATGGAGAAGCTTAAACTTCCCAACCTTCTTTACACACCTTCCTTACTGCAACTTGCAGATAGATCAGTAATGAAACGATATGGTGTGCTAGAAGACATTTTAGTCTCATTAGATTCTTGGGAATATCCTATTAATTTCATGATTTTAACTCCCAAGAATAATTTAGGAGGGCACTTGCTCATCTTAGGAAGACCTTGGCTGGCCATAGCTGATGCTTTTATTAGTTATATATCTGGTGAGATGTATATTTTTGATGGTAATTCAAAAAAGAAATTGACTCTGTATCCTCCAGCAAAAGAAATCATAAAAATAGATGATAAGGAGTGGATCGATGATGAAGATGTTATTCAACCTATCTTTACTATATCAGAAATTAGTGAAGATAGTCAAATTTTGAACACATTGGAAAATTTTGAAACATCTTCAAAATATGATCATGCACAATTTCAGGAAAAATCTAATGTTGAATACTTATCATATAGGCAGATGTCTCTCTATTGTATGGAAGAGTTTCTCTACAATTGAAATTTTTCTAGGTAGGACATTGAACATAAACAAAAACATGGAGAAACTACAACAAGAATAGCTAACCAAGATATTACAAAAACATTCTGCTGCATTTGCATGGGAGTATACTGACATGAAAGGCATTGATCCTAAGACTTGTATCCATCACATCTATATTGAGGAAAAGAGTAAACCAATTAGACAACCTAGGAGAAGAATGAATCCAAATCTTAAGGAGATTGTGAAAGAAGAGCTCCAAAAACTACTCAATGTAAACTTCATTTACCCAATCTTAGATAGCCAATGGGTTTCTCCTTTGGTAGTTGTGCCTAAAAAAATGGTAAATGGAGGGTGTGAATTGATTACAAAGAATTGAATAAAGCAACCTTGAAATATCACTTTCCTTTACCCTTTATAGATCAGGTATTAGACACAATAGGTCAAAGGTACTTTTCATTTTTGGATGGTTTTAGTGGATATAATCAAATCCATGCAGCACCTGAAGATCAGGATAAAACCACGTTTACTTGTCCATGGGGAACCTTTTCCTACTGAGTGATTCCTTTTGGGTTATGTAATGCACCTGCAACATTCCAAAGAGTAGTAGTAGGAATTTTTTCTGATCTAATACATGATTGTGTAGAGGTATATATGGATGATTTTACAGTCTATGGTAACACATTTGAAGAAGCCTTGGAAAATTTGGAAAAAGTCCTTAAAATATGTGAAGAAACAAATCTTTCACTAAGCCATGAAAAATGCTTTATGATGTTTACAGAAGGTATTGTTTTAGGACATCACATTTTAGGAGATGGGATTAAAGTAGACAAATCAAAAGTTGAAGTCATCTCTAAGTTGCCAATTCCAAATTGTCAAAAACATGTTAGAAGTTTTCTAGGATTTACATGATATTATAGAAGGTTTATAGAAAACTTTACGAAAGTATCATCTCCACTCTTCAAATTTCTTGCAAAAGATTGTGAATTCAAGTGGAATCTTGATTGCCAACTAGCATTTGAAACCTTGAAAGAAAAAATATTTGAAGCACCTATATTAAGGGGACCAAATTGGAAACTTCCTTTCCATATTTCTATAGATGCTTCAGATACAACTTTAGGAGCTATATTGGGACAAAAAGATTTGATTCCTTATGCCATTTACTACATAAGTAAAAATTTGACTCCCACTGAGTTGAATTATACTGTTACTAAAAAAGAGTTATTAGATGTTGTTCATGCAATTAACAAGTTTAGACACTATATAATAGGCTATGAAACTTTTTTTCATACAGATCACTTTACAATTAGATATTTGATGAATAAACCTATTACTAATGACATTGTTACAAGATGACTTTCACTTTTGCAAGAATTCAATATTACTATGCTAGATAGACCTGGAAAACAAAACATAGTTGCTGATTTCTTGTCCAGGATTCAGAATATCAAAGAAGACTCTCCGGTTCAGGATAAATTCTCTCATGAATATCTATTTGTAGTAACTACTCAAAATCCTTGATTTGCAGATGTTGCTAAATATTTGGTTACAGGGAAGTTACCTTCACATTTATTTCCTAGAGAGAAAAGAAAGATTATTCAAAATAGTGCAAGATATTCATGGATCTCTAACGAATTGTATAAAACAATGCCAGATCTTATGATCAGAAGGTGTGTTAGGGAAGATGAAATGCTTGATATTCTCAAAGCATGTCATGATGAGCCATGTGGTGGATAGTTTGCTGACAAGAGGACAACCTATAAAATCCTTTCTTTAGGATATTATTGGCTACCCATCTTCAGATATGCTAAAGAATATGTCAGAAGGTGTGACAACTACCAAAGGGTAGGGAAATCTGCTCCCTCAAATGAAATGCCATTACAACCTTAGGTACTTATCGAACCCTTTGAAAAATGGGCTTTAGACTTTATTGGACCTATTAATTCTCCATCCAAGAAGAAAAATTATATATTGGTATGCGTTGATTATGTCACCAAATGGGTAGAAGCCAGAGCATTACTTTTTGCTAACGAAAAATCTATAGTTAGTTTTCTTTTTGAGGATATTTTTGCTTGCTTTGGTGTTCCAAGAGAAATTGTGACAGGTCAGGGAATTCAATTCACATCCAAAATTATGGAGAGGCTTATGGAAGAGTACAACATCAAGCATAGGAAATCCACTCCCTATCATCCATAAGAAAATGGTTAAGTGGAGTATACAAATAAAGTTATTGAAGGAATCCTCACCAACACTATGTATCTACAAAGAAGAGATTGGGCAGAATGGCTTCCTGAAGCCTTGTGGGCCTATAGAACTACATGCAGGAACACAATAGGACATACACCTTATGAACTTGTTTATGAAAAGCAAGACCTGTTCCCCATAGAGTTCCAAGTTAAAACACTCAAGATGGCAGTCAAGTTGGGGATGAATTTATCAGAAGCTCAAAAGCAGGGTGAAAATTGGCTTTTGAGTGGTCAAGTTAGGGATGGATTTATTGGCATGCTTATATAGAAAATGTAGGGTGAAAATCAGAAGACTATGACACCCTATATTTTCCAAAAAAAAGTGACTCATTGTACATTTTGAAAATTCATGGTTCACTTCAGTTCATTCTGTTTTATTTCCGCAATCCACCACCATATTTCACCAATAAATTTTATTCTTAAACATTTCTTCCATATCCATTTTTCATTTACATTTTTCCATATTTCATCCACACGGTCATCTCCATTTTTCATTCATTCAGAAAGTCATATTTTATTCACTGTCATAGAATATTTTAGGGTCGAATGTTTTGCCCTTTGGCGAAATTAAGGGGTTTTAAATTTTTAGTGAGTGAATATTTTGTATCATAGTACATTTTTACAAATCACCTCAAATAGCCCACCTTATTTTAAGGGAGAGGGTAAAAAAGGTAAATTTAGCCCTTGAAATTAGGAGTTACAACCTTCCATTCGCCTATTTTCAAGAATAGGTTTTATTTAAGTGAATCCTATGGGCCAAAGGCCCAAATACCATATTTATAAAAGAGGTATGGTAAATTAATAAAAATATAAATAAATGAGAGGTATGGTAAATAAATAAAACATTTTTTATATTTACTCCATAAGTCACCTTATATACATGCAAGGTTGTAAACAAATAAAAATATAAGTAAAGTGGAGATATGGTAAATAAATAAAAATATAAATAAACTAGATGCATGGTAAATAAATAAAACCTCTTTTTATATTTAGTCCATAACCCTCGTTCTATTTATGAAGGCTCAAGAAAGAGGTTTTATTTAAGTGAATCCTATGGGCCAAATACCATATTTGTAAAAGAGGTATGGTAAATTAATAAAAATATAAATAAATGAGAGATATGGTAAACAAATAAAACATTTTTTTATATTTACTCCATAAGTCACCTTATATTTACGAACACTGAAAAAATGCGTTATATTTAGGTGAAACCTATGGGCAAAATACTATGGGACAAATACCATGGACTAGATTGTTATTAATACCATGCAAAAAAGCATTATTAACCGTAATATTAGTATTAATAAAAATAAAAATGGCACATGGTATTGACCCATATCGTGATATGCAAACTAGCATAGAATGAAAAAATATTTGATCCGATCAAGAGTAAAAATGGATGTTGTAATTTAATGTATGTTAAACATTTTAGCTTAGTTAAAATAAAAAATAAAATAAAAATCAACTATTAATTTTATTAATTTTTATAAATTACTAATAGTAATTTTTAAGCTCTAGGTTTATGATAACCCATGGTATTGACCCATCGTAATACCATGGTATTCATGTGAGCATAGACTATTTAAAGGGGAAATTCTATCATCTTAGATCCATCTTAATTCTGGGTCTACCAAGTGCTCAGAGGGATAAATAGATTTCATCCCCCTAAGAGTGGTAGATGTGGAGTTAAGATGGATATAGGTTGGTTTTTATGATAATGAAGATATTAAATAGACTTAGGAAATTATATTGTAAAAACATCTTAAGGTGAATGGTTAAAGCATAGACATTGGACAAGTATATTTGTATACTTCTGTTTTAAACTGAAATAAATCCAGGGCTAAAAGGAATGGATTGATTGCACTAGTCATCCTTCTATAACTTGCCAACATATGCTGGAGTAAACAGATTGTAAATTGGGTAATCTTTATAATTGCAAACAGGAACATACTTGTGTATTGGCAGGGTGGTTACGAGGTCCCTAGAAGTGATGAATTTGAATTTTTCTTGGTTTTATATATAGTATTAGGTTTTTTCTCATGATTTCTTTGAATGGCACGGGTGAATTTTATCCTACACCCACTAGGTTATCGATATGTAATTTCAGTCATTTTGATTTCAAACGATATTTTAAAGAAATGAAATGATTTCATTTGTGTATTCAATAAACACAAGATTTTATAATTGAGTAAAATATTCACCATTCCTGGTGAGAGATTCGCCAAAAAATTATATATACATATCATATTATTGATAAAATCTGCCTTCCATTTTTCCTATATACCATGGAGATTCGCCCATTTATTATACATGTAAATTTATGGGGGGTTCTTAAAATTTTCCCTGTTCACAGTTTTACATTCCGCAGCTGTTCTAGTTCTATAACTAATCTTGTTTTGTAGCCAATCTGACTCTGCAGTAACAGTTTGATCATTAGCTCAAAAAAATTAAAAAGGTATGTTCATAATAAATTTGATATGCAGGTATTGGAGGAGAAAACAATTTTTGAAGACACATCAGTATCTAAGCACCTAAATAAGTAAACAATGAAAGGTTAGAAAGTGGAAAGGTATGGTTCTAGAGGTGAGAATAAAAACCTATTTCAAATAGAAATATAGAACATAAGTTGTATAATTTGTATAATCACACTACTCGTTGACTTGTCATCATGCAATTTGATTGCCGTGATTATTCCACCATGCCTTCTGACTTTAATGCCTAACGATCTCATGATTTGATCTCTGATTTTAACTCATACTTCACTATACTTCTCCATTACACCTATTTAATGGCTAATTATATGACTTAACCCAGTTGGATATGGCTCTTCACAACCCTACTGTTCCTTTATTACACCGAGTTCCTCGTTTTTACTTCCGCAGCCTTCCTATGTATACGAGCACTCGGATTATTCATTCAATTTTCGGTTCTCTCTATGTATAAGAAATACTCTATTTTCTATATAGTCTACGTGTGCAACACTTCCATTCCATACGTCCTCCACACCATTTCACGCATACGATTTCCCTATTTCATATACCCTATATGCTTCATTCCCATTTCCATACATACTCTGATATTTTTTCCCGTATCAGTAACTATTTTTGCTTCCATATACCACTGTTATTTACACAGTCTTCTACACGCAAACAGTGAAGGAAATTTGAAGAAACGCAAAGAAAAGGAGTGATGGGTCTTATTGTAAGAATATAACATATAGGAGTGAAATATGTGGAAGGATACCCTTAGTTGAAAGGAATGTTGAAGAAAGTTGGGTGGCTGAGCTTCATTGAGAAATTCGATGGCCATCATAAAGAAATCACCAAGTCATTTGCTAGATCATTTGATGGGATGGATGTAGAGATTGGTGACATAAAGTTTTCTGTGACTGAGTCTTTCATTGCAGCTGCAACCAAACTACAAAAATTTGGAGAGAGGTGGTTCAAGAATAAAGAATTCCATGATGAAACTTGGAAAGTCATTCTCCAAAATCCAGGTATGGACACTTCAGTGTTTAAAAGAGGAATCCCCATCTCTGCACTTAAAGGAAAATGGAGTAGCATGTTACTAATTATACAAAAATTTATTACATGCAAGGGTAGATATGGTTCCATGTATATGTATCACATAAGACTATTGATGAATTTTCTTGAAAATGGAACCATCAATCTCCCATTCTTTCTATTGAATAGCTTAAGGAGGATGTCCACTACTATTCAGAAGAAAATAGAAGACATAGAACCTCACCTTTATCACCATCGTCTCATAAAAATTCTAGTTGAATATTACTTGAAGAATGTAGGAGACACATGGGAAAACTTTCTAATCAGAAAATTTTTCCAAGATCCACCAGAGTTACCTGAAGGAAGTTCAGTGAAAAAGAATAGGAGGAGAAAAACAAGTCTTACAATTCAAAATACTCCTATAACTTCAGCAAAAGAAAATAGTGAAGAAGAGTCTCTCTCTGAAACTATAACAGAGATCATAAAGCAAACAAAACAGAAGGGAAAAATGAAAAGAAAAGTTGAGGAAATCTATCAACTTACTCCTGAACCTTCATCAGAAGATGAGAAATTGCTTTATGAGAAATCCATCAACATCAAGGAATAGTCCAAGAAAGAGAAGAAGAAGGGGAAAAGAAGATAGGTTATAGAGGAAGAAAACAAAGGCTCACAATGTTTGAGGAGAAGTTCTAGGCTTAAGGGAAGAATGAAGAAAACAAAGACAAAGGAGACCTAGTTCATAGATTTGGGAGAGGAAACTCCAACTCAATCCCAAGATAACATCTCATTTGAGCAGAGCCCACAACATTCTCCTCAACCAAATTTTGGAAGCAACCCAAAGAGAGTCTCTCCAGGGATTGACCTAGTTGAACATCTTTACAATTATATTGAGTCGCTGGAGCAGAAGAATACATCAATAAATCAGGGGACTTCATCCAACCTTGAGCAGCCAACTACATCACAAGAGACATTGATTAGCTCACTTCAGCAGGAAATCTATGAGCTAGAGGTCTTAAATAGGCATATTCAAAAGGAGAATGAAGCTTTAAAAGAACAAAACAAGCTGGATAAGACCATTCATGATAACACCTTGCTTCATTTGGGTCTGTGGCATAAGAAGAATAGAAAATTAAAGAGGAAAAACAAGAAGCTAACCAAGGCTCTCATTAACCTTAAATATAGATTCCTCATGAGAAAGCCTAGAATGGCAGTTGTAGCAAAGAGAAGTAATAAAAGGTTGGATGTTCTAGCTGAAGTTTTAGAGCCGATGTAGTAGAAGGAGGGTGTTACAATTTTGATTGCATGGGGACATGCAATAGTTTCACAATGGGGGTATGTTGAGTTCCAAAACTACCTCTTTCTTAAGCAACTTTCTCATCCTTCTTCCTTTGCTTTTCCATGGAAAATGCATCCTAAATCATCAAAAACCATTGCACATTTCCCCAAGGAGTATATTTTAGTGATTTATAAGTTATATTGTTATGATTGTTATTTGAATAGGTTTTTGTTTTTCAGCTATGGAGCGCAACCACATTCTACAGCTGATTGATAGTTCTATAGCCATCTCCATGCTTTTGTAGGTTATAGGTGTCAAGAGAGGAAATAGATCATATGGGTAGCTGGGAAAATGTTCGAGCATGGATGGTATCCTATCCATTTGACCAAGATTGATGAGGAGGACCCCGGTCAAAGGGGAGTCAACTGAAGAAACCTACAGCAAGTAGAACTCTATTTTTGCATGTTTCTTCGTGAATGAATGCGAGGCAGTCTCCTGAAGCCAAGGATGTCATTTGCCACCTGCAGAAATAGTATTCAGTAGCCACTATTCGAAGTTTTATATTTCAAGGCAACCGAAGACAAAATTTCCGGATACATTACATGTTTACGTGTTTGCTATAGATGACTTCTCTCTTCAAACAGTTGTATATTTTTCCTATAAATACCAGCGTTTAGAACGCAGAACAAGTTAATGTTTTTGCTGATGTAATAGTGCAATTTCCGCTTTGTAGTGTGAGAAACTCAGTGCTCTGTTTTTAATATAGAAACTATGTTTCTTAATGGATACCTGAAGCGTGTGAAGTGTTGATTCTACGTTGCTAATCCTAGACCTTGCAGAGGGCCCCTGCATGGTCAAGGGTACATTTCATTACTGTACATTTTATTTATGTTTGTCTTTCTTAGTTTAATTGTACATTTACTATGTTTTTCATCATGTTCATAATCGTTTTCTAACACTATGTATATTGCAACTTGTCTCATTTGTTTCCAATAACTTAGGGTAGTTGTATTCCAGCATAGAGTATTCCTTTAGTTTTCATTGCTCTCTAGTCTCTTAACTGTAGTTTTGAAATTGATGTCAGTAGCATAATTCAATTTATTTCATCTACCATTCCTTAGTTTCTAGATTTTAAATTAAGTTGTTCAATTCCCTTTTCTTATTAGTGCAGTCACTCATGATATAAATGAATGTTTCCAAAAGCCTTTCATTAATGGCTAATCCTCAAACTAAATGGTGAAATGTTATATTTATGAATGAGCCTTTCATTAGTTTTTGAGTTAAGTAGTTCAATGCCATTTTCTTATCAGTTTAGTAACTCATGATTTAAATGGATATTTCCAAAAGCCCTTCATTGATGGTTAATCCTAAGAGTAAGTGGTGAAATATTTTATTTATGACTAAGTTTTTCCTTGCACTTTTATGTTTACTTTTCTTAGAATGATGAAGAATGAAATCTCTCAAATATTGCTACCATAAGGAGGTAGTTCTCCCTGAATTATGTAGCAGAGTGACAACAATACTTCATTTAGTCTTGCTTTCACAAATAGAATAGTTGCAATTTCATTTTTGTTTCTTTTTACTTAGTTTAGCTATAGTCCCATATTCAGTTGTTCATCAAGCCTTAATTTTGCAAGTAGATTAGACAACAAAAGTAATTTTGTTTCCAGAATTCCATTTTCAGTTTATCATAGATAGCTGCAATCCCATTTTCTCATTTAATTTTTGGTTTTGTAGTTAAGTAGATAGTAGTTTTAAAGTCCTTTCAGTTCATATTTTGGAAACAATTATAATAGCAAGAAGAGAAGCTCTGTTTTCACCTTCTTGTTTAAAAACTTTACTTCCAAATTTGGCCTAAAAGCACTTTTAGGTCTCACTTCATTTCTCTAGGTTCTTAGCAGCAATGGTTAAGCTTTTAATTGCATTGCAAAACATTATGAATCAAAAGAAGAAAAACCCCAAAACAAACATAAACTTAGAAATAGTGAGGTAAGAAAGGGTCATCTAGCACATATATTGCACTACACTTCATCAGTTTACGATACCCGGATTGATAATTTATATAGCAATTTAGGACACTAAATTGACTAAACACAAACCATGAACAAGATCCATAATAAGAGCACATCATATGATAAGAATGTACCATGTTTATAACCAACATTTAACCAGAATGAATCCATGAGAACCAGTCACAAAATCAATACAATAACCAATACTTGTGCTCATTGACGTCAATAAGAAATGACACATACTAACATATGCATAATTCCAGCCAAGTTAATGACTTCCATGTACTACTCGACCATAGACTAGGCTAAACCAAATATTTCTTTCACCCAATCACCCTCATGCCAAATTCCAAGAATGAAAGTGGGATCATATGGGATAAAAAAAAACAACCAGGGAATCTAAAGGTTAAACCACCTCCACCCTCAACCACAAATATTTCACCTATAATGGTCTAGAAATCACCAAAACAAAATCAAGCTTCGATGCCTCAAGATTTCTTCACCATACCCAAAGGAATTTTCCTATCTCCACCTAATGTCAGGAACTTCCCAAAGAAAACTATCTCCACCTTCAACCCATGGGATTTTCCTAAGACTACCTCAACCAAATATGAATCCACTAGTAATGAAAATCTCAACCAAAATTAAAACCCATTATACCATGGTTATTCATGAAATGGAAAAGGAACAGTTTTACACCACTATAAACCCAAGAAAATTGCATGCTAATGACAAAAAAAATGACCAATAAACCAATGCATAAACCATGCATTCACAACCCATCAATATAAACAAACATGCAACCTGCTACCTTCGAAATTATCCTACTAATTTCTCTTTCTTTGCTTGATTTCTACCATGTCTTACTATTGTCCAGTCTTCCTCTTACACTCCCTTGCTTGTTCCTTTCTTTCATTCTTATGCCTTCCTAGTGTCCAAGTTCTTGTTCTCTCTATTGCTCTCCTATTCTCTAAGTGATTTCTAGAATGTACAAGAGTGTGTGTGAATGTTCTATCCATATTTTATTTTCATTTTCCTTTCCTTTTTCTTCATTTTCCCTTCCATGCATATTCATGTCTCTTCATATTCCTTTTCTCCTATCTTCCTTTATTTCTTATATTAAATTGCCATTTATTTCGTTTTTCCTTTGCCAATGCTAATGACAATATCCATAGCCAATAATAAACCACAACTAGTTCCCAACATAATGTTTTTATCCTCCATTCAGCTTGGAATACATGTCCCATGACCTTGATTTTAATTTTTCCTTTTATAATTCCTAGTTATTACATGGAACTTTAATGTGGGGTTGTTACAATTTACTATTGTAACACTTCTTTGTTTCATTCTTCTACATGTTCGTCCCTCTCCTGAGACATATAATCTTGTTAGGTCTTTTCCATCTTATTTAACTTTTTTCTTGCATCAAATAGCGACTTTTACGACCTTCTCACTACCAAGTTCTCACGTATGAATTATTTTTATTTATCCAGGATTTTGACCACATGGAAAAGATCTTGCCTAGATTATCTAGATTTCTAAGGCTCTTACTTACAGCCTCAAGGTTGGAAATTTGTCTTAAATGAATAGATCTCAACATTATAATTATTTTGATTATGGCCAGTCGACCAATATTTATTTGTTTAAAATCCATTCTTAGTGCGCCCCCTCTGCCTGAGGTTTATGTATGTCAGCTTAAGTCGAGAAAAAAAATCATTTCCAATTCAATATAATAGAAATTGTAATTTTCATTTCTAGGTTGTTTGAGAGCCACTGATCTCAGACTGTTTTCTTTAAATATCAAATCAAGTTTATTCTACTGCCATGGAACTTTAAATTCCTATATTTTCTTCTTTGTTTAGTTTATTTTTTAAATATTTTTAGTCTTTATAAGGGTTCTTTTCTTCTATAGTTAAATCCAGTTAATACCCACATTAATTAATGGAATATATTTTCTTTTATTCTATAGTTCAGCCACTTATGAGATTTATCAAGTTTTCATAATATTTTCTTTTTGGCATACAAGTTAGTCTATCTTCTTGAATCTAGTTATTTATGAGGCAAGTTGTATAGTAGTTATTTATTTCACCCTACCCTAAGGGTTTGCATCTTTATTTTCTGCATACATTCATACCCTATTAGGCTCATTATTTTATTCTATGTTCAACACTTTAAAGCATTCATAAAGTTTTCAAGAAAAAGTTGTGTGCAATATCTTTATACATTAATAAAAATAATTATAGTCCAGAAGGGTTGGTGAGACCCATACTTGGACTTTCCTTCTCATTGTGTGTCCTATTTATCGAACCTTAGGACTATGACCCAAGCTGTTAGAAAGTAAATATTACTTATCTTTTCTCGAGGGTAACTAACCTGGTTCACTTAATTATCTTTCTTATTAAATATAACTATATTTATGTATTATGTTTTGCAACACACAAAATTAAACTTGATAGACATTTACAATATTTTTTTTACAAATATTTACACAAGAAATCATTGTCTACATACAATAGTTCCTTTCCATATTATTATTCTTTTTGCTGAAGTTCCAAAATTCTTGCTTACACAGACTTGAAATTTCAAGAGTCCTACAAAAAATTTGCCTTATTCATACCTTAAATACTCACAGACTTGTTGAATTCACTTTTCTTATTACAAATCAGTTTAGAAACATATTTTGTAAATCCAATATAAATCATCCATGACAACTACTTACATTTATTTTCTTATCTAAGTTTCCTAACATCTTGTTTTCAAATAATCATCATATAAATTGAGACTTCCAGATACTTATGTAGTTTTCCTCTTGAGAATGTTATGAGAGCTATTAAAGTCCTCCCAACTGTAAGTTGGTTTATTCCTCTTTACAAACAACTACCCTTGAGCTCTCCTCCTTCCTGTTAGAGAACAATTTAAGGAAATCTCAACTTCTTTTTCAAAAAATCAATTATTCTGAACCTCTAAGTAACATCCTTCTCTTTTTTTGAGGTCCCAACCAGTCTTACTCTCCCACTAATTTTTAGATAAGGAATTATTGTCTTTCTCCCCCACAACATTCTTATGCGGAGCTAGTTCCATGACATCTATCTCCATCCTGGACATATTTCTTGGCCTCTTAGTTTTCTTATTTTTCGAATAATTAGAATGGAGAATATTTTCCACTTTTTCCTTAGACATCCTCTTGGGCATAACTTACTTCCAATTGTTTCTATGAGAGTTAGGAGTTAAGTTCACCCGATAGCTCTAAATAGATTTACTAGAGTGTTAACTATCACATAATTCTCCCTTTTATTTTGATTTTGTTATATTCACATCGAATGTGACTAATCATGTAAAAAATTAAATATTTACATTAATTGTCTTTTCCAAAAATTTTAACTTATAATCAAATGAAAAAGTTGGAACCATAATTAAGTCTTAAATACTTAAGTCATAGTCAAGTAACTAGAGGTATCACATGGGCTACCTTGTACCATCATTCTAGATTATAGATACCAATATGACCAAATCAACTTTCTTTCATCCCTAAATAGATGGAAAAGCATAACTATTCAATAGGAAGATTTTGCATATGTTACATATGTACAAATCCAAGAATCCATGTACATGGAAGGAAATCCTTTGATATTTTCAACATAACTATGCTAGATCACTCCACAACTCTATTGGCTACCATCCTTTTTAGGTGTGGCTTTAGTTCAAAACATTGGCCCAGATTGATGTAGCTCTTCCCATTGCATCTTTACATGTAAATTCCTCCCATGCTTAGGGAAAGTTAGATATAGTAGCCAAACCTTTTGAATGGATCCAACACCTCCAACAAAATTTTTATGATATATTGCAGAAATAAATTCCACGTACAAGAAGCAACACCAGTAGTAGTAGATTCCACACAAGTTTCAAGTTGGTGATAAGGTGTGGTTTGCTTCAAAAAGTTAGCACCTCATCACCCCTCCAAAATAATATCAGATCACTCTGATATGGGCCTTACATAATCACAAAGGTTCTGGGTGAAAATGATTTGAATTGAGTATTCCTCCTTTCCTTTAATTTCACTCCTGATTTAATGTGGAGTTTCTTCAACCAAATTTTCCACCTCTATAGGACACCTTAGAGGTGGCTAAACAACTCGCCCCAAAAAAACTCAATCCTCAATGCATTCAACAAGACTTAGTGGATCAAATCATGGACACCAATACAAAGGATACCTACCAAGAGAACATATAACTCTACTAAGTTGTCAAAGCAGGGAAGCATCTTCTTCACTAAGTCAAGTCGCTCACTAGGAGCCAAATTCAGTAGAAGTTTCCCAAGATGATTATGGAACTTGAAATAGTGGAGAATTTTCTTTCGACGTGGGGAGGATTAATCTAGGTGGATATTGTTAGAAAATCACCTCTTCCACTAACTCAATATTTATTTATATTCTTGCTATATTTTCAATGGTTTTTTGAGTCCCAAACTTCTGGGGTTTCTTTGAGGCCGTAAACAATGTTTTTTTTATTTTTCCATTTTGGGGGCTAGGGGTTTCCATTTCCCCCAACCAAAAGTTATAATCCTAATATATCCTTTTCCAATGAGCTATCATGTGCCCCAAATGTATATTGTATGAAAAATTTGTGCCCCTATTACGTTGATGTACCAACTAGCTACCTTAGGACCTGCAAGTATTTTGGTGCTTCATTTTATAATTTTATGGATTTGGACCTCTAGGGTTATCTATTTATGTTAAAAGGACATTCTTTCAACCTCTTGTAATAGGGTATATGTGTTTTATGTGTTATGCTCTTGCTTTGTTTATTTTCTGTGTTTTAGAATTCGTATGCAGGTAATTTCTGTACGGGGTTAAAACCTACATTTGGTATTAGAGTTGTTTTGGCTTCAAGGGGATGCCTTTGTTGTTGAGGGGTTTGACTCGGGCTTATGGTAGACTTTGTTTAGTGGGAGATCTATGGGATCGATTCTATTGGTGAAAGAAGATGGCAACCAGTGGAAAGATAGAGATCGAGAAATTTAATGGTCAGAGTTCTGAGTTGTGGAAAATCAAGATGGAGGATCTGTTGGTGGATAAAGATCAGTGGATCATGGTAGATCAGGGTACTAAACCAACAAGAGTGTCTAATGAAGAATGGAAGAAGTTGGATCGAATGGAAAAAGGCACAATATGATTGTGTGTCTCAGATTCAGTAGTACTGAATGTATCAGGGGAAGCTACGGCAAAGGCTTTGTGGGATAAGTTAGGGATTTTGTACCAATATAAGTCTCTGGTGAATAAAATGTTCCTACAAATAAATCTATATAACATGAGGATGAAAGATGGAGACTCAGTGACAGAACATCTGAATGCATTTAACACTATGGTAAGTCAGTTATTATCTATTGATATTAAAATTTCATATGAAGATAAGTGCATCAGTTTGTTGTGTTCTCTACCTGATTCGTGGGATAGTCTGGTTATTGCAACATGTAGAAATGCAACTACCTTGAATTTTGATGAAATATTCTCATCCTTACTGACGGAGGAGATGAGACGGAAAAATATGGAGAGCTAGGATAATGATGCCTTGTTTGTATGAGGATGGTCCCCGAATAGAAACAAAAATAAGTCATCAAGTGGGAGATATAAATCTCCAGGAAAGCCTGCATAGGTGGTCTGCTGGAATTGTGGAAAGGAAGGGCACTACAAAAGGGACTGTAAATCTAAATATCCTGAAAAGGGAAAGGGATATGATGATGCTCCTTCTGCATAGGTGAAAACCACCTCAGATGAAGGTGGGGATGTGTACTTGACTTCTTCAAGTACACATGTAGATCATGAGGGATGGTTGATTGACTCAGGTGCATCCTTTCACTTCACTCCCCATAGAGAGTGGTTCTTCGAGTATGAGAAATACGATGGTGGTGATGTATTCTTAGGGGATGATAGGAAGGCTAGAATCGTTGGTCATAGAAAAATAAATTTGAAGTTGTAAGGTGGAAGGATTAGAACACTTCATGGTGTTCTGCATATTCTTGCATTGGCCATAAATCTGATTTATCTAAGCAAGCTGGATGATGCAGGTGTAAAAACAGTGTTCGAGAAAGATACCTGCAAGATGGATCGGGGAACACTGGTATTAATGTGGGGAGTTTGGATTGGAACTCTGTACAAGCTGCAAGGTAGCACTATTATTGATGGGTGCAACAATTATGTGATTCCTGAAAGTGCAACAGAAAATCTAGTGGTCTCTGGAGAAAATACCATCCTATGGCATCAAAGACATGGAAATATTGGAGAGAAGGGCCTTCAAATACTTCATGGTAAAGGTATGGTAGAAGGTATGACTGATAGCTCTCTGGATTTTGATATCTAGGAAAATTGTGTATATGGGAAGTAGAATTGGGTAAGTTTCCCTCTGGTGGTAAGAGGGAGAAACAAATATTATAGCATGTGCATAGTGATGAGTTTGGACTTGTGAAGGTTCAATCATTGGGTAAGTCTGCGTTCTATGCATCATTTATAGATGACTTCTCTAGGAATACATGGATATATTTCCTCAAGAATAAATCTAAATTCTTTGACAGGTTTAAAGAATTTAAGGCTCTAGTAGAAAACTAGGTAGAGAAGAAGATAAAGGTGTTGAGGACAGATAACAATGGAGAGTTTTGCAGCAAGGAATTTGAAGAATTCTATAAGAAGTGTGGTATAGCACAACAGAAGACTACTCCATACAGACATGAGAAAAATGGAGTTGCAGAAAGAATGAATGAGGCATTGATGGAAAGGGAAAGAAGCATGCTCAGTGGTGTTGGGCTAGGACATGAATTCTAGGCAGAGGCAGTGGAGACAACATCTTACTTGGTCAATAGATTTCCTTCATCAACACTGGAGGATAAGACTCCAAAAGAGGTATGGACTCGTAATAAACCCTCTCTTTCACATCTGAGGGTATTTAGATGAGATGCATATGTACATGTTCCAAAGGAGAAAATAACAAAGGTGGATAGTAAATCTGAAAAGTGCATCTTTATTGGGTATAAGGATGGTTTAAAGGGTTATAGGCTTTGGAACCCAGTAACAAGGAAGGTTGTGTATACCTGAGATGTTGTGTTCAGAGAGGTGAACTTTTTTATTAAACGTGAAGTCCCATCAAAGCAACCTAAGAAGATAGAGTTTGAGCTAAAGGAAGAAGAATCAAACTCTACAACAAAAGAGGAATGAAAATATGAAGATCCACAAACTCCAATTGTGAGAAGATTAGTTCGAGAAAGAAGGTAGCTAGAAAGGTATAGTCCATTTGCTTTATGTTAAAATTTTTCTTTATCTATTACTGATGATGATCCCAAAACTATGCACGAAGAAGTAGATTCAGAGGATGGAAAACTCTAGAAAGAGGCCATGGTTGATGAAATGGCATATTTGCAAAAAAAAAAGAGGATTGGGATCTGGTGGAGTTTTCGACTGGAAGGAAACCCATTGGCAAAAAATGGGTGTTCAAGAAGAAGACAAATGCAGAAGGAAAGATGTAGAAATAAAAAGCTTGGTTGGTAGCAAGACGTTATTCCCAGGTCCCGGAAATTGATTTTGGTGATATTTTTTCTCCTATTGCCAAGGTAGCTTCTATTACATTACTTTTATCTGTTGTTGCTCTTTTTATTTTGAGGTAGAACATATGGATGTGAAGACAACATTTCTTCATGGGGATCTAGAAGAGGAAATCTACATGAAGAAACCTGAAAGGTTTGCGGTGAATGGTAACAAAGAACTGGTATGAAAGTTAAATAATTGTCTATATGGGTTAAAATAGTCACCAAGGATGTGGTATTAGAAATTTGATACATTTATACGGGGACTTGGCTTCACAAGAAGCAAAGCAGATCACTGTGTGTATTTTAAATTAATTGGTGACTGTGTTATTTATCTAGTCTTGTATGTGGATGATATGTTGTTGGTTGGAAATGACAAATAAATTATCCAAGATTTGAAGATCCAATTGTCCTCCAAATCCGACATGAAAGATCCTGGTGTTGAAAACTATATTTTGGGCATGGAAATTAAAAGAGATCGGGCAAAGAGGATTCTCTGGTTAAACTAGAGGAAGTATGTTGAGACAACACTACAGAGGTAATATGCTAGATAGTAGACCAATGAAGGTTCCTATTCCTGTTGGTGTAAAGTTATCTGTTGAATAGTGTCCCAAGACACAAGAAGAGGAAGAGGACATGTCCCGTGTTACATATGCAAGTGCATTCATTAGCTTGATGTATGCAATGTTTTGTATTAGACCAGACATTGCACATGTAGTGGGAGTATTGAGCATGTTTATGTCAAAACCAGGAAAGGAGCATTAGACAATAGTGAAGCAAGTTTTTAGGTATTTGTGTGGCACTAGTGATTATGCTTTTTGCTACCAAGGAATACCAGGATTGGACAAAGTTTTGGATATCTATGGATTTGTTGATGCAGACTTGGATGGAGATCTGGATCAGAGAAGATCTACAAGTGGGTATGTCTTTAACCTATTTGGAGGTGTAGTCATTTGGATGAGTAAGAAACAGTCTATAGTGGCATTATCAACTACAAAGGAAGAATACATGGCAGCCACTCATGAAAGAAAGGAATTATTTTGGTTGCAGAGATTGTGTTCAAGTATGGGGTTAGTGTAGGGAGTTATAAGGATAGGCTGTGACAACCAAAGTGCAATTTTCTTCGAAAAGAACCCTGCTTACCATTCAAAGACAAAGCACATTGATGTTCAATATCACTATATGAGGGATATGATAGAAGACAAAAAGGTGTTGCTAGTAAAGGTGGACACTTTGAAGAATACTACAGATCCACTGAAAAAATCTGTGATCTCTGGGAAGTTCTCTTAGTGTAGAGAAACAATGGGAATTGTAGGGCTAAATAAATGACTAAGCTCTCCTATGGTCCCTGTGGAAAGAAAACAACAAGTGGGAGAATTTTGGGTTTTGTTATATTCTTTCCACAACTAGCCCACCTAGGTTGGGCGGACCTACCTATGGTTTTGTGCATGGTTTTCCCACATGGTCTTGGACGCGATGGTTTTTGTTCCATGCTTTTGGATGCTTAGTCATGTATAAATATGTATTGTAACATTGAAAGGAATATAATGAAAAATCAAGCTGGTCGTCTTGGTTTTTGGATTTAGGGGAAATCTTTGTGTATATGTGTTTTATGTGCTATGCTCTCGCTTTGTTTATTTTTTCTGTTTTAGAATTCGTATGTAGGTAATTTCTGTACTGGGTTAAAACCTACATTTTTTTGAATGAGCATATCCATCATCTCTCCTTTTGTGAAGAAAAACAAAAAGCCTGCTTCTCCAATACACCTCACACCTAAAAGAAAGTTATTCCTCCTTGTGTTCTATAGTATCATTATTTTATTTATTAATGGAAGTTCGGTTTTCACTATATTATTGTTCTCTCTACTATATTTCTCTTTATTTGTGTGTTCCTTTTCCTTTCATTTCCCTCCTTGTACAAACCATATTAGTGATGTTAGAGAAACTTAATCATTATTTCTTAGTGCATCTCCTCATTAAGGTCAAGGAATAGAGAGTAGGGTCTCGATTTAGTTTCACTTTGGAATAATCCCTCTAGCCAACCCAAATGACCTCCCATGATGGAAGAAAAAAGACATGATGGAGCAGGAGACCCTGCCAATTTTTTGCTTGAGGAAGCACTCATGCAACATAGTAACCATTATGGACAATTTTACCCAGATCCTTTAATAACTGAAAAAAACAATCATGGCACCCTCAACAAGTGGTGATTCTAGAGGTGACAACTTTCAAGGTACAAGATAACTTTGATATCCGCTTATTTGAAGGCCAAATAGATGTAGATTCTTTAGAGAAATGTTTAATTCTATTAGAGGGATATTAATTTGTCCAGAAAAAATTCAATAATGAAAACATCACCTTCACACTCTTGAAAACCCTTCCCCATGTCAATGATTCGTAGTAAGGTTACCATGAAAGGAAAAAGACAAGATGTTTGTGATATTCAAGGCAAGGCCCAGTTAGGTAGATTTTGTTCGTTCTTTCAATGAGGAATTATACCTCGTAGAAACTATTATGAATAGTAAATGAGATCGCCAACTCTATGGCAAGAGAGAGATCATATGGTGCCATATTACACCAATATTTTCCATATGTCGTGCTAAAATCAATGTATTAAAGACTTCATGCAACACTTACTTATGAAGTACCATATTCTCCTACATAGGTATCCAAGTAGAGGTGGATTTCTTGAACATATCATCACTAGGAGCAACTTACCAATATATTGTCAAAATTGAGAAGAAAATTAATTAGAGGGATAAGAAAGCTTTTGGTTCTATAAATCCACCACAATAGAAGCATGGAAAAATTAACAATAACTCATAGAATAAGGGACAGATCAAGGAGAGATAACTTTTGGGTAATCTAATTGAACATTAAATTAAAATGCATTTCAAATTGTCATTTAGGGTCATAAACTTGTGAAGTCCACTACATTATATGTGCTAGGAAATAAGCTTTCAATTTTAATATTAAATGAATAATTATAATTTATCAATAGAAAGAAATAAATGGTGAAACTATGCAAATGAATCAAATAGAGTGCAATGAAGTAACAATGAAATTCAAAAAGCAATTGAATTTGAAAGAATACAAATGCATTGAAAGTCTATGAGATAAAATCTAATCAAATAACACACACATGTCTATTTTTAACGAAAATAATAAAATGACTAGTCCAGAAGGCATTGAAAGTAAAGTTAATTATTCTAATGAACATGAATAAAGCTATCTTAAATTCCAATTGAATGAAAGGAAAACTAATATATTTAATCTAGTAACACACTTATGTTAACTAAAGCATTAAATCTAATCTACTGAAATTGGAATTAACAATCTATACTAGCTAAGAAAGCACTCAAGTTTTGATGTATGAAATCAAAGAATGAATATTATATGAAAAAAATGACAACTAGCGAAAAAAGAGATGGAAATTTATCTATGAAAGAAAATGAATTTATCTATGAAATTGATACAACTGACTACGAAAGCAGTGAAGACTATAAAGAAATTCAGAAATTAAGTATGTGTTCAAAGCTTAGAGTTCTTTCATAAATTAAAACTATGATATGCCTATGAATTCTTGTGTAAGAAAACTATGTTATGGAAAAAATCGATAATATGCCTGCAAGTATGAATGAAAAACTAAACAAATAATTGATTTTGTTATATTTGTCTTTAGTTCAAGCATTTGACAATTTGTAAAAATGAACAAAGCAACAAGCAAAAAGCTATGAATTGAAACTACAAAAGAAAAATAACATTACTATGAAAATGAAATAGAGCATTACATGAAAATAAAACAGATCAAATCAAAGGGAGGAGGAAAACTATGCTATAGGTCTCGTACGCAACCAAGGGCCCTCCTACTAATTTACAAGAATACAAATACACAAATAGATTCACTAGTACTATCGCAATCCACTAATTAAAGCTTAATAGCAGAAAAATACAATGATTAGTATTTAATTGTAAACTATGAGTATAATTCAAAATTACACAACATCTCTATATGATCTCATCAAAGAGAGTACAATAATTTAAAGATATTTGAAGTAATAACAAACACAAAGTTTCATTGCTTGAATTTTGTTCAGGATATCTTAATAGATCATTTTGAGAATAAAAAGAACTATAATTTGATGGATCCCTTGATCAAAGACGAACACATATCTAATTAAAATTATCTCCTTGCCACAAATTTGCTAAAGAACAGTTTGTTCCAATTTCTTTGTTGACTAGGCATTGTATGACACATTAGAAAATCATTCATTCATGTAACCTACAAAAATAGGGTTCTAAGAACCATGAAAATCTCCAAGAGCCTTCATGATTTGAGGAACCGCCCAATAAATGGGCTTCTTCTGCAAAAGACCCATGTTTTTGTTTTTCAAAATTTGTTTTCATTTGCTTAGAAAATGCATGCTAATTTGACTGGTCAAAAATGTTCCATTTTCCTTTGATCACATGCTAGAGGTTCACATGTGCGAGCTTTATGATCTTTGAACAACAACAAAAAAATATTGGAGGTTTTAGAAACAAAACTCACATGCCCAATTTCCTTTGAGAATGGTGTTAATAACTCGACCATAGAGATGGATACTAAAACTTAGACTAAGATATGAAAACTAAACAGGATAACTATCAATTAGTAAAACAAAGCATAATTATTCTTAATTCATTATAAATAAAGAAAATGTATGACAATTAACTACTTGATTCTTATGAACTTATCAAAGATTAGTACAAATAATTATAATGAAAAAGACAAAGAATAAATGAAAGGATGATCACAAATGAATGACTTTGGTAGTGAAAAGAATGTCAAATTGGCGACTCAACAACAATCTCAAGACAACCAACCCAATTCATAAGAGAATAAGGGTAATCTGAATTCTAACATGGACAATAAAATGTGATATGACATCCATAAAAATCCCCAGCACAACACTGATGAATGTCTCTCAAAAATATCATTATTGGCTACGATTAAATAAACATAAGTGAACTATGGCTTAGATTTTGATTTGGAACATGATGAAGAAAAGTGGATCACTGATGCACAACCCAATGTTTTATTCACAAATACAAAATGTTAACCAAAAGATTCAAAAGAGCCTCAGGAGGAGGAGTTATCTTCCACTCATAATGTGGGTGAATGGGACCCCACCACATTTCATTATTGATAGTGGCAGCTAGAATAACTTGATCTCAATTGAGGTCATAAAGGGATTTAATATACTAGTAGTGCCACATTGCCAACATACACCATTGGTTGGTTGATCTAGGGACAAGAAATTGGCATCAACCAATAATGTTTCTTATCATATGGAATTATTCCCTTCAAATATAAGGTACTCTGTGATGTTTTCCCACTTTATGTTTGTGAGTTAATTTAGGACAACCTTATATGTGGAAATGTCACATTGTTTATGAGTCTCGTCCCCATACTATCATTTTTATTCTAGGCTATCATCTCTATAAGGTACCACTGGTAGTTTTGATTGCAACAATTTCATTGATCATGAAAAATAGTGTTGAAAGTAATATCTCATACAACAAAGTTTGTCCCTTCCATGGTTTGGATGGAAGGTTAAAGGAACGTCAATACAACCACTAAAGCCTCAATATGGGTCCTCTCTACAAAATAGAATAAGGTGGACAAGATTGTATAGGAATACAAAGATATCTTCAGTTAATTTATAGGGATGCCTTTGGACCACCATGTCAAACTTTCAATTGAATTAATACATGGTGCTACCTACCTAATTTCCCAATATATAAACACTTTCTCCTAGAGAATGAGGAAATAAAATGTTAGATTCATGAGCTTATCCAAAAGGGCCAGATTTGATTGAGCTCATTGCCTTGCAAGAGCCTATATGTGTTGGTGCAAGAGAAGGATGGGATATGGAAACTCTGTGTTGATTATATAGCACTAAACAAAATCACTCTCAAGAATAAATACCCAATTCCTTGGATTTATGATATTCTTGATCAACATAAGGATGCCAAGTTCTTTAGTAAGTATGATCTAAAGTTAGGACACCACTACATTATAACTGAACAAACTGATGTATGAAAAACAACCTTCAAATTTAAAGAAGGCATTTTTTAGTGGTTTTCCATGCCTTTTGGATTGACTAATGCTCTGGAAACATTGATGAGATGATTAATGATATCTTATAGAAATACACAAACTATTTTATTCTTATACATTTGGATGGCACCCCTATCTTTAGTAGAAACTAGGTGGAACATAAATAGTACATTCAATAAGTCCTAAGCACCTAGAAACAATACAAGTTGTACGTGAATTTATAAAATCACTTATTTGGCATGTGGTTAATTTATTGTTGGAATAGATCATGGTTGAACATGGGATGCATGTGGACCTAGCTAAGATCCAAGTCATTTGGGATTGTTGAACCCTAAGGAATTTGCAAAAAGATTTGTATCTTCTTGGGCCTTGCTAACGTCTACCGAAGGTTCATGTTGGGGTTCTCTCATATCACTTGGCCCTTAGTTCAAGTGACTAAGTGGAGCTAAAGAAAAGTTTTCATATTTTGAGTCACAATAGAAATCATTCGAGGATCTAAAACATTGCCTCTGATCCACCCCAATCCTCTCCTATTAGATATATATAAACCATTTGAGGCTAAGATAAATGCCTTCAACTATGCTACTAGTGTAGTCTTCTCTTAAGAGAGACATCATATGGCCTATCACAGTGAAAAGTTTTTTTATATTGTTTAGAAATACCCAACCTATTACAAGGAGATCTACTCCATCATGCAGACATGTAGACTATGGAACCATTATATTTTAGGGAAGGATATTATCATCCAAACTTATTACGGGCCTAAAAAATTCATGCATAAAAAAGGAAAGTTATAGAAATATTTGCAGGAAAACTAGGTCACATACTTACAACAATTCCGCTTGAACATCAAGTACAAGAAGGGAAACATCAATCATGTTGCATAATTCCTAAATCAACCCTTAGTGTGGTGCTAACCACAATTCTTAAGTCCTATGGATAAGGTACCTTCAAGTGACCATAATTATACAATATTGACTTATCTTAATCCAAGTTTTCAAAGATTTTAAATACATACCTTGCAGTCCCTTTGAGAGCATGTGATTAGCTTTGCTATAGTTGATGGTCATATCAATTGCAATCTTAGTGACGAATCCTTCTATGATACGATAAATCCAATGATCAACATCCCACATAATGTTATTTCCTGAAGCTTCCAAGCACCTTACGAGCTCTACAGTCCACACAATACGGCCGTCAAGTTTCCATGTACCCTGACTTTCCACTAATCTAGACAATCACTCATGCAGTTTGTAGGGGAAGAAACATAAGAAGGGTTTGATTTCATCTTTTTACAGGTATATATTCAACCACTGTTCCTTAGACAATCATAGGTTTCTGTTCTATTAAGCTGTGAACGCATGCACCTTCCGATCGAGCCAATTTTCTTTTCATTTCTTCGTAGGGAACCACTTATTTGACATCAAAAATTCCTCTGATAGATCCAGTTCCTAACAACAAAGCCATTTGTTGGCTTGATGGGGTATGTCCTAGGTGTAGCTTTAATTGTGCCAACCAAAAAAACCCTAATTGTTGGCCCTTTCAGAAACAACATGCATAGCGCAAGTTGTAGTCTCACCCAAAGCAGTATTAGGGGATGCTAGAACCAGGTTTTTGCATCCAAAGGCCTATGTGATGGTTTCCTAAAGTTCTTATGCCTTAGCTCTACCTTCGTACAGATCTAATCCTTTTGATAGACAATTGCTGCAACTCTATCTAAACGACCTTCAGATCTTTGTGAAAGTACTTAATTGTACTTATCATGCATAAATATTACACATCTACTAGTTTCACACACCAAATAAGAATTAATTCATATAAAACATATCATAGATAGAAGATACCTAATCTTTTAAAAATTAAATAAAAGGACACAGATGCATTAGTTTCAACCTCAACTAGTCTTTATTAGATATAAATGTTCAGATATAGACTTGTTATCCCTGCGCACTCAGTCGTAGGGGTTCGTGCACTCACCCTACGAACTTATGAAGTTCTCTACACACTTAGCTATAGAATCCTTCCCCTTTCACCTACATAGATGAAAAAAAAAATTCCTTCCTTAGCACCTTTCCCTTACAATGATTCTTCAACTTCAAATCTCTCTCTAGAATCGCTATGGCTCAACTTTATATAGCATTTTATTTACAATAGCGTGGTCCATGGACCATGGGCGGGTATCAAAACAATTCTATCACCTGCCCAACTGAGGGACTAAATCCCCTTTGACTTCTATTAGCTTCATGCTCTTCGTTTCCACATTTCACAAAGACTTTACATTTGCTAAAAAAGATAATAAAAAATTGACTCAAAACTTAACAAAATTGACCCCGGGGACCCCATCTGAATAAAAACTCTAAGTGTTTAAGAGTGAGAGAGAGAGAGACAATAATGAGAGAAATTTAAAAATGAACTGGCAAAAGGCTACCAATTGATCCTCATAAGCCTTTTTATGAATGAGGCATCTATTTTCTTCATTTTCTATTATCTTCCTTCATTTTCCTCCTCACATGCAACCTGTGACCTTTCACCACCCTATTCCCCTATTTACGTTATTTTCATAAGTAAACATGCCAGAAATGATATTTGTCCTTTCCAAAGCCTTAGAAATTGCCTTTTCCAATTTCCTTAGCCATAATAAACCAAATGAACACCCCCTAAGATGTCTTGCACAACATTAAGCTTGGAATAAGTGTCCCATCATCCATGGTTATTATTTTAACTTTTATTACATGGAATTTTCAGCAAGGTTGTTATAGAACCCTCCCCATTGGGGGACACTTTCCTCGATATTCAATCACACACATACCTCAACAGACAACTAGAAAGAAAACATACTGCTCATGGAGCTTTATAACATAGCTTGATGTAGTATTTGTAATGATCACCCTGCTGAATGCCAACCCACATGACATCATAATAACATGATAACATAAGAATATGATAAAATAGTGACATGACACCCATAACGCTTATTGGAGTTTTATAACGTAGCTCACGACGGTATTTACATACATACATACATACATATATATATATATATATATATATATATATATATATATATATATATATATATATATATATATATATATATATATATATATATATATATGTACATATAGAAATATTACCAACATATATACCAAGACATATACCACAACACATCTCAAAACACCACATAAAAATTCTTTGCCTCAACCAAAAAGCAAGGAAGGATGCATAGCTTCCATTTCATCTAGCATCTCCCATGTGGCTTTATTGGGCCCAAATTTCTTTGACTGCACTTTAACTTGCTCATTTGATCCATTCCGGAGCATGAGCACCTTTTTATGCAATATACACTAAGGCTTCGGATGGAATTCTCCATTTGGTTCCACCTACAATACATAGCAGCCAATCACATGATCAACATGTTTAAGATATTTATTAAGCAATGATAGATGGAAAACATCATGGAGTTTCACTATCAGAGGCAATGAAAGTTGGTAGGAAATTGGCCTAATCCTCTCCACAATACTGAATGGTCTATAAAACTGTGGTGCCAGTTTGGTACATGATCCAATCTGAAAGGTGATTTTCTTTGGTTTGATGTGCAAGTACACATGTTCCCCAACATGGAACCCCTTGAACAACCTATTCTGATTTGCATATTTTTTCTTCCTATCCTTTGCAGCCTCTAGATTTTTCTTGATCAGTTGCATTTCCTATTCCATGTATCGCAACATATCTGGTCTAATAAGTACTTGATTCACTGGATCACTCTAGCTAATGGGAGTATTACAACTCTGTCCATAAGATTCCTTGAAATAAATCATCCTTAATGAATCCTAATAACCATTGTTTTATGCAAACTCTACCAAGTGAATATACTCCCCTTGCTTTTGCTGTTGATGGATCACACACATCCTCAACATGTCCTCCAATATCTTGTTGACCATCTTTGTCTGTCCATAGATCTACAAATGATAAGCTATACTAAAGGCCAACTCTGTGCCCAAACCTACAAATGCCTCCTTCCAAAAATTAGAAGTGAATTTTGCATCCATGTCCAACAAAACCTTCCTTGGAAAACCATGTAATCTCACCACATCTATGATGAATACATGTGCTACATTCCTAGTTGAGAATGTAGACTTCACTAGAATGAAGCGCGCAACCTTTGTCAACATGTCCACAATAGCCATGATGGAATCATGATGTCTCACTGTCCTCAAAAACCCTATGATGAGGTCCATGGAAATGACCTTTGATTTCCACTCTGGAATCACAATAAAACTTAGTAGTTAACCTGGATTCTTACACTTTTCCTTCACACATTGACAATTAAAACACCTAGCCATAAAATTTTATAAATCCCTCTTCATGTTTTTCCAATAATAAAATATCTTCACTGGTGTCAGTGTCTTTTGATCTCTTGGGTGATCGAAATAAGGTTTAGCATGAAACTCTCTCAAGATTACCTTCCTCATCTCACTTCTATCTGGAATGTATATCCTATCTATGAATCTGATTGATCCATTTGCTGTAAATACAATAATCCACATCAAGTGCACCTGCACCTGTGTCTATACCTGTACTACCACCTATACCTATACCTATACTATCACCTGTACATGTAGTTGTACTCTGCTGCAACCTATTAGCAATCTTCGTATAACTGACATCCTACTGACCTAGTTTCAAGATCCTATATTATAAGTCTTTCCCATAGGATCTTATAGTTGCTAAGTGATTTATCTATACCCGCCTGCTAAGAGCATCTTCCACCTTGTTCTCTATTCCCTTGATGTGCCCGATCTCCAAACCAAACTCAATGATTGTGTCCAACCACCTAGCTGACCTGGCATTCATGTTCAACTAGTCAAACAAATTCCTTAACCCAATATGATCACTCATTAGTAAAAACCTCCTGCCAAGAAGATAGTGCCTCCACACCTTCAATGCAAGTATAATCACTGCTAACTAATGATCATGTGCCAAGAAGTTTTTCTCATGTTCGTTTAGATTTCGTGACTCGTAGCATACCACCTATACATCCTACATAAGAACCCCACCAAATCATGTCTTATATTCATATGTGCATACTACAAACTCTTTTTTCAAATATGTAATATGTATCACTAGTGCATGTGTCAACAACTACTTAAGCTACTCAAAACTAGCCTCACCATCCTTTGTCCATTCAAACTTCTTACCTTTCCTTTGCAATGATGTTAATGGATGAGAAACCAGAGAGACGTTCTTGATGAAAATCCTATAATATCCTGGTAACCCCATGAAAGATATCACCTCATCCACACTCTTAGGTGCTACCCACTCCGTGATGGCCATTATCTTCTCTAGATATAATGCAACACCTTTCTTGGAGACAAAATTCCCCATGTAGTGTACCTCAGTTTAAAAGAAACTACACTTGTTGAGCTTAGCATACAACTAAAGCTACCTCAACAACCTCAACATTACTCCTAGATGTTCGACATGATCTTCATCATTTTTAAAATATACCAATATGTCATCAAGGAACACAGTAAAAAACTTATCCAAATAGGCACACAACACACTATTCATTAGGCACATAAATGTATCTGGAGCGCTAGTTAAGCCAAATGAAACTACAACAAACTCATAATGTGCATACCTGGTCTGGAAATTTGTCTTGTAAATTTCCTCCTCTTTGATGTGTACATTATGGTATTTGGATCTCAAGTTGATCTTAGAGAATAATGCTACTCGTTTCAACTGATCGAACAAATCATAAATACTTGGTAATGGGTACCTATTCTTGATAGTCTCTTTGTTCAACTTCCTATAGTCAATGCATAATCTAAGAGTTCCATCTTTCTTCTTCACAAACAATAACATTGTGCCCCATGATGATAGACTTGGCCTAATGTATCCCTTGTCCAAAATTTCCTTCAATTGCAACTTTAACTCTACCAACTCAGGTGTGTTCATCCTGTAAGGTTATTTTTATGTTGGACTTGCCCCTGGCACTAACTCAATATAAAGTTATACCTCCCTGTGAGGTGGAAACTCTGTAATTTCCTCAGGAAATAAATCTTGAACTTCAGCAGAATTTGGTACTTTCTCAAAACATCTGTGCCCTTGGCTTCCTTACCTTATCACTAGAGATGCGCACTACGAATAACTTACACCCTTTCCCATGACTACACTTTTCCTGCATCACTATCACCATCCTAATTGATGTGGCTTTCTTCTTACCCTACAATACTCCTGGTTCGCCATTGTCATCATCACACTCAATGGATTTTTCATAACAATCTACCTTGGCTTTATGAAGATAAAACCTATCCATGCCCAACAACATATTATCTGGTCCCAATGGTAATACATTTAGATTTGACACGGTAGGCACACCATTTAAATAAAATGCACAAGCTCTTTACCAATAATGAGTTCGCTTCTTTGTACTTGTATCCAACTTCACTAACCAAGATCCTAGATGAAATTCCTTACTCAAACCACACTTATCCACCATGTGAGGACTAACATCACTATAATTAGATCCAAGGTCAATCAAAATAGAAATAACTTGATCAGAAATCTTACCATCCATCTCTATTATAGATGCCTGGTTCTTTGCCTGTTTGCTATCCACAACTGCATAAACACAAGGAATACTCGGCCCCACATCCCCAAGAGTCTCTGCCTCCTGTGCACTGTATAACTTAGGACTATCACCCTGATTCTGTGTACAATGTCTCCTTAGATGTTTCTCACCACATTTCCAACACTCCAACTGATGAGTGCCCTCACCTATATGCTACTGCTATGACCCATGTCCCTTTATAGATGCGTCAAATTTATTTTGTTGTGCCATATTTTTTTTCTCCCCTACATTTTGAGGCCTTTCTCTCTTAGGCTACTATTTACCTTTACCTTTGTCTTTCCCTTTCCATTCTTGCTGAGATTCATTCTTATGCTTTGAATATTCATAGAAATGCTTCAATTTCCTAATGAATTCCTCAAGTGATCGAGGCTCATCATTCTCAATCTAATCTCTAAATGCTAATGGAAACCCATTGACAAATTGCTAAAATTTAGCATTCTCATCTTTAAGATATGGTACATACCTTAATAGCTCTAAAAACTTGGTCATGTACTCTTAATATATCATTTGACCCCATATTTAGCTATTAGAATTATTTTTTCTTATTTTTGTAGTACCTTTATGACAGGTACTTCTTCCTGAAAAGCCTCTTGAAGTCACCCCAACTCAAGTCAACCGTCCAAATGCCTTTGACCCACTCCATGTCTTCATATCAAATGTATGCTTTACCTTTCAAGATGAAGATAGAAATTCTGGCCTCCATGCTATCTGTCTACTCATGCAAGTGAAATAATTTGTTCATCCCCAGTATCCAAGCCTCTACATCTTCCGACTTCTTCACATATCCATGAAAAGTAGGTGGGTTTTCTTTCTTAAATTCATCTAGAAAATATCCTGTATCACTCCTCCTCTAAGGATGATAAAAATGGCGATCATGATTCTTGTAAGTACCAGAAATATAATAGTAAATGTACTCATCACCCCTCCTATCTAGAGTGCCCAACAAACTACCATCTCTCACCATGTCAGCTCCATCCAACATGTTTTTACCAGGAGACCTACTTCCATGAGATCCATGA
The DNA here is from genome assembly GCA_031772625.1 of Pinus tabuliformis. Lineage (NCBI taxonomy): Eukaryota > Viridiplantae > Streptophyta > Pinopsida > Pinales > Pinaceae > Pinus > Pinus tabuliformis. The sequence continues at coordinate 588,458,051 of CM062811.1, forward strand.
GTCCTGTGCTCTAGTCCATAGTTGATCTAAAGTGGTCGTTGTCACTGCAATTCTAAGAAACTCTGAAGAAGTATGGAATTATACTCCATTTTTTTCTCTTGTGCATGTATGATCTTGTCATTATCTACCTTAAAACTCCTTATTTATACCTTCAAGGTTCTCAAAGTGTCTTCCAAATCAAAAGAGTGCCCACCACACAACTCATTTGATTCATAGGGAGATTCCTTGTACTCTACCATTTTGCTATTCATTTTGACATTTTTCCTACAAGGAATATTATATAAGATAAAATAAATTGTAACAAAGCAATGCACCGTAGTAAAATTTGTGGAGGTTACCTCGTCTTCAATATCATCCAAGTTAGCGTGATACATGTATAAAATGATGATAACAACATATAGACATATAAAATAAGTACATCAACACATAAACATCATTCTAGTTAGATTCTAGTCATCAATGCATGACCACATCGAATACAGACCATGACCTCATGCATGACAACAGAAACTATTACGCCATTGTACACATGGTCACATGAAAGCATCAACATGCATAAACAACCACACATATGTTTGGACACATGTAATCAAGCATAAGAAAAAAGTACTTGTAACACAACATATAAGAATGATACATGTAATCAACAATACAAGAATGTAACCAAACATATGAGAATGTAACCAAAATAGAAAATGATACATGTAAGAAACATATAACAACATGTAACCTGTCATACATTTACAATGATGCATTCCCCAATAACAACATCAACTCTACATGACGACATCACTACAACCATGATCAACATTATGCAAATTCGATAATCACATTGAATACAAGTGTAAGAGACACACATGAAACTGACTTGCATGCATGACCAACACACAACCCATCTAGTTCAAGGGGTGAACCATGCTATGATACCACTCTATAACACCCTTCTCCCACATCTACCCAACTAACCGTCCAACCAGTGTAAACATGCGATGAGAGGCTACTATTGTTCGATTCAACCTCCTATGTGACTTTAAGGAAATGGAATCAACATCAACACAACATACAAAACTTCCACATCAGCTACAGGGCCCTTGAAAAACATGCCAACACTTCAAGCAGCTTTCTGTTGGGTCCCACTGAAGGTTTTGGTCACTTTCCCTCTACACACTCTCATGATATGGGCATGCTAGGATCAAGGGACCTTTGGACGCTCTCACATGCCTGCCAACCAACATCCAAGCAATATTTCATCTTGTTTTGTGCTATCATCCCTAGGATTTGAGGCACATTTTTAGTCCAAGTGTGAAGGTCATTTCCCAGAATGGAATGACATCTTAAGAGTACTAAAATAAGAGGGAAACAAAGATGAAAAAACAATTAGTTAAAAAAGACCTTAACTAGATCCCTACTAGCCATGACAAGAATTTCATCAAACATATTGCAAACATGTAATCTACATGTGTAAACAACAAAATTAAGCATAGGAATCTCATACTGATCTAAAAATCGCTGAGAACCATTGTTCCCTCATGTCATTTTCTACATTATCTTCTATTAGTTCATAGATAAATTGTCCATTCATTTACAAGTAAAAAAACATGGCGAGAGGCATACATAGTCATTGTCATAAAACAAACATATAACCAGAATAGTAACAATAGAAATACCGTATTTTCATCAGCCATAAAATCCACATATAAACCAATAAATTTACACATTAAAACCAAGGGAATGAATTTCTCATTAATTAATGACGAAATGAACCTGAGATGGGACTATCATGTTTCACCCAACTATATATTAGCTAAGCCAAGTCTCTCTTCAGCCAATCACCCCTGTGTCATATCCCATGCATGAATGTGGGACTCATAACTAACCAAAAAGAAACAAACAAGCATGGATGCTACATAAGTTCTCCACCTACACCGTGAGGAATTTGCGTGCCTCCTAGTCTCTTAGTCTTTACTGTAACCCAGAATCCGATCTAAGGATCACTAGGCCCTACACTAAGACCCACTCTCAAGGCTTTACCATACATCCCATCTTGGGACTACTAGGCCTAATGGAGAGAAATCCACCTCTTGAATTTACTGTATATCCCACCATTCACTGACAAGGATTCCTAGGCCGACCGAGGCACACAATCATGGTTTTACCACAACCCACGATTTGGCTCAGGATTACTAGGCCAATGGATTTACCATGATCCACAGTCCAGTTGAAGGACCACTAGGCCATGTGTTTATCATTTCAGAGATCAACCCACTCAACGCTGAATCCATACGATAGTAGAGTTGAACTGAGGTATCATAACCCATCTCATCAAGGCTACTAGGAAATGTCAAGGCTAGGCTGAAAACATTGTCACACCTAGAAAAACACATGCCATGACAGAAAAAAAACCACATGTGACACCATGCATGTCAAATCTAGCAAAGGGAAATACACATGAAAATTGATACTTCCAAGGAATCCTGTTGTAGATGTGTGATACTACATTTCCCTTCTTGATCATTACTTCCTCTTACATTCTTTGCCTTTCTTTCTCCAATTCTAAGGTTCTCCAAGAAAACTCTAAGTGTCCAAGAGTGAGAGAGAGAGAGAATAATGAGAGACCTCCAAAACTAAATTGACAAGGTTCCTAGCACATACTCAGAAGCCATTTTATGAATGAGGCCTCTATTTATTCATTTTTAATTATTTTCCTTCATTTTCCTCCTCAGATGAAACCTGTGACCTTTCACCTCCTGTTTATCCTAATTTCTCTTATTTTCATAAATAAATGTGCCAAAAGATTCCATTTTTCCTTTCCAAGTACTTATCCATTTCCCTTGCCAATTTCCTTAGCCATAATAAACCAAATGAACATTCCATAGGATGTCTTCCCCAACATTTAGCTTGGAATAAGTGTGCCATCAACCGTGATTATTATTTTAACTTGTATTACATGGAATTTTCATGAGGGTTGTTACAGAACTCTGTAACACCCTCCACTGAAATCTACCCAAGTAACAGAAAAATGAGGTAAACATGTGACAAAAGGCTACTATTGTTGGATTTGACATCCTATTTGACCTTACGTAACTGCAATCAAACGAAACACAACTTAGTAGCTATGATATCCTATAGGACATACATATAACATAGGATCTTGCAAGTAGCTCAACAGGATGTCAGGTATATGGAGATTGTGTACAAGTTGTAGCAAAGTATAGGTGCATGTATAAGTGACAATACATGTACAGGTATAGGTAGTAGTACAGGTACAAGTATAGGTGCAGGTGCAGAGGATGTGGTTTATTGTCATACAATGGATGGATTAGTCATATTTAGAGATAGGATATACACGTCGAATTGTAATGAACTTCATGGTAAACATTATTTAGATCACTCGAGTTATCAGAAGACACTAACAATAGTGAAGATATTTTATTTTTGGCTGAACCTCAAGAGGGATGTATCAAGTTTTTTGGCTAGATATTTTGATTTTGAGTGAGTGAAGGTAGCATTTAAGCATCGAGGTGGACTAATATTGCCAATTGCAATTTAAGAGTCAAAATGGGAGGCCATTTCCATGGAAGTTATCATAGAGTTACCGAGGATAGTGAGGCAACATGATTCTATCATCGTTTTTGTGGACAAGTTGAAAAAGGTTGTGCATTTCATTCCAGTGAAGTCTACATTCTCAAGTAGAGATGTAGCAGAAGTATTCATCAAAGATGTGGTTAGATTGCATGGTGTTCTAAGGAATATTGTGTCGGAAAGGGATGAAAATTTCATTTCTAAATTTTCGAAGGAGTTGTTTGTAAGCTTGGGCATAGATTTGGTGTTCAGTAGAACTTATCATTCATAGACCAACGGATAGATAGAGAGAGTCAACATTATATTGGAGGAAATGTTGAGGATGTATGTGATGCATCAATAGCAAAAGTGGGAGGATTATCTTCCCTCAATAGAGTTTGCATAAAATAATGGTTACCAAAATTCATTGAGGATGTGTCCTTTTGAGGCATCGTATTGATGGAGTTTTAATACTCCCATCAGTTGGAGCGATCCAATGAACAAGGTACGTATTGGATGAGATATGTTGGCAGACATGGAAGTGGAAATGTAGGTGATCAAGAAAAATCTAAAGGCAACACATGATAGGAAAAAAAGCTATGTAGATCAGAAAATGTTGTTCAAGGAGTTCCAGGTTGGGGAACAAGTGTACTTACACATCAAATGAAAGAAGATCTCCTTGCGGATTGGATCATGTGTCAAATTGGCTCCATGATTTGATGGACCCTTCAATATTGTTGAGAGGATTGTGACAGTTTCCTATTGAATTTCACTACCTATGATAGTGAAATTCCATGATGTTTTCCATGTATCATTGCTTCAGAAGTATGTTAAAGATGTTGATCATGGGATTGAATTATCTGTATTGCAAGTGGAACTAGAGGGAGAATTTCAGCTGGAGCCTTAGCATATATTGAAGAAAAAGGTCCTCATGCTCTAGAACTAAGAAATTGAGCAAGTTAAAGTGTACTGGAAGAAATTTTCTCCCGATGAAGCTATCTGGGAGATGGCGGAACAGATGTGGGCTATGTATCCTTCCTTGTTTTCTAGTTGAGGCAAAGCAATTTTGATATGGAGTTTTTATATGTGTTTTGGTATATTTCTTAGTATATGTTTTGGTGATATTTCTATGTGTACATATGTATATGAATGAAAATACCTCCATGAGGTATGTTATAAAGCTCCAATAAGTAGTATGGGTGTGATGTCATTATGATTGTCATGTTGTTGTGTTGTCATGTCACTATGTTATCATGTTATTATGTTATCATGCTGTTATGATGTCATGTGGGTTGGCATTCTATAGGGTCATCATTATAAATGATGTATCGAGGTATTTTATAAAGCTCCATGAGTAGTATGTTTTCCTTCTAGTAGTTTGCTAAGGTATATGTGTGATTGAACACCAAGGATGGTGTCCCCCAAGGGGGAGGGTTTTGTAATAGCCCTCGTAAAAATTCCATGTAATAAAAGTTAAAATAATAAACATGGTTCATGGGACACTTATTCCAAGCTAAATGTTTGGCAATACATCCTAGGGGGTCTTCATTTGATTTATTATGACTAAGGAAATTAGCAAAGGAAATGGCTAAGGCTTTGGAAAAGAAAAATGGGATTTTTGGCACATTTATTTATCAAAATAATGGAAATTAGGAGAAAAGGGATGTGAAAGGTCACAGGTTGCATGTGAGGAGGAAAATGAAGGAAAATAATGGAAAATGAAGAAAATAGAGGCCTCATTCATAAAAAGGCTTATGAGGATCAGTTGGTAACCTTTTGTCAGTTCAATTTTGGATCTCTCTCATTGTTCTCACTCTCTCACTCTCTCTCTCTCTCTCTTTCTCTCTTGGGAACTTAGAGTTTTCTTGGAGCACTTTTGCCTTAAAGCAAGAAAGGCAAAGAAGGGAAGACGAAGCAAAGGTCAAGAACGAAAAGGCAAGATCAAGCAGCTACAATGGGATTCCTTATAGGTATCAATTTTAATGTGTATATTCCTTGCTAATTTTCGCATGCATGGTGTTTGATGTGGTTGTTTTCTGTCATGGCATGGGTTTTTCCAAGTGTGATAAATTTTCAGCCTAGCATTACCATTTCCTAATAGCCTTGATGAGATGGGTTCTCATACTTCAATTGAGCTAGATTTTTGGATGGATTTGAAGCTGAGTGGGGTGGATCTCCGAAATGACAAACACATGGCCTAGTGGTCCCTACACTGGTTTTTATGTATCACAGTAAAGCCATTGACAAAATAGTGGGTTGCGATAAACCCAATAGTTTGTGCTTATCTGGGCCTGAGAATCGTTGTCAGTGAATGGGCGGATATACAGTAATTCCAAGAGGTGGATTGATCTCTATTGTCCCTAGTAGTCCCGAGATGGGATGTATTGTAAATTCGGAGAGGCACATAAAAATTTGAAATTGAAGCTTTATGAAAAAACCTTTTTTAACTTATATGGACCCAACATCATGACATGATGACCAAAAACGTAATGATCATGAACCCTATTTTGAGAAATTTCAAAAACCCTAGCTAATTTTACCAATGAATAAAAGATATTTGTTTCCCAAGTTTTATCATGGATAACAATGTATATGTCTTATGAGAGCATCTATGTATGGATCTCATCATGTTTTTACTTCTAAATGAATGGACAATGTATCTATGACCTAATAGATGATAATGTAGAAAATTACATCAGGAACAATGGTTCTTAGTAACCATTAGATAAATATGAGATCCCTATGCTTAATTTTGTTGTTTACACCTATAGATTACATGTTGGTGATATGTTTGACAAAATGCCTGTCATGGCTCGTAGGGGTCTGGTTAAGGGCTTGTCTAATTAGCTACTTTTGCATCATTGTTTCCCTATTATTTTACTTCTCTTAAGATATCATTCCATTATGGGAAGTGACCTGAGATATGGGACGAAAAAAGTGGCTCAAATCCCAGAGACGCTGGTACATAACTTGACAAATTGGTCCCTGGATGCTGGGTGTCAGGCCTGTGAGAGTGTCTAGAGGTCCTTGGATGATATCATACCTATAGCATGAGAGTGACAAGAGGGAAAGCAATAAAAAACTTCATTGGGACCGAGGGGAAAACTTCCCAAAGTTCTTGCATGATTCTCAGGTGTCTTGTAGGTGATGTGGAAGGTCTGTGTATTGTGTTTCTGTTGATTCCATTTCCTTAAGGTCACATAGAAGGTTGAAGCCAGCCATAGTAACCTCTTATCGCATGTTTACCCCAGTTGGTCAGTTACTTCAATAGACCTGGGAGGAGGGTGTTACATTTACTCACGATAAGTTGTGGCATCCATGAAAATCGACCATAGAGTTCTGTAACAGACTTGGTGAAAATTCCACAATACAAGTTAAAATAATAATCATGGTTGATGGGACACTTATTCTAAGCTGAATGTTGGCCAAGACATCATTGGGGGTGTTCATTTGATTTATTATGGCTATGGAAATTGGAAAAGATAATGACAAAGGCTTTGGAAAGCAAAAATGGATTTTTTGGCAAATTTATAATGGAAATTAGGTGAAAAGGTAGGTGAAAGGTCATAGGTTGCATGTGAGGATGGGAGTGAAGGAAAATAATGTGGAATCAAGAAAATAGAGGCATCGTTCATAAAAGGCATCGACGGATTAGTTGGTAACCTTTTCTTAGTTCAGTTTTGGAGCTCCCTCATTATTCTCTCTCTCTCTCTCACTTTTGGACACAGAGTTTTCTTAAAGCACTTTGGCATTGGAGCAAGAAAGGAAAAGAAGGCAAGAGGAAGAAAATATGAAGAATGGAAAGGAAGCATGAAGCAAAAATAGTGGGATTCCTTGCAAGTATCAATTTGCATGTGTATTTTCCTTGCTATATTTGTCATGGATGGTGTTGTATGTGGTTGCTTTATGTCATGGCATGGGTTTTTCTAGGCATGACAATGTTTTCAGCCTAGCCTTGTCATTTCTTGGTAACCTTGATGAGATGGATTTTCATACTTTAGTTGAGCTGGACTACCAAATGGATTCAAAGATGAATGGGGTGGATCTCTGAAATGAGAAACACATTACCTAGTGGTCCCTAAATGAGACTGTGGATCATGGTAAAGCCAATACCCTAGTAACCCTTGATCCAGACTACGGGATGTAGTAAAGAAAGCATTGTGTGCTTCATTGGGCCTAGGAATCCTTTCCAGTGACTGGAGGGATATACTGTAAATGCAAGTAGTGGGTTTCTCTGAGTTGGGCTTAGTAGTCTCCACATGATGCATGGTAATGCTTGGAGAGTGGGTCTCAGTGTAGGGCCTCGTGATCCCTAGATCAAACTGTGGATTACGAAAAATCCTGAGAGACTGGGAGGAGCTCAAATTTATCACAGTGTATGTGGAGATCTCAGGTAGCATCGATCCTTGTTTTTGTTCTTTTTAGTTGGTTATCAGTCCCACAATCATGCTTTGAATATGGAACAGTGGTGAGTGGCTGAAGAGAGTCTTGTGTCAACTAATCTATGGCTAGGTGGAATGTGGTAATCCAATCTTCAGTTGGTTTCTGCATTCATTAATGAGAAATTAATTACCTTGCTTTCCGTGTGTAAATGTATTGATTTATATGTGGATTTTATGGATGATGTATTTATGGTATTTTTTTTGTTACCATGTTGGTTATATGTATGCTTTATGGCAACAAGAATGTATGGATCTCGTCATGTTTTTTACTTGTAAATGAATGGACAATGTATATATGACCTAATGGATGATAATGCAAGAAATGACATGATGGAACAATGGTTCTTTGCTATTCTCACATAAGTATAATATCCTTATGATTAATTATATTATCTATAGCTATAGATTACCTGTTTACAATATGTTTGACAAAAATTCTTGTCGTGGCTAGTAGGGGGGTCAAGTTAAGGTTTGTTTAACTAATTGATTTTACGTTATTGTTTCCAAATTATTTTACTTCTCTTAATATGTCATTCCATTTTGGGCAGTGAGCTCAGCTCTAGGCCTGAAAGCGTGGATGAAATCCTAGGGATGCTAGCACATAACTAGACCAAAGAGTCCCTGGATGCTGGTTGATGGGGTTGTTAGAGCATCGAGAGGTCCCTGGAGGCTGGCATGTCCATAGGATGAGAGCATCCAAAGGGAAAGTTATCAAAATATTTAATGAAACCAAGGGAAAATATACATGTAGTGTTGTCATGGTTCTCATGGATCTTGTAGCTGATGTGGAAGGCTTGTATGTTATGTTTCCATTGATTCTGATTCCTTAAGGTCACATAGGAGGTTGAATCCAACGATAGTAGCCTCTCGTTGAATCTTTACCCTATTTGGCCAGTTACTTGGGTATATGTGGGAGGAGGGTTTTATAGTACTTGAAAAATATGGATTCTAATTTCAAACCCAAAAACTCTATTCTTGCTTTTTCTATCGGTCCTAGAAGGGGGATAATACACAAAATAAAATATTTGAAAGGAATTAACAAGTGATTCTTGTGACAATAAGAAAAAATAAAAATACATCTATTTGATATATTTTATGCGTGGAATCTTATATATGTAAATTAACATTCGCTGAGAGGAAAGACATGTGGACTATAGTTTTATAAGACATGATGACACATAAGAAAATTGAGTAAGTATAAACACGAGTAATAATCAATGAAACTAAATTTGATTAAGAGTAGGGTGTTAATTTTTGCAACTACACTAAAATTCCACCTTGGATAGCTCAAATGACCAAGATAATTATTTTATTATATTCCACTTCGACCTAAAGACCACCCACTTTGGTTAAGCAGAAGTTGAGTTATGAATTATTTTATTCATACATGTATTATGGAATAGGTCAGCCCTAACCACATGATTAACTACTTGGTTCAGTCTTAACCCCAAGTGACCCCTCAAGAAATCCTACAAATAGAAGAGACCGCAATATTATTTGGACACATCTTCTCTTCTATTTTGTCTTGGTTCACATAGGTTCGATGAAAGGAATTTGCTCTAGGGTCCGAAATCATAGGAGAAAGGTTCGCTATGGGTTAGGGTCTTTTGGATCTTGGTTGTTGGCATAGAACAAGGAATTCTGGTCCTTGGTCACTAGCATACAAGCCTATGACAGTGACTATAGAGCCTTAGACACTAACACAAATGCTTTTGGGAGCATCTTTGTGTTCAGAGGCAGATCAGAAGGTTCCGGTCCTCGGTTGCTCACATTAGGTAGCCTTGGGAGTGACCCTGTCATATTGGTCTCTCGCAAAACTCAACAATGGCGAAAATTTAGTTTCTTGGTCACTCATACAGCTTAACTAGGGAGTGACTTGGGGTCTTTTCATTTTAATGCCAGAGTCGCATGCATAGAGACCTCCTAAGCATGACTCTGCAGTCAGATTTGCTCGCATATTGTATTCATGAAAGTGACCCAGAAGTTTCAGTCACTCACAAATAGTGTTCATGAGGGCGACCTAGTTCAGATCTAGGGTTTTGACATCTTAGCTTCAATTGGATTTAGTGACTAGGTAGATCTGGTTTTTCACTCTACTGTTATACAAATCTCTAATCTGATTTTTTAGTTTCCAATGCAAACTTATGTATTGGGCTCATTGACAGTTATAATAATAATCAATAGTGTTCGGCATAGTGAAAACATGATGGAATAGACATTAGTTTGTGATACCAAATTACAACCATCAATATGAGGGTTATTATTCCTATCATGATTAGATCTGTTTTATGGATATAATTATTGTTTGAATGCATAGATAAAGTTATGGGTGATTGTACTCTCTTTTGCTACATCATTTGATGATGATCTAAGAAGAAGAAGATTTGCAAGGGTTTTCCCCAGAGTGGGTTTTGCCTATGTCTCAGACCAATCTTGGTGTCTCTATGTGTGTGCATGATTTCTTCTACTGTCCCTTTTATATCCCACTACATTTATGATAATGATGATGTTGTTTCTTCCCATGTAATCGCATATGTTGATGTATAATGACGTAGATTTGAATAATTTAATGATGAAATGGGGTGAACTTAATGTATTAATGATGAAATGAAACTATCATAGAAAATAACAATGTATTAATGATGAAATGCAACTATCATAGCAAATAACAATGTATTAATGATGAAACGTAACTATCATAGCAAATGATTATGTTTAGTTATTGTACTTCCTATTTTAGTACATGGATGTTTCTAACCTCCTTGATGAGATGTGATGAGCACACCATTCTTGAGGATCATTTTGAGATGCAGATGTGGAAATAGATGAAGAGGTAGATGATGAAAAGGTGAAAAAGTATGTCAAGTGGCCTACGTCAAAAGAATAGGTGCTTAAGTTTTTGAATACCACAAGGTATGGATGGTATGTTTTGTTTCAGCTATTGGCTCGGTAAGCCCTAAGGTATGATGACACTGCCTCTTCCTTTAATATTCATACATGCATATGAAATTGACTTGGATCTGTGTTTCCTATGATGAAAATATGCACCTATGGAGTGGAACATTTTGACCTTCTTGAATTCTATGAGGCTATCTAATGTTACACTTGATATTTGGTTAACATATATGATCTATCTATTGGATATCATGATCCTTTAAATAAGGCTAGCACCTTCGTTCTAGAAAAATATACTCTTGATACATTTCATGATGGATTTAACATAGAAGGATAGTTCATTGACTCATAGGAATACATGAGTTTGTTGATAATGCTTGTGAGAAGCATGATGAAAGCGTATGGAAAGAGTGTTTGGCACTCTCGTTGTTTTGATAAAGATTTATTAAATGACCTAATCTGATCTCACTGGTTATTAAGTGCATATGAGAGGTATAAGTGTAAGATTAATATTCCAGATCTCTTACAACCTGTGGTCTTGTCTTGATGGCATATGGTTAAACTAGATGTAGTAACTTGACAGAGTGACTTGATAGAAAGTTCTATTGTGTTCATAATCCTTGAGATCTATCTGTTGCTTTGGGTCTAAGCCTTTGATGAAAGTTTGATGTCATGATGTTGATAGACATATATTTATGATCTAATAGACCTGATGTTGCATGACTCTACTAGAGACATGTTACTTACATGAATGAGGATGAATGATGTAGATCCTGAGTTAGAGGGAGAATCACTTCTTAATATTCTTAGCCTTATTACTATTTTTCTGAAGTATGATTTATGTACATCTAACAATATTGATCTGCAACAGAGTCTTAGATCTAAAGCCCACATAGAAATTAGGCTTTTTGCTGCGTTCACAGTCACATATCTACGAGATCTTTCCCCTCATCACACTCATGCTAAGGCCTAGAGGTTTGACTATTGTTGACCATCCTCTTAAGCTTTATGAGGATGCCTGAACTCTTAATGATGATTTCCCTATCATATTCTTCCATTGTTAACTGATTTCTGAAGGTGTTGAGTTAAATTGTTGATCATATAATGAAGTATCATGCATGAAATATGATGGTCACTCGGAAGATGTCAGTACCACAAATGTATTGCATATAATAGCAATATCTGCTAGCAAGAGAAATTTTAATTTTTTCCTTCACATGAACATGTAGATTGAACTTGTTTCTGAAGGTGACTGGGACATATATATATATATATATATATATATATATATATATATATATATATATATATATATATATATATATATATATATATATATATAGATATAGATATCGATATAGATATAGATATATATATGTCACTATGTTTGTGTTACAATAGCTTGACATGATTTGGCATTACTAGTATATATGAAAAGTGTTTTGACATGATGCTAAACAATAACTCTCAATTGATGATTGAGATGTTCTTTGACTATAGATCTCTCTACGATAACAATTTGTACTAGACTGATGTCTATTGATCTGATTTAATGATTCATGATTTTCCTTGGTATGAATACTATGTGGGCATGATGACTTATGTGGGTATTTGGAGATTGGCCTCATTGTTCTTAGATAAATGGTTGAAGTAATCATATTTGTGGTTTGGCATGAAAAATGGAACCTTCATGACTCATCCTTGATGCATGCATTTGCACCTAGTTACATGATGACTTGTATTATGATTATGAGAATGACTTAATCAAGTTCAGATTGATAATGCATGACTTGTTGGCATGATGAAATCATGATTTGATATGAGCTCCAATTGTCTCTTGGTTGAAAGTATTAATACTATGATAATGATGACTTTGATAATGGTCTAGATCCGGCTTCTAAACATTGATGAGCTGACTTTGTTGTTGATGGGTATGATGTCTTGTAAAGGCATCATGCTTAAAACATTCCTATCCAGATATGTCTAGATTTGACAGTTATCTGATGAAGTCAGGATGATGAGTTCAAATGTATGGCTTTGATATTGATTATGGTTCTAGTTTTATATCTACTTGTGATAGGTGATGAGCCTTTCATGATCTAAATTAGAGGGAGATGACTTATGAAGCCCAAAATGATGTATCATGTCACAATTATTTAATTTATGGAACTTGGGAAAGAAGTTCCACATGGAAAATTTGATATTGGAAAATGTTTTTGAATAATGAAAATACAAATCCTTCGATACTCCAATTTACAACTCAAGATGTCGTTGAACTTGACATGGCATCCGAAAATTGTTTTAAGAATTGATGTTCCATTTTGAACATCCGTCTGTATATGTATGATGTGCATAGAACCTTAATGAATTTATGATTGAGTTTCTTCATAGAGTTTCCACTGAGCATGCTTTAAAATATATGGATGAGGTGTTCTAGTTTGCAGAATGAGATATTTCTCCTATGATATGTGTATGCAGAGATGTATTGCTGATATTTGAGATTATTGTGGATAAGCACATTTGGATGCCACTTTAGTATATGATCTGACATGATATCCTGGATGAGAGGTCTAAAGCATGACTGAGGTTGATCATGATGTTGTTAGCATTGCTAGTTGTGAGGTAGGATACAAAAGCTCCTTAGAGAGACGTTTTAGCATGATATGGATATGACATCGATAGCATGGATATATTGTGATGATATGATTGGAAGTAAGTCCCATATTTATAGTTTGGACCAAGATACTGTCATATATTGAGACAGTGTAGATGTTTGAAACAAGCTGAGGCTTGTGGCCGGAACCGCCTTGAGAGTGAAGATGATTATGGTATCATTTTGTGATTTATGTGATTATATATTATTATGACATGATATTTGATTTGATTATTTTTATGAAAAGGAAACAATTTCTATTGAGACAAGTAGATTGCTTATATTCTCTCAAAGGCATCTTGATTTCCAGAGAGCATCCCCTTCGAATGAGGGTCAGTGCTGATCGAGAACAGTGAGCCAACTCTTCCCCTCTGTTTGTGATCCCAGGGTGAGGAATTGATGGATAAGGGCTATTGGGGTTTAGGGAACTCTATACAATAGGGTACTCCCTTATTTGTTACCCATAGGGTTGAGGGTTTGACTCCCTTGTCTGGTCTTTGTAGAGTATACCCGATTTGACATTCTACCCAGAAGGGGGGTTTGTTGGGAATATTACTCCTCATCTAGCGAATGAGTTGTGGCTATGCTTGGGGTGTACAACCCAATGTAATTATGATGCATTAGTTCTACCACATGACTATTTCAGGTCATTGATGGGAAGATTAGTAGGCAATATGATTCTCGGTTGAGGGTAAAGCTCCCCGTTGAAACTTTGGGTTGAAGGTAAAGCTCCTCGATCAAATTCTAGGGTCGGGGGTGTATTCCCCTATGTGATATAGGGTCAAGGGCTTACTCCCATATTTGATGAGCTATATTATTTCTCGGTATGGGTGGAAGATATTTATCCTTGATGTGATTCCAGGTTGAGATGTGCTCCCTGATGATATGTTATCCGATTATGATTCATGATAATATTCCAAGTAGTATCCCATTGACATAGATTTCAAATAGTAGCCAGATGGATAGAAGGTGGTAGCTTGAGCTCCCCTCTAGCAACAAATTATGCTTCTTCTAGATTCAAAAATGTTTAGGATATGAGTAGGAAGAATCAAGAGATAAGAAGGAATACACAAAGGATAAATCGAGATGTACGATGATGATTTGTGATCACTAGACACTTGGCATGGACATGGAATGATGACTAAATGATAGATATGATTCGTGTTGATTCATGATGACAGTTGAAGATTCCAGGATAACATATTCTTTGATGGATAGATATTGGCGGGTGGAATTCTCCCTAGGCGAGAGGGAGTGTTAATTTTTGAAACTGTGGTAAGCTCAAATGATCAATATAGTGATCTCATTATATTTGTCTTCTCTAGAGGACCAAAATTGACCTAAAGATCACCCAAATTGGTTAAGCAGAAGTTGAGTTATGGATTATTTTATTCAGACATGCATTATGGAATGGATCGGCCCTAAGCACATGAGAATTTCTTCCTTCAGTCTTAACTATAACTGACCCCTCAGAAAATCCTATAAATAGAATAGACCTCAACATAATTTGGACACATATTCTCTTCTATTTTGTATTCGTTCACATAGGTTCAATAGAAGGAGTTCTCTCAAGGGTCTAAAATCATAGGCAAAAGGTTCGCTCTAGGTTAGGGTGGTTTGGATCGTAGTTGTTGGCATAGAACAAGGTATTTTGATCCCTCGTCGTTGGCACAAAAGCCTATGAGAGTGACTATACACCATTGGATGCTACCACAGAGCATTATGAGAGTGACTATGGGTTCAGAGGTAGATCGGAAGGTTCTGGTCCCCAGTCGCTCGCACTAGCTAGCCTGGGGAGAAACCTTGTCATCTTGGTCACTCATGCAACTCAAAAAGGGTGCAGCTTTAGTTTTTTAGTCGTTCATACAACTCATTTAGGGAGAGACTTTATGTCTTTGCAGTTCAGTGAAAAATTCAGACACATAGAGACATCCTTAGAGTGACTCTACAGTCACAGTGGCTCACATATTGTATTAGTGAAAGTGACCCAAAAGTTTAAGTTGCCCATAGACAATGTTGATGAGGGCGACCCAGTTAAGATCTAAGGGTTTGACATCTTGGCATGAGCTGAATTTAGTGATCAGGTAGATCTGGTTTTTCTCTCTACTATGGATCTGTAGATATGTAGATTTGATTTGTTAGTTTACGCTGCAAAAATATGTATTGGGCTCATTGACAAGGACAAAAGTACTCAACAATGTTTGGCACAGTGACAATAGTATACAACAATTGACATTACTTTGTGATAGCACATTATAAACATTAGTATGATGCTTCTAATTCCTGTCATGATTAGATTTGTTTTATGGATATCATAATTGTTTTACTACATAGATAAAGTTATGGATAATTGTACTCTCCTTTGTTGCATCATTTGATGATGATCTAAGAAGAAGAATATTTTCAAGGGTTTTCCCCATATTGGATTTTTCCTTGGTCTCAGACCAATCCTGATGTCTCTATGTGTGTGCATGCTTTCTTCTACTGTCCCTTTTATATTCCGTTGCATTGATGACGATGGTGATGTTATTTCATCCTATGTATTTGCATATGTTGATGTATAATTTTGTATATCTAAATAATGTAATGATGAAATGGGGTGAACTTAGTGTATTAATGATAAAATCCAACTATCATAGCAAAGAATGATGTCACCTTAAGAAAATTTAACATAGGGAAGGATAGAGTGGGTGCTATGATGGTCACAAATTAGTGAGCCTTTGTTGAACTCGAATATTAAATAAGATGGAGTTTTAAAAAATCAGCACCTAACTACTAGTCTCTATCAAGGAAAAAAACTGCATATGTGTCAATTATCTCACGGGAATATAGACAATTTTTTTATAAAAACGTGTAATCAAGACTCAAACTAGAAATTGTATAAAGTAGAAGTTTCTTCATTTATTTATAGAAAAATAAAGAATACTTAATATATCCATGCAAACTTATATGTAGTATTTTGGAATGCAATTATCTAGTAAAAATAAATCGCATGTACAATATATTTTACATTTCCAAATGAAATTATATTCTAGTGAAGGTTAAACACATTCACTCGTGAAGCCATTGTTTCCATTTCTAATTAAGAAGAGAAAATTAAAAAACGTTATAGAGTGGTATAGATAGTAGATAACTAGAACATTTAGCACACAACATACACTATAAAATCATCAATATATTTTATTAAATAAAACACCTTTAATTTGGTGAATTTGAGATTCATCTCAGATGTATAAATCAACAAAATGTTCCTAGTGGGAAATCCTTTCAAGCTTCACCATAGGGTAAAATGAGTATATATAAATCAAGCATATAGTATCAATTCCATGAGAAGTATATAAATTTAACATCAAATGTTGCTGAGGGCCAAATCCATAGAAGAAAATATAGACCGCAACCATAATTTTTATGCCATCAGCATGGAAAATTTTGCCTATTCTCATTTTTCTAAAAGAAGAGGGCCAAAAATATTCGCTCTCTATACCAAGAGTGAAATAGGCCTGTAGGGATTTTGTATCATGGCCAACGGACGATCTGCTAAGTCGTTCGTGTCGTTGTGAAGGTCACGAGTTCGACTCTCGTCTTAACCGAGGGTCGTTCTTGCAAGCTGGGCAGTTCCTTCTAGAGTTTATAGTGGTAGCCAGTGGGATTTGACCCTGCGTAACATGAGTACAATACCGCCACCGTTGTTGATTCCGCTAGTCAACAAAAAAAATAAAAATAGAGTGCAATAAATATATTCCACTATGCCTTGAGAATATTAGCAAAAAGTTGAAAGGTTGTGTAGTGGGAAACTAACTTGTACCAGAGTATGAAGAAGTTAGAGGTGGAAGGAACATCCTCTATTTTTTAGAAACCCATGAGTTAAACCTAATTTATGCATACTTGTAACAAGATTAGAAGTAGGTAGGAGAGTGAGTGTACTGAGGGTAAACACGGCTAGGTTAAAAAAGAAAAGAAAACAAATTACTAGTAAATGATGACCAATATAATTGTAGAGGTGTTGACTCCAAACAACCCTCCCTTTCCACATTACTACAGAAGTTTCATTAGTGTTGTGAGGAGCAAGAAGGGTCTTTGGGTCATGTTGACAGGCATGGAAAGATACCATACCAAAGAAAAAAGAAAACATATACGTAATAGGACATTGTACATCAACGTGTCATGGATTATCTCTTGAAACTAAACCCAAACGTGCAAACACAGTCACCCAACTCGAACCACCATTTCCAAAATAAAAATATTCAAATGAAGGTTCCTCTAAGGAAACATTTCTCTATAACCAATTGATTTTTTTTTTTAAAACCATAAAAAAGTACTCGGTTCTATGTCCAAGAAAAGCCCCTTTCAAGAGGAACCTATCCAACTCTTCATAGTAAAATATTGACCATTTAGAGTCATGAAGAAAACAAAGAAGGGAGGCCAATAACCCCACTAACAAAAATTGATACTAACATGAAATCATAAGAATAAGAATCCATATATAAGGAGAAAGTAAACTAAAATTATGGTGGGGTAAAGTTATGGAAGTATTCCATATAAATTGTAGTAGCACTAAGGAAGGGAAGACAAACTCTCGTTATTGCAATTGGAATGACAGTGCCCTTGACACAACATGGGAAGGAACCTAGTCAATAAAACAAACATATGGGAATTTGAGCTACAAATAAAGAAGTGTAGAAAAATAACTTAAAATTACCAATGCCCTTAGGGGGGTAAACATGAGTCTCAAGAGGCCATCGAACCTCGTAAGAAAACACAACTGCCAGGTTACCAACAACTCTCATAGTGCCATTGTACAATATGGACACAACTTACTAAATGAGAAACAACAAAAGAAAATGTAAATGACCTCGATGGATTAGGTTAGGGTTTATATAATCGATTCCCACCGTTGGATGAATATGGTAAAATCCCCATTTTTGATATCGATCGAGTACTAGAATCTATATGAAGTTGACATGGGCCTAAAGGAGGTGGCCACATGCAATTCGCTCATGAAACTCCATGACTGTTGCCTCCCTCAACCCCCTTGAATTCCATTTAAAGTCACTGTTGAATAAATCATATACTTTTATGCCACTTTTGAGTAGAGAAACTTTTAGGGGCTAATATTCGCAAGTGTGCTAATTTTCCATGCCTTTTCCCAAAAAGAGATTCGTTAATTTCAATTTTTTCTAAAAATTATTCACCCAAATTTTTATAGTATAAAATTATTTTACCTTAAAAATCACCACAATTATATATCGAGGCTCTACAAAATTATTAGAAATTTGAATACCTTTACAAAAACATTGTAAAACATTTCAAAAATTTCATATTATGCACTAGCAACATTTGCCATGGTTTCTAAACTTTAAAATAAATTTCCATCCTTAAAATTTTCATTGCTTTTGAGGTCTAAAATGGGCCTCCTAAGAAAAATGTACAACCAAAATAAGCATCATAAAAACAAATAGGATACAATATGATGATGTCAACCATAGGGGATGATTCACAATTTTTGGAGTAAAAAAGTAAAACGTTTAAAAAATAATAAAACTAGATTTTCAACACATACTTTTAACTCATCTCCCTAATGTTTTACTTAAATTTCCAGCGGGAGTACTCGTTGGATGCAAAATTTATTTCATCATCCAAAGAGTACTCTTGTTACATACTTACGATGGACATTACTGCAACAAAAATGATAAATACATGAAAAGAATGATTGCAATCACGTTTTTCATATAGAAGGGTCCATTGGAATAATGCAACATGGGTACTCCATGGACGAGGAATCAAATTATACATCCAACAATTGTTCCTTCTTGAAATTTGAGTAAACCCATAGGGAGATAAGTTTTTTTCTTTTTTCCCTCTAAAATTTGATGATGTAACCTAATCTTGTTTTATTATTTCTACTATGATTTTATAATTTCCTTAAGAGGCTGATTTCAGACTTCAAAATTCCCCTAATTTGAATATAAAGTGGGAAAACAATATTTTTGAAATAAAAGTAACTTACAAACCATCATGTGAGACCATCTTGATCTTGTCTCAATGTAGGAAAATATACACATACCTTAGGATTTGTTTTATGAGCATTATAGGTAAGAATAATTAATTAGACCTTAATTGATTCTACTTCTCTAGGATAAGCCCTAGTGAGGTTGTATATAGGAACGCATTTCACATAATAATAAATTAGAAGTATAGAAGCCATAAGGATTCTGGGATAGTGTTGACATGGCAGATGTGCACAATGTCAACAAAGGGAACTAACCCAATCACAAGCCCCAATTAGACCTGCTTTTGTTTGGAATGGCTAGCTCCGATGGGTTTTAAGGAACCCCATACACTGTTGTAACATGTCGAAATATTGCTTCCGGGAGGAAGACCTTAGTTAAATCAAAAAAATAAAATAGCTAACCACTATGTATTAAATCCTATCTATACTACTACTACTCTAATCTAGTCCTAGCTGTCCTAATCTATCTTGCAAGAGCATAATACAGAGGTTTAAACATCATATATATGTTCAGCACGAGCATGACAAAGAAGGCTAAACATCATGCATAGATTCAAATCTAGATGAATCAATCACTGAATTCACAGCTAGACAAGACTATATTAAAGATAGATTGCAATTCAATCACTCATATAGGAATCCACATTGTTCTATGAAATTAAAACTGCAACTGATGTTTAATTTTGTTTCAAATCAGAGACCATTCACAAGTTAACCATGAAACTGAATCATATTCAATTTAACAAGACTAGTAGTGAAATGTAAGTCATCAATATGCATAAATATAAATCGCATTTACATCCATGCCAGTAACAACACGCTAATCCAAAACAATACAATGAGTCAAACTACGGGCTCCTTCTTCCCTAAAAAATGGTCCTCCTCATTCACAATAAAGAAGCACTGTTCTTCTTGAAAATCAAAAGCCCTTTCTCCTCTTGGGAGGTAATACTTATGCAAAAATCCTTGACTCTATATCTACCCTACCTCTTCATCTTCCCACTGATTCAGATCTGCAAATCAAATACACAGAGAAGGACTGCTAGCATGTAGAAAGCATAACGACCAAATCGATTCCTTCCCTAAGGAAGAGAAAAGATGCTGGTAATGGGGGACTCTATGTTGCCTTCGCATGATGAAGATTGAGACAACTCTGTCGACAAAATGTGCAAGCAATGTGTGGGATTCCGACTCAGAATGCTTGTGGCCAGACCCTAAAACATAGCGCTTCTACATACAATGGCCCTACGAATCCCCTCCTGTGTCCTTTTCTTCTCACTAGTAAGGATAACTATCATTAGCTTGATGATTGTGAACAATAGAACAAAAATTCTTAATCAAACGCAAATGTTGCCTTCGTTCATTTTATAAAACCATGGAACAAGTGCGAAGAGGTTTTCTAACTGATATAGAGTCAAAATACAATTTCTCGCTCAACCCATAGGCTTGGCATAGTTCTCGAGGTAGGTATCGGCCCCTTCTCAAGTCACAAGACCCATGCCCTCCACTGCCCTTATGCATAATTGCACTATTAGGACTCCACAGGCCCGTTTTTACACTTAAAACCCGATCCTTTATGATATCGCAAATTTTGAAAAACTTGGGAAAACACTGAAGATTCTGCCCTGATCACTTAGGCTGGACCGCAAAAGTTATATGATGGAGCCTATAAATATCGCCGAGTCGTCCTATCGCATATTGCAGTAGGCACAAGCCTGGGGCTCCGCCGATCGCGATGTTCGATAGGGCTTCGGACCCAAAACTATATATATATCATATTTGATAAGTCGATGGGTCTACTATATCACTGCGCATAATATGTATAAGGCCTGGGTCTCCAATGATATGCGATATGTGATTGGGGCCGAATCCAACAATATATACAATGCGGTTCATAGGGCCGGTAGATCTAGAGACCCGGGGTGTGCTATTTATACACATGGATTTGGGGCTGGGCCGATAGCGATCTGGGATAAGCTTCGTACCAAAAATGCATACATTTGAGTTAATAAAACCCGTTGGGTTCGAAAGCCATGAATGCCTTGTGTTATTGCGATAGGCCCTGAAAAGGGTTTATGCATGCTTTGTGAAGGATTTCTGCTATAAGGCATTGTGGTGGATGCGATGAGGGTTTTGAGGGGTTAAAAATATCCTGATAAACATAGAAATGAAGGGCTTATGTGAGGGATTTGTTAAAGGGCTTTACCCATTTGTTAATGGAAGATTGGGCCCTCCATAGAGTTAAAATTACTAGGATGAAAGGATCATTCAAAGAGATGATAGATCACACTTATAGGTGGGCCATTTAAAATTTGCTATCATAGCATGTTTTAATAGGGTGGTAGTTGTGGCCACAGCAAACGAAGAATCGCTGGGCGAAACAATTATCTCTACTTCCAAATAACCTTCAGATCAATAGAAAATCAGGATGTTAAAATAAACTTGAAATCCAAACTATATAGATGTACAAGCATGGGTTCCACTTAAATAGTATTGCTTCAGATGGGATAGAGACAAATAGCTTCTACCTACCGATATGATTTTCACAGGAATTCTCCAATGGCAGTATTATGGGATTCACTGACCTTCCTCTACCTGTTTCCCACTTTCAAAATCCCTTTGGGCCCATCACTGGTCTATGCATACCTATTTAGGTGTGTACCTCAGCTCTTTATTGCTCATCAAGCTTGATGTAGACATGATTTCCTTGTGCTTTATTATGAATTTCAATGCTATATGTATTGATTGAATAGGGCGCAGTCATGGATCATGCCATATTTTTAAACCGCTTAAGCAAGGTTGGGCTTGCTGTGTCAACCAGTACTCTAAGCCCAGCAACAGTCCTTACTCTAACTAGCTTCCCAAACAACCTGTCCTTCCAGATTGGCACAAGGACTTTACATTTCATTTCTTTTTAGATAAGTCCTTCCAGTTTCAGGCACAAGGACTAGAGCACAATTAGACTTTCCACAAGGTATGAGACGGTGAGCTTAGCCCATGAAGGGAGGTTTACTTGTGAGTAACAGGTATTGGACCGTTTAATGTGGTGGATGGAACCAATGGAGAATGACTGTAAACCTTACAAGCAAGTATAGGCTAGGTTTGAGTGGGATTTATTTAAATGCACGTTCCTCCATTCTATTCCAACTGTAGTTACATATTTTTTGTTTTATAAAGATGCCCCTACATGCTCCAAATGTTCAAGTTATCAACAGATCTCACACAGTTCCCAATAGATGCCAATGAGGGGTTTCAGTTTTCATTCCACTGCTAATTCTCAAGTGCTCATGGACTGATAGAAGGTTTGTTTGATTTGCAGAGAAATGATGGATTCAGGAACAACAGAATCATCAGCAAGCTAATGAGGCAGGGAAAGGCTGAGAGTAGCGAATGAGGGAAAATCTGAAATGTAGAATGAGACTGGATGACTACAAGTAGCGGGCTAGAAAGGAATGTAATTCAAAATAGTAGGAGAACAAACTTGGGAGAAAACAAAGGAAAGGACATAAATACAACTAAACTAACAGCAAAAAATAAATGAACTCTAACCTACTCAGGAGGCAACCACCAATGTTGCGGCTATTGGAAGTATCTCTTCAAATGTTGGCCATTAACAGGGAGCTTTTCAGTTTCCCTTTGTAATGTTTTCAACTTGTAAGTCCCTCAACCAATCCTTTCAACGACTTGGAATGGGCCCAGCCATAGGTGTTGGAATTTTGTGTGTTTACCCTTTGGCTCACTCAAATTTTCCCATTTCAGAACTAGTTCCCCCACTTGGAAATATTTATCTCCCGCTAGATGATGATCAAACCATATTTTTACAATCATTTGGTGATTTTTGAATTTAATTCTGGCTCTATCCCTTAATTCCTCCAGCTTCATCAGTTGGTCGATCCTTTCTTGAAGTGGGGTTGAAGGGGTTCCTCTCGAAGCTTGGGAGAGATGTAAGGATTGAAGGGCAACGTTTGGGGGCAATATGACTTCCTGTCCATAGACTAGGAAGTATGGAGAGTTTCCCAAGGCCACTTTAGGGGTGACCCTATCAGCCCAAAGGGCATTTGTCAAGGCGTTGTGCCAGTTCTTCTAGTTATCAACAACTGTCTTGTGGACTATGCGGGTAAGGTTCTTATTGGAAGACTCTGCAACTCCGTTTCCTTGGGGATAGTAGTTTGCTACATATTTTATGTGGATTGACTTATCAATGGAAAACTCAGTGAGCCTTAGAGATGAAAAATAAGAAGTGTTATCAAAGATGAGAGTTAGAGATTCCATACCTGTTGATAATGAATTTCTCAATGAATGATATTACCTCATCTTTGTTCACCTTCCGGAGTGGGATGGCTTTGGTCCATTTGGTGAAATAATTAGTCGCTGTGAGTATATACTTGTGCTGCTGTGAGGAGTTTGGAGTGATCTCGCCTATGAAGTCTACACCCCATTGTTGGAACGATAGGTAAATCATGGCAGGCCTGATGGGAACAACGAGCTTTATTTATCGTCCTATGGCGGTTTGGCACGCCTTGCATTTGTGAGCATAGGCATGCGAGTCTTTGAACACTATGGGCCAATAATATCCAGCTCCCAATATTTTGTGGGCAGTGGGCTCTCTGCCATAATGACCACCTGCTGGGCCATCATGCATTTCTTTCAATACATGGTTGGCATGATCTTTCTCTAAACACCTCAGTCAGATTCCATCGTGATTTTTTCTATACAAGACGTTGTCGACCAAATAATACAGATTGGATTTTAATCTGAGAGCTCTCCTCTGTGATACATCCATGTGTCCAAGACATGAACCCCGCACTAGATAAAGCGTATGTCATGGTACCGTGACTCAGGGTCCAAAAACGTTTCTGATGCTTCTCGCTCATACATCAACACTTCGTTACCCCATAAGAGCTCCTCCCTGAGTTCCCTTTGTGCATACTGGAAGCTCAACGTTCCTGATTTTTCAGATGCATCCTTTCGGTCCGCTAAGGCTTCCGCCGCTAGCCTGGAAAGTCCCTAGCCTTGAACTATTTGTGTTGGCTTTATCTCTAGGTCAAACTCTTGAAGGGCAGCTATCCAGTTCCCTCTTCATTCGCCCATTTCTTTTTGCATGAAGCGGGCTCTTACAGCAGGATGGGGCACGATGAATTTGGTCTTGGCCTTCAGTAAGTAAGGGCAGAAATGTTTAACGACCTTCAAAACTGCATAGCCCTATTTCTCCACATCTTGGTAATTCAGTTCTGCTCCTTGGAGATTCGAACTCATGTAGGAAATGGGGACTTCATTGCCATCATCACCTTTTTGAGTGAGAATTGTTGCATATGAAATGTCAGAAGCAAAGGTGTATAAGAAGAATCCTTTGCCGAAATTAGGGCTGACCAGCATAGGAGCTTGATTAATGGTTTCCTTGATTCACCAAAACACTTCCTTGGCTTCATCTCTTCATTTATACACAACGTCTTTCTTCATCATCAGCTATAAGGGGTGTACTATTTCAGCAAAGCCTGAGACAAATTTTCTAACGAAATTAATCCTCCCGAAGAAAGATTGCATGCCTTTTTTATTGGTACGGGGTTGTATTCTCCTGATGGTTTGTATTCTTTCAGGATCAATCACAATTCTGTCTTTAGAAAGGATACAACCCAGTAGTTTTCCCTCTGTGGCTGCAAAGATGCTCTTCTTGGTATTCAAAGAAATTCCATACCTTCGGCATCTTTCCAAAATCTGCCTCAGGTGATAAATGTGATCCCTCCTACAATATGAATACACAGTGATGTCATCCATGTACACCACTACTAATTTGTTCATCAACCCTCAGAAAGCTATGTCCATAGCTCTCTAGAATGTGGCACCCATGTTAATGAGCCCAAAAGGCATTTTACGGTATGCGTAGGTGCCCCATTTGCTGTTGAAAGTTGTCTTAAGCTGATCCCCATGAGATACGAGTACTTGATTATATCCTGAAAACCCATCTAATAGGGACAACATCTCAGACCCAAAAATGCACTGAAGGACGTGTTCCGTAGAAGGGACAGGATAGTTATCCTTTTGAGACGCTCTGTTCAGATTTCTGAAATCAATACACAGCCTGATATCTCCATTTCTCTTTCTCACTGGGACAAGATTAGCTACCCAACGGGTGTGTCTGACTAGGAGTATGATTTTAGCATCCAACATCTTGTTCAGTTCTTTCTTCACCAATGGTTATAGACTTGGATGCATCTTACGCAACTTTTGTTGGTAGGGCTTGGTCTCCTTTTCCAAGGGGATCATGTGCTGCATAAGACTGGTATCAAAGGTCTTTAGGTCTTCATATGTCCATGAAAAGACATCCTTGTATTCTTTAAATAGTTTGACAAATGCAACCCTTTCCTGTGGAGAGCACCCCAGGCCCAAATTGACATTTTTTGGCTCTTTTTTGGTCAAAAGGTTGACTATTTCATACTTCATGGATGAGCTATGTGTTTTGTAGTTAGTAGGTTTCTTGAATTTATCATGCAAGTCATACAAATGCTCCATCCTAAAAATTTATTTTGAAATCACATTGGGCTGATCCTTTTCCTCATCTTCCCTTTCACTCATAAGCTTGTCATGCTCCTTTTCATCAATGACTGCACTCTTGAATATCTTCTCGCATTGTAGGAACTCAAGGATTTGCTCATCATCTTCGAAAACCTTCCAATTCGAGATGTTGTCAGGCATGGATAGTCTGAAAGCGTATTCAACAGAACATTTATTTTTCTTCAGTCTAAAATGTGGCAAAATTTTAGCAGCCATATTAGCCATTAGATCAGCATCTTGGTTTTGGCCTCGAGGTATGTATGTAATATTAAAGGAATCAAAACTATCAATTAAATCCCATACCTCATGCTGGTACCTCACCAGGTGTGGAGAATTGCAATGTATCCTTTTCCTTACCTGATATATGATTATCTGTGAGTCACCAAAAACTTTAAGATCTTTCACATTCATACGAATGGCTTTCTTCAAGCCCTTCAGCAGGCCTTCAAATTTAGTTGTGTTATTGGTGCATGTGAACTCCAATCTGCTGGCCATTAGATGTTGGTTCCCTTGCGGTCAATGAGAATACTTCCAGCACTTGCACCTTCAAGGCTGTTAGAACCATCAAAATAGAGTGTCCAGAATATTGCATCTAATGTTACATCAATTAAACTACTATCTAAGAAATTGGTCCTATCATCTACTATAATATAGGATAGCTCATCAGTTGGATTATGGGAGGGAATTTCCAACTGTGTGTGTGTCAAAGTTTCTTCAATGGTTTCTGCATGAAACTCTCCAAAACAGGTTTCTGTAGTATAAACATTGAAACTATAGTTCCCAAGGATGGAGTTGGTAAACATTATAGGTTCATTGGGACCATTTAGTTCCATTACCACATACTTCATGTATCTTTCCCTATCGACTCTCAGCATATCACCCTTTCCCTTTTGAGGCAACAAGAGATGGGACCAATCAGTCGAGAAGTATCCATTCAATTTCGCTGACTAGTCCCTGCTAAGCAGCATTCCATAGGCCTCAGGTATATCGACTACCACTATATCAATGACCTGTGTATACTGTGGTTTAGCAGCCATCTGAATCAACACATCCTTCAATTCTACAATTACTGTCACATTTTTCCTATTTAATTGCGTGATTTGAGTTCCAGTTTTTTCAAGTATGGCCTGAAGTCTTTTACGAACACCATAAGGCATGATAGTGGATGATTCGTCGGAACCTACCAAGCAATTGTGGACGTTCATGTTGAAAATTTAAAACGTAATGAGGAACGGTGGAGTCATAGATTTATATTTCCTCCCTATCATGTCTTCGCTGATATATTGGGGCTTTCGATTCATTTTGGATAATGTGGCCTCCATAGCTAATGGTATTTGGGCTGCACTAGTGGTACTAACACGTTTGGACATTGGCTTCCTGGCTTAGGTGCTTGAGGGGGTGGGGGTTTTGCAGTTCCGCTCATTCATAGCTTTCAGCAGCAAATCTCTTTGCTGCGTTAATTTTAACAAGTCAAAATATGTGATATTGGCCCTAGACTTCTTGAGATCATCCACAATATTATAATCAATGTTATAGATAGGATAGGGTAGAGTAAACATACATGTTTTTCCATTTTTAAGTGGGAGTTTACCATGTTGAGTAGCCTTCGTTGCAGTGGGGGATGCATTTCCTTTCTTTGGGTGACTTGCAACAGGTGTATTCTTGGATTGACCGCCAGGCCCACTCTTCTCAACAGGAACTCTGGGAGCGGATGCTTTCATAGGGCAAACATCTTGCTTTGTTTGATCTAAGGGCTTTGTCGCACCTCGAAGCAGCCCTTTACTATGTGTGTTTATTTCATTAGCGTTAAGTTCTACAGTTTCATCTCCCTCATCGTCATTCTCATCATTATGGAAATCCCACAGAACATTAATTTGGGTTTCCTCATCCAAGGGTTCCTCTACTTGGTATTCCTCCTCATCTCCTTTTTGTGGTTCGAGCTCCAGTGTCGGTTCTTCTTTATTGAGGAGTGATCCAATCAGAGCCAATTCTTTTGTGTTTAAAGCCCCTTCATTAGGTGGAATAGGCAATGCGAGCTCACCATGACCACCCTCTATTTTCTTCTGGTAGAAAGGTTTGAAGGATTTGTTGTTATTATAATCTCCTCCCTTACCACTGGTACTCTCTCTGTGATTACTTCTCATATCAATGACTGTGTCCGTAAGTTTCTTAATGATCTGATGCAACCCTTCCACATCCGTGGTGTCCTTGTCTTTAGTTTCAGCCCCTTTGCTATCATTTCCATTATTCTTCTTGGATGTCTGAGGGGCTTTCTTTTCTCCAGTTGTAGGGTGGCATGCTATGAGGTTGATCATTTAATTTTCAACTTTTACCACTTCATCGATAGTACCTTGTAAGGTCTTCACATTACTCCTTTTAACCCACATCGTTGTAGGGAAAGGGAGAGTAGAAACATACAACTCCATGAGCACTTCCTCAGTAGTTCTAGCAGTGACTGGGATTCTATTGAATAAGGTGTTGAATCAGATATTAAAATCCTTAACCTTCTCCTTGGTTTCCATTTTTAGACGGGATAATTCTAAAACTAAGGCCACTGGTGTTTTGTCATCACCAAATTTGTCTAAAAAGGCCTGCTGAAAAGCATCCCAAGAGGTGATTTACCCTATTCTTAAGCTGAAATACCATGTGGAGGCCTCACCAGTCAAAGTAAAAGAGAACAGATGGCACAGGACATCTTCATCGATGACCCCCAACCTGCGCAAGGCTAGGAAGAAAGAGAAAATATGGTTATCAGTGGTATCTCCCCAATCAGGGTCGAAATTGGGTAACACGCTTTCTGTACTTTTGGGTAAGGGATGTTGCTGCCCAAGTACCACTACAACATCCTGTGCAAGCTAGGGACGGAGTTCTCCTAGAGGAAGTGGAGGTTGATTCCCACCTGAAGGAGGTGGAGGCTGATTCCACCTATAGGAAGGATGTTGGCCATATTGAGGACAAGGAAGTTTTGGTTGGAGGCTTCTCCATTAGGATTCTCAAAATCAAGCAAGGAGTTACCTTTAGAAGGGGAATCCTCAGGAATTTCTTCCCAAGGGGAGTCAATACTTTGCAAGGATTCTAGCACAATATCTTCGAGAGAAGTAGCTACAGATGTATCTTCACTCAGGGTAAAAATCCTTGGCTTTCTCTTCGTTGTCAAAAGTAAAGAGTGAGAAATGAGAAGCTGAGAGAGGTAATGAGTGTAAGCCTAAGTAAGTGTTCTAACTGGTTGTTCCTGAGTGACAGGATACTCCCACAATCTTTCTTCCTTGGGTGACCCCAAAATAGGACTTAGAGGGGTCTTTGTTTCTTCAAAATGAGGCTCTTTCAAATGTGTGGCAGGATCTCTCTGACCTTTACAATCCATACATTAATCCTTTTGAATCCATGCGTGGCACTTATAGATGAAATTTTGAAAAGTTGGGGATGGCAGTTCAGGCCCTGTTTCTAGCGCCAATTTGTTGACATGGTAGATGTGCACAATGCCAACAAAGGGAACTAATCTGATCGCAAGCCCCAATTAGACTTTCTTTCGTTTGGAATGGCTAGCTCCGATGAGTTTTAAGGAACCCCGTAAACTGTTTGAACATGTCAAAATATTGCTTCCGAGAGGAAGACCTCAGTTAAATCAACAAAATAAAATAGCTAACCACTATGTATTAAATCCTATCTATACTACTTCTACTACTCTAATCTAGTCCTAGCTATCCTAAGATATCCTACAAGAGCATAATACAGAGGTTTAAACATCATATATATGTTCAGCAGGAGTATGACAAAGAAGGTTAAACATCATGCATATATTCAAGTCTAGATGAATCAATCACTGAATTCACAGCTAGACAAGTCTGTATTAAAGCTAGATTGCAATCCAATCACTCGTATAGGAATCCACATTCTTCTATGAAATTAAAAATGCAACTGATGTTTAATTTTGTTTCAAATTAGGGACCATTCACAAGTTAACCATGAAACTGAATCATATACAATTTAAAAAGACTAGTAGTGAACTGTAAGTCATCAATATGCATAAATATAAATCACATTTACATCCATGCCAGTAACAACCCTCTAATCCAAAAAAATACAATGAGTCTCAAACTAAAGGCTCCTTCTTCCCTAAAAAACAATCCTCCTCATTCACAATAAAACAACACTGTTCTTCTCGAAAATCAAAAACCCTTTCTCCTCTTCGGAGGTAATACTTATGCAAAAATCCCTGACTCTATATCTACCCTACCTCTTCATCTTCCCACTGTTTCAGATCTGAAAATCAAATACACAGAGAAGGACCGCTGGCACATAGAAAGCATAATGGCCGATTGATTCCTTCCCAGAGGAAGAGAATAGATGTTGGTAAAGGGGGACTATATGTTTCCTTCTCATGATAAATACCGGGATAGCTTTTCCTAAAGAATGTGTAGGCAACGCATGGGATTCTGACTCAGAATGCTTGCGGCCAAACCATTAAACGCACTGCTTCTGCAAATAATGGCCCTTCGAATCTCCTCCTGCATCATTTGCTTCTCATCTGCAAGGATAGCTATTATTAGCTTGATGATTATGAACAATAGAACAAAAATTCTTAATCAAATGCAAACGTTGCCTTCATTCATTTTATAAAACCACGAAACAAGTGTGAAGAGGATTTTTGGCTGATACATAGTCAAAATACAATTTCCTGCTCATCCCATAGGCTTGGCACAATTCTCGAGTGCTTCCTTTCATCACAATCAGGTATCAACCCCTTCTCAGGTCACAGGACCCATGCCCTCCACCACCCTGATGCGCAATTGCACTATCTGCACTCCACAGGCCTGTTTCTACACTAAAAATGTGATCCTTTGTTTTATCACGAATTTTGAAAAACATGGGAAAACACTGAAAATTCCTGCCCGATCACTTAGGCCGGACCTCAAAAGTTATGTGATGGAGTCTATAAATATCATCGAGTCCGGCCTATCGCATATTGCAATAGGCACAATCCTGGGGCTTCGCTGATTGTGATGTGCAATAGGGCTTCAGACCCAAATATATATATATATATATATATATATATATATACATGTAAATATATATATACATGTATATATATACAGATATATATATATATATACATGTATATATATATATATATGTATATATCTATACAGATATATACATACATACATATCTATATATATATATATATATATATATATATATATATATATATATATATATATATATATCATATTTGATAAGTCGGTGGGTCCGCTATATCGCTGCGTGTAATATGTATAACGTCCGGGGCTTCGCCGATATGCGATATGAGATTGGGGCCGGACCCGAGAATATATACAATGCGGTTCATAGGGCCGGCGGGACTGGAGACTAGGGGTGCGTTGTTTATATACATGGCTTTGAGGCTGGGTCGATAGCGATCTGCGATGGGCTCTGGACCTGAAATGCATAAATTTGAGTCAATAAAAATTGTCGGGTGTGGAAGTCATGAATGCCTTGTGTTATTGCGATAGGCCCCGAAAAGGGTTTATGCATGCTTTGTGAAGGATTTCCATTATAAGGAATTATGGTGGGAATAATAATGCGATGAGGGTTTTGAGGGGTTAAACAAATCTCGATAAACATAGAAACGAAGGGCTTAAGTGAGAGATTTGTTAAAGAGCTTTACCCATTTGTGAATGGTAGATTGGCCCTACATAGAGTTAAAATTACTAGGATGAAAGGATCATTTAGAGAGATGATATATCACACTTATAGGGGGCCCATTTAAAATTTTCTATCATAGCATGTTTTAGTAGGGTGGTAGTTGTCGCCATAACAGATAGTAAAGTTAGGTATATTAAAGAGAAGAGTGAAATATCATACATAAATATGTATAATTCTTTTTTGATAAACCTAGGTATGTGACATATTTGGAGAATGCACAAATACAAAATGAAACATTTAATAAACTATTCATAAAGGTGGCCATTCCCTATTATAAACACATAAACATAAATAGGGAAACAATTAAGAAATTTATTATTAAAAATTAACATGGAAACAATTAGCAAATTAACGATCATTCATAAATTATATAGCTATAGAGAGAGAACAACATATCACTTTCTAATTCATAATATGTTTTAGACATATATTCAATTCTTAATATAGTAGTGAGATATGGCATTCAAAAAATATTAAGTAAAATATTTCAATAAATAACACATAACAAATATATATATATATATATATATATATATATATATATATATATATATATATATATATATATATATATATATATATATATATATATATATATATATATAACACAACAAATATGTGTGTGTGTGTGAAAAACATATGACAATTATCAAACATATACGAAATATTTCAATATCAAATAGTTGCAAATGAGAAATAACATTTTGGAAATTATGAGCTATATATCTCTCCTTTTTAATCAAAATAGAAAACCATAACTAGAGAGAACAGCATACTACTTTCTAATTAATTCTTAATATGTTGTAGACCTATATTTAGTTCCTAATATGGTATTGATAAATGGCATTAAAAAAATTTGAAGTAAAATATTTCAATATCTAACACACATAAATATATATATATATATATATATATATATATATATATATATATATATATATATATATTTCATTATCAAAGAATTGCAAATAAAAAAATCCATCTCTGAAATTATAAATTATATATCTCTCATTTTTAGGATAATTTATACCATTTTTTAATGCCACTTGACATTATTCCCACTAAACACCCCTAAATCTAAACATTAAAACATAACCAAAATGAAATATTTAGAATTCACACCCCTGAATCTAAACATAAAAACATAACTATAATGAAATATTTATAATTCTTGGGAAAGCACACATATAAACATTCAAATAATTAATAAAGCACTAATAAATATTAAAAAACCACTCATAAAAAATAGGTGAAGCTTATTATAAATGTAATGATATAAAATAAGCACACATCAAAATGGCCTAGGCATCAAATTGGCCAAGGATCAAACTGGTTAGGGCTTATTGCAAACATAATAAGAAAAAAACATTGAAACTTTTAACAAGTTAGACATAAAATTTGCCAAGGCAAGTAATAATTAAAGCCTTATTGAACGTCTCATTAGTTTCTAAGCAAACATGAGTCTAGATTTTTCGAAATCCATAAAAAGTAAGTGATCATGGAAGTATCTAATCCATGAATACAACATGGCATATAAATAGCGTATTCCATATTACCTAGCAGCCCCAACAATAACCCAAGTGCTCGCAAAGACATAACCACCTCTTCACACACTGACCCTTTTTGACACTCACACACATCAAACTTTTTTAATAATGAAACTAGATTTTGTTGAGATGATATATTATTATATTATTATTATTATTATTATTATTATTATTATTATTTCACTTACTGGTTCACGGATCCGGGTCAGTGGGTAGCCGCTACGTCCAGGGTTTTAAACACTAAGTGGACGCCACCCGAAGGCATCAACACCCTCGACCTATTTACTGACCTAACCCAAGAGGTTTCGGGATTAGACCGTGTGACCTCCCATTGACAAGGCACTTGATTTGACCGATTGAGCTAACTCTTGCTAATTATTATTATTATTATTATTATTATTATTATTATTGTTATTATTATTACCAGAAATCACAAATACCAAAACAAATCAAATCACTTCTAACTCTTTTTGTTTTGGATTCAATATAATTGAAAAGAAACGCTTCAAAGAGTGTAAAATTATTCTATAACATGTTTTGTGTGTTTTATAACACAACATAGTAAATAGTTGGACGTCACTTCATAGAACATTAATATTATACAACATTATTGTCGTAACGAAAACACTCTACTCGCTAGAAAATTGGTTCAACTGGTGTTTTACGGAATGAAGTCATAGGTAAAGATAAATACACTTTTGTAAATTGGAACTGATCTTTATCTCCGATGTGATTTTTATAAGCGAGTTCAATTGCTTTTCTTCTGAAAATGTAACGAATTCTATGCAAATGAGAGAATGTAACGACTTCTATGCAAATGAGAGAATGTAAGGTTCAGGGATCTGGAAGGTGTCAAAGTCTCACAAAAGATATTTTACCCCATAAAGACGTATTTTAATTCCTAACCCAACAACTCTATTCCTACTATTGTTGTGGGTCCTAGAAGTGGGCCCTAGAAGGGGGCAAAGAAACAAAATATAATATTTGAAAGGAATTAACAAGTGTTTCTCGTGACAATAAGAACAAAGTTAAATAAATGTACTGGATATATCTTATGCATGGAATCTTGTCTATGTAAATTAACGTTTGCGAAGAAAAAGGACACGTAGACTGTAGTTTTATAAGACTTAATGACTAATAAGAAAATTGAGTAAATATTACACACCAGTAACAAGAAATGGGACTGGATTTGATTAAGAGAAGGGAAGGATAGAGTGGGTTCTATGATGGTCATGAATTAGCGAGCCTTTACGAGACTTGAATATCCAACGAGACGCAGTTTTCAATGGTATAAAAATTTGTAATCAAGACTGGAACCAGAAATTGTATAAACCATAATTTGTCAAAGAATAAAGAATAATTAATATATCTATGCAAACTTAGATGTACTAATTTTGGAATGAAAGTGTAGTAAAAAGGAATGGCCTGTACATGATATTATATATTGCCAAATGAAATTATATCTTATTGAAAGCGAAACATGTTTACTGGTGAAGCCATTATTTCCATTTCTAATTAAGAAGAGAAAAAAATAAAAACAATATAGAGTGGTATGGCCAACAGAGCACCAGAACATTTATCACACAACATACACTACAAAATCATCAATAGAGTTTGTTAAAAAAACATTTTTACTTTACTGAAGTTGAGATTCATCTCAAAAGTATAAATCAACAAAAGAATTTCCAGTGGGAAACCCTTGCAGGGTTCATAACAGGTTATACTAAGCAAATATATAATATACATAAAACATATGATCTCAATCCCATGAGAAGTATACAAATATCACATCAAATGCTGCTAAGGGTCAATTATTTAGAAAGAAAATATAGACAACAATTATAACTTTTATTCCTCCAACATGGAAAGTTTTCCCTAATCTCATTGTCCTAATAGAAGAGGGCCAATAGTACTGCTCTCTATACCAATATTGAAATATAAAACAATAAATATATTTTATTTGGCCTTGAGAAACCCCTAAGTTAACATTAATTCAAGTATAATTGTAAAAAGTATTAGAAGTAGGTAGTGAGTACTAGTGTACCTAGGGTAAATATAGCTAGGTTAAAAAAAAAATTACTACTAAATAGTGACTAATATACTTGAATAATATACTTCTATAGGTGACAAATTCGACCATTCCTACCCCTACACATTATCGTAGAAGTTCCATTAATGTTGTGAGGACTAACCAACAATTTCGAATCCTTTCAAGAGACATGGAACATACCATATGAATGAAAAAAGAAAACTAAAAACTAATATGTAATAGGGAAATCTGCCTGAAGGAATCATGTATTCTCTCTTGAAGCTAAACACGAAGGTGTAGGCACATTCACCTAGCTCTCACCACTATTCCAAAAACAAATATATTCAAATGAAGGTTTCTCTAAGGAGGATATTCTCAATAACCAATTGAAAAATAAATATGAAAAACCCTGAAAAAAAGTACTTGGTTCTAAGAACAAGAAGAGCCCCTTTTTTAAAGGAATATATCCAATCTTGAATAACAAAATACTGGCTATTTAGACTCATGAAGCAAACAAATAAGGGAGACCTAAAACCCCAATAAATAAATTGATACTAACATGAAATCATAAGAAAAACAATTCCTATAGAAGGAGAAAGTAAATGGTCTAGAAGTATTCCATGTAAATTCTAGTAGCAGTGAGGAAAGGAAGGTTAAATTCCATTATCGCAATGGGCATGAGAGTACCCTTGACACAACATGAGAAGGAACCTAGTCAATAAAATAAACATACAAAATGTTAAGTTAAAAATAAAGAAGTGTAGCAAAATAACCTAAATATAGGAATGCCCTTTGGGAGCTAAACATGAGTCTGAAGAGGCTAGAAAATGTGGTAAGGAAACACAACTGTTAGGGTACGGGTACCAACACCTCTCCTCGCAGCTCTCAAAGAGTTGGAAACAACTTAACCAACTAGAAACACCAAATGAAAATGGAAATGACCTGAATGCATTAGGCTAGGGTTTACAGAAGAGATTCATACCATCGAGTACTGGAAGCTAAGTGAAGTTCATATGGGCCTAGATGAGGTGGCTACTTGAAATTCATTCATGAAACTCAATGATTGTCGCCTCCCTAATCCTTGTTAAGTTCTATTTAAAATCCATTGTTGAAGAAATCATATAATATAAAGTGGGTAAACAATATTTTGAAAATCAAAGTAACTTACAAACCATCATGTGAGAGCGTTATTGATCTTGTCTCAATGTAGGATAATATACATATACCTTAGAATTTATTTTATGTCCTTTGGAGGTAAGAGTAATTAATGAGACCTGCCACTTCTCTAGGATAAGCCCGAGTGAGGTTGTATATAGGAACAAATTTCATATAATAATAATTTAGAAGAATATAGGCCATAAGGATTCATGTCATAGTAAAGTTAGATATGTTAAAGAGAAGAGAGAAAAACTATACATAAATATGTATTAGAAAAAAATCTACAAACCTAGGTATGTGACATATTTGCACAAAACAGAAATAAAAATTTAAAACATTTAATAAGCTGTCATAAAAGTGGCCATACCCTATTATAAACAAAGAAATATCAATATATAAACATTTAACAAAAGTGTCATTCAAAATAAACATGAAAATGATTAACAAATCAATGAATATTCATCAATTATATATCTATATAGAGAGAACACCATATCGCTTTCTAATTATTAATATGTTTTAGGCTGATATTAAATCCTTAATATATTATTGACATAAAAATATTAATTAAAATATTTCAATATCTAACACATAAAATAGATATGTATAAGAAACATATAACAAAAATAAAAACGTATAAGAAATATTTTAATATCAAATAGTTGCAAATCATAAATATTATTGTAGAAATTATGAGTTATATATCTCTTATTTTCAATGAGAATTTATTGGATTTTTTCATGTTTATTGGCATTCTTCCCACTAAACACCCCTAAACCAAAACACAAAACTATAACTAGAGAGAACACCATATTACTTTCTAATTCTTAATATGTTGTAGACTTATATTTAGTTTTTAATATAGTATTGATAAATGGCAATAAAAAATTATGAAATGAAATATTTCAATGTCTAACATATAAATATATAATAAAAATGAAATAATATAAAAAATATATAAAACATATAAAAATTATTTTGTTATCAAACAATGGTTAATAAAAAATAACATCTTTGAAATTATAAATTCTTCCCACTACATACAGAAGAATCTAAAGATAAAAATATTAACAGAAAATATTTAGAATTAGCATCTCTTAATCTAAACATAAATACATAACTGAAATGAAATATTCAAAATTCACACCGATAAATCTAAACATAAAAAACATAATTAAAATAAAATATTTTGAATTCTTAGAAAAACACACATTTAAACATTCAAACAATTAATAAACCACTAATAAATATTAATAAACTAGGCATCAAAATATGCCTGTCTTATTATAAACAGAGTGACAAAAAAACACAGTCAAGCATCAAAGTTGCTAGGTTATGTCATAATTAAATCCATAAACAGTAAGGGATCATGGCTTTATCTAAATCCATGACTACAACATGGATTTATAGCTACAATATTCCTACAATATAGCTACAAAAACACCAGGGCTTGTAAGGACACATCCGCCAGCTCTGACCGTTCTTGAGCGGTGCTACCACCCCTACACAGAGACGATTTTAACACAACATGAGTAATATTTTCAACTTTGATTAACCAAAAGACTCCACTGGCTAGATAATTGATTCAAGTAGTGTTTTACTTGATCGCGTCGTTTCCGGTGGGTTTTTTAAATAGAGATGGGGCTGGAGTTTTAGCAATTAAATATGATATAAGTGCACTACTCCAAATCTACTACAGAGACAGGGTTGGAGTCGCAGCAATTAAATATGGTATAAGTGCTCTAGTCCAAAGCTACTACAGATATGAAAAATAAAAAAGCACATTTAAATAATGCCAAAAATAGAATTTGGGAGATGAAATTTTGAAACACCACAAATCTTGAAATTTCACCTTAATTTTATTTTTCAATATTACTGGAAAAAAAATAATAATGAGCTTTTCAAAATTAGAGAAATATGTACTTCTTTGAATAATCACATATATAAGTGTTTATTTTGGAATATGGTTTATAAGATAATGTGATAAAATATTATAATATTATATTATATTATAAAATAAACCATATTATAGGAATCAAATTTATATTTTCATTTATGAAAAGATAAATGAGAAATATTGGAAATAAAAAAAATTGAATATTAAAATAATATGTTATGCAATTATGAAATTATTTTATCTTTAGATAACAAATATATTTAGTTATCAAAATAAGTGTCTATTTTGAAATATTATTTATAATATAATATTTGAAGATTTTATATATATATATAAAAGTTGGTAATATTTTGATTCATCAAAATATAAATTATAATTATATTTGAAATATAAAATTATGTTATTTGATAGAGATTTGGAATTTTTTAGTCATGCTTCATTACAATATTTTTATGTTATTAATGTATTTTTGTTTCAAGTATTACATGTCACCTAGATATCAATGAACTATACATCATGTAATATTAATAATATTATCCTTTTGTTAGAATTTAAACTTTAGTGGTTCTCTTTTGTAGAAAGAGAGTTTGGATTACCCACAATGGTATGTGAATTTGTTTACATGTCATTTCTCAACTTCATATTAAGTGGTGAAGGAATTACATGTTTCCTAGTACTCGAAAGTAAACCTTTACTTTTTATTTTTTATTTGAACTTTCAATTACTTTATCTTTATACAAATTTGATTTCAAATTAAGCTTGAAATTGAAGATTTTATTTTTGGCCCACATTGATTCTTTTGTTATCACTATTTTTAAATTGTTAATCCAAGTATTCTTTTATTGTTTTTAAATATAGTGATAGATGAGTATAACTCCCTCATACTTTTTTTTCTGAGAGGTTCTCTACAACCAAGTATAACAATAGATTTAAAAATGACAAAAAATACTTACAAAAATAAACTAAAGAATTAGTATTAACAAAATAACTCAATTTCTAGAATAGATGAAATACTTCAAATTGCACCTTAATTTTACTTTTCAATATCACTTGAAAGCAAAGAAAAAATTAATTTACTTTTCAAAATTAAAGATACATGTAGTTTCCTCACTATAATGTATGGACTCTAAATATGCCACTTGGAAAATAGTATAGTTGTTATTACTTATACTTATTTCATTTTATGTTTGGTTGGATTAAAATAAAAATATATTAATAGTGAAAGACATTCTTATAGTGAGCCATAAATGAAGTATTTCAATGTCAATATTAAATAACATAGCCTTACATAGACTGTATCTCAATAAAAGTAATATTTGTAGTTAAATAGTTTAAGTTATATGGAGTTAAGGTAGGTGTAGGTTGGTCACATATATAAATATTTGTTTTGGAATATGGTCTATAAAATAATGTAATATAATATTATAATATTACATTATAATATAACATAAATCATAATATACCAATGAAATTTATATTTTCATTTATAAAAAGACAAAAAAACACTTCAATTCACACAGAAAATCAATTTTTTCTTTTCTCTCAAATGTAGATATTTAATAAAATGACACAACCTATTCAATATACAAAACAACATCTCATGCCTAAACACGAAAGTATGGTATATGGTGGGCTACGTAGAAAATTATTGTAATATAAAAATAACATCTCATGCCCAAACATGATAATTGGACATATGGTTTTGTATAAACATAATGGGTCCCTTCAGCACTTCCACCTTCACCACTATCATTTGCATCCTGAAAGCCATCCTTTCTTCTCTTACTAGAATGAGGAGCTAACCTTTTCTTCTTTAAGTGCATGCTTCCTCTCTCGTGGGTCTGTAAAAGGAAAGAACTTTCTCATTAGTTTTTTCCCATAATAAATTACACATATATAAATTGAAACTTATAACTAAATCCCATAAAACTCACTGAAGATGACCTAATAAATCACATGGGTTCCTTCCTCCTTCATGGCCCTAATCTCTTTACTACACCACTCATCAATAGTTAGAGGAGATAAAGCATAAAATTTAAACAAAATATCCCTATAACCACGTCAATTCATTATAATGAAAATAAATCATAAGTGCGTGCTAGGAAAAGCACTGAGAGGGGGGTGAATCAGTATTGAAAAGCTCAGTTAAAACTTTCAATTTATTATTAAGATGTTTGTACGCTATTGTCATTAATTAAATGAGTGTATGTATGTGAATATGATGAAGGAAGATAATGTATATGCAATTAACTAACTTTTCATATATTTCGTCATATATTCTACTTTAACAAGTGTAGCATTACTTAATTAGCCTTTAATTAAAGAATAACCATGAAAAATCATAACATAATAAACTATCGCAGAAAAGCGACACATCAACAGATGAGGACAACATGATTTTTAGGTGGAGACCCAATGTGGGAGAAAACCACTATTGTTGTCCAAGTTTGAATCATGCAATTCACCCAATCCACATTTAATTGTCAACCTGTGTTCTACCAGTTGTTTCAAGGATATCATGTATTGTATGTGAAGGGACCCGTGTTCTACCAATGTTGAACATTAACTATAAATTCATAAATGTGTAACAATAAGAAATACTGTAATATCAATAAGAGGAACACCAAGTAATAAATGTAACAAAAACTAGAGTAACATCAATAAGGATTCACAACAACACACTGATAAACATTCAAAGCAATAATAAAATCATGGAAATAAACCTAACACACATCTAATCTAAGAGCACATGGTGAGGAGAGTGAACCCAACTCCCTGATTAGGGTTGTGGTGAGATCAACGAATCACGATATGCTCAGAAGATCAACTTGTCATTAATAAAGTAAATATAGCAAGTATGTTGTTATAGACTCAAAGAGTATTTCTCTTGTAACCTTAATGACTCTTAACAACAATAGCTTTCACAGCCTAAAACTCTTCTTTATACAATTTTCCAATAATAGAACTCCTAGAATTATGGCACTTTCTACCTTTAATTACACGGTGGTTTTCAAAATGAAACAAAATGTTAAAATATAACAGTGTGTAAATCAAAATGTTAATTCACCATTGCAACCAATATTCAAGGATAACACTGCCATCTTTGATAGCATCATTTAGTGAATCATGGTCCTCGTCATTCTCCCTTTAAATCTACAGAAATAACTAAATTAGAAAGCCACTTGGGTAATAATTCCCTATGACTATGATTCATTGACCAATAATCCATAAATACATGACGAAAGGTATACCTATGCATTTTAAGATATCCATTAACAACTATTGGCATGAAATGGATAAAAAGAACATGGTAAAAGGGTGAGTAAAAGTATGCAAACCTAGCCACCAAAATCCACTGTTGGTGTTGTATTTGTCTTCATATTTTGTTATAAAAGGAAACATCTTACAACATTGTACTAGTAGAGACTCCTACTAGTATGCAAACACCCCACTGGAAGAACAATACAACCTTCTCTCCTTCTCTAATGCCCACTAGAAGGGAGATCCATCCCCCTGAAGAGACTTACCAGCTACCATTGGAAGGAGTCTATGACTCTGTCACTGAAGGCTCCAACCCTGAATACCTCTATGGACCACATTTCATAATATTTTGTACTGGATCCACCTAACCCAAAACATCAAATGCATAGGCCACATTTCATCATATTTTCATACTCAACCCACTACCATCATTCAAGACCAATATCAGATAACAATACTGAAACCAATAACTATTTCTTAAGAGTAAAGTAGTTTTTTCTTTCTTTGCTCTAAAATTTGATGATGTAATCTAATCTTATTTTATTATTTTCACTATTATTTTATAATTTCCTTAGGAGGACCGTTTTAGACTTCAAAATTCCCCTAATTTAAATAAAAAGTGGGAAATCAATAGTTTTGAAAC
Organism: Pinus tabuliformis; assembly: GCA_031772625.1. NCBI lineage: Eukaryota > Viridiplantae > Streptophyta > Pinopsida > Pinales > Pinaceae > Pinus > Pinus tabuliformis. The sequence goes on from CM062811.1 coordinate 588,500,405, forward strand.
AAAAGTAACTTACAAACCATCATGTGAGACCACCGTTGACCTTGTCTCAATGTAGGACAATATACATATACCTTAGGATTTTTTTATTCGCATTGCAACTAATAATAATTAATCAAACATCGATCGATTATACTTCTCTAGGATAAGCCCTAGTGACGTTTTATCTAGGAAGTAATTTGATGTAATAATAAATTAGAACCATACAAGCCATAAGGATTCATGAGAGAGTAAAGTTAGATATATTTAAAAGAAGAGACAAATGTCATACATAAATATGTATTAAACAAAATTTGAGAAACCTGTGTATGTCACATATTTGGAGAAGGCACAAATACAAATTGAAACATTTCATAAACTAGTCATAAACGTGGCCATGCCTTATTATAAGCACGGAAACATAAATAGGGAAACAGTTAACAAATAATCATTAAAAATAAACATGGAAACAATTAACAAATCAATGATCATTCATAAATTATATATCTATATAGAGATGACACCATATCACTTTCTAATTCATAATATGTTGTAGACATATTCAATTCTTAATATAGTATTGAGATATGGCATTCAAAAAATATTAAGTAAAATATTCAATATCTATCACATAATATATGTGTGCGTGTGTGTGTGTATGTGTGTGTGAGAGAAACATATAACAACTATCAAACATATACGAAATATTTTAATATCAAATAGCTGCAAATCAAAAACAACATTTTGGAAATTATGAGTTATATGTCTCTGCTTTTTAATCAAAATAGAAAACCATAACTAGAGAAAACAACATACTACTATCTAATTCTTAATATGTTGTACACCTATATTTAGTTACTAATATCGTATTGATAGATGGCATTAAAAAAATGTGAAATAAAATATTTCAATAGCTAACACACGCACACATACACATATATATCTAAAACAAAGTTAAATAATATTTCAAATATATAAAAGATGTCAAAAATATCTCACTACCAAAAAATTGAAAATAAAAAATAACATCTTTAAAATGATAAATTATTTATCTCTCCTTTTTAGGAATAATTTATACCATTTTTTTTTATTTCAATTGACATTCTTCCCACTAAACACCCCTAAATATAAACATAAAAACATAACCATAATGAAATATTTAGAATTCACAACCTGAATCTAGGCATAGAAACATAACTAAAATGAAATTTTTATATTTCTTGAGAAAACACACATATAAACATTCAAATAATTAATAAACCACTAATAAATATTAAGAAACCAAACGAAAATGGAAATGACCTCGATGCATTACATAACTGATTCACACCGTTGGATGGAGATAGTAAAATACCCACTATTTATATCGATCAAGTACCGGTAGCAAGTGAAGTTCACATGGGCCTCGATGAGGTGGCCACATGAAATTCACTCATGCAACTCCATGATTGTCACCTCCCTCGTCCTTGTTAAATTCCATTTAAAGTCCACTGTTGAAGAAATCATATAATATAAAGTGGGTAAAAACTAGTTTCAAAATTGAAGTAACTTACAAACCATCATGTGAGACTATAATTTACCTTGTCTCAATGTAGGAGAATATACATATCCCTTAGGATTTATCTTATGTAAGAGGTGAGAATAATTAATCAGACCTCGATTGATTCCACTTCTCTAGGATAATCTCGAGTGAGGTTGTATATAAAAACAAATGTCATATAAAAATAAATTAGAAGCATATAAGCCATAAGGTTCATGAGATAGTAATGCTAGATATATTAAACAAAATAGAGAATGACCATACATGAATATGTATTAGAACAAAAATTGCCAAACCTAGGTATGTGACATATTTGGAGAAAATACAAATAAAAATTAAAATATTTAATAAACTTGTCATAAAAGTGGCCATGCCCTATTATAAACAAAAAAAAATAAATAAATATGGAAACATTTAAGAAATATGTCATTAAAAATAAATGTGGAAAAAATTAACAAATCAATGAACATTCATTAATTATATATCTATATAGAGGGAACACCATATCAGTTTCTAATTCTTAATACATTGTAGGCTCATATTCAATTCTTAATATAGTATTCAGATAAAAATATTGAGTGAAATATTTCAATATCTAACACATAACAAATATATATATGAGAAACATACAACAAGAATAAAACATATAAGAAATATTTTAATATCAAATAGTTGCAAATCAAAAATAACATTTTAGAAATTATGACTTATATATATTTCTTTTTCAATGAGAAATTTTACCATTTTTTAATGTGGATTGACATTCTTCCCACTAAACACCCCTAAATCTAAATAGAAACCGATAACTAAAGAGAACACCATAATACTTTCTAATTCTTAATATGGTGTAAAGTTATATTTAGTTTTTAATATAGTATTGATAGATAGCAATTAAAAAATGTAAAGTAAAATATTTCAATATCTAATACACACATATATATTAATATCATATAATAAAATAATATAACAAATATATAAAACATATAAAAATTATTTCATTATCAAAAAATTACAAATAAAAAATAACATCTTTTATAAATTATATATCTCTTTGTTATTGTTAATTTATACTATTTTTTTTAATGTTAACATTCTTCCCACTAACTCCTGAATTTAATCACAGAAGAAAATATTCAGAATTCACACCCCTGAATCTAACCATAAATAAATAACTAGAATGAAATATTCAAAATTCACATCCATGAATCTAAACATAAAAAAACATAAATACAATATTTAATTCTAACAAAACACACATTTAAACATTGAAACAATTAATAAACCACAAATAAATATTAATAAACCAGTCAATAAAATACGTCTGGCCTTATTATAAACACACAATCAAACATTAAAGTTACCAAATTATGTCATACTTAAAACCTTATTGAACGTCTGGCCTTATTATAAACACACAATCAAACATTAAAGTTGCCACGTTATGTCATAATTAAAGCCTTATTGAACGTCTGACTAGCTCCCAAGCAAACGTGAGTCTGGCTTTTTCTAAAAACATAAATACATTCTTCCCACTAACTCCTGAATTTAATCACAGAAAGGGTAATCCGGACACGACTTCCAGCTCGGAGCCTTCTTGAGTAACAAATTATTGGATTATTTTTTTTTAATAGTGTAACCAGATTTTTTTACAAAAAGACCTACAAATGTTTTGATTTGTTTCAATATTGTCGAAACCGAACAACGTCAATCTTTTGAACTAGTGTTTTACCTGATGCCGTTGCCAGTGCCTGTGGGTTTTTTATAACCACCTTCTCAGAGGTGCGAAAATCATCTATAGTTGTGGCTGTTATAGGAGCCAGCAGGAAGAGGGCGAAAATACAAATGGCCATCACTAATACGAGCTTTGAAGAGGCCATTGATATCAACGACAATTTTTTTTTTTCCAAAAATGCTAGCAAGTGATAAATGAAGCACGAATGAACCGGTGAAGAGAAGGTGGTCAGGTGAAAGTTTAAATAGAGGTCCGGCTGGAGTTGCAGTAATTAAATATGATTAAGTACAAATATACTACAGGGATAGGGATGGAGTTGCAATGATTAAATATTGCGCTATGAAAAATGCAAAAGCACATTAAATAAAGAAAAAAAATAGACTGAGTAATTAAATATGATTAAGTCTAAATATACTACAGGGATAGGGATGGAGTTGTAATGATTAAATATTGCGCTATGAAAAATGCAAAAGCACATTAAATAAAGAAAAAAAATAGACTGAGTAATTAAATATGATTAAGTCCAAATATACTACAGGGATAGGGATGGAGTTGCAATGATTAAATATTGGGCTATGAAAAATGCAAAAGCACATTAAATAAAGAAAGAAAAGAGACTGACTTTTCAAAATCAGAATCATATGTAGTTCCTTCACCAGTCACATATATAAGTGTTTGGTGTTTGTTAATGTTTGTTTTGGTATATGGTTTATCATGTAATATAATATAATATTATAATATTATATTATATTATAAACCATATTCCATAACAAACACTTATATAGAAATCAAATCACATATACAAGTGTTTGTAAGTGTTTGTTTTAGAAAATGGTTTATTTTATAATATAATATAATAAAATAAAATAAAATATTATATTATATTATATTATAAAATAAATTATAATATAAGAATCAAATTTATATTTTTATTTATGAAAATAAAAATATGAATGAAACTTATATTTAAGTAAGCAATATATTATATTTATACAATAAATATATTTAAATATATAAATAAGTGTTTGTTATGAATATGAATTATAATATAATATTAAAATAATATAAATTATAATTATAATTATATATTAAAATACAAAATACATAATTAATTCTAGTTCATATATATATAAAAGTTGGTGATACTTTTACTTATCTAAATAGGTTTATCTTTTGAATGTGAATTAAAATAAATATAATAACATAGGGATGGAGTTGCAATGATTAAATATTGCGCTATGAAAAATATAATAACATATAATAAATATAATAACATAGGTTTATCTAAATAGGGATGAAGTTGCAATGGTTAAATATTGCGCTATGAAAAATGCAAAAGCACATTAAATAAAGAAAAAAAATAGACCGACTTTTCAAAATCAGAATCATATGTAATTTCTTCACCAGTCACATATATAAGTGTTTGGTGTTTGTTAGTGTTTGTTTTGGTATATGGTTTATCATGTAATATAATATAATATTATAATATTATATTATATTATAAACCATATTCCAAAACAAACACTAACAAACACTTATATAAAAATCAAATCACATATACAAGTGTTTGTTAGTGTTTGTTTTAGAAAATGGTTTAATACAGCTTGAGTGGGCCTAATGGTTAAGAGCATGTGTTTCCTCGTAAGAGGTCACAGGTTCAAAACCAAAGGGGGTAGAGTATGTATGCCTTCGTAGACTTAGCAGTCAAATCGCTGCGCGGAGGTGGGTCCCTTGTCCCACAAACAAGGGGGTCTCATACACCAATTTGGTGTCTGGCTTGGCTGTGACCTTAAAAATGGATATTATTATTATTATTATTATTATATAATATAATAAAATAAAATAATATTATATTATATTATATTATAAAATAAATCATAATATAAGAATCAAATTTTATTTTTATTTATCAAAATAAAAATATGAATGAAACTTATATTTAAGTAAGCAATATATTATATTTATACAATAAATATATTTAAATATATAAATAAGTGTTTGTTATGAATATGAATTATAATATAATATTAAAATAATATAAATTATAATTATAATTATATATTAAAATACAAAATATATAATTAATTCTAGTTCATATATATATAAAAGTTGGTGATACTTTTACTTTTTGTGTAAGTCAGATATTTATATTATGAAACAAAATATTGTACAAAAAATCTGCAGAAGCAGATCGAGACCTGATGAAGACAGTTCAAAAGACACCAGAGACTAAGATATTTCAAAATGCTAACTGCACACCGCGCAGGGTGGCCTTAGCCATTTATCTCCTTCTCATATCTATAACATCGATAATTCTTGAACTGCATCACTGTAACTAACACATTATCTGGATAACCCAAATTACAGTTCAAGACACTAGACGAACACCAGACAAAAGCCACAGAGGCCCACAGAAATAGACAACAGACAAAGCCAGAGAGATGGCACACACATGACAGCAGACAAGGTTGAAGAGAAGGCATCAGCAGACCTGAATCACTGCGGGGGTGTTCCGAACCTACTTGCAATGTCCAGACCCTGTTCCAGGACATGCCTATCCACTCTTTCCAGCAGGGATCGGTAGTTGTGAATCTCCTTCGGCGGTGCTGGCTGCTTGCTCTCAGAACTCGGAGGATCCGGGCTTATGGTTTGCCGGAGAAGTCGAATAAGCAATGTTAATTTCTTATTGATAGTTTCTGCCACCTCATGCAAAACTGAAATTTTATTGTCCATCGCTCCACAAATCTCAATCAGACTTTTTAGTTGGCCTTCAGATATATGCTTTTCCCCTTGCGAGTTCTGATTCCCAGCATCCATGGAATCCAGTGCTTTCGCCAAAAGGGTCTTGATCCTCCAGCTCTCTACTTGTGTGCGCACGAATTGAGTGGCGCATCTGGATGCAATGCCCGGGTCGATTAACCAATCTACCTCCCTTGCAATTTCCTCCCCATCACGCATCCGCTCCTCCTCTTTTACCGCAGCCTCCATATCAGCAATTCTCCGTTTGTTCCTTGTGGTCGTTCGAGTTTCATATGCGCTTCTGGCAGCCCTGAGCTCCTGGTTCACATTGATACTCTGGCAATTCCCAGTATCCATATCATTCCTATTACCCGTAGCCTAGATAGCAGTTCGGACTCGAGAACAATTGTAACCCAAAGCAATGCCTTTAAAATGAGTGAATGAGACGTTGCTCCAGCAGTTAGTTAAATAGCTCTTCGCCGTAAGGCTTCCCACGCTAAGCCTCATCTCCCGAAACATCGTGGGCGTACTGCAATCATAGTTCCTTTTGGTGGACGTGAATGCTGCGTGATGTCGTCTGCTATACAAATAAATGTTGCTCATGCCTTGATGAATATAATCGTGCCAAATGTGGACCCTGCTGAGGGGGAAGCTGCAGTAGTCCCTTCGTAATATCCACTTGAATATGTGATCTTTGTGCACCGTCTGTTGCCATAAATGCATACTACCAGCTTGTCCTTTCGATCTGTGCCAACCTTCGCCAGTCATATCGTCTCCCGAGTAATTCATCATGAGGGGCCGATATAGTTTGCCATTTTCCAGTTAAGCTCGGTTTAAATTACCCACGTCCTCTCTTGCCAGCTGTAGGCATCTCTCCTTGAGGTGATGACAGTACACTTGCTGCCAACATGTGTCCCATCCCCTGTCTTGGTTGTCAATGCTGTAGTTAGCCAAGTAATCAGCTAGACCATTTGCCTTACGACTGACCGATTGAAAGACTAAACCTTTCATTTCGCCGATTAGTTTTGCAATGTTCTCCATCACCTTGGCGAGCCTCCAGTGTCTCGTGGCTTTGTATGCCTAAGTACCTCCCTGAATTTTCTTTGCGACCGAAATAACCAGTGACGAGTCGCCTTCTACCACTGCATTGCCTGTCGGTAGATTTCTTAGAATTTTCAATCCTTGCTCTAATGCCGCGAACTCCATCTCATTGTTCGTGCCTTCCCGCAACTCTCTGCAGTAAATATGCATAATTTCTCCTTCCTGGTGTCTAATAACACCTCCAATGCCAGCTTTCCCGGGGTTGACTCTAGAGGCACCATCAAAGTTCAGCTTCAAACCTCCCGCTGGCGGACAAGTCCATCTATCGGCCTCCGAGTTTGGTTGTTGCTGGTGTCTCGGCGTTGCGATGCTGTGGTTGATTTCCAGTTGAAAGCACTTCAAGATATGTAAGTCTCTTTCCGAGGGCTTTTTGTTGGGATCAGTCTTGCACTTTGTCTGAATCAATTGTTTAAGATTTGTAAGTATTGTTACTTTAGAATGCTCAATACTTCTGTTTTCATCCTGAAATAGCCTCCTATTGCGCTCTTTCCATATTGTCCACAGTACAAAGCCTTGCATGGCTTTCCATATGTTATTGACTCTCTGGTTTTGGGAGAAATTGTTTTGCCAATTTAAAATCGTGTTCTGGGTGGACTCTCGGTCTCGGTCTGAATTCCTCATAATTCCCTCGATCCAATTCCATAGATGGTTAGCCCATTCACATGAATTGAATAAGTGGTTTATGGTTTCTTCTTCCCCTGAACACATCGGGCACCTGGAAGGCCCTTCGAACCCTTTCCTTCATAGATTGTCCCATGTCAGGGTTTTGTTTCTCATTAATAGCCATAAAAAGGTCTTAATTTTCAGCCAAAATAAGCTGTCCCACACTTTGTTGCACCAGGGCGTAGCTTCCTCCTGTTCTACCTTTCCTAGCAGTTCCCTCACTTCTTTTAATGAGAAATTTCCATTTCCTGTCATACCCCATCTGATCTGATCCTCTTCCTCTGTTTTCCTAACCTTCTTTTACGAATCTGCCTGTTGAGATGAATTACGCTTTCATTTCCCTCAATGTTGTTATCAGCATTGAGGTGTATCCATCCTCTCCAGTTTGCATCTCTGCTGCTCAAGTCCTAGTAATGGCAGACTCTGCTTCTGCCTTCGTGCTGACTGGTATGTTTGAGATGTGCTAACTCTGGGGTGTCTAATTAGGGGCATTGTTGCCATGCGTCTTCCCAAAACAGGGCAAGCCTGCCATTGCATATTTGCCAAAAGCTATTTTCCTACACTAGGCTGCGGTTATGTCTTGCAAGATTCCATATGGGCGAGCCCTTTGGAACCTCCTGCAGTCTAATAAGATCTTGATGATTGCAGTTAGGGATATACTTGTGTTTCCAATGTCTAGCCCATGGCAGATTGGGCTCTTTAATCCATCTCCACCATAGCTTTGCTCCACAGGCTATGTTGGTCACCGCCAGATCTACAAGGTTTAGTCCCCCCAAATATTTTGGCTTGCATAATTTGTTCCAGGCTACTAAAGCCCATTTTCTCTTGTCCCCATTCCCACTCCATAAAAAGGATCTCTGAATCGCTCTGATTTGTTGAAGAATCCCTTTGGGGGCCAGTAGCATGGATAATAAGTACTGCGGTATAGACTGTAACACAACCTTTGTGAGGATTAATCTTCCTGCAAAGTTAAGCTCCCTGTGTGTCCAGTGTTTGCATCTGTTTTCCATATTGGCTATGATCTTTTCCCAGTTCTCTTTCTGCCAAGGTCGCAGAGTAAGGGGAGCTCCTAAATATCTCGACGGTAAACTGCCTATTCAGAAGCCTAGAAGTTGAGAAAGGTGAGCTTGAATAGCATGATGAAAGAGAGTCTTAGATCTAAAGCCCACATAGAAATTAGGCTTTTTGCTTCGTTCACAGTCACATATCTACGAGATCTCTTCCCTCATCAGACTCATGCTAAGGCCTAGAGGTTTGACTATTGTTGACCATCCTCTTAAGCTTTATGAGGATGTCTGAACTCTTAATGATGATTTCCCTATCATATTCTTCCATTGTTAACTGATTTCTGAAGGCGTTGAGTTAAATTGTTGATCATATAATGAAGTATCATGCATGAAATATGATGGTCACACGGAAGATGTCAATACCACAAATGTATTGCATATAATAGCAATATCTGCTAGCAAGAAAAAAATTAATTTTTTCCTTAAACATGAACATGTAGATTGAACTTGTTTTTGAAGGTGACTGGGACATATATATATATATATATATATATATATATATATCTATATATATATATATATATATATATATATATATATATATATATATATATATATATATATATATATATATATAGATATATATATGTCACTATGTTTGTGTTACAATAGCTTGACATGATTTGGCATTACTAGTATATATGAAAAATGTTTTGAAATGATGCTAAACAATAACTCTCAATTGATGATTGAGATGTTCTTTGACTATAGATCTCTCTACGATAACAATTTGTATTAGACATGATGTCTATTGATCTGATTTAATGATTCATGATTTTCCTTGATATGAATACTATGTGGGCATGATGACTTATGTGGGTATTTGGAGATTGGCCTCGTTGTTCTTAGATAAATGGTTGAAGTAATCATATTTGTGATTTGGCATGAAAAATGGAACCTTCATGACTCATCCTTGATGCATGCATTTGCACCTAGTTACATGATGACTTGTATTATGATTATGAGAATGACTTAATCAAGTTCAGATTGATAATGCATGACTTGTTGGCATGATGAAATCATGATTTGATATGAGCTCCAACTGTCTCTTGGTTGAAAGTATTAATACTATGATAATGATGACTTTGATAATGGTCTAGATCCTGCTTCTAAACATTGATGAGCTGACTTTGTTATTGATGGGTATGATGTCTTGTAAAGGCATCATGCTTAAAACATTCCTATCTAGATATGTCTAGATTTGACAGTTATCTGATGAAGTCAGGATGATGAGTTCAAATGTATGGCTTTGATATTGATTATGGTTCTAGTTTTATATCTTGATAATCTACTTGCGATAGGTGATGAGCCTTTCATGATATAAATTAGAGGGAGATGACTTATGAAGCCCAAAATGATGTATCATGTCACAATGATTTAACTTATGGAACTTGGGAAAGAAGTTCCACATGGAAAATTTGATATTGGAAAATGTTTTTGAATAATGAAAATACAAATCCTTCGATACTCCAATTTACAACTCAAGATGTCGTTGAACTTGACATGGCATCCGAAAATTGTTTTAAGAATTGATGTTCCATTTTGAACATCCATCTGTATATGTATGATGTGCATAGAACCTTAATGAATTTATGATTGAGTTTCTTCATAGAGTTTCCACTGAGCATGCTTTAAAATATATGGATGAGGTGTTCTAGTTTGCAGAATGAGATATTTCTCCTATGATATGTGTATGCAGAGATGTATTGCTGATATTTGAGATTATTGTGGATAAGCACATTTGGATGCCACTTTAGTATCTGACATGATATCTTGGATGAGAGGTCTAAAGCATGACTGAGGTTGATCATGATGTTGTTAGCATTGCTAGTTGTGAGGTAGGATACAAAAGCTCCTTAGAGAGACGTTTTAGCATGATATGGATATGACATGGATAGCATGGATATATTGTGATGATATGATTGGAAGTAAGTCCCATATTTATAGTTTGGACCAAGATACTGTCATATATTGAGACAGTGTAGATGTTTGAAACAAGCTGAGGCTTGTGGCCAGAACCGCATTGAGAGTGAAGATGCTTATGGTATCATTTTGTGATTTATGTGATTATATATTATTATGACATGATATTTGATTTGATTATTTGTATGAAAAGGAAACAATTTCTATTGAGACAAGTAGATTGCTTATATTCTCTCAAAGCCATCTTGATTTTCAGAGAGCATCCCCTTCGAATGAGGGTCAGTGCTGATCGAGAACACTGAGCCAACTCTTCCCCTCTTTTTGTGATCCCAGGGTGAGGAATTGATGGATAAGGGCTATTGGGGTTTAGGGAACTCTATACAATAGGGTACTCCCTTATTTGTTACCCATAGGGTTGAGGGTTTGACTCCCTTTTCTGGTCTTTGTGGAGTATACCCGAATTGACATTCTACCCACAAGGAGGGCTTGTTGGGAATATTACTCCTCATCTAGCCAATGAGTTGAGGCTATGCTTGGGGTGTACAACCCAATGTAATTATGATGCATTAGTTCTACCACATGACTATTTCAGGTCATTGATGGGAAGATTAGTAGGCAATATGATTCTCGGTTGAGGGTAAAGCTCCTCGTTGAAACTTTGGGTTGAAGGTAAAGCTCCTCGATGAAATTCTAGGGTCGGGGGTGTATTCCCCTATGTGATATAGGGTCAAGGGCTTACTCCCATATTTGATGAGCTATATTATTTCTCGGTATGGGTGGAAGATATTTATCCTTGATGTGATTCTAGGTTGAGATGTGCTCCCTGATGATATGTTATCCAATTATGATTCATGATAATATTCCAGGTAGTATCCCATTGACATAGATTTAAAATAGTAACCAGATTGATAGAAGGTGGTAGCTTGAGCTCCCCTCTAGCAACAAATTATGCTTCTTCTAGATTCAAAAATGTTCAAGATATGAGTAGGAAGAATCAAGAGATAAGAAGGAATACACAAAGGATAAATCAAGATGTACGATGATGATTTGTGATCACCAGACACTTGGCATGGACATGGAATGATGACTACATGATAGATATGATTCGTGTTGATTCATGATGACAGTTGAAGATTCCAAAATAACATATTCTTTGATGGATAGATATTGGTGGGTGGAATTCTCCCTAGTCGAGAGGGAGTGTTAATTTTTGAAACTGTGGTAAAATCCCCCCTTGAATAGCTCAAATGATCAATGTAATTATTTCATTATATTTGTATTCTCTAGAGGACCAAAATTGACCTAAAGATCATCCAACTTGGTTAAGCAGAAGTTGAGTTATGGATTATTTTATTCAGACATGTATTATGGAATGGATCGGCCCTAAGCACATGAGAATTTCTTCCTTCAGTCTTAACTATAACTGACCCCTCAGAAAATCCTATAAATAGAATAGACCTCAACATAATCTAGACACATCTTCTCTTCTATTTTGTCTTCGTTCGCATAGGTTCAATAGAAGGAGTTCTCTCAAGGGTCTAAAAACATAGGCAAAAGGTTCGCTCTAGGTTAGGGTGGTTTGGATCGTAGTTGTTGGCATAGAACAAGGTATTCTGGTCCCTCGTCATTGGCACAAAAGCCTATGAGAGTGACTATACACCATTGGACGCTACCACAGAGGATTATGAGAGTGACAATGGGTTTGAGGTAGATCGGAAGGTTCTGGTCCCCAGTCGCTCGCACTGGCTAGCCTGGGGAGAAACCCTGTCATCTCGGTCACTCATGCAACTCAAAAAGGGTGCAGCTTTAGTTTTTTAGTCGTTCATACAACTCATTTAGGGAGAGACTTTATGTCTTTGCAGTTCAGTGAAAAATTCAGACACATAGAGACCTCCTTAGAGTGACTCTACAGTCACAGTGGCTCACATATTGTATTAGTGAAAGTGACCCAAAAGTTTAAGTTGCTCATAGACAATGTTGATGAGGGCGACCCAGTTAAGATCTAAGGTTTTCACATCTTGGCATGAGTTGAATTCAGTGATCAGGTAGATCTGGTTTTTCTCTCTACTATGGATTTGTAGATATGTAGATTTGATTTGTTAGTTTGCGCTGCAAAAATATGTATTGGGCTCATTGACAAGGACAAAAGTACTCAACAGTGTTTGGCACAGTGACAATTGTATACAACAATTGACATTACTTTGTGATAGCACATTATAACCATTAGTATGATGCTTCTAATTCCTGTCATGATTAGATTTGTTTTATGGATATCATAATTGTTTTACTACATAGATAAAGTTATGGATAATTGTACTCTCTTTTGTTGCATCATTTGATGATGATCTAAGAAGAAGAATATTTTCAAGGGTTTTCCCCATATTGGATTTTTCCTTGGTCTCAGACCAATCCTGATGTCTCTATGTGTGTGCATGCTTTCTTCTACTGTCCCTTTCATATTCCGTTGCATTGATGACGATGGTGATGTTATTTCATCCTATGTATTTGCATATGTTGATGTATAATTTTGTATATCTAAATAATGTAATGATGAAATGGGGTGAACATAGTGTATTAATGATAAAATGCAATTATCATAGCAAAGAAATTTAACATAGGGAAGGATAGAGTGGGTGCTATGATGGTCACAAATTAGCGAGCCTTTGCTGAGCTCAAATATTAAATAAGATGGAGTTTTAAAAAATCAGCACCTAACTACTAGTCTCTATCAAGGAAAAAAACTGCATATGTGTCAATTATCTCACGGGAATATAGACCATTTTTTTATAAAAACATGTAATTAAGACTCAAACTATAAATTGTATAAAGTAGAAGTTTCTTCATTTATTTATAGAAAAATAAAGAAGACTTAATATATCCATGCAAACTTATATGTAGTATTTTGGGAATGCAATTATCTAGTAAAAATAAATCGCATGTACAATATATTTTACATTTCCAAATGAAATTATATTCTAGTGAAGGTTAAACACATTCACTCGTGAAGCCATTGTTTCCATTTCTAATTAAGAAGAGAAAATTAAAAAACGTTATAGAGTGGTATAGATAGTAGATAACTAGAACATTTAGCACACAACATACACTGTAAAATCATCAATATATTTTATTAAATAAAACACCTTTAATTTGGTGAATTTGAGATTCATCTCAGAAGTATAAATCAACAAAATGTTCCTAGTGGGAAATCCTTTCAAGCTTCACCATAGGGTAAACTGAGTATATATAAATCAAGCATATAGTATCAATTCCATGAGAAGTATATAAATTTAACATCAAATGTTGCTGAGGGCCAAATCCACAGAAGAAAATATAGACCACAACCATAATTTTTATGCCATCAACATGGAAAATTTTTCCTATTCTCATTTTGCTAATAGAAGAGGGCCAAAAATATTCGCTCTCTATACCAAGAGTGAAATAGGCCTGTAGAGATTTGGTATAATGGCCAGCGGACGATCTGCTAAGTCGTTCGTGTCATTGTGAAGGTCACGAGTTCGACTCTCGTCTTAACTGAGGGTTGTTCTTGCGGGCTGAGCGGTTCCTCCTAGAGGTTATAGTGGTAGCTAGTGGTATTTGACCCCGTTTAAAATGAGTACAATACCGCCACCGTTGTTGATTCCGCTAGTCAACAAAAAAAATAAAAATAGAGTGCAATAAATATATTCCACTATGCCTTGAGAATATTAGCAAAAAGTTGAAAGGTTGTGTAGTGGGAAACTGATTTGTACCAGAGTATGAAGAAGTCAGAGGTGGAAGGAACATCCTCTTTTTTTTAGAAACCCATGAGTTAAACCTAATTTATGCATACTTGTAACAATATTAGAAGTAGGTAGGAGTGTGAGTGTACTGAGGGTAAACACGGCTAGGTTAAAAAAGAAAAGAAAACAAATTACTAGTAAATGGTGACCAATATAATTGTAGAGGTGTTGACTCCAAACAACCCTCCCTTTGCACATTACTACAGAAGTTTCATTAGTGTTGTGAGGAGCAAGAAGGGTCTTTGGGTCACGTTGACAGGCATGGAAAGATACCATACCGAAGAAAAAAGAAAACATATACGTAATAGGACATTGTACATCAACGTGTCCTGGATTATCTCTTGAAAGTAAACCCAAACGTGCAAACACACTCACCCAACTCGAACCACCATTTCCAAAATAAAAATATTCAAATGAAGGTTCCTCCAAGGAAACATTTCTCTATAACCAATTGATTTTTTTTTTGAAAAACCATAAAAAAGTACTCGGTTGTATGTCCAAGAAAAACCCCTTTCAAGAGGAACCTATCTAACTCTTCATAGTAAAATACTGACCATTTAGAGTCATGAAGAAAACAAAGAAGGGAGGCCAATAACCCCACTAACAAAAATTGATATTAACATGAAATCATAAGAATAAGAATGCATATATAAGGAGAAAGTAAACTAAAATTATGGTGGGGGAAAGTTATGGAAGTATTCCATATAAATTGTAGTAGCACTAAGGAAGGGAAGACAAACTCTCGTTATTGCAATTGGAATGACAGTGCACTTGACACAACATGGGAAGGAACCTAGTCAATAAAACAAACATATGGGAATTTGAGCTACAAATAAAGAAGTGTAGAAAAATAACTTAAACTTACCAATGCCCTTAGGGGGGTAAACATGAGTCTCAAGAGGCCATCAAACCTCGTAAGAAAACACAACTGCCAGGTTACCAACAACTCTCATAGTGGCATTGTACAATATGGACACAACTTACTGAATGAGAGACAACAAAAGAAAATGTAAATGACCTCGATGGATTAGGTTAGGGTTTATATAATCGATTCCCACCGTTGGATGAATATGGTAAAATCCCCATTTTTGATATCGATCAAGTACTAGAATCTATATGAAGTTCACATGGACCTGAAGGAGGTGGCCACATGCAATTCTCTCATAAAACTCCATGACTGTTACCTCCCTCAGCCCCCTTGAATTCCATTTAAAGTCATTGTTGAATAAATCATATACTTTTATGCCACTTTTGAGTAGAGAAACTTTTAGGGGCTAATATTCGCAAGTGTGCTAATTTTTCATGTCTTTTCCCAAAAAGAGATTCGTTAATTTCCATTTTTTCTAAAAATTATTCACCCAAATTTTTATAGTATAAAATCATTTTACCTTAAAAATCACCACAATTATATATCGAGGCTCTACAAAATTATTAGAAATTTGAATACCTTTACAAAAACATTGTAAAACATTTCAAAAATTTCATATTATGCAGTAGCAACATTTGCCATGGTTTCTAAACTTTAAAATAAATTTCCATCCTTAAAATTTTCATTGCTTTTGAGGTCTAAAATGGGCCTCCTAAGAAAAATGTACAACCAAAATAAGCTTCATAAAAACAAATAGGATACAATATGATAATGTCAACCATAGGGGATGATTCACAATTTTTGGAGTAAAAAAGTAAAACGTTTAAAAAATAATAAAACTAGATTTTCAACATGTACTTTTAACTCATCTCCCTAATGTTTTACTTAAATTTCCAGCGGGAGTACTCGTTGGATGCAAAATTTATTTCATCATCCAAAGAGTACTCTTGTTACATACTTACGATGCACATTACTAATACAAAAATGATAAATACATGAAAAGAATGATTGCAATCACGTTTTTCATATAGAAGGGTCCATTGGAATAATGCAACATGGGTACTCCATGGACGAGGAATCAAATTATACATCCAACAATTGTTCCTTCTTGAAATTTGAGTAAACCCATAGGGAGATAAGTTTTTTTCTTTTTTTCCCTCTAAAATTTGATGATGTAACCTAATCTTATTTTATTATTTCTACTATGATTTTATAATTTCCTTAAGAGGCTGATTTTAGACTTCAAATTTCCCCTAATTTGAATATAAAGTGGGAAAACAACATTTTTGAAATAAAAGTAACTTACAAACCATCATGTGAGACCATCTTGATCTTGTCTCAATGTAGGAAAATATACACATACCTTAGGATTTGTTTTATGAGCATTATAGGTAAGAATAATTAATTAGATCTTAATCGATTCTACTTCTCTAGGATAAGCCCTAGTGAGGTTGTATATAGGAACGCATTTCACATAATAATAAATGAGAAGTATAAAAGCCATAAGGATTCTCGGATAGTGTTGACATGGCATATGTGCACAATGTCAACAAAGGGAACTAACCCAATCACAAGCCCCAATTAGACCTACTTTCGTTTGGAATGGCTAGCTCCGATGGGTTTTAAGGAACCCCGTACACTATTTTAACATGTCGAAATATTGCTTCTGGGAGGAAGACCTTAGTTAAATCAACAAAATAAAATAGCTAACCACTATGTATTAAATCCTATCTATACTACTACTACTCTAATCTAGTCCTAGCTGTCCTAAACTATCTTGCAAGAGCATAATATAGAGGTTTAAACATCATATATATGTTCAGCAGGAGCATGACAAAGAAGGCTAAACATCATGCATAGATTCAAATCTAGATGAATCAATCACTGAATTCATAGCTAGACAAGACTATATTAAAGATAGATTGCAATTCAATCACTCATATAGGAATCCACATTGTTATATGAAATTAAAACTGCAACTCATGTTTAATTTTGTTTCAAATCAGAGACCATTCACAAGTTAACCATGAAACTGAATCATATTCAATTTAACAAGACTAGTAGTGAAATGTAAGTCATCAATATGCATAAATATAAATCACATTTACATCCTTGCCAGTAACAACACGCTAATCCAAAACAATATAATGAGTCTCAAACTACGGGCTCCTTCTTCCCTCAAAAATGGTCCTCCTCATTCACAATAAAGCAACACTGTTCTTCTTGAAAATCAAAAGCCCTTTCTCCTCTTGGGAGGTAATACTTATGCAAAAATCCTTGACTCTATATCTACCCGAGCTCTTCATCTTCCCACTGTTTTAGATCTGCAAGTCAAATACACAGAGAAGGACCACTAGCATGACTGCTAGCATGTAGAAAGCATAACGACCGAATCGATTCCTTCCCTAAGGAAGAAAATAGATGCTGGTAATGGGGGACTATATGTTGCCTTCGCATTATGAAGATTGAGACAACTCTGCCGACAAAATGTGCAAGCAATGTGTGGGATTCCGACTCAGAATGCTTGCAGCCAGACCCTAAAACATAGCGCTTCTACATACAATGGCCCTTCGAATCCCCTCCTGTGTCCTTTTCTTCTCACTAGTAAGGATAAATATCATTAGCTTGATGATAGTGAACAATAGAACAAAAATTCTTAATCAAACGCAAATTTTGCCTTCGTTCATTTTATAAAACCATGGAACAAGTGTGAAGAGGTTTTTTAACTGATATAGAGTCAAAATACAATTTCCCGCTCAACCCATAGGCTTGGCATAGTTCTCGAGGCAGGTATCGGCCCCTTCTCATGTCACAAGACCCATGCCCTCCACTGCCCTGATGCATAATTGCACTATTAGGACTCCACAGGCCCGTTTTTACACTTAAAACCCGATCTTTTATGATATCGCAAATTTTGAAAAACTTGGGAAAACACTGCAAATTCTGCCCTGATCACTTAGGCTCGATCGCAAAAGTTATATGATGGAGTCTATAAATATCGTTGAGTTAGCCTATCGCATATTACAGTAGGCACAAGCCTGTGGCTCTGCCTATCGCGATGTTCGATAGGGCTTCAGACCCAAAACTATATATATATCATATTTGATAAGTCGATGGGTCTACTATATCACTGTGCATAATATGTATAAGTCCTGGGGCTCTAATGATATGCGATATGTGATTGAGGCCGAACCCAACAATATATACAATGCGGTTCATAGGGCCGGTAGATCTAGAGACTCGGGGTGTGCTATTTATACACATGGCTTTGGGGCTGGGCCGATAGCGATCTGCGATGGGCTCCGTACCAAAAATGCATACATTTGAGTTAATAAAACCCATCGGGTTCGAAAGCCATGAATGCCTTGTGGTATTGCGATAGGCCCTGAAAAGGGTTTATGCATGCTTTGTGAAGGATTTCTGCTATAAGGCATTGTGGTGGATGCGATGAGGGTTTTGAGGGGTTAAAAAAATCTTGATAAACATAGAAATGAAGGGCTTAAGTGAGGGATTTTTTAAAGGGATTTACCCATTTGTTAATGGAATATTGGGCCCTCCATAGAGTTAAAATTACTTGGATGAAAGGATCATTCAAAGAGATGATAGATCACACTTATAGGTGGGCCATTTAAAATTTGCTATCATAGCATGTTTTAATAGGGTGGTAGTTGTGGCCATAGCAAACGAAGAATTGCTGGGCGAACAATTATCTCTACTTCCAAATAACCTTCAGATCAATAGAAAATCAGGATGTTAAAATAAACTTGAAATGCAAACTATATAGATGTACAAGCATGGGTTCCACTTAAATAGTATTGCTTCAGATGGGATAGAGACAAATAGCTTCTACTTACTGATATGATTTTCACAGGAATTCTCCAATGGCAGTATTATGGGATTCATTGACCTTCCTCTACTTGTTTCCCACTTTCAAAATCCCTTTGGGCCCATCACTGGTCTATCCATACCTATTTAGGTGTGTACCTCAGCTCTTTATTGCTCATCAAGCTTCATGTAGACATGATTTCCTTGTGCTATATTATGAATTTCAGTGCTATATTTATTGATTGAATAGGGCGCAATCATGGATCATGCCATATTTTTAAACCGCTTAAGCAAGGTTGGGCTTGTTGTGTCAACCAGTACTCTAAGCCCAGCAACTGTCCTTACTCTAACTAGCTTCCCAAACAACCTGTCCTTCCAGATTTGCACAAGGACTTGACATTTCATTTCTTTTTAGATAAGTCCTTCTAGTTTTAGGCACAAGGACTAGAGCACAATTAGACTTTCCACAAGGTATGAGACGGTGAGCTTAGCCCATTAAGGGAGGTTTACTTGTGAGTAACTGGTATTGGACCATTTAATGTGGTGGATGGAACCAATGGAGAATGACTGTAAACCTTACAAGAAAGTATAGGCTAGGTTTGAGTGGGATTTATTTAAATGCAACGTACCTCCATGCTATTCCAACTGTAGTTACATATTTTTTGTTTTATAGAGATGCCCCTACATGCTCCAGATGTTCAAGTTATCAACATATCTCACACAGTTCCCAATAGATGCCAATGAGGGGTTTCAGTTTTCATTCCACTGCTGATTCTCAAGTGCTCATGGACTGATAGAAGGTTTGTTTGATTTGCAGAGAAATGATGGATTCAGGAACAACAGAATCATCAACAAGCTAATGAGGCAGGGAAAGGTTGAGAGTAGCGAATGAGGGAAAATCTGAAACATAGAATGAGACCACATGACTACAAGTAGCTGGCTAGAAAGGAATGTAATTCAAAATAGTAGGAGAACAGACTTGGGAGAAAACAAAGGAAAGGACATAAATACAACTAAACTAACAGCAAAAAAGAAATGAACTCTAACCTACTCAGGAGGTAACCACCAATGTTGCGGCTATTGGAAGTATCTCTTCAAATGTTGGCCATTAACAGGGAGCTTTTCAGTTTCCCCTTGTAATGTTTTCAACTTGTAAGTCCCTCGACCAATCCTTTCAACGACTTGGAATGGGCCCAGCCATAGGTGTTGGAATTTTGTGTGTTTACCCTTTGGCTCACTCAGCTTGTCCCATTTCAGAACTAGTTCCCCCACTTGGAAATCTTTATCTCCCGCTAGATGATGATCAAACCATATTTTTACAATCATTTGGTGATTTTAGAATTTAATTCTGGCTCTATCCCTTAGTTCCTCTAGCTTCATCAGTTGGTCGATCCTTTCTTGAAGTGGGGCTGAAGGGGTTCCTCTCGAAGCTTGGTAGAGATGTAAGGATTGAAGGGCAACGTTTGGGGGCAATATGACTTCCTGTCCATAGACTAGGAAGTATGGAGAGTTTCCCAAGGCCACTTTAGGGGTGACCCTATCGGCCCAAAGGGAATTTGTGAAGGCGTTGTGCCAGTTCTTCTAGTTATCAACAACTATCTTGTGGACTATGCGGGTAAGGTTCTTACTGGAAGATTCTGAAACTCCGTTTCCTTGGGGATAGTAGTTTGCTACATATTTTATGTGGATTGACTTATCAATGGCAAACTCAGTGAGCCTTAGAGATGAAAAATAAGAAGTGTTATCAAAGATGAGAGTTAGAGATGCCATACCTGTTGATAATGAATTTCTCAATGAATGATATTACCTCATCTTTTTTTTCACCTTCCGGAGCGGGATGGCTTTGGTCCATTTGGTGAAATAATTAGTCGCTGTGAGTATATACTTGTGCTGCTGTGAGGAGTTTGGAGTGATCTTGCCTATTAACGATAGGTAAATCATGGCAGGCCTGATGGGAACAACGGGCTTTATTTATCGTCCTATGGCGGTTTGGTACGCCTTTCATTTGTGAGCATAGGCATGCGAGTCTTTGAACACTATGGGCCAATAATATCTAGCTCCCAATATTTTGCAGCTAGTGGTCTCTCTGCCATAATGACCACCTGTTCGGCCATCATGCATTTCTTTCAATACATGGTTGGCATGATCTTTCTCTAAACACCTCAGTCAGATTCCATTATGATTTTTTCTATACAAGATGTTGTCGACCAAATAATACAGATTGGATTTTAATCTGAGAGCTCTCCTCTGTGACACATCCATGTGTCCAGGACATGAACCCCACACTAGATAGAAGCGTATGTCATGGTATCATGACTCAGGGTCCAAAAAAGTTTCTGATGCTTCTCGCTCATACATCAGCACTTCGTTACCCCATAAGAGCTCCTCCCTGAGTTCCCTTTGTGCATACTAGAAGCTCAACGTTCCTGATTTTTCAGATGCCTCCTTTTGGTCCGCTAAGGCTTCCGCCGCTAGCCTGGAAAGTCCCTAGCCTTGAACTATTTGTGTTGGCTTTATCTGCAGGTCGAACTCTTGAAGGGCAGTTATCCAGTTCTCTCTTCATTCGCCCATTTCTTTCTGCATGAAGTGGGCTCTTACAGCAGGATGGGGCACGATGAATTTGGTCTTGGCCTTGAGTAAGTAAGGGCAGAAATGTTTAACGGCCTTCAAAACTGCACAACCCTGTTTCTCCACATCTTGGTAATTCAGTTCTGCTCCTTGGAGATTCGAACTCATGTAGGAAATGGGGACTTCATTGCCATCATCACTTTTTTTAGAGAGAATTGCTGCATATGAAAGGTCGGAAGCAAAGGTGTATAAGAAGAATCCTTTGCCGAAATTAGGGTTGACCAACATAGGATCTTGATCAATGGTTTCCTTGATTCACCAAAACGCTTCCTTGGCTTCATCTCTCCATTTATACACAACGTCTTTCTTCATCATTAGCTACAAGGGGTGTACTATTTCAGCAAAGCCTGAGACAAATTTTCTAACGAAATTAATCCTCCCGAAGAAAGATTGCATGCCTTTTTTATTGGTACGGGGTTGTATTCTCCTGATGGTTTGTATTCTTTCAGGATCAATCACAATTTTGTCTTTAGAAAGGATACAACCCAGTAGTTTTCCCTCTGTGGCTGCAAAGATGCTCTTCTTGGTATTCAATGAAATTCCATACCTTCGGCATCTTTCGAAAATGCCTCAGGTGATAAATGTGATCCCTCCTGCGATATGAATACACAGTGATGTAATCCATGTACACCACTACTAATTTGTTCATCAACCCTCAGAAAGCTATGTCCATAGCTCTCTAGAATGTGGCACCCACGTTAATGAGCCCAAAATGCATTTTACGGTATGCGTAGGTGCCCCATTTAGTGTTGAAAGTTGTCTTAAGCTGATCCCCATGAGATATCAGTACTTGATTATATCCTAAAAACCCATCTAATAGGGACAACATCTCAGACCAAAAAATGCACTGAAGGACGTGTTCCGTAGAAGGGACAGGATAGTTATCCTTTTGAGACGCTCTGTTCAAATTTCTGAAATCAATACACAGCCTGATATCTCCATTTCTCTTTCTCACTGGGACAAGATTAGATACCCAATAGGTGTGTCTGACTAGGAATATGATTTTAGCATCCAACATCTTGTTCAGTTCTTTCTTCACTAATGGTTCTAGACTTGGATGCATCTTACGCAACTTTTGTTGGTAGGGCTTGGTCTCCTTTTCCAAGGGGATCACATGCTGCATATGACTGGAATCAAAGGTCTTTAGGTCTTCATATGTCCATGAAAAGACATCCTTGTATTCTTTAAATAGTTTGACAAATGCAGCCCTTTCCTGTGGAGAGCACCCCAGGCCCAGATTGACATTTTTTGGCTCTTTTTTGGTCCCAAGGTTGACTGTTTCATACTTCATGGATGAGCTATGTGTTTTGCAGTTAGTAGGTTTCTTGAATTTATCATGCAAGTCATACAAATGCTCCATCCTAAAAATTGATTTTGAAATCACATTGGGCTGATCCTTTTCCTCATCTTCCCTTTCACTCATAAGCTTGTCATGCTCCTTTTCATCAATGACTGCACTCTTGAATATCTTCTCGCATTGTAGAAACTCAAGTATTTGCTAATCATCTTCGAAAACCTTCCAATTCGAGATGTTGTCAGGCATGGATAGTCTAAAAGTATATTCAACAGAACATTTATTTTTCTTCAGTCTAAAATTTGGCAAACATTTAGCAGCCATATTAGCCATTAGATCAGCATCTTGGTTTTGGCCTCGAGGTATGTATGTAATATTAAAGGAATAAAAACTATCAATTAAATCCCATACCTCATGCTGGTACCTCACCAGGTGTGGAGAATTGTAATGTATCCTTTTCCTTACCTCATATATGATTACATGTGAGTCACCAAAAACTTTAAGATCTTTCACATTCATACGAATTTCTTTCTTCAGGCCTTTCAACAGGCCTTCAAATTTAGTCGTGTTACTGGTGCATGTGAACAACCATCGGCTGGCCATTAGATGTTGGCTCCCTTGTGGGTGAATGAGAATACTTCCAGCACTTGCACCTTCAAGGCCGTTAGAACCATCAAAATAGAGTGTCCAGAATATTGCATCTAATGTTACATCAATTAAACTAATATCTAAGAAATTGGTCCTATCTTCTACTATAATATAGGATAACTCATCAGTTGGATTATGGGAGGAAATTTTCAACTATGTGTGTGTCAAAGTTTCTTCAATGGTTTCTACATGAAACTCTCTAAAACAGGTTTTTGTAGTATAAACATCGAAACTATAGTTCCCAAGGATGGAGTTGGTAAACATTACAGTTTCATTGGGACCATTTAGTTCCATTACCACATACTTCATGTATCTTTCCCTATCGACTCTCAGCATATCACCGTTTCCCTTCTGAGGCAACAAGAGATGGGACTTATCAGTCAAGAAGTATCCATTCAATTTCGCTGACGAGTCCCTGCTAAGCAGCATTCCATAGGCCTTAGGTATATCGACTACCACTATATCAATGACCTGTGTATACTGTGTTTTAGCAGCCATCTGAATCAACACATCCTTCAATTCTACAATTACTGTCACATTTGTCCTATCTAATTGCGTGATTTGAGTTCCCGTTTTTTCAAGTATGGCCTGAAGTCTTTTACCAACACCATAAGGAATGATAGTGGATGAGTCGTCGGAATCTACCAAGCAATTGTGGACGTTCATGTTGAAAATTTAAAATGTAATGAGGAACGGTGGAGTCATAGATTTATATTTCCTCCCTATCATGTCTTTGCTGACATATTGGGGCTTTCGGTTCATTTTGGATAATGTGGCCTCCATAGCTAATGGTATTTGGGCTGCACTAGTGGTACTAACATGTTTGGACATTGGCTTCCTGGCTTGGGTGCTTGAGGGGGTGGGGGTTTTTCAGTTCCGCTCATTCATAGCTTTCAACAGCAAATCTCTTTGATGCGTTAATTTTAACAAGTCAAAATATGTGATATTGGCCCTAGACTTCTTGAGATCATCCACAATGTTATAATCAATGCTATAGATAGGATAGTGTAGAGTAAACATACCTATTTTTCCATTTTTAAGTGGGAGTTTACCATGTTGAGTAGCCTTCGTTACAGTGGGGGATGCAGTTCCTTTCTTTGGGTAACTTGCAACACGCGTATTCTTGGATTGACCGCCAGGCCCACTCTTCTCAACACGAACTCTCGGAGCGGATGCTTTCATAGCGCAAACATCTTTCTTTGTTTGATCTAAGGGCTTTGTCACACCTAGAAGCAGCCCTTTACTATGAATGTGTATTTCATTAGCGTTAAGCTCTACAGTTTCATCTCCCTCATCGTCATTCTCATCATTATGGAAATCCCACAGAACATTAATTTGGGTTTCCTCATCCAAGGGTTCCTCTACTTGGTATTCCTCCTCATCTCCTTTTTGTGGTTCGAGCTCCAGTGTCGGTTCTTCTTTATTGAGGAGTGATCCAATCAGAGCCAATTCTTTTGTGTTTAAAGCCCCTTCATTAGGTGGAATAGGCAATGCGAGCTCACCATGACCACCCTCTATTTTCTTCCGGTAGAAAGGTTTGAAGGATTTGTTGTTATTATAATCTCCTCCCTTACCACTGGTACTCTCTCTGTGATTACTTCTCATATCAATGACTGTGTCCATAAGTTTCTTAATGATCCGATGCAACCCTTCCACATCCGTGGTGTCCTTGTCTTTAGTTTCAACCCCTTTGCTATCATTTCCATTATTCTTCTTGGATGTCTGAGGGGCTTTCTTTTCTCTAGTTGTAGGGTGGCATGCTGTGAGGTTGATCATTTAATTTTCAACTTTTACCACTTCATTGATAGTACCTTGTAAGGTCTGCACATTACTCCTTTTAACCCACATCGTTGTAGGGAAAGGGAGAGTAGAAACATACAACTCCATGAGCACTTCCTCAGTAGTTCTAGTAGTGACTGGGATTCTATTGAATAAGGTGTTGAATCAGATATTAAAATCCTTAACCTTCTCCTTGGTTTCCATTTTTAGACGGGATAATTCTAAAACTAAGGCTACTGGTGTTTTGTCATCACCAAATTTGTCTAAAAAGGCCTGCTAAAAAGCATCCCAAGAGGTGATTTACCCTATTCTTAAGCTGAAATACCATGTGGAGGCCTCACCAGTCAAAGTAAAAGAGAACAGATGGCACAGGACATCTTCATCGATGACCCCCAACCTGCGCAAGGCTAGGAAGAAAGAGAAAATATGGTTATCAGTGCTATCTCCCCAATCAAGGTCGAAATTGGGTAACACACTTTCTGTACTTTTGGGTAAGGGATGTTGCTGCCCAAGTACCACTACAGCATCCTGTGCAAGCTAGGGACGAAGTTCTCCTAGAGGAAGTGGAGGTTGATTCCCACCTGAAGGAGGTGGAGGCTAATTCCACCTATAGGAAGGATGTTGCCCATATTGAGGACAAGGAAGTTTTGGTTGGAGGCTTCTCCATTAGGATTCTCAAAATCAAGCAAGGAGTTACCTTTAGAAGGGGAATCCTCAGGAATTTCTTCCCAAGGGGAGTCAATACTTTGCAAGGATTCTAGCACAATATCTTCGAGAGAAGTAGCTACAGATGTATCTTCACTCAGGGTAAAAATCCTTGGCTTTCTCTCCGTTGTCAAAAGTAAAGAGTGAGAAATGAGAAGCTGAGAGAGGTAATGAGTGTAAGCCTGAGTAAGTGTTCTGACTGGTTGTTCCTGAGTGACAGGATACTCCCACAATATTTCTTCCTTAGGTGACCCCAAAATAGGACTTAGAGGGGTCTTTGTTTCTTCAAAATGAGGCTCTTTCAAATGTGTGGCAGGATCTCTCTGACCTTTACAATCCATACATTAATCCTTTTAAATCCATGCGTGGCACTTATAGATGAAATTTTGAAAAGTTGGGGATGGCAGTTCAGGCCTTGCTTCTAGCGCCAATTTGTTGACACGGTAGATGTGCACAATGCGAACAAAGGGAACTAATACGATCGCAAGCCCCAATTAGACTTGCTTTCGTTTGGAATGGCTAGCTCCAATGAGTTTTAAGGAACCCCGTAAACTGTTTGAACATGTCAAAATATTGCTTCCGAGAGGAAGAGCTCAGTTAAATCAACAAAATAAAATAGCTAACCACTATGTATTAAATCCTATCTATACTACTTCTACTACTCTAATCTAGTCCTAGGTATCCTAAGATATCCTATAAGAGCATAATACAGAGGTTTAAACATCATATATATGTTCAGCACGAGTATGACAAAGAAGGTTAAACATCATGCATATATTCAAGTCTAGATGAATCAATCACAGAATTCACAGCTAGACAAGTCTTTATTAAAGCTAGATTGCAATCCAATCACTGATATAGGAATCCACATTCTTCTATGAAATTAAAAATGCAACTGATGTTTAATTTTGTTTCAAATTAGGGACCATTCACAAGTTAACCATGAAACTGAATCATATACAATTTAAAAAGACTAGTAGTGAACTGTAAGTCATCAATATGCATAAATATAAATCACATTTACATCCATGCCAGTAACAACCCTCTAATCCAAAAAAATACAATGAGTCTCAAACTAAAGGCTCCTTCTTCCCTAAAAAACAATCCTCCTCATTCACAATAAAACAACATTGTTCTTCTCGAAAACCAAAAATCATTTCTCCTCTTCGCAGGTAATACTTATGCAAAAATCCCTGACTCTATATCTACCCTACCTCTTCATCTTCCCACTGTTTTAGATCTAAAAATCAAATACACAGAGAAGGACCGCTGGCACGCAGAAAGCATAATGGCTGATTGATTCCTTCCCAGAGGAAGAGAATAGATGTTGGTAAAGGGGGACTATATGTTTCCTTCTCATGATAAATACCGGGATAGCTTTGCCTACAGAATGTGCAGGCAACGCGTGGGATTCCGACTCAGAATGCTTGCGGCCAAACCCTTAAACACATTGCTTCTGCATACAATGGCCCTTCGAATATCCTCCTGCATCATTTGCTTCTCATCTGCAAGGATAGCTATTATTAGCTTGATGATTATGAACAATAGAACAAAAATGCTTAATCAAATGAAAACGTTGCCTTCGTTCATTTTATAAAACCACAAAACAAGTGTGAAGAGGATTTTTGGTTGATACATAGTCAAAATACAATTTCCTGCTCATCCCATAGGCTTGGCACAGTTCTCGAGTGCTTCCTTTCATCAAAATCATGTATCAGCCCCTTCTCAGGTCACAGGACCCATGCCCTCCACCACCCTGATGCGCAATTGCACTATTGGAACTCCACAGGCCCGTTTCTACACTAAAAATGTGATCCTTTGTTTTATCACCAATTTTGAAAAACATGGGAAAACACTAAAAATTCCTTCCCGATCACTTAGGCCGAACCTCAAAAGTTATGTGATGGAGTCTATAAATATCATTGAGTCCGGCCTATCGCATATTGCAATAGGCACAATCCTGGGGCTCCGCTGATCGTGATGTGCAATAGGGCTTCGGACCCGAAACTATATATATATATATATATATATATATATATATATATATATATATATATATATATATATATATATATATATATATATATATATATCATATTTGATAAGTCGGCGGGTCCACTATATCGCTGCGTGTAATATGTATAAGGCCCGGGGCTTCGCCGATATGTGATATGCGATTGGGGCCGGACCCGAGAATATATACAATGCGGTTCATAGGGCCGTCGGGACTGGAGACCAGGGGTGCGTTGTTTATATACATGGCTTTGAGGCTGTTTCGATAGCGATCTGCGATGGGCTCTGGACCTGAAATGCATGCATTTGAGTTAATAAAACTTGTTGGGTGTGGAAGCCATGAATGCCTTGTGTTATTGCGATAGGCCCCGAAAAGGGTTTATGCATGCTTTGTGAAGGATTTCCGCTATAAGGAATTATGGTGGGAATAATAATGCGATGAGGGTTTTGAGGGGTTAAACAAATCTCGATAAACATAGAAATGAAGGGCTTAAGTGAGAGATTTGTTAAAGAGCTTTACCCATTTGTGAATGGAAGATTGGCCCTACATAGAGTTAAAATTACTAGGATGAAAGGATCATTTAGAGAGATGATAGATCACACTTATAGGGGGCCCATTTAAAATTTTCTATCATAGCATGTTTTAATAGGGTGGTAGTTGTCGCAGATAGTAAAGTTAGGTATATTAAAGAGAAGAGTGAAATATCATACATAAATATGTATAATTCTTTTTTGATAAACCTAGGTATGTGACATATTTGGAGAATGCACAAATACAGAATGAAACATTTAATAAACTATTCATAAAGGTGGCCATGCCCTATTATAAACACATAAACATAAATAGGAAACAATTAAGAAATTTATTGTTAAAAATGAACATGGAAACAATTAACAAATTAACGATCATTCATAAATTATATAGCTATAGAGAGAGAACAACATATCACTTTCTAATTCATAATATGTTGTAGAAATATATTCAATTCTTAATATAGTAGTGAGATATGACATTCAAAAAATATTAAGTAAAATATTTCAATAAATAACACATAACAAATATATCTATATATATATATATATATATATATATATATATATATATATATATATATATATATATATATATATATATATATATATATATATATATATATATATATATATATATATATATATAACACAACAAATATGTGTGTGTGTGTGTGAGAAAAACATATGACAATTATCAAACATATACGAAATATTTCAATATCAAATAGTTGCAAATCAGAAATAACATTTTGGAAATTATGAGCTATATATCTCTCCTTTTTAATCAAAATAGAAAACCATAACTAGAGAGAACGACATACTACTTTCTAATTAATTCTTAATATGTTGTAGACCTATATTTAGTTCCTAATATGGTATTGATAAATGGCATTAAAAAAATTTGAAGTAAAATATTTCAATATCTAACACACACACACACACATATATATATATATATATATATATATATATATAATATTTCATTACCAAAGAATTGCAAATAAAAAAATCCATCTCTGAAATTATAAATTATATATCTCTCATTTTTAGGATAATTTATACCATTTTTTAATGCCACTTGACATTATTCCCACTAAACACCCCTAAATCTAAACATTAAAACATAACCAAAATGAAATATTTAGAATTCACACCCCTCAATCTAAACATAAAAAAATAACTATAATGAAATATTTATAATTCTTGGGAAAGCACACATATAAACATTCAAATAATTAATAAAGCACTAATAAATATTAAAAAACCACTCATAAAAAATAGACGAAGCTTATTATAAATGTAATGATATAAAATAAGCACACATCAAAATGACCTAGGCATCAAATTGGCCAAGGATCAAACTGGTCAGGGCTTATTGCAAACATAATAAGAAACAAACATTGAAACTTTTAACAAGTTAGACATAAAATTTGCCAAGGCAAGTAATAATTAAAGCCTTATTGAACGTCTCATTAGCTTCCAAGCAAACATGAGTCTAGATTTTTCGAAATCCATAAAAAGTAAGTGATCATGGAAGTATCTAGATCCGTGAATGCAACATGGCATATAAATAGCTTATTCCATATTACCTAGCAGCCCCAACAATAACCCAAGTGCTAGCAAAGACATAACCACCTCCTCACACACTGACCCTTTTTGACACTCACACACATGAAACTTTTTTAATAATGAAATTAGATTGTGTTGAGATATTATTATTATTATTATTATTATTTCCAAAAATGGCAAATACCGAAACAAATCAAATCACTTCTAACTCTTTTTGTTTTGGATTCCATATAATTGAAAAGAAACGCTTCAAAGAGTGTAAAATTATTCTATAACATGTTTTGTGTGTTATATAACACAACATAGTAAATAGTTGGACATCGCTTCATAGAACATTAATATTATACAACATTATTGTCGTAACCAAAACACTCTACTGGCTAGAAAATTGGTTCAACTGGTGTTTTACGGAATGAAGTCGTAGGTAAAGATAAATACACTTTTGTAAATTGGAACTGATCTTTATCTCCGATGTGATTTTTATAAGCGAGTTCAATTGCTTTTCTTCTTAAAATGTAACGACTTCTATACAAATGAAAGAATGTAACGACTTCTATGCAAATGTGAGAATGTAAGGATCAGGGATCTGGAAGGTGTCAAAGTCTCACAAAAGATATTGTACCCCATAAAGACGTATTTTATTTCCTACTATTGTTGTGGGTCCTAGAAGTGGGTCCTAGAAGGGGGAAAAGAAACAAAATATAATATTTGAAAGGAATTAACAAGTGTTTCTCGTGACAATAAGAACAAAGTTAAATAAATGTACTGGATATATCTTATGCATGGAATCCTGTCTATGTAAATTAACGTTTGCGAAGAAAAAAGACACGTAGACTGTAGTTTTATAAGACTCAATGACTAAGAAGAAAATTGAGTAAATATTACACACCAGTAACAAGAAATGAGACTGGATTTGATTAAGAGAAGGGAAGGATAGAGTGGGCTCTATGATGGTCATGAATTAGCGAGCCTTTACGAGACTCGAATATCCAACGAGACGCAGTTTTCAATGGTATAAAAATTTGTAATCAAGACTGGAACCGGAAATTGTATAAACGAGAATTTGTCAAAGAATAAAGAATAATTAATATATCTATGCAAACTTAGATGTACTAGTTTTGGAATGAAAGTGTAGTAAAAAGGAATGGCCTGTACATGATATTATATATTGCCAAACGAAATTATATCCTATTGAAAGCGAAACATGTTTACTGGTGAAGCCATTATTTCCATTTTTAATTAAGAAGAGAAAAAAATAAAAACAGTATAGAGTGGTATGGCCAACAGAGCACCAGAACATTTATCACATAACATACACTACAAAATCATCAATAGAGTTTGTTAAAAAAACATTTTTACTTTACTGAAGTTGAGATTCATCTCAAAAGTATAAATCAACAAAAGAATTTCCAGTGGGAAACCCTTGCAGGGTTCATAACAGGTTATACTAAGCAAATATATAATATACATAAAACATATGATCTCAATCCCATGAGAAGTATACAAATATCACATCAAATGCTGCTAAGGGTCAATTATTTAGAAAAAAATTATAGACAACAATTATAACTTTTATTCCTCCAACATGGAAAGTTTTCCCTAATCTCATTGTCCTAATAGAAGAGGGCCAACAGTACTGCTCTCTATACCAATATTGAAATATAAAACAATAAATATATTTTATTGCGCCTTGAGAAACCCCTAAGTTAAAATTAATTCAAGTATAATTGTAAAAAGTATTAGAAGTAGGTAGTGAGTACTAGTGTACCGAGGGTAAATATAACTAGGTTAAAAAAAAAAATTACTACTAAATAGTGACTAATATACTTGAATAATATACTTCTATAGGTGACAACTTCGACCATTCCTACCCCTACACATTATCGTAGAAGTTCCATTAATTTTGCGAGGACTAACCAACAATTTCGAATCCTTTCAAGAGACATGGAAACATACCATATGAATGAAAAAAGAAAACTAAAAACTAATATGTAATAGGGAAATCTGCATGAAGGAATCATTTATTCTCTCTTGAAGCTAAACACGAAGGTGTAGGCACATTCACCTAGCTCTCACCACTATTTCAAAAACAAATATATTCAAATGAAGGTTTCTGTAAGGAGGATATTCTCAATAACCAATTGAAAAATAAATATGAAAAACCCTGAAAAAAAGTACTTGGTTCTAAGACCAAGAAGAGCCCCTTTTTTAAAGGAAGATATCCAATCTTGAATAACAAAATACTGGCTATTTAGACTCATGAAGCAAACAAATAAGGGAGACCTAAAACCCCAATAAATAAATTGATACTAACATGAAATCATAAGAAAAACAATTCCTATAGAAGGAGAAAGTAAATGGTCTAGAAGTATTCCATGTAAATTCTAGTAGCAGTGAGGAAAGGAAGGTTAAATTCCATTATCGCAATGGGCATGAGAGTACCCTTGACACAACATGAGAAGGAACCTAGTCAATAAAATAAACATACAAAATGTTAAGTTATAAATAAAGAAGTGTAGCAAAATAACCTAAATATAGGAATGCCCTTTGGGAGCTAAACATGAGTCTGTGTGGTAAGGAAACACAACTGTTAGGGTACGGGTACCAACACCTCTCCTCGCAGCTCTCCAAGAGTTGGAAACAACTTAACCAACTAGAAACACCAAATGAAAATGGAAATGACCTGAATGCATTAGGCTAGGGTTTACAGAAGAGATTCATACCATCGAGTAGTGGAAGCTAAGTGAAGTTCATATGGGCCTAGATGAGGTGGCTACTTGAAATTCATTCATGAAACTCAATGATTGTCGCCTCCCTAATCCTTGTTAAGTTCTATTTAAAATCCATTGTTGAAGAAATCATATAATATAAAGTGGGTAAACAATATTTTGAAAATCAAAGTAACTTACAAACCATCATGTGAGAGAGTTATTGATCTTGTCTCAATCTAGGATAATATACATATACCTTAGGATTTATTTTATGTCCTTTAGAGGTAAGAGTAATTAATGAGACCTGCCACTTCTCTAGGATAAGCCCGAGTGAGGTTGTATATAGGAACAAATTTCATATAATAATAATTTAGAAGAATATAGGCCATAAGGATTCATGTCATAGTAAAGTTAGATATATTAAACAGAAGAGAGAAAAACTATACATAAATATGTATTAGAAAAAAATCTACAAACCTAGGTATGTGACATATTTGCACAAAACACAAATAAAAATTTAAAACATTTAATAAGCTGTCATAAAAGTGGTCATACCCTATTATAAACAAAGAAATATCAATATATAAACATTTAACAAAAGTGTCATTCAAAATAAACATGAAAATGATTAACAAATCAATGAATATTCATCAATTATATATCTATATAGAGAACACCATATCACTTTCTAATTATTAATATATTGTAGGCTGATATTAAATCCTTAATATATTATTGACATAAAAATATTAAGTAAAATATTTCAATATCTAACACATAATATATATATATATATATATATATATATATATATATATATATATATATATATATATATATATATAAGAAACATATAACAACAATAAAAACCTATAAGAAATATTTTAATATCAAATAGTTGCAAATCATAAATATTATTGTAGAAATTATCAGTTATATATCTCTTATTTTCAATGAGAATTTATTCCATTTTTTCATGTTTATTGACATTCTTCCCACTAAACACCCCTAAACCTAAACACAAAAGTATAACTAGAGAAAACACCATATTACTTTCTAATTCTTAATATGTTGTAGACTTATATTTAGTTCTTAATATAGTATTGATAAATGGCAATAAAAAATTATGAAATGAAATATTTCAATGTCTAACATATAAATATATAACAAAAATGAAATAATATAGAAAATATATAAAACATATAAAAATTATTTTGTTATCAAACAATGGTTAATTTGAAATTATAAATTATATATCTCTTTTTTAATGCTAATTTATACTATTTTTTTAATGTACTTTGACATTCTTTCCACTACATACAGAAGAATCTAAAGATAAAAATATTAACAGAAAATATTTAGAATTATCATCTCTTAATCTAAACATAAATACATAACTGAAATGAAATATTCAAAATTCACACCCATAAATCTAAACATAAAAAACATAATTAAAATAAAATATTTTGAATTCTTAGAAAAACACACATTTAAACATTCAAACAATTAATAAACCACTAATAAATATTAATAAACTAGGCATCAAAATACGCCTGTCTTATTATAAACACAGAGTGACAAAAAAAACACAGTCAAGCATCAAAGTTGCTAAGTTATGTCATAATTAAATCCTTTTGAACGTCTCACTAGCTCCCAAGAAAACATGCGTCTCGATTTTTCTAAATCCATAAACAGTAAGGGATCAGGGCTTTATCTAAATCCATGACTACAACATGGCATATAGCTACAATATTCCTACAATATAGCTACAAAAACACCAGGGCTTGTAAGGATTTTTTTTTAAATAGTGTAACTGGATTTTGTTGAAGCAAATCAAGACATTTGTAGCTCTTTTTGTTTGAGATTCAGTAATATTGCCAATCAACGCTTCAAAGAGTCTAATGTTATTTTATAACATTTTATACAAAGCTATTGTCGTAAATCAGCAACGTCAATATTTTCAACTTTGATTAACCAAAAGACTGCACTGGCTAGATAATTGATTCAAGTAGTGTTTTAGTTGTTCGCGTCGTTTCCTGTGGGTTTTTTAAATAGAGATAGGGCTGGAGTTTTAGCAATCGAATATGATATAAGTGCACTACTCCAAATCTATTATAGAGACAGGGTTGGAGTTGCAGCAATTAAATATGGTATAAGTGCACGAGTCCAAAGCTACTGCACCTAAGAAAAATACAAAAGCACATTAAATAATGTCAAAAATAGAACTATAGAAACAGGGTTGTAGTTGCAGCAATTAAATATCGTATAAGTGCACGAGTCCAAAGCTGCTACACCTAAGAAAAATACGAAAGCACATTAAATAGTGCTAAAAATAGAAAATAGAATTTGGGAGATTAAATTTTCACCTTAATTTTACTTTTCAATATTACTTGGGAAAAAGAAAATAACTAGTTTTTCAAAATTAGAGAAATATGTACTTCCTTGAATAATCACACATATAAGTGTTTATTTTGGAATATGGTTTATAAGATAATATGATAAAATATTATAATATTATATTATATTATAAAATAAACCATATTATAGGAATCAAATTTATATTTTCATTTATGAAAAGATAAATGAGAGTTATATTGGAAATAAAAAAATTGAATATTAAAATAATATATTATGCAATTATGAAATTATTTTATCTTTATATAACAAATATATTTAGTTATCAAAATAAGTGTCTATTTTGAAATATTATTTATAATATAATATTTGAAGATTATATATATATATAAAAGTTGGTAATATTTTGATTCATCAAAATATAAATTATAATTATATTTGAAATATAAAATTATGTAATTTGATAGAGATTTGGAATTTTTTAGTCATGCTTCATTACAATATTTTTATGTTATTAATGTATTTTTGTCTCAAGTATTACATGTCACCTAGATATCAATGAACTATACATCATGTAATATTAATAATATTATCCTTTTGTTAGAATTTAAACTTTAGTGGTTCTCTTTTGTAGAAAGAGAGTTTGGATTACCCATAATGGTATGTGAATTTGTTTACATGTCATTTCTCAACTTCATATTAAGTGGTGAAGGAATTACATGTTTCCTAGTACTCGAAAGTAAACCTTTACTTTTTATTTTTTATTTGAACTTTCAATTACTTTATCTTTATATAAATTTGATTTCAAATTAAGCTTGAAATTGAAGATTTTATTTCTGGCCCACATTGATTCTTTTGTTATCACTATTTTTAAATTGTTAATCCAAGTATTCTTTTATTGTTTTTAAATATAGTGATAGATGGGTATAACTCCCTCATACTATTTTTTCCGAGAGGTTCTCTACAACCAAGTATAACAATAGTTTTAAAAATGACAAAAAAATACTTACAAAAATAAACTAAAGAATTAGTATTAACAAAATAACTCAATTTCTAGAATAGATGAAATACTTCAAATTGCACCTTAATTTTACTTTTCAATATCACTTGAAAGCAAAGAAAAAATTAATTTACTTTTCAAAATTAAAGATACATGTAGTTTCTTCACTATATTGTATGGACTCTAAATATGCCAATTGGAAAATAGTATAGTTGGTATTACTTATACTTATTTCATTTTATGTTTGGTTGGATTAAAATAAAAATATATTAATAGTGAAAGACATTCTTATAGTGAACCATAAATGAAGTATTTCAATGTCAATATTAAATAACATAGCCTTACATAGACTGTATCTCAATAAAAGTAATATTTGTAGTTAAATAGTTTAAGTTATATGGAGTTAAGGTAGGTGTAGGTTGGTCACATATATAAATATTTGTTTTGGAATATGGTCTATAAAATAATGTAATATAATATTATAATATTACATTATAATATAACATAAATCATAATATACCAATGAAATTTATATTTTCATTTATAAAAAGACAAAAAAACACTTCAATTCACACATAAACTCAAATTTTTCTTTTCTCTCTCAAATGTAGATATTTAATAAAATGACACAACCAATTCAATATACAAAACAACATCTCATGCCTAAACACGAAAGTATGGTATATGGTGGGCTACGTAGAAAATTATTGTAATATAAAAATAACATCTCATGCCCGAACATGATAATTGGACATATGGTTTTGTATAAACATAATGGGTCCCTTCATCACTTCCACCTTCACCACTATCATTTGCATCCTGAAAGTCATCCTTTCTTCTCTTACTAGAATGAGGAGCTAACCTTTTCTTCTTTAAGTGCATGCTTCCTCTCTCGTGGGTCTGTAAAAGGAAAGAACTTTCTCATTAGTTTTTTCCCATAATAAATTACACATATATAAATTGAAACTTATAACTAAATCCCATAAAAATCACTGAAGATGACCTAATAAATCACATGGGTTCCTTCCTCCTTCATGGCCCTAATCTCTTTACTACACCAATCATCAATAGTTAGAGGAGATAAAGCATAAAATTTAAACAAAATATCCCTATAACCACGTCAATTCATTATAATGAAAATAAATCATAAGTGCGTGCTAGGAAAAGCACTGAGAGGGGGGTGAATCAGTATTCAAAAGCTCAGTTAAAACTTTCAATTTCTTATTAAGATGTTTGTATGCTATTGTCATTAATTAAACGAGTGTATGTATGTGACTATGATGAAGGAAGATAATGTATATGCAATTAACTAACTTTTCATATATTTCATCATATATTCTACTTTAACAAGTGTAGCATTACTTAATTAGCCTTTAATTAAAGAATAACCATGAAAATTCATAACATAATAAACTATCGCAGAAAAGCGACACATCAACAGATGAGGACAACATGATTTTTAGGTGGAGACCCAATGTGGGAGAAAACCACTATTGTTGTCCAAGTTTGAATCATGCAATTCACCCAATCCACATTTAATTGTCAACCCGTGTTCTTCTAGTTGTTTCAAGGATATCATGTATTGTATGTGAAGGGACCCGTGTTCTACCAACGTTGAACATTAACTATAAATTCATAAATGTGTAACAATAAGAAATACTGTAATATCAATAAGAGGAACACCAAGTAATAAATGTAACAAAAACTAGAGTAACATCAATAAGGACTCACAACAACACATTGATAAACATTCACAGCAATAATAAAATCATGGAAATAAACCTAACACACATCTAATCGAAGAGCACATGGTGAGGAGAGTGGACCCAACTCCCTGATCAGGGTTGTGGCGAGATCAACGAATCACGATATGCTCAGAAGATCAACTTGTCATTAATAAAGTAAATATAGCAAGTACGTTGTTATAGACTCAAAGAGTATTTCTCTTGTAACCTTAATGACTCTTAACAACAATAGCTTTCACAGCCTACAACTCTTCTTTATACAATTTTCCAATAATAGAACTCCTAGAATTATGGCACTTTCTACCCTTAATTACACGGTGGTTTTCAAAATGAAACAGAATGTTAAAATATAACATTGTGTAAATCAAAATGTTAATTCACCATTGCAACCAATATTCAAGGATAACACTGCCATCTTTGATAGCATCATTTAGTGAATCATGGTCCTGGTCGTTCTCCCTTTAAATCTACAGAAATAACTAAATTAGAAAGCCACTTGGGTAATAATTCCCTATGACTATGATTCATTGACCAATAATCCATAAATACATGACGAAAGGTATACCTATGCATTTTAAGATATCCATTAGCAACTATTGGCATGAAATGGATAAAAAGAACATGGTAAAAGGGTGAGTAAAAGTATGCAAACCTAGCCACCAAAATCCACTGTTGGTGTTGTATTTGTCTTCATATTTTGCTATAAAAGGAAACATCTTACAACATTGTACTAGTAGAGACTCCTACCAGTATGCAAACACCCCACTAGAAGAACAATACAACCTTCTCTCCTTCTCCAATCCCCACTAGAAGGGAGATCCATCCCCCTGAAGAGACTTACCAGCTACCATTGGAAGGAGTCTATGACTCTGTCACTGAAGGCTCCAACCCTGAATACCTCTATGGACCACATTTCATAATATTTCGTACTGGATCCACCTAACCCAAAACATCAAATGCATAGGCCACATTTCATCATATTTTCATACTCAACCCACTACCATCATTCAAGACCAATATCAGATAACAATACTGAAACCAATAACTATTTCTTAAGAGTAAAGTAGTTTTTTCTTTCTTTGCTCTAAAATTTGATGATGTAATCTAATCTTATTTTATTATTTTCACTATTATTTTATAATTTCCTTAGGAGGCCCATGTTAGACTTCAAAATTCCCCTAATTTAAATAAAAAGTGGGAAATCAATAGTTTTGAAACAAAAGTAACTTACAAACCATCATGTGAGACCACCTTTGACCTTGTCTCAATGTAGGACAATATACATATACCTTAGGATTTTTTTATTCGCATTGCAACTAATAATAATTAATCAAACATCGATCGATTATACTTCTCTAGGATAAGCCCTAGTGACGTTTTATCTAGGAAGTAATTTGATGTAATAATAAATTAGAACCATACAAGCCATAAGGATTCATGAGAGAGTAAAGTTAGATATATTTAAAAGAAGAGACAAATGTCATACATAAATATGTATTAAACAAAATTTTGGAAACCTATGTATGTCACATATTTGGAGAAGGCACAAATACAAATTGAAACATTTCATAAACTAGTCATAAACGTGGCCATGCCCTATTATAAGCACGGAAACATAAATAGGGAAACAGTTAGCAAATAGTCATTAAAAATAAACATGGAAACAATTAACAAATCAATGATCATTCATAAATGATATATCTATATAGAGATGACACCATATCACTTTCTAATTCATAATATGTTGTAGACATATTCAATTCTTAATATAGTATCGAGATATGGCATTCAAAAAATATTAAGTAAAATATTCAATATCTATCACATAATATATGTGTGCGTGTGTGTGTATGTGTGTGTGAGAGAAACATATAATAACTATCAAACATATACGAAATATTTTAATATCAAATAGCTGCAAATCAAAAACAACATTTTGGAAATTATGAGTTATATGTCTCTACTTTTTAATCAAAATAGAAAACCATAACTAGAGAGAACAACATACTACTATCTAATTCTTAATATGTTTTACACCTATATTTAGTTACTAATATCGTATTGATAGATGGCATTAAAAAAATGTGAAATAAAATATTTCAATATCTAACACACACACACATACACATATATATCTAAAACAAAAGTTAAATAATATTTCAAATATATAAAACATGTCAAAAATATCTCATTACCAAAAAATTGAAAATAAAAAATAACATCTTTAAAATGATAAATTATTTATCTCAAATTTTTAGGAATAATTTATACCATTTTTTTTATTTCAATTGACATTCTTCCCACTAAACACCCCTAAATATAAACATAAAAACATAACCATAATGAAATATTTAGAAATCACAACCTGAATCTAAGCATAGAAACATAACTAAAATGAAATTTTTATATTTTTTGAGAAAACACACATATAAACATTCAAATAATTAATAAACCACTAATAAATATTAAAAAACCAAACGAAAATGGAAATGACCTCGATGCATTACATAACTGATTCACACCGTTGGATGGAGATAGTAAAATACCCACTATTTATATCGATCAAGTACCGGTAGCAAGTGAAGTTCACATGGGCCTGGATGAGGTGGCCACATGAAATTCACTCATGCAACTCCATGATTGTCACCTCCCTCATCCTTGTTAAATTCCATTTAAAGTCCACTGTTGAAGAAATCATATAATATAAAGTGGGTAAAAACTAGTTTCAAAATTGAAGTAACTTACAAACCATCATGTGAGACTATAATTTACCTTGTCTCAATGTAGGAGAATATACATATACCTTAGGGTTTATCTTATGTAAGAGGTGAGAATAATTAATCAGACCTCGATTGATTCCACTTCTCTAGGATAATCCCGAGTGAGGTTGTATATAAAAGCAAATGTCATATAAAAATAAATTAGAAGCATATAAGCCATAAGGTTCATGAGATAGTAATGTTAGATATATTAAACAAAATAGAGAATGGCCATACATGAATATGTATTAGAACAAAAATTGCCAAACCTAGGTATGTGACATATTTGGAGAAAATAAAAATAAAAATTAAAATATTTAATAAACTTGTCATAAAAGTGGCCATGCCCTATTATAAACAAAAAAAAATAAAAAAATATGGAAACATTTAAGAAATATGTCATTAAAAATAAATATGGAAAAAATTAACAAATCAATGAACATTCATTAATTATATATCTATATAGAGGGAACACCATATCAGTTTCTAATTCTTAATACATTGTAGGCTCATATTCAATTCTTAATATAGTATTCAGATAAAAATATTGAGTGAAATATTTCAATATCTAACACATAACAAATATATATATGAGAAACATATGACAAGAATAAAACATATAAGAAATATTTTAATATCAAATAGTTGCAAATCAAAAATAACATTTTAGAAATTATGACTTATATATATTTCTTTTTCAATGAGAATTTATACCATTTTTTAATGTGGATTGACATTCTTCCCACTAAACACCCCTAAATCTAAATAGAAACCGATAACTAAAGAGAACACCATAATACTTTCTAATTCTTAATATGGTGTAGAGTTATGTTTAGTTTTTAATATAGTATTTATAGATAGCAATTAAAAAATGTAAAGTAAAATATTTCAATATCTAATACACACATATATATATTAATATTGTATAATAAAATAATATAACAAATATATAAAACATATAAAAATTATTTCATTATCAAAAAATTACAAATAAAAAATAACATCTTTTATAAATTATATATCTCCTTGTTATTGTTAATTTATACTATTTTTTTTAATGTTAACATTCTTCTCACTAACTCCTGAATTTAATCACAGAAGAAAATATTCAAAATTCACACCCTGAATCTAATCATATATAAATAACTAGAATGAAATATTCAAAATTCACATCCATAAATCTAAACATAAAAAAACATAAATACAATATTTAATTCTGGCAAAAACACACATCTAAACATTGAAACAATTAATAAACCACAAATAAATATTAATAAACCAGTCAATAAAATACGTCCGGCCTTATTATAAACACATAATCAAACATTAAAGTTGCCAAATTATGTCATAATTAAAGCCTTATTGAACGTCTGGCCTTATTATAAACACACAATCAAACATTAAAGTTGCCAAGTTATGTCATAATTAAAGCCTTATTGAACGTCTGACTAGCTCCCAAGCAAACGTGAGTCTGGCTTTTTCTAAAAACATAAATACATTCTTCCCACTAACTCCTGAATTTAATCACAGAAAGGGTAATCCGGACACGACTTCCAGCTCGGAGCCTTCTTGAGCGGTGCTACCACCCCTACACACACATCAGAGTATTTTAACATGAGCAACAAATTATTCGATTATTTTTTTTAATAGTGTAACCAGATT
The DNA here is from genome assembly GCA_031772625.1 of Pinus tabuliformis. Classification (NCBI taxonomy): domain Eukaryota; kingdom Viridiplantae; phylum Streptophyta; class Pinopsida; order Pinales; family Pinaceae; genus Pinus; species Pinus tabuliformis. Next base: position 588,543,020 of record CM062811.1, read on the forward strand.
TTTTTTTGATTTGTTTCAATATTGTCGAAACCGAACAACGTCAATCTTTTGAACTAGTGTTTTACCTGATGCCGTTGCCAGTGCCTGTGGGTTTTTTATAACCACCTTCTCAGAGGTGCGAAAATCATCTATAGTTGTGGCTGTTATAGGAGCCAGCAGGAAGAGGGCGAAAATACAAATGGCCATCACTAATACGAGCTTTGAAGAGGCCATTGATATCAACGACAAAAAAGAAAAATTTCCAAAAATGCTAGCAAGTGATAAATGAAGCACGAATGAACCGGTGAAGAGAAGGTGGTCAGGTGAAAGTTTAAATAGAGGTCCGGCTGGAGTTGCAGTAATTAAATATGATTAAGTCCAAATAATTAAATATGATTAAGTCCAAATATACTACAGGGATAGGGATGGAGTTGCAATGATTAAATATTGCCTTATGAAAAATGCAAAAGCACATTAAATAAATAAAGAAAAAAAATAGACTGAGTAATTAAATATGATTAAGTCCAAATATACTACAGGGGTAAGGATGGAGTTGCAATGATTAAATATTGCGCTATGAAAAATGTAAAAACATATTAAATAAAGAAAAAAATAAACTTTTCAAAATCAGAATCATATGTAGTTCTTTCACCAGTCACATATATAAGTGTTTGGTGTTGTTAGTGTTTGTTTTGGTATATGGTTTATCATGTAATATAATATAATATTATAATATTATATTATATTATAAACCATATTTCAAAACAAACACTAACAAACACTTATATAAAAATCAAATCACATATACAAGTGTTTGTTTTAGAAAATGATTTATTTTATAATATAATATAATAAAATAAAATATTATATTATATTATATTATATTATAACATAAATCATAATATAAGAATCAAATTTATATTTTTATTTGTGAAAAAAAATATGAATGAAACTTATATTTAAGTAAGCAATATATTATATTTATACAATAAAATATATTTAAATATATAAATAAGTGTTTGTTATGAATATGAATTATAATATAATATTAAAATAATATAAATTATAATTATAATTATATATTAAAATACAAAATACATAATCAATTCTAGTTCATATATATATAAAAGTTGGTGATACTTTTACTTATCTAAATAGGTTTATCTTTTGAATGTGAATTAAAATAAATATAATAACATAGGGATGGAGTTGCAATGATTAAATATTGCGCTATGAAAAATGCAAAAGAACATTAAATAAAGAAAAAAAATAGACTATCATAATTATATGTAATTCCTTCACGAGTCACATATATAAGTGTTTGGTGTTTGTTACTGTTTGTTTTGGTATATGGTTTATCATGTAATAGGTTTATCTAAATAGGGATGGAGTTGCAATGATTAAATATTGCGCTATGAAAAATGCAAAAGCACATTAAATAAAGAAAAAAAATAGACTATCAGAATCATATGTAATTCCTTCACGAGTCACATATATAAGTGTTTGGTGTTTGTTACTGTTTGTTTTGGTATATGGTTTATCATGTAATATAATATAATATAATGTTATAATATTATATTATATTATAAACCATATTCCAAAACAAACACTTATATAAAAAAACAAATCACATATACAAGTGTTTGTTAGTGTTTGTTTTAGAAAATGGTTTATTTTATAATATAATATAATATAATAAAATAAAATATTATATTATATTATATTATAAAATAAATCATAATATAAGAATCAAATTTATATTTTTATTTATCAAAATAAAAATATGAATGAAACTTATATTTAAGTAAGCAATATATTATATTTATACAATAAATATATTTAAATATATAAATAAGTGTTTGTTATGAATATGAATTATAATATAGTATTAAAATAATATAAATTATAATTATAATTATATATTAAAATACAAAATATATAATTAATTCTAGTTCATATATATATAAATGTTGGTGATACTTTTACTTTTTGTGTAAGTCAGATATTTATATTATGAAACAAAATATTGTACAAAAAATCTGCAGAAGCAGATCGACACCTGATGAAGACAGTTCAAAAGACACAAGACACGAGCCCTGAGACAACGAGAGACGAAGATATTTCAAAATGCTAACTGCACACCGCAGGGTGGCCTTAGCCATTTATCTCCTTCTCATATCTATAACATCGATAATTCTTGAACTGCATCACTGTAACTAACACATCATCCAGATAACCCAAATTACAGTTCAAGACACTAGACAAACACCACAAAAAATCCATAGAGGCCCACAGAAATAGACAACAGACAAAGCCAAAGAGATGGCACACACATGACAGCAGACAAGGTTGAAGAGAAGGCATCAGCAAACCCGAATCACTGCGGGGGTGTTCCGAACCTACTTACAATGTCCAGACCCTGTTCCAGGACATGCCTATCCACTCTTTCCAGCAGGGATCGGTAGTTGTGAATCTCCTTCGGCAGTGCTGGATGCTTGCTCTCAGAACTCGGAGGATCCGGGCTTATGGTTTGCCGGAGAAGTCGAATAAGCAATGTTAATTTCTTATTGACAGTTTCTGCCACCTCATGCACAGCTGCAATTTTATTGTCCATCGCTCTGCAAATCTCAATCAAAATTTTTAGTTGGCCTTCAGATATATGGTTTTCCCCTTGCGAGTTCTGATTCCCAGCATCCATCGAATCCAGTGCTTTCGCCAAAAGGGTCTTGATCCTCCAGCTCTCTACTTGTGTGCGCACGAATTGAGTGGCGCGTCTGGATGCAGTGCCCGGGTCGATTAACCAATCTACCTCCCTTGCAATTTCCTCCCCATCACGCGCCTGCTCCTCCTCTTTTACCGCAGCCTCCATCTCATCAATTCTCCGTTTGTTCCTTATGGTCGTTCGAGTTTCATATGCGCTTCTGGCAGCCCTGTGCTCCTGGTTCGCATTGATACTCCGACAATTCCCAGTATCCATATCATTCCTATTACCTGTAGCCTGGATAGCAGTTCGGACTCGAGAACAATTGTAACCCAAAGCAATGCCTTTAGAATGAGTGAATGAGACGTTGCTCCAGCAGTTAGTTAAATAGCTCTTCGCCGTAAGGTTTCCCACGCTAAGCCTCATCTCCCGAAACATTGTGGGCATACTGCAATAATAGTTCCTTTGGGTGGCTGTGAATGCTACGTGATGTCGTCTGCTATACAAATAAATGTTGCTCATGCCTTGATGAATATAATCGTGCCAAATGTCGATCCTGCTGAGGGGGCAGCTGCAGTAGTCCCTTTGTAATATCCACTTGAATATGTGATCTTTGTGCACCCTCTGTTGCCATAAATGCATACTACCATCTTGTCCTTTCGATCTGTGCCAACCTTTGCCACTCTTATCGTCTCCCGAGTAATTCATCATGAGGGGCCGATATAGTTTGCCATTTTTCGGTTAAGCTCGGTTTAAATTACCCACGTCCTCTCTTGCTAGCTGTAGGCATCTCTCCTTGAGGTGAGGACAGTCCACTTGCTGCCAACATGTGTCCCATCCCTGTCTTGGTTGTCAATGCTGTAGTTAGCCAAGTAATCAGCTAGACCATTTGCCTTACGCCTGACCGATTGAAAGACCAAACCTTCCATTTCGCCAATTAGTTTTGCAATGTTCTCCATCACCTTGGCGAGCCTCCAGTGTCTCGTGGCTTTGCATGCCTGAGTACCTCCCTAAATTTTCTTTGCGACCGAAATAACCAGTGACGAGTCAGCTTCTACCACTGCATTGCCTGTCGGTAGATTTCTTAGAATTTTCAATCCTTGCTCTAACACCGCGAACTCCATCTCATTGTTCGTGCCTTCCCCCAACTCTCTGCAGTAAATATGCATAATTTTTCCTTCTTGGTCTCTAATAACACCTCCAATGCCAGCTTTCCTGGGGTTGCCTCCAGAGGCACCATCAAAGTTCAGCTTCAAACCTCCCGCTGGCGGACAAGTCCATCTATCGGCCTCCGAGTTTGGTTGTTGCTGGTGTCTCGGCGTTGCGATGTTGTGGTTGATTTCCAGTTGAAAGCACTTCAAGATATGTAAGTCTCTTTCTGAGGGCTTTTCATTGGGATCAGTCTTGCACTTTGTCTGAATCAATTGTTTAAGATTTGTAAGAATTGTTACTTTAGAATGCTCAATACTTCTGTTTTCATCCTGAAATACCCTCCTATTGCACTCTTTCCATATTTTCCACAGTACAAAGCCTGGCATGGCTTTCCATATGTTATTGACTCTCTGGTTTTGGGAGAAATTGTTTTGCCAATTTAAAATCGTGTTTTGGATGGACTCTCGGTCTCGGTCTGAATTCCTCATAATTCCCTCCATCCAATTCCATAGATGGTTAGCGCATTCACACGAATTGAATAAGTGGTTTATGGTTTCTTCTTCCCCTGAACACATCGGGCACCTGGAAGGCCCTTCGAATCCTTTCCTTCGTAGATTGTCCCATGTCAGGGTTTTGTTTCTCATTAATAGCCATAAAAAGGTCTTAATTGTCGGCCAAAATAAGTTGTCCCACACTTTTTTGCACCAGGGCATAGCTTCCTCCTGTTCTGCCTTTACTAGCAGTTCCCTCGCTTCTTTTAATGAGAAATTTCGATTTCCTGTCATACCCCATCTGAGCTGATCCTCTTCCTCTGTTTTCCTTATCCTTCTTTTACGAATCTGCCTGTTGAGCTGAATTACGCTTTCATTTCCCTCGATGTTGTTATCAGCATTGAGGTGTATCCATCCTCTCCAGTTTGCATCTCTGCTGCTCAAGTCCCAGTAATGGCAGACTCTGCTTCTGCCTTCGTGTTGACTGGTCTGTTTGAGATGTGCTAATTCTGGGGTGTCTAATTTGGAGCATTGTTGCCACGTCTTCCCAAAACAGGGCAAGCCTACCATTGTGTATTTCCCAAAAGCTATTTTCCTGCACTAGGCTGCGGTTATGTCTTGCAAGATTCCATATGGGCGAGCCCTCTGGAACCTCCTGCAGTCTAATAAGATCTTGATGATTGCAGTTAGGGATATACTTGTGTTTCCAATGTCTGGCCCATGGCAGATTGGGCTCTTTAATCCATCTCCACCATAGCTTTGCTCCACAGGCTATGTTGGTCACCACCGGATCTACAAGGTTTAGTCCCCCCAAATATTTCGGCTTGCATAATTTGTTACAGGCTACTAACGCCCATTTTCTCTTGTCCCCATTCCCACTCCAAAAAAAGGATCTCTGAATCACTCTGATTTGTTGAAGAATCCCTTTGGACGTCGGTAGCATGGATAATAAGTACTGTTGTATAGACTGTAACACAACCTTTGTGAGGATTAATCTTCCTGCAAAGTTAAGCGCCCTGTGTGTCTAGTGTTTGCATCTGTTTTCCATATTGGCTATGATCTTTTCCCAGTGCCCTTTCTGCCAAGGTCACAGAGTAAGGGGAGTTCCTAAATATCTCGATGGTAAACTGCCTATCCGGAAGCCTAGAAGTTGAGAAAGGTGAGCTTGAATAGCATGATGAGTGTTGAAGAAGAAAATCGTAGATTTGGAGAAATTGATTTCCATCCCTGATGCTCTGCTAAAGAGATCTAGGATTTCCTTGAATTCCAAGGCCTCTTTCACAGTGGGGTTACCGTGTAACATAGTGTCGTCCACGAACTGTTGATGAGTGGTAGCAGGAATAGTTGGGATTGGTTGAAGACCCTTAATTTCCCCTGCAACTTTCTTCTTGGCTATAATTCTGCTGAGACCCTCCATGAGGATAACGAATAGGAAACGGGATAAAGGATCGCCCTGTCTTATTCCTCGCGAAGCTGAGAATGGTTCAGAAGGGGCCCCATTGACTAGGATCGAGAATCTCGCTGATTTGATGAGGGCCAGAACCCAGTTAACCCAATGCCTGTTGAAGCCGAAAGCATCCAAAATTGCTTCAAGGTATTTCCAGCTTACCTTGTCATAAGCTTTTGATAAATCCAGTTGCATTAGCATCCCTGCTTTTTTCCTCGTATGGAGAGTGTGGATCATCTCTTGAGCCAGGATAATGTTATCTAAAATTTGCCTACCCTCTACATAACCCGATTGCTCTTCCGATATGATCCCCGGGAGAATGGGCTTCAGCCTATTGGCAATAACTTTTGATATTATTTTATAGATGACATTACAGAGAGCAATAGGTCTGAACTTTCCAGGAGTATTAGATTCCTCTACCTTTGGAATTAGCGCTATGAAGGTTGAATTAATGGATTTGAGTATGGTTCCAGACCGCCTGGAGTCCTCTACAACCTCCCAAATATCCTGCTTCACTATATTCCAGCAAGCCTTGTAAAAATTGATTGTGAACCCGTCTGGCCCAGGGGCTTTATCGTTTGGCATGCTTCTTACAGCTTCCTCTACCTCTTCCAATGTGATTTCTCTGTTAAGGGCCCAGTTTTTCTCAGAGGTTATAGCTTTAGGAATGGCTTTTAGAAGTTCCCTAATGGCTTCTCCTCTGTTTGACTGCGGTTCCTGTGCTATGGATTTGAAGTGAGCTGTGAGCAGCTCTGATATGTCATGGTGGTTCTTAACTGGCTCTCCATTTTCATTTTTCATCTCAAGAATTTTGTTTGAACTTCTGTAATCTAGAGCAGATCTGTGAAAAAATTTAGTGTTCTGTTCTCCCTCCTTCAGCCACTAAATCGTTGATTTTTGCCTCCATAAGATTTCTTCATGCCTACATCGATTGTGCCACTATTGAGTTAGAGTCTTTTCCTGTTCGATGGATTCCTCACTGCTTTGTCCAGCTGCCCATTCTCTGTGAATCTGTTCCAACTTATTTTCTATAGAGGTTTTTTCCTTGAAAATGTCCCCAAAAACTGTTCTGTTCCACTCTTTTATCTTTTCCTTAGTAAGTCTTAATTTCTTCTGCAAATTGAACATTTTAGTGTCTTCACCCTCCATCAGTTCTAACCACCATTTTTCAACCATCTAAAGGAAGCTGGGATGATCCAACCAAAATTTTTCAAATCTAAAGGGTTTATTCCTTGGTGTACCTTGAACATCTGCTATGAGCGATATTGGCCAGTGGTCCGACCCACCACTGGGAAGGATGTCAAACTCAACAAGGGTACCATCCATTATGATGCTCTTGGAAACCAAAAATCTGTCCAAGCGAGAGGCTATCATTCTATTTACCCCTCTTCTATTGTTCCAAGTAAAATTGCCACTCTTGGTGGGAATGTCTACCAATTTAGCATTCTCAATGAAACTAATGAAAGACTCCGCATCCCTATTGAGTTTCCATAGACCCCCTTTCTTCTCTAGAAGGGTTGTTATCATATTGAAGTCACCCCCCATAATACATTTGGACATTGGGTGTCTACTAATAAGCCTATGTAAAGAATTCAGGAAATTGATTTTATCCTCTATCTTCTGAGGTCCATATACATTTATACATAAAAAAGATTCAGAATTACCTGTAGGTTGAGCTTCCACAGCAATGAAGTGCTTGTTTGCTTTGCAGATAATATTTAAAGTTCTTCTTGGTTAGCTTTTTCATGTTGGATCCATTACATTTTGTTTCTTGTAAGAACATAATTTCCGGTCTATATTTCTGGAATTTGCATTTCAGCATTCTGTGATTTGCTTGGCTATTTAGCCCTCTTCCATTCCATGAAAAGATCTTCATGATAAACTTAAGGGGTTATTGAAAGGACGGGAAGGCGCTAAGAGCCTTCATTTTCCCTGAGTTGATCATTATCATTCCTAGCTCCTGCAGAGATTCATTGCTTGTCTTTCGACCCCTTTTCTTCTTTTGTCGTGAGCTTGATGAGTTCCATAGAAGACTCTTCGGGTGGAGACTATTACCTCTGGCGATGCCTAGCTTTCTATGTTGTCTTTCTAGAGCAGCTTTCTGCCTTGCTGTAAACAGATCACTGATCTTTTTGATTTCTTCTTCTGGTACCGTTTCTATACCTTGATTTTTCCAACTCTCCACTATGGCAGGTAGATTCATCCCTTCCCCGGCTAAAACTTCGTCCAACTCAATATCCTCGCTCCTCCCATCACTAGTCAACATGTCTATATCCTCCTTCGGCTCTTCTGGTTGCTCCCCCATTTGGACTTCGTTGTTGTTGTGGTTTTCTTCCTCCGATTTCCTGGTTCGCTCCTCCTTGTCTCTTAGCTCCTTACCTATTGCATTGGTTTTCTGTAACTCCTATGAGTCTGTCTCCAGATCCAAGAGCTCAAAAGTGTTGTTGTTGTTGTTTCTTTCTATTCCTGTTTGTGTGCCCTTCTTCTATTGGCTCTCTGCCTTGACTTCAGGGTTATGAAGTTATCCTTGCCTTTGTTTTCTGGTTCTGTCTTAATGTCCTCCTCCTTCTTATTCATAGGGTATTCCCTTATTAGATGTCCGTGTTCATGACATTTCCGGTAGTGAAACGGGATTTGCTCATAGTCTATTGCCTAAAAATAATCCTCATCCCTGTATTCGAGCCATAATCCCTCATACAGTGCCCCTGATACATCCATTTCCATGCATATTCTTGCGTAGGAAGTGTATTTCTTCTGCAATGTTGCCTCTGAGGCTTTAACAAACGTCCCCAGCTAGTCTCCAATCTGCTTTAGAGCATTCAAACCCCAATAGTCTATCGGGAGAGAAAACAAGCGGATCCACACTGGAACCTGAGTGAAGGATTCCTTCTATGGAACAAAGTTCGGTTTCCATGGTCATATGTATAACCCAGTTGAGGCCATGAAATACGGGCCTCCATCAAAAATCTTGTCCTTGTCTTCCAGGTTGGTAAACACAACTGTAAAGAAACCTTTGGCTCCCAAATGCAGTTTGACATCTCCTCTGGGCTTCCAGTGTTGTCTGATCCACTGACACAAAGCTCTTTCCGTTGGCCACATTCCCATGAACTTGCAAATGACTGCATGTTCTGTCATGTGCTCTTTATAGGCTTGTATTTCTGGATCCGTTATTACAACTCTAAGACTGTCAGCTTTCCTTGGTTTACAAATCCCGTTTGCTGTTGAGTCTTTGTTGGGGTTTGAGCTTGTGTCCCCTTCCTTCTTTTTGTTCTCCCGCCTACTGTCTGTGGGCTCCCCGTTTGCTCCTTGTTGTTTTTCCTTGTTTCCTGTCAGATTTTGTCCTGAAGTGTTTCTGTCTTCAGTGTCTTCTAGACCCTCATCTTCTTTGCCTTGGTTTATTGTATTATTGCTTGGTTCATGGCCTTCCGCCTATGTTTTCTCCTTGTTTTTCCCACCGCTCTGCTTGAGCCTATCATTCTCGGGGATTCTGATTCCCTCCTTTGCTTGCTGTCTCTGTTTCTGCATGGTTATTTGTTTATAGGTGGGGGTCCCAATGGACCCCTCTGCACCCATCTACACAGTCATCCTTTGTCCCCTTCTTAACAGTGCTGCTATCTGTGATTTGTTCACTTCCAGCTCTGAAACTGTAACAGTTACTCAGAAACCCCTGTTTCCGCCATGGTCGCTCCTGTTATACCTATTTAATTACTTTTCTCGTAACTTATCTCTATTTCACTATTATTATGTATCTATGGTGATACTTTTACTTATCTAAATAGGTTTATCTTTTTGAATGTGAATTAAAATAAATATAATAACATATCTTTTTGTTACAATTTATAGAAAATGTAATAAATTTAAAAAAATGTAATAAAACAGTAAACCCAATTACTATAATATGAAATAGTTGATTAAAATGGTCATTAATGAAATTATGGTTCCATATTTAAAAGTCAAGGGTTGCGCTTGATTACATATGGCTTATTTTAAGTTGTGTTGTCACGGTTGTATCCACCGTACTTTGATTTTTATTACACCGGAGGGAGTGGCACAATGTTATGGATTTACATTATAATTGATATTAAATCTACCATGGATTCGTGGCAAGAGCAGATTCCGACTACCCTCCATCTATTTTTCCCCCTTGTTTCTCCTGCCACATCTATGGTGAAAGAGCTAGGTCTAAGATTCGATGGTTGATCTGGTCCAGGCATCCCTCTTTGTTATTCCCTTCGGTGAAGTGTCTCATTTCGAACCCCCGCAACTCATCTTATGCTGCTGCCATTTTCATTTGGGAGAGCTCGACTTTGCACACTGGGTTACCATTAACTCATTTTTACTGCAGGCTTGAAGTATGCCATGGCCTTGTCTATTCGGTTTTCCTTGCGAGCACAGTTGATTCCAGGTGAGGAGACAAATTTTAAGACTGTTTGATTTTTTTCCCTGGTATCTTATGGTTATGCTTTCAATCTCACTTGTTTTCTGTTTTGGTTTCAGGTCAGCCGAGAATATGTTCGAGTCACTTAGAAATCCCTCAAAGGCATTCTGGTTTCTTTCTTTGCTCCACCATAATAAAATTAACTGGTAAGTCTGCATTTTTCTCGCTAGTCTATTGAATGGTGCTTCAGTTTGACAGGATAATTTTCATGCTCCCTCTTAGACACTGGTTAGAACATTGGTGAGGGTTTTATGTAAGTGATTGTGTTTGACAACAGGAATCCTTAGTGCCCCTTTACTTCATTTTCTTTACTTGTGTTATATTCTACAATGTTTTTCAGGGTTGCTCCACGCTTGAATATTTGAGACCGGATTTGCATGTGCTGCGGTGACTCTTCTAGTTGTAGCTTTGCTTGTCTTTGAAAATTCGGAATGGATAGCCTTAGAGGCAAATACCCTGTTATATTGTATTTGGTCTGATATAGAATGTTCTGGAATTTAATTTTTCATCTATAGTGGCTTAGAACTAGTTACTTGGTTAATTATTTATAATGGAATGAAATCCCTCTTTGGTTCACAACCAAATTGTAGACTTCATCACAATCTTGGTATCTACTTATCTTTTTGAATATCTATATCTGATAAACTGTATGTATCGTTGTCTTATATGCTTATTCTGTTTTGTATTTGACAGTAAACTTATGGCTTTTAACACTGTTCTCGAGCAATGCTACGAATAGAACATTGGCGAGGCTTTTCCGTGAAAATTTTAAATGTTCCTTCTGACTTTTAACACTATTCTTGAGCAATGCTATGAATAGAACATTGGTGAGGGTTTTCCATGAAAATTATATAGTTATTTGTAAATGTTCCCCTTTGGAATATTATCATGTTCTACTTTCTATATTTGTACATTTAATTTGTAAATGTTTCCTCAGGAATTTACTTGGTTCCGCTTTTGCTGTAAGGGAAATTATTCTTCCAATTTCTTTATTTATATATATATATATATATATATATATATATATATATATATATATATATATATATATATATATATATATATATATATATAGTTTATGGTGTGATCAGTTTGATGGCGATTGAGTTTCCTTTTCCTATTATTTTGTATGGATTATAGACTCAGCTAGCCCATTAATCTGTATCTAAGTTTGACAAGCTCCTACTCAATTCTCATGTTCTTGTTAGTTTAAATACAACAAATACCAAACTGATACTATTCAATTTACTAACATAGGTCTCTGAATCATACACATTGAAGTGTATTTATGATCTACTACTAAATGTTACTGTTCAAAATATACATGGTATAAGTATAAATTACACCTAAACAATTCAAATTGTATTTAATAGAATCATTACAATATTTTTAGTTTAGCGGGAATGCTATATGTTCCTGTACATTACTATTCGCAAATACTCATTTCCAGATTCCACAGTTTGAGTCAGCAATTCAAGATTATTCCAAAATGGTACTAATTGTACCGTATTAATGATTTAACTCAACTATAGATGCTACTTGTAATACTAGTAGTATTTCGTTTCCTCCCAACCTTGAGACTTGTCGTCAGATCCAAGTCTCCCCCCAAGCTTGCTCACAAGACCACTATCTTCTGCGAGTCTTTGCACTAAGTGTTGTTGCTATCTCATCATCACCAGACTTAGTTTTTCACCATCTGACCCTTCCGCACGGTTTTTCCTCCTCCCCCATCCTTTTCTTTGGAGCATTGACAACTAGGGGAGGTAGTTAGGGATTCTGGCAACTGCCTTTTCTAACTTCCTTGTTATGAGAAGTTACAAGATCTGTTAATATTCAAACCAATTCCTTCTTCAATAATTAACAATATTAATCACCTCAAACAAATAATAACAATAATATCCAGTTTTATTTCTTACTGTGGTAAAATAAAATATTTATAGTTTTTCTAGGGACATTACATCTCTCCTCACTAAAGCCAAACATCATCCCGATGTTTTCCAGCCACAAACAACCCTGGATATGCTTCTTTCATGAGTTGTCCATCCTCCCAGGTGGCCTCATTCGGCCCAAAGTGCTACCATTTCACTTTAACCTAGGTGATAGCTTGTTTCCACAACATTACTTTTCTCTGATCGAGTATATTCAGCGGCTCGACCAAGAATTCTCCTTCTGGATCGACCTGAAACAAACAGTAATTAAATCACTTTTTCTTAATCATAGAAATTAATTGGCCTACCTAAGATACTTTCTTGCCTGTATGTCTTACCAACTGACTATGTGCTTAGGATCATAAACATATCTTTTTAATACTAACACATGGAAGACATTATGGACCCAAATATGACTTCATAAGGTGATATGGTATGCCACTGGCCCAACCCTTGCTAAAATTTGAAATGGTCCACAAAACTAGGGTGCCAGCTTACACACCCGCTCCATTGTGACGTACTCTTTTTAGCTCATATCCTCACATATAAATGGTCCCCTACTTGGTATTCTCTGAAATTCCTCTTCCAATCAGTGAAATTATTTTTCCTATCTTGGGCCACCTTTAAGATGGAACGTACCTTCTTAACCATTTCTTCCATCTCTTTTAACATCTTGGGTCCCAGCATCAGCTTCTCCTATGGTCCCCCCAACTAGATGTTGTGCGGAATTTACATCTGTACAACACTTCAAACGGGCTCATCTCTAAGGAAGCATGATAGCCATTATTGTAAGCAAATTCGACCAGGTCCAAGTAGTCTTCCCATTTAGATGGTTGTTGCATTACATATGATCTTAGCATATCTTCTACTAGCTGATTCACTCATTCTGTTTGTTCATCCGTCATAGGATGATAAGAAGTACTTAAATTTAATTGAGTACCTAACCCTTCAAACAACGTTCTCCAAAAGGTTGATGTAAAATTTATATCAGGGTGACAAATTATAGTTTTTGGTAACCCATGCAGCCTAAAAATGTTTTGCATAAAAATGTTGGAAATTTGTACCACTTTGAAGGTGGACAGTACTGGTATAAATGGGATGATTTTCTTAATTTGTCTACCACCACCAGATTGGGTCGTTGTTTTTTTTTATTTGGGTAATCTTGTGATAAAATCCATAGAGATGGTCTCCCACTTCCATTTCAGGATTGATAGTGGATGTAATAACCGAGCAGGATGCTGATGTTCTGTTTTAACTTGTTGACATTCCAAGAAACGTGTCAAATATTCTGCTACATCTTTTTTCATGTTGGGCCAATAGTACTCCTTTCGGAGTGTGGTAATTAGCTTTTGGTACCCTGGGTGTCCTGCAGAGGGACTTTCATGAAATTCATCTAAAATCATACTTTTAATATTATTTTGGTTGGGTATATAGAGTCTTTTCTTATAACTCAGCATACCTATGGCATCCTTCGCATATCCTTGCTGATATTCATAATTAGTTGAATTTTGAAATTGATATCCTATTTGCTGATATTTTTGATCTTGATCTGCTAGTTTTTTAATTAACTTGTCGAAAGTAGTCCGCCCTTCGCTGTAAGAAATTTCATATAGGCAATATATCTTTCGACTTAAAGCATGAGCTACCCGGTTTTCCTTCCCCTTCAAATGTTTAATCTCGAAATCGAATCCACTTAGGAGATCTACCCATTGAGCTTGCCTAGCATTTAAAGTAGTGTGATTGAAGTAACTAGTCAAACTGTGATGGTCCATCATTAACAGAAACTTGTACCCATCAAATAGTGACACCACATTTTCAAGGTATGAATGTCGCTGCCAACTCCAAATCGTAAGAGGAATATTTATTCTCATGTTCTTTTAAATTTCTAGACTCATAGGTGATTACCATTCAATTCTCGATTAGTACTCCACCTACCGCTTCCTTGCTCGCATCTATGCACACCACATAGTCTTTACTTGGATCTGCTATGCTTAAAATAGGTGTGGTGGTGAGTATATGCTTGAGCTACTCAAAACATTTTTGACATTCTACAGTCCATTTAAAATTTTTTCCCTTTTTATGTAGGGAGGTGATAGGATAGGCCACTCTAGAGAATCCTTCCACAAACCATCTATATTGTCCTGCCAATCCCATGAAGGATCTTATGTCCGCTATGTCCTTTGGCACTATCCATTCCATTATAGTCCTTGTCTTCTTGGGATCTACAATGATTCCATCTTTAGTAATAATGTGGCCTAAGTACTGAATCTATTCCTTAAAGAAATCACACTTGTTGTATTTAGCATAAAATTGATGTTCCCAGAGAGTTTGCAATACTAGTCTGAGGTGTTCCTTGTGTTCCTCAATATTTCGAGAATATATTAGTATCTCATCAATAAAAATTAACACAAATTTATCTAAATACTGATGAAATATATTGTTCATTAAACACATAAATGTCGTGGGGGTGTTGGTTAACCCAAAGGGTAACACTAAAAACTCGTAGTGTCTGTAACAAGTCCTAAAGGCAGTCTTAGCTATATCTTCCTCCTTGATTTTGATCTGGTGGTATCTAGATCGTAAATCACTATTTGAAAATATTGTTGCCCCTTTTACCTAATCAAATAGTTCATCTATGTGACGCAATGAATACTTGTTTTTTATAGTCAACTTATTCACTTGACGATAGTCCATGCACATACGAAGGGTTCCATCCTTCTTTTTGATGAACAACACAGGGGCTCCCCAGGGCAACACATTAGGGTGGATGTAATTTTTATCCAGTAGTTCCTGGAAATGCATTTTCAGTTCTATCAGTTCTGGTGTGCTGATACGATAAGGGGCTTGGGACACTGGGGCTGCCCCTGGCACCAGTTCAATAGTGAAATCTATGTCTCTCTTGGGTGGCAGTCCTGGTATTTCTTCAAGGAACGCATTTGCAAAATTCTGAACCACTGGAATACTTTCCAGGGTAACAGTCTTGTCCTTTGGATTGGCATATCCCACCTAAATAGCATAAATCTAACATCTTTTCCTAATGAACTTTGCCAGTTGAGAGGCACTTATTGGCTGTATTTGCAAAGGTCTTATAATGCCTTGCATCTCCTATTTAACTCCTTGATCATGCTTGTAACAAATAGTTTTTGTTTTACAACTTATAATGGACTAGTGTTTTTCCAACCAGTCCATACCTATCAACACATCATATGATCCCAGGTGAAGTACGTTGAGATCTTCCACCAAAGGCTAACCTTCTATTTCCAAGGGATAGTTATCGACCTTAGCCAACACAAGTCTTTTTGCCCCTGTTGCTAGCTGTACTAGCCAAGGTTTTTTAAACTTAACAGTCTGTAATTTACATTGCTCCACTATCTTAGGACTAACATAACTTAACATAGCTTGAGGATCAATTAAAGTAGACATAGTATGATCAAAGATTTTACCTTCAAAACCCATAGTCGGCTGGTATTCAGCCTGATGATCTTCCAGAGCAGCATTAATTTTTGGGACGCTCCAGGCTACGTTGCCTACCGTACATGCTTCATGGATCTGTGAAATCTTTTCAGTGCCTTTCTGGTTAAGGCAGTTCTTAATGTAATGTGGCCATCCACATCCCAAACATTGTACTAGAGGTCTTGTCATCGCTTCGTTTTCAGCTTACCCTAATTGCTCACTGGATCTGGGTTCATGGGAAGGTCTAAATATGGATTGGTTTCTATCCGGATTTCTGTTGATTTGTCCCTTGGAAAATCCTTTGCTGACAGTGCCATGATTTCCCTTATTGCCCAAAGCAACCTTATTACCCTTTTTGTTAGCCCATTTTTTTCCCATAATTTCTCTATTCTACTTGCTTTGCTGATAGCATACCCTGGCGTTTTGTATAACCTCATCCATTGTTTTTGGGTTGTCGAATTCAATTCTCTCCCTCATAAACAAGGGAAAACTACTGAAAAATTGTTGTACCTTTTCCTTTTCCTCTCGTATGTAAGGTACATAATGAAGTAAAGAGGTAAATCAGGTAATAAATGCGTCCATTGTTTGTTGTCCAAGCTACAGCTCATGGAATTCTTTTTCCTTCTCGTCATAGAATCGTTCAGTCTGATATCTTTCCTTGAAATATTTTTGGAACTTTTCCCAGGTTATACTTTGTTCACTTACCCTCGTACAGCCTTGACCTCCTCCCACCATAAGGTGGCCTTCCCTTGTAGCTGGAAAATGGCCAAACGAGCTTTTAAGTTGTGATCATATTTGTATAGTTGGAAGTATTTATTCATATTAATAACCAAGCTTCAACTGCTTCCTCCAGCTCCCCATCCAAGAGTGGTGGTTTTATTTTTTGGAACACCCCTTACAGTTCTGTCCACTACCTTTTTGGTGTTGGGTGCTCAAAGGCATTATCTAACTTCTCCTTTTGATTTTCTTCACCTCCTTTTGTTTCCACAAATTCCGTGCGATAGTCTTGTTCTCCCGACATACATCCTTACTCGGGGCTAGGAATCAGCTGGTGCTGATTTCACTTATCCGACAGGCTTTTCATAATTTTTTCCTATTCCAGCATTAATCTTGCATTGTCTGCCCGTAGTCAGGCCATCTCATCCTTTAACTCTTGGACCATTTCCAATATCATAAGATTGGTGTTGCGAGGTTCTTCTCCTAACTGCACCCATACTTCAGGATTGCTTTCAAGAAATGTTGCAGGTCTTGGGCTTGCCATGTTTCTGTGTGGAACGCTATCCGTTCTTCTCATTTTCCACTGTTATTCTATTTATAAACCTGAGACTATACCAATTAGTAAGTTAACACAGATTTAATTGTACTTACTAGTTTAATGCCAGAGGCCACAAACTCATGTAAGAACATGAGCCGCGCAAAGTAGAGAAGGAAGCACAGTGGGAATAGATGTAGCTGGAGTCGCAACATGTACAGACTGATGAAACTGTGCCATACAGGTTATAGGCCCATCCCATCAGTTGGCACAAAGAAAACATGATGAGTGGTGCTTATGATCACATGCATGGGTGTTTAGTAGCATGTATGTCATTGTGCGCATGCATGCGATCCCACCCATTGGCATGCTCACCGAGGAGAAGACAAGAACCAAGTCTGATTGGAGCTAGAAATGTACTTCGATGAGTTGATGCGCGTAGCCACAACACACAGTTGGAGATCATTGCAAAAATTATGCATCAGTATGTTGTTGGTCTAGCTGCACTAAATACTATGATCCACATGTTATCAAATGAGTTGGATAGAGGTGCCAAATTAGTGTACCTGGATGCAACAGAGGAAAGAGTTCACTTTTAGAAGGATGTCACCATTGGGCATGTGGACACCACCATGGAATACTAAGCTTTGCATCAGTTCGCCACCGTCAATGATCGTGAGGATGTCGAAGAGTTGGTCTTTCCACAACTGTCTAAGTCTTAGTGATAGCTTGCATGGTTTGCTCAAGCCTATTTTGTCTCACATGGGTACATGTGCAGATTGTATTGGAACATCTTGTAAAAGTTAAAGACCAAGTGTTGATGGTCAAATGTAATAGTCATGTAGTAGTTCAAGAGTCATGAGGGTAGGTTAATAGTCACAAAGGGGAATGTCAAGGGTCATCCCACCCTTTTCTATTTATAGAACCTCATAACTCATTGTAGAGGCTTTTGCAAGACAAGCTTCCTATAGGTCTAGCTTAGAGAAATCTTTGAGTGTATTGTAACGATCCTTGGCTTCTCCATAGTGGAGAGATAGTATATCTCTTTGGAGTAGCAAGTGGTAGTGACTATAACATTATGTTATTGGGGCTAGTAGTTGGTCATGGTTGTATGGATGATTGGAACTTTCACTTTCTTAATATAATAGAGCCAACATATTTCATGGAAATGTTGTTGTTGTCGTTCAGTTGTCTTGGTTACTCTAATGATATATGTAGTTTATTTCCTACTCATATCTATTGGACTCTTTCTATATATGTATATATGAATGTTATTTTGATGTTCCATTGGCTTGACCATCACTTTGGATCATTGGCTAACCTGATTTCCATATTTTGATGTATCTTTGCTTGTTTGATCCCTTTCAAGCTGGGTGTTTCCATAGGTTTCTAAGGGGTGCAGTCATTCCCCATTCCATGTGTTAGAACCCTTCATACACCTTCCTTTGCTTATTGTGGTAGTCATACCCTTGCTACCAACAAGGAAATCCTACTTACCTCTACACATAACCACGGTCAAGGAAATACCATACAACCCACTGTTGGGACTCCTCCACCAAATGGTTTGAGGTCTAGTTGGGAATTTTTACCGAAGATATCCCCTGACATGTTGGCAGGTCCAACACCGTCAACATTTCTGGTGCTAGAAGGAGGGCCATATTACAAGTTGTGTCCTCACATCCTATTTTGAATCTTCTCATATCTATCATGGATACTGGTAGACTCATCCCTCCATGATGTTTCTCTAATGCTGAACATCTCAACATCACGAGGGAGTTTTTTGATCTCTTGCGGAATTCACGTATGGTGGTGAAGGTGAAGTTCCCTGACCTGAGTACTTACAAGACTTCTATGCACTTATTGATAATGCATATGACTTCCCTAATGAAGAGGCCAACATTCTCTTTTCACGCATAGTTCACGAATCCCCATAATGATGGTGAAGCAGCCTACCACCCCACAACATGTACTCACTTGAGTAGTTCTATCATCTTATTGAATCTACTTTCCATCATTCTAATTCAAGGCCCCTTGACAAAAAACTATTAAAACAATGGAAGACTTTGTAAGAATTGCCTATGGCTTTTTGGCAATGCTTCAGTGTATTACAGTTTGAAGCTGCGGAAAGATAGATAAAGTTTCAATATCTTTGGGATAGATTCAAATACTATCTTAACAAATCATTCAATCCCAAGATAAATTTGATGTTCAAACCCCACCCATCATACATCAGTGATGGAGGTGCACAATCACAGATGAACATGGTCACTATCACAGGTGACTGTCAGCTTTTCCTTCATCAAACAGATCCACCACCATAGAGTGATGTGGGAGAACATGCACACGCATATGTTCAACTATCACATCCTCCCAACATCACTTCTCTCAATTTTCACACAGATTTGGTTGCGAAGCCCAAGGGTTGTCACATGCCTTTGTTACCTCAGCCTTCATCTTTGTGTTGTGTTGATCCTCTGGATTTCATTTCCTTGTGTTCTTCCATTCTGGACTCCACACTTATTGTGAATGAGGATAAATCCATCGATAAAGTTGGTGTTTCACATCCAACCTATGTTTTCATTTATGATGAGTATGACTAAGAACCTGGACATCAACCTGCGGTAAAGGATGATCTCCTTTTGTCTGTGCCTCCTCTGCTTTTCCCTGACATGTTTGGTAATTTTGCCATCTCTGATTTTCTTTTTGTAAATCCACCAATGGATGCACCCATTGTTGATCATTCGTAGAACACACCAGATATCAGCCCATCATTTGACAGCGAAGAGGACAAATTATTCATTGAAATTCCACTTGATTTTTCATCTTTTTCCAAAAATGCAGAGGGTGAACATTTTTGCTTCTCATCTACCCCTCTATTTGATTTATTAGATCATGAGGATGTCAATGAAATCATTGATTTTTCTGATCATAGCTGTTGTGATCCATTTACTCTTATATTCGATCACGATGATGATTCTATCACTTTTGATTTTTCAAAGCCACATATTTATGATGATCTATTTGTTGATGAAGTAGAAACCTTAGAGACAGTCGTAACCATCAACTCGAGCTGATGGCTATGTCAGGCCCTCACTGTCCCGAGGTTGGTTTTTCTTCCAGTTAGGAAATTGTGGAAACACCCAAGGCTCCTCATCACTCATAATTATGCATTGAAGATCAATCCCACAAACAGATTTTACTTCCGCCACTCGAAGTACATGATCCCATCACTCAGGCATTGGGGGAATCTTACACAACAAGTACACGTACGCGACACAAGTTTTCTTTGTTTCTCTCATTTGATTACATGTCACAGTCAAGAGAATGTGTATTCTTAACATCTGCGTGTAGTGTTGTACAACACCATGGTAAGTCCATGGATTTCATGTTATGCGCTTACACTCATCTGTGTTCTATGGACACATTTAAACTCGAAGTGTGTTTGTATTCATTGTTATATCGTTTTTGTTTGCTGGGTCACGCAACTATGCTACTCACCAACCATACCTTCACCAACCTGGATCAACCAATTTGCCAGTGGCTTCGTTAGAAATATCACTTCACGTGATCAGGCCCATGCATCGTTAGCTTAGGAGTAGGAGTAGTGTTTCCTTCTTGTCTTGTTTACTTGCATGCTTATTTTCTTATTTCATTTTATGTTTGTTTGCTCGTTATCTTGTTTTATTAATTACCTTTCTTTCTCATTTTTATTTTTCTCTTCACTCCTTAGCTTTTTGTTTGCTTGTTTACATGTTACTTTTGCATCAACCATGTATGACTCTTGAAACAAGCAAGGGTAAAATGCAAGTGGACTTGTGTAGCTATCAATACTTACTTATCTGTCTCTGTCTCTGTATGTAAAACTTGTTATCTTCAGTCCATGATACAAAAATGGAAAATATGTGATGTTCAAAGTGAGCCTTGATGAAAACACAATGCTTGTGCACTAACTAGTATCACCTACTCTAGTCGGTTGATTTGGGTTAACCCTTGTAAGCTCAGTCAAGTAGAGTAAGGTGGGGGGGAACTTAACAAGTATGTTAGAGGTATATACAAAATAATTCTCTAAAGGAACAACCTCATCTTTCTCAATAAGTCAGGATCCCTATTCCGCCTATGAAATGAATAAGTGCTATGCACATTTTTGAAAAATGAGGAAGTGAAAAAATGAAAATGTGAAATTTTTTGAAAAATGATAAATGAATAAGGTGAAAGAAGAGAAAGGCTTCCTGCATAGAGAGGTGATGCAAGTAACTCCATCGAGGTACTAACCAGTCTCACTAGTAGTGGAGTGATTCTCGTGTTCCTACATGACTACATTCAGGTACTATGCAGGCCTGCTGGCAAGGGAGCAACACCAAAGGTAAAACTTAAACTATGACTATCATATTTCTTGTGTACCAATGTGTTGTGGCAGCTGCAACACCCTCCAAAATTTTGGCCCGCATCTAATTTCAGAGCCTCCTTTGATAGTCTTACTTAATGTTTGCATGCACTTGGGTTCACCCCGTGAGCTCGTGTGAGTCTTTACACCCACCTTGCTTGATTATTGAACAACCATCTTTTGTATGTTGGTATCAATGTATAGCTTGTGACCATGTTCTGCTCATGGACAAGGTATTTAATTTGTGTATACGTGTTGTGTTCTCCAGGTAAACATCTGTCGCATTCACACAGAGAGTCATATGCACTGTCATGCAAGCATCGTTGCAGTCGTCCAAAGATCGATCACAAGCGTCATTCTTATCGCTCGCACTGTCAGTCAGTCATGTTGAGCATGTGTGTATTGATGTTTTGAGGCGTATTTTTATCAAGTCATGTGAGTGTGTGTTTGCAAGGTCGCATATGCACCATTTCACTCGCTCACAAACTTAGTCATTTTTGCTAAAATTATGATGACCAGATCACCCTCTCACAGCCGGACCATCACCCCGTCATAGACTCGATTGATTGTCACCAAAACAGCACAGAAGCACCCAATAAGACATTTCAAGTTGTTCTGCCTGCAAGCTCATCAATCAACGCTCTTGATGATCAACTAGAGGCTGCAGAACATGCCTGCTCCACTGACTAAGAAAATTGTGCAGAGAGGCTGGATAGATACCTAGTGCTGGTTCCTGTCTCCCTTAGAAAATTGCGGAGTTTTCTCAGCCATTCACTAGTCATCCGGCCAACTTCTCACCTGGAAAGCTACATAGATTTTATGAGCAAGCCCTTTGTAATCTAGTAGTCTGCTCAGCTTAAAAACTGTGTAGAAATGGGCAACAAGTCAGCCTACCAGCAACTGTGCAATTTTTCCTGGTAGTAGCTCCCAGCAGCCTGCTGCCCCAGTCCCACCACAAACTGCACATTTTTTGCTTCCAAGCTCTTGTTGCCAAGCTCTCGCTGCCCACTCACTCCATAAATTGTGTAAATCCTACCTCCCTAGTCCTCCTGCAACCTGCACTACTTCTCCCAAAAAATATGTGGTTTTGTCCTCCAGCAGAGCTAGATCTTGCAGACAGTCACTATCAATCCAAAATGCCCATCTCAGTCTCCCAGTGACTTCTACACAGTTTTCACGAGCAGTGCTCAGAGCCCACATCCCATCTCGAAATTGAATCGCCTGGTTTCATAACCTTGTCCTCTCTCCCGATCACCTGCATCTGAAAATGATCATGCATCATGTTATACTAGGAGGTTTATGGATCTGATGTCGTCTTGTCATGAGTGATTGTAGATATAGGTATATGAATAGACATGACGCGACGACAGATGGGATGAACAAGGAGAGAACATGCAAAAGGATGTGTTTGCAAATGGATGAACAAATGATCCATGCAAGGAGATGTGTTCGCAAATGGATGACCATGCAAATATGTGTTCACGGATAGAAGGACATGTGAAGATGTGTCCGCGGATGGACGGACAGACAAACATGCGAAGATGTGTTTGCGAATAGATGAATGGATGAACATGTCAAGCATGCCAAAGTACAAGCAAGGAGCAATGTGAGAACGCAACATCAAGCAAAATCAATAACCATTAAAGACTCCACACACCTTTCCATGTGGAGGTGAAGCTGTGACACACCATGAGGACATCCATCTCTCAACAACATTGCAGCTTGACATGCACACCAGTAGCAGCATGAATGTACAAACATTTTCATATCGAGTCATGTCATGATTCATGTCGGCCACATCACTACTGAGGACCATATTGTGTCAATCAATGTAATGTAATGTGGAAGTCCAAGAGACCCACTTGTAATCTGAAGAGTCATGTAAAGTTGAAAAGTCATGAAAGTCAAATAGTCATGATGGAAGTTGAACAATCACAAAGGGTTAGTTTTACCCTTGGTTATAAATAGCCCTCATTTTTACATGCAAAAGACTTTTCACCTTGGTTCCTCCCACATAGCCTTGAGAGTCTGTAATCTTTTCTTTAAGGAATGAGTAGTGGATCCAATGCCCCACGTACGGGTTAGTGATGTGTGGTGTATCAATGTGTATTGGAACATTTGCTTAATTTAGAAGCCTATTAACAGGCTAGCATGCTTTCACATGTGTTGTAACTATTTGTAATATTCATCTTGAACACTTTTAATACATGTTGTTTTAACCTGTGTTTAACAGTTGAATTCATTCAAATTTTATAGTCCATATATTAATAAAAATGTGTTATATAAGTTTTTAACATTCTCCCGCCTATGCTGGTTACCTCCCAAACATAATACAAAATCTTTCACGTAAACTCGCTATAATGACCGTCGCACTCGTGCGGATTTCCTGTTGAGTGTTTTATGTGTTGTCTTTCCTTGTGTGTTGTGACTGCCACATCCGTGTGTATTTCTCCTCCAGAAGATGTGCATGTCATGTTGTGTTGTGTGTTCCTAATAGAGTTGGGCTTCCTCCCATCCAAATTGGGACTCACTCCAACCACCTCTCTCTACGGTGAATGAACCTTGACAAAAGTAACACTATCACTCACCAGGCACGTGAGCCTCACTTTTCGGAGACAAAGAAGACCACTCTCATGTTCTTACAAGTAAGAACTAAGGCATATCTTTAAGATAATGGGAACTAGGCCATCGTACTGGATGGGACTCCTACACCAAATGGTGTGAGTTCTAGTTGGGACTTCATACTAGGGAAATCCCCTGATGTTGGTGGGTCCAGCACCGTCAACATTTTGGCGCTAAAAGGAGGGCCAGATGACAATGTGAGCCCATACGTCTAGGTTGAATCTCTTACCCAATGAAGCATACACAATTCATGCTCTCGAGGTGTTTCTCTCATTTCTCCCTTAATCAGCTATCAATCCTCGATGAGCTTCTCGATCACTTATCCTTGTTAAAGTTTGACGGTGAGGTCAGAACATCCATAACCGAGCACATTTATGATTTTATTCATTTCTGCGAATCTCATGAAATCGATAATGATGAGCTTGTTTGCATACTCTTCTTCCTCACCATTGAAGTTTGTGCTAATCGGTGGTGTCATACCCTACCACTTGCTTCCATCCATTCCCTTCTCACTTTCCTCAAGGAGCTTCATCAAGCCTTCGATGTGTGTGACCACCAAGATGTCTATGAAAGAATCTCTCATTTAAGAATGAATCTTGGAGAATCAATTGAGGACTTTTCTACCTGCTTCCTTCACCTCGACCATGAAATTCCTAAATGATTTGTGGACCTTCACTTCATAAACAAAGAGCTAAAATGCTTGGTTCATGTCTCCCGAAATGGTGAACCTCCTGATTTCCCTTCTTCATTGACTCTTGCTGATCAGGAGACATCTCATGTCTCGAAGAGTGTGCCCCCTTGTAGTGACCGAAAAGCTAAGAAATCTATGCAGCAAGTACCCCTCATAGCGGTTGCAAAGTTGAGAAATATTCCCAGCATGTTCCGAACCCATCTACTCGGCTATCTCCTACCCCAAAGGAGGAAATTACATAATGGTTAAGAAATACTATGGAGAAAACCCATCCCTCCATTCCACAAGAGGACATCACCATTCATAACCCAAGTCTTGAGTATAACCTACATCTCTGCCATCCTCCATCATCTACAAGCCATAACTCCTTACACCATGACTCATTTGAATGTTCTACTTCACAAGCTAGTTTCATGAACTTGATTCTCGAGATGCTGGCTCAAGTTGCAGTCATGTGCAAGGTAGTCTCATAATACAAGTAGAGGAGTAGGATGGTGAAGACATAATCAATTCCTCTCAAAACTTTGAGCTTCCATTCTTGATCGATTCTCAATCCACGAATCTTGGTGAAACATCATGCACAATAAATTCTTTCGATTAACCTCTAGTCTTGGGATGCCATCACCCCCGCGCTTCCGTATGGTGTGATGAAATCCTAAGCACATCATGTGATCTACTGTCATCTCATGTACATTCTAAATTAGATTTGGAATGCACATTGGTCGAAGTAGACATCCATCTCGAAGCTTCCTTTGCACCTCACTTGCTCATGTGTGCTATCATTCACAGTGCATCAACATGCTTCGGAGATACTCTGAGTTCTCTTGCTTCTTCATCTTATGAGTTATATCCTCCATTGACATAAGGAAATGATGTTGTCCATGATGAAAATAGTCTCAACGTGCAGGACTCTTCCCACTCGTCATCATCTTGTGTGTTCCATGAGGACAACTTGTCATGTCAGCTTGCTGAAAATTCTGATGAAGTCTGTGATAGAGATGGTTTTCGTCCTAAGAGTAGTTTTGAAATCAACAACAATAGCCATCATCAAACCATGCATGATCTTGTTCTCATCTCAAAATGTAATTTTTCAATTCTGGAAAGTTCCAGGACATGCCAAGGAGTCAAGGCACTTCAACGTCTATTGATGGTTATGTTAGGACCTCGCAACTCTGGTAAGCCTATCAAACCAAATCATATCTTGTTTCTCACACAAAATCCATTGTTGCACTCGATGTGGATCCCTGTCTAAAGAATATTTACTATTCCAAGTGTGATATTTCAAAATTTCAAATTTTCACTAATGACTGAATCCACAAGTCTGTTGCAGCATGTCCCTCTTCATGCACCTCTCTTACATCCAATTCAGGTTGGGAGTGTCCGTCCCTCATGTAGTCTGATGAGCATTAGTATTGCAGCAGGAATGTTGCAATTCCTAGGGATACCAACTTTACTCTATCAACCTGGGGTTTGTACAAACTTGGAGGTGAAAATGTTGTATACACAAGTAAATGTGATGGGTCTGCTCTTTGTCACTACTAAGTTGGCGATATACCACTAAAATTTTTCAAACCAAACTTCTATGGATTCAAAATAAGCTAGATTACCAATGAGGAAAAGAGAAATCTACACTAAAATAAATCTTGTCTACTGCAGTAAGGAAAAATATTGAAATCGAATGCTTAAACACACCATTCTTCTAACTAACTGCTAAGAGGATTTGCTTCAAAAGAATGCTAAGTTAACATGTATGCAATCTTACTATCCTAGGCATGCAAATTGAAACATCAAACATTCTACTTCTATGCATGTAAATGAATAAAATAAGTCTGTTTTTCTTTTTGTCTTTTTTTTTGTGAAAGTGTGAAAGATAACTTCTTTTGGTGATGTGGCAGGTGGCTTAAGGATGATGGTGAATAGTTAGAAGGCTTGGGAGCTAAATAGGGGTCATTTTATAGCTTCCTAGGGGATTTTTCCACAGTTCTGCCTCAAACCAGGCCATTACAGATCAACCTACAAGATGTCCTAATGTGTTCTACAAAATGTCCTGAATTCCTACAAGATCCCTTGTGTTCCTACAGGATCCCATGTATTCCTACAGGATATAGCCGAGAGAAAAAGGAGGGATACTTAAGGTGATGTAAGGCTCAGGGAAGGTGGTTGGTGGATGGAATGAGGCAAGGGAGTGCCTAGGACCCCTTCATAGCTCAAAACTAGAGTTCTGATATGGCTGGATTTTCTCAACAAGCTTGGAGAAGTATGCTTGTGAAATGATCAAATTGGTGAAGGTTTTAGTGAAAGAAAGGAATGATCATGGATGGATGAAGTTTGGATGGGGTTGTTGATCATGAAATCTCTATGTGCTGCTAAAACTCCTGCACTGCACTGCATCAAACTTTGGCATTTATCCATAAATCATATAAACAAGAAGGATTTCAATAAACTAAGGAAAACAAAATTTATGAGCTAGCTGCGTATTTCATGCATGGGAAAACTTGCAGATTAATATGAAACATTGATGAGATCTAATGTAAGACTGCAGATAGAAGAAATGATGTCTAAATCCTATTCTTGCAAACTGATCAAATGTTGGCCTAAGTACATAAAACCCTAAATTCCATGAGAAACTAGAATTCTATCTTTTTTTGGGCTACATAGGAGTTCTTTCCTCAAACCATGATCCCTAAAGGGAGGAGGGAGGCCAAATCCACCTCTGACAGCTTTTTGATGTTTCTTTATCTCTTCTAAGTTACTGCTGAAGTAAGGCACAAATGGAAGCAAAATAACCAAATCCACAACTACTTGCAATGAAATAATGCTAAAGACAACTCAACCGCTAATCTATGAAATCAATCTAAGCATACAATACAAGAAGAGGAGACTTTGCTGTTACGGTTGGGCCCTAACCCAAGATCTCCAACCCTCAAAGTTAACTCAGTGTTGGATCAAGGAAATGCTCATTCTCATTGTCAAATTAGAAAATTACATGACAATGTATTCCACAAGTCTTGAACTCGAAAATGACTACTGTTTTTACAACAAAAAAATTTGAATCCTAATGAGGCTCTAGGCCTATTTATTTCTATGACTGAAGTCTCCAATGACTTCCTTAAATATAGGGATGCTTGGTTCCCAAAATCGAGATAAACTAGCTCTTTAACTATCACTTTCTCAGCTGCCTTTTGATCTCCATGACTTGGCTCCTTGTACTTCAAGCTAGTATGATTGATGGAGGAATATTCAAATGAGTGAGGAGTAAATGATGAGGATCTACCTCCTACAACCTCTCCTCCTTGTCTCATTCAAGTTCCAGCCCTTAATTAGCCAAAATTTCCATAATTTTATCCCAAATACCTGTAATTAATGCACGTTAGTCCACTAGGCATAATATCTCACTTTAACTCATCTCATTAAGCAAAATACAATCAAAATATGTAATAAATTGTGAGATGAGTTGATTTGAATAAGCTAGGAGGTGTATTAAGGTCCATATAGTTACCCAATGATGAGGCTCATCACCACCCCCTACTGAAATTGTTTCTCGTTCTCTCAGCAACTCAATCTATATCCATGTCTTTTATTGCTCTAGTCGCCTCCCTGACATCCCATGGTTTTGCGGTAGTTTCTTCTTCCTGTGCATAGAATCATTCCTTTCTTTCTATCTCCTCCCACTAATTTCTTTCTTCCTCTTCGTTCCTTCCTTATAAAATTCCTAAGAGTAGTGGTGGACTGAGTCTCAAGCTAATCCAATTGACTTTGAGTCTTTGGAGAGCTTTCTTGTACATGGGTGTCATGTTCAATGCTTCTATCATTCTCTGATGAGAATGGTACTCTCTGATTTTCAAGTTGTAGGGCAAAGTGTTCCATCTCCTTTGGCAAGCTTGCATGTTATCATCCCCTAACAGCCTGAACATATCCTCTCAGTGTGTGATTGCTTTCTCTTGGGTAGCAAGGTACCAAGGAGCAAGTTGAGGGTAATTTGCAATCAAGTTATGGGTGTTGATGATAGCTATTGGATTTGAATGCTCAGATATTATCATGAGAGGTTCGGTTTCTTCCTTTTCAATTATTTTCTTCATTTCTGCAGCCCTTTCTTCCTCATGGTTCATCCATGATGCCAAAGTCATCAACTGTAAGTCCTGTAGTTTTGAATTAGGGTCCCACACATTCATATCTGTCAAGGCTAAGTTATGTAGGTAGAACTCATACATATTAGCCTATCCTCCAATGTGCTTTTTGTGGAGAACTAAAGAAGGTATGTTTTTGGTGATTATTTCAGCATCTTTTCATTAAAACTTACAAACCTTTTGCATCATGAACTAGGTAGATGATAAGGAATTGTAATAAAATCTGTAAGATTAATGTGAAAAACTAAAACACTAACAATTTTCATTTTCCTATGCAGGAAGAAGGAAAAACGAAAGACTGTCGTTCCAAAGGAAAAGACAAGGCCACGTTAACCGCTGTCCCTTTGACGGGGGACCACATGCAAACAAGGAAAACCAAATCAAAGCATATTAGCCAAGGAAAGAAAGTGGAGATATCGGCTCGGCGCAAGAAAGTAAAGAGATAACTGAGAGCCAACGGCTCGGCAAATCCCTCAGGATCCTTTGATCCTGAGGGATCGCTGCTTTAACTATTTTTTCACCTAGACATCTCCGCCTTTGCCATTATAAAAAGGGCATCACTGTTAGCCCGGGGATAGTCTATGATACTTCTATGTAACTTTTCTTAAATTTAAGACTTTGATCATCGACTCTCATTGAGAAGTGATCCGTTGTAATTCTGTTCAATGAATTAATACAATTTTGGTTGCTATTTCATCTTTGATCCTGGATAACTTCAAGCAGTGTACCCCTGGAGGCTAAGGGCCCAGCCCTGGAGGAACACTTGCTCCTGTACTATTACTTTTTGTTTATGTGTGGTTTGCTCATCAGCTTTATTCGGTAATCTGGTATGTTCTGTTATTTTACATCACAGCTCTGTTATGATTGATTTACTGAGTAATATCATTTCTGAAGACAAATATATTAACTGTGCAACGTATTACTGGTCCTTTAAGTGCTGATATAATATTGCTGGTCTTTATAGAATATTGTTGTTGTTCAATTACATAGTATCTGTGTTGTACACTTATCCATTAGTGTTACTGAATCCATCTTGGAGATTATATTTCCTTGCGATTGTTGAATCTATGGACGTTGTTGTTCCATTTTGAAATATAGTCGTATTCTTTATAACTAAGATTGATAACTGGATTACCAAGATCAGATTACTATTAAGCTGTGCCGTATGCATGTATGTGTGGCTTTCAAGCACTGTTCTATAGTCCATTGTTAATCAATGTTGTTCTATTTCTCTGTGTTGTTCAATTCACCCTTAAAAGTAGAGGATTGCCATTTGATTTCTGTAGGACATGATTATTGCATTTGATCTTGTAGACTAAGGTGTTGCTAAAATTAATTGTTGTTAGAGTTTCCTAGTTGTTGTTCCATTTCCTGTTACTCGCATTATTATTACTTCGGTGCGTAGAATGATCTGAGACTATAGTGGCCATTGACATTTATTGTCTGGCTCCTAGATCGAGGACCTGTTCCCTGATTTCCTTTGGTTCCATCAGTTTACAAAGGGATGAGTTACTGCTACTGAACCCTTGAGTGATAAATTGCTTAGTTTTCTGAATGAATGGTTTAGTCTTTAAAGGTAGTTTGTTGTAAACAAGCATCCGTTTACTCTTGTATTTTTGAGCACTATACTACTAGCATTACTCTGGAAAATGATAGCCTCAGACTGAGACACTCTTTGAAATAACAAAACGTTCCTGGATTGACAAACTAATGTGAGATAATTAGAGGTGAAAGAGACCATTTTTATAGCTCGACATTTTGGCGTCGTTGCCGGGGAAAGACTGTAGCCATTTGTTTCTTTTCAGAGTAGTGTAAGAACCTGCTAGGGAAGAATTGGGTTTTAAAAATGGAAGGTAAGAACCTACATGTGGAGCATGTAACAGCCCTACTCCTCTGCCCACTTTCCTGCAGATTTGTCATTGTTTTGTTTGGGTAGAATCTAGCAGTTGATTTGTGTGTGCATGACTAAGCAGAAAAAGCCACAAAAGAATTCCAAACCTCTACCCAAGCTTGAAAAAGCTAAGGGGCTGGTGACCCTTGGTCGATCAACCTTCATAGATGAAATCTTCAAGAAAGCAGAATCTCAGCCTTCAGTTTGACTCAGAAAAGTTATTCCTAGACAACCTACTAGTTCCCTTCAGGCCACAGGATCACCATCTGTAGCCTTTGCTGAGGTGCATAGTCAAACTAAAGAGCAGGATTTTCAAGAAATTGAAAATTCTACTCCAGAACTATTGCAAGAAGGGAATTTCAAAAATCTTTGTGAAGGAAGAGGAGAGACAGAGGAAACTGAGGAACCGAGGTCTCCTCTTGGGACAACTTAGCCATTGAGCAACCCAGATAAGGGAAGTGTTGCAAAAATCATTTTTGAAGAAACTCAATCTCCTCAAACATTAGGCACTCTCATTATCCCAGATAAAGGAAGCGCTATTAAAACCATTCCTATTAAAGCCATTCCCTCTCAACCTAGGAATACCCTCCTAGATATCCCAGAAGGTTATTGGCATATATTTGACCAAATGGCCCAAAATCAGCCAAAGGCATATATTTGACCAAATCGCCCAAAATCAGCCAAACACCCAAACCTCTACATTGCAATACCCCATTGTGGATACTGAAGTGGATGCACCTATGAAAGCAATTCCTCTTCAGCATGTCCCTACATTCCATGGTCTTACATCAGAGGATCTGGATGCATTCCTATTTGAATTCGATGTGTTGTGTAGGGGATATGATTACACCACCGACCCCCAGAAACTGAAATTATTTCCCTCTACATTAAAAGGGGCTGCTTTAAGATGGTTTATGGGATTAGGTGGCAGAGTTATAAATAACTGGGATCAAATGAAAGAATCTTTTCTAAAAAAATATCAATACTATTGCAGGTCTAGAGAACCAAAAGACGAAATATTCCAGATGGTAGCTAGACCAAATGAAACATTAGAGGAGTATGTGGAACGTTTCCAATATGATCTTCAAAAATATCCTTATGCATCACTACCTTTACCTGATAATGTGTTAAAAACAACATTAATTAGGGGCATGAAGGAATAATGGATTGAAACATTAAACATTATGGGAAAATGAGATATTTATCAGGAAAATTTTGCTGACATTATTGATTTATGTATCAGGAGCTCGAGAGGCAGCACATGACTAAAACTAGCAGAACATGATCGGTCTGTAAGAGATAATAAAATTTCGGCAGAAGGAGTAATGCGTGCAGAAATTGGGAATTTATTTGAAAATTTTAAAATTGATATACTAGGGACACTAACAACACAACTTGATATTATGCAGGCCAAACAAAAGTAAGTGGAAGAAGAACAGAATTTGGCAATCTTCTATCCCCGATGCAGGAAGAAACATAGCCATAAGGAGTGTCCACTTGATGCAGTCCAAATTTGTTCCATTTGCACAAAAGACCACCTTACGGAAAGTTGTCCCTCACTTCCCAGACTAAAAGCAGTATACAAGGAAGCAGAAGAGGAGCCAAAGTCGGTGTATCTGCACTGTTAGTGGCAGCCACGATAGTCTGGTATGTTTTCGGACCGAACTTCTTCTTTTTAGTCTCCATAGTATAATGCTCAACAATATCATATGTGGCAAAATCAACCTCAACCCCCCTTTCCGAATTGGTCACCACAGTCATCAACCCCGTGGCCGAATCAAGCAAGCCAATCTAATTGGCCGAATTTTCCCTATGCCCCACCATATTGGCAAAGTAACGCATACCCAACACAATGCACCCCTCCTACTTCACAAAGTCAAGCCTGGCAAACAAATTGGAAAATACTGATGCATCAGCCAGTAGGAACCATTCTGCTCCCTCAACCTACATTGCCAGCCTTACAACAAAACCCCCAGTCTAACCTGAGACCGCAACTCCCATCCCAACCCAACCCTAACCCAAATAATGGACCGGTCCAATCTGTCCAAATAGTAGAAACACCAGAAATAGGAGCCGATTTGAGGGAGTGTAATGATCTTTAGCTAAGATCTGGGTGTATTATTGAAACCGATGGAGATAAGATAGTCCATGTTGAAAATCAGTTACTTAGAGAACAACCGTCGCAAGAAGAGGATGTGAACAAACAACAAACTCATAATCAAGCAACCACATCCTCTCCCCCATTCCCAGAATGATTAATCATACCTCGACCTACACAATATCCTGATTTTGACATTCTGGGAGAATTAAAAAATTTGTACATAAAAATTACATTCCTCCAAGCCATTCAAGACATCCCGATATATGCAAAGACTATCAGAGAATTAAGTGTAAAGAAGCCAAGGAGGAATATAAAAAACAATCCAAGAGTCCAAGTAGTTGGCACTCTATCTGACTTATTATCAGGAAAAGAAACACCCATTAAATATGAAGTCCCAGGAAATCCAATAGTAACCGTACAAATTCATGGTCAAACCTTCTCTAATGCCTTAGTTGATCTAGGAGTTGCAATCAATATCTTAACAACTACTACTTGCCAGAAGCTAAGCATTACAATTGTAGAACCCACCTTACTTTACTGGAACAGGTTGACTGATCTGTGGTTAGGCAAGAAGGCACACTACATGATATTATGGTATCTGTTGACTCCTGGGAATATCCGACCAATTTTCTGATAATAAATCCGAAAAACCGACTTGATGGACATCCATTGATTTTAGGTAGACCTTGGCTTGCAACTGTCGATGCTTATATTGGTTGCCGACAAGGCAATATGACCATAACGAGAGGAGCAAATATCAAGAACTTAGCTTTATATCCTCCAGCGTAGCCAAGTGTCACAATAATGAAAACTAATAGGCACCCTGTATCATACCTTACTGATAACATTAGAACTCCATTAACTATACAAGAGGCACTTGATTTCAAAGACAAAATAGAAGACAATGCCATTAATAATTTTATTAGTCAAACTAAACTCAGATCCCGCACACAATGTCACATGATAGAGCCATCATTCGATAACGAATTAGAAGAAGATCCTCTTAAAGAAACACATGACCAAAGAATACCTATTACCTCTGCTGAAAATAGTAAAGTTGTGGAAATTGAACCGGGAAAGACCTTAAACATTTTTTCCAACCTCACCTCCGAACAAGAAAGGAAGCTCATCCAATTATTGAGGAGATACAAAGAAGCAATTGCATGGGATTACCCTAATATGAAAGGAATTGATCCCCAATTATGTACACACCACATTTACATAGAAAAAGATGTGAGACTTGTTCGCCAGCCCCAAAGGAGACTTAATACTCATCTAAAAGATGTTGTAAAGGCTGAACTTCAACAAAGTTTAGATGTCAATTTCATCTATCCTATCTCCAATAATAAATGGGTCTCTCCACTTGTGGTGGTACCAAAAAAGAATGGGAAATGGAGAATTTTTGTGGACTACAGAGAGCTAAATAAAGCAACACAAAAAGACCACTTCCCTCTCCTATTCATCAATCAAGTATTAGACACTTTGGCAGGAAATAAATTATTTTCCTTCCTAGATGGCTTCAGTGGATACAATCAGATTCAAATTGCCCTTGAAGACCAACACAAAACCACTTTTACTTGTCCTTGGGGAACATTTTCTTATAGAGTCCTACCTTTTGGCTTATGCAATGCTCCTGTCACATTCCAAAGGGCTATCCTCAGCATTTTTGTAGACTTAATAAATGAAGGACTTGAATTATACATGGATGACTTTACACCGTACGGAGATGATTTCGATCCAGCATTGGACACACTGGAAAAAGTCCTACAACACTGCATTGCTACTAGGTTTTGTTTAAGCCATGAAAAATGTTATATGATGATGACTGAAGGACTTATTTGAGGACACTATATCTCAGCAGCTGGCATTTAGGTAGACCCAGCAAAAATCCAAATAGTTTTTCTTATTCCTACTCCTACCACTCAAACGGAGGTACGCAATTTTCTTGGATTTTCTGGTTATTATAGAAGGTTTATAGAACATTTTTCGCATATTGCTGGACCTCTGTATGCACTAATAGGTAATGTTGATTTTCTTTGAACAGAAAAATGTGAACATGCTTTCCAGGATCTGAAGAAACTTGTATCCACAGCCCTAGTCCTTCGAGGACCAAATTGGGATTTTCCATTCCAAATATCATTAGACGCCTCAGATGGAACCATTGGAGCAGTCCTTGGGTAGGAAGAGGATAAAAAACCATACACAATTTATTATATTAGCAAAAATTTATCCCCTGGTGAATTGAATTACACTGTTACTCAAAAAGAGTTTCTAGCTGTAATACATGCTGTGAATAAGTTCAGACATTAAACATTACTGGATATCCTGTTATCTTGTATACAGATCATTCTGCCATAAAATATTTAGCAAGCAAGCCTATCACAAATGGCAGAATAACTAGATGGCTGATTTTATTGCAAGAATTTGATATTACAATCAAGGATCGACCTGGAAAAGAAAATCCCGTAGTTGATTTTCTCTCGCGAATGCCAAAGCTAATCGACGCAGCAGCAGTTGAAGATCAATTCCCAGATGACCATTTGTTTGTTGTTGCTGTTAAAACGCCCTGGTATGCTGATGTTCCCAATTACCTAGCAGTAGGTAAATTACCAAAACATCTAACCTCTAGTGAGCAAAAACAGATTTTTTAGCAAAGTGCTCGATTTTCTTGGATAGGGGGCTACCTGTTCCACACAGGGACAGATATGCATATCAGGAGATGCATTCGAGAGGATGAAATCTTTGACATTTTAAAATCCTACCATGACGGACCATGTGGCGGACATTTCGCCGATCGCAGAACTAGACATAAGGTGCTGCAAACAGGGTATTATTGGCCCACAATTTTTAAAGATGCAAAAAAATTCATCCAAGCCTGTGACAGTTGCCAGAGAGCAGGATGCCCTGGTCAGTCCGATGAAATGCCCCTGAACCCACAACTAGTCATTAAACCATTCAAATGATGGGC
Organism: Pinus tabuliformis; assembly: GCA_031772625.1. Lineage (NCBI taxonomy): Eukaryota > Viridiplantae > Streptophyta > Pinopsida > Pinales > Pinaceae > Pinus > Pinus tabuliformis. The sequence goes on from CM062811.1 coordinate 588,578,645, forward strand.
CCTTGATTTCATTGGACCAATTAACCCATCCTCGAACCAAAAAACATATATTTTGGTGGCAACAGAATATGTCACCAAATGGGTTGAAGCAGAGGCATTGACGAGAGCTACAGAGGATTCTCTCATACAGTTCCTGTTCCATATATTTGTGCTCTACGGCCTTCCAAGAGATATAATTACGGATGGTGGACCATAGTTTGCTGGAAACAAAATAGCTGCAACACTCAAAAACTATCATATCCAGCATAAAATCACTACTCCATACCACGCACATTAAAATGGTCAGGTAGAAAGCAGCAATAAAATAATAAAAGCAATCCTAACAAAAACCATTGTATCACATAGACGTGATTGGGTTGCCAAACTACTAGAAGCATTGTGGGCTTATAGAACAACATGGAGAAGTACCACCAGTTACTGACCTGATCAATTAGTGTTTGGAAAACAACCCATCTTCCCCATAGAATTCTAAATCCAAACATTGCGAACAACACAGGAAGTTGGCTTAGATCTAACTGTGGCACAGATTAATCGATTACAGTAGATCAATGAGCTGGATGAAATTAGACTCTCTGCATTTCAAAACACTACACTGATCCAACAACAGTGAGCTAAATGGCATGATGCTCTTATTAAAAATAAAGTCTTCCACGAAGGAGACTGGGCACTTTTGTACGATTCCAGGTTTCAGGACTTTCCCGGGAAACTTTAGACTCATTGGCTGGGACCATACGAAATCCAGAAGGTACATGACAATGGTACTCTTACTCTAATCACTATTGATGGTTCTGGATATGCCTTCAAGGCAAATGGCCACCGAGTCCGACTTTATCGCAAACCACTCACTCGAGAGTTCTTCTTCCAGCAGCTACGCGAAGACTCTGATATGGGAATTTTGGGGGAGGGAGAGAGGTCTTCCTCACCTATGATTCATTAAGCGATTTATCTCTTTTTACACTTTGTACATAATTTCTTTGTTTTGTTGAATAATTTTTGTACATATTTTGTATCAACACTTTGTTGTTACTTTTCGGAGCAGCAACAATTTTTGTTGTTCCTTTTCTCAAAGGGACAACATTTTCGTTCTATTGTTCCTTTTTCAAAGAAACAACACCTTTTGGATCAACCGTTCATTTTGTTTTAACTTTGCTGTTCTTTTTTTACCTTGTGATTTTGTTGTTCCTTTTCCAAAGGAACAACACTTTTGTGTTTTCTACTATTCCTTTTCCAGAGGAACGACATTTGGGTTTCCTGCTATTCCTTTTCCAAAGGAAAAACACTTTTGATTTTTTTTCTATTCCTTTTCCAAAGGAACGACATTTGTGTTTTCTGCTGTTCCTTTTCCAAAGGAACAACATTTTTTATTTTTGCTATTCCTTTTCCAAAGGAACGACATTTGTGTTTCCTGTTGTTCCTTTTCCAAAGGAACAACTTTTTTCATTGCTGATGTTCCTTTTCCAAAGGAACGAAATTTGTGTTTTCTGCTATTACTTTTCCAAAGGAACAACATTTTTTTATTTTTGTTGTTCCTTTTCCAAAGGAAGGACATTTGTGTTTTCTGCTTTTCCTTTTCCAAAGGAAAAACATTTTTGATCTTTGTTGTTCCTTTTTCAAAAGGAACACCACTTGTATTCTTTTGCTCTTCCTTTTTGAAATAACAACATCCTCGTAATCCTTTTACTTATGTTGGCTCCCCTTGCTGTTCTAAATTTAGGATGCCTATTGTTCCTATTCTTTCAAGTCTTTTGGAACATAGCTATGCACTTATGCAATGGATACAAAATGACAACATACTGAAATCAATAAATTATAAAATCGCTATTTTTATAAGAAATTTCTCTGAATTGGTAAGAGGACAGAGGGAAGGACACACTTACCCATTATCTTTTGATGTCATTGTTCCACTAATTTTGCTCTGATTGGTTACCTTTATCATGTTGGTTCCTTTTAAATTTTCACAATTCTCTTCGATTATTATTCAGGAATAAGAGAAAAGGGTTTACATATTCCTATTGAGATGTTAAGACTTCTTCCACCATTCCTACTCTTAAGAAGTGTTGAACCACCCTTTTTGTATAAATGGGAAAGTACTTTATGAAAAAAGAAAAAAAGAAAAAGCGAAAAATGATGTTTTAATGACTTGTTTATATAAGTTGTCAAATGCAGGATAGGGGGTCTCATCAAGAGCCAACCTACCATGATCATGAAGAAGAAAGTGAAGTGGCATTCCCACTATGGCCATCACACCAAGGATATGGTCCAAAAGGTATATCAAATAAAGAACCCTTGGAACAGGAGGTCTCATCACGAGCCGACTTTCCCACCTTTCGCTCCTTCCTCGTGAATGGCATTATGACTAACTGGTCACCAAGCCAGCATAATGACCTAAATTTTGAAATCGCACAACACTTCTTAAGCATACACAAAGGATCATGGTTCCATGGGTGAAACAAACAACTCTGCCAAGGTTATGGACACCTGTCAACAGCAGAGCTCTGTTAATGGTATTGAAGTCACATTACTTACACCAATAGGTAATTATTAACACACTTTTCTTTCTTATACCTTAGTAATAAATCACATAAGAAAAATGTATATTATTTCCCGAACCATAAAACGCATGTAAATCTATTATCACCAATCATGAAAGAAAAGTTGACAATGACCACATGAGACTCTGTATGCATGGCAGTTGTCCTATCTTCCCAGCCTCGCATCATATCACAACAACATCTTACTTATTAAGTGATCCGACCTTACACCTCGATTTCGGTAACCTGCTACTTTTGTAAACATGGCATATTGCCATACGTTGTTCCTTTATGACTCTGTTCCAGGGCAAATAGGCACGCTGCTCGTTTCTTTGATGGTCGGGATGGCCTATCACATTGTGGGGGGGGAGGTTAACCTCATCATTCGCTGGATTACGTGTCAGAGCACAATTCGGGAAATTGCATACTTGGGAATAGCACGACTCAACGATATACTATTTTTTATTTTTGCGTGGCTTATTGTTCCTAAGCCATTTCCATAGTATGCTTTGCGGCATTAGTAAAGCCCTTTAGATTTTGAGCGAGTCCTATGTCTATTAGTTTCTCTGTGTTTTAACAGCGTGAACAGCTTACTGTTCCATTATCAATTCTGAGATTTTACAGGGAAATCAAAAACATGGGAGGAAGATCGATTCAGAGAGAACCACAGGTGTTGATAGTCTCTGATGCTGCACGGGAAATCCTGGCAAGAGTAGGTTGGTTAACTTATCTCAATCGCTTACAGGAATCCAAATGTAGGTTTTAACCCCGTACAAAAATTACCTGCATACGAATTCTAAATCACAGAAAAATAAACAATGCGAGAGCATAACACATAAAACACATATACACAGAGATTTTCCCCTGGATCGCAAAAAATCGGGACTACCAGCTTGATTTTTCATTATGTTCCTTTCAATGTTACAATACATATTTATACATGCTCAAGCATCCAATACCATGGACTGAAAACCATCGCGTCCAAAACAAAGGACCAAAAACTATAGGTAGGTTCACCAAACCTAATATAGGGTCCAAAAAAAATTTTCCCAGGGCACTACCCTGGACCCCGTATAGGGGGGCTACCCGCCCCCCTCAAACCGCCCGGACAGGGGGGGTTGCTGTTCCCCCGCTGTGCAATCGGAACAATGAAGGGGGGGGCTTCGCCCCCCTCTAACCCCCCAGTTCACTACGTAGGTTAGTCGTGAAAATAATATAACACAACCCAACAATCTCCCACTTGTTGTTTTCTTTCCACACAGGGCCATAGGAGAGCTTAGTCATTTTTCCAGCCCTAAAATGCCCATTGTTTCTCTACACCAAGAGAACTTCTCAGAGCTCACATATTTTGTCAATGCATCTGCAGTATTCTTCAAAGTGTCCACCTTTACCATCAACACCTTTTTGTCTTCTCTCATATCCCTCACAAAGTGATACTGAACATCAATGTGCATTGTCTTTGAATGATAAGTAGGGTTCTTTGCCAAGAAAATTGCACTTTGGCTGTCACAGTCTATTCTTATAGCTCCCTGTACTAACCCCATATTTGAACACAATATCTGCAACCAAACTGCTTCATTGCTTACATGAGTGGCTGCCATGTATTCTGCCTCTGTAGTTCATAGTTCCACTACAGATTGTTTCTTACTCATCCAACTGACTGCACCTCCAAATAGGTTAAACACATACCCACTTGTAGATCTTCTCTGATCCATATCTCCAGCCCAGTCTGCATGCATAAAGCCACGAATATCCAACACTCTGTCCAATCCTGGTCTTCCTTGGTAGCACAAACGATAATTACTAGTGCCACGTAAATACCTGAAAACCCGCTTCACTATTGTTCAGTGCTCCTCCCGTGGTTTTGACATAAACCTGCTCAATACTCCCACTGCATGTGCAATTTCTGGTCTAGCACAGAACATTGCATACATCAGGCTAGTGACTACACTTGCATATGGAACATGGGACATGTCCTCTTCCTCTTCTTGTGTCTTGGGACACTGTTCAATAGATAACCTCATACATATAGGAATAGGAACCCTCACCTGTTTACTATCCTGCATATTAAACATCTGTAGTATTATCTCGACATACTTCCTCTGGTTTAACCAGAGCTTCCTCTTCGCCCGATCTCTTTTAATTTCCATGCCCAAAATATAGTTTGCAGCACCAAGATCTTTCATGTCAAATTTGGAGGACAATTGGGTCTTCAAGTCCTAGATAATTTCTTTGTCATTTCCAACCAGCAACATATCATCCACATACAACACCAGATAAATAACACGGTCACCAATTAATTTAAAATACACACAGTGATCTGCTTTGCTTCTGGTGAAGCCAAGTCCCTGTATAAATGTACAAAATTTTTGATACCACATCCTTGGTGACTATTTTAACCCATATGGAGACTTCTTTAACTTGCATACCAGTTCTTTCTTACCCTTCACCACAAAGCCTTTAGGTTGCTTCATGTAGATTTCCTCTTCCAAATCCTCATGAAGAAATGTTGTCTTCACATCAATTTGTTCTATCTCAAAATCAAAAGCAGCAACAACAGATAAAAGTAATCTAATAGAAGTTACCTTGGCAACAGGAGAATAAATATCACCAAAATCAATTCCCGACACTTAGGAATATCCTTTTGCTACCAACCGAGCTTTGTATTTCTCCACCTTCCCTTCTGCATTTGTCTTCTTTTTGAACACCCATTTGCTGCCAATGGGTTTCCTTCCAGTCAGCAACTCCACCAGAACCCAAGCCTCATTTTTGTGCAAAAATGCCATTTCATCAACCATGGCCTCTTTCCAAAGTTTTCCATCCTCTGAACCTACTGCTTCCTTCACAGTTCTGGGATCATCATCAGTAATAGACAAAGCAAAATTTTAACAGAAAGCAGAAGGACTATACCTTTCTGGCTGCCTTCTTTCTCGAACTAATCTTCTCACGGCCAGAGTTTGTGGCTCTTCATCTTCTGATTCCTCCTCTGCTGCAGAGTCTGATTCTTCCTCCTTTAGCTCAAACTTTATCTTCTCAGGTTCCTTTGGTTGGACTTCATGTTTAATAACATCTTTTACCTTTCTGAACACCACATCTCGGTTGTACACAACCTTCCATGTGACTGGGTTCCAAAGCTTATAACCTTTTAAACCATCCTTATACCCAATAAAGATGCACTTTTCAGATTTACTATCCAACTTGGTTTGTTTCTCCTTTGGAACATGTAAATATGCATCACATCCAAATACCCTGAGACGTGAAAGAGAAGGTTTCTTACCAGTCCATACTTCTTGTGGAGTCTTATCCTCCAACGCTGATGAAGGTGACCTGTTGACCAAGTAACATGCAGTATCCACCGCCACTGCCCAGAATTCCTGTCATAACTCGGCACCACTGAGCACGCTTAATTAAATGTACTGCATGATTTATCTTTCATACTTTTTCTCGTTCCCATGTGTGTTTAACATGGTATCAGAGCTGCAGGAGAATTTCTACCCTGCCCAAATTTGAGCCACTTTTTGCGGCCTCTCTGTGCATGTCAGTTCTATATTTCTGCAGATAGAATTGTCATTATTGTCTGCATGCCTATTTCATGATGCAAACTGTCTGGCTGACACACACCTGCACTTCTGCCTATTCTGCCCATGCCGTGCATTTCTGTAGCTTGACACATCTACCCTCTGCGTGATAATTAGATTCTGCCCTCTGCGTGATAATATGGGTAACGCTTGGTATTCCCATTGAATACCTCCTCTTACAGTGTTGTCAGCGTTCCATTGCCAGTGTTCTTACAGTGCTGTCAGCGTTTCAGTGCAGCGTGAGTTTTGAAAACGAAAGTCTGAATAACGCCATTCTGCCCTCTTTGTTACCCACTGCGTGGCTTCTGCGCATAACCATTGTCTGTCATATTTCATATATTCTGACCTATCGGGTACCAACTAGAGATTCCCTTACTGGTTTTGGAGCTAGTTCTACGAGGCATGGATTCTTCAGACAAAATGCTGGTAGAAGCGAGGAGATATGCTGGTGTGGCTGCTGGTGTGTTACTGTTTTGAACAGGCTTGTATTACCTCTCTACTGCATTGACTATGGTCATGGGGTTTATCCCATACTTCACACGATATACAACTGCTCGAGTTCTGCACTGATATACAGTTGTACTCATTTATATGGATCAAGTGAAAGCTCTTCTCATTCGACGGATCTGAAAGATTTCCATGCTTTGCGCGAGGGCATTATGCTTTGTTGATACATGGAATCAGCGCCCTCTGGTTGACTGTAATGGCACAAAACTTGCGGCGCAAGGAAGTAAGTTTTGATTCTCATCCCACGGCTGCCATCCATCCACACACCTTCTGCCTCTTTATGTTTCTGCATATCTGAAATAAGTAGTTTGAAAACAGTGTGAGTAACATCAGCCAAATGATTACTAATATCACTCAAAAATTGTGGAATGACTGCATTTGATGTCCCTGCAAACATTTTACGGAGTAGCATTTTGACAAGAGAATCCCAGTCTTGCACCGTTGAAGACCACTTTGGAACAAGACGCATTAACCTATCAATATCCATGCCTGAACCTGAATGTGAAGATGCGCTGCCAGAATACTTCAATGATTCTCCTACTTGTCGAGGATGCTTTGGAAGAGATGCATTCTGAACATTATCTCTAATATAGTCAAGAAGAACAGATATCACATTGCATGGATGTGCTTCCATAGAAGCTCAGTGCTGGTGGAGGGATTCTGTGCCAGATTTTGTTGTCCATAAATTTTATTATTTGTTGGTGAAGCCCAAATCTGAGAGTGTTGCTATTTGGTGTCGATGCGGACGAGCCATGGGTAGAATAAAACAAAGCGCAAACACTTTGTGTGAAGACCGCTACCAATAAAGGTAGGCATTTGGGTCCATTTATTCTAGGAAACAATTATATGTTGAACTATATGTTGAACCAACCTGTGACATCCCTGAACCAAGAACGACATATATTTTTCTCCCCACTGCGCAACAGAAGGTAACAGACAGTTTGTTAGTCGATTGAGGGCATGGAACATAGGTGGAGGGAAGTTGAAATGTCTTTCCTCGATGAAGAATACACAGTGAAAAAATCTATCATGCGTGGAGAACGCCTATAATGATAGAGTGGGCAAAAATTCGGGATTGAGCCATTACATTCATACTCAAGACCTTGTGAAAAGTCACCTGAAGGAGGACGGATCTGTGGCAGCCACCTGTGTGAGCTCATTTAAGGCTCAGATCTGTGTTGGTGTGTAACTCGCATTACAGTTCATGCAACGGACAGTAATATAGCACAAGGAAGTGTGGACAACTGCCTCAGTATTGTATGAGAATTGCAGACTCCCTATGTTTGAAGCTACAATCGAATTAGTAAAAAAAAAAAAAAAAAGGCTTCTGGAATTGTAGTCTTGTATTCTACCTTAGATCAATGATAGTTTTGGAGGAATAACAACTTACATAGACCTCACCTTGAACTTTGAGATCAGCCACCAATTGAAGACCTCAGACTGTTAGCCAGTGAAGAAGATTACATCTCGGACTTATTGCAGTTGTGTCTCAGACCTAACCTGTGGATTCACTGCTTTCTTTTTGTGTGGCTGAAGTGAAGCCGAGAGCACTCTTGCACAAGGAGCAGAGTATGCTACTTTTTACAGGCTACTGAATTCATTTCTTGCAGCCAGAATAAAAATGCAGTAAGGTTTGGGTTCGTGTTTTTTGCTTGCTCGGCCTTCTTCAAAGCTTCTATTATTGTGTATTTGAAAATTGGATTTGAAGGATATTTTCAGTTCAATAGAGTCAGGGGTTCAAATCTTTATTTGCTGCAAGGTGCTGGTGTAAAATTCAAATGTGAATTCTCTCATTGAAATAGTGTCCAAACTTTTATACTTGAGAGATGACATTGAGATTAATTTGTATAAGGTATTTTCTGTGGTTGTTTGGGAAAGGTTCCAGTTAAAAGAGGTCGTGTTTCCACCTGTGTAAATTGTTGGTTGAGTCTAATCAATAGTGCAGAAAGGGGCTAATTCCCTTTAGTCTCTTTGTTGTACGAATCACCCCGATTATTGCTCTTAATATGTGCACTGTATGTGCTGGACATTAAGTCTCTATTGCAGAGAAAGAAATCAATTTTGTATATCGCTCATTGATTTATTTGTGTGCTGACCTGGAGCTGTATTGAATGCAACGAAAACTGTGATTTAAGCTGCCTGAATACGTTATGATGCTGCCTGAAATACGTTGAAGCTGCTGTTTTAAATAAGTTCGTATGAGGCCTGAATGGTATACAATCCAATGTTCAAAGAATGCCCATTACATGGTGTTATAATTATTGAAGTTTTGATAACCATCATTTCTGAAGGAGTACTTGAAGGTTCCAAGCAAGTTTGCAGTTGCTGTTGCCCCAGTTGTTGTATTTAAAACTCATTATAGTGCATTGATTCCTTGATTCCACTGCTGCATAAAGATTTTGGTGAGCTGATTGTAAACTTTTATATTGCACACTGATCATTTGCTGACATTTATAAAGGATATTGCTGTGTACTGTGAGTAGATATTACTTTTCTGCATTGAGTAGTAGTTGTGATCAATTTTTTAAGGTGTAAATCAGACATTGAAGAAAAAAATGGCCAGAACCAGTGAAGTATTACAGTTCCTTAAAACTCTGATATTATCTATTGTTGATGACACATTACAAATCAGCAAAGGATCTCTCTCAGAAATTCAGACATGTCTACGAAATGCACAGGAAAAGATCGATTTTTTGCAGCTTGAATCACAGCTACAGCAAGAAGAGCTACATCAAAATAGACACCATTCTGAACCTGTTTTTGTTCAGAACATTGAGATGACCACCCATCAGCAGCATGTTAATAATGTTACAGTTTATTCAAATAAATCAGCAGTTGAACATGCAGATGCAGAAACTCAATCTGCACTTAACAAGCCCATCATCAGACCTTGGGAATAGCTTGTCCACAACAAGCACAAAACTGGTCTTGGATATGACAAGGACTTGTCCTTTCATATTCTAGACTATGCCAAGCCCATTCAGTTTCAGAGTGCTAGATTCATTCATGACAGTTCAACTGCTTCTCATGACAGTTCAGCTTCAGCTGTTCCAGATTCTTCCCCTCTTCCATAGCAACAACAACAACAACAAAAACAACAGATCGTGAAATTCCAACACTGTGATCGAGTTGGCCATTTGAAAGATCATTTTTTTGATCTTCAACCATGTAAGCACTGTCATAAAACCAACCATTATTCACACAGATGCTTCAAAAACAAACGTCCTGCAAGAACAAAGATTCATCTTGGATGGATCGCTTCTTGGCAATGGGCATCAAAAGCCAAGAAGATATTCCAAACACATGTCAGAACTTGTTCTAGAGTATTGAACAGTCTTGCAGTTGAGTTTTCTCCATCATCTCACCTTGTATCTGACAGGGGGGAAAATGATGGTCATCTACAAGCTTCAAAGCCACATCAAGCGAGCCTGAGCCACAACCTGCCATACTAGATTCAGAGTTGTAGCCAGAAGTAAAGATGCCCCTGAACATGCCTTCAGTTGGCAATCTGGGACACTTCCTCTAGCAGAAGACTTCAGCTTCTTGCCAGTTTTAGAAGAGTTCCAGGAACAAAATTGAGAACTCTTCCTCTAGCAGAAGACACCAGCTTCTTGCAAGTTTTGGCAGAGTTCCAGGAATTGCATTAAGCATTCCATAGTTTTTGGTTATCCTTAAACCATCACAGGTTGAGACTTCCCTTTTCAGGTTGAAGTTTTACATTTTATGCGGAGTGAGACCTCCCTTTTATGGTTGAAGGTTTCCCTCTTTAAAACAATAGGATCACTTCCTCTAGCAGAAAACTTCAGTTTCTTGCCAGTTTTGGAAGAGTTCCGAGAACTGCACTAAGCGTTCCAGTGTTGGTGGTCATCCTTAAACCACTGCCCTTTATACCAACATTTCATAGAGCACATTCAGCCTAGTGCTGCCATGCATTTTTTGCACATTTTGGTATTATAGCTCTCTTCTTGGACTCATACATAACCCTTCGGATTAAGGGGGGGAATGTTGGACACCTAATCCTAAATGGGTTAGTGTGGAAGCCTAATAGACCAAAGCAGTCCAAGAGACCTTGGGATCTGAAACCCAAGAGTCATGTATTGTACTATAAATGTATATCTCATGTTAATAGAAAAATCTACTGCATGATTTATCTTTCATATTTTCTCTCGTTCCCATGTGTGTTTAACACATATGTATATGAATGAAAATACCTCCATGAGCTATGTTATAAAGCTCCAATAAGTAGTATGGGTGTGATGTCATTATGATTGTCATGTTGTTGTGTTTTCATGTCACTATGTTATCATGTTATTATGTTATCATGATGTTATGATGTCATGTGGGTTGGCATTCTGTAGGGTCATCATTATAAATGATGTATCGAGCTATGTTATAAAGCTCCATGAGTAGTATGTTTTCCTTCTAGTATTTTGCTAAGGTATATGTGCGATTGAACACCAAAGATGGTGTCCCCCAAGGGGGAGGGTTTTGTAATAGCCCTCGTAAAAATTCCATGTAATAAAAGTTAAAATAATAAACATGGTTCATGGGACACTTATTCCAAGCTGAATGTTTGGCAAGACATCCTAGGGGGTATTCATTTGGTTTATTATGACTAAGGAAATTAGCAAAGGAAATGGGTAAGGCTTTGGAAAGGAAAAATGGGATTTTTGGCACATCTATTTATCAAAATAATGGAAATTAGGAGAAAATGGAAGTGAAAGGTCACAGGTTGCATGTGAGGAGGAAAATGAAGGAAAATAATGGAAAATGAAGAAAATAGAGGCCTCATTCATAAAAAGGCTTATGAGGATCAGTTGGTAACCTTTTGTCAGTTCAATTTTGGATCTCTCTCATTGTTCTCTCTCTCTCTCTCTCTCTCTCTCTCTCTCTCTCTCTCTCTCTCTCTTGGGAACTTAGAGTTTTCTTGGAGAACTTTTGCCTTAAATCGAGAAAGGCAAAGAAGGGAAGACAAAGCAAAGGTCAAGAACGAAAAGGCAAGATCAAGCAGCTGTAACGGGATTCCTTATAGGTATCAATTTTAATGTGTATATTCCTTGCTAATTTTCGCATGCATGGTGTTTGATGTGGTTGTTTTCTGTCATGGCATGGGTTTTCCAAGTGTGATAAATTTTTAGCCTAGCATTACCATTTCCTAATAGCCTTGAAGAAATGGGTTCTCATACTTCGATTGAGCTAGATTTTTGGATGGATTTGAAGCTGAGTGGGGTGTATATCCGAAATGACAAACACATGGCCGAGTGGTCCCTACACTGGTTTTTATGTATCACGGTAAAGCCATTGAGCAAACAGTGGGTTGCGATAAACCCAATAGTTTGTGCATATCTGGGCCTGAGAATCGTTGTTAGTGAATGGGCGGATATACAGTAATTCCAAGAGGTTGATTGATCTTTATTGTCCCTAGTAGTCCCGAGATGGGATATATTGTAAATTCGGAGAGGCACATAAAAATTTGAAATTGAAGGTTTATGAAAAAACCCTTTTTAACTTATATGGACCCAACATCATGACATGATGACCAAAAACGTAATGATCATGAACCCTATTTTGAGAAATTTTGAAAACCCTAGCTAATTTTTACCAATGAATAAAAGAGATTTGTTTCCTAAGTTTTATCATGGATAACAATGTATATGTCTTATGAGAGCATCTACGTATGGATCTCATCATATTTTTACTTCTAAATGAATGGACAATGTATCTATGACCTAATAGATGATAATGCAGAAAATGACATCAGGAACAATGGTTCTTAGTAACCATTACATAAATATGAGACCCTTATGCTTAATTTTGTTGTTTACACCTATAGATTACATGTTGGTGATATGTTTGACAAAATGCCTGTCATGGCTCATAGGGGTCTGGTTAAGGGCTTGTCTAATTAGCTACTTTTGCATCATTGTTTCCCTATTATTTTACTTCTCTTAAGATATCATTCCATTATGGGAAGTGACTTGGGATATGGGACGAAAATAGTGGCTCAAATCCCAGAGACGCTGGTACATAACTTAACAAATTGGTCCCTGGATGCTGGGTGTCAGGCCTGTGAGAGTGTCTAGATGTCCTTGGATGATATCATACCTATAGCATGAGAGTGACACGAGGGAAAGCAATAAAAAACTTTAGTGGGACCGAGGGGAAAACTTCCTAAAGTTCTTGCATGATTCTCAGGTGTCTTGTAGGTTATGTGGAAGGTCTGTGTATTGTGTTTCTGTTGATTCCATTTCCTTAAGGTCACATAGAAGGTTGAAGCCAGCCATAGTAACCTCTTATCGCATGTTTACCCCAGTTGGTCAGTTACTTCAATAGACGTGGGAGGATGGTGTTACATTTACTCACGATAAGTTGTGGCATCCACGAAAATCGACCATATAGTTCTGTAACAGCCTTGGTGAAAATTTCACAATACAAGTTAAAATAATAATCACGTTTGATGGGACACTTATTCTAAGTTGAAAGTTGGCCAAGACATCATTGGGGGTGTTCATTTGATTTATTATGGCTATGGAAATTGGAAAAGATAATGACAAAGGCTTTGGAAAGGAAAAATGATTTTTTTGGCACATTTATAATGGAAATTAGGTGAAAAGGTAGGTGAAAGGTCATAGGTTGCATGTGAGGGGTGAAGGAAAATAATGTGGAATCAAGAAAATAGAGGCATCGTTCATAAAAAGGCATCGACGGATGAGTTGGTAACCTTTTCTTAGTTCAGTTTTGGAGCTCCCTCATTATCTCTCTCTCTCTCTCTCTCACTCTCTCACTTTTGGACACAGAGTTTTCTTAGAGCACTTTGGCATTGGAGCAAGAAAGGAAAAGAAGGAAAGAGGAAGAAAATATGAAGAATGGAAATTAAGCATGAAGCAAAAATAGTGGGATTCCTTGCAGGTATCAATTTCCATGTGTATTTTCCTTGCTAGATTTGTCATGCATGGTGTTGTATGTGGTTGCTTTATGTCATGGCATGGGTTTTTCTAGGCGTGACAATGTTTTTAGCCTAGCCTTTCCATTTCTTGGTAACCTTGATGAGATGGATTTTCATACTTTAGGTGAGCTGGACTACCAAATGGATTCAAAGATGAATGGGGTGGATCTCTGAAATGAGAAACACATTACCTAGTGGTCCCTAAATGAGACTGCGGATCATGGTAAAGCCACTACCCTAGTAACCCTTGATCCAGACTACGGGATGTAGTAAAGCAAGCATTGTGTGCTTGATCGGGCCTAGGAATCCTTTCCAGTGACTGGAGGGATATACTGTAAATGCAAGTAGTGGATTTCTCTGAGTTGGGATTAGTAGTCTCCACATGATGCATGGTAATGCTTGGAGAGTGGGTCTCAGTGTAGGGCCTTGTGATCCCTAGATCAAACTGTGGATTACGAAAAGTCCTGAGAGACTGGGAGGAGCTCAAATTTATCACGGTGTAGGTGGAGATATCAGGTAGCATCGATGCTTGTCTTTGTTCTTTTTAGTTGGTTATCAGTCCCACAATCATGCTTTGAATATGGAACAGTGGTGAGTGGCTGAAGAGAGTCTTGTGTCAACTAATCTATGGCTAGATGGAATGTGGTAATCCAATCTTCAGTTAGTTTCTGCATTCATTAATGAGAAATTAATTACCTTGCTTTCCATGTGTAAATGTATTGATTTATATGTGGATTTTATGGATGATGTATTTATGGTATTTTTTTTGTTACCATGTTGGCTATATGTATGCTTTATGGCAACAAGAATGTATGGATCTCGTCATGTTTTTTACTTGTAAATGAATGGACAATGTATATATGACCTAATGGATGATAATGCAAGAAATGACATGAGGGAACAATGGTTCTTAGCTATTCTCACATAAGTATAATATCCTTATGATTAATTATATTATCTAAAGCTATAGATTACCTGTTTACAATATGTTTGACAAAAATTATTGTCATGGCTAGTAGGGGTGTCTAGTTAAGGTCTTGTTTAACTAATTGATTTTACATTATTGTTTCCAAATTATTTTACTTCTCTTAATATGTCATTCCATTTTGGGCAGTGAGCTCAGCTCTAGGCCTAAAAGCGTGGATGAAATCCTAGGGATTCTAGCACATAACTAGACCAAAGAGTCCCTGGATGCTGGTTGGTGGGGCTGTCAGAGCATCGAGAGGTCCCTGGAGGCTGGCATGTCCATAGGATGAGAGCATCCAAAGGGAAAGTGATCAAAATATTCAATGAAACCAAGGGAAAAGCTACATGTAGTGTTTTCATGGTTCTCAGGGGTCTTGTAGCTGATGTGGAAGGCTTGTATGTTATGTTTCCATTGATTCTGATTCCTTAAGGTCACATAGGAGGTTGAATCCAATGATAGTAGCCTCTCGTTGAATCTTTACCCTATTTGGCCAGTTACTTGGGTATATGAGGGAGGAGGGTTTTATAGTACTTGAAAAATATGGATTCTAATTTCCAACCCAAAAACTCTATTCTTTCTTTTTCTATCGGTCCTAGAAGGGGGATAATACACAAAATAAAATATTTGAAAGGAATTAACAAGTGATTCTTGTGACAATAAGAAAAAATAAAAATACATCTATTGGATATATTTTATGCGTGGAATCTTGTATATGTAAATTAACATTCGCTGAGAGGAAAGACATGTGGACTGTAGTTTTATAAGACATGATGACACATAAGAAAATTGAGTAAGTATAACACATGATTAATAAACAATGAAACTAAATTTGATTAAGAGTAGGGTGTTACTTTTTGCAACTACACTAAAATTCCACCTTGGATAGCTCAAATGAATAAGATAATTATTTTATTAGATTCCACTTCGACCTAAAGACCACCTACTTTGGTTAAGCAGAAGTTGAGTTATGAATTATTTTATTCATACATGTATTATGGAATAGGTCAGCCCTAACCACATGATTAACTACTTGGTTCAGTCTTAACCCCAAGTGACCCTTCAAGAAATCCTACAAATAGAAGAGACCGCAATATTATTTGGACACATATTCTCTTCTATTTTGTCTTGGTTCACATAGGTTCGATGAAAGGAATTTGTTCTAGGGTCTGAAATCATAGGAGAAAGGTTCGCTGTGGGTTAAGGTCTTTTGGATCTTGGTTGTTGGCATAGAACAAGGAATTATGGTCCTTGGTCACTGGCATACAAACCTATGACAGTGACTATAGAGCCTTAGACACTAACACAAATGCTTTTGGGAGCATCTTTGGGTTCAGAGGCAGATCAGAAGGTTCCGGTCCTCAATTGCTCACACTAGGTAGCCTTGGGAGTGACCCTGTCATATTGGTCTCTCACAAAACTCAACAATGGTGAAAATTTAGTTTCTTGGTCACTCGTATAGCTTAACTAGGGAGCGACTTGGGGTCTTTTCATTTTAATGCCAGAGTCGCACGCATAGAGACCTCTTAAGCATGACTCTGCAGCCAGATTTGCTCGCATATTGTATTCATGAAAGTGACCCAGAAGTTTTAGTCACTCACAAATAGTGTTCATGAGGGCGACCTAGTTCAAATCTAGGGTTTTGACATATTAGCTTCAACTAGATTTAGTGACCAGGTAGATCTGGTTTTTCACTCTACTGTTATACAAATTTGTAATCTGATTTGTTAGTTTCCAATGCAAACATATGTATTGGGCTCATTGATAGTTATAATAACACTCAATAGTGTTCGGCATAGTGAAAACATGATGGAATAGACATTAGTTTGTGATATCAAATTACAACCATCAATATGAGGGTTATTATTCCTATCATGATTAGATCTGTTTTATGGATATAATTATTGTTTGAATGCATAGATAAAGTTATGGGTGATTGTACTCTCTTCTGCTACATCATTTGATGATGATCTAAGAAGAAGAAGATTTGCAAGGGTTTTCCCCATAGTGGGTTTTGCCTATGTCTCAGACCAATCTTGGTGTCTCTATGTGTGTGCATGATTTCTTCTACTATACCTTTTATATCCCACTACATTTATGATAATGATGATGTTGTTTCTTCCCATGTAATCACATATGTTGATGTATAATGGCATAGATTTGAATAATTTAATGATGAAATGGGGTGAAATTAATGTATTAATGATGAAATGAAACTATCATATAAAATAACAATGTATTAATGATGAAATGCAACTATCATAGCAAATGATTATGTTTAGTTATTGTACTTCCTATTTTAGTACATGGATGTTTCTAACCTCCTTGATGAGATGTGATGAGCACACCCTTCTTGAGGATAATTTTGAGATGCAGATGTGGAAATAGATGAAGAGGTAGATGATGAAAAGGTGAAAAAGTATGTCAAGTGGCCCATGTCAAAAGAATAGGTGCTCAAGATTTTGAATACCACAAGGTATGGATGGTATGTTTTGTTTCAGCTATTGGATCGGTAAGCCCTAAGGTATGATGACACTGCCTCTTCCTTTAATATTCATACATGCATATGAAATTGACTTGGATCTATGTTTCCTATGATGAAAATATGCACCTAGAGTTGAACATTTTGACCTTCTTGAATTCTATGAGGCTATCTAATGTTATACTTGATGTTTGGTTAACATATATGATCTATCTATTGGATATCTTGATCCTTTAAATAAGGCTAGCACCTTTGTTCTAGAAAAAGATACTCTTGATACATTTCATGATGGATTTAACATAGAAGGATAGTTCATTGACTCATAGGAATACATGAGTTTGCTGGTAATTCTTGTGACAAGCATGATGAAAGCGTATGGAAAGAGTGTTTGGCCTCTCGTTGTTTTGATAAAGATTTGTTAAATGACCTAATCTGATCTCATTGGTCATTAAGTGCATATGAGAGGTATAAGTGTAAGATTAATATTCCAGATCTCTTACAACCTGTGGTCTTGTCTTGATGGCATATGGTTAAACTAGATGTAGTAACTTGACAGAGTGACTTGATAGAAAGTTCTATTGTGTTCATAATCCTTGAGATCTATCTGTTGCTTTGAGTCTAAGCCTTTGATGAAAGTTTGATGTCATGATGTTGATAGACATATATTTATGATCTAATAGACCTGATGTTGCATGACTCTACTAGAGACATGTTACTTACATGAATGAGGATGAATGATGTAGATCCTGAGTTAGAGGGAGAATCACTTCTTAATATTATTAGCCTTATTACTATTTTTCTGAAGTATGATTTATGTACATCTAACAATATTGATCTACAACAGAGTCTTAGATCTAAAGCCCACATAGGAATTAGGCTTTTTGCTTCGTTCACAGTCACATATCTACGAGATCTCTTCCCTCATCACACTCATGCTAAGGTCTAGAGATTTTACTATTGTTGACCATCCTCTTAATCTTTATGAGGATGTCTAAACTCTTAATGATGATTTCCCTATCATATTCTTCCATTGTTAACTGATTTCTGAAGGTGTTGAGTTAAATTGTTGATCATATAATGAAGTATCATGCATGAAATATGATGGTCACTCGGAAGATGTCAGTACCACAAATGTATTGCATATAATAGCAATATCTGCTAGCAAGAAAAATTTTAATTTTTTTCCTTCACATGAACATGTAGATTGAACTTGTTTTTGAAGGTGACTGGGACATATATATATACACACACACACACACACACACATATATATATATATATATAGATATATATATGTCACTATGTTTGTGTTACAATAGCTTGACATGATTTGGCATTACTAGTATATATGAAAAGTGTTTTGACATGATGCTAAACAATAACTCTCAATTGATGATTGAGATGTTCTTTGACTATAGATCTCTCTACGATAACAATTTGTACTAGACGTGATGCCTATTGATCTGATTTAATGATTCATGATTTTCCTTGATATGAATACTATGTGGGCATGATGACTTATGTGGGTATTTGGAGATTGGCCTCGTTGTTCTTAGATAAATGGTTGAAGTAATCATATTTGTGATTTGGCATGAAAAATGGAACCTTCATGACTCATCCTTGATGCATGCATTTGCACCTAGTTACATGATGACTTGTATTATGATTATGAGAATGACTTAATCAAGTTCAGATTGATAATGCATGACTTGTTGGCATGATGAAATCATGATTTGATATGAGCTCCAACTGTCTCTTGGTTGAAAGTATTAATACTATGATAATGATGACTTTGATAATGGTCTAGATCCTGCTTCTAAACATTGATGAGCTGACTTTGTTATTGATGGGTATGATGTCTTGTAAAGGCATCATGCTTAAAACATTCCTATCTAGATATGTCTAGATTTGACATTTATCTCATGAAGTCAGGATGATGAGTTCAAATGTATGGCTTTGATATTGATTATGGTTCTAGTTTTATATCTTGATAATCTACTTGCGATAGGTGATGAGCCTTTCATGATATAAATTAGAGGGAGATGACTTATGAAGCCCAAAATGATGTATCATGTCACAATGATTTAATTTATGGAACTTGGGAAAGAAGTTCCACATGGAAAATTTGATATTGGAAAATGTTTTTGAATAATGAAAATACAAATCCTTCGATACTCCAATTTACAAATCAAGATGTCGTTGAACTTGACATGGCATCCGAAAATTGTTTTAAGAATTGATGTTCCATTTTGAACATCCATTTGTATATGTATGATGTGCATAGAACCTTAATGAATTTATGATTGAGTTTCTTCATAGAGTTTCCACTGAGAATGCTTTAAAATATATGGATGAGGTGTTCTAGTTTGCAGAATGAGATATTTCTCCTATGATATGTGTATGCAGAGATGTATTGCTGATATTTGAGATTATTGTGGATAAGCACATTTGGATGCCACTTTAGTATCTGACATGATATCTTGGATGAGAGGTCTAAAGCATGACTGAGGTTGATCATGATGTTGTTAGCATTGCTAGTTGTGAGGTAGGATACAAAAGCTCCTTAGAGAGACGTTTTAGCATGATATGGATATGACATGGATAACATGGATATATTGCGATGATATGATTGGAAGTAAGTCCCATATTTATAGTTTGGACCAAGATACTGTCATATATTGAGACAGTGTAAGTGTTTGAAACAAGCTGAGGCTTGTGGCCAGAACCGCCTTGAGAGTGAAGATGATTATGGTATCATTTTGTGATTTATGTGATTATATATTATTATGACATGATATTTGATTTGATTATTTGTATGAAAAGGAAACAATTTCTATTGAGACAAGTATATTGCTTATATTCTCTCAAAGCATCTTGATTTTCAGAGAGCATCCCCTTCGAATGAGGGTCAGTGCTGATCGAGAACATTGAGCCAACTCTTCCCCTCTTTTTGTGATCCCAGGGTGAGGAATTGATGGATAAGGGCTATTGGGGTTTAGGGAACTCTATACAATAGGGTACTCCCTTATTTGTTACCCATAGGGTTGAGGGTTTGACTCCCTTGCCTGGTCTTTGTAGAGTATACCCGAATTGACATTCTACCCACAAAGAGGGCTTGTTGGGAATATTACTCCTCATCTAGCCAATGAGTTGAGGCTATGCTTGGGGTGTACAACCCAATGTAATTATGATGCATTCATTCTACCACATGACTATTTCATGTCATTGATGTGAAGATTATTAGGCAATATGATTCTCGGTTGAGGGTAAAGCTCCTCGTTGAAACTTTGGGTTGAAGGTAAAGCTCCTCGATGAAATTCTAGTGTCGGGGGTGTATTCCCCTATGTGATATAGGGTCAAGCGCTTACTCCCATATTTGATGAGCTATATTATTTTTCGGTATGGGTGGAAGATATTTATCCTTGATGTGATTCGAGGTTGGGATGTCCTCCCTGATGATATGTTATCCGATTATGATTCATGATAATATTCCAGGTAGTATCCCATTGACATAGATTTAAAATAGTAGCCACATTGATAGAAGGTGGTAGCTTGAGCTCCCCTCTAGCAACAAATTATGCTTCTTCTAGATTCAAAAATGTTCAGGATATGAGTAGGAAGAATCAAGAGATAAGAAGGAATACACAAAGGATAAATCAAGATGTACGATGATGATTTGTGATCACCAAACACTTGGCATGGACATGGAATGATGACTACATGATAGATATGATTCGTGTTGATTCATGATGACAGTTGAAGATTCCAGAATAACATATTCTTTGATGGATAGATATTGGCAGGTGGAATTCTCCCTAGTCGAGAGGGAGTGTTAATTTTTGAAACTGTGGTAAAATCCCCCCTTGAATAGCTCAAATGATCAATATAATGATTTCATTATATTTGTATTCTCTATAGGACCAAAATTGACCTAAAGATCATCCAACTTGGTTAAGCAGAAGTTGAGTTATGGATTATTTTATTCAGACATGTATTATGGAATGGATCGGCCCTAAGCACATGAGAATTTCTTCCTTCAGTCTTAACTATAACTGACCCCTCAGAAAATCCTATAAATAGAATAGACCTCAACATCATTTGGACACATCTTCTATTCTATTTTGTCTTCATTCGCATAGGTTCAATAGAAGGAGTTCTCTCAAGGGTCTAAAAACATAGGCAAAAGGTTCACTCTAGGTTAGGGTAGTTTGGATCGTAGTTGTTGGCATAGAACAAGGTATTCTGGTCCCTCGGCGTTGGCACAAAAGCCTATGAGAGTGACTATACACCATTGGACGCTACCACAGAGGATTATGAGAGTAACTATGGGTTCGAGGTAGATCGGAAGGTTCTGGTCCCCAGTCGCTCGCACAGGCTAGCCGGGGAGAAACCCTGTCATCTCGGTCACTCATGCAACTCAAAAAGGGTGCAACTTTAGTTTTTTAGTCGTTCATACAACTCATTTAGGGAGAGACTTTATGTCTTTGCAGTTCAGTGAAAAATTCAGACACATAGAGACCTCCTTAGAGAGACTCTACAGTCACAGTGGCTCACATATTGTATTAGTGAAAGTGACCCAAAAGTTTAAGTTGCTCATAGAGAATGTTGATGAGGGCAACCCAGTTAAGATCTAAGGTTTTCACATCTTGGCATGAGTTGAATTCAGTGATCAGGTAGATCTAGTTTTTCTCTCTACTATGGATTTGTAGATATGTAGATTTGATTTGTTAGTTTACGCTGCAAAAATATGTATTGGCTCATTGATAAGGACAAAGTATTCAACAGTGTTTGGCACAGTGACAATTGTATACAACAATTGACATTACTTTGTGATAGCACATTATAACTATTAGCATGATGCTTCTAATTCCTGTCATGATTAGATTTGTTTTATGGATATCATAATTGTTTTACTACATAGATAAAGTTATGGATAATTGTACTCTCTTTTGTTGCATCATTTGATGATGATCTAAGAAGAAGAATATTTTCAAGGGTTTTCCCCATATTGGATTTTTCCTTGGTCTCAGACCAATCCTGATGTCTCTATGTGTGTGCATGCTTTCTTCTACTGTCCC
The DNA here is from genome assembly GCA_031772625.1 of Pinus tabuliformis. Taxonomy (NCBI): domain Eukaryota; kingdom Viridiplantae; phylum Streptophyta; class Pinopsida; order Pinales; family Pinaceae; genus Pinus; species Pinus tabuliformis. The sequence goes on from CM062811.1 coordinate 588,600,731, forward strand.
TTTTATATTCTGTTGCATTGATGACGATGGTGATGTTATTTCATCCTATGTATTTGCATATGTTGATGTATAATTTTGTATATCTAAATAATGTAATGATGAAATGGGGTGAACATAGTGTATTAATGATAAAATGCAATTATCATAGCAAAGAATGATGTCACCTTAAGAAAATTTAACATAGGGAAGGATAGAGTGGGTGCTATGATGGTCACAAATTAGCGAGACTTTGCTGAACTCGAATATTAAATAAGATGGAGTTTTAAAAAATCAGCACCTAACTACTAGTCTCTATCAAGGAAAAAAGCTGCATATGTGTCAATTATCTCACGGGAATATAGACAATTTTTTTATAAAAACATGTAATTAAGACTCAAAATATAAATTGTATAAAGTAGAAGTTTCTTCATTTATTTATAGAAAAATAAAGAAGACTTAATATATCCATGCAAACTTATATGTAGTATTTTGGGAATGCAATTATCTAGTAAAAATAAATCGCATGTATAATATATTTTACATTTCCAAATGAAATTATATTCTAGTGAAGGTTAAACACATTCACTCGTGAAGCCATTGTTTCCATTTCTAATTAAGAAGAGAAAATTAAAAAACGTTATAGAGTGGTATAGATAGTAGATAACTAGAACATTTAGCACACAACATACACTGTAAAATCATTAATATATTTTATTAAATAAAACACCTTTAATTTGGTGAATTTGAGATTCATCTCAGAAGTATAAATCAACAAAATGTTCCTAGTGGGAAATCCTTTCAAGCTTCACCATAGGGTAAACTGGGTATATATAAATCAAGCATATAGTATCAATTCCATGAGAAGTATATAAATTTAACATCAAATGTTGCTGAGGGCCAAATCCACAGAAGAAAATATAGACCACAACCATAATTTTTATGCCATCAACATGGAAAATTTTTCCTATTCTCATTTTGCTAATAGAAGAGGGCCAAAAATATTCGTTCTCTATACCAAGAGTGAAATAGGCCTGTAGAGATTTGGTATCATGGCTAGTGGACGATCTGCTAAGTCGTTCGTGTCATTGTGAAGGTCACGAGTTCGACTCTCGTCTTAACTGAGGGTCGTTCTTGCGGGCTGGGCGGTTCCTCCTAGAGGTTATAGTGGTAGCCAGTGGGATTTGATCCCGTGTAAAATGAGTACAATACCGCCACTGTTGTTGATTCCGCTAGTCAACAAAAAAAATAAAGATAGAGTGCAACAAATATATTCCACTATGCCTTGAGAATATTAGCAAAAAGTTGAAAGGTTGTGTAGTGGGAAACTGATTTGTACCAGAGTATGAAGAAGTCAGAGGTGGAAGGAACATCCTCTTTTTTTTAGAAACCCATGAGTTAAACCTAATTTATGCATACTCGTAACAATATTAGAAGTAGGTAGGAGTGTGAGTGTATTGAGGGTAAACACGGCTAGGTTAAAAAAGAAAAGAAAACAAATTACTAGTAAATGGTGACCAATATAATTGTAGAGGTGTTGACTCCAAACAACCCTCCCTTTGCACATTACTACAGAAGTTTCATTAGTGTTGTGAGGAGCAAGAAGGATCTTTGGGTCATGTTGACAGGCATGGAAAGATACCATACCAAAGAAAAAAGAAAACATATACGTAATAGGACATTGTACATCAACGTGTCATGGATTATCTCTTGAAACTAAACCCAAACGTGCAAACACACTCACCCAACTCGAACCACCATTTCCAAAATAAAAATATTCAAATGAAGGTTCCTCCAAGGAAACATTTCTCTATAACCAATTGATTTTTTTTTGAAAAACCATAAAAAAGTACTCGGTTCTATGTCCAAGAAAAGCCCCTTTCAAGAGGAACCTATCTAACTCTTCATAGTAAAATACTGACCATTTAGAGTCATGAAGAAAACAAAGAAGGGAGGCGAATAACCCCACTAACAAAAATTGGTACTAACATGAAATCATAAGAATAAGAATGCATATATAAGGAGAAAGTAAACTAAAATTATGGTGGGGGAAAGTTATGGAAGTATTCCATATAAATTGTAGTAGCACTAAGGAAGGGAAGACAAACTCTCGTTATTGCAATTGGAATGATAGTGCACTTGACACAACATGGGAAGGAACCTAGTCAATAAAACAAACATATGGGAATTTGAGCTACAAATAAAGAAGTGTAGAAAATTAACTTAAACTTACCAATGCCCTTAGGGGGGTAAACATGAGTCTCAAGAGGCCATCAAACCTCGTAAGAAAACACAACTGCCAGGTTACCAACAACTCTCATAGTGGCATTGTACAATATGGACACAACTTACTGAATGAGAAACAACAAAAGAAAATGTAAATGACCTCGATGGATTATGTTAGGGTTTATATAATCGATTCCCACCGTTGGATGAATATGGTAAAATCCACATTTTTGATATCGATCAAGTACTAGAATCTATATGAAGTTCACATGGACCTTAAGGAGGTGGCCACATGCAATTCGCTCATAAAACTCCATGACTGTTGCCTCCCTCAGCCCCCTTGAATTCCATTTAAAGTCATTGTTGAATAAATCATATACTTTTATGCCACTTTTGAGTAGAGAAACTTTTAGGGGCTAATATTCACAAGTGTGCTAATTTTTCATGCCTTTTCCCAAAAAGAGATTCGTTAATTTCCATTTTTTCTAAAAATTATTCACCCAAATTTTTATAGTATAAAATCATTTTACCTTAAAAATCACCACAATTATATATCGAGGCTCTACAACATTATTAGAAATTTGAATACCTTTACAAAAACATTGTAAAACATTTCAAAAATTTCATATTATGCACTAGCAACATTTGCCATGGTTTCTAAACTTTAAAATAAATTTCCATCCTTAAAATTTTCATTGCTTTTGAGGTCTAAAATGCGCCTCCTAAGAAAAATGTACAACCAAAATAAGCTTCATAAAAACAAATAGGATACAATATGATGATGTCAACCATAGGGGATGATTCACAATTTTTGGAGTAAAAAAGTAAAACGTTTAAAAAATAATAAAACTAGATTTTCAACACGTACTTTTAACTCATCTCCCTAATGTTTTACTTAAATTTCCAGCGGGAGTACTCGTTGGATGCAAAATTTATTTCATCATCCAAAGAGTACTCTTGTTACATACTTACGATGGACATTACTACAACAAAAATGATAAATACATGAAAAGAATGATTACAATCACGTTTTTCATATAGAAGGGTCCATTGGAATAATGCAACATGGGTACTCCATGGACGAGGAATCAAATTATACATCCAACAATTGTTCCTTCTTGAAATTTGAGTAAACCCATAGGGAGATAAGTTTTTTTCTTTTTTTCCCCCTAAAATTTGATGATGTAAACTAATCTTATTTTATTATTTCTACTATGATCTTATAGTTTCCTTAAGAGGCTGATTTTAGACTTCAAAATTCCCCTAATTTGAATATAAAGTGGGAAAACAATATTTTTGAAATAAAAGTAACTTACAAACCATGATGTGAGACCATCTTGATCTTGTCTCAATGTAGGAAAATATACACATACCTTAGGATTTGTTTTATGAGCATTATAGGTAATAATAATTAATTAGACCTTAATCGATTCTACTTCTCTAGGATAAGCCCTAGTGAGGTTGTATATAGGAACGCATTTCACATAATAATAAATGAGAAGTATACAAGCCATAAGGATTCTGGGATAGTGTTGACATGGCATATGTGCACAATGTCAACAAAGGGAACTAACCCAATCACAAGCCCCAATTAGACCTGCTTTCGTTTGGAATGGCTAGCTCCGATGGGTTTTAAGGAACCCCGTACACTGTTTTAACATGTCGAATTATTGCTTCTGGGAGGAAGACCTTAGTTAAATCAACAAAATAAAATAGCTAACCACTATGTATTAAATCCTATCTATACTACTACTACTCTAATCTAGTCCTAGCTGTCCTAAATTATCTTGCAAGAGCATAATACAAAGGTTTAAACATCATATATATGTTCAGAAGGAGCATGACAAAGAAGGCTAAACATCATGCATAGATTGAAATCTAGATGAATCAATCACTGAATTCACAGCTAGACAAGACTATATTAAAGATAGATTGCAATTCAATCACTCATATAGGAATCCACATTGTTCTATGAAATTAAAACTGCAACTGATGTTTAATTTTGTTTCAAATCAGAGACCATTCACAAGTTAACCATGAAACTGAATCATATTCAATTTAACAAGACTAGTAGTGAAATGTAAGTCATCAATATGCATAAATATAAATCACATTTACATCCATGCCAGTAACAACACGCTAATCCAAAACAATATAATGAGTCTCAAACTACGGGCTCCTTCTTCCCTAAAAAATGGTCCTCCTCATTCACAATAAAGCAACACTATTCTTCTTGAAAATAAAAATCCCTTTCTCCTCTTCGGAGGTAATACTTATGCAAAAATCCTTGACTCTATATCTACCCGACCTCTTAATCTTCCCACTGTTTCAGATCTGCAAATCAAATACACAGAGAAGGACCACTAGCATGACTGCTAGCATGTAGAAAGCATAACGACCGAATTGATTCCTTCCCTAAGGAAGAAAATATATGCTGGTAATGGGGGACTATATGTTGCCTTCGCATGATGAATATTGAGACAACTCTGCCGACAAAATGTGCAAGCAATGTGTGGGATTCCGACTCAGAATGCTTGCAGCCAGACCCTAAAACGTAGCGCTTCTACATACAATGGCCCTTCGAATCCCCTCCTGTGTCCTTTTCTTCTCACTAGTAAGGATAACTATCATTAGCTTGATGATAGTGAACAATAGAACAAAAATTCTTAATCAAACGCAAATTTTTCCTTCGTTCATTTTATAAAACCATGGAACAAGTGTGAAGAGGTTTTTTAACTGATATAGAGTCAAAATACAATTTCCCGCTCAACCCATAGGCTTGGCATAGTTCTTGAGGCAGGTATAGGCCCCTTCTCAGGTCACAAGACCCATGCCCTCCACTGCCCTGATGCATAATTGCACTATTAGGACTCCACAGGCCCGTTTTTACACTTAAAACCCGATCCTTTATGATATCGCAAATTTTGAAAAACTTGGGAAAACACTGAAAATTCTGCCCTGATCACTTAGGCTGGACCGTAAAAGTTATATGATGGAGTCTATAAATATCTCCGAGTCAGCCTATCGCATATTGCAGTAGGCACAAGCCTGTGGCTCTGCCGATCGCGATGTTCGATAGGGCTTCAGACCCAAAACTATATATATATCATATTTGATAAGTCGATGGGTCTACTATATCACTGTGCATAATATGTATAAGGCCTGGGGCTCTAATGATATGCGATATGTGATTGGGGCCGAACCCAACAATATATACAATGCGGTTCATAGGGACGGTAGATCTAGAGACCCGGGGTGTGCTATTTATACACATGGCTTTGGGGCTGGGCCGATAGCGATCTGCGATGGGCTCCGTACCAAAAATGCATACATTTGAGTTAATAAAACCCGTCGGGTTCAAAAGCCATGAATGCCTTGTGGTATTGCGATAGGCCCTGAAAAGGGTTTATGCATGCTTTGTGAAGGATTTCTGCTATAAGGCATTGTGGTGGATGCGATGAGGGTTTTGAGTGGTTAAAAAAATCCTGATAAACATAGAAATGAAGGGCTTAAGTGAGGGATTTGTTAAAGGGCTTTACCCATTTGTTAATGGAAGATTGAGCCCTCCATAGAGTTAAAATTACTTGGATGAAAGGATCATTCAAAGAGATGATAGATCACACTTATAGGTGGGCCATTTAAAATTTGCTATCATAGCATGTTTTAATAGGGTGGTAGTTGTGGCCACAGCAAACGAAGAATCGCTGGGCAAACCAACTATCTCTACTTCCAAATAACCTTCAGATCAATAGAAAATCAGGATGTTAAAATAAACTTGAAATGCAAACTATATAGATGTACAAGCATGGGTTCCACTTAAATAGTATTGCTTCAAATGGGATAGAGACAAATAGCTTCTACTTACTGATATGATTTTCACGGGAATTCTCCAATGGCAGTATTATGGGATTCATTGACCTTCCTCTACTTGTTTCCCACTTTCAAAATCCCTTTGGACCCATCACTGGTCTATCCATACCTATTTAGGTGTGTGCCTCAACTCTTTATTGCTCATCAAGCTTGATGTAGACATGATTTCCTTGTGCTATATTATGAATTTCAGTGCTATATTTATTGATTGAATAGGGCGTAGTCATGGATCATGCCATATTTTTAAACCGCTTAAGCAAGGTTGGGCTTGTTGTGTCAACCAGTACTCTAAGCCCAGCAACAGTCCTTACTCTAACTAGCTTCCCAAACAACCTGTCCTTCCAGATTGGCACAAGGACTTGACATTTCATTTCTTTTTAGATAAGTCCTTCCAGTTTTAGGCACAAGGACTAGAGCACAATTAGACTTTCCACAAGGTATGAGACGGTGAGCTTAGCCCATTAAGGGAGGTTTACTTGTGAGTAACTGGTATTGGACCATTTAATGTGGTGGATGGAACCAATGGAGAATGACTGTAAACCTTACAAGAAAGTATAGGCTAGGTTTGAGTGGGATTTATTTAAATGCAACGTTCCTCCATGCTATTCCAACTGTAGTTACATATTTTTTGTTTTATAGAGATGCCCCTACATGCTCCAGATGTTCAAGTTATCAACAGATCTCACACAGTTCCCAATAGATGCCAATGAGGGGTTTCAGTTTTCATTCCACTGCTGATTCTCAAGTGCTCATGGACTGATAGAAGGTTTGTTTGATTTGCAGAGAAATGATGGATTCAGGAACAACAGAATCATCAGCAAGCTAATGAAGTAGGGAAAGGCTGAGAGTAGCGAATGAGGGAAAATCTGAAACATAGAATGAGACCAGATGACTACAAGTAGCTGGCTAGAAAGGAATGTAATTCAAAATAGTAGGAGAACGGACTTGGGAGAAAACAAAGGAAAGGACATAAATACAACTAAACTAACAGCAAAAAAGAAATGAACTATAATCTACTCAGGAGGCAACCACCAATGTTGCGGCTATTGGAAGTATCTCTTCAAATGCTGGCCATTAACAGGGAGCTTTTCAGTTTCCCCTTGTAATGTTTTCCACTTGTAAGTCCCTCGACCAATCCTTTCAATGACTTGGAATGGGCCCAGCCATAGATGTTGGAATTTTGTGTGTTTACCCTTTGGCTCACTCAGCTTGTCCCATTTCAGAACTAGTTCCCCCACTTGGAAATCTTTATCTCCCGCTAGATGATGATCAAACCATATTTTTACAATCATTTGGTGATTTTTGAATTTAATTATGGCTCTATCCCTTAATTCCTCTAGCTTCATCAGTTGGTCGATCGTTTCTTGAAGTGGGGCTGAAGGGGTTCCTCTCGAAGCTTGGTAGAGATGTAAGGACTGAAGGGCAATGTTTGGGGGAAATATGACTTCCTGTCCATAGACTAGGAAGTATGGAGAGTTTTCCAAGGCCACTTTTGGGGTGACCCTATCGGCCCAAAGGGAATTTGTCAAGGCGTTGTGCCAGTTCTTCTAGTTATCAACAACTATCTTGTGGACTATGCGGGTAAGGTTCTTACTGGAAGACTCTGCAACTCCGTTTCCTTGGGGATAGTAGTTTGCTACATATTATATGTGGATTGACTTATCAATGGCAAACTCAGTGAGCCTTAGAGATGAAAAATAAGAAGTGTTATCAAAGATGAGAGTTAGAGATGCCATACCTGTTGATAATGAATTTCTCAATGAATGATATTACCTCATCTTTTTTTTCACCTTCTGGAGCGGGATGGCTTTGGTCCATTTGGTGAAATAATTAGTCGTTGTGGGTATATACTTGTGCTGCTGTGAGGAGTTTGGAGTGATCTCGCCTATGAACGATAGGTAAATCATGGCAGGCCTGATGGGAACAACGGGCTTTATTTATCGTCCTATGGCAATTTGGCACGCCTTTCATTTGTGAGCATAGGCATGCGAGTCTTTGAACACTATGTGCCAATAATATCTAGCTCCCAATATTTTGCGGCCAGTGGTCTCTCTGCCATAATGACCACCTGTTGGGCCATCATGCATTTCTTTCAATACATGGTTGGCATGATCTTTCTCTAAACACCTCAGTCAGATTCCATTATGATTTTTCTATACAAGATGTTGTCGACCAAATAATACAGATTGGATTTTAATCTGAGAGCTCTCCTCTGTGACCATCCATGTGTCCAGGACATGAACCCCTCACTAGATAGAAGCGTATGTCATGGTACCATGACTCAGGGTCCAGAAAAGTTTCTGATGCTTCTCACTGATACATCAGCGCTTAGTTACCCCATAAGAGCTCCTCCCTGAGTTCCCTTTGTGCATACTGGAAGGTCAACATTCCTGATTTTTCAGATGCCTCCTTTCGGTCCGCTAAGGCTTCCGCCGCTAGCCTGGAAAGTCCCTAGCCTTGAACTATTTGTGTTGGCTTTATCTCCAGGTCGAACTCTTGAAGGGCAGTTATCCAGTTCCCTCTTCATTCGCCCATTTCTTTCTGCATGAAGTGGGCTCTTACAGCAGGATGGGGCAGGATGAATTTGGTCTTGGCCTTGAGTGAGTAAGGCCAGAAATACTTAACGGCCTTCAAAACTGCACAGCTCTGTTTCTCCACATCTTGGTAATTCAGTTCTGCTCCTTGGAGATTTGAACTCATGTAGGAAATGGGGACTTCATTGCCATCATCACTTTTTTGAGTGAGAATTGCTGCATATGAAATGTCAGAAGCAAAGGTGTATAAGAAGAATCCTTTGCCGAAATTAGGGTTGACCAGCATAGGAGCTTGATCAATGGTTTCCTTGATTCACCAAAACGCTTCCTTGTCTTCATCTCTCCATTTATACACAACGTCTTTCTTCATCATCAGCTACAAGGGGTGTACTATTTCAGCAAAGCCTGAGACAAATTTTCTAACGAAATTAATCCTCCTGAGGAAAGATTGCATGCCTTTTTTATTGGTACGAGGTTGTATTCTCCTGATGGTTTGTATTCTTTCAGGATCAATCACAATTTTGTCTTTAGAAAGGATACAACCCAGTAGTTTTCCCTCTGTGGCTGCAAAGATGCTCTTCTTGGTATTCAAAGAAATTCCATACCTTCGACATCTTTCGAAAATCTACCTCATGTGATAAATGTGATCCCTCCTGCAATATGAATACACAGTGATGTCATCCATGTACACCACTACTAATTTGTTCATCAACCCTCAAAAATCTATGTCCATAGCTCTCTAGAATGTGGCACCCACGTTAATGAGCCCAAAAGGCATTTTACGGTATGCGTAGGTGCCCCATTTGGTGTTGAAAGTTGTCTTAAGCTGATCCCCATGAGATATCAGTACTTGATTATATCCTGAAAACCCATCTAATATGGACAACATCTCAGACCAAAAAATGCACTGAAGGACATGTTCCGTAGAAGGGATAGGATAGTTATCCTTTTGAGACGCTCTGTTCAAATTTCTGAAATCAATACACAGCATGATATCTCCATTTCTCTTTCTCACTGGGACAAGATTAGATACCCAACAGGTGTGTCTGACTAGGAATATGATTTTAGCATCCAACATCTTGTTCAGTTCTTTCTTCACCAATGGTTCTAGACTTGGATGCATCTTACGCAAATTTTTTTGGTAGGGCTTGGTCTCCTTTTCCAAGGGGATCACATGCTGCATATGACTGGAATCAAATGTCTTTAGGTCTTCATATGTCCATGAAAAGACATCCTTGTATTCTTTAAATAGTTTGACAAATGCAACCCTTTCCTGTGGAGAGCACCCCGGGCCCAGATTGACATTTTTTGGCTCTTTTTTGGTCCCAAGGTTGACTGTTTCATACTTCATGGATGAGCTATGTGTTTTGTAGTTAGTAGGTTTCTTGAATTTATCATGCAAGTCATACAAATGCTCCATCCTAAAAATTGATTTTGAAATCACATTGGGCTGATCCTTTTCCTCATCTTCCCTTTCACTCATAAGCTTTTCATGCTCCTTTTCATCAATGACTGCACTCTTGAATATCTTATCACATTGTAGGAACTCAAGTATTTTCTAATCATCTTCGAAAACCTTCCAATTCGAGATGTTTTCAGGCATGGATAGTCTGAAAGTGTATTCAACAGAACATTTATTTTTCTCCAGTCTAAAATCTGGCAAAAGTTTAGCAGCCATATTAGCCATTAGATCAGCATCTTGGTTTTGGCTTCGAGGTATGTATGTAATATTAAAGGAATCAAAACTATCAATTAAATCCCATACCCCATGCTGGTACCTCACCAGGTGTGGATAATTGTAATGTATCCTTTTCCTTACCTGATATATGATTATTTGTGAGTCACCAAAAACTTTAAGATCTTTCACATTCAGACCAATGGCTTTCTTCAGGCCTTTCAACAGGCCTTCAAATTTAGTCGTGTTATTGGTGCATGTGAACTCCAATCGGCTGGCCATTAGATGTTGGCTCCCTTGTGGGTGAATGAGAATACTTCCAGCACTTGCACCTTCAAGGCCGTTAGAACCATCAAAATAGAGTGTCCAGAATATTGCATCTAATGTTACATCAATTAAACCACTATCTAAGAAATTGGTCCTATCTTCTACTATAATATAGGATAACTCATCAGTTGGATTATGGGAGGGAATTTTCAACTGTGTGTGTGTCAAAGTTTCTTCAATGGTTTCTACATGAAACTCTCCAAAATAGGTTTCTGTAGTATAAACATCGAAACTATAGTTCCCAAGGATGGAGTTGGTAAACATTACAGTTTCATTGGGACCATTTAGTTCCATTACCACATACTTCATGTATCTTTCCCTATCGACTCTCAGCATATCACCTTTTCCCTTCTGAGGCAACAAGAGATGGGACCAATCAGTCGAGAAGTATCCATTCAATTTCGCTGACTAGTCCCTGCTAAGCAGCATTCCATAGGCCTCAGGTATATCGACTACCACTATATCAATGACCTGTGTATACTGTGTTTTAGCAGCCATCTGAATCAACACATCCTTCAATTCTATAATTACTGTCACATTTGTCCTATCTAATTGCGTGATTTGAGTTCCCGTTTTTTCAAGTATGGCCTGAAGTCTTTTACCAACACCATAAGGAATGATAGTGGATGAGTCGTCAGAATCTACCAAGCAATTGTGGACGTTCATGTTGAAAATTTAAAATGTAATGAGGAACGATGGAGTCATAGATTTATATTTCCTCCCTATCATGTCTTCGCTGACATATTGGGGCTTTCGGTTCATTTTGGATAATGTGGCCTCCATAGCTAATGGTATTTGGGCTGCACTAGTGGTACTAACAGGTTTGGACATTGGCTTCCTGGCTTGGGTGCTTGAGGGGGTGGCGGTTTTTCAGTTCCGCTCATTCATAGATTTTAGCAGCAAATCTCTTTGCTGCGTTAACTTTAACAAGTCAAAATATGTGATATTGGCCCTAGACTTCTTGAGATCATCCATAATATTATAATCAATGTTATAGATAGGATAGCGTAGAGTAAACATACCTATTTTGCCATTTTTAAGTGGGAGTTTACCATGTTGAGTAGCCTTCGTTACAGTGGGGGATGCATTTCCTTTTTTTTCGTAACTTGCAACAAGTGTATTCTTGGATTGACCGCCATGCCCACTCTTCTCAACAGGAACTCTTGGAGTGGATGCTTTCATAGTGCAAACATCTTGCTTTGTTTGATCTAAGGGCTTTGTCGCACCTGGAAGCAACCCTTTACTATGCATGTGTATTTCATTAGCGTTAAGCTCTACAGTTTCATCTCCCTCATCGTCATTCTCATCATTATGGAAATCCCACAGAACATTAATTTGGTTTTCCTCATCCAAGGGTTCCTCTACTTGGTATTCCTCCTCATCTCCTTTTTGTGGTTCGAGCTCCAGTGTCGGTTCTTCTTTATTGAGGAGTGATCCAATCAGAGCCAATTATTTTGTGTTTAAAGCCCCTTCATTAGGTGGAATAGGCAATGCGAGCTCACCATGACCACCCTCTATTTTCTTCCGGTAGAAAGGTTTGAAGGATTTGCTGTTATTATAATCTCCTCCCTTACCATTGGTACTCTCTCTGTGATTACTTCTCATATCAATGACTGTGTCCATAAGTTTCTTAATGATCCGATGCAACCCTTCCATATCCGTGGTGTCCTTGTCTTTAGTTTCAACCCATTTGCTATCATTTCCATTATTCTTCTTGGATGTCTGAGGGGATTTCTTTTCTCTAGTTGTAGGGTGGCATGCTGTGAGGTTGATCATTTAATTTTCAACTTTTACCACTTCATTGATAGTACCTTGTAAGGTCTGCACATTACTCCTTTTAACCCACATCGTTGTAGGGAAAGGGAGAGTAGAAACATACAACTCCATGAGCACTTCCTCAGTAGTTCTAGTAGTGACTGGGATTCTATTGAATAAGGTGTTGAATCAGATATTAAAATACTTAACCTTCTCCTTGGTTTCCATTTTTAGGTGGGATAATTCTAAAACTAAGGCCACTGGTGTTTTGTCATCACCAAATTTGTGTAAAAAGGCCTGCTGAAAAGCATCCCAAGAGGTGATTTACCCTATTCTTAAGCTGAAATACCATGTGGAGGCCTCACCAGTCAAAGTAAAAGAGAACAGATGGCACAGGACATCTTCATCGATGACCCCCAACCTGCGCAAGGCTAGGAAGAAAGAGAAAATATGGTTATCAGTGGTATCTCCCCAATCAAGGTCGAAATTGGGTAACACACTTTCTGTACTTTTGGGTAAGGGATGTTGCTGCCCAAGTACCACTACAACATCCTATGCAAGCTAGGGATGGAGTTCTCCTAGAGGAAGTGGAGGTTGATTCCCACGCGAAGGAGGTGGAGGCTAATTCCACCTATAGGAAGGATGTTGGCCATATTGAGGACAAGGAAGTTTTGGTTGGAGGCTTCTCCATTAGGATTCTCAAAATCAAGCAAGGAGTTACTTTTAGAAGGGGAATCCTCAGGAATTTCTTCCCAAGGGGAGTCAATACTTTGCGAGGATTCTAGCACAATATCTTCGAGAGAAGTAGCTACAGATGTATCTTCACTCAGGGTAAAAATCCTTGGCTTTCTCTTCGTTTTCAAAAGTAAAGAGTGAGAAATGAGAAGCTGAGAGAGGTAA